>JALAZF010000400.1:1486690-2973381 GCA_022829125.1 Lathyrus tuberosus
TCCATATCCTCGGGTGCCATCTTTATCTGATTATAACCGGAAAATCCATCTATAAAAGAGAAGATACTGAATTTAGCAGTATTATCTACCAGCATATCAATGTGTGGTAATGGAAAATCATCTTTCGGACTGGCTTTATTCAAATCTCTATAGTCAACGCACATTCAGACTTTTTCGTCTTTCTTTGGAACAGGCACAATATTGGCCACCCATTGAGGATATTCAGAAGTCACAAGAAAACCAGCATCAATCTACTTTTGAACCTCCTCTTTGATCTTCACAACCATGTCGGGATGCGTTCTTCTCAATTTTTATTTCACAGGTGGACATTCAGGCTTCAATGGCAAATGGTGCTCTACAATATCAGTATCGAGACCAGGCATGTCTTGATATAACCAAGCAAACACATAAACATATTCTCTTAGAAGCTCAACAACCCTCTTCTTAACATTTGACTGAAGCAGTGCCCCAATCTTGACTTCTTTCTTATCATCATCTGAACCCAAATTAACCAATTCCACCGACTCTTCATGAGGTTGAATGGCTTTTTCCTCGTGCTCAAGCAACCGAGAAATTTCATCTGGAATCTCCTCAATATCCTATTCTTCAACTCCAAACACAGGGAAATCAAAGTTGGGAGAGGGCTTAGGGACATTGTTTTCAATGGGTTTAACAATCAATCTGCACAATGATTTATGTTTGATTTTAGAATATGAACAAGAAGTGCAAATATTATGCAGATAAAAGTGATTATCACATTATTATTATTTTTTGTTTTTTATGTTACCATTTTTCAGAAATAAAGCAAAAAGGGAAAACATAATATGGATAAACAAAATAACATTTTATTGATGATGATAAAATTTGAAACAAAGCCCTCACAAATTCACTTTCACCTTGGGCAGAGTGAAAGGATTTTTGAAAGATACAAAAACAAATTACTTTGAAATATGAACAACAGTGGGAACATCAACAGCTATCCAATTCTGTCAGATCTGTCCATGTGTCACGAAATTGGGAAGTTTTTCTTCTTCATCATCTTCAATTATGGCAGCAGTAGAGTGATCTTTGTTGATGAATCCGGCGCTGCGAAAGGCCTCTTTAATGCACTTCAAATCTCTTCTGACTGTACCAGGTGTAAAGCCTAAACCAGTTTTGCCCAGGTTATCAACCACATCAATGACTCGGCCCCAACCATCAGATCGACCAGTCTTTAATACATGCAGAGCATCATTCAAGGAAGACATGGGCAACTCATTCTTCTTAACAACTTTATCATCAACAGAAAGAGCTTGGAACGGAGTCCTAATAGTTTCTTCAGCATCAACATACGAAAAGGATGAAAGATGGCTCACCAGCATCGCTTGCTCACCTCCAACAATTACCAGCTTCTCGTTCTTAACAAATTTCAATTTCTGATGAAGAGTCAAAGTCACTGCCCCATCTTCATGAATCCAGGGTCGGCCAAGCAAACAACTATAAGCAGGACGGATATCCATTACTTTAAAAGTAATTTGGAAGAAACACGGTCCTATTTTGATTGGAAGATCAACCTCTCCAATCACAGTTTTTCGAGATCCATCAAAAGCTTTAACAACAACCCCACTGTACCTCATGGAAGCACCTTGGTAAGAAAGCCTTGATAAAGTAGATTTTGGAAACACATTCAAAGAAGAGCCAGTATCAACCAACACATTGGAAAGTGCATCTTCTTGACAGTTCATAGAGATATGTAAAGCCAAATTGTGATTTCTCCCCTCCTCAGGTAACTCTTCATCACAAAAGCTCAAATTATTACACGTTGTGAGGTTGGCAACAATTCCATGAAACTGATTAACAGTCACACCATGCTCAACATATGCTTATTCCAATACCTTCTGCAAAGATTGCCTATGAGCTTCAGAATTCATCAGTAGGGACAACACTAAAATCTTGGACAGGGTATGCAAGAGTTGATCTACAACACTGCACTCACTCTTCTTGATCAATTTCAAAACTTCATCCTTATAAGCCTTTAAACCACTGGGCTGACCAGAAGCATCGACATTATTCTCATCTTGATGTCATTTGCCAGCAACAACATTTTCCATAATCTTTGGAGGCTCAGGAGCAAAGACACGACCACTTCGGGTCACTCTACTCACATCAGCGATGCTTACCATAGAAGACAAAGAAGGAATGGGCACTTCCTTACCATATTCTACCATGGTAGCATCGTACTTATGCGGAACAACTTTGTCAGATTCATAGGGTACCGGACCGGGAAGCCGAATAACCAAAGCGTAACAGCGGTCTTCTGACTGTCATAAGAGATAACAACTCGTTCAGGAATATTAAAGCGTGGCGCAATAACATTCACCTCATTCTAATATTCATCTCTCTTAGCAGTGACTTCAATAAAATTCTCATCCATCATTCTCTGAATGTCCCTCTTTACTATCACACAACCACGCGGATTCACGGAACAGATACAACAAGCTGCATAGTCATGATCAATATCATGGTATTCACTCAAAAGTGCGTGCATTTCTATAAGAGATCTCTGAATCCAACGGATATCAAAAATTTTGAATGTACCAGGACAACCATAAACCATATTGACAGACGTCTTGCCATGATTAGGCAGCGGATTCGATTGTACATTAGGGTTGGAATCTTCAAAAGACAATATACCACTCCTAGCCAGTCTTTGCACTTCCATCTTCAATGGATAACAGTTCTCAGTATCATGCCCAGCTCCTCCCTGATGTAAAGCACAATGAGCTTCAGGCTTATACCACCATGGTGAATCTTTTGGAACAGAAGGTGGTGCACGGGTCTGAACAAGATTCTTTTGAATTAAACAAGGAAGCAATTCTGTGTAGGTCATCGGAATCAGATCAAAATCTTTCTGAAAACGGCCCCGTTGATTGTTCTATTGGTTAGAACGTTGTAAAGCGTGGCGCAATAACATTCACCTCATTCTAATATTCATCTCTCTTAGCAGTGACTTCAATAAAATTCTCATCCATCATTCTCTGAATGTCCCTCTTTACTATCACACAACCACGCGGATTCACGGAACAGATACAACAAGCTGCATAGTCATGATCAATATCATGGTATTCACTCAAAAGTGCGTGCATTTTTATAAGAGATCTCTGAATCCAACGGATATCAAAAATTTTGAATGTACCAGGACAACCATAAACCATATTGACAGACGTCTTGCCATGATTAGGCAGCGGATTCGATTGTACATTAGGGTTGGAATCTTCAAAAGACAATATACCACTCCTAGCCAGTCTTTGCACTTCCATCTTCAATGGATAACAGTTCTCAGTATCATGCCCAACTCCTCCCTGGTGTAAAGCACAATGAGCTTCAGGCTTATACCACCATGGTGAATCTTTTGGAACAGAAGGTGGTGCACGGGTCTGAACAAGATTCTTTTGAATTAAACAAGGAAGCAATTCCGTGTAGGTCATCGGAATCAGATCAAAATCTTTCTGAAAACGGCCCCGTTGATTGTTCTGTTGGTTAGAACGTTGTTGAGCAGGAGCTGCTTGAATTACAGGAGTTGAATTGATAACAGGAGTAATGGATGCAACATGTTGCTGACACTGATTATTCTTACTGTAACTCTTTCTGCGTCCTCCACGGGAAATAGCATTGGTTTCACCCTCTTTCTTCTTGGCAAGTCCTCCCCTATATTTCTTAGAATTACCGGCAGAATCACCATCTTTTGACAAATGTCCCTCACGGACACCTTCTTCTAATCTCATCCCCATATTAACCATCTCAGTGAAGTCGCTCGGGGCACTAGCAATCATACGCTCATAATAGAAAGGACCCAGAGTTTTTAGAAAAATCTTGGTAATCTCTTTTTCTTCCAAAGGAGGATTAATTTGAACGGAAATCTCACGCCACCTTTGCGCGTATTTTTTAAATGTTTCTTAATCTTTCTGAGCCATTGCTCGAAGCTGGTCACGATTAGGAGCCATATCCACATTATACTTATACTGTTTCACAAACGCCTCACCCAAATCTTCAAAAGTGCAAATTCGAGTAATGTCGAGTCCCATATACCATTTCAAAGCTGCACCAGACAAACTATCTTGAAAGTAGTGAATGAGAAGCTGATTATTATCGGTCTGAGTCGACATCTTACGAGCATACATAGTCAAGTGACTCAACGGACAAGAGTTTCCCTTATATTTTTCAAAGTCAGGGACCTTGAACTTATGTGGGATCTTCACATTAGGAACCAAGCATAACTCATGAGCATTCTTCCCAAACACTTCTTTTCCTCTCAGAGCTTTGATTTCTTTCTGCATTTCAGCAAACTGGTCTTAAATCTCTTCCATTTTCTCATAAGCATCAACACTCTCACTTGGAGCAGTATGGAAAATTTTCTCTTCACCAAAAGGAACAGTATGAACCATAGGTGGTGGCAAAGTCATCATAGGCAGGACAATAGGAACAATTAGAACTTCAGGAGGTGGTGGTGGTTGATAACCTTCAGGAACAAAGTTACGAGGCATTCCCCAGGGGAAACCAGGAGGCATGGAGTATTGAGGAACACTAGCAGGAGCCACAGAGATGGGCGTAGAGACAATCTCAAAAATGACTGTCCTTAGTTTTGGAGTTGAAAGTGGAGGAGGAGGCGGTGGTGGCTGATTCTGAGCAGCCATCAGAGCTTCCATCATAGTAGTGAGTCTTTCCAAACCATCCTTTAGAGTTTATACTTCTTCACGAAGCTCACGGTTCTCTTGTTGTAACTGATCCATCTTCTTCTTCAGATTAGCTCGAGTATTATACTGGTGCGACAGCTTGGCTGAATGAAGACCAAAGGTAAACATAAGACACCTGAAAAGGCAAGAAACAATGCAAAATGATGCTTGATGTGCAAGATGCAAATGCAAATTTTCAAGGAACTATAAGGCATATTGCAAACATTGTTATTTGAAATACCAAAATCTCATTCATTAATGATGGAAAAGATTACATCTCGGAAGTACAAATTCAAGAATCCTAAAACAATAGAGAATTAAGAAAACTAGATCCCTAGAGAATCTCATGAGAAGAATTCCCAGCTCTATCTTTCAGCTTCTTGATGCGAGCCTGCATCTGAGTCTTCTCAATCAGCAACTGATCAACGATCAACTTCCAAGGAGATTCAGAGCTCTTCAAAATATCGAAAACTGGTTGAATGCGAGAGGAAAATAAATCCTCTTGCGCCTTTCTCTTCTTATTGGCAACTTCATCTTCATTTTTCTTTTTGAAGTGCTCTTGAAGTCTTGCATTCTCTAACTCAACAATCTGATACTTGTTCTTCTAAGCATCGCTCTCTTGTTGCATCTCGGCCAAAGCAATTTGAAGCTTCTCTGTGTCTTCCATAAAGTAGAGGATATGCTTCTTAGCAGTTAGAGACAAAGGTTTCTGGCGCGTATAAGGCATCTTCAAAGTAATAGCTCTATTTTTAACCCACTGGAGGTAAGGTTCCGAAGAGACACAATTCGGATTTCCCAAACTTTCCTTTCATTTTCTACGAATGTTGCGCCAAGCTTCCACAATCTCTCTCTTGAGAGTAACCGGAGATTCATCTTCCTTGAAAAAGAGACCCGCCAAATGGATGTTCTTCGGTACCTCTCGCAAAGGATATCCCAATTGACGGCGAGGCAATAGCGGATTGTAGCTAATTCCTCCCTTTGTACCAAGAAGAGGTACGTTGGGAAAATCACCACAACTATCAATAATCATCATTCCAGAAGGAACATAGCTACACCAATCAATATCAAAATGAGTGAGAGATATGATCTTCTGCGGCCAATATAAACCATCCTTGAGGTTCCGGAAAGCTGCAGACTTCGGCAAGTGAGAAATAAACCACTTGTAAAGCAAAGGCGCACAACAGATAATCATCCCTTCACCATGGAAATTCCTGAGGTGAATAGAATGGTAAGCATCGACAAGCAAAGTAGGAATTGGATTCCCAATCAAGAAAATCTGAATAGCGTTGATGTCAACAAAGTTCTCAACATTCGGGAAGAGGAACAATCCTTAAATGAGCAAGGCAAGAATAGCCTCAAAAGCAACTGTGTTCTTCACACTAGCAAAGTGATGAGCTATATCCATAAAGAACTTAGCGGGTAACCCAAGAATCTTTTCTTTGGTATCCATGCGAGCCTTAATCTCAGAAACCTTCAAGTGAGTAACCTTCGCAATAACGTGATGCTCGGGAACAGGATCCAAACCAGAGAAATCTGACCATGAACAGGAAAACCAAGCAGGCGAGAATACTCCTCTAGCATAGGTACCAACTGATAAATAGGAAAGGTGAAACAATGAAGCAAAGGGTCATAGAACTGAACTAAAGTTGCAAGTAATCCTTCAGCCATATCAACCTTCAAGAGAGATAAAATCCTTCCATATCTGGACTCAAACTTCTTGGTATCAACAACCAAAGATCCTAGCTCTCTCAAACCCCCTAACTTAGGACTCTTGAAAGTATACTTCCTTGTACTTCTCCTTACAAAATCCATAACAAAAATACCTACAATATTGGCAATAACACCTTTAAGTTCCTTGAAACCTTCCAAAAGAATGCTCATGAATGCATGAGTGCATGAATGCAACAACCACAAACAAGATCACACAAAGCACACGGGTCAAGGTTCAAGTCACGAGCATGAAGCCAAGGGTAAGAACCAATCCCACAAAGGTATGTACTAAGGTTTTTCCTTCATTGTACCTGAGAAAACAACGGTTCTAACAGAGTGCCCAGGGTCCACAATCCACTATCAGACACACCAGCGCACCGATTTGCTCGGAGGTTGGTAGTTATCCTCAAGAGAATCTAACCTAAGTGTAGCATCGCGTGACAGCTAAGTTGGATTTGCATCCTCATAGCTTCCGCACTACAATCCTAAAAAGGCTAAGATGGGTTAAGGGTTACTACGGTCCTCAGTGTTATAGGCTTCTATGGAAAAAGTAATGCCTTCAACGATCGCTCGATCGACATCAGTAATTCCAAATAGGCAACCACCAAGTGGATAGATTCTCAAGTTCTGCATTTTCGGGATTCGACTCCCTCAAAGCTCCCTTGACTATACCATCCTCCTATCTCAAAGCACACTGTGGTCCGGGTATAGGACCTATCTCACACACAGAGGAACTCCCAAACAGAACAAACAATTAACAAGCAAATCAGACAAAAAGCAGTAAATAATTCAAAGTAGGCTAAACCCCTCAAGGGAGATACTCCCCAGCAGAGTCGCCACTTTTCTGTAGTGGGGAAATTTGTGAGTGTAAGTTATTGATTAACTTAACTAAAAAAACAAGAGTCGCCACCGCACTTTTATTAAAAAGAGCGAACAAAACCTAAGGAGTTCTAAAAAAACAAGAACAAACAGAGAATGGGTAAAGGGGGTTGGTTATGCAGTGGGAAGGTGTTAGCACCCAAAACATCTATAGTACCCTATAGGAACCCTTTGAAATATCTACCGCTTTTTAGTTTGAAAAGGTTTGCTTGAAAAAAAGATTGAGGAGATGAGAGGAGAATTATTTTTTAGATTTTTGTGTTTGGAGAGACTTATCGCCTCATGCCTACGTATCCACGAAGTGCAATGTAGGATCAAAACCTCGTAGTTCATGGTACAAAGAATGAAATTTGTTTGTTTTGGTTGATTTTAAGTGTAAAGACAAGTAATCATTTCCAAGCGAATAATTCCGCTTAAAGAAATGAATCATGTCTAAACTTATGAAAAAGTTTTAAAGGAAAAGTGCATAAAGCACAAAAAAAAGATTGATGAGTTTAGTGTTTTTTAAAGTCTTTTTGAAATGGTCAAAATGTGATTAACATGGATTGACATTTATTAAAGAAGAAAAAAAATCAAAGTTTAAAAATCACTGGACCGAAGTCAAGGTTTTATTATGAAAGTGGTTTTAAGTTTGAAAACAAGAAGGTTTTGAAAAAGAGAGAAGATTTTGAAAATTTAAGAAGGGGTGGAGAAGAAGTGACTATCCTAGTGCATAAAAATAAAAGCTAAGGATAAGAAAGATCTAATCACAAATGTAGCTATCTTCACCATAAACAAGCAAAAGCACAAGGCTTCAAAGTCTTCGAACCATAATTCCAAAGCAAAGGAAAAATGTCCTAGTTCTAAGTCCAAGGATCCAAGAATAGCATTGAAGTCCAAGGTCTAGGTGCAAAACTCCATTTCCATTGAAAAGGATAGTAACCATAGTCCAACAATTAAGATCACAAGTCTTTTAGTGGTTTAATCCTTTATTAATGTTTTTTAGTCCAAAATGGACAAAAGAAAAACAAAGCACAAGATAATATGGTCCAAGTGGACAAAAGAAAAATGACATAAACATAAACATGATATGATATAATGACATAAAGCAATAGAAAAAATAAAGAGAGGTAGGGAGCGAGAAAGAAACATAAAAGTAAAGTTAGAAGTTAGTAATTAGTAGCACAAGGCTCTAGTGCCATAAGCCTTCACCGATTATTCCGTTTCGCGTTTTGAACTATAGTGATTAAACAATGTACTTAGGTCAAGGTTAATGAAGACTTGACAGAAGATTGGTAGAACCAAAGCCTCTACAACGTCAAGTTTCAAAGATTTTGAACCTAATACAAAGAATTAACCAACATTGAGCTGACGCGACCAATCAAGGCCCGGACCACAAAAGATCAAATTCCGAATTGGATAAAGAGGGACAAATGTAGCGCTATGTTAAGCAATCGACGAGTAATTTATGAAGTAATTACCCTACAATGAGGTCGGTCAATAGTGATCTTTGTGTTAATGCATGCTAGATGAACGATATGTAAATCGTCATCCAAAAGCAATACTGCACGAAAAGAAAATAGGTAACGATCTAGTCTTGATTAAGAATTCAACAAAGAAATTATAAGATCCATAAGACTTTCATCGATCAAAATAAAAAAGGAAATAGATGAAGAGAAAGCCAAATCAAATCACAAAATTATGTGATTTAAGGCTAAGAACAAAAGAAAAGGGAAGAAAAAGGAAGAAAAGCCAAAACAGCCCCAAAAACAAGGCAAAATATGCATTCTGTTTCGAAGTAACCGGTTACTCACCATATGATAACCGGTTACTCAGTGCAAATTTTGAAAAAATGCTTCTTTTAAATGCACTGTTGTGGTTTAGCTCGATTCTTTTGCTCGTCAAAGAAGGCATGGAAATAAACACATGAACCTTGGAGTCTCTTGAATAATAATCAATTAAATCTTGGAAACTCTTGATCAGATGGTTTTTGAATTGTTTGCGGATCAACCTTGACTTTGTTCAGATGAAATTCATTCGAGTCGAGGGGCTGTTATTTTGGTATTTTTAACCTATTCTTCCCCTGAAAATGTTAGTGAAAGAAAACAAAATATTTTTTGGATTTTGATTAATGGTTAGTAAACATAAACAAATTAAGCAATAAAACAACTAACAAACACACATACTCAAAGATCCCTGAAAGGCACAATCCTACAAAAGAGGGAACCAATGTGTGATCTTGTTTGTGGTATGAAATGCAAAAAGATATGTGGGATCTTAGGGGTAAAAATTAGGGTATTACAGGTAAGAGTTAGTTTATATACAGAAAATTAAACAACATTTATAAAGATTTTACTTGTGAAGTTTGCGAATTAATAATTTTAAAACTTGTGGAATGAATTATGAAAAATAATATTTAATCTTGTTTCAAGAAATTTGTCAAAAAGGAGTATGGGGTACCGAAAACTTTAATTTAATAAGTGTCACTTTTTGATAAAAAATATCTTGAAATGTGAATGTTTAATTTTACGTCGTTGAGGATATCAAATACTTTCCTTGGCATTGTGTTACCTTTACGAAAATTTCACACCAGAGACGCGTCCTAAGAGTAATGTACACACCATCTCGTGATGTGTTTCCATGAATGACTTGTCTTAAGTCTTGGTTGAAGTCGTCAAACTACCTATATAGAGCAAAATGGAAGTGAAACAAATGAAATTGAACTAAAGCTACCTTATTATTTAATGATAAAATAAATTATGATTTGAAAATTGAATGACAGATCACAACACCTCCACGTTTTAAGAACAAAAAAACATAAATTTGAAGCTTCCACTAAACATTAGAAACCATAATGTTGATTTTTCAAGAAGGCTTACATATGGGTTACATAGCAATGAAATGCAAAATTATAGAAGAGACTTCATCACTTTAGTATTAACATAAGCACCCATAGAGATTGAAATCGAATCCACAATCCAAAAGCTGATCTCCATCTGAAATAGAAATTGAAATCGAATCCATGATTCACAAGCACATTGAATCTATTAAAACGAAGCACAAATGTAAAAAAAAAAAAAAAAAGACCGGGAATGAAACGAAAGAGATCTAATAGAGAAAAATCAACTCTATCCATCATGAGAGAATAAATGAGACATAATTGTTTTTGAAAAAATTGAAAGCGGAAGAAGTATCCATTTGATCCTTATTATTTTTTTCTAAGGTCAAGAACTGTAATAACAACGACTAATCCACCAAACACAGCATAGAAGAACATCTTCATTTTCGCGATCTCAGTGTTTGTGAAAGAGAGAGAGAGAGAGAGAGAGAGAGAGAGAGAGAGAGAGAGAGTTTACAAGAATTTGTTTAGGCAGATCTCCAATTGGCCTCTCTATGGGTACGTCTGCCCTTAATTCGAATTTGAATAGAGATCATGTAATTAACCTTACTTCACAATAGTATTTTTATAAGAAAAATGTAGCAATCCAACTCAACAAAGCCTAAGCTTGATATTGATCATAGAATTTTCTCTTCCCTTGATCTGAGCTTGATCAAGTTACCCAACAATGCTAATTTGATTCACCATATCAGACTACTCCTTTGTAAGAACCGCACCCCTTTAATGCTTTCACTCGATCGAATTCGAATTGCAACCTGTTGTAACCTAAGATTTACTTACCAAGATGATCACCGTCTCACGCTACTCCTTTGCAAAAACCGCATCTCTTCAAAGCCTTCACTCCATCAAATCCAAACTTGAGTAATCTTGTTCAAAACCTTCAAATCCACACCTTGATCTTGAAGGAAAACCCCACCACGATTTTCTTATTTGAAACCCCCCTAAGATCTCAACCCAATTTACAATACCACAAGCTAAATTGGACCTTATCAATTTGATTCTAGATGGAACTCAAACAATGAATGATTATGTGTACATTGTTTGTGTGTATGCATAAAACCAAGGTTGAAGATGATGACGACTCTTAGTATGTTCCAGGTTTCGTTTATCATTTTACCAAAATCATTGAAAAGAAATTATGCATGTATGAAGTATTTATATGCATGCATGTTAGGAAGGAAAAGGAATGCAAAAGACTTGAAAAAATTATGAATTTTCGAAAATTTTCGTTGCATATGTTAATCTCTGAAAGTCACGTGTCGACCTATTCAACGCATACGACAACCTGTATAAGGTCATGTGTCGACCTGTGAAGGTCCTGTTCTGCCTATGTGTCGACCCGTAGAGACGGCACATCTAACAAAGCACGCAGACTTTAATAATGCAGCATGGGTGTCGACCTATGGAATGGATGTGTCGACCTATAGCAGGAAAAAATTTATATAGGTCGATCTATAATCGTATGTGCCGACCTATATAATGCACTTTTTCACAAAAATTATTTTTCATGTATTTTTTATGCATGAGACCTTTTTCAACTTGTTTCCAAATGCTTTTATGCTTTCTAATGCTAAGATGCACATTGAAAATCAGAGGATATGATTCAATATACATTACTGATAAAGTATCTTAGTTTTGACATCATGCAAAATACATCTAACGAAAAGTTGTACTCACAATGTTTATATATTTTAATGATAGTGATCCTTAGTTATTGTTAAAACACTTTGTAAGAAAGTATATTCAAGTGGTGAAAATATTTTGTAACATGGGGCAAGTATCAGATCGTAATTTTGGAAAAAAAATTGAATTGGAAAGATTTTAATTTGTTTGTATTTTAAAAGGACAGTCGTTAATGTTTTATATTGTATTGTGGTTGTTTAAAAAGAAGAAGAAAAATACACTCCCGCTCTTATGAATTAGGGCGTTAAATTGTTCGCAAGATTCACTTTTTCAAATTTTATTTACTAGAATTCATTTTCAATAGGTGAAGAAAAAACGATATTAAAATCTCAAAATGATTTTCAAACTTGATTCATATACCTTGAACTGATTAATTTTTGTTTTTGTTTGTATATCATTTTATTCAAATGTTATAACTACAATGCATAGATATAATGTTATTAAACATATATAATTTTATAAATTAAAGTTTTCATATTTTTATTTGAAGGTGGTTGAGTATTCATTTAAACCGTGCACTAATGTTACAAAGAAAATTAAACTTTTAAGAGTTTAAAGTGTGAATAAAATTTACAAAATATATTTTTAGATCTTTGGTAAGAGTTAGTTTATATGCAGAAAATCTAATATATTTATAAAGACTTTAGTTGTGAAGTTTGCGAATTAATGATTTTAAAATGATTAAAAGACTTGTGGAATGAATTATGAAAAATAATATTTAATCTTGTTTCAAGAAATTTGTCAAAAAGAAGTGGGGGTACCGAAACTTTAATTTAATAAGTGTCGCTTTTTGATAAAAAAAATATTTTGAAATGTGAATGTTTAATTTTACCTCATTGAGGATATCGATTTTTTTTTTTTAAAAACCTATTAATTCAATTTACATACAAATATGACATATTTTTCAAATTAATTACAAAAGTAACATTTTGAAAGAGAAGGCGTCATATGATATAGTGCATTAATGAGTTTTTAAAAAAATTAGAGTGGAGGCGCCATATGATATGACGCATTAATGGTTTTTTTTTTTATAAATTAGAGAGAAAGCGCCATATGATATGGCTCATTAGTTAATTTTTTTTTAAAAGTCATTTCATATGAATTAACTAAGGCGCCATAACATATGGCGCCTCCTCTCTAATTTTTTTTAAAAACCATTAATGCGCCATATTATATGGCGCCTCCACTCAATTTTTGTTAAAACCATTAATGTGCCATATCATATGTACCTCGGAGTATACAGGAGGATAATTTATACAATCATATGCAAAGTTGGATACATGAGTTGGTTCTTAAGAAGGTTGAAATCAAATCGGTTGTTGCTTTATGGATTTCGATTTGTTGGTGCATATGGAATACAAGGAACAACATCATGTTTAAGGAAGAATTTTGGGATCACGAAACTGTGGTGGATAGATGTATCATTGTAACTTGGTGGTGGATTGGAAAGAAACTTAAAAAGTCATATACTTGTAATTATTATGATTGGACTAAGCACCCTTGCGATTTTTTGTAGGTTTATCTAGGGTGTGGATGGGTATTATGTATAAGGGTTAGGGTACCCCTTTGTACCCTTTTTGAATGATATTTTTGCTTATAAAAAAAAATATGGTGCCTCCTCTTTCAAAATATGTTACTTTGGTAATTAATTTGAAAAATATCTTATTTTGGTATTTAAATTGAATTAATTGGTTATTTTAAAAAAATCGAGGATATCAAATACTTTCCTTGGCATTGTGTTACCTTACGAAAATTTCACACCAGAGACGCATCCTAAAAGTAATGTAGACATTGTCTCGTGATGTGTTTCCATGAATGACATGTCTTAAGTCTTGCTTGAAGTCGTCAAACTACATATATAGAGCAAAATGGAAGTGAAACAAATGACATTGAACTGAAGCTACCTTATTATTTAATGACAAAATAAATTATGAATTGAAAAATGCATGACAGATCACAACACCTCCACATATTACTAACAAAAAAACATAAATTTGAAGCTTCCACTAAACTTTAGAAACCATAATGTTGATTTTTCTAGAAGGTTTACATAGGGGTTACATAGCAATGAAATGCAAAATTGTAGCAGAGAATTCTTCACTGTAGTATTAACATAAGCACTCATAGAGATTGAAATCAAATCCACAATCCAAAAGCAGATCTCCTTCTAAAATAGAAATTGAAATCGAATCCATGATTCACAAGTACATTGAATCCAATAAAACGAAGCACGAATGTAAAAAAAAAAACACATTGAATCCAATAAAACGAAACACAAATGTAAAAAAAAAAAGATCAAGAATGGGAAAATTCAGAACTATCCATCATGAGAGAATAAATGAGACGTAATTGTTTTTGAAAGAATTGAAAGTGGAAGAAGTATTCATTCGATCCTTATTATTTTTTCTAAGGTCAAGAACTAGAGAGAGAGAGAGAGAGAGAGAGAGAGAGAGAGAGTTTTTTTATGAACTAGAATCAAAAGAAGAGTTGAGATATTGAGAAAAGAGATAAATTAAAAAATATTGAAATATTTAGAATTTAACTAATTGGAGGGAATTTATTTAAAAAAATATGTAAAGAAAAACAAAATAGAAACATTATCATTTAAATTGATTAATTATATTAGTTTGGTTAAAAAAAGTAATATTTACTAAATTATCCTTATTTTGGTGAGGTAGCCGAATAAAAGAAAATGGCAAAAAAAAAAGGTTTACACAATATCAAATTTTTTTATATGATAGATAAGTATGTATATTTTGTTTTTAAAAAGTGAATAAAAGTTTTAGAGTAGGAGTATATTACATAGAAATTTAAATAATGTGACAAAAAAATAGTTAAAGTGCTAGTAAATAATATATGATTCTGATTGAACATATTACTCCATAAATAAATGTTTTGGCATTAAATATTGATCTCCTCCCACACATGCCTTCATATAAATTAATTGATGTTTTTCTAATCATAATACTTAGATATCATTGGCTCTAAAGGTGGTTCGAGATTTTATCCATATATAAGTGAAACAAACTAAACTAACTTAATAAACAACTACTCATTCACATGGTAACATGGAAAGATGTTTGGAAGTTTATTCAACTCAATGCAAAGTGCAAAGCGATGGATCAACATAAAATATTAAAAAATATATAGAAATTGGCATCTCCAATGCATCCAACAGCAACAGGATAATAATGAATTGTATTGTCTATATATGTAACAGGCCTATGAGGCAGTCTATACTAACAACTTAGCGTGAATCAGAGTTCACAGAACATAGCTGTCACAAAATCACCAACATTTACAACGCATGCGAACCAAGCTTCTCTCAAAATTACCAATAAATATATCGTGTTCAATAATCCTCTATCTTTTCATATTAAACCATTAAACCATTATTAAGAAAGTGAAAACACGGTTATATGTAAGAGTTTTAATGGTTTTTATCATTTTGTCTATTGAATACAAAAATTATAAAAATATTTTATTAATATTATTTACATTATTTGCAATAGATGATAAAAATATTTTAATAAAAATATTATTTTCTCTTTTATTTATTTTATTTTTTTAATTTGTGTGAAATAATCAATTATATCATTTATTGTGAGATAAAAAAAGTACTTAATAGCATAAATATCGTCACACTTTTACCTTTCATATACTAAAACCAAAGTTTCACTTATTAGAACTAATGATAATTGAGTGAAAACTAACATCAATATGTAAACGATGTCTAGTTTGTGATAGTTTTTTATTTGTCAGCTGAAATATTAATTAAAAGAAAAATTACAATGACTATTATAAATTGTCAACCTATGAAAAAAATTCCAACGGCAATATTTTGGAAATATTAATTGAAAGAAAAATTTCAATTATATTTTAACAACAATTGTTATATTTTAATTAGGGTTGATAATGAACTGAATCAATTTGAAAATAATTCGAAACTCGATTCGATAATTAAATTGTTGAATTAGGTTCATGAACCAAATGAGCTGAATATGAACGGAAAACTAAATTCGTTAATTAAATGTGTCTAACTTAAACTATATATAGCTCGAGTCGTAAGGTTTATCAGTCAACTCAATTATATATAAAAATGATTATATTATCATTATGAGTAGATTTAAAGATTTACTCAAACTCTTAGCCCTATATTTACTTTTAATCTAACAGTTTTAATTGATTATTTATATTCTCAAATATGCAAAATATTTTTAAAAATAATTATACAAATAAAATCAATATCATAATGCCAATCTTATAATTTTTATTTATTTTATTTAAAATATGAATTTATAATGTCATATATAAAAAAAAAACTTTAAAAAATGACTTTTAAGTCCGTAAAACAAGTGAGTTGAACATAATTAGATGAACCTAACGAGTTGAACCGCGTTGTTCGTGAACTTATAACGAATCGAGTTTGAACTTAAAAAAAGTTTGTATCGAACTCGAACCGATATTTGAGTTAAACGAATTCTTAATGAGTTGAGCCGAACTAAGACGAATTTGACTCGACTCGACTCATTTTCAGCCTAATTTTAACGTTTATGTTATTAAATGTATTTTTTAATAAATTATTTGTGTCATTTATTATGTTTTTTAATATCTATTTATTTTAAATGCATAATTTTTAAATGTATTTTGATATATTTGAATTATATTGTTTTAATTATATTTCTGTATATATAAATGTGAGATATATTGTGGGATTTGGTGAGATCCATTTTAGAGATTTTGATAGGTTATATGAATATTTAAAAAATATAATAGAGTTGTTTAGAAAATTAAAAGATATAATATAATATAAAGAATTTAATTAGTCTCATTTAAAGAATTCAAATAAAAATGATGGATGTGGGTGCTCTAATATAACCGATTCTTATTCCATCAACTTATTTTATAATATTCAATTCAGTATCATATTTTTATTTAAATCGTTAATTTTGAGATTTATTTAAATAATTTTTAAGGTTAAATATTTTTGTAATTATTCTAAATATCTCAAAATTCATTTTTAATCTCTTAAAATAATATTTTTTTAAATAGTTTTTATAAAATTTTCCATCAACACTTTTAGTACATAATTCTAAAAGCGCTGTAAAAATTGTCGTTAACTCAATTGCTAAGTAATAAATCGACGCTAAAACCATTGCTAGTTTTATTATTAAATAGTAAAAATCATCATTAAATTGCAGAAAAGATAAAAAAATATGAATATTTAACCCTAATTTTTATCATGGTCTTTCTAAATCTTACTCTCCCTTTTAATTGTTTGATTTGTTTTCATTGTACATACTCTCTTTACCAAGCGAATTATAAATCATCTTTCTACAAATTCAAACATTTTAAATCTATTTTTCTTTATTTTTTTTATTATAGGTGTTACTTCAACATTGTTTTTAATATTCTTATTTACAATTATATTATGTTCAATTTTACCACGCATACATCACAAAATTGTCATCTCTTCCACTGTTACTTTATGTTCATATTGATCCATACCTATCAAATATTCTGTCTCGAGCAACATAGCAGATCTTAATACAATTTAATAAAAAAAAATCTTAGAATTGAATAGTACATTTGTTTCACATTGAATTCATGAAGCCTTTATTTATTTCAACAACTTAGCTTGAATTTGATAATTCACCTCTCCTTATGTTTCTTTATTATTTTGTATTACAGATTCAACAAATTTAAACCCTCTAATTCATAATCAATTAAACCGTGTAACTCATAAAGCACAAACTAACAATTTAATTCAAAATAATTAAACATAAAAACAATTCATATGCTAGTGGAGATTGAAGTTTGAAGGATGGTGGTACAAGAGGAAAATGATGTGTTAGTGTTTTTCTCGATGTGGAAGTAACATTGAATTGTAGACAGTGAATTGACAAGTGAGGATGATTATGGCAACACTATGATGCTACTAGTGCAATAAGCAGAGATATTTAAACCTGCAAATAAAATTAATATTCGTTGAAAATCTAAACATGCCCGGCCCCCTTTCTTTTCTTCTTATTACACAACCCAACATTTCTACCATCGGTCGGTGACTTTCTGTCCCTCTTTAGTACCATCTTCAATGAATTGTTTAACTCACAATCCTATCTTTCTTTCTCTAATCTAATCTACTTTATTACTACTAGTCCCTCTCTCTTTCATACATTAATTTAACAAATCAATCATCCTTTCAATTTATAGAATTAATTAATTGTTTTCTAATCGTATTTGTTTAACTAGTATCATTACTTTTTATTCAGCATGCTTTATTTTGAATTTATACTTTTGATAAAAAAGAAGAAGTTAAATAAGGCCTCATATATTACTTTTTACTATTCAGCATGTTTTATTTAAAATTTATAGTTATGATAAAAAAAAAAGTTGAATAAGGAAAAAAATTGAATATCACCTCATATTAAAAAATTAAAAGATTACAAAATAAAGGGGACAAAGATATAAATAAAGGTATATTAATCCATTTTATATAAAATTATTTTTAATTTTTAGATGAATGGTTTTGAAAATGGATAACGAACTCAAAGAGAGCTCAAGATTAGTAAAAATAAAGTTATATAAGAGTTATCTTCTCTATAAATGTGAGAAATGTAAAAATATTTATATGGAAAAAAATCTTGTAAAAGTCTTCTACTTGTTTCTTACTTGTCAAGACAACAAAAAAATGTGTTTCGTTCAGAACCAGAAATGAATTGAGAAGTGGTGGTGACGTCGGACTAAGGCTTTTGATGCGGTGGAGTGAGGGACATGCAAAGTTGACATTCTAACAATCAAGTCAATATGTGAGAAAAAAGAGTGAAATGAAATTGAATTTGAAACTTGTTACCTCCGATTTTGGGCCTCATTTACATATAGAAAAAGGGAAATAACAAACTCATTATTTATTAGAAGACGATTGCGGAGAGTCGTTGAATGCCATGCAAGTGAAACCTTTGTGATCAACAAGATGATAATTCTCGTGTGTTGAGAAGATTCTAGACGAAGTGAGGTCCTTTTGTGGTGGTAGGCTTGCGTTGATATGTGTACTACCCGTATCCTCTTAAGGGATTTGTTCCTTGTCAGTTGGGATATATTGAGTTCCTAAATGCTCTATTCTTTGTCAGTTGATACAAGTAGAGTAATTAGTGAACTCAGAAGAGATTAATTTTTACTCAATTTGATTGATCGTTACTAATTGATAAAAGAAGTGACATTTTAATAACATTTGGTGAATGGACATTTATTTACTAGAGGAATAATATCCTTTTTAGATATTTTCTCTCATCTCTCTCTCACCAAATATCAAGAGCTTGAAGCATCAAAACTCAACTCAATCTTTCATCATCTTCATGTGTTAGAGGTGGGTTCCTAGTTAGACAAAGCTTTGGTGGGCAAAATTCTTGAAAAGGGAAATTAGGTTTTTGTGAAAACTTGTTATATGTGTGAAATATATGCTTATACATTATCATCTTGTTGTTTTGCATGCCTATTTGTGTTAGACCATATTACTTGATGTTATTGGATGCAATACGTTGATACATGATGATGTGTGTGGTTTGTTTCCCTTCCCGTTGCGCTTCTACACCGGCTATGTGCTGATGTTTTAGCTAAGTGAGGAAGATGTTCGCTAAGCGAGCACTCATGTTACCCGGAAAACTATTTTCTGTCATGGTCGCTAAGTGAGGGAACGTTTCGCTGAGCGAGGGCTCGCTTGAAGCTTACTCTGTCATCGCTAAGTTAGACAACTATTTTTCAAGGAAATTGAAATCAGCCTGGCCTCGTTTGAGTTTTGCTAGGTGAGAGCTCGCTTAGACGTCTCGCTTGAGCTCACTAAGTAAGAGTGTGCGGTCTTGATAAAATACTTTGTTTCCATGTTTCCACCATAAAATGGGAATCGTAGTTCCGATTTACATGAGGTCGAATACATTGGAAGGCTAGTCCAACACCTTACCATTTGGTAAAAAAAACCATAATTGAATCCTATATATTGATTGATTAATGATCATGAAATGCATTTGCATATGTGTTCTAGAATAAGGTTAATTTCATGATACGAAATGCTTCAGTATGTTATGACATGATTGGGTACGGTCAGGATGGTTAGAGGTTGAAGTATATGGGTTTAAAATTATGATTTAAGAAATTCTGTTATGTCAAGCTCGCTTAGCCACGAAAGGCTCGCCTCGCGAAATCTGTTGTCACGAAAATTCTAGCAACATTGAAAATAGTGTATATTAAATATCGTAACTCAAAATGAGACGTTGTCGAATGCATTGGAAAGCTAACACATAAAGATATGTCACATTGGAGTTATATATTCTTAATCCACTCTAATTCCAGCTGAGTCCGGTTAACCCCACCATAGGATGATTCAATGTATGCTTACTATGTGGCATGTAAGTGGACTAGCTTAGGCTGAAGCAGGTTGCATGAAAGCTTCGCATAATGCTTAGTTAGCAAGTTAATTGTTCTAACTTACGAGGGGACCATGCTTATGTTCCTGTTAGTTCTGAGATTTTGGGATTGACAACAATTTTGTTAAAAAAAAGTTTCACAGCAAGTTGTTAAGCAAGATGTTTTGACATGTTGGTCAGACATCATTGTAGTGATGCCACACACGATGTCGTGACATGCTATACCAGGTGTTAGAGTTTTGCTTTTTGGAAGATTTGTTTTATTAAATGTGAGATTCTTTGTGGTTTTAGTTCACATTCTGTTGCAATTCAATGAGGGTTATTTTAGGAACATCGGATCTGTGTCAGTCGTGCATTTGTTTCTCAAAAAAAGGATCTTGGAAACCTTTTAGGAAACTTTCTATTTTGTTCCTTTTTCATGCAGAAGTTTATGCAGAAGATTTGCAGTTTCTGTTTGTGGATATGCGTTTTATTTAGATAAATAGCTCAAGCCCCATGCTGATCAAGAGATATAAAAAGGGCACTTCTAAACCTAATAGAGCATCGAAGCCGTGTATTGAAAGAAGAGTTTTAAGGGTTTAGTGTGTTCTTTGTTATTTATGATCCACTCTTATATCACTCTGATATCTGAGTTAGACTGTGTTCATTGTTCATTTGTGAGTCATTCATGTACCTCTTAGGTGCTTGAATTGGACTGTGTTTGAGTTGTAATCACTCATAAGCTTTTAAGCAATAGTGGATTTTGTGTTATTGGAAACGTGTCTTCCATTGTTCATTGTCGTAAGTTTTTATCACTGTTGTGTGATTGAAGGGAAATGAGAGGGGTCTCATATCTAGGAGTGTCTTAGATAGAAATAGTACAGGTAGCGATTAGGTAAGAAGATTGTAAACCGAAGGTTGCACCGAACTGGGTTAACAATTGATTATGTTATTTACTTCCAGTCATTTAAAATAACTGCATAAATGCTTGTGTTGTGTTTTTGTCCTGATCCCAGTGTCGTGACATCGTACTCGACATCTGGTGTCTGTTGACCACAATTTCAATTAGCATCAGAGCAGCCACCCTGTTCTATTTAGGAAGAGCTTTTGGGAGGATACTTTCTGGTACTATGGAATAAGAAAGAGGACGAAATGTTAATAGACCCCTTGTCTTAGATGGAACCAACTATGACTATTAGAAGGCACGTATGGTGGCTTTCCTAAAATCTATGGATAGCAAAACCTGGAAAGCTATCATCAAGGGTTGGGAACATCTTATTGTTAAGTATAAAAATGGGAAGGAGACCTTGAATCTAGAAGAGGATTGGTCTAAGGAAGAAGATGAAACTGTTCTTGGAAACTCCAAAGCCTTGAATGACTTATTCAATGGAGTTGACAAAAACATGTTCAAATTAATAAACACATGTACTGTGGCCAAATATGCTTGGGAGATTCTCAAAACCACTCATGAAGGCACATCTAAGGTGAAGATGTCTAGACTTCAGTTTCTCACTACCAAATTTGAAATTCTGAAGATGAAGGATGATGAGAGCATTCATGAATTTCACATGAATGTTCTTGAAATAGAAAATGCTTTTAGTGCCTTGGTAGAAAAGATATCAGAAAAAAAGCTGGTTAGAAATATTCTCAGTTCAGACCCAAGAAATTTGACATAAAGGTCACAGTCATTGAAAAAGCCCAAGACATAAGCGAACTAAGAGTAGATGAACTTGTTGGGTCACTTCAAACTTTTGAATTGGCTATTAGTGATAGATCTGAAAATAAGAAGAAGAGCATAGCTTTTGTCTCCAACACTGAAGATGAAGAGGATCAATGTGACCTAGATACTGATGAAGGGGATGTCTAATGTTATTGTGATGCTTAGAAGGCAATTCAACAGGGTGTTAAAAAGAATGGACAGGAAGTCGATACCTAATGTCAAGAAGATTGTATTTGACATAAGCAATAACTATAATTCTCAAAGGAAACAAGGATATAAGAGAGGTCCAATCAAATAAAAGGCATTCAATGTTATGAATGTGAAGGCTTTGGACACATTAGAGCAGAATGTCCTACCTACCTCAAGAAATAACATAAGGGGCTGTCTATTTCTTGGTCTGATGGTGAAAGTGAACTTGAGAATGAATCTGCTATACATGTAACTGCTTTGACTGGAAGGTGGGCTTCTGATGAAGACTCATGTGATGAAGAAATTGCATATAAGGAACTGACTGCCTCTTCTAAAGAATTATGCATTAAAAGTGATGAGGTCTGTCAACTAGGAGAAAAGCAGAAGAAAATTATATCTCAACTACAGGCTGAAAAGGAAGAGTGCTTATTTAAGATCTCTGGTCTAAAGAATGAAGTAACCTTGTTGACCTCAAGATTTGAAAGCATGACAAGTCAATGAAGATGTTAAACAATGGATCTAATGTGTTGGATGAGATACTTCAAGTTGGAGAAAGAGGAAGAATATTTACTGGTATATTATTTGATTATTAATCTTTAAATAGTCAAGGAAAAACTCATGTGACAAAATTTATTCCTCCTAGAAGGAAGGTTGAGCCAATGATGTCGAATCAAATGTCTCAACATCGTGCCAGACATCAGAATACTCAAACTGGAGGCAAGCTCTTGCATTGGAAATGTCATTATTGTGGTAAAAGTGGTCATATAAAGCCTTTCTGTTTCAAACTATATGGATATCCAAAAGGTCCAACAAAGCCTAGGGTAAATCAAGTAGTGGTTAAAACTAGAAAGGAATGGATACCTAAGGAAGATACTACTTGCCTTATTGCTCATACTTCTCTCAGAGCTTCAGCCAGAGAAGACTGGTATTTTGGCAGTGGTTGTTCAAGACATATGACTGGAGTAAAGACGTTCCTGGTGGACATTAAGTCTCATTCCACCAGTTATGTAACTTTTGGTGATGGTGCCAAAGGTGAAATTAAAGGAGTTGGACGACTAGCCTGTACAGGATTCCATAGTTTTGATAATGTTCTCCTTGTAAAAGGTTTGAATGCTAACTTGATAAGTATAAGTCAATTATGTGATCAAGGTCTGAAAGTTAATTTCACTGAGTTTGAATTTTTGGTCACTAATGAGAATAAGGAAGTACTGATGAGGGGAGTCAGGTCGATGGATAATTGTTACTTATGGACACCTCAATCAGTAAATTGTGCCTCCATATGTCTGTTGTCCAAGGAAGATGAAGTCCAACTATGGCACCAAAAACTTGGTCATTTGCATCTAAAAGGGATGAAGAAGATTATGGCTACATAAGCTATCAAAGGCATTCCTAAGCTCAAAATTGAGGAAGGAATAATCTATGGTGAGTGTCAAATTGGAAAGTAGACCAAGATGTCACACCCGAAGATCCAACACCTGACTACTTAAAAAGCTATAGAACTTCTTCATATGGATTTAATGGGGCTTATGCAAGTTGAAAGCCTTGGTGGAAAGAGGCATGCTTATGTTGTTGTTGATGATTTTTGAAGATTCACTTAGGTGAACTTCATCAAAGAAAATTCAGATGTTTTTTTTTATGTTTTTCAAGAGTCATGTCAAAGACTACAAAGAGAGAAGGAAAATAGAATTGTCAGGATTAGAAGTGACCATGGAAAAGAGTTTGAAAATAGAAAATTTAATGATTTTTGCTCATTTAAAGGTATCAGCCATGGATTTTCTTCTCCCATCACTCCTCAGAAAAATAGAGTGGTTGAGCGCAAGAACAAGACTCTGCAGGAATCAGCTAGAGTCATGTTTCATGCTAAGCATCTGCCATATCATTTTTGGGCTTAAGCAATGAATATTGCATGCTCTATTTATAACAGGGTTACCTTGAGAACTGGTACTTCAGCTACACTCTATGAGTTGTGGAAAGGAAGGTAGCCTACTGCCAAATACTTCTATGTCTTTGGAAGTAAATGCTACATTTTGGCTAATCGTGAACAAAGAAGAAAGATGGATCCAAAGAGGGATGAAGGAATATTTATGGGTTGCTCTACAAACAACAGAGCCTATAGAGTCTTTAATAGCAGAATCAAGGTCATGATTGAATCTATTAATGTTGTGATTGATGATTCAACCATAGAGAAGAATACAAATATCCAAGACGATATTGAAACATCCTCTCAGTTGAATGATACTTTAGAAAATATGGTTGATCCTGAGACCAACATTGAAGTTGCAACTATTGAGGATGATGAAAATCAAGTCAACAAGGGTCCCTCTATTAGAATTCAGAAAGATCATCCTAAGGAACTCATCATAGGAAATCCTAATGAAGGGATTATCATTAGATCAATGGATGTGGTATCTAACTCTTATTTTGTTTATAAGATTGAACCCAAGAATGTGAAGGAGGCTTTAACTGATAAGTTCTGGATCAATGCCATGCAAGAAGAATTAGATCAGATCAAGAGGATTGAAGTGTGGGATTTAGTTCCTAGGCCTGACAGAACAAATGTCATTGGTACAAGGTGGGTCTATAAGAATAAATCTGATGAGAATGGAGTTGTCAACCAAAATAAGGTCAGACTTGTGGCTCAATGATACACTAAAATTGAAGTAGTAGATTTTGATGAGACTTTTTCTCTAGTTGCTAGACTTGAATCCATAAGACTATTGCTAGGAGTGGCATGTTTACTAAAGTTCAAGCTATTTCAGATGGATGTGAAAAGTGCCTTTTTGAATGGGTACCTACAAGAGGAGGTATATGTTGAACAGCCAAAGGGGTTTATCGATCCTAGATTTCTAGATCATGTGTTCAAACTAAAGAAAGCTCTATATGGTCTAAAGCAAGCTCCTAGGGTTTGGTATGAAATGATGATAATATATCTTGTCAGTAATTGCTACAGAAAATAAGGAATAGACAAGACCTTGTTTGTTAAAGAACAGGATGGCAAACTCATGATTACTCAGATATATGTTGATGATATTGTGTTTGGAGGGATGTCAAACCAGATGGTCCAACATTTTGTCAAGCAAATGCAATATGAATTTGAGATGAATCTTATAGGTGAATTAACCTATTTTCTCGGACTTCAAGTCAGATAAATGGATGATTCTATATTCATTTCTCAAAGTAAGTATGCCAAGAACATAATGAAAAAGTTTAGTATGGAAAATGTTAGTCACAAAAGGACATCTGCTGCAACTCACTTGAAGCTCTCTAAAGATGAAAAGGGTGTTGATGTGGATCAAAGTTTATATAGAAGTATGATTGGCACTCTACTATACTTTACAGCTAGCAGACCAGATATCACATTTGTTGTAGGAGTTTGTGCAGGGTATCAGGCTTAGCCTAAAATGAGTCACATTACTCAAGTAAAGAGGGTATTAAAATACATCAATGGTACTAGTGATTATGGAATGTAGTATTCTCATAGTCTAAATTCCATGCTTGAAGGGTATTGTGATGCAGACTGGTCAGGAAGTGTAAATGATAGAAAAAGTACTTCTAGAGGCTGAGTATATTGCTGCAGGAAGCAGTTACTCTCAGTTGATTTGGATGAAGCAGATTTTAAAGGAATATAATATCAAACATGATGTCATGACAAAACATATTGACATTCGTCATCATTTTATTAGGGATCTAGTTGAAGACAAAGTTGTTACTCTTGAACATGTGGCCACTGAAAAGCAATTGGCTGAACTGGGACTCTGTATGTTTGAGGAATTGTAGCAATTAGTCTTGATGTTGAAGGAGATAAGGAAAAGGAAGATGTTACTGATGGAGTTGTCTAATTTATGCCTATGTTTTTAGTTGTCTAATTTATGGCTAAAAGGGGGGAGAATGGTTGTTGATATGGTAGTGGTTTCTGTTGCTGGGATGTCGAACCATATGTTATGACATCATGCATTATTTGGATTGTTTGGGAGAATTTATTTTTCTTTGCATAATTTTTGTGTGTGTAATTATCTTGAGGGGGAGTATATGTTTCTAGGTGATAGGGGGTAAAGATTTGATTTATTGATCATGCCATTCAGGAAGAGTATGGTAGTATGGTGTTTTGTGGGTTTAAGTTTTTTTTAAGTGTGTTTGATGTGATTATTGTTGTGATGTCAGGAAGGATGCCCTGACATTGCTCTTTAGATTTTTGGGAAGATCTTGGAACTTGGTTTGTGAGAGTTTATTTCTTTATGTGTGTTCTTTTCTGTGAGGCTGGTTTTTTTCTCTACCTTATTTCTGTTGTGTGTGCTTCTGATATGTGCTGGTGTTATAACAAGTGTGTGTGAAGGTTTTGTTTGTTTCTTGTGGATGTAGCTGCTGTTTTTTTGTTGTTTATGTTTCTCCAGTACTTCATGCAAAGGTTGTTTTAGCCAAAATATGACAAATGGGGATGTTGTTAGTTCTGAGATTTTGGGATTGGCAGCAATTTTGTTAAAACAAGTTTCACAGCAAGATGTTAAGCAAGATGTCTTGACATGTTGGTCAGACATCGTTGCAGAGATGTCACGCATGATGTAGTGACATGTTATACCATGTGTTAGGGTTTTACTTTTTGGAAGATTTATTTTATTAAATGTGAGATTCTTTGTCCTTTTAGTTCACATTTTGTCGCAATCCAATGGGGGTTATTTTAGGAACATCGGTTCTGTGCCAGTCATGCATTTGGTTCTCAAAAAAAGATCTTGGAGAATTTTTAGGAAACTTTCTATTTTTTTCCTATTTTTATACAGAAGTTTATGTAGAAGATTTGCAACTGCTGTTTCTCGATATGCATTTTATTTAGATAAATAGCCCAAACCCATGCTGATCAAGAAATATAAAAAGGGCAGTTCTAAACCTAATAGAGCATTGAAGTCGTGTAGTGAAAGAAGAGTTTTAAGGGTTTAGTGTTTTCTTTGTTATTTGTGATCCACTCTTATATCACTTTGATATTTGAGTTGGACTATGTTCATTGTTCATTTGTGAGCCATTCATGTACCTATTAGGTGCTTGAATTGGACCGTGTTTGAGTTGTAATCACTCATAAACTTTTAAGCAAGAGTGGATTTTGTGTCATTGAAAGTGTGTCTTCCATTTTCCATTTTTCTAGGAGTGTCTTAGATAGGAATAGCTCGGGTAGTGATTAGGTGAGAAGATTGTAAACCGGAGGTTGTTTACTTAGGCTTCAAACTAATACTATTATAGTGGATTTCATTCTTGTGTTAGTAGCCCCCAGACGTAGGTGATGTTGCACGGAACTGGGTTAACAATTGATTGTGTTATTTACTTCCAGTCATTTAAAATAACTGCATAAATGTTTGTGTTGTGTTTCTATCCTGATCCTAGCATTGTGACATCGTACTCGACATTTGGTGTCTGCTTACCAGAATTTCAGTTCCCATTATTGATTGGATAATGGTTATTAATTATTATGTGTTTTAATGTATAATATTATGAAGAGTGTGTATCGAATGACTAATTAATAAATCAAGTTCCATGAGGATAAGTGAGTAAACCTAAAGTTATAATTAGGTGAATGGAATTAGTAAAGATAACTTAGGTTATGGTAAATAACTTAGGTTGTGATGCTCGAATGTAGGAGGTACCTCAGTGGGTACCCGTGAGCGGGTAGTCATGCGTGATGAGTCATCTCATCCAAGAGAATGTCGGTGGCATAGATGGGGAACGATGTCATAGTTGCAATTCAACGAGCTTGTATGGAAACATGTTATGTTATATTGTGATTGTCATATAATCACATGGAAATTTTGTATAATCCCATGATGGTTGTGATATAGCCACATGGAGATTGTTGAGACTAATCCCGTATCCGGGAATAACCTCTATTCGTTCTTGTCCTCAGTCTGTGACTTATGTAGATTAGTAACTGGGAAAGATGAATCTTTGAGATGGATTAATGTAACTCTGTTAAGCGTATTCCACGCACTGGAGGCTAGGATTATTGTTGGTCATATCCAGTAGATAATGTATTCTACATTGTGGAGGCTGGGTACTGTTGTTGACCATATCTGGTGGAAAGAGATTTAGTGCATTTCATTCAGTGGAGGCAAGGACTGTCATTGTCTATATCTGATGGATTGACTATCACCACACAATGAAGGCTAGGAGTACCGGTGGCCATATCCGGTATATATTGTATTCTACACGGTGGAGGATGGGTACTGTTGTTGGCCATATTTGGTGATTAATCTATCTATGCAGTAGAGGTCGAGTATCCTATTTACCATATCTGACGGGTGAATTAGTAGATCTTTGTGATTGGTTTAAGGCTAATTACCCTCGTGTTATAGTTTGCATTCCCGAACAGTGATTCATCGAATTATGAAAACTCATGTTGTGTGTTTCCATACAAAGCTTAAATCCCCTTAGATGCTTAAGTCGTTGTTTTATTGTGTAAGTTTGCACAAGTAGGATGAAGTTGAATGGATTAAGTTCAGAATCGATAAGTGTTCCCTTTAGAACTAAGTGGACCCATAAGATAGGGGAAGATTATTATCTCACCCCACGGTTATTGTTATTTTTCAGGTGGTTCTTTGCAAATTAAAGGCCAAGATGAGCTCGTATGATGGAGTTTTGAATACTTTTGTCAAATTGATCTTTCGATGTGGATTATGTGCATCTGTGGATAATGTACATAGATCTTATCTTTTGATTAGGCACTCTTGTATATCATGTGCCATAATTCTATATTTTCTTTTTGGACATGTATCTATAACAATGTCGTTAGACACTTGTGTTGTATCAGTATCAATTAATATTGCGTATAATGTATTTTTAGATGTATATTATACGGGGTGTTATAATATTACCGATCCATAATAGTTGCCCCAATCCCTTGTTCGCACGTAGCGAGGCGAGGGTTTGTCACGTCAGCCTCGGATGTCGACGACTCCTTTTATCGCTTTTGGATATGCGATAAGTATCACACCCTGATTTTTAACCCTAAGATTCCACCTCATTTACATCATTTTTTCATAACATTAATCATCCCATGTGTGTGTGTGTGTGTCTTCTATGAATTACTAACCCCTTTGAAAAAACAAAATATGTACCTTGTTTTGCTTTGATTACAAGTTAGGGTTTTAGCACCAAAGAGCTCAAGAAGTTGATCAATCAAGGATTTGTGTGGTCCTCAACATACCAAGGTCCCAATTCATTTCAACATGATCAATAGTTCCCCTTCATCAATAATCAAGTGAAAAATTCCATCAACTCAAGATCACCAAGCTCCAAGTCATCTGATACACCAAATTAGGGTTTTGACCAAAATCAGCCCTTGGTTGACTTTTTGACCAAGGCATGATCTCACACTTCAAGACATGTTTCAAAGGTCTCAAGTACATTATCTTAATCCATTCATATGTTTGGAGTGGTTCAAGGAGCTTGATTCATTGATAATTGAAGAATTCTAGTTCATCCGATGAAAAGTTAACTGTTGATCAAAGTCAAAGTTTGACTTTTGAGATTTTTGGTCAAACAGGGACTCCACAAGTCAAGGATCATGAAAATATGGATGATGTTTGAGTTTGATCAAGTTAAATAAAAGAAATCATCCAAAGATCAAGAATTGATGAAATTAGGGTTTTGGAAATTTTTCTAAGAACAAATTCTCATGGTCAAACGGCCTACTTTCCAAGAGTCTAACTTCTTCTTTAACCATCTAATGGAGACACTTGAACGCTACTTTGAAAGATGGCATTTGATACTACAAATTGGTGAAAATTGCAAGCCACGAGACTTCTTGGATTGTAAGTTATTGATGTTTTGGGGTTTCAATTTGTTTGAAAATACAAAACACTTAGAAATTTTTCTAAGTTTTCAGCATGGTCAAGTGCATGACTTTATGAATTTCTTGTGAACAATTCAAGCCACCTCTTTTGATTCTTGTTGGCTGCAATTAAAGACCATATTTCATACTTCATTTTGGTGAAAGAATGGATCAAAAATTCGATCCTTTACCAATTGAAAGTTATAATTCATCAAAGTTGGGATTTCTTCATGATCAGTTTGGTTCAAATGAAACCAGAATTTTACCGAGTTCTAGTCAGTTTCAAGTGCACGAATTGGAGGTCACTTTTTCCCACTTTCCAAGTATTTCTAAGACATATGATCAACTTGAAACTTGTTCCGTCCTATGAGATCTTCATAATGGTACCAAAGTTGTGGGAATTTGATCTTCATTCAAGTGATAAAAGCTTGGTCCAACATGTCATCTTGAACCACTTTGGACATGACATGAAAAGTGGCTTTTGATCAACAAACCACTTTCCACAATTCAAGGAAGCTTGATCTGCACCAAAAGTAACTTGTACAACTTGTGAAGCTTTGTGAGGCAATGTCAACTTAGGAGCTAGAAAGCAAAAAAGCATTTTTATACTTGTTATCCAACTTTTTTGCTTTCGATGCTATTAACCATTGATAATTATTTAAACTAAACCACTATAAAAGAGCATCATATCAGATGCCAAACACACAAGAAAAAAGCATCAAAAACCCCAGCATAGCAAGTTAGAACACTTGAAACATCTTTGAGTGTTCTTCATTTTCTTCACAAACCATCACTGCCAAAATTCATCACAACCACCAAAGCCTCCCATTTTTCACTCAAACACATCACATAGGCACCATTTGAGTTGCTCAAACTCACCAGAACCCTTCATTCCATCCCAAACCAGAAGTCAACTTTCACAAACCTCCATTGTTGACCAAGAAACCAAAACATCAAATCCTTTGATTCTTGCACTTTCCATCCAATTCTACCCTTCAAACACCTTTCATACATCATATATGAGCTTCCCAAATCATCAAACCTGATATGTAACACCTCAAACATCAAAATCACTTTTCATATTTCTTCAATTGCAAGTTTATTCGAGCAAAAGGATTGAAAGCATTTCAAGGTAAGCTAAGCATTCAAACACCTTCCTAGGAGTTCATTGAGGCTAAAGACATCATCATTCATCATCTGGAGTTGCTTTAAAGGTGCATTGGACACTCTCCAATAGTTAAGTATTCTGGCTTTCCAAACTCCATGATATAAGCATCATTTGCATTCATTTAAGTTGTTATTATGTTTGTCAAAATGTGAGGATTAAAACCCATATGCTTGTGTTCACTGATCATGCTTATATGGAGTTTAATTTTTGTTTGAAGAATTAGGGTTCTTCTGGTTTTGTTAGAAATTATTGAGTTAAGATTTAAATAAATAAATTTGGTTGGCATATTTGAATTCTTCATGAAAATCTGAGTGAAATGGTATATTAGGTTGCTTGTTTTGATGCAGTAATAAGAAAATCGTGTTATAAAAAATCCTTGAGCTAGAGGAAGAAGATGATCATGGTGGATGACACCATTTTTCAATTTCAGAAACATGTTTAATATATATTTTTTGGGTTGCATTTCCATAACGAACGCGCCCCATGTGGCTTGTTGGTAGTAAGGTTGGTCCAAAGTGTGTTTGTGTCTGAGGGTGCCTGGGTTCGAATCCCCCGACCCTTTTTTATTTTTTCTCTTTTCTTCTTCACCTTCTCATACTCACTCTCTCTCTCTCTCTCTCTCTCTCTCTCTCTCTCTCTCTCTCTCTCTCCACCCCTTTTTTATTTCTTTTTTTTATTTATTCATTTTTTGTTTATTATTTACATATTTTCTATTTCTTTCTTTTCCCATTTAATTTAATTCCCTTTACTTTTATAAAATACCAAAAATATTAACTTCATTTATTTTACTTATTTAATTTTATTTACATTAAAATTTTTAATAATTATTATTTTTAATTATTTCTTTTATTTATTTCTTAAAAATCACAAAACATCCTATTTCTTTTCTTGTTTTATCCTCCTATTTTTAACACATAAAAAATTCATTTCTTGTTTATTTATTAGGTTTCATATTCATCAACTTACTCCAAAAGTAAGTTTTTTTAACTTACTTTAAATCATAGCCTTTGAATTGAACCTAATTTAATGGTTAATTAAATAAAAGACTAATTTAACCATTAGATTCGATTCAATCCAAAGGCTATGAGTTAGAGTAAGTTAAAAAAACGTACTCATAAAGTAAGTTGGTCCCCACTCATATATATATATATATATATATATATCTTTTGAATTTATTGTTTGCTTAAGTATTTTGAAATTATTATTATTTGTGATGTTTATGCTTGTCTAATATCTAGGGTTCTGATTGATTGCTTTCTTAACTTAAAATTCATGATGAATCCATGCCTTTATTCCTTGTTCATATGTTAATATTGACTTGTTCAAACAAGTTGTGATAGTGGTGATGTGTTAATAATATATATACCATGTTTGTCCTAGATAATTCATGTTGATCTTATCTTGCTTTAATTCATGTCTTTGTCATGTATTGATGAATAATGCATCCATGTCCTTTGCTCACATGAGGATTTTAGCTTAGGATTGAATATGCCTTGACCAAATGTGTTGCTTGTAAACCATGTGTATGTTTGTTGATCCATGTTGATCTTGTCTATACTTGTGCCATGTTTTAAAGTTGTTCTTTGTTTAGTCACGTGTTCAAGAGTTGTGTTGATATACCATGTTTCTCATACTTAACTTCTTTGTTGGATGGTTGTATATATATATATATATGTTTATCTTGTTGCCTAATCCAAGGGGAGGGACTTTTGTTGACTTTATGTCATTTGCATATGCATCTTTATCTTCTTGTACATCTTTTGTATGATTATTGTTACCTCTAGCATGCTTATCTTTAGGTTTGTATACCTTTTAGGAAGTTCCCCTTAGGTTAATTCAACTTTAGATGGTTCAATGCTAGTTTCCCTCTTCCCAAACTTAAACCTCTTTCAATAGAAACCTTGATATTAGGTCATTGACTTTTTCAAACCTTTTCTTAATAAATGCTTCAAGACATCTTAAGCATATTCAAATCCTTTTCACAAGTGAAATTCTGGTATCAGATATGAGATGTCGAAGGCGACGTCACGAAACTAATATCTGAACTGATATCAACTAGAGAACAAGGTAATAAACACAATAAGAAAGCAGTAAATAACACAAGCAATTGTTAACCCAGTTCGGCGCAACGTCACCTACGTCTGGGGGCTACCTGTTAGAACAAGATTTGGTTCTGCAAGATATCTTTTTGTTTTGATAATAACAAAGTTGTATTGGTGTGAGAACAATTTTGGTACTCTAACGTGTATTTTCTTAAGAATTGACAAACAGGTTCTGACTCTGATAAAGAAAGTTTTAACTCTGATAGAGATCATGTGATACGTCACTATGAAATTCTAATGGTCGCTTCTGTGTCTAGAAGCAAGATTGCTTCTGATCTAGTGTGTGTCAGAAAGACTCTAAGAAGACACTATGTTGCTGCTGCAACATTCTCTTGGATTCTGGCTCTGAATTTAACTCTGATACTTATTTTTTGAAGACTAAGTGGTGAAGACTCTGAAGACAAGGTTCTGATGAACAGTGTGACGCCCCCAATCTATACCCCCAATTAAATAAAGCGGTAAAAAAAAATTCAAAATTTCATCAGAGTACATTTAGATTATCATGGCATAGACGGGGGAAATCACATTATATTGAAACAAAACATACAACACCTACCCATAAAGATATGCAACAGTGGGGTAACAATCAACAGAGGAACTCAGTTCCTTACACCCACATTTCAGATTTAGAATAAAAGTAGAAAATCTAAAACTGAATATCATATATATATATATATATATATCACATCAGAAGTTTGTCATACATCAAGTTATACATGCAAAGGCCAAAGGATATATATACATAATACACAAATATCACAACGGCCTCCTTAACTACCCGGTGTCACATATCAGAGCCGATCGACAAAAGAATGAAGTCCTAAGCTTCACAAAAGACCTCCAGCAACTCTAATCTGTAATGCCTCATAGAGCATTATAAAACAGCAGAAGGGTGAGAAAAACAATCATAAATTAATTGCATACAATTATATATAACATAAAAATACACATAAATTCGGTTCTCACCACAACTCATACATCACCAAGGTATACTAACCACACTCTATACAAGCCTCAACAACACATATCCATATATTAGTTTATCCATAATTCCACACATAAACAACCATTAATGATTTATGCAAATGCAAGAGACCGACACAACGACTCTATACAGATGCACATGCGGGTACCGACTTCCACTGTTTCTCATCACTAGTTCACTCAGGAAATTTGCTGGAATCATCGCTCGTTACATCACTGTAACTCCCCGTCGGGCATACGATGTCCCCCGTCGCTCACACCCCACACGGGCACATGACGTTTATGGATCGCTCACACCCCACACGGGCACACGACCTGATCGCTCACACCCCACATGGGCACACGATCGTCTATAATCATCGCTCACACCCCACACAGGCACACGACGTTATAGCAAATTCCCTCTGGAATCCAAACCGTCACTCAGGATGTCTCAACAATGCATATCATGATGCTTGGCATACAATGACTCATGACATTTAATATGCACACATATACACATCCATAATCATGCATATATCAACAATCATCCTATATCGCATTTTCTTGCCATAAGGCCACCAATCATCATCACAATATGTATTTCATGCAATTTCATCACTCAACAGTACACAAGTCATACAATATCCACACCAACAGCATATTGCACATACACATCAAGTTCACACCATTAAACGACAAAAGTCGACAACAAAACAACATATTTCTAATTCCTGACATAATTTAATCGGCCAACAATTCTCAAAACCATCACAATAATAAAGAACATTTTACAAGCTTTCTAACGCATCAAACCACGCCTCAAACCGAACCACAGATCAAAAGTTATGAATTTTCAAAGAAAAGAATTTATTGAGATACAGCCAAATTCGCCTGGCAACTTGAGAATTCGCCTGGCGGATTCCCATTCGCCAGCCATTCGCCATGTAATTCGCTTGGCGAATTCCATTCGCCAGCCCTTCGCCTGGCGTGCGAGTGGCGAGTCACCAATCTAGAAAAATCCCAAGAGTTACAGAAGCTAACCCATTTATGAAATTCCGATTTCGCCTGGCGACTTACGAATTCGCCTGGCGAATCTCCCTTCGCCAGCACTTTGCCTGGCGAGCTAGTGGCGAGACTCAATTCGCCTAGCGACTCCCAAATTCGCCTGGCAAATCACACCAGAACCAGAAAAATTCTGTTACGGGTTACACTATTCCAAACCTCCCAAAAACATCATTTTCCATTCCAAATCAACTCTAACAACAAAACAATTATCAGCAATGATTCATAAACACATGGTAATCATACAACACAAATTATATCGATTTCCGATCGCAAAAGCATCGATTCCTAATCATTTTATCATTTTCGACCTAAAATTCAAAAGCCATGGAAAGACAAGAAACATCCAAGTAAACACATACATAATCATACACAAACATAGTATAATCGAGTTTCGCACCCTTACCCGATTTAATCGTGTTCTAGAAATTCGGTTGATTGATTTCCAAGTTTTCCCAAATTCTCTCTTTTCTTTTCTTCTTCTCCTCTTTTTCTTTCTCTTCCTATTTTCTCTCTTTCTATTCTATTCTAACTTAACAAAATAAATCAAAATACCCAAATTACCCCTACACTCAAATATCTCGCAAATGTTCCCAAAACGCGACAAAATATATTCACTATGAAAAATAACATATTTTCACATAAAAGTCAGAAATAAAATAATATAATAATAAAATAATCACACGACTCGATTAAATAAAAACTGACAAAACTGGGGCGTTACAACTCTCCCCCACTTAGAAATTTTCGTCCTCGAAAATCTTACCTGAGATGAACAACGCTGGATACGATTCCCGCATCCAACTCTCCAACTCCCAAGTCAAATTGCCCTCAGCAGCGCCTCCCCACGCCACCTTCACAAGTGCAATATCCTTGCCCCGTAACCTCTTCAACGCTCGATCTAAAATACTCATCGGCAAAGCCTCAACCGTAAGGTTCTCCCTTACCTCCACCTCATTCATCGGAATCACATGCGACGGATCCGGAACATACTTCCGAAGCTGTGAAACATGGAACACATCGTGCAAATTCGACAGATTCGGCGGCAACGCCACTCTATAAGCCACAACACCCACTCTCACGGATATCTGGTAAGGACCAATAAACCGAGAAGTAAGTTTCTTCGATTTCAATGCACGACCCACACCCGTTACCGGCGTAACCCTCAAAAATACATGATCGCCCTCTTGGAACTCAAGATCCTTCCGCCTCCGATCATGATAACTCTTTTGTCTACTCTGAGAAGCCTTCATCTTCTCTCGAATAAGCTTCACTTTCTCCGTCGTCTGTTGAACCAACTCTGGTCCAACCACCGAACTCTCACCTGATTCGTGCCAACACAAAGGTGTTCGACACCTTCGTCCATAAAGTGCTTCAAACGGTGCTATCCCAATACTAGAATGAAAACTGTTATTATACGTGAATTCAATCAACGCAAGATAACTATCCAACGCACCACCTTGTTCCAAAACACACGCCCTCAACAAATCTTCCAACGACTGAATCGTCTTCTCCGTCTGACCATCTATCTGCGGATGATAAGCCGAACTCAATCTCAATTTAGAACCCAACGCCTTCTGTAAACTTTCCCAAAATCTCGAGGTAAACCTAGGATCTCAATCAGAAATAATACTCAATGGAACCCCATGCAATTTCACAATCACGCTGATGTAAATCTCCGCCAACCTCTCCAAAGTAAAACTGATGTCAATCAGAATGAAATGAGCCGATTTAGTTAGTCTATCAACAACCACCCAAATAGCATTATGCCCTCGCTGAGTATTCGGTAACCCCATTACAAAATCCATGGAAATGCTATCCCACTTCCACTCAGGAATATCCAAAGGTTGCAACAAACCACTAGGCCTCAGATGTTCCACCTTCGATTTCTGACAAGTCAAACATGCATAAACAAACTGAGCCATATCTCTTTTCAATCCAGACCACCAGAAAATATTCTTCAAATCCTGATACATCTTATTTGCTCCTGGATGTATACTCAAATTACTCCGGTGTCCTTCCTCCAAAATCATCTTTTTCAACTCCGCATCGTCCGGAATACAAATCCTACCTCGGAATCTCAAAACACCATTAACATCCACTTTAAAATCACTATTCGCATCTTTTTCTCCCACCAACATCAAATCCACAAATTTCACATCCAGCTTTTGTTTCTCACTAACAGTCATCAGAAAATCATTAGTAATCGTTAGCATTCCAAGCCTCACGTTATCCGACGTCACTTCACAAACCAAACTCAAGTCTCTAAATGATTCCAAAAGTTCCCACTCCTTAACCATTAAAGCGGGCATATACAACGATTTATGGCACAATGCATCAGCTACCACATTAGCTTTACCAGGATGGTAATTCAAGCCAAAGTCGTAGTCCTTCAAGAATTCCAACCATCTACGTTGCCTCATGTTTAGCTCTTTTTGATCAAACAAATATTTCAAACTTTTATGATCACTAAAGACTTCAAACCTTGCACCGTAGAGATAATGCCTCCAAATCTTCAACACAAAAACCACAGCCGCTAATTCAAGATCATGCGTAGGGTAATTTTTCTCATGCACTCTCAATTGCCTTGAAGCATACGCTACGACCTTACCTTCTTGCATCAGAACACCACCTAGACCAATCAAAGAAGCATCACAATAAACCACAAATGGCTCATTAGGATTCGGTAAAATCAAAATCGGAGTTGTCGTCAATCTTCTCTTCAGCTCATTAAAACTTTCCTCGCACCGAATATCCCAAATGAACGCTTGCCCTTTACAAGTCAACTGGGTCAAAGGAAGTGCTAGTTTAGAAAACCCTTCAATAAACCTTCAATAATAACCGGCTAAACCCAAAAATCTTCGAATTTCAGTAACAGATCTAGGAGCCTCCCATTGTAGAACCGCTTCTACTTTAGATGGATCCACAACAATACCATTACCTGAAATCACGTGTCCAAGAAAACTCACTTCCGTCAACCAAAATTTACACTTGGACAATTTGGCAAAAAGCTTCTTTTCCTTCAAAACCTACAAAACAATATGCAAATGCTCCGCGTGCTCCTCCTGAGACTTAGAATAAATCAAAATGTCATCAATAAACACAACAACAAATCGATCCAAATGCTCGTGGAAAATCCGATTCATGTACTCCATAAACACACCTGGTGCATTAGAAACCCCGAACGGCATCACCGAATATTCATAATGACCGTATCGTGTCCTAAAGGCCGTCTTCTGGATATCTTCCTCCTTCACCCTAATCTGATGATACCCCGACCTCAAGTCAATCTTACTGAACACACACGCACCAACCAACTGATCCATCAGATCATCAATCCTTGGAAGAGGATACTTATTCTTAATCGTCACCTTATTCAACTGACGATAATCGATACACAACCACATACTTCCATCTTTATTTTTCACCAATAAAACTGGAGCACCCCAAGGAGAAACACTAGGTCTTACAAACCTCTTTTCTAACAACCCACTCAACTGTTTCTTTAACTCAACCAACTCAGATGCCGACATATGATAAGGTGCCATAGAAACAGGTCTAGTACCAGGAACTAGATCTATAGAAAACTCCACCTCTCTCTCTGGCGGCAAGTCCGAAATATCCTCAGGAAACACTTTCAGAAATTCACACACAACAGGAAACACATCAAGTGAAACTTGACTATCCACAGTCAAAGATGCAAACAACCCAAACAACTGAGCTTCATCCACCAAAAGTTTCTTCAACTCTTTGGTAGATAAGAAACTCGAGTCTTCGTCTTCCTCAAGAGAAGGAAACCTTACCAACTTATGATAACAATCAATATGAACTCGATTGAATTGCAACCAATTCATTCCCAAGACCACATCTAAACCCTCCCACGGCAAACACACTAAATCCATCTCAAAGTCTTTACCATAAATGGTCAAAGGACAACTTAGACAAACCAAAGAAGTAGTTACTGACCCCATTGCTGGAGTCTCAATAACCATCTCACCACCCATCGAAGACAACACAAGATCCAAACGCTTCGCGCACTCAGACGAAATAAACGAATGAGTCACTCCAGTATCAATAATAGCAACTAAAGGAGTACTATTAATAAAACAAGTACCTCTAATCAGACGATCTGCACTTGAAGTCTGAGTTCCCGCCAAGGCAAAAACTTTCCCACCAGCTGGAGTTTGCTTCGATTTCGGACACTTTGTACTAATATGACCAGGTTCCCCACAGTTGTAACATTTCACCACATTCTTCCTGTCACAATCAGCTGCAACATGTCCTACACCTCCATAATTAGTACACTTCCTCAAGTCTTTCCTGCACTCAAACTGACGATGCCCCAACTCACCACATTTATAACATATCACAGGACCAGACATTCCTCCTCCAGTTGATCTTTTCTCAAAATTCCCCTTTGTTTACCTTTATTTGCTGGTGTCACATACGGACCACCACGTAACTGTTGCTTCCCTTTCCTCTCGCTCACACTCTTATAGTGAGTAGAACGAGCCTTACTGTCCTCCTCATAAATCCTACAACAATCCACCAAATCAGAAAACCTCTGAATCCTTTGATAACCAATCACCTGCTTTATCTCAGGACGCAATCCGTTCTCAAACTTAACACACTTAGAAAATTCCGCAGTCGCTTCAGCATAATAAGGATAAAACAACACAAGCTCCACAAACTTAGCAGTATAATCAACAACAGACATATTACCTTGTTTCAGTTCCAAGAACTCAATTTCCTTCTTTCCTCTTACATCTTCAGGAAAATACCTCCTCAAAAACTAAATGCTAAACACAGCCCAAGTGATCTCCTCCTCTGCAGCTTCCAACACACGACGAGTACTAACCCACCAATCATCAGCTTCTTCCAGTAACATGTGAGTACCCAGTCTCACCTTCTGATCCTCAGCACAATCCATCACTCGGAAAATACTTTCAATCTTTTTCAGCCATATCTGTGCACCATCCGGATCATATCTTCCTTTGAAGACAGGCAGTTTGTTCTTCCTGAACTCATCATTACCCGCATCATTAGGTGCACCCTGCACAGCTCAGGCCATAGCTTGCATAGCAGCAGCCAAAGCAGCGTCATTCCTACCAGCTATACTCTGTTCATTTCCAATAACAGAAACTATGGTTAAACAAATAGCTCCTCCAAACACCAAGACCAACAAGGACTGACACAACTGACACGGACTGGCTCTGATACCACTTAGTGTGACGCCCCCAATCTATACCCCCAATTAAATAAAGCGGTAAAAAGAAAATTCAAAATTTCATCATAGTACATTTAGATTATCATGGCATAGGCGGGGGAAATCACATTATATTGAAACAAAACATACAACACCTGCTCATAAAGATATGCAACAGTGGGGTAGCAATCAACAGAGGAACTCAGTTCCTTACATCCACATTTCAGATTTAGAATAAAAGCGAAAAATCTAAAACTGAATATCATATATATATATATATATATATATATATATATATATATATATATATATATATATATATATATATATATATATATATATATATATATATATATATATATATATATATATCACATGATAAGTTTGTCATACATCAAGTTATACATGCAAAGGCCAAAGGATGTATATATACATAATACCCAAATATCACAACGGCCTCCCTAACTACCATGTGTCACATATCAGAGCCGACCGACAAAAGAATGAAGTCATGAGCTTCACAAAAGACCTCCAGCAACTCAAATCTGCAATACCTCATAGAGCATTATAAAACAGCAGAAGGGTGAGAAAAACAATCATAATATAATTGCATATAATTATATATAACATAAAAATACACATAAATTCGGTTCTCACCACAACTCATACATCACCAAGGTATATTAACCACACTTCATACAAGCCTCAACAACACATATCCATATATCAGTTTATCCACAATTCCACACATAAACAACCATTAATGATTTATGCAAATGCAAGAGACCGACACAACGACTCTATGCAGATGCACATGCGGTACCGACTTCCACTGTTTCTCATCACTAGTTCACTCAGGAACTCTGCTGGAATCATCGCTCGTTACATCACTGTAACTCCTCGTCGGGCATACGATGTCCCCCGTCGCTCACACCCCACACGGGCACACGACATTTATGGATCGCTCACACCCCACATGGGCACACAACCCGATCGCTCACACCCCACATGGGCACACGATCGTCTATAATCATCGCTCACACCCCACACGGGCACACAACGTTATAGCGAATTCTCTCTGGAATCCAAACCGTCACTCAGGACGTCTCAACAATGCATATCATGATGCTTGGCATACAATGACTCATGACATTTAATATGCACACATATACACATCCATAATCATGCATATATCAACAATCATCCTATATCGTATTTTCTTGCCATAAGGCCACCAATCATCATCACAATATGTATTTCATGCAATTTCATCACTCAACAGTACACAAGTCATACAATATCCACACCAACAGCATATTGCACATACACATCAAGTTCACACCATTAAACGACAAAAGTCGACAACAAAACAACACCTTTTTAATTCCCGACATAATTTAATCGGCCAACAATTCTCAAAACCATCACAATAATAAATAACATTTCACAAGCTTTCTAACGCATCAAACCACGCCTCAAACCGAACCACAGATCAAAAGTTATGAATTTTCAAAGAAAAGAATTTATTGAGATACAGCCAAATTCGCCTGGCAACTTGAGAATTCGCCTGGCGGATTCCCATTCTCCAGCCATTCGCCATGTAATTCGCTTGGCGAATCCCATTCGCCAGCCCTTCTCCTGGAGAGCTAGTGGCGAGTCACCAATCTAGAAAAATCCCAAGAGTTACAGAAGCTAACCCATTTCTGAAATTCCGATTTCGCCTGGCGACTTACGAATTCGCCTGGCGACTTACGAATTCGCCTGGCGAATCTCCCTTCGCCAGCACTTCACCTGGTGAGCTAGTGGCGAGACTCAATTCGCCTGGCGACTCCCAAATTCGCCTGGCGAATCACACCAGAACCAGAAAAATTCTGTTACGGGTTACACTATTCCAAACCTCCCAAAAACCTCATTTTCCATTCTAAATCAACTCTAACAACAAAACAATTATCAGCAATGATTCACAAACACATGGTAATCATACAACGCAAATTATATCGATTTCCGACCGCAAAAGCATTGATTCCTAATCATTTTATCATTTTCGACCTAAAACTCAAAAGCCATGGAAAGACAAGAAACATCCAAGCAAACACATACATAATCATACACAAACATAGTATAATCGAGTTTCGCACCCTTACCCGATTTAATCGTGTTCTAGAAAGTCGGTTGATTGATTTCCAAGTTTTCCCAAATTCTCTCTTTTCTTTTCTTCTTCTCCTCTTTTTCTTTCTCTTCCTATTTTCTCTCTTTCTATTCTATTCTAACTTAACAAAATAAATCAAAATACCCAAATTACCCCTACACTCAAATATCTCGCAAATGTTCCCAAAACGCGACAAAATATATTCACGACGAAAAATAACATATTTTCACATAAAAGTCAGAAATAAAATAATATAATAATAAAATAATCACACGACTCGATTAAATAAAAACTGACAAAACTGGGGCATTACAAACAGCGTTCTGAGGACTCTGAAGACTTAAGTTTTTAAAGACCAAGTTCTGAAGACTCTGAAGACAAGGTTCTGCTGAACAAGTTCTGAAGACTCTGAAGACTTATGTTTCTGATAACCAAGGGTTCTGAAGAAGGAGTGCTGAAGACTCTGATGACAAGGCTCTGCTGAACAAGTTCTGAAGACTCAAGACTCTGAAGAACCAATGATTCATTCTTCTGATCACGCTTCAATCTTATCAACTCAGAAGCCTCTGATGAATAGAAGAAGATGAAACGTTTGTGTGGGAAAATAGTACATAGTACATATCAAACACGTTCTTTTCCACTACCATTCCACTACCCTGATTTGGTGGTACAAAGGACAATTTCAGTGTACAATTTTCATCCCAGCATAACGACATTATTTCAAGTCGCCAGTATTTTTATGATATTATTGATCTTCCCTTCAACAAATCTTTTTCTGGCTATATAAAGACTTGATCATTCAACGAATCAAGTGTGACCCTAAGTGTGAAAAAGAGAAATATTCAAAACACTTATTCATACGAAGAAAGAACTCAAGAAATAAAGAAATTCATGAGTGAACAATAAAGCACCACAATACAAAGAAGAAGATTGTTCTTACTGTGTAAATTCGCTCTAAGTTAGATTGAGCTAGAAATAGTGTTTATATCAGCTTATGTAAGAAGTATTTCATTGTAAATATTTTATTTGATCAAACAATTGTTTGAATTCCTTAAGGGACCAGTTGGGTCAGAAGCCTTAAGAAGAGATGGTTAGTCTGTGTATTGTTAGTCACCGTCAGTTGCTAGTGCAGTTGTAATCAGTTTGGTTATAGTGGATTAAGTCCTTGTGTATAAGGAGAAATCACCTTGGCGGGTGGACTGGATTAACTTGATAGTTTTCAAGTGAACCATGATATATCGTGTGTCTTTCTCTATTGTTAGTCTATTTGTGATCTTTCTTTGAGTTTCACAAAAAGCTTTCATTTTGAAAACCCAATTCAAACCCCCCTTTCTCGTGTTTTTCTCACACCTTCACTACCAAGCCAGGAAGGAAATTCACTAAACAGAATTAGTTTGAAGATTCTCAGCAAGCACCCTCTAGTTTACAATCTTCTCACCTAATCTCTACCAGTGCAATTTCTACCTAGGACTCTCTTAGATATGAGACCCTCTCACTTCCCTTCAATCACAATAGTAGTGATAGACTTAACAATAAGCCAAAAGAAGACACACTTCTAAAACAATACTTGATCTTGCTTAAAAGCTTCAATCAAGGACAATGCACTCTTGCTTAAAAGCTTAGTGTGGACACTTATAACTCAATAAACTCAATCCAGTTCAAGCATCTAGGGGATGAATAAATGGCTCACAAATAACAAACACACAGAATACTAAAACCCTAATACTTAAGCAATAACATGTCTCAACCCTAGCTTCTCTAGTCTTCAATTAGGATTGACAAGTCTTTATATAGAGAATGATCTTCATGGGCTTGGGCATTAGTAAAAACCAAATCAAATTTAATTAAATCAAATCAAATAACTCTTCAAGACTTCTCACGATTATAGCCATGAAGATAGAAACAAACGATTCCACATTTAGCTCCGCTAAATATGCAACTGAATACTTTTGTTTCAAATAAAATCTCCACCATGATTTTCGCCAGCAATCTCTCATCAGGAAAACACAAAGAATTGCAAACAAAGCGTAACAAACAAAACAACATTCTGAACTGAATGTTGTCCAGTTCTGTAGTCACGTGTTAGGACATCAGTCTTGACATCATGAGCTGAAGCTCTACAACATCTAAAAAACCAACCTGCATAGATGTTTGACTCTCATGTCAAGACATCTTGCACAACACATAGCTGCAACAACCAGTTTTAGCAAAAATGCAGCCAACACAGAACTTACAACAAGACTAAATGACACAAACCTTATTCAAATATTTTGCCACTTCGTATTTTCCATTTAAAACCTTTTCAAATAGATTAGACATTAGTCATCCCTAGTTGAGATGTAATTCTCCTACCCCATGACACTGTTGAGAAAGATGTTGATTCTTTTCCACTTGAGAGACGTATGTGGCATACTTGTTGATTCTATATCCAAGTTGGAGCCCTTCTCTCAATGTGAAGCAAAAATCCATCTTCCACATGTTTGTGGTTGATAAGTTGAGTATTATTCTTAAGATGACAACTTGTCTCTTCTTCATTAAAACCCACCATAACAAACCCTTTTCATTTTATACCCTGAACTACGAGGTTTTGATCCTTCATTAAAACCCACCATAACAAGACTTTGTGTATTTCCAAACACAAAAACAATAAAAAAACACTTCTCTTCTCATCTCCCCAATCAATCCCATAGCAAACAACTTAACCATAACACAAATACAACAAGAGGTTCTTATAGGATACTATAGATACTTAGGGTGCTAATACCTTCCCTTAGTATAACCAACCCTCGTACCTTAGATCTCTTTATTGCATTGTTTTGCATTGCATATTTATGGGTTTATTTGATCTTTTCCCATTCCCTTGGATAAATTAAAGTTCGGTGGTGACATCTTATGTTTTCTGAGCCTAGTTAGCTAATAGTTATGGTCTCTGATTCTTACCGTGACAGAAATGGCGACTTCAATGGGGATTAGTCCCTAGTGGGTTAAGCCTATCTTGTATATATTTGTGTTATTGTTGTTATTGTTTTCTATGTTGTTTGGGTTTATTGGTGATCCATATGTGGTGAGGTAAGTCCTAACCCGGACTTGAGAATATAAATAAGTTATGAGGGTGGTATAGTCAAAGAGACTTTGAGGGAGTAATCCCAAATCAGTTGACTTAAGCATCCCCCGCTCAGTGGAGGCCCTCTTGAGGGTAGTATTTGTTAAACGAGCAATAGTGAAAGCATTTTCTACTTTCGACCTAGGAGCCCGAGAAGCTGAGGACCTAAGTATCCAATTACCCCCACTTAGCCTTTTAGGACGTAGTGTGGTGGCTATGAAGGTGTAAACTTGAAATAGTTGATACACAATACTACACTCACACAAGGTTCTCTTGAGAATATTATTGATTCCGGAGTAATCGGTGTGCTAGTAATATCCGAAAGATGGATCTATGACTCTGGGAACTTTTAGAACCTTGTTATATAGGTACAAAAGACCTTACTACATACTCTTCAGGACGGTTAGACCCATGGCTCCATGCTCGTGACGTCGAACCCTTGAACCCTTTTGTGTTTGCATTCTTGTTTGTGTTTGTACATCCATACATTCATGCATTCATAAGCATCATTTCTAACCATTTCTTCAAGGAACTTAGGGTTATTCTTTGCAAACATCATAGGTATTTACCATGGATTTTGGGAGGAGAAGAACACAAAAGTACACTTTCAAGAGTCCTAAATTGGAAGATTTGAGGAAGTTTGGAAGTTTGGTTGCTGATCCAGTGGTTTTCAAAAACAAGTATGGAAGACTTCTGCCTCTCTTGAAGCTCAACATGATGGATGGGATTCTTGCCACATTGGTTCAGTTCTACGATCCGATATATAATTGATTCACCTTTCCAGATTATCAGCTTATGCCTACACCAGAGGAGTATTCTTGCTTACTTGGATTACCCATTTTTGATCAAGACCCATTTTAGGGTTTGGAGGAGATCCCTAAGCCTCAAGCCATTGCAGAAGCTACTCACTTGAAGATGTCAGAGATCAAAGCTCACATGACCACCAAAGGAGGAATTCTTGGGTTACCCGCTAAGTTTCTAATGGACAAAGCTCATTATTATGCTAGCATGAAGAGTATGGATGCTTTTGAGGCTATTCTTGCCTTACTTGTCTATGGATTGTTTCTCTTCCCTAATGTTGACAATTTTGTTGACGTTATTGCCATCAAGGTATTCTTAATTGGAAATCCAGTTCCTACTTTGCTCGCAGATGCCTACCACTCAGTTCATCTCAGGAATTCTTATGGTGGAGGAATGATTACATGTTGTGTGCCATTATTGTACAAGTGGTTTATTTCTCACTTGCCTTGATCTGCTGGTTTTTTGAACCTCAAGGATGGCTTATTGTGGTCATAGAAGATTATGTCTCCCACTCATTCTGATATTGAGTGGTATAATCGTGCTTATGATGGAGCGATGATAATTGATAGTTGTGGTGAATTTCCTAATGTGCCTCTTCTTGGTACAAAATGAGGTATTAGTTACAACGCAGTATTAGCTCTTCTTCAGCTTGGTTATCCCATGAAGGACAAACCAAACAATATCCATTTGGAAGGTTTATTCTTCAAGGAATGTAAGGATAACAAGGTGTTTAAGGAGAAGATCGTGCATGCTTGGCATCATGTTCACATAAAGGGAAGAGCAGTGCTAGGAAAGCCAAATTATGTCTCTTTGGAGTCTTATCTCCAATGGGTACAAGATAGAGCTATCAAGTTGAAGATGCCTTATCCTCGCCACAAGCCTTTGCCCATAGCTGCTAGAGAGCCTAATCTAATCATCATGAGTGATGCAGAGAAACTTCAGATTGCTTTGACCAAGGTGCAACGAGAAAGGGACACTTGGAAGAACAAATACATGATTGTCAACAATGAGAACACAGAACTTCAGAAGCTCATGAAGCAGAAGAGTGAAGAAGACCTTGCTGCCAAGAAGAGGAAGCTGCAAGATGATTTGTTTTCCTTTGGAATTCCATCAGCTCCTATTATTCAGCAGAGTTCAGATACTTCTCCTCCCTCAATTGCTTGGAAGTTAGTTGTCGACAAGCTTGTACTCGAGAAGGCTCAGATGGAAGAACAAATCAGGAAGCTCACTAGGAAGCTACAAGGAAGGGTTGGATCTTCTCATGGGATTTCTTAGGGTTTCTAGATTACAATTTCTTGTATTTTCCTACTTTGTTTAGGATTTTTGAAAGTTGTACTTCATTTGTAATCCTTCAGTTTATTAATGAAATGAGGCTTTTGATTGTTCAAAAGGTGTTATCCATTTTATGATGTTTGCAAATTAATGTTAAGTTCCTTGAAGCCTATTTGCATTTGCACTTCATGCATCATTTAGCATTACATTTTTCTGCATTCCAGGTCCTTAATCCTGTCTTTTCTCTCCAATAGTCAAGTTGTATCATCCATACAATACTCGAGCCGGTCGCTGGAGAAGAATGGATCATCTTGATCAAGAGAACTGAGAACTTAGAGAAGAGGTTACCACCTTGAAGGATAGTTTGGAAAGACTCACTAACATGATGGAAGCGATGGCGACTGCTCAGAATCAGTCATCACCTAATTCTCAAGAGCATGTTCAAAAGACCGTAATCTCCGAGATCGTCTCCACGCCCATTTCTGTGGCACCAATCAGTGATCCTCATTATCAAATGCCTCCTGGTTTTCCTTGGGGCATGCCTCCTCACTACATGCCAGCTAGGAATCGCCCACGAGTTACCGAAGCTCCAGTTCTTACTGTTGTGATGTCTGTGCCACCTCTCATGGTACATGTTACTCCTTACAATGAAGAACCTATCTCCCACACCGCTCCAAGTGAAAGTGTTGGGGTAGACGAAAGGTTTGACAAATTTCAGGATCAATTCTTAGAAATGCAGAAGGAAATTAAGGCCCTCCGAGGAAAAGATTTGTTTGGCAAGAATGCTTCAGATCTCTGTTTAATTCCCAATGTCAAGATTCCATATAAGTTCAAAGTACCAGATTTCGAGAAGTACAAGGGAACAGAAAATGTCTACCCAAATAGACAATCACCAACTGCTAATCTATTATTTCCAAGACAGCCTAACCGGGCCCTCAAGTAGTACATGGGTTTGGACAGTGCTAAGATCCACACCTTCAATAACCTAGGTGAAGCATTTATTAGGAAATATAAATACAACGTAGATATGATGTCGGACAGAGACCAGCTCTGAGCTATGTCTCAAAAGGACAAGGAGAGTTTTAAAGAGTATGCACAACGTTGACGTGAGGTTTTTGCCCAGATCTGTCCTCCATTGGAAGAAAATGAAATGACCAAGATTTTCTTGAAAAATTTGAGCTCCTATTATTACGAAAGGATGATTGCTAGCGTGCCCAGTGACTTCATCGAGATGGTAAACATGGGGATGCAGCTAGAAGAGGGTGTCAGAGAAGGAAGATTAGCCAGAGAGGGGGGGGTGCTTCCAGCAGTTTAAAGAAGTATGGAAGTAATTTTGCTAAAGAGAAGGAACAAGATGTTAGTGTCGTTCAGCATGGCAGAATAAGAAGAAGCTATCAACAACAACAACATGTCGCAGTTGTATCTCCAATCATTAATTCCGCAATGGTAGCCCCTGCCTACCAGCCACGGTTTTCACAACCATGTCATCAACCACAGTTTACTCAACAACAGGTTCAACAACCAATTCAGTAACAACAACAACAACAATAGCAACTACATTTTCAACAGGCTCGCCACCAGTATAACAATCAAAGACGTGTTCAGCGAAAACCCAACTTTGATCTGATTCCCATGACATATGCAGAATTGTTCCCAACTCTATTGTATAAAGGTCATATTCAGACAAAGTCTCTGCTCGTTGTTCCTAAAGAGATTCCTTTTTGCTACAAAGCAGACTAGTGTTGTGCATACCATCAAGGAGCACCAGGCCACGACATTGAGAACTGTTATGGTTTGAAAGCATATGTACAAAGATTAATCAAGTGTGGGATTCTTTCTTTCAAAGACACTAATCTAAATGTTCAAGTTAACCCTTTACCGCAACATGGAGGAGCCTCTGTAAATATAGTGTATGGCTGCCCCGGAGAACTCAAAATCTATGATGTACTGTTATTGAATGATAGTTTGGTGCAAATGCACGAGAGATTGGTCATACGCAATGTTTTGCCGCCACAAAATTATACTTCTTGCAGGATTTGTTCTAGAAGTCCTCGAGGGTGTCGAGTTGTGGTAAACATCCTTCAAGATCTAATGGATAGAGGACTCATCAAATGTTATAGAAACAGAGATTTTCCTCAGAATTTCCCTCTGATAAATATGGTACATGGTTGTCCAGGAAAATATGTAGTCTATGATATCAAATTTGTCAGAGAATCCCTAGTAAGCATGCATGATAGCTTGACCAGGCTTGCCTTCTTTGACCATGAACGCCACAACCATGCTGCCTGCAGGATCTGTTCTGTAAACGCATAAGGATGTCCTCTCGTGCGACGTGATATTCAAGGATTGTTGGATCAAAGGGCTATCGTTATTGCCTATGACAGGAACCCAGATGTTATTGATGATGATGAGGTGTTTGTTATAGTGCCATGGTTCAATGAGCTTGAACGTGTGGAGATTACTTACGATAGCAGAAGACCTTCAGTAACTTTTATGGTAATTTGTACGCCGGGCTCGGCTCCCTATGTTTCTGATAGGGCAGTTCCTTACAAGTATAATGCTACCATGCAGAAAGATGGGAAAGAAGTACCATTGCCTGTTTTGCCTTTGGTTGTTAACATTGTAGATGTCAATAGAGTTACCAGAAGTCGGCGCGTATTTGCAAAACAGCCTCCGAAGAGGGTTGAAACTCCTACTGTGAATGTTGGATCAAATTCTGCTGTGGGACAATCTGGTGGGACTGGTCTCAATTCTGATTTTGATTAAGTTCTAAATTGATTAAGTATAGCGATTATAAGATCGTCGACTAGCTGTTGCAGACCCCATCCAAAATCTATGTGTTGTCATTATTGATGAGTTCTGAAGCACACAGAGAAGCTCTGCAAAAGGTCCTTGAACAAGCATATGTTGACTATGATGTGACTATTGACCAATTTGGAGGAATCTTGGGCAACATAATTGCGTGCAACAATTTTGGATTTTGTGAAGAAGAACTCCCAAAGGAAGGGAGAAATCACAATCTGGCGCTACACATCTCAATGAATTGCATGAATAATGCATTATCTAGTGTGTTGGTTAACACTGGATCCTCGTTGAACGTCATGCCCAATACCACTTAATCCCGATTATTGTATCATGGTATTCCCATGAGACCAAGTGGGGTCATTGTTAAAACTTTTGATGGTTCGAGAAAAACTGTTATTGGCGAGGTGGATCTACCTATGACCATTGGACCTCACACTTTTCAAATAAATTTTCAAGTGATGGATATTCGTGCAACTTATAGTTGTCTGCTAGGTCGAACGTGGATTCATGAGGCTGGAGCGGTGACTTCTAGGCTCCATCAAAAGTTAAAGTTTGTCAGGGAAGGGAAGCTGGTGACGGTATGTGGAGAGCAAACCTTGGTGGTAACCCATCTCTCCTCATTTTCATACATAGATGCTGACAAAGCCATTGGAACCCAGTTCCAAGCTCTTTCAATTGCTGGTGGTAGTGCCAAGAAGAGCGGGGTGTCCATTTCATCTTTAAATGATGCACATCGAGTAGTGGAGAGTGGCTTTGCCAATGGAGAGGGGCAGGTATTGAGCTTACCAGAGAACAAATTCTGAGAAGGTCTTGGTTTCTCCCTTTGTTCTATAAAGGATGCTGCAAAGGACATGATCATTCATCCTATCTAGGAATTTTTTTGTAGTGGAGGGTTCATCAATCCAACTCCGCCAGAAGTAGATGTTGTTATTGAAGATGATCCTGAAGAGGATTTGCAAGACTTCGTGGTGCATGGAGCGGTGTTCTAGAATTGGATCGTTGTTGATGTCCTCATTGTTGTCCATATATCTAAGTAATTTTCTTTGTTGTTGTTTTAAATTTCCTTCGCTCTGCCCAAGGCGAATGAGTAGTTGTGTGGGCTTTATATGAATAATTTCCTTTTGCTCTGGCCAAGGCAAAAGTGTGTTTGTGTTAGGGCTTTGTTTTAAGAATTGCTATCATCAATATAATTGTTATTTTGTGTTCTATCTTATTATTTTTACTTTTTTCTTTTTCAGGAAAATGGTAATCTAAAAACCCCAAAAAATATATATCACATAATCACTTTCATATTTGCACACACTCACCTTTCATTGATTCTAAAATAAAGCATAAATCGCATGTGCAAATTAACGCATGAACAAACCATTGAAAATAATGACCCAATGTCATCTCCCAATTTTAAGTACCCTGTGTTTGAGGCAGAATAGAAAGATAAAGAAGAGATTCCTGATGAGATCTCTAGATTACTTGAGCATTAGGAAAAAGTCATTTAGCCTCATAAAGAGCCAGTAGAGGTAATCAACTTGGGTTCAGAAGAAAACAGAAAAGAAGTGAAAATTGGGGCACTGTTTGTTCCATCCGTCAAAGAAAGAATAATTAAGCTACTAATAAAGTATGTTGATGTATTTGCTTGGTCTTACCAAGACATGCCAGGGTTAGACACAGACATTGTGGAGCATCATTTTCCGCTGAAGCCAAAGTGTCCATCGATTAAACAGAAGCTAAGAAGAACTCACCCAGACATGGCCATCAAGATCAAAGAAGAAGTGCAAAAGTAGATCAATGTGTGTTTTCTTGTCACATCTAAGTATCCTAAGTGGTTGGCCAACATAGTGCATGTTCCCAAGAAGATGGTAAAGTTCGCATGTGTGTTAACTTCATGGATTTGAACAAGGCCAGTCCGAAAGATGATTTCCCTTTGCCACATATTGATATATTGGTCGATAGCACTGCTAAATTCAAAGTATTCTCTTTCATGGATGGTTTTTCAGGTTACAACCAAATTAGGATGGCATCTGAAGACATGGAGAAGATAGCGTTTATCACACCTTGGGGCACGTTTTTCTATAGGGTGATGCCTTTTGGTCTAAAAATTCCTGGCGTGACATATCAAAGGCATGTGACTACTATCTTCCATGATGTGATGCACAAAGAAATATGAGTTTACGTGGATGACATGATTGCTATGTCTAAGACTGAAGAAGACCATGTGGAATATTTGTTGAAGTTGTTTCATCGATTGAAAAAATACCAATTCAGCTTGAGGCCGAACAAAAGTACCTTTGGTGTCCGTTCAGGAAAACTCTTAGGTTTTATTATTAGTCAAAGAGGAATTAAGGTCGATCCTGATAAGGTTAAAGCCATTCAAGAAATGCCAGCTCCAATAACTGAAAAGTAGGTCAAAGGGTTCCTTGGGCGCCTGAATTATATCTCCCGGTTCATCTCACATATGACTGCCACCTGTTGGCCAATTTTCAAACTCCTCAGAAAGGATCAAGGATGTGTTTGGACAGACGATTGCCAGAAGGCATTTAACAGTATCAAAGAATATCTTCTTGAGCCTTTAATTTTGATCCCTCTCGTTGAAGGAAAGCCCTTGATCATGTACTTGACCATATTAGAAGATTCAATGGATTGTGTGCTCGGTCAGCCAGATGAAATAGGAAAGAATGAGCACACAATTTACTACTTGAGTAAGAAATTCACCGACTGTAAGTCTCGATACTCCATGCTCAAGAAGATCTGTTGTGCTCTAGCTTGGACTGCTCGATGTCTTCATCAATACATGCTGAATCACACTACTTGGTTGATTTCTAAGATGGACCCAATCAAGTATATCTTTGAGAAACCCGCCTTGACAGGAAGGATTGCCATATGGCAGATGTTATTGCCCGAGTACGATATTGAGTATCACACTCAGAAGGCTATAAAGGGGAGTGTATTAGCTGATCACTTAGCTCATCAGCCAATTAAGTACTATCAGTCTGTCAAATTTGATTTCCCTGATGAGGACGTGATATATCTGAAAGTGAAAGATTGTGAGGAGCCATTAACTGATGAAGGGCCTAAGCCAGGATCCCAATGGGGTTTGAAATTCTGGCCTATGCAGACAGCAGATGTACTAACACATGTCAAGACATTGTGCTATATAATCATTTAAACTCAAAGGCACAACAACAGACTGATACCTTGAATTCAGAACTGCACACTCACAGATGTCACGACATCTGATCCAACATGTTAGTCAAGAAAAACAACAAAACTGTAAATTGCAGAATGTTAAATAAGACAGTATGTGTTAACCCAGTTCGATGCAACTCACCTAAGTCTGGGGGATACCAATCCAGGATGAAGACTTCACTATCTGTAGAACTGTTACAAAGCTAAACTCCCCCGTTTACAACTTTATACCTAACATCTACCCAATGAACATCTTTACCAAGGCTAAACTCAAACATTTACAACCCTGATATGAGATACCCCACTCACATCCTAATCACAACCTGTGATATCTCTGTCTTCTGCCAATACAGAACCTGTCGCGGTTTCTTGACCTCCAAGTTATCTTGGACTTGCTTCAAAGCTTCGTCCAAGAACAATACAACAACCATTACCTACAGGCTTCTGGTTGTGTCCCTGTACCTATGCCTTCCACTCTGCATCCCATATCACAGAGTGAAGACTTACAACTCCTAAGAGAGCCAACGACTCTCAAACCCTAAACCCTTATTCAACACAAGAGAATTAGGTTACAAAGTTACAAGTGATACAAAAGTACAGTACATTTAACCCTAGGTCTAAGTCTCCTTATATAGTCTTCTGTTGTTGGGCTTTCCATCTTTTGATCCTTGATCCAGTCTTTAAATCTTCAACAAATCTCGGGCAGATTTGTTACTAATTTAAATCCTGCTAATCACTCCAGGATGTCGTGTCTTACTGTTAGGACATCTTCTTCGACATCTTTATTCTGAGCAGATTCTTCATCTTTATCATATTCATGTTTTACCAAAATTTTGTCAAACCACAGGAGCTTTCAATCTCCCCCTTTTGACCAATTTTGGCTAAAACATCTTCTTCTGCATTCTGCTATCAGCAAGACTTCTCCATCTTGAGAATTTATTGGAGCTTTTTGTTCTGAGAGAGTCTCCCCCTCACACATTTCTTTTTCCTTCCAAGAAAGATCCAGAAAGAGGTTGACACCAGAAGACTCCTCCAGAAAAGAAACAATAATTGTAATGTAACTCAGGTTACAAGACACAACCTGCTTCACAACTCAGATCACAAGACACAAAGATAGAAATTTGAATGTTAAGATGATAGAACATCTTTCTCCAACATTCTTGCACTACCACTTCACAAATGATCCCAAGAACCAGAAAACTATTCTTCTCCCCTTTTTTAGCCAAAACTTGGCAAAAGTCTCCAAATCCAGACGCAACTCACCCAGTATTTAAGGAACGCCATTGAACACTCACTTAAAGAAGGAATAATGAGACTAAGAAGAACCAAAACAATCTTATTTATAGCCAAGAAATTCCTTAGGAAGTAACGAACCACCAAAAAACACGTTGGTCAATTCAAATGACCATTAACCAAAGGAATTAGCTCCACTAACTGTGCACCAGCCAAGATTGTTGACTGTTTCTTCTTTTAAGAACGCCGACCAAGGAACCCGTTACATGCAAACATGTTTTATAATAATGTCCTGACATCATGTCAGACATTGTCTATTCTTCCCAGATTCTTCTTCTGATTTGACAATACAGAGACTTCTTCACAAGATTATGATCACAGTCTGCAGAGAAAAATAAATTCTCCCAAACTTAATCAATGATTCTTAAGCATCAAATAAGAACCATTTAACTTGCACTGCCAAGTTTCCCACAACTTTCAACAATACAAAAATGTCAAGACACCCTCCTTGACATCTCAGCTTGCTTGACGCACAAATGAAAACTGGAACTTCAACTGCATCCTCGCAGTAATTCATCTTAGATCAAGGGGCATCTCCCCCTATCTAAGGTGACCAGTGCTCCTCCATAAAACACCTAAGCTAATGAATGGAAAATATAAGACTCATCTTCATGTCTTCAAGAGCGCACCCTCAGTTCAACTTACCAGCTGGACACAACCATCAACTCTCTTATTGCTCCCTCTGACAAGAAACAATAATCACTCACACATGATCACCATCATGCTACCCGTGAGGAAATGTAAACCAACCATAACAAACTCTTGGCTTGAGATCAAAGTCCCATTGATCCTCCCCATCCTGCAACCATCTACACACCACACGAACTCCTCTTGAATTCTCATGTATAGACCTCCAGCTGCTTGAGGCACAAACCAATTGAATCAGAATGCTTCATATTCCTCAAAGAGACGCACAGGACCCCTTAGTTTGTTATAACGATGTCAGCTATCGTATGCATGCTCCAGAACATCACAGCTGCTAAACTGATCCACTACTAGCATGACTTGCAGCCAGGGCAACATCCCCTTCGCAAGATTTTCCACTGTCCTTACCCAGCCAGCAATAGAGATAGACTCCCCACAATCTAAGACAGTCATTCCTTATTATTCTCCCATATGATAACCTAGAATACTTCTGATTTTTTGGTGAATATCCACTTCAAAACACATCAGAATCCAGACCTTCATGCAATCAACCCAGGATCCATTTCAGTCTTCCAAAACCTTACATCAAACCTCCAAGACAGTTCTTCTACTCCATCATTCTCCCGTATGACAATGTAGATACTTTTTAGACACGATGCAAGTAACCAGTTCATCACAGAACCTGAAATCCTTCACCAAGGATAACCAACCCAAAGATGTTCTAACATCAGTTATGACATCTTCCACACATCACAGACGCCACACACCATGGTTCTTGATATGCTCCACCACTAGACTTACTATCAGCATAGTAATCCACACTGAAGATCTTTACACAACATTGCGCCATCAGTTTGAACAAAGAATACTTCAGAAACCCAGAGAGAAATAAACTCTCATCCACCAAAAGAAGGTATACTTCCCTTCTCAACCCAGAGCTTCTGCCACAAGCTCCCAGAGAACCAGAACCTCCTTACAATTTCAACTAACTACTCTTCTGTACAAGAGCAATCAGTTTCAAGCATCCTGCTTGAATGTACATTGTGAAACCAACCAAATACCACCTTTTGATTGACCTCACTCTTCTTCAGAACTCCCACAAGATACATTGATCCACTAATGAAATCAGACCTTCAAGTCACATGAACTACTTGCCCCATAGCAAGACATCTTGGATTCACCAAGCCTCTTAGTCATGTAACATCTTCCCATCCACAGCTCCCGCAAACTGCATGAGATAGACCTTTTTGAAGAATGCATAACTTCCATTCTCCTGTAAATCACCTTATCTTAAGCTGATGTGCCACATCACCAGATGAGACCTCTGATGTTAAGCTAGATGTCAGAACATTTTGGTATGATATCCAACTGTTTAGTTCAGCTCCTCCTTCTGCCACTTAGAAAAACCTCCTCCCTTCGCAGAACAAGAGTTTCATGCTCTCATAGACTTGATTCAGCAACTAAGTTTGAGTAGACAACCTTCATCCTGCTTTGAAACTCCAAAGACTTCAAACCTGCCACGTATGAATCTTAAAAAAATAAGTAGTCCAAGACTACCCTATAGCTATACCAAAGAATGCCACTTTCCTCAGTAAAGCCGTTAATAGAAAGCCAGAGATAACTGCCACTTATCCTCGACCTTCACAAATAGAGAAAAATCCATTCTCCAAAGCACCTAGATCAGAAATAAACTGATCCAAGCTGTAACCATCAAGATTATGTTGTCTTCATCTTCATCTTCAACAACATCAAATTCCAGACTAGTTTCTTGCCAGGAAACTTTCCAGAGAACACATGCTTCTGTCACACCCGACTGAAGCCACTTCTTAGGTCACCACCTAAGAATAAAACAGATGCTAAGGCGTATGCAGTACCCCTCCCATGATTCTGTATAAACTCTGATGATGAGATGTTCCAACATCTTGTTGAACATTAGCAATTTTGAATTTCAAGGATAACCAATTAAATACTTGTGGATTCCACAAATAGCAATTGATCTTAAATCCTTGTCTACTAACCCTTCTTCACTGCTGTAGCTGAGCTCCACCAGATCATGTCATGAACACTTATAAAGTATTCAATCTTTTTGCAAGTATCGTCTTCAAAGGACAACGTTGAGATACCAAGGCTGCCACCCTTGACTCAAGTAACTAAGACTTTCTCTGAACAAATCTTATTTACCTCAACAATTCATCAATCAGATTGGATCCACTCTTAGGGTTAAGAGAGATGAATCCTTCCTTGCTGTTTTTGGATGGTGAAAACAAATCACCTCCACTTTCTTCAGACTGTGTTTAAAAGAAACACCTTTTAGTCAGAAGAGTAACTAGAAGACTCCAGATACATGACATATATGCCTTTATGAGTGGACTTGAGAGAATTCTCAAGTATATTTGACAACCTAGCCGATCAAAAATTTATCAAACTCCTAGAGCAAGAACCTGATAAACTTAACTCAACTCCTCCCCTCTTCAACTGACTTCAACTGCACCAAGAAATCAAGCTTCCAAGTACCAAGTCACCATACCAGATATCTAACCACAACTCCCTTTACTCCATCACTCCCGACTTTGGAATAAAAGAATGCAGATATCTTTAAATATAGAGGTCGACGATTGAGACCTTCCACCAACTGTCTTTAGTAACAACTCCAGAATCCCATAATTCTAGACCTCTTCCATCAGAAACACATGCAGTGGAACCACCAAGGAATAGATCCTGATTGCCCTAATAAGATGTCACAATATCTTATAAGACACACCAATAAGAGAACTAGCTACTTCTCCTGTTGTTATTGTAGAATCTCCTCAGCAACATGAACAACCTCTGGGTTGCTCCCTTCGATCCAGAACATCCATCTCATCCATTAATACCCTTGAGTATGTCTGAGTTGATTGATCTGATCTTCAAACTCCTCTTTGTTCAAATGCTAGAAAGTATCTCCCAAGGATCTCATCCAGAATCAGACAGCATGTCTGCTCTGATACCAATTGAAATTCTAGCCTATGCAGACGGCAGATGTCCTAACACATGTCAAGACATTGTGCTACATAATCATTTAAACTCAGAGGCGCAACAGCAGACTGATACCTTAAATATCAAAACTGCACACTCACAGATGTCACGACATTTGATCCAACATGTCAGTCAAGAACAACAACAAAATTGTAAATTACAGAATGTTAAATAAGACAATATGTGTTAACCCAGTTCGATGCAACTCACCCACATCTGGGGGATACCAATCCAGGATGAAGACTTCACTATCTGTAAAACTGTTACAAAGCTAAACTCCCCCGTTTACAACTTTATACCTAACATCTACCCAATGAACATCTTTACCAAGGCTAAACTCAAACGTTTACAACCCTTATATGAGATACTCCACTCACATCCTAATCACAACCTGTGATATCTCTGTCTTCTGCTAATACAGAACCTGTCACGGTTTCTTGACCTCCAAGTTGTCTTGGACTTGCTTCAAAGCTTCATCCAAGAACAATACAACAACCATTACCTACAGGCTTCTGGTTGTGTCCATGTACCTATACCTTCCACGCTGCATCCCATATCACAGAGTGGAGACTTACAACTCCTAAGAGAGCCAACGACTCTCAAACCCTAAACCCTTATTCAACACAAGAGAATTAGGTTACAAAGATACAAGTGATACAAAAGTACATTACATTTAACCCTAGGTCTAAGTCTCCTTATATAGTCTTCTGTTGTTGGGCTTTCCATCTTTTGATCCTTGATCCAGTCTTTAAATCTTCAACAAATCTCTGACAGATTTGTTACTAATTTAAATCCTGCTAATCACTCCAGGATGTCGTGTCTTACTGTTAGGACATCTTCTCGACATCTTTATTCTGGGCAGATTCTTCATCTTTATCATATTCATATTTTACCAAAATTTCGTCAAACCACAGGAGCTTTTAGGGTTTAATATTTGATAGAGTTGTTAATGCTTATGGAAATGGAATTGGGACAATTATTGTAACCCATCATGGTTCCCGTATTCCATTTACCGCAAGGTTAACATTTTAATGCACCAATAATATGGCTGAATATGAAGCGTGCATTATGGGCCTTGAAGAAGCTATCGACTTGAGGATAAAGAATTTGGATGTGTATGGGGATTCAGCTTTGGTAATTAACCAAATCAAGGGAGAATGGGAAACTTGTCAAACTGGCTTGATTCCTTACAGAGATTATGCAAGAAGGTTGCTCCCTTTCTTCAATAAAGTTGAATTTCATCATGTTCCTCGTGACGAGAACCGAATGGCAGATGCTCTGGCAATATTAGCTTCAATGATTATGGTGAACCATTGGAATGATATTCCCAAGATTGATGTTATGCGTCTCGACAGACCTGCGCATGTATTTACAGTAGAAGAAGTCATTGATGATAAACCTTGGTACCATGATATTGAATGCTTTCTCCGAAGACAAGAGTACCCACATAAGGCATCAAAACAAAGACAAGAAGACATTGAGAAGATTGGATGGACACTTCTTTTTGAATAATGGCTATACAAGAGAAACTTCGACATGGTCTTGCTTAGATGTGTAGACAAACGAGAAACATACATGTTGATGACAGAGATTCATGAAGGGTCCTTTGGCACTTATGCCAATGGACATGTAATGGCAAAGAAACTATTAAGAGCAGGCTACTATTGGATGACAATAGGGTCTGATTGCTACAAATACACAAAGAAATGCCAAATATATGCTGACAAAATTCATGCGTCTCCAACTCTTCTCAATGTCATTTCTTCTCCTTGGCCTTTCTCTAAGTGGGGAATTGATATGATCGACCTGATAGAGCCTAAATATTCAAATGGACATAGCTTTATTTTGGTGGCTATTTATTACTTTATCAAGTGGGTAGAAGTTGCTTCATATGCAAATGTCACCATACAAGTGGTCGTCAAGTTTATCAAAAATTAACTTATCTGCCATTATGGTGTTCCAAGTAAAATCATCACCGATAATGGGTCAAACTTGAACAATAAAATGATGAAGGAGCTATGCGGAGAGTTCAAGATTGAATATCATAACTCTTCCCCTTATAGACCAAAGATGAATGGTTTTTTTGAGGCTGTTAACAAGAACATCAAGAAGATCATTCATAAGATGGTTGTCTCATACAAAGACTGGCATGAGATGCTCCCATTTGCTTTACATGGGTATCATACCTTAGTTCATACACCAACTAGGGCAACCCCTTTATCTTTAGTATAGGGCATGGAAGTAGTGTTCCCGTAGAAGTTGAGATTCCTTCAATGAGAGTTCTAATGGAAGCTAAGTTATCCGAGGCTGAATGGTGTTAGAACAGGTACGACCAATTGCACTTAATCGAAGAAAAGAGGATGACGACTCTATGCCATGGTCAGCTATAGTAGCAAAGGATGGAGAAGGCTTTTGACAAGAAGGGCCGACCTCGCGAATTCATAGAAGGCGACCTCGTGCTCAAGAAAATCCAGTCTTTCATCACTGATTCTAGGGGCAAGTGGACTCCTAACTATGATGGCCCATACATTGTAAAGAAAGCCTTCTCTAGAGGTGCATTAATTCTTGCAACTATGGATGGAGATGAGATCACTCGTCCTGTGAATATTGATTCAGTTAAGAAATGTTATGCCTAACATGAAAAAAATAGCTCGCTAAGTTGAAAACCCGAAAGGGCGACTTAGGTAAAAATAAGCGTCTCGGTGGACTGAAAACCCAAAAGGGCGGTCCAGGCAAAAATTAGAGACAAAACAGAAGAATATCATCCCGGAAGATTGAAAACCTGAAAAGGAAATTTATGTAAAAGTTAGGGATTATGGCTAGTAACTGCATCAAACCAGGCTGGATTGTTGAAAGCAACCTTTATCGTCAAGGATTTCTTAATTAGTCATCAGAAGTCCAAGAGCATGTGGAACTCAAAGTTATTAGGGAGAATAGTGGTCATTGTTCTTGATGTAACCTTTCCCTTATTTACCATTTTCCAACTTTGTAATGATCCATGGAGTCACTCCATTTGCGGACTACCATTCAATTAATAAAATTTAAGCCTTATCCATTTGCTTGCAACTCTTATCTTTATATCTATCTTGCAAAATGCATTTTACTTTTGATAGAATTTCTTGAAACAAAAAGTTAAAATTTCTGCTCTTGCTTTTAAAAATGTATGTGTATTTTACTTTGATTTGTGAACACGAAAAAGGACATCAGCGGTTACTCCAAGATTGGTTAAACCTCAAAATGCAGAACTACATTGTTCTCATAATATGCCTTGCACATATCTCCAATGACAATTCTTTACTTCAGGTAAGTTGTGACATGTACAGTATGTGACCTAGGAGTTCCCCATTTGTTTCCTTTAAACTTAGCCTTCCCCAACGAAGTGGGTATTTATTTTATTCCCCATGAAGTCTCAAGCTTGGTATCTCCACTTATAACTTTGATTCAAGCTTATCCAGTTATAGATGATCCCTTTCCAGTGCATCTTTCTTCCCTCGTGGCACGAAGTTCATGTTGTTATCCCCTAGTGGATCTATGATGATAGCAAATTATTTTGGGTTATCCCCAAGAGAAGTTTTTTTTGCTCCTCATAGAGATTGAAGCCCCGAAGCAGGACCTTGTTCCATATACGGCTTTCAATTCATACACATTTATGCTTCCATCTGTTGAGATTTGCTGAGTACCCAGTAGAGATGTTTATTTCATCTCCAGGTTATCTCTTTCGTCTGTTTTGTCATCATAAACATAGCATGTCATTCATTCATTCATCACATATACATGATACATGTGCATTCCACATTTTCGTGGTTTTTTTTCTTCACTCACTTTGGTTGTGTTTATCCCTAGGTGACTTTGTTTTTCATCTCTCCCAATAGGGTTATCAGCTTTAAGAAGAAAACATGTGTCCTTTCTAACTCCCCACTGAGTTTATTCCTCGTGGAAGATTTTGCTTTAGCTTTCCTTTCCATACTTGGATAGGATAAATCCCCAGTTGAGTTTATTCCTTGTTGGGTAGAGTCTTATTTGACCGTTTCTCTCCAGTTCATTCCTGGATTGAACCTTGGTCTCTGACAATCACTTGGTTTTGGATCTCTTTAGGTTGTTAAACCTAGATCAAGAAGTGAATTTATTTTGCATACTTTGTCTCTCCAGGAAGAATCTGTTTATGGATCCCCATTTAAGACAAATCTTTATTTCGCAAAAATATTGTAGTAACACTTTCTCAAAATTTACATCAGGCAACATATGGCAGTCTCTTTATTTGAGCAGCTTGTTATGTTCTTGGACTTGCCATTTGGGCGTCAAACGACAGTCTCTTTTCAAGATAATTTGTCTATTCCTAATGAAATTATCAAGATTATCAACTTTTCTTTCATCAAATGGCATCCCTCCGGAAGTCCAGTCAGAGAAGTTTGTTGAAGACTTTTACAAACAGTTTTTCTCTTTATTTGAGATATCCTGCTACCGGAATTCTTTGTAACTTGCTCCAATGCAGTTCTTAAGCTACAACTAGTAACAATGCTCCCTAGTGAGCTCATTATCAAAATTTGTTTCCATCAAATGGCATCTCTCCGAGAAGTTTGGTGAAGACCCTTATAATTGATCTTTCTCTTTATTTAAGAAATATGATGAGCAAACCAACTGGCCCGCCTCTTTTTAAAGATCCTCGGTGAAGTTCTAAATCTCCAGCGAAACTCCTAATCCCCTGTGAAAATATTTTCCCATAAGTGATTTCCTTTTAGGAGCTTTTATTGTTATCCTTTTCAAGTGGAAGACTTGATCAGAAGCAACTGAGACCTGTTTGTGGCTTGTGACCCGAGGCGTGGGGAGGTTTATTGTTATCCTTTTCAAGTGGAAGACTTGATCAGAAGAAAATGAGACCCGTTCGTGGCTTTTGACCCGAGGCGTGGGAAGGTTTATTGTTATCCTTTTTAAGTGGAATACTTGATAAGAAGAAATAGAGACACGTTTGTGGCTTGTGACCCAAGGCGTGGGAAGGTTTATTGTTATCCTTTTCAAGTGGAAGACTTGATAAGAATAAATTGAGACCCGTTCGTGGCTTGTGACCTGAGGCGTGGGGAGGTTTATTATTATCTTTTTCAAGTGGAATACTTAATAAGAAGAAACTGAGACTCATTCGTGGCTTGTGACCCAAGGTGTGGGAAGGTTTATTGTTATCCTTTTTAAGCGGAAGACTTGATCAGAATAAACTGAGACCCGTTCATGGCCTGTGACCCGAGGCGTGGGGAGGTTTATTGTTATCCTTTTTAACTGTAATACTTGACAAGAAGAAACTGAGACCCGTTCGTGGCTTGTGACCCGAGGTGTGGGGAAGTTTATTATCTTTTCAAACATATTATTTGATTACTTTGAAGCTGAATTCTATTCCAGATATAAGGATTTGTTATTATTCAATTGTCAGAGTTGTCAATTTTTCTTCAATGAAGTTGCAACCTTTCTACAGTATATTCATCTCATATGACATCATTCTCCACAGAATCCTCGTCTTGCATTCATATTATATTATATCATAAGCATCTTTGTGGTATCTTAGGGCCGAAAATTATGCATGCTTGTATTTAAGTCTCTCCTATCACGTCGAGACGAAGATTTCAACCTCAAAATCTCCGGATAGAAGAAACTTAAATAAGGGCATTTGTCACACCCTAATTTTTAACCCTAAGATTCCACCTCATTTGCATCATTTTTACATAACATCAATCATCTCGTGTGTGTGTGTGTGTGTCTTCTATGCATTACTAACCCATTTGAAAATACAAAATACGTACCTTGTTTTGCTTTGATTACAAGTTAGGGTTTTAGCACTAAAGAGCTCAAGAAGTTGATCAGTCAAGGATTTGTGTTGTCCTCAACATCCCAAGGTACCAATTTATTTCAACATGATTAAGAGTTCCCCTTCATCAACAATCAAGTGCTAAATTCTATCAACTCAAGATCACCAAGTTCCAAGTCATCTGATACACCAAATTAGGGTTTTGACCAAAATCATCCCTGGGGTGACTTTTTGACCAAGGCATGATCTCACACTTCAAGACATAGTTCAGAGGCCACAAGTACATCATATTACTCCATTCATATGTTTGGAGTGGTTCAAGTAGCTTGATTCATTGATAATTGAAGAATTCTAGTTCATCTGATGAAAAGTCAACTGTTGATTAAAGTCAAAGTTTGACTTTTGAGATTTTTGGTCAAACAGGGACTCCACAAGTCAAGGATCATGAAAATATGGAGGAAGTTTTAGTTTGATCAAGTTAAATCAAATAAATTAAATAAATCATCCAAAGATCAAGAATTGATGAAATTAGGGTTTTGGAAATTTTTCTAAGTACAAATTCTCATGGTCAAAAGGCCTACTTTCCAAGAGTTTAACGTCTTCCTCAACCATCCAATGGAGACGCTTGAAGGATACTTTGAAAGATGGCATTTTATACTACAAATTGGTGAAAAATTCAAGCCAAAAGCCTTCTTGGATTGGAACTCATTGATGTTCAAAGTTGGGGTTTCAAAGTGTTTGAAAATCCAAAACACTTAGAAATGTTTCTAAGTTTTCAGCATGGTTAAATGCATGAATTTATGGATTTCTGATGACTCGATTTTGTATAGGTTATTTCGATTCATTTCGTGCATATTTAGTCGTATTTTTATCGAGTCTTCATCGCATTTTCTGTCATTTACTTATGTTTTTCTTTACTTTGTGTTTTCAAAACCAATATCAGCTTGATTGAAGAAAAGGACAAGAACCATTGGCAAAAGAGTTGAAAAAGAGAAGAACAGGAGCTTTCTGCCTTCCTCTAGATGAATGGAGTTCGCCATTCCCTAAGGGGAACCATATGGCGTTCGCCATGTCCCAAAAAAGAGGGAAATCCCATTTCAAACAAATGGCATTCGCCATTTGCAAACGGTGATCGCCATTATGCACGGGAGCAGATTTCCTGCAGCAGTTTGGCAGTTTTTTGCAGTTTGAATTCAAATTCTTTCCCAAATGTTTGGAGCCATTTTTCTCTATATATAGGCCCTATTGGAGGCCAGTGGGGAGATCCCGAAAATTGCATGGAAGCGTTGCCGAATCGCGTTTTAGAACTTAGGCATATATTTCAGTTTCAAAGCAGCAATTACTCACACTGAGGAATTGCTGCACTTCATATTTCCTATTTCCTTGTACTGCTGTATCACTTCAAGTATCAATACAAATCTTGCTGCCATTTTCGTATTCGACTTCAGTTCCATTTACCGCATTTTTTACAGGTTCTTTATTTACTGCATTATAGTATAGATCATGTTCGAATTTGTTTTAACATGATAGTTCTAGAATTTGAATGCTTTAACATGTTAAGATCAGATTTAATTATGTCCGATTAATTATAATTAGAGACCGTCGTATGAGGACCGTCGTTCCAACGGGACTCTGTAGGAACCATCGGTATGAAAATATGATTGTTTGATATTCTAGTTTTAGTGTCTAAGTTTAATTTAGGTAACTTTGTCGTGAGAGCGAGGGGTTGCTTAACAGTGTTTTGTCACGAGAGTGAGAAATGCATTAAGGTGTGTCCGATAGAGCGAGAGTTTGAGGTACGCACCGGATAGTAGACACTGAGCATCGATCCTAAACACAGCGAGAGCGCTTTAGGCTTCGTTTAGGCTTTGTTAGTTTTCAAAATGCGTATTTTAATTACCGAGCGAGCGAGAGCAAAATCTTGGGGTCATTAGGCGTGACTTTTGTCAATAGCGCGAGAGTGTGAGACGGAGTCTTTAAGTTGGCATTTCCTACGGAATGGTAGTATATTCATAATCAGTACCTATTTTCAACAAGTCCCTTAGGTGCGCGGAAATCATATTTCGGTCTTGTTTTAGTATTATTTTCAAACCTTTAGTAAGTAGCATTTACATTTCCATTCGTACCTTTTTAATCATAGCCTTAGCTTTACAACGCAATGATAGAGTACAGTAAGTTGACATTGGTCTCTGTGGGTTCGACAATATTTTATATTACTTCGATAAATCCGTGCACTTGCAGAGCATTAAGTTTTTGGCGCCGTTGCCGGGGACCAACGGTCAATATTGTTATTCCTTTGTTGCATCGTATAGACTAAGGCATTCTTGTTTGAAAAAAAAATATGTATCACCCAAATTTCCTCTATGATTACCATTGCCAATATTTTGAGGAACCACAAGAATCCCATAATCCTGACCTCGAAATGTTGATAGAGGATTTCAATGCTACGCTCACTCACCCTCAACCAAATTTCCTCTGTGATTACCGATCCCAATATTTTGAGGAACCACAAGAATCCCATAATTCCAACTTCGAAACATTAATTGAGGATTTCATTGAAACAACAACTAACTCTAGGCTTGAATGCATGATGGAACGCTTTGTGGAGACGCAAACTCTCCATAATGAAGAGTTTAGAAAATAACATCTCGATACTTATGAAACCTTTAGGCATATCAACACTGTGATCGAGTCCCTCGTGACTCACACTGAGGCATTGGAGACTCAAATATCTCTGTTAGTACAGACGCCTATAGGACCCTTCCTTGAGAGACATGTGGATGTTGTAACAATCAGTAGTGAAAAACAAATAGAAAATCCTAGGGAGAGTGATAATGAATTTGAGGAGAGTTATGGTGAGAAAAGTGTAGAAAATGAGAAAAATCCACCGAAACCATCCGAAAGGGAGGTTGTCAAAGAGGTAGAGAAGGATGCACCTATCATTGGTCATTTTCCCTATATCCCACCAATTCCTTTCCCGCAAAAGTTTGTAGAAGTTAAGGTAGACTCCAAATCCAAAACATATGTGGAGGTATTGGAAAATATCCACTCCAATGCACCTTTGTCTGAGGTCCTGCTTAAAAAGAGAAATTTAGAAGACCTTGAAACTAGGGAAACCATTAGAGTGAAGAGGGTAAGGTTATCCTTTGAGGTGGTGGATGAAATAACTGAGCTCAAACTTGAAAAGTTGATACTTAGGATAGATCTAGAACCGCCACCACAAGTTCAAAAGAATGAACCACCCCACAAGAGAAATAAAAGAAAAGGTGAGGGATATGTGAGATGGCTTGATAAGTGGCCATGGAAACCGAAGATTATTAGTCGTCGAGCTATCGACGTTAAACAAAGCGCTGCGTGGGAGGCAACCCACGAGATTTTAATTTAATGTTTTACCTTTATTGTTTGTGTTTGCAGGAAATAAAGAAATGTATTGCTTGTCTCGTCTCAACTTCTTCTAGGTGCCCACGGACATTCCTGCGAATGTCTCTGCTGGTGGTGACACCGATACCGCACTGTATTTTTCTAACACTTTTTGCAGGTACTTCCTCCGGAAATGGGCAGCACTATGAGTTGTTTCAAAAAAAGCGAAAATTCAACAAATGAAGGTATCTCAAAGCGCCCACCGCCGAAGCAGAAGTGGCCAGCGAAGACCTGGACAACAAGAGAGGATCAGAGAGGATTTGGCATGCAGTAGCATTCACACAGGTTCTATCTTTCCTTTTCCACCTTTTATTGAAACATTGAGGACAATGTTTGATTCGAGCATGGGGGAGGTACTTTACCGCTTTCAATTTATTGCTTTATGTTATTTCCCGTTTTTCTAGTTTAGTTTGTTTCATTTGTTTGTTATCGAGTCATATGCACGTTTGAGTCATTATTTACCTTATGTTTTTGCCTAGTCTGTAAATTCCCCAATTTCAAAAAGAAAAAAAAAATCGACTCAATGGCAGGACACACTTAGTATAGGTTGTTATCTTTTTATTTAGGCTAAGTAGGCGGACTTGGGAAAGTTTTGTCAACATCAGTACCGTTTTTACACCTTAGAGTTCCCAAGTATGCAATATTAGTTTAAATACATATTATGTCGAGACCTTGTTCTTAGTTTCTTTAAAATTAGCCTCTTGATTAGTTTATCTTAGCAGTCAGCACCATCCTTATATGCGAACTAAGTAACGAACCGATGCAAATATGTGTTGATCTCAAAAATTTTGTTTACGTGTTTTTATAGAAAATGTGAATTAAAGACCTGTTCTCACTAAGTTAGGTGGTCCTCACCCGATCATTTAGCCCAAAGGATCAGAATCTTGAAATTCATAAGCAAAAAAAAAAGAAAAAAAAAAGAAAAAAAAAAGAAGAAAGAAAAAAAAATGTTGAATAAGAGATCACACTAACAGGTTCGATTACCATGTAAGCAAAAGGATAACGGGCTTAATGTGATTGCGCGAGAATGAAAGAGAGGTGAATAAGAACGAAGTACGTAGGTCGAGTTATAATATCATGATTTGAACCGGTATTGCATAGGAAAGAATTCTTTGTTCGCTTTTGTGGAGTCGTGTCGTTACGATACGCTTGTTTTCACTATTCAGTACCTATCTGTCTGCTTTAGCCTAGCAACCTTGTGCTTAATCGTTTCCGTTGTGCCTACGAGTCGAAACACCGTGCTTACCTGTTTTTTTATTCGTATTGGGAGTTTGCTTAAGGACAAGCAAAAGTCTTAGTGTGGGGGAGTTTGATGACTCGATTTCGTATAGGTTATTTCGATTCATTTCGTGCATATTTAGTCGTATTTTTATCGAGTCTTCATCGCATTTTCTGTCATTTACTTATGTTTTTCTTTACTTTGTGTTTTCAGGACCAATATCAGCTTGATTGAAGAAAAGGACAAGAACCATTGGCAAAAGAGTTGAAAAAGAGAAGAACTGGAGCTTTCTACCTTCCTCTAGATGAATGGCGTTCGCCATGTCCCAAAAAAGAGGGAAATCCAATTTCAAACAAATGGCGTTCGCCATTTGCAAACGGTGATCGCCATTATGCGCGGGAGCAGATTTCCTGCAGCAGTTTGGCAGTTTTTCGCAGTTTGAATTCAAATTCTTTCCCAAATGTTTGGAGCCATTTTTCTCTATATATAGGCCCTATTGGAGGCCAGTGGGGAGATCCCGAAAATTGCACGGAAGCGCTGCCGAATCGTGTTTTAGAACTTAGGCATATATTTCAGTTTCAAAGCAGTAATTACTCACACTGAGGAATTGCTGCACTTCGTATTTCCTATTTCCTTGTACTGCTGTATCACTTCAAGTATCAATACAAATCTTGCTGCCATTTTCGTATTCCACTTCAGTTCCATTACCGCATTTTTTACAGGTTCCTTATTTACTGGATTATAGTATAGATCATGTTTGAATTTGTTTTAACATGATAGTTCTAGAATTTGAATGCTTTAACATGTTAAGATTAGATTTAATTATGTCTGGTTAATTATAATTAGAGACCGTCGTATGAGGACCGTCGTTCCAACGGGACTCTGTAGGAACCATCGGTATGAAAATATGATTGTTTGATATTCTGGTTTTAGTGTCTAAGTTTAATTTAGGTAACTTTGTCGTGAGAGCGAGGGGTTGCTTAACAGTGTTTTGTCATGAGAGTCAGAAATGCATTAAGGTGTGTCCGATAGAGCGAGAGTTTGAGGTACGCACCAGATAGTAGACACTGAGCATCGATCCTAAACACAGCGAGAGCGCTTTAGGCTTCGTTTAGGCTTTGTAAGTTTTCAAAATGCGTCTTTTAATTACCGAGCGAGCGAGAGCAAAATTTTGGGGTCATTAGGCGTGACTTTTGTCAATAGCGCGAGAGTGTGAGACGGAGTCTTTAAGTTGGCATTTCCTATGGAATGGTAGTATATTCATAATCAGTACCTGTTTTCAACAAGTCCCTTAGGTGCGCGGAAATCATATTTCGGTCTTGTTTTAGTATTATTTTCAAACCTTTAGTAAGTAGCGTTTACATTTCCATTTGTACCTTTTTAATCATAGCCTTAGCTTTACAACGCAACGATAGAGTACAGTAAGTTGACATTGGTCTCTGTGGGTTCGACAATCTTTTATATTACTTCGATAAATCCGTGCACTTGCGGAGCATCAATTTCTTGTGAACAATTCAAGGCACCTCTTTTGATGCTTTATGGATGCAATTAAAGACTACATTTCATACTTCATTTTGGTGAAAGAATGGATCCAAAAGCCTATACTAATTGAAAGTTATAATTGACTAAAGTTGGGATTTCTTCATGATCAGTCTGGTTTAAATGAAACTAGAATTTTACCGAGTCTTAGTCAGTTTCAAGTGCACGAATTAGAGGTCACTTTTTCCCACTTTCCAAGCATTTCCAAGACATATGATCAACTTGAAACTTGTTCCTCCCTATGAGATCTTTAGAATGGTACCAAAGTTGTGGGAATTTGATCTCCATTCAAGAGATAAAAGCTTGGTCCAACATGTCATCTTGAACCACGTTGGACATGACATGACAAGTGGTTTTTGATCAATAATCCACTTTCCACAATTCAAGTAAGCTTGATCTTCACCAGAAAGACTTGTATAACTTGTGAAGCTTTGTGATACAATGTCAACTTAGGAGCTAGAAAGCAAAAAAGCAATTTTGTACTTGTTATCCAACTTTTTGGCTTTTGATCAAAACCCTCCAAACAATGCTATCAACCATTGATCATTATATGAACTAAACCACTATAAAAGAGGATCATATCAGATGCCAATTACATAAGAAAAAAGCATCAAAAACTTCAGCATAGCAAGTTAGAACACTTGAAACGTCTTTGAGTGTTCTTCATTTTCTTCACAAACCACCACTGCTAAAACTTAATACAGCCACCAAAACCTCAGATTTTTCACTCAAACACATTACAAATGCACCATTTGAGTTGCTCAAACTCACCAAAACCCTTCATTCCATCCCAAACCAGAAGTCAACTTTCACAAACCTCCATTGTTGACCAAGAATCCAAAACTTTGAATCCTTTGATTCTTGCACTTTCCATCCAATTCTACCTTTCAAACACCTTCCATACATCATATATGAGCTTCCCAAATCATCAAAACTAGTATGTAACAACTCATACAGCAAAATAACTTTTCACAATTCTTCCATTACAAAATGATTCGAGCAGAAGGATTAAAAGCATTTCAAGGCAAGCTAAGCATTCAAACACCTTCTTGGGAGTTCATTGAGGCTCAAGACATCATCATTCATCATCTGGAGTTGCTTTAAAGGCGCATTGAACACTCTCCAATAGGTAATTATTCTGACTTTCCAAACTCCATGATATAAGAATCATTTGCATTCATTTAAGTTGTTATTCTGTTTGCCAAAATGTGAGGATTAAAACCCATATGCTTGTGTTCACCGATCATGCTTATATGGAATTTAATTTTTGTTTGAAGAATTAGGGTTCTTCTGGTTTTGTTAGAAATTCTTGAGTTAGGGTTTAAATAAATAAATTTGGTTGGCATATTTGAATTCCTCATGAAAATCTGAGTGAAATGGTATATTAGGTTGCTTGTTTTGATGTAGAAATAAGAAATTTGTGTTTTCAAAAATCCTTGAACCAGAGGAAGAAGATGATTATGGTGGATGACGCCATTTTTTTTTTATTTCAGAAACATGTTTAATATATATTTTTTGGGTTGCATTTCCATAACGAGCACGCCCCATGTGGCTTGTTGGTAGTAGGGTTGGTCCAAAGTGTGTTTGTGTCTGAGGGTGCCTGGGTTCGAATCCCCCTAGCCCTTCTCTCTCTCTCTCTCTCTCTCTCTCTCTCTCTCTCTCTCCACCCCTTTTATTTCTATTTTTTCTTCTTCTTTTTTATTTATTCATTTATTTGTTTATTATTTACATATTTTCCATTTCTTTTTCTTCCCATTTAATTTAATTCTCTTTATTTTAATAAAATACCAAAAATATTAATTTCATTTATTTTACTTATTTTATTTTATTTACATTAATTTTTTTAATAATATTAATTATCTTTAATTATTTTTTTTTATTTATTTCTTAAAAATCACAAAATATCCTATTTCTTTTCTTGTTTTATCCTCCTATTTTTAACACCTAAAAAATTCATTTTTTGTTCTTTTCTTGTTTTATCCTCCTGTTTTATTCTTTTGAATTTATTATTTGTTTAAGTACTTTCAAATTATTATTATTTGTGATGTTCATGCTTGTCTAATATCTAGGGTTTTAATTGATTGCTTTCTTGACTTAAAATTCATGATGAATACATGCCTTTATTCCTTGTTCATATGTTAATATTGCGTTGTGTAAACAAATTATGATAGTGGTGATGTGTTAAGAATATATATACCATGTTTGTCCTAGATAATTCATGTTGATGTTTCCTTGGTTTAAGTCATGTCTTAGTTATGTATTGATGTTGTCTTGATGAATAATGTATCCATGTCCTTTGCTCACATGAGGATTTTAGCTTAGGATTGAATATGCCTTGACCAAATGTTTCGCTTGTAAACCATGTGTAAGTTTGTTGATCCATGTTGATCTTGTCTATACTTGTGCCATGTTTTAAAGTTGTTCTTTGTTTAGTCATGTGTTCGAGAGTTGTGTTGATATACCATGTTTCTCATACTTAACTTCTTTGTTGGATGGTTATATATATATATATGTTTATCTTGTTGCCTAATCCAAGGGGAGAGACTTTTGTTGACTTTATGTCATTTGCATATGCATCTTTATCTTCTTGTACATCTTTTGTATGATTATTGTTACCTCTAGCATTTTTATCTTTAGGTTTGTATACAATTTATGAAGTTCCCCTTAGGTTAATTCAACTTTTTATGGTTCAATGCAAGTTTCCCTCTTCCCAAACCTAAACCTCTTTCAATAGAAACCTTAGTATTAGGTCATTGACTTTTTCAAACATTTTCTTAATTAATGCTTCTAGACATCTTAAGCATATTCAAATCCTTTCACAAGACTAAAAGACACAAACCTTATTCAAATCTTTTGCCACTTTGGCTTTTCCATTTAAAACTTTTTCAAATAGATTAGACATTAATCATCCCTAGTTGAGATGTGATTCTCCTACCCCATGACACTGTTGAGAAAGATGTTGATTCTTTTCCACTTGAGAGAGGTATGTGGTATACTTGTTGATTCTATATCCAAGTTGGAGCCCTTCTCTCAATGTGAAGCAAAGATCCATCTTCAACATGTTTGTGGTGGATAAGTTGAGTATTCTCCTTAAGATGAAAACTTGTCTCTTCTTCATTAAAACCCACCATAACAAATCTTTTCAATATATATCCTGAACTATGAGGTTTTGATCCTTCATTGGTACGTAGGCACAAGACTTTGTGTCTTCCAAACACAAAAACAATAAAAAACACTCCTCTTCTCATCTCCCCAATCAATCCCATAACAAACAACTTAACCATAACACAAATACAACAATAGGTTCCTATAGGATACTATAGATACTTAGGGTGCGAATACCTTCCCTTAGTATAACTAACCCCCGTACCTTAGATCTATTTATTGCGTTGTTTTACATTGCATATTTATGGGTTTATTTGATCTTTTACCATTCCATTGGATAAATTAAAGTTCGGTGGTGACATCTTATGTTTTGTGAGCCTAGTTAGCTAATAGCTATGGCCTCCGATTCTCACGCCGACAATAGGGAAACATTTCAGTTACTTAGGGTTGCGTGCATTTAATGTTCCATGCTTTCAAACGTCTTTTCATAAGTGCCATCATAATGGCTCTTGAGAAGCAACATTCTTTAGTGTCGCGTGTGACTTATTTGCCATGTTTGGAGGTGTCTCTTGCATGCTAAATAGAAATTTCTGAAGAGTCTGCATACTTTCTTTTAGATATTTTTCTCTGTTTTGCAACCACTTTCTTCTTTTGTATTCTCACTTCCATGTATTTGAAAATTTAGTGCATTATGAGTAAGAAATCACAGAAGATTATTCACAAATCCCATAAAGATGTTTCATCTTCTTTGATGGATGTTTATTCCTCCACTGTTTTTGCTTTCACGAAGGTGGGTAGTCTTGATGACACTTTTAGTGATGTTGGTCCATCTTCCTATTGAGGAATCTTGAGTCCTTCTGAGGGGGATAGGATATGCAACAAGTATGGCAATTGTGACATTCCCTTTTATTAGTCCACTTTTTCCATCATGGAACTTCGTCTTCCTTTCATTACTTTCGAGATAAAAGTTCTGAAGCACCTAACAATGGCTCCTTCACAACTTCATCCTACAAGTTGGGCATACATGAAAGTATACCAGTATTGGTGTGAATATTTGAATGAAGAGCCTTATGTGACCCTCTTCTTTCATCTCTTCAAATGTCATCATTACCACGCGTCCTCGACGAAGGGTGGAGGATTGATCTATCTGGTAACCTCATTGGACTTTTGAGGAGCGATTATTTTTTGTAACCCTCGTCGTCCCAAGGCCCATGATGTAGTTTTTGATGTTGGCGGCAAAGTATAGGGCAGATGTGTCGAGCTATTCCTCAAGTATTGGACCGAGGGTCACTTTCTGTTGGGGAATCGTCTTTACATGTATAAGTAATGGAATCTCTCTAATGAGGCTCGATACCAAAAGGGTCAGTTGATGAAGTTTATCAAAAATCTAGGATACATAGGAGGAAGTGCTCTCATAGGGGAGGTTGAAAAGAAATGCGTGCAGTGCGTTATTGGCATCTGGTTGCTGATAGGAGCCCGCTCCTAGGAAGAGATAAATAACATCTTTGGTAATCTCGAGAACCTCTGGGCTCTTTTGTTTTACTCTACAGGTTTCTAACTTGTTTTCTTTCTCCATAAAGGTATGCATGTTATATTAACAATGAAGTTATCTCCGGCTTCTAAGGTATGAAATATATTTGTTCAGGAGCCATGTCATTTTGGAAACCTTTCTGACTCTCCCGAGTGTCCCAAGTCTGACTGCTCATCAACTACTAATGGGGTTTAACTGTCGCTCTGGAGAAGGTCGGTGAATCCCTCCCTTGGACGAAGACTGCTCTTATTTGGCTAATTTATCTAGGCCTTTTTTTGGAGGAAGAATTAGCTACTATGGCATGATATACCCAACGTGCTTTAGCTACTTTAGCCCTCAGTGGACCCGGACACTAGAGGCTCTTTTGTCTGATCAACACCGTGATTAGAAGTAATGACTAGAGGATAATGGTCATGATCTAAAGCTTTAATGAGATAGGTATCGACATGAAGATGAGGAAACTTATACCTCTCTCACTGGGGTGGAGAACGCCTTGCTTTCTCTAAATATTGTTGGTTCATTCTCTGACCAGATGACTCATCTAGTGAAGACCATGATGAAGAAGAATCGGGCTATGACTTTTGTTTGAGGCAGCTTAGCATTTGTGAAAAAAGAATTAGAGTCACTGTGCCCTCAAAACACTTTGCTAGCATAGTAGTTGGTTGAATGTACGAGTGCTACCCTTGAGGCAGTTTCGTAGTCGTTTGAAAATGATTTGCAGCAAGTAAAGCACTTTCACCTCCCTTTGACTATCTCTAGAGATCAAATCCAACTAGATTAAGTAGTCAAAGATGGGAAGACCGACTCTTAGCATAAGTAGTCCTGTAGAACCTTTTTGTGGGTGTACTCCATGTAGAGTACTCTGTAGTGGAAGCACATGTATATGTATATAGTTATTCTTTAATGAAATAGTTTATTCCATGTTTTTATACTTGTTTAAAGTGTGTTTTTAGGATCGTGAGTGTGTAGCTCTGGATTTTTGCAAACTTACAAGGTATTCCCTTGAAGTTAAATGGACGTTATTGGGGTCATTCTCGGCCAAAGGTCGGACCACTTCTATCCACCAGATGAAAACTAGGAAAGAGGTAGACATGTGGCCGACCCACCACAGCATCTGGAGTGTCTAGCTTCCAGATGGGGGTCCATTATGATTTCCTATGGGGAATTGATTCCTTTAGTCGGATATATAAAGTGTCTCCCACAACCCCTTGGCTTTTGGTGGAGAATTGATTGCCTTAGCCCAACATACAAAGTGTATCCAACAACACTCGTGGATTTTAGTTAGTTAAACGTACAAAGCATATCCAACAACACCCATGGATTTTGGTGGGGAATTTATTACTTTAGTTTTGTGTGTAAAGCATCTCTGACACCACCCCTGACTCTAGGTGTCCCAAGTATCGATTACGTCGGTTGTACCCTGGGTTTGCAGTTATTGTGCACAATCACAAAGAAACAAAGATTTTATAAAATATCATATTTCATTCAACATTGCATGATTTATCTATACACAAGGAGGATGAAAATACAATTATAACATTTAATAGTAAATGGGAGAGAGGAAAACATAACCATGCGGTCTAGTCACCCCTTATTCTCCTCGTTCCCCGTGGTCGGTTTAGCCACTTTTTTGGAGGACACATGCACATCCTACTGAGTATCCTAGTGAGAGAAGCTAAGTTGATCTACATAGATACTCCTTCTCCTTGATCCTTTTAGAGGGGTTGATATATTATTTTCCCCTTGAGGTCGGTGTTGATGGTGATCAATTCTCCTTAGAGATTGTGATACTTCCGATTTAGATGTACCGGCGGGGAAATGACGTCCAACATGGTTGCCAAAGATCTTCCCAAGAAGCATATATGTTCTTTCAAGAGACGGAAAGGAATTGTGAATTTACCTTTCAGATGTCTTTCGCATCACCTACGAAGACCACCAGTTATACGTATCATCGAGGATGGGTAATTGTGTCGTTGAATTTCTAGAGATCAGAGCCTTCGTACAACATTAAAATTCTTCTGCCAAGGCATATCTTCTCAAACAACTATGAGTATATTATGTCGCAGGAGCTTTCTCCATCGATAATAATCTGAGAGACATCAAACTTCCCCATTGTGGCGGTGATTACCAGGGAAATATTTTGTTGGGGCCTCCTTCAACCTTCTCAAAGTCTCGAAATTCAACATAGGCTAGTCAGGAACTTTTGCCAATGTGCTTGCCTCCTTTTTGTAGACGATCATCATCTCGGCGATCTTCATCTCCATCGTTTCTTTGGAAGGGAGATTTTCTTGGGGCGTGCCTCTAGAGATGGCGGCGAAGTATGGATGGTTTCCCTTGCTAGCATCTTTGTTTACGTCGCTGGTCCCAACATCTGCAGTCTTCGAGGGGGATTTTCATTTAGGCGACTCTTCCCTCCTTTGATTTATTCAGTCAATCGAGCCTTCTTAATCAGCCCATTGATGTTATCCTTTAACTGGACATTATCATCAATGTTATGGTCGTGGCTCCTATGGAAACGTTAATACTTGGATTTATCAATACGAGCTGACTCTCGGACAGGGTAAGGATCTCAGATTCTGGCCATTTGAAACTCGATGTTTATACAATCCTGATAGATTTTATCTCTAGAAATCATTAGGAGGGTGTACATGTCGTACCTTCCCTGCATGCCCCGATAAGTTTCCTCTCGACGTTGGTGAGAATCATTTTTATCCAAGCAACCAGAGTGGATTTTGACTGAAGCAGGATTGTCAAAATGTGTGCTCTGTTTTTTCTCTAAGAGCATGTATAATTGTGCCATGGTGAACACTTCCTTGGAAAGTCTTCACTTTCTTCCTTCCTATTTTTGATCTGAAGGGATGGTCAGGAGGCCATTCTTGAATATATATAAATGAAGGTTTTCTCCATATCCCTCAACTTCAATAACAAATTGCATGAACTGGTCTATGTAAGACCGCTAGCTTTCCTTGTTTCCCTGGAAGATCCCGTTTAGGGCAACTTCAGTTACCAGTCATCCCTTTTAGGCTGTGTAGCAAGTAGAAAATCGCTAACAAAAATTCGTCCAGGATGTAATGCTTTCATCAAGCAAATCATTGAACCATATCATGGCACCGATAAGAGTTAGTCTGAATAGCTTGCATTTAGATGTGCCTTCTAGAGTGAAGTAGTTTAGCCTGGCGTTTACAAGATACACATGCTCGTCTCGGTCTCCATTTATGTCATATTCTCCCATCTTAGGCGACTTTTCAATGGATCTCGGAATCTTTCTTTCCTCAATCCAAAGTGACAACATATGCTTTGATGTACTTTTCTCAGTTAATCTTCTGCTTGAATCGCAGAAGGAGCATGACTACCTTGACCTTCCCTTAGGCTCTAGGGAAGATTCTGATGCTTAATGCTCCTATGTTTGTCTCTAGATCAATGAGCTTCTTCTTTCCTCGTACTAGACAACTCTGGATCAACAATATGAGTCGTCTTGGACGCAACCTCGTAGACAGTGTTTTCGTGAGGTGGTGCATTATGGAGGATTTCCTCAAGGCTTTGTAACCTTCCTTCGATTGTGTGTGAATTATGATTCCATGTAACGTTATACATGATTTTCAATAGGTCATTAGCACATTGCATTTCAAGGTTTACTTGTAACATTTTGAGGTCAGGGTAAGGCTTCTGGTTGCAAAACTGGAGGTGGAACAGGAGGACTGATCGGCGTAAGTTGAACAAATTTGGATATCTATGGAGTCTAAACCATATTTGGATGCAACGTAGCCGCGATTATAGGATTTGTGATGCCTTGCAGAGGAGGTAGATTGCTCGCTGATATAGGAGCAGGTCGTCTTCATGCACAAAAGTGACTTCGCGTTTAGAATCGGATCGAGTAGCTTTAGATACAACCATCACTTGAAGTAGCAAAACCCAAAGATCTAGAAATTTGAGGAATCAAAACTGAGATGATGATCAATCGAATAAAAATGTGAAAGATCTTTGTGTTTGATTAAGATTGCTCTTTATTCGGTGACCTGAATAGGTTACGAATTGATGAATCGAAAAACAAATGTGAAATTATGGAAATCGTAAGAATCAGAAGTCAATTCCCATAAACGACGCCATTGTTCCGTTCAGGAACCATAAATGAATTGAGAAGCGGTAGCGATGATAGATCAAGGCTTCTTATACGATGGTAATGATGGATCAAGGCTTCTTTACTGATAGTGTGTGTGTGTGTGTGTGTGTGTGTGTGTGTGTGTGTGTGTGTGTGTGTGCGTGTGCGTGTGTGGTATGTGTGTGTGTGTGTGCGTGTATGTACATGTGTGTGTTCGTGTGGGTATGCATGTGCGTGTGCGTGTGCTTGTGCGTGTGCCTGTGCGTGTACATGTGTGTGTGTGTGAGAGAGAGAGAGAGTGTGTATGTGTGTGTGTGTGAGAGAGAGAGAGAGAAACAATAAATTCATTATTTATTATGAGTGGATTGCAGAGATTCGTTGGGTCCCCTTGCAATTGAGATTTTTTTTTCTCAATAAGATGATAATTCTCGTGTGTTGAGAAGATTCTTGACTGAGTGAGGTCCTTCTGTGGTGGTCGGTCGGGGTCGATATGACCAGCCCAGAATAGAAGGCTCTGAGAATGATTTCACTGCCATGTTGTAATTTATTTTAATCTAAATCTTAGCCCAATTCTAATCCATAGATAGTTCCATGGATTTTATCATGACATAAAACTTAGATTTGAAGAAGACCATTTGACTTGTTCTACATAACCCAAGATGAAATCTCCATCACAATTACATTTGATCCAATCAAATGTAGGTGGATGCCAAAGCACTTTTATGATTTAAGGAGCTTTTGAAGGTTTTATAGAGACAATGAAAGCTTTGAGAATTCCAAAATCATCCATCGAGGAAGAAGAAATGTTGGAGAATTGTTTTATGTCAAGAGAACCTTGAGCTTTTAAAGGTTTTATGATGTCTGATTGTCCCATAACGTTTAATAACTTTGGCTTTAAGAATAATGGCACATGACTTCTCACTATTTAACAGGTCCTAACCAAGCTTATGGTTGGTTTCCTCATTGAGTTTGAGAAGGGATCTCAGACCTATACAACTAATAGGTTAAGGCCTACACTATTTTTTCCAAGTAACTTGACATCTCCACTCCAAATAAAGTTCCTATGAGCTCTTTCAATGTCTTTTAGTAATGCAACATGCCAAGAATATATAACTATAGTATGAGTGAACATGCTTTGTATTATGGACTTAACTAGCATAATTATGTCACCCATTGAGAGGAATGGAACCCTTCTATGCAACCATCTTGGAGATGATATTGTCAGCAATAGGCATATAGGAATATTTTACCATTCCCTTGAATATAGGCAGACCTAGGTAGTTAAAAGGCATAACCCCTCTTGAGAATCTTGTCATATGCAAAATATGAAGAAGTCTGCTAAAAGGAATAAAACCAGAGAAAATAGATGATTTGGTTGTGTTGACCACATGGCATGAGGCTTGAGAGTACCTATTAAACAAATTGATGAAGGCCTGAATTTTGAAAATCTTTCCTTTGCAAAAAATGAGAATGTCATTTTCATAGAAAACATGAAAAGGAAAGTAGGTGTCCTTTCTACTTTTAATGAGCTTCAGGTAACCTTCAGTATCAATCTTTGTAATGCTTCTACTAAGCATTTCTTATAAAAGACAGAACACAAGAGGATATAAGTGATATCCTTATATAACCCCTATAGTGCAATTTAAAAAGCCATGTTGAGCACCATCGATGGCAACTGAAAGATAGGGTGAAGAAAGGATGGCTTGAATCCATTGGCAGAAAACATGATTAAAATCAAATTTGTGAATAACATAGAGAAGAATATATAACTTATGGTGCAAATGCTTTAGTTGTGTTCACTTTAAGAGCAAGATTCCCTCTTAAAGCTTTATGATCCAGATGCTTTATAGCTTCAGATGCTAAACATATGCAATCTTTAAAACTTCTACCTTAGATGAAACCTCTTTGCTCCTTATAAACTAAAGATGGCATGAGAAAATTTAACCTATTGACACATCTCGGAAAAATACGACCTTGCGAGCCCATCACACGCTCGTGGATGACTAACACAGTCGCAACCAAACTTTATTTATTTCCAAAAAGGGACAGGGAAAATATCAACAAAACCCCTAACATTACTACAAAAAACACATATAATCACGGTTGCAAAAGACCTATAATAATGGGTGAACAACCTTTGTTAGGTAGAGTGTGATTGTATGTGGGGTATTTACAATCACGGTCTAGTGCCCATAGTAGAAAACTGAAAATCGCGCTACCCATAATCACTGTTGTTTTAAATACCCGTTGTGAAAGGTCTGTCAGCATTTTTTTTGCCACATGTTTTGCCTGACTACATTTATAACTTTCATAATAATATACAATATTAAATATTTGAACATAACAACATCAAGAACAACAAGATTAACAAGAATAATAATAACAATAACTAGAAGAAGAAGAACAACAACAATAATGATAACAACAACAAGAACACCAAGAACAACAACAACAACAATAGCAAGAACGACAAGAACAACAAGAAAAATAACAAGAACACCAAGAGCAATAACAACAACAAGAACATAAATAATAAAAACAACAATAACAACAAGAGCAACAACAAGAACAATAAGAACAATAACAACAACAAAAATAACAACAAGAACGACAATAACAATAAGAACAATAACAAGAACAACAAGAACAATAACAACAACGATAATAACAACAAGAACAAAAATAAGAATAACAGCAAAAACAACAAGAGAAATAACAAGAACATTAACAACAACAACAAAAATAATAACAAGAAGGACAAGAACAACAAGAACAATAACAAGAACAACAAGAACTTAGTTCTCCCAAATTTCTAAAACTTAGTGCTGAAGTAATCTGCCTGACTTGATTCTCCAATATTTTGATGCTTACTCCTTGAGATTGAAATTGATTCTTTATTTCTTGTATGAAGGACTTCAGAATATTTTCTAGTTGATTATTCCCTTAATTAGCCACAACATAATTGGGTGTAGAAAAACTAGGTGGAACTTGAGGTGGTTGTGGCTTGAGTTGGTTTTGAGTATTAATCCATGAAAAGTTTGGATGATTACACCACTCAGGATTGTAAGTGTTGTGGTAAGGGTTGTTGTACTTGTTGTTTCCCATATAGTTCACAAAATCTGAATTATCTAAGCAATCTTTAAATAAATGATCTCCCCCATTATAGACACAAGAAACATCTAATGTGTGAGTTACAACTTTGACAGGCCCGGTTGTTGGCACGTCATGACTCGTCATCATGTTTTTCATCATTTGGTGAATCTGAGCCACTTGAGACGCAATGGTTGTGGTCTTAGTGACTTTATGGACACCAACTGGCTTCTTTTGAGTGGATACAACGACAACTCTTATAACTAGCCATTGGTAGGTGTTGGAAATAATACTTTCAATCAATTTGTAACCTTCTTCGTAAGATTTACATATCAAAGTTCCACTAGAGGATGCATCCAACATGTTTAGTGAGCATTGAACCAATCCTTTTTAGAATGTTTCTCAACAACTTTTTAAATCTTTCCCAAGCATCAAATAAAGACTTATCATCTTCTTGTCTAAATGGAGTAATTTCATTTCTCATATTAACATTCTTGACATGAGGAAAATACATAGCTAAAACAATTTTAGCTAAGGCACTCCATGTGGCTAGGGAATTCAACTTAGAGCAGTCGTAGTTCGACCTAACGAGGTCTTTGTGTTTTTTATGAGCGACGTTAAATTCGTGTATGATAGTTAGGGTCGATGCCTGTTTGCGACTGAACGGAAGTAACGTGCTCTTTTCTAAAAATGATTTGAAACCCAACAATCCCAAAGGATGAAAAAGATTTGAATTTTATTTTAGACAGAAGTGAGTTGAGTTAGTTCGCAACTTGCATTGCACCCAAGTCTATAACATAGGAAAGAAATGCTTCGCATGGTCGCCCCCAATGGGACGTATGCTCAACACTCTAGAAGGATGAAGGGAGACCCTTCATTCTTCACTTCCCACTTACAAGGCTTATGCGCAATACACGTTAACTTTATTAAATGTTTTAGAATTGTTATGAGATGAGAAGAGAAGACTCAAGTTGAAAAGAAAACACTAAGGGAATTCTAACCTAATGTTGTCATGCAAAAGATGACCCTAAGGTTGAGGTAAAAGGGGAAGATTCTACTTAATGTTAGCATGCATGGTTCGAATCCTAATGTCTACCCTATTCCAAGCTTAATCAAAGATTAAGTTGGACTAGGAAGTCCTAAGGGAACAAGCAAGAGCAAGGCAAAAACCAAAGAAATAAACCAAAGACAGCGGCTACAACAGCGCTCCAGCACCTGCACAGTGGTAAAATCCAGCATATACACCCAACAACATTCAACAACTCAAGTTTCTAGCACAAAATAGGTGTAAAAGGCAGCAGGCAGCAAGGGTATACAATTGATAGCATGTAAACAACTCAGAACAACAGTTGTAAAAAGCAGGGCAACATGCATCCAAACAAATACTCGTGTAAGCAATGATTGCAAATGAACACACATAGCAAGGCAAACCAAGCATAGAGATTGCAAACATCAAGAATGAACCACAATGATCACGTTAACAACTCAAGAATAAGTATGCTCAACAACATTGCACGACTTAATCGCCTACCAAAACAACATGCATAAACAATATAGGACACAAGCAACAATCATGCATCACAAGTTCAGCAAGTCAAGCATTAATCAACAATCAACATGATTCAAATGTGTGCGCAACATGTTCATCACATCAAGAAAGCAACAACACAATCATGGATATTTATGAACGAAACCAAAAGTCACGTGTCAAAGAATCGCTTACAAACCAACATGTGAGGTAAAACAGCTCAAGAATAATCCACAAATCAATATCATATCAATCCATGAGGTTTAGAGATGCTAAGGAACCCAAACAATCAAGAAAATACAAGAAAATCACATTCTGCGGAAGTGGTAACCGGTTATCAGATATGCTGTAACCGGTTACTCAGTTCAAAATAGCCAAAAATTACGCAGAAAACAACAGGATAACCGGTTAGCAGATATGCTGTAACCGGTTACTCTGCAACAGAATTCAAAAAAATAGTTTCAAAAGCACTTTTCAGTAGCTTATCACTTCTCCAAACATCCAAAGGATCATGCAATCAATTAATCACAAAATTTACATCAAATATCAATAATCAAACACCAATTAGATCTAATAATCATCAACATTAAGAATCAAATTCAAGCAAAATGGATTCAAATCAACAACAACCAAAGATCTACATTGAATAAGTTGTAAATAAGCTAAATCAAGTATAGATCTAAGGAAAACCAACCTACAAAGCTGAGAATTGTTTTGGTGATTATTGCAAACGAAAACTGATGAATCCAAGCAAGAAATCCAAGATCTATGCAAGAAACTTCAAGATCCTAGTAAGAAACTTCAAGATCCAAACAATGTGATGATTTTACTTCAAGCTTTCTCCAAAATCAGCTCCAAAAGCTCAAATCCAAGAGTAAAATAGTAGCAAATTCAAGATTCTTTCAAGAATTGGTGAATGAATGAAGGTTTAGTTCCAAGATCAACAAATTTCAATGCAAAATTTGTTGAACTTTGATGAAGGAACTTTGAGTGAGGGTTTTGAAATGAGAGAAAATGGAGTGAGATGTGTAGAAAATTCAGAAAATGGATCAAAATTCTGTGAGGTTTGGAATGAATTGATTTAAATAGAAGCTAGGTTAGGAATTCAAATGTGGTTTGGAGTGTGGGTTAATGAGTGAAATGGATATTAGGAATGGAATTGGAAAAAAAGAATGGGGAATTAGAGTGGAAAAAGTTGGAAGGAATTTGAACTTTGGGTGGAAAATGATGAAAATAAATCAATTCTAGATCCTTCCCACACATGCACAAGCCAAGCACATGATCACAAATGATGAAAACACAATTTTTTCAAACTGTGCCCAGAGTAACCGGTTACAGCATATATGCTAACCGATTACTTAGTTCAAGAAACCTGGAAATGCACAGAAAACAAAGGAGTAACCGGTTATCAGATATCCTGTAACCGGTTACTCAGCTCAAATTTTGAATTTTGGCGCCTTTTGGAGGGAAACTTGGAAAAGTGACCTCTGGCAGCTGTTTTGGACCCCGTTAAGCCTCCGAAACTCAAAACTTGATATTGCTATTGAGTAACACCTGAAATGAAACACAAATTCTTGCTGACAGCTCAGAATATCCTGTTGAATTAATAATGTCTGATACCGGATCGTTTGATCAAAAATGACTGCCAGAGCTTCTGATTATCAAAACGTCTAATGAGCAAAATAAAAAGCTCAAAAGACCTTGAAAGCTGTCAGCTTGGCTCTGAATACTGCTAAAAATTATACTGGAACTGATAACACTATGAGCTGCTGGAAAATACCTTGATCCCATGCCCAAAAGAAACATGCCAATGCAAAATGATGATGCTAATGAAATGAAACCTAAGCCAGTTAGAGTTTGAAACAAGGGACAAATTTTGAGGTATTACAGCTGCCCCTATTCAAACTTCTTGGATCCGAGGGTATGAAAGCAAAGGCTTCCAGATGGTCGGGATACATGGAGATTGAATACCAAAATAACCGCATAAATTTGTATCCTGCAAAAGGAGAGACGACTCCGTTGGGGAATAAATAATAAAATATGTAAGATCATTACACGGACGAGTGTTAGAGATCAACACAGACGAAGTATTGAAGCAAGTAGAAACAAACACAGACGAGTGTTGACTGCACTAGGAATAAACACGGACGAGCGTCTAAAAGGTTCACACAAGGACGGGTGCTGAAAGAACACGGACGGGTGTCAAAGGTCAATACGAACAGGTATTGAATAAAAAGGTTCAAACACTGACAGGTGTCTAAGGTCAATACAGACGGGTATTGAAATAAGGTTCAAACACGGACGGGTGCTGAAAGAACACAGACGGGTGTCAAAAAGGTTCAAACACGGACGGGTGTTGAAAGAACACGGACATGTGTCTAAGGTCAATACGGACGGGTATTGAAAGAAAGTACAAACACGGACGGGTGTTGAAAGAACACAGACGAATGTCTCAAGGGTTCAAACACGGACGGGTGCTGAAAGAACACGGACCAGTGTCTAAGGTCAATACGGATGGGTATTGAAATAAAGGTTCAAACACGAATGGGTGCTGAAAAGACACGGACGGGTGTCTAAAAAGTTCAAACACGGACGGGTGCTGAAAGAACACGGATGGGTGCCTTAAAAGTTTAAACACGGACGGGTGCTGAAAGAACATGGACGGGTGTCTAAAAGGTTCAAACACGGACGGGTGGTGAAAGAACACGGACGGGTGTCTAAGGTCAATACGGACGGGTATTCGCTTAAAAAAGTTCAAACACAGACGGGTGCTGAAAGAACACAGACGGGTGTTTAAGGTCAATACGGACGGGTATTGGCTTAAAAAAGTTCAAACAAGGACGGGTGTTGAAAGAACACGGACGGGTGTCTAAAGCCAATACGGACAGGTATTGAATAAAAATTCAAACACAGACGGGTGCTGAAAGAAAACGGACGGGTGTCTAAGGCCAATTCGGACGGGTATTGAATAAAATTTAAAACGACAACTTTACTGGGGACTGAAATGCTAAACCGAACACAGACGGGTGTTGAAAGAACACAATTGAGTGTTCAAAAACAATACGAGCATAGTATTGAGGAAATGAAAAAGGACACGGATGGGTGTCGAAAGAACACATACGAGTGTTGAAATAACACGGACGAGTGTTTAACACTAACAACTTTGAGGGGATAAACCAAAAGACCACCTGGACGGAGGGGTGAAAAGAAACCACGGATTGACGATCCTGACAAACAACTCTGCAGAGGTATACCACATAGTCTCTCCATATGACCAAATCCACCGCTTGGGGTATAAAGTTGGATGATATCTCCTGAGCTACTATTCTTCCTGTCGGGGAAACACCTGGCAAATGAGGATTCAAACCTGGCTTATGCTTCGAATGCATATGTTTGAATTTTATTTCTATGGCATAATGCTCCATACGAAATGGAAATGCTACGTGTTTGAGGATGAAACGCAAAATGCTTACTATATGCAAAATGACCCCTTAGCAAAATAAATGCTGAAGTGATGAGGCCAACTCCACTGGGGATGACAAACTGAACTGTCTTCGAGGTCACAAACCCTGCTGAGGAAGTCACACTAAACAGTCTTCCCGATATAGCCACTGCTGAAGATGAACCCGAAGAGAACTGCTACAGAAAAGGTGTCAATAACCAGTGGACTTGGAATCTGTTGGGGATGTCAACCACTATTGACCAAGCCATTGAGATGACTAGCACCAAACTCTTCTTGGGGAATGAAATCAATAACATCAGACCTGCCGGAGAATATTCATTGAACTTAACCTGTTGCCGGGGAAACGCCCTTAACCTGCTGGGGAATACCAGCCACCACCAACAATTCTGCTTGGGGAATGATGTTTGACGACATCAACTCTGCTAGGGGATATCATTGAGCTTATTCCTCTGTTGGAGACTTACCTTCTACCCTTACTCTGTTGGGGAGATGGGAACAATTTTACCGCAAACTGAGGAAGCACAAACCCAACACTCTTATCCTGTACATGAATATGAACTTATGCTGAAGAGCAACAAACTTTACCAAGCTGGCTAGGGGAAGAGCGAACTTCTGAACTCTTGTTAGGGAGCATAATCACAATCTTCATAATACACTGCCAAGAGTGATAAAATTTCAGCTGTCTCTGCTGGGGAGAGAAACTCTACTGGGGACATCACATGATAGCTATCAATATGAACCCTGCAAATGTGACCAAAAGAATGTGCCCTGATGCAGTATAACCCAAAAAGAACTTGTCTTTATGAGGTATCATGAAGATCTAACATATCTTGCCCCATGACTTTGATTAACCGATCTCCGGAGAGGATAACTTCTTATGCTTTTGGGGTGGACTGCCCCAACCTTTAAGTGACTTTGCCCCTGTCTGACTAGACTTCGAGAGATTTGTTGTATCTCGACTTGACTGCCCCACATTAACTGAATTTTGGAATAAATTTCCCCTTTGATATGACTTTCCCCTACTCAACGGAGTACTCGGGCACTTTGCATCTTATCATGATCAATCTTTCCTTTACAGAAACTTTTCAGATGTCAAGTACTTACTCGCAAGCAAAACAACTCGGTTTGAAAGATAATTTTAATGCAATGCATATGACAGTTTTGAAATCCGAGTCTGTTCACTGGAAAAATGTTGTGACATATAGTGAATGAATCACTAATCAAAATCTCACTGATACCAACATGAATGGTAAGAAAATCCTTTTAGGAGTCAGCTTTGACGCGATCTTTACCGAAGTATGCTTTCGAAACAACCCTGTTTCAATTAGTCTTCTGAAGGTTGTAACGTGGCCTGGTTCATGGTTTGAGAAAGAAAGGATATAAGGCTCAAAGTTTTGTTTTAACCCACCCATTCTCCTTGATGTTCTCCAGTCCTACGTTCAGTTAATTCGACACATGCGCTCACTTTTCAAAAAGGTCAATGAATGGTAGGAGGATAGAAGGAACCCAATCGGTTTTTGGAGTGACAGTCACCCTGATCGGTCACCATTTCTACTATGTTTCCGTCACTTATTCGGCATCAATCCATAAAATCGGTAACACTTTGTTTGTCTTTTCATTGTTTTTCATTTCAATTTTACTTGTCGTATTTTATTCTCGCATTTTATGATTTGTTGTTTTATTTCAATTATGTTGTATTTTATGCTTTGGTTTGGTAGTTTTCAATGGTTTCAGGTCTGAGTGGAAAAGCCCAAAGGACTCGTGCGAAGAAAATGGAAGTTCCGGGGATTTAAAAGAGTTTTTGGAATGAAGCAGATGATGCCTGGACATAAAATTCAACAAACATGGAAACATATTGAGCAACCAAGTTCCTTGTCTGTACTATGTTGTAATTTTCTTCATTAGCTTTTTGATGCTTCGAACGGGGACCAAAACAGACTTACGGATAAAAAGTTATGATCGAAACAATTTCGGTTATAAAATCCAGCAAGCTGACACGGCCAGCAGTGTTGGCTGACACGGCCCGTGTCAGCTTTGACGCTGATTTTCTGAATTTTTTCATATTTTCTCCCTATATTAAGTTATGGGGGCACTTTGGGTATTTCCAATCGATCTGGGTGAATTGGGGCTATTTAGACTTGTTTTTGAGAAGCTAGAAAGAACTTTGTACATTACGAAATATTTTACGCTAAAGTTTGATGCTATCAAAGGTTTTAGAGAACGAGGATTGTTCATGATCGGAAGCAATTGAAGATCGTAGTCATCCAATTAACTTGTAATGTCTTACTTTTATTTTGTTATTTCTTTTAGAACTATGAGAGGCTAAACCCCCCCAATGCTGGGTGGTGTCACTGAATTGCTCTGTAATGACTCTGATTTCCTTTGTTCTATGAAATATTTTTTTCCTAAAATCTTTTATTATGCAATGATCATAATGTTTTTTCGATCGGACAAATTGAAATTGATTTACGGTTAGGGTTTAGGTCGGACCAACCAACCTAACGCTTTTGCATAATAATATTACAGTAGATATTGCCTAGGAATGGGGATACCCTGTAATAACCGGACTATTCTTGATCAAATATAATGTTTGTGATTCTTTCTTGACCGCTAAAGAATTAGGGTAAAGATAGAATTATAAAGGTTTTTCCGCTAAGGAATTGGGGAAAAATAACCTTAAGAATCGGTAAGGTTTGTTTAGAGTAATGTTTCATCAAATAAGGATTTAGAGTTTTTGCAGTGCAATTCATACACTTCCTCTAGCATGCTTCTCATATCTGTTTTTAAGTTAAGTTTATAATTTTGTTCATTTTACTATTCTTAGTTATAATTTCAAAATAATCAAAACCCATATGACCTTTTGTTCAATTGAATTACTATAAGAACTTATATTTCCTACGCAGTCCTCGAGATCGATACTGGGGATAACCCCTATTATTACTACATCATTAAAATAGTACACTTGCTATTTTTCCGATCATGTTTTTGGCGCCGTTGCCGGGGACTGCCAAAATATAAGTTTTAGTTTTAATTTTGTTGCTCCGCAATTAAAATTTAGTGTTAATTTTCTTTTTCTTTTTATTTTATTTTTATTTTATTAAAAAAAAGAGTCAGATTATTGTACCTTCATGAATTCTTCTATATTGTGCAACTAACACAGTGTCTGAGTTGTGTAGCTATGATTTATACATTGCCACCTATATCTCCTCAATGTTGGTCGCCCGATTCAGGAATCACCTTGGAAGAGGCGACTAAAATTTTTCAAGCATATAGGAGGGAGGTAAAAATCTTTATGAATGAATGTAAGGAAGCTAACTATTATCCAGAATATTTTAATTTGCGAGAGTGCAGGTTGGAAGAAGAATGTGTGAAAGAAGAAGAACAAGGCATGACGTCAGATGAAGAAGATGAATTAGAAATAGAAGAATTTGAGGTAAAAGAGAAAGATGGGGAAGGAGAAAGAATGCAACTTGAAGATGATCTAGTGCTGGATGAAAATACAGATTTAATAATTTGTGAAGATATAGACATCCAACAAGAAAATCTTCAAGAAAAGAGTATCCCCAAGAACTATTTTAACAAGGTAGATAAAAGACAAGAAATTGACAAAGTATTGGATTTCATTTATGCCTTGTTCACGAAAATCCAACTGAAAATGATTTGGAAGCAACATCATCAATACCTCAAGTTCATGGGATTGCTACCAAACAAAAGAAAGAAAAAAGATGATGTGTTCTTTGTTTCATATATGCCACCTTAACAGAGAGTGAACCGTCGAGCCATGCGACGTTAAACGAAGCGCTTCGTGAGAGGCAACCCATGAGTTTTATTTCTAATGGTTTCTTTTATTTTTGTTGTATTTCAGGTTTAATTAGGTACATTCAGAGTCTTTCACAGGTGGGCGGAGGGATCTCACGAAAAAAAAATTTCAGTAGGCTGGCACGGCCGCCCGTGTCAGCTGACAAGGCCAGTGTCAGCCCTACTATAGCGAAAAAAATAGTAGGCTGACACAGCCACCCGTGTCAGATGACACGACCCGTGTCAGCCCTACTGAAAAAAAAAATCTCGTGGATTGAGGACAGAATCCTGACACTGCCCGTGTCTGGCAGGCGTATAGTTTTTATAACTTTGTCCCTCCGCAGTGAGGCTCTATGAGTTCCCCTCTCTAGCTTGTTCTAAAACATTGAGGTCAATGTTTAGTTCAAGTATGGGGGGTTTTATTGCTTTTAGTATTTTTATTTATGTTATTTCAACTTCGTACCGTTGATTGGTGTGTTTTGTATTTCGTGTGTTACAGATTGAAGGTATTTGTGCCAAAGGAATGATGAGGCTTGTAGTTAGTGGATGAGAAGACGCAACCCATACTTGATCTCCAAGAAACCCCTGAAAGTTGGTACTGCTGAAGTGAATGATTGGACGCGACTTTCTGACACCGGACTGATACGGGAGTATTGTGCACCCGAGACGGAGATGAAGCTACATCACACTAAAAGTAACTTGAAACCTATAAGCTATACCAAACATGGTGAGGATCATAAAAAGCCAAACACATTATTATCATGAGAGTTCTTCAGGTATGTCTCTGTCACTTTTAGTTTGCATACTTATCTGTTGGAATTTCAATGCACACGTATACACACTTAGGCACTTGTTTGTTTTTAACCCCGAGCCTTTCCAGCCATCCCTTTTTATGTTATCCTTTGTTAACCCCCCTCGAGCCTTCTTCCCTTTATTTGTTTATTAACCGCATAATTAAACCATGAGCCCAAACACTCCCTCACCCTGCTCAGATAAGTGTTGTTAATTTTTGATCTCTAAAAAATTCTAAGTTTGGGGTTGGGATACCTATAAGAACTAGGTAAGTGCAAAAAGAAAAAAAAAAGAAAAAAAAGTTTTGAAAAAGAAAAAAAAGAAAAGAAAGAAGAAAGCACTTACCTAGAGGAGGTTTTAGTTTGAAGAATTCAAAATGTAAGCTCAAAGAAACAATTGAGTAGAAACTAAAAAATCCTAGCAAAATAGTGCCTGATACCCTTGATTGTGAAACAGAACAAATAACACAGTGATAAGAATGACGACACTGAGTCTGAGCCAAAAAACCACTCATTTTTTCCCTTTTGTTTGTTTATCCCACCTTGTCCCTAAGCCCCGTTACAGCCATAAAAGCCCTCAAAGAGTGTGTGTTCTGTGCGTATGAGATGAAAATAGATGTTATTAAAGCTTATGAGTTGACTTTGCATGCTATGATTATTGAGTGTAAACACTTTAACCCGAGAGATTTGGTGAGAGTGTGAAAAGTTGACAGGTAAAGAGGTACTTTGATGTGGAAGTGTAGCGGAACGTTAAAAAAAAATCGGGTAAGAAGGAAACATTGAAAGGAAAGTGGAAAGAGAGTCGCGAAAGATCTCAACGGTATTGTGATAAGATAATTTTGATTAATTCGGGGGTGACCTTTCTGCTGTCTCGGGCATTACTTGAGGACAAGCAATGAGATAAGATTGGGGTTGTGATCGGTCACCATTTCTACTATGTTTCCGTCACTTATTCGGCATCAATCCATAAAATCGGTAGCACTTTGTTTGTCTTTTCATTATTTTTCAATTCAATTTTACTTGTCGTATTTTATTCTCGCATTTTATGATTTGTTGTTTTATTTCAATTATGTTGCATTTTATGCTTTGGTTTGGTAGTTTTCAATAGTTTCAGGTATGAGTGGAAAAGCCCAAAGGACTATTGCGAAGAAAATGGAAGTTCCGGGGATTTAGAAGAGTTTTTGGAATGAAGCTGAGGATGCCTGGACATAAAATTCAAAAAACATGGAAAAATATTGGGCAACCAAGTTCCTTGTATGTACTATGTTGTAGTTCTCTTCATTAGCTTTCCGACGCTTCGAACGGGGACCAAAACAGACTTACGGATCAAAAGTTATGATCGAAACAATTTTGGTTATAAAATCCAGCAAGCTGATACGGCCAGCAGTGTTGGCTGACACGGGCCGTGTCAGCTTTGACGCTGATTTTCTGAATTTTTCCATATTTTCTCCCTATATTAAGTTGTGGGGGCACTTTGGGTATTTCCAATCGATCTGGGTGAATTAGGGCTATTTAGACTTGTTTTTGAGAAGCTAGAAAGAACTTTGTACATTACGAAATATTTTACACTAAAGTTTGATGCTATCAAGGGTTTTGGAGAATGAGGATTGTTCATGAGCGGAAGCAATTGAAGATCGTAGTCATCCAATTAACTTGTAATGTCTTACTTTTATTTTGTTATTTCTTTTAGAACTATGAGAGGCTAAACCCCCCAATGCTAGGGGGTGTCCCTGAATTGCTCTGTAATGACTCTGATTTCCTTTGTTCTATGAAATATTGATTTTTCCTTAAATCTTTTATTATGCAATTATCTTAATGTTTTTTCGATCGGAGAAATTGAAATTGATTTACGGTTAGGGTTTATGTCGGACCAACCAACCTAACGCTTTTGCATAATAATATTACAGCAGATATTGCCTAGGAATGGGGATACCCTGTAATAACCGGAGTATTCTTGATCAAATATAATGCTTGTGATTCTTTCTTGACCGCTAAGGAATTAGGGTAAAGATAGAATCTCAAAGGTTTTTCCGCTAAGGAATTAGGGAAAAATAACCTTAAGAATCAGTAAGGTTTGTTTAGAGTAATGTTTCATCAAATAAGGATTTAGAGTTTTTGCAGTGCAATTCATACACTTCCTCTAGCATGCTTCTCATATCTGTTTTTAAGTCAAGTTTATAATTTTGTTCATTTTACTATTCTTAGTTATAATTTCAAAACAATCAAAACCCATATGACCTTTTGTTCAATTGAATTACTATAAGAACTTATATTTCCTACGCAGTCCTCGAGATTGATATTGGGGATAACGCTTATTATTACTACATCGTTAAAATAGTATACCCCTTTTGTCTTTGGTGTCTGTAGTCACACGGCTTGTTTTTTTATCTAGGATTTTTCTCTTTTATTTTCCTTATAATTTTCTGATTTTTATTCTTTTGTTTTTCCTGATTTTGCCTGGACTGATTCTTTTGAATTTTTCTTCGATTTTGAAGTCCAGCAGGATGCCCTAACTTTTTGCCTAAGTTACTTGTTTCCAAGTTTCGACTTAGCAGGCTTTCCTTTTTTCTCTCTTTTTTCTTTTGTATTCTTTTTTTTTTTTGAACAAATCTTGTGACACTGGCTTGTTTGACTTATTTGAAAGGGTTGTGACTGCCTCACTCTTCGGTTGGTAAGGGATAACCATTGATGTAATTGATCCTCAAATGGGACACTCCTTTTAAAATTTGAACGCTCGATCAAATTAACTAACACCTACCCTGCCCCGGGTTAAGATTGAGGGTTTTTTCGTTTTCAGAAAGAAACTCCTACTTCTAGGCTCAAAGGGGTTTACAAGGGATTATCTTCCTTATGTCTCCGGTGTTTGGGAAGTTGAAACAATATCTGTACATCATCAGCAGGGTTTCTATTTCAAAAGCATACAATCAGAAGTTCTGCGTCTTCGAATTTCATCATCCTCCCTCGGCTCCTGCTTAAACAAGTGTTAGATATTAATAAAGAAAATATGAGTGAACACGAATGGATTTAAACAAAATATGAATATTCATTTCATTATCATTATCAACCAAAAACAGACAAGTTTTACAAGTGAGTTTGCACATTAACATAAAAGAAACTATAAATGCAAAGAAATGACATGATCTAAAAGATTGCCAGCTTTGGGGAACTGGGCTTTCCAAGCTTGATTTGCTACTGAGCTAGCCATCTTCAGAATTGCTCGTCGAAGTCAGTCTGATAATAATCTGCACAACTGCTCTCGGTTAATTGTTCCATAACATGAATTGATGAACCCACATGACTGGATGAAGGAGAATTGTTGATCTGAATACCCTGAGGTGTGAATGAGAACATATTGGAGTCAAGCAGTGTCTGAATCTTGCTCTTGAGAACCTTACAATCTTCAGTTGAATGCCCATGTGCCCCAGCATAGTAGTCATAATGGGCGTTGACATCAAAACCTGGTGGATACGGAAAAGGCACTGGCTTCAATTCTTTCGGCACTATAAGTCCACCTCTGATCAAATCTGGCAGCATTTGACTGTACGACATTGGCAACTGAGTGACATGCCTCTCTGGCTTCCTTGGCCTTTGTCGGGCGTGCTGACGCGGCTGACGGTGATATGACCTTTGACCCTGAGGAGTTCCCTGATACGAAGACCCAGAATATTGTTGACTCTGAACAGTTGAAACACCTGAATGCTGAGGATGAGGTGGCGAATGTTCCCAGACAGAATTACTTTCATCCTCTCATTCCTCTTGAGAACTGACAACTGATTCACTTTCATTAGCTGGGAAGTTCGAGGTATCTTGAATCTTTCCACACTTGATGCCGACCTCAATGCTTTCTCCAATTATTACCATGTCAGAGAATTTTGATGCCCCAATCAACTTATCGAAATATGGTCCTTGCAACGTACCCCTGAACATATCAACCAATTCTCTTTCCAAAAGTGGTGGTTGAACGCGAGCAGCTAACTCTCTCCATCTCTGAGCATACTCTCTGAATAACTCATTATCGGCTTGAGATAAACCTTGCAACTGCAGGCGGCTAGGAGCCATGTCAAGATTATAATTATACTGTTTTACAAAGGCCTTGGCTAGATCTGACCATGATCGGATGCTACCACTTTCCAACTGCATATACCAACTCAAATATGCCCCACTAAGACTGTCTTGGAAACAGTGGATCATAAGCTTGTCATTGTGGACATGTGAGGTCATTCTTCTGCAAAACAACACCAAACGTTGCTTCGGAAAACTATCCCCTTTGTACTTTTCAAAATTCGGTACCTTGAACTTCGGAGGTAACACAAGGCCGGGTACCAAACACATGCTTGAAGCACTTAAATCAAGAGTATCACGCATCGCCAGGGCATCAAGCTTCTCTTCCAATACATGACATCTTTCGTCAAACTCAACGAATCGTGGGTTCTTAAGCTTCACCTTCGGAACTACCCCTTGGAAATCTGGCACAGAGAAGGCAAAACTCTGATAATCTGTAGCATCAAGGGAAGAAGAATGTCCATCTCGGACGATGGTACGCTCTTGTATAGTATGATTCTCAACAGGGATTCGCACAGGCTGACCTTGAGCAACATTGTTCAACAGAGGCGGAATGACATTCCCAGTTCCTGAAGTCCTCTGAACATTGGCTTCTCCCCTATTCATGGCTGCCATAGCTTCCACAAGTTAGTCCAACTGACTCTTCATCAACTCAACATCGGCCAGTGTCACAAACTGATTCTGGTCCCCTGAATTCATGGTTCTTCTAAATTCTGACTCAAGTCTAATACAAAAGTCGGGCAATCAACTGCGGTTCAGACAAAGGATGGATGAGCTCTGTTCTGGCCGAAGAAAGATATGCAAAATGATGCAAGATGCAAATGCAATGCAATATGAATGTAGCAGACATGGGATCAAAGCTTCCATATATTCTGAATAACTGTTATGCTGATGACTGGATAAGTTCTCAAGTCTGTTCTGAAGAAAATACCAGAATACCAGGCTAATAATTCCACACTGATAGAAAACCAGAATACCAGGTAGGATAAAGGTTACGGTTACCTGCAAACCTGTAAACACCCACCCATTTTCACATCTGGGTTCTAGAAAACTGAGGATCCTCAGCTTTGGATTCTCGATTTGAGAAGCAATAGTACATTCATCCCTCGGGGTACAATAATATCGCCAAACAAAGAGGTCATCCACTAATTTCCCCAAAAATAAGGTCATCCTATGTAAGTTCCCAGCTTCGGGTCCTCGGATCAAGAAGTATAATGGGTTTGCCATTTCTGGTCTGCCATTACTACCTCTTGGGAGGAGTGCCTCTACTGAGTCCTCGGGGAAATGGTCGCCAGAGTCGACAGCTTTCTAGATCAACACCGCGAAATGCGCAAGACGCGCACTTCAGAATATCTCCCAAGAAAACCTCGTTTTAATGTGAATTTCATGAACACCAAACGTACCAAGATGGCGCGTAGGTCCCACTACCTTCCACTATAGTCCTAGGTGTATACTCAAGCCTGTGTACTGGGCTTATCCCTCGTGAATCCAACCCACCCAACAACACAACAGCAGCAGAGCAATATGATAACAGTAATCAAATGCGGTAAATGCAGTAAAATACAGTAATACATTAATATACAACAAAATAAAGCACAATAATAAACACCCAATGAAATAAAAACAAACAAGCGCTAGTGTTGTACCCCAAATTTTTACCCTTAGATGTCATCTTCATTTGTGCATCTTAGGTCAATCATCTCTGCATTGTTTGAGCTAACCCATATCTTACAGTTTTGTTTCTTTGTGTTCAAATTAGGTTTGCCTATCACCATGAAGCTCCACAAGTTGTTTTGAAGCAAGTCAAGTCAACAAAAGATCTCCAGTGTAGGAACTTTGGAATTAGGGTTTTGCTCTGAAGAAATCACTGAGAAATTGGCTCTATCAAGTCAAGATTTGTGTGGTTCACTTACCACTTAAGGTCATCTACATCCAAGAGACATCATTCAACAGGGATCCAAGATCTATTGGTCCTCAACAAGAGAAGTTTGAGCCTCAGCCTCACTATACCTCCAAATTAGGGTTTCTGTGACACTTATCAGTCAATGGCTTTGATTTTCATCAGGATGAACTCTCAAACCCTAATTTGGGATTCTATTGGTTTATCAACATCACCAAGAGTCTCCTAAGACCTTAAGATGAGAAGGAGTAAGCAAGTTTACAAGATCTGACCTCAGTGCATTCACAGTCAAGATTAGGGTTTGACTGAAACCCTAATCCTTGGGAATTTTGGTTCAAATGAAGTGTCAATGGTTCTAATCATCATAGAACGTCTCATGAGGTATTCAAAGCATCAAGATCAAGTTTCATGAGGTTTCTTGCAAGAGAAGTAGGGTTTTGCTCATGAAAGACTTCATATGTGAGATTTTCCCTCTAATTGCACATTTTGAAATGACCATAACTCCTAAACCATACACCCAAATTGAGTGACTCAAAGCTCATTCGAAAGCTCTTTTCAAGATATTCAATTTGTTCCATATGACTTTTCCTCCAGAAATGCTTGGTTTTTGAGTTATGAAGCTTGCAAGATAATCTGACCCAACCCAGAGAAATTTCAACACTTTTCTTCATAATTTTTCTCTAACTTTAACCTCATTTTTCACCCATTTCCACTTGGTTTCAAGACTAGGGTCCCAAATGAAAGTTTTAGAACATGATGAAAGCTTTCCAACCATATGTGGAACACCTCATTTGGATAAACCGTTCTTAAGTTATGGGCTCTCAAAGAAGGGTACTTTAAGTTGTCAAATTTTAACTTAGAAAGTCGTTTTGTGCAGTTTTTAGTGGACAAGATTTGTGGGCAGTTTTCTACTAATTCAAGGCATTATTTCAACTACATTTGAACACCAACATTGTAGTATGATGCATGAGCTTTCATTAAAGCCAAAGAGCATGAAATTTGGATCACAAAATTAAGAGATATCATGTGTAGAACAAGGGCACTCGAAGCTGATTTGCACCAAGTTCTACCTCAGATTTGAATTTGAACTTTTATCCTCTCTCTCCAAGTACACACAAGCTGACTTTTTCTTTACCTATCCCCAACACTTTGTGCCACCAAAACCGTGAAAGCAACTGTCCAAGTACATATAAGTGGTACCTTGTAAGCTGGCATCCAAAAGTAATAACTATGGACTGTTGTGCCCCCACCTTAACACGATGGTTTGAAATCATTATTTTCTGAATTAAGGCTTGAGACAAGCAACATCTGATCCCATCACTTGGCTCCAGAATGGTAGTGGAGGGGCCATGTTTATAGCATCTGAACACTATCACTTTTCTTTTCAAGACAAAGCTAGTGTCCATTGGGTCTTCAAAACAATATCCTGCCTGCCTTGGCTATAAAAGGAAGCTAGTTTCCTCACTTGAAAACACACGAAGAATCCACTAAAAACACCCTAAAGAAACCTCTAAAGTCTCAGTTTGGTAAGTGAGGAGGTTCTTCGAGAGAGTTAGAGCAAAGGTTGTTGAGAAGATGAAGAATTCTTGGTCTGCTTGGAATCCATAAAGAGTAACACTCCATCAGGTATATCCTTATATTATTTTCATGCTGTTTGAACATTAATAATAGAGTTGATGCCATTTTCTGTTAACTAACCTGAACAGCATGAGACTTTATTTGAGAGATGCTAAACCTTGTTACCAGGTTGTTAGCTTCACTATCTCTTAAGCACCACACAACCAAGTTCCCATACTGATTATGTTTGCTAATGTTGGACCCACATGTCATTTTTCTTAAGTTGCCTACCTTGATAATAGAATATTGATGTTCCTTTTGATAGGTATAATCGTATGAAGAATGTTCATACTATCCTAAGATAAGTTGAATGGCCTGAGGTTTATTTTAATGATGTCACAACAAGGGTCATTCTCATTTTTCCCACTCTATATCCAATATGTCACAATGATATCAGTCGTGAATGTTTTATTCTCATCTTAATGTTAGTTGTGTTGCTGTTTATGATTGTTACAAACAAATGTGAGTGTTATATTGTTGTGGCTATTCATGAACTGTCAGTAGCAATTAGTGCAATATAGCTTGTTAAAACCTTCATTGATTTTTGGTTCGTTATTATTGGATGGTTAATGACATGATGGTAAGACCTTTATGCTAAAGATTCATGTTAACATCTTTTACCTCAGTTTGTTTTTGTTTTTGCTCATACCTGCACATAGTTTAGGTTGGCATTGGAGGTATTTTCAGCATGTTAGTATCTTATAAGTTTAGCACCAGAACATGGCATTTGCATGTTTGCTTTCCTTCTATTGAGAAATATATCAGTCATCTCTTCTGTTTGTTTCACTAAGCTGAAGTGAGAATTGACATCCTGATATGGCAAAGAAGTTGGATGTGTGTGTCACTTTAACATAGATAGTGTAGAATACATACATTTTGTGTGCTTGTTATGTAAAAGAACCTGGACCTGCTTCAAGTCACTGGCTGTTGCGTTCTAAATGGGATTAAGGGTGATGTTTTGTAACACTACTCGCATGCAATCACATGATCTTTCTCTGTATGTTTAAAGATGTTCATGTATCATGTTTGATCTCAGTGTAGTTTCCAAGCATTGATGAGAAATTTCTTTTTTTAAGTATGTCTGTTCTTGGATAGTTGGTAAACTAGGTTGATGTTGTTCTTCAACCTACGATAGTTTTAAAACACTTGATTTACTTTGCTGCTTGCTCATGATGTGGTCACCATCTTACTTAGATTAGGGTTTATTATTATTCTAGGCTTTGAATGCTTCAATTTGGTATGTTATTTCATGATATTTGGTCATGTATTGAGGCTGTAATGTTGGATGAAAGTTTGATGTTTGTTTTGTTGTTTTAAAATGGAACACGATAGTTATGTTGTTTTGCATGCTTTAGTTTCCATGCTTGCGTTTTGATTGGTTATTTAAATGGTTTTGTCATGTTGTGATTTTAAATAACACTGACCAATTGATATAGTTATGTACTACATTCAGATTCATGCACGCGTTTGGTTTTTTCAGTTATCGCATCTTATGAACTTATTTGGGTTTAAGTATTATTGGGGTGGGCTTATACATTGGATGTATAGCCACCCCAGTGGTAAAACCATGCACGCTGCTTGAAGGAGGTCTGGGGTTCGATTCCCTCGCCTAGACCCTCCTGTTGTTTTTTTTTTCCTTCTTTTTTTCAGCCATTCTCGCCTGGGCCCTTGAGCTATCACCACCCCCAATTTCTGGCCCGTTTCTTATCTCTTTTGTTTTTTCAACTAGTTCAAATACTAATGCACCCCCCCTGCGTTTTTATTTCTTATTTATTTTATTTTTCTATTTTCAACTATTTTCTCTCCAAATCTTTTTTAAAAACTTTTTTATTTTATTTAGTTTATTTAAAACTTGTTCTTTATTTCAAAAACTCCAAAAATATTTTATCTTTATTTTAATTTTAATTATCAATTTATTTCTTATGTGAATTGTTTAAGCTTAATTATTTATTCTTATGTGAATTGTTTAAGCTTAATTGTTTATTAATATGTGATTTGTTTAAGCTAAATTATTTCTTAACATGTGATTTATTTCTATTTGTTTCTTAACTATTCAAGTTTAAATTGTTTCTTAATTGTTTCTTAATTGGATAATTGTTAGCTTTATTTATGAATCATCCTTATTGATTATTTAAGTGTTTATTTCCCTAATGCTTATTTAAATCTTGAACTAATTCATCCATGTTTGACTTATTATATATTTGACTTTGATGTGAATTTTGTTCTTCTTTAAATATCATCTTTGATTAATATCATGCCTCTTTATCTTGTGAGTGTTCCTTATGTTTGTCTTCCTTAAGATTGAAACATATTGATATGTTTTTGTTTACATGTTTCTATGATGATCATGTCCATCTTATCCATGATTTATTATGAAACATCACATGCCATACCCATGCTATTGTTGTTATCTTATTCATCTTTATTAATATCTCTTGTTATCATTTAGGATCTTTATAACTGTTTGTTCTTCCCCTATATTCCAAAGGAAGGTGAAATATGTTGACTCATAAGTCATTGACCTCCCACCTTAACCTAAGTGACCTCTTAGGAGAAAAATTTATTTCTTGGCCTCATCAGAGCCATAGAAATCACAACTAGCTTTAGGAAAGAGTTCTTAAACTCTTAGTAATATTCATCATAATGAATCATCACTTTTCCCACTGACTAAAACATAACATAGGTCCATTACAACTAGATTTAGAGATTTCTTAAACTCTACAATGAGCTTGTATTCATTTCCCCTCTGAATATTGACCATAGTCAAGAGTTCAGTAGAAGTGGAACTACGCATACTCTGATTCTACACCCGAGGATACGTAGGCGCAAAGTACGAGGCTTTTTCGAGTATACTTAGATACTAACCCATAGGGTTTCAAACCTTTAGCATAGAACCTTTAGTAAACAACATAACTTAACAAGAGGCTCCCGTAGAGTACTACGGACGTTTAGGGTGCTAATACCTTCCCTAGGCATAACCAACCCCCGAACCTTAGATCTCCCCCTTTAGGTTTTTCTAACGATCTTGAACCTTTCCTTTGGATAAATCAAAGTTGGTTGTAAAAGAAAATGATGCAAGTTAGTTAATGGCTTGTTATCCGATTTTCACCGCAACAGCTAGGATTGACTCGTGTGCTTAGGGAAAAAATGGCTCACGCTTGGCGTCATGTTCATAGAAGAGGTATCTCTGCTTTGGGGAAACCTGAATGTTTGGCTTCAGAATCTTACACTCAGTGGGTGCAAAAGAGGGTTGTTAAGTTGAAGATGCCATATGATCGTCATGATCCTATCCCATTAGCTCCCAGAGATCCTGTTCTTTACTTCACAAGCAATGAGGATGAATTGAAGATCCGATTGGCTCAAGCAGAACGAGAAAGGAATGTATGGATGAACAAGTATCAGATTCTTGATTTTGAGATGAACGAACTTCAGAAGAGTCTCAGGAGGAAGGAAGAAGAATCTTTCAGAAAGAGGAAGGCGCATGGAGATTTATTTTCTCCTAGCACATCATCTCCACCAGAACCATGGAAGTCACAGTTAGCCAAGCTCACTGTTGAGAATGAGAGGTTGCAGAAGGAAAATCAAAAGCTCGCCATGAGATTGATGGGAGAAGACTAATTGGATGGCTCAGGACTTAGTTTTTTTTTATTTCGCACTCTGTATTTTGACTTTTGAAGGTGTATTCGTCTCTCTTTAATCTAAAAACTTTATTATCAATGAAATGAAATGAGATTTTCTTCTAAGAAAAGTGTTCCTTAAAATTTGAAAAATATAATGTTGAGTCCCTTGAATCACGCCCATCATTTAGCTTGCATTAGCATATCATTTTGCATCTTTACATGTGCATGTGCATTCTTCCCAGTCTCATGTCGTCTCGTCCTCTTTAGAACCCGTCACCTTGATTTTCCAAACGCCAATACCCAAGTCCAAACTCGACAAAGGATGTCTGAACAATACTGTGAAATGGACAGAGTTAACCATGAATTAAGAGAACTCCGAGGAGGAATGGGGCAGTTTCTGGAAACTATGAAGGCCACGCTAGCAACGATGAAGGAAATTTGGGAGTACCAGGAGAAAATGGGAGAGGAGATCAGAATCCTCAAGTGCCAGATGAATTGGGTTCTGGAAACTCTGTTGAAAAAGGAGAATCACATTCATCCCGTCAGACCAGCTTTCAAGAGCGCTCGTTTGCCACGCCAGCGTGGACGACAAAGATCAAAGGAAACATAGAGGAATTTCACTCTGTTGTCGATGGCATACAGTCAGCTTTTGCCAGTTTTGATCAAAAGTGGATTGATAATACTGAAGGATTTAGAGACAGTGATCCCTCCATACCCACTTGGCTTTGATGCGAATGTCCGATGCGACTACCACGCTGGGGCACCGGGGCATTCAACGGAGGATTGCAAGGTACTCAGAAGCCAGGTTCAGACGCTGCTTGATTCTGAGAAGTTATCATTTACACCACAAGGCATTCAAATCAACTATCATTTGCCATCTCCTAAGGATCTCTCGTGTCCAGAATTTGTTTTTGGAGAAGCCTCATGCCAGCTGAACGTTGGTCCTGTTCCTGCATCCAAACGTAATCTTCGTCAGGTGTGTACGAAGAGGGGTTTTCAGTCTTCAACGTGTGTTTCTCCTCAAGATAAGAAGAAGTGTGCTGCCAAAAGAGGAAAATTTAACCACCAGCCTATCCCGGTGCCGTTAAGCAAACTTTTCCCACTTTTGATGCAAAATAAGCTGGTAACTCCACGACTTCTCACACCGTTCCAGGGACCTTGGTATGATCCCAACCTAACCTGTGAATTCCATAAGGGAGCTGAAGGGCATGATTTGGACAATTGCCGAGCTTTAGAATATTTTGTGCAAGAACTGATCCATGACAAGGACTTAATCTTTGAAGAAGACCGCCCAAAGACTGAATGCAAATTTCGCACTGGGACAATTGGACATCCCATTGAAGAATGCAAGGAATTCGAAGAAAAGCTGATGAGCCTGCTAAAAAAACTAAAACCTCAGGAAGATACTTCAGACGCTGGTACCTCAACTTCTGAATCAAAAGGTAAAGGACCTGCAAGGCCTCTCAAAGTTCTATACCACAAAGAGCAAGTGATTGTTGGTGAAGACGTTTCGCCGTTTGGACCCGAAAACTAAGATCTTTGAAATGATTTGCCAAAGTTGGATGTGTTTTGTATTTCAGTTGTATTTCCTTTAATTGTATTGATATTTGCTTATGAGCTTTGTTGTACCTTTAAATTGGCAACATTAATGAAATATTTATGCATCTTTTGGTTAAATCCATTTGTTTCACTAATTTACTTTTATTTTCATAAAAACAAAATATATATCTTTTTCACCTCTTTTTATCAAACTTTTGTTAAAGCAAAGAGGGGGGAGGATGATGAAAACCTCATATTCATAATTGCTGTGGTATGCTTTCAAATTAACCTCGCCGAGGATGTAAGGCATTGTTTCACATTTCCTAAACATTGGAGAAATAAGGAAGATAATCCCTTGTTAACCCTTTCGTGCCTAGAAGTAGGAGTTTTCTTTCTTTATACAAAAAAAAACTTAAATCTCAACCTTGGGGCAGGGTAGTTCTCCGTTTAACTGGATTGTGCATTCGAATACGAGCGCTTCATATAAGACGCCAGTCAGTTTTCAAATCAAGTGACTTCCTATTTTTGGAGATTTGAACGTATATCTTGAGTTAACTGAGCGTAGGATTTGAGCCTTTATCTTTTGTTTCATAAACCATGAACCATACCACATTACAACCCCTAAAAGACCTAATTGAGGTAAGGTTGTTTTGAAAAGCATACTACAGCAAGGTTGAGTAACCTGACTCCTAATAATCTTTGTTGCTCGTGTGTGTTGGTCACTTCCTTAATTACTAGATCCATCTTTGTTTTTTATTTAATCATTTCACTGTGCGTTTTTTTATCAAAGCTTTGTTTTCAAACTTTGCATTAAACCTTTGCATTAAATTTTGCCAATTTTAATGAATAACACTTGTTTACAATACCATTCGATATCAAGGAATCCCAACAAACGCGGTCAGTCAAGGAATTAAACTTGATAAAGGAAATTTGACTTAGTCAGGGGCAACTAAGTGTGAGGTTTGTCAATCTATTATCCCAAGAGTTGACAAATCAGAGGCAGAATTCTGTAAATTCAAGATATTGGGGCAAATATTCTTGAGATCATCTTATGACAAGTTTTGACTTCAGTAACCCATCAGCAGGAGCAAATCCGTTCCCCAGTAATTTCTACTAAAGTTTGAATATCACGAGTATAACTGAACAGAAACAGCTACGTCAGGATTCAAAAGTTGGAAGATATTGAAGCATCTGGTATTTCAAGTCTTCCGTAAAATTCTTTTGATTATTCAAGTTGGAAGATATTGAAGCATCTGGTATTTCAAGTCTTCCGTAAAATTCTTTTGATTATTCAAGTTGGAAGATATTGAAGCATCTGGTATTTCATGTCTTCCGTAAAATTCTTTTGATTATTCAAGTTGGAAGATACTGAAGCATCTGGTATTTCAAGTCTTCCGTAAAATTCTTTTGATTATTCAAGTTGGAAGATACTGAAGCATCTGGTATTTCAAGTCTTCCGTAAAATTCTTTTGATTATTCAAGTTGGAAGATACTGAAGCATCTGGTATTTCAAGTCTTCCGTAAAATTCTTTTGATTATTCAAGTTGGAAGATATGGAAGCATCTGGTATTTCAAGTCTTCCATAAAATTCTTTTGATTATTCAAGTTGGAAGATATTGAAGCATCTGGTATTCCAAGTCTTCCGTAAAATTCTTTTGATTATTCAAGTTGGTAGATATTGAAGCATCTGGTATTTCAAGTCTTCCGTAAAATTCTTTTGATTATTCAAGTTGGAAGATATTGAAGCATCGGGTATTTCAATCCTTCTGTAAAATTCTTCTGATTATTCATCCCCTAATCTGGGGCAGTTATGCCGAGATCTCTCCAAGAGTTTGAAGATATTGAAACACCCTGTATGCCAATTCTTCTATAAAATCCTCTTGTTATCGTATAGACCGTCTGGCCTAGGGCAGATAAGATTTAAAGATGGTAGTTATGCCAGTAGAATGCATAATTACTTTGCTAGCTCCCCACCAAGTTGCTACATCAGCTGATTTTGAAAAATTCCCAATGGATTTATTTCCCCAATAAAGAAGAAGAACTTTCCCAATTTATCCAAAACATTTGTCTAAGCTAGGCTTATGCTTTGGTTTTCACCTTTAAGTACTAGACCCCAGCTCTTTATGCAAGAGTCCCCGGAGAAGTCAGCTGTTAGACGACGAAATTCTTAGTCACTAGAATTGTTATTGGTCTTTGAATACAATAACTTCGTCATTTTCTTCTGATTCTTGGAAGCGGAAAAGTTTTAAGAAAACACAAAGAGGAACTAAGTTTTACTCTAGTATCAAGATGTTTTATGGAATCAAGTTGGTACAGGAAGAGTTAGTAGTACTGTATCTTTGGCTTGGATTTGCCATCTCCAGTGAAAAGAAGATTGCCCCGGTTATCCTTGATGTTTGGGTTTCAGGGTGTTGGCTTGTGTTATCCTTTCTTCTTTCCTGTTTTGTGTCGTTCGCGGCGTCTCTAGCATATGGCTAGGCATATGCATCATACCTTAGCATTTTTTCATCTTTGTGCTCTGTTTTGCTTATGTTCTTTTATTGGTGTCTGTCATTATTTCCCCAGTGAAGTAAAGACATTCCCGGTTTGCTTTGTGTCGTGCTTGTTCGGTCTTAACCTTTGTGCGCCAGATTTGAATCTTTAAACCTTTTGCTGTTTCCCAAGAAGTTTAACATTAAAGATTTTGTAAAACTATTCTTGTTTGAATCGTGTCAAACTTGAACTTGGACTTTGTTTGAATCGTGTCAAGCATTGTCTTGTGTTTTAAAACTTGTTCTTGTTCGAATCGTGTCAAACTTGAACTTGGACTTTGTTTGAATCGTGTCAAGCATTGTCTTGTGTTTTAAAAATGTTCTCGTTTGAATTGTGTCAAACTTGAACTTGGACTTTGTTTGAATCATGTCAAGCATTGTCTTGTGTTTTAAAACTGTTCTTGTTTGAATCGTGTCAAACTTGAACCTGTTCTCGTTTGAATCATGTCAAACTGAACTTGGACTTTGTTTGAATCGTATCAAGCATTGTCTTGTGTTTTAAAACTTATTCTTGTTTGAATCGTGTCAAACTTGAACTTGGACTTTGTTTGAATCGTGTCAAGCACTGTCTTATTGTTTTAAAACCGTTCTTGTTCGAATCGTGTCGGACATTAAACTTTTACCTTGGATTTTTGAAAATTGCTTTAAGCTAAGCTTCTTGGAACAAATTTCTTCAACCTTATAAGACTCCTAGTTGGTGCGTAGGGTTTGTCTCTGTCTTTCTGGCTTTTCTTGAAGATCCCATCTTGAACTCTTCGGTATAAGAATCCCCAGGAAGTTTTGCTTGGTTGTCTGTCTTTTTAAGCTGATCCCCGGATCAGGTTTTTCTTTCTGGTTTCATGCCCAGGAAGAGTGTGGATTTGTTTTGTCCCCAATAGTCTATCTCCCTGGTTTTTTTCTTAATGGAGTTTATTTTTGGTTTTTCCCCAGTGTTTCTTTAGAGTCTCCCCAGTGAGTCTCTTTCGCTGGTTAGCCTGTATCCTCAATGAGTTTTTCTCATGGATACTAGCTTTTGTCTTTCCCCGGTGAAGCTTATCTTGTGTGTTTGCTTCCTGTTGTCCCTGGTGTCTGGTCTGTCTGCATCTTTGCACCTTCTTGGCATCATATCATCATTTTAGAAGTTCATGGCATGTTAGAATTTGCATGTCTGTTGCTTGTCCTTAGCATCTGCATTCCATCTAAGGGTAAAATTTTCGGTCTGCTATATTTAAATACCTTTCACATTGACGCCCCTGGAATCTCCGTTCCTCGTGCTATCCGGTAAAGCTATTTAAATAGGGGCAACTGTTGTACCCCAAATTTTTACCCTTAGATGTCATCTTCACTTGTGCATCTTTGGTCAATCATCTCTGCATTGTTTGAGCTAACCCATATCTTGCAGTTTTGTTTCTTTGTGTTCAAATTAGGTTTGCCTATCACCATGAAGCTCCACAAGTTGTTTTGAAGCAATTCAAGTCAACAAAAGATCTCCAGTGCAGGAACTTTGGAATTAGGGTTTTGCTTTGAAGAATTCACTGAGAAATTGGCTCTATCAAGTCAAGATTTGTGTGGTTCACTTACCACTTAAGGTCATCTACATCCAAGAGACATCATTCAACAGGGATCCAAGATCTATTGGTCCTCAACAAGAGAAGTTTGAGCCTCAGCCTCACTATACCTCCAAATTAGGGTTTCTGTGACACTTATCAGTCAATGGCTTTGATTTTCATCAGGATGAACTCCCAAACCCTAATTTGGGATTCTATTGGTTTATCAACATCACCAAGAGTCTCCTAAGACCTTAAGATGAGAAGGAGTAAGCAAGTTTACAAGATCTGACCTCAGTGCATTCACAGTCAAGATTAGGGTTTGACTGAAACCCTAATCCTTGGGAATTTTGGTTCAAATGAAGTGTCAATGGTTCTAATCATCATAGAACGTCTCATGAGGTATTCAAAGCATCAAGATCAAGTTTCATGAGGTTTCTTGCAAGAGAAGTAGGGTTTTGCTCATGAAAGACTTCATATGTGAGATTTTCCCTCTAATAGCACATTTTGAAATGACCATAACTCCTAAACCATACACCCAAATTGAGTGACTCAAAGCTCATTGGAAAGCTCTTTTCAAGATATTCAATTTGTTCCATATGACTTTTCCTCCAGAAATGCTTGGTTTTTGAGTTATGAAGCTTGCAAGATAATCTGACCCAACCCTTAGAGAAATTTCAACACTTTTCTTCATAATTTTTCTCTAACTTTGACCTCATTTTCACCCATTTCCACTTGGTTTCAAGACTTGGGTCCCAAATGAAAGTTTAGAACATGATGAAAGCTTTCCAACCATATGTGGAACACCTCATTTGGATAAACCGTTCTCAAGTTATGGGCTCTCAAAGAAGGGTACTTTAAGTTGTCAAATTTTAACTTAGAAAGTCGTTTTGTGCAGTTTTTAGTGGACACGATTTATGGGCAGTTTTCTACTAATTCAAGGCATTATTTCAACTACATTTGAACACCAACATTGTAGTATGATGCATGAGCTTTCATTAGAGCCAAAGAGCATGAAATTTGGATCACAAAATTAAGAGATATCATGTGTAGAACAAGGGCACTCGAAGCTGATTTGGACCAAGTTCTACCTCAGATTTGAATTTGAACTTTTATCCTCTCTCTCCAAGTACACACCAGCTGACTTTTTCTTTACCCATCCCCAACACTTTGTGCCACCAAAACCGTGAAAGCAACTGTCCAAGTACATATAAGTGGTACCTTGTAAGCTGGCATCCAAAAGTAATAACTATGGACTATTGTGCCCGCACCTTAACACGATGGTTTGAAATCATTCTTTTCTGAATTGAGGCTTGAAACAAGCAACATCTGATCCCATCACTTGGCTCCAGAATGGTAGTGGAGGGGCCATGTTTATAGCATCTGAACATTATCACTTTTCTTCTCAAGACAAAGCTAGTGTCCATTGGGTCTTCAAAACAATATCCTGCCTGCCTTGGATATAAAAGGAAGCTAGTTTCCTCACTTGAAAACACACGAAGAATCCACTAAAAACACCCTAAAGAAACCTCTGAAGTCTCAGTTTGGTAAGTGAGGAGGTTCTTCGAGAGAGTTAGAGCAAAGGTTGTTGAGAAGAGGAAGAATTCTTGGTCTGCTTGGAATCCATAAAGAGTAACACTCCATCAGGTATATCCTTATATTATTTTCATGCTGTTTGAACATTAATAATAGAGTTGATGCCATTTTCTGTTAACTAACCTGAACAGCATGAGACTTTATTTGAAAGATGCTAAACCTTGTTACCAGGTTGTTAGCTTCACTGTCTCTTAAGCACCACACAACCAAGTTCCCATACTGATTATGTTTGCTAATGTTGGACCCACATGTCATTTTTCTTAAGTTGCCTGCCTTGATAATAGAATATTGATGTTCCTTTTGATATGGTATAATTGTATGAAGAATGTTCATACTATCCTAAGATAAGTTAAATGGCCTGAGGTTTATTTTAATGCTGTCACAACAAGGGTCATTCTCATTTTTCTCACTCTATATCCAATATGTCACAATGATATCAGTCGTGAATGTTTTATTCTCATCTTAATGCTAGTTGTGTTGCTGTTTATGATTGTTACAAACAAATGTGAATGTTATATTGTTGTGTCTATTCATGAACTGTCAGTAGCAATTAGTGCAATATAGCTTGTTAAAACCTTCATTGACTTTTGGTTCGTTATTGTTGGATGGTTAATGACATGATGGTAAGACCTTTATGCTAAAGATTCATGTTAACATCTTTTACCTCAGTTTGTTTTTGTTTTTGCTCATACCTGCACATAGTTTAGGTTGGCATTGGACGTATTTTCAGCATGTTAGTATCTTATAAGTTTAGCACCAGAACATGGCATTTGCATGTTTGCTTTCCTTCTATTGAGAAACATATCAGTCATCTCTTATGTTTATTTCACTAAGCTGAAGTGAGAATTGACATCCTGATATGGCAAAAAAGTTGTATGTGTGTGTCACTTTGACATAGATAGTGTAGAATACAATACATTTTGTGTGCATGTTGTGTAAAAGAACCTAGACCTGCTTCAAGTCACTGGTTGTTGCGTTCTAAATGGGATTAAGGGTGATGTTTTGTAACACTACTCGCATGCAATCACATGATCTTTCTCTGTATGTTTAAAGTTGTTCATGTATCATGTTTGATCTCAGTGTAGTTTCCAAGCATTGATGAAAAATTTCTTTTTTAAGTATGCCTGTTCTTGGATAGTTGGTAAACTAGGTTGATGTTGTTCTTTAACCTACGATAGTTTTAAAACACTTGATTTACTTTGCTGCTTGCTCATGATGTGATCACTATCTTGCTTAGATTAGGGTTTATTATTATTCTAGGCTTTGAATGCTTCAATTTGGTTTGTTATTTCATGATATTTGGTCATGTATTGAGGCTGTAATGTTGGATGAAAGTTTGATGTTTGTTTTGTTGTTTCAAAATGGAACACAATAGTTATGTTGTTTTGCATGCTTCAGTTTCCATGCTTGCGTTTTGATTAGTTATTTAAATGGTTTTGTCGTGTTGTGATTTTAAATAACACTGACCAATTGAAATAGTTATGTACTACATTCAGATTCATGCACGCATTTGGTTTTTTCAGTTAGTGCATCTTATGAACTTATTTGGGTTTAAGTATTATTGGGGTGGGCTTATACATTGGATGTATAGCCACCCCAGTGGTAAAACCACGCTGCCTGAAGGAGGTTTGGGGTTCGATCCCCTCGCCCAGACCCTCCTTTTGTTTTTTTTCCTTCTTTCTTTCAGCCATTCTCGCCTGGGCCCTTGTGCTATCACCACCCTCAATTTCTGGTCCGTTTCACATCTCTTTTGTTTTTTCAACTAGTTCAAATACTAATGCCCCCCCCCCCCCCCCCCTCTGCATTTTTATTTCTTATTTATTTTATTTTTCTATTTTCAACTATTTTCTCTCCAAATCTTTTTTAAAAACTTTTTTATTTTATTTAGTTTATTTAAAACTTGTTCTTTATTTCAAAAACTCCAAAAATATTTTATCTTTATTTTAATTTTAATTATCAATTTATTTCTTATGTGAATTGTTTAAGCTTAATTATTTATTCTTATGTGAATTGTTTAAGCTTAATTGTTTATTAATATGTGATTTGTTTAAGCTAAATTATTTCTTAACATGTGATTTATTTCTAATTGTTTCTTAATTATTTAAGTTTAAATTGTTTCTTAATTGTTTCTTAATTGGATAATTGTTAGCTTTATTTATGAATCATCCTTATTGATTATTTAAGTGTTTATTTCCCTAATGCTTATTTAAATCTTGAACTAATTCATCCATGTTTGACTTATTATATATTTGACTTTGATGTGAATTTTGTTCTTCTTTAAATATCATCTTTGATTAATATCATGCCTCTTTATCTTGTGAGTGTTCCTTATGTTTGTCTTCCTTAAGATTGAAACATATTGATATGTTTTTGTTTACATGTTTCTATGATGATCATGTCCATCTTATCCATGCTTTATTATGAAACATCACATGTCATACCTATGCTATTGTTGTTAACTTATTCGTCTTTATTAATATCTCTTGTTATCATTTAGGATCTTTATAACTGTTTGTTCTTCCCTTATATTCCAAAGGAAGGTGAAATATGTTGACTCATAAGTCATTGACCTCCCAACTTAACCTAAGTGACCTCTTAGGAGAAAACTTTATTTCTTGGCCTCATCAGAGCCATAGAAATCACAACTAGCTTTAGGAATGAGTTCTTAAACTCTTCGTGATATTCATCATAATGAATCATCACTTTTCCCACTGACTAAAACATAACATAGGTCCATTACAACTAGATTTAGAGAGTTCTTAAACTCTACAATGAGCTTGTACTCATTTTCCCTCTGAATATTGACCATAGTCAACAGTTCAGTAGAAGTAGAACTACGCATACTCTGATTCTACACCCGAGGATACGTAGGCGCAAAGTACGAGGCTTTGTCGAGTATACTTAGATACTAACCCATATGGTTTCAAACCTTTAGCATAGAACCTTTAGTAAACAACATAACTTAACAAGAGGCTCCCGTAGAGTACTACGGACGTTTAGGGTGCTAATACCTTCCCTAGGCGTAACCAACCCCCGAACCTTAGATCTCCCCCTTTAGGTTTTTCTAACGATCTTGAACCTTTCCTTTGGATAAATCAAAGTTGGTTGTAAAAGAAAATGATGCAAGTTAATTAATAGCTTGTTATCCGATTTTCACCGCAACAGCTAGGATTGACTCGTGTAACACCCCACTTTCCCCTTTCATAAAATATATAAATGATACGAAAATAATCAAAGTTACAACCAATAGTAGGATGTCACAACATTAAACCAATAACAAAAACTCTTTTCATTAATGAAATAATACAGCGGAAATAAATTTTTTATTCAAATCACAGCCATTTGCCAACAACACCAAAAATCCACATAAATCGTGGTCCACCATAGTTTTAAATAAAGAATGATATGTAACAGAACAATAAAGAATAACAAATGACGAAAAACTCCCAAAATCCCGTGTTACGTATCAGAGCGACTCCTAAGACTCGATCAAGCAACACGCACTCCATGCACACTCAAGTACCTGGATTATCTGTACTTCCAAAGAAGCACAGACGCAACAAACAACAAAGGGGTGAGAACTACATTCAATAATTAACGGTGTATAATACATGTTAAGGGTAGAAATCACACACAGTCAACACACAATCACGACACACTTGTCACTTACAATTATAACTCAATAAACACATAATAATGCAATGTGACTTGACAACCGACACAATGCATATGGTACAAATACACCATGGTTCATTCAATCGAACCCGATTCATAATAGAATCCGGATAGATCACATACACCCCTACTTGGCAATGATCTATCTCCACCATACTCCACATTGGAGTTCAGATGAATCACATACACTCCTCCTGAGCAATGATTCATCCCCACCGACACACCATGAATGCATGACAATAAATATGCATACAACACACATGCATAATATAAAAATTACACATTCCCACGATCCTCCTGATCACACATGAAATATTCATGGCTTAAATAGTATTTTCGTCCTTGTAAGTTAGCGAGTTTTTGGTTTTCGTCCCTGTAATTTTTTTTTTGTTGGTTTTAGTCCCTATATCTTACTTTTTGCTTGCTGTTTAGTCCCTAAAGCCAAAATCCGCAAGAAAATCCGAAGGTTTCCTGCGGATTTTTCTGCAGATTTTCCTGCGGATTTTGGTTTTAAGGACTAAAACGAACGCGGATGTGAAATATAGGGACTAAAACAAAAAAAAAATATTACAGGGACGAAAACCAAAAACACGCTAACTTACAGGGACGAAAACACTATTTAAGCCAATATTCATTCACCGCAATGCACCCCACAACCGGGCATCCCTCACTTGGCGTCAATTAGTTAAATATCTAATTAATTCACCTAATTTCCATTTTTAATTATTTTCACCACCATTCCTAGTTTCAACAAGTTCTGACATCTACCCCAACCTCTCAGACCCAAAAGAACTGCATCAGACGCGAAATCGGGAAAGAAATCATAGAACAATCGAATTCTACACTCTCGCTGGTCATACGGGTATTGCCTTGAGTCGTACGCGTATTGCCCAGCTCGGTCGCCCATCCTGCTGCGTATCATACGCGTAATGCCTCTCCTCCCGCCCTGCCATACGCGTATTGCCCTGCCTATTACGCGTATGAGCAGAGACGTTCCATTCCCTCAGAAATTCAACCTTCAGATCCAAATACGCGTACTCACTCGCATACGCGTAAGGCCAAGCTTCTATACGCGTACCGTTACGCGTACGGGCAGAGGGATGTGTCAAATTGATGTCTCATACGCGTATACCCACGTAACGCTTTTCCATACGCGTAACGACTTGCCTGTTACGGGTAATGGCCCTCTGACGCACAATGCCATACGCGTAACGCCTTCCTTGTTACGCATATGGCCAGAGACTGTGAAAAATACCCATTTTTCGTATCAGTCAGAATTCTGCCACTTTGATCTCTCTTCCACACTCCATATCAGTCCTAAAATTGTTTCTACATTAATTTTAGGCCTATAATCTCACATTACTTCTTTCATCTATCATTACTAGTCAATTAGGTATTTTCTAGATCTAAATTCGTTGTCCCAACCTGCAACAAAACCAGATCTGCAAACACCAATATTCGTCTGACAATAAAACATCAATGTATCATACATTTCATGACAGCAACAATTCAATTCACACAGTTTCTCATCACAAATTCATTCATACACAACAGATTCATAAAAACAGAATGTAATCATGTGAATTCCTACGAGGGAAATGACCCCTCACTACCCCTTCATGATATCAACACCTATTATGAACCTATTCTCCCCCCTTACCTCGAATTTGCTCAGAAATCCTGCGAAAATTGATGGAGGATTCTTGCCCTAGCACCCTTGTTCTTCCTTCCCTAGCTCTTTCTCTTTTTACGTGAAAAACACCGTTATCTCTAAACCCTCCCTAATTCTCCTTTAATTTTTATTTATTAATAACATAAAACACTCCTAATAATAATAATAATATTCATAATAATAATAATAATATTCATAATAATAATAATAATAATCATATTACTATTATTATTGTTACCTCTTATTATTCTTTATTACCTTATTATTATTATTAAACTAAGGTCTTAATTCCCATTTTTCAAATAAAGGCACCACCTTTCACTCACCCGATTCTAAGTGCTCCTAACCAAGCCAATACACACAAAAATACACATAACGATTTAATTATTTTAAATGGGGTGTTACAACTCGCATAGGGAATGGACCAGCAAGAGCTCAAGCTCTCCCCAGCAGAGTCGCCAGCTTGCTGGGGAGTCCTAACAAGCTAGGTATCAGCGATTATCCCCAGTAGAGTCGCCAGCTGTCGCAAATGCGAAAATCAACCGACGGGAAAACTAGAATAGAAGATAAGCCACCGAACGTTATTTATCCCGATGCAGGGAAAGGAAACGATCAAAGAAAACCTGAAGGAAGGGAGAAGACATCGTCATCGCAACCATAGTCCGGGTTCGGGAGTCGGTTACGCGAGGGGAAGGTATTAACACCCCCACGCGTCCATCGTACTCGATGGGATCCATGCTTGTTGTCTAATAAAAGGGTGAGTTATCCTAAAGTCTACGGCTAAATAGAAATGGGGGAGGGGGGAACAAAGACGGACTCACAAGGATCATCGCAATCCAATGCCTACGTATCTTCGTGGACGAACGAAGAATCAGAGGCAACGTAGTTCGACGGACTATGCACTAAGGGAGGAGGTTGCTCGCCAAGACATCGTCGTCTCGTGCCTACATATCCTCAATTTAACCAGAAAGAGAGGAAATCAGATCAGTCATAGTTCGACCTAAAGAGGTCTTTGTGTTTTTTATGAGCGACGTTAAGTTCGCGTCCGGCAGTTAGGGTCGATGCTTGTTTGCGACTGGACGAAAGTAACGTGCTCTTTTCTGAAAATGATTTGAAACCCAACAATCCCGAAGGATGAAAAAGATTTGAATTTGTTTTGTTTTTTTTAGACAGAACTGAGTTTAGTTGGTTCGCGACTTGCATTACACCCAAGTCTATAACATAGGAACGAAATGCTTCGCATGGTCGCCCCAATGGGACGTATGCTCAACACTCTAGAAGGATGAAGGAAGACCCTTCATTCCTCACTTCCCACATACAAGGCTCATGCGCAATACACGTTAACTTTATTAAGTGTTTTAGAATTGTTATGAGATGAGAAGAGAAGACTCAAGTTGAAAAGAAAACACTAAGGGAATTCTAACCTAATGTTGTCATGCAAAAGATGGCCCTAAGGTTGAGGTAAAAGAGGAAGATTCTACTTATTGTTAGCATGCATGGTTCGAATCCTAATGTCTACCCTATTCCAAGCTTAATCAAAGATTAAGTTGGACTAGGAAGTCCTAAGGGAACAAGCAAGAGCAAGGAAAAAAACCAAAGAAATAAACCAAAGTAAGCGACTACAACAGCGCTCCAGCATCTGACAGTGGTAAAATCTAGCACATACACCCAACAGCATTCAACAGCTCAAGTTTTTAGCACAAAACAGGTGTAAAAGGCAGCAGGCAACAAGGGTATACAATTGACAGCATGTAAACAACTCAGAACAACAGTTGTAAAAACCAGGGCAGCATGCATCCAAACAAATACTCATGCAAGCAATGATTGCAAATGAACATACATAGCAAGGAAAACCAAGCATAGAGATTGCAAACATCAAGAATGAACCACAATGATCACGTTAACAACTCAAGAATAAGTATGCTCAACAACATTGCACGACTTAATCGCCTACCAAAACAACATGCATAAACAATATAGGACACAAGCAACAATCATGCATCACAAGTTCAGCTAGTCAAGCATTAATCAACAATCAACATGATTTAAATGTGTGTGCAACATCTTCATCACATCAAGAAAGCAACAACACAATCATGGATATTTATTAACGAAACCAAAAGTCACGTGTCGAAGAATCGCTTACAAACCAACATGTGAGGTAAAACAGCTCAAGAATAATCCACAAATCAATATCATATCAATCCATGAGGTTTAGAGATGCTAAGGAACCCAAACAATCAAGAAAATACAAGAAAATCACATTCTGCAGCAGTGGTAACCGGTTATCAGATATGCTGTAACCGGTTACTTAGTTAAAAATAGCCAAAAATTACGCCGAAAACAACAGGGTAACCGGTTAGCAGATATGCTCTAACCGGTTACTCTGCAACAGAATTCAAAAAAACAGTTTCAAAAGCACTTTTCACCAGCTTATCACTTCTCCAAACATCCAAAGGATCATGCAATCAATTAATCACAAAATTTACATCAAATATCAGTAATCAAACACCAATTAGATCCAATAATCATAAACATTAAGAATCAAATTCAAGCAAAATGGATCCAAATCAACAACAACCAAAGATCTACATTAAATAAGTTGTAAATAAGCTAAATTAAGTATAGATCTAAGGAAAACCAACCTACAAAGCTGAGAATTGATTTGGTGATTGTTACAAACGAAAACTGATGAATCCAAGCAAGAAATCCAAGATCTATGCAAGAAACTTCAAGATCCTAGCAAGAAATTTCAAGATCCAAACAATGTGATGATTTTGCTTCAAGATTTCTCCAAAATCAGTTCCAAAAGCTCAAATTCAAGATTAAAATAGTAGCAAATTCAAGATTCTTTCAAGAATTGGTGAATGGATGAAGGTTTAGTTTCAAGATCAACAAATTTCAATGCAAAATTTGTTGAACTTTGATGAAGGAACTTTGAGTGAGGGTTTTGAAATGAGAGAAAAATTGAGAGAAAATGATGTGAGATGTGTAGAAAATTCAGAAAATGGATCAAAATTCTGTGAGGTTTGGAATGAATTGATTTAAATAGAAGCTAGGTTAGGAATTCAAATGTGGTTTGGAGTGTGGGTTAATGAGTGGAATGGAGATTAGGAATGGAATTGGAAAAAAATAATGGGGAATTAAAGTGGGAAATGTTGGAAGGAATTTGAACTTTGGGTGGAAAATGATGAAAATAAATCAATTCTAGATCCTTCCCAGACATGCACAAGCCAAGCACATGATCACAAATGATGAAAACACAATTTTTTCAAACTGTGCCCAGAGTAATCGGTTACAGCATATATGTTAACCGATTACTTAGTTCAAGAAACCTAGAAATGCGCAGAAAACAAAGGAGTAGTCGGTTATCAGATATGCTGTAACTGGTTACTCAGCTCAAATTTTGAATTTTGGCGCCTTTTGGAGGAAAACTTGGAAAAGTGACCTCTGACAGCTGTTTTGGACCCCGTTAAGCCTCCGAAACTCAAAACTTGATATTGCTACTGAGTAACACCTAAAATGAAACACAAATTTTTGCTGACACCTCAGAATATCCTGCTGAATTAATAATGTCTGATACCGGATCGCTTGATCAAAAATGACTGCCAGAGCTTCTGATTATCTAAACGTCTAATGAGCAAAATAAAAAGCTCAAAAGACCTTGAAAGCTATCAGCTTGGCTCTGAATACTGCTGAAAATCATACTGGAACTGATAACGGCATCAGCTACTGGAAAATACCTTGATCCCATGCCCAAAAGAAACATGCCAATGCAAAATGACGATGCTAATGAAATGAAACCTAAGCCAGTTAGAGTTAGAAACAAGGGGAAAATTTTGAGGTGTTACAATATGCAGATATTATGTTTGTAGGTTGTAATTGTAAAATCCTTAAGATTTATTAAACATTGTATATCCAAGAAATCTTAAGTGCTTCAGGTCTTTGTTATGGTGATTTCCCATACCTCTGATACTTACATCATGTACACCTTGTTCTCTATCCTGCTGGGCATGTTCAGTAGTTTAGATCAAAGTCTCTTGCTATGTGCTTGAGAAAACATCTTGTCTCATTGGTATTCAAGCAATAAGTCTTAAGCCAAGATGATTGAGCTATGTAAGTATCCTGCTATGTTCTTGAGATGTAAGAGTCTTAATCAATAAAGCCGATTGAGCAGAAGTCTTGAGCCCGGATGCTTAAGACACATAAGTCTCATTGCTTAAGTGCTTCAGTTGTGAAAGTCTTATTCAGCTAGGTTGATTGAGAAAAGGGAAAGTCTTCGTCTGAGGGGCATGAGCATGAAGTCTCAATTGCTGCTTGAGCAAGGAAGTTTCAGTCTGGATGGCCAGAAGAGCAGGTGGCTCGGTCAGAGGATGTGAGCAGAAGTCTTAGACATGTGCTCTAAGCAAGAAAGTCTCAAACAATTGGTCTGAGCAAGTGTAAAAGACTTATGCAGAAGCATAAGCGATTGTAATCATTAAGTGGTTATAATGAAAATCTCTTGTGAGGCAAGGGGACTGGAGTACTCTCAGTTAGGGGAGGAACCAGGATAAATCTTTTGTGTCTTCTGCTGTTATTTGCTTACTTCTGTTATATCCGCTGCCAATGAATTAAAACAGAATCTGAACACCAGTTCTGATTCTGAAACTCTGATCAAAAGTTAAATTAAAGAAAATATGAAACACAATTCAACCCCACCCCCTTCTTGTGTACTTTTCACACCTTCGTCACCTTCTTTTTATAATTGGAAATATTCAATTGGACCAGTCAATCATACAAGGCATGCTACTATATGATCTTATGACTTATAAATGGACAATCAATCTTCTTAACAAGCTAAATTTTTGCATCATAAATTTGTGTGGACATGTAGTATGAATAGTAGAAAGTTTATTACTACATCTTGGAAGTTTATTTTCCAACCTTCATCTGAAAGAGGTCTTGGTCAAAGAGATATTAAGACAATAAACAAAGTTATTTGTCTATCTCTTTGTTAAAAGTTATTGACTACCAATAATTAATAGTCTTTCGTGCTTATAAATAGATACTCCTGGCACAAAAAATCAACTATGCATCGTATTTCTTATTCAATATGGCTTGGCATTAATCTTTTTTTTTTCTTTTTGGAAGAACGCAATAGATGATAGGTTGGTAGTGGGAAGAAAAGTAGCTTATGAACTAAAAATTGGTTGGGATACAAAATTAAAGATTTACACCTAGTATTTTCTTTAGATATTCAATTTATCCAAATTTATAAGGCTTGGAATTAATCATTTTTTTTGGAAGAACGCAATAGATGAGAAGTTGATAGTGGGAAGAACATTGGTTTATGAACTGAAAATTGGTTGGGATACAAAATTAAAAATTTACACCTAGTATTATCAATGGATATTCAATTTATGTAAATTGATAAGGCCCATTAAATTATCTAGAACACCAATTTGAAAATTCCCCATGGATTATTCATTAAATTATCTTAAATTGTTGAAGACATTTTGAAGATAAGATTGTCATTTGATAATGCTACTGCTGATGAAATCATTTGGAAAAGATCTATAAAAGGTGATATATACTTTAAAGATGCCTACAATAGTATTAGGAGGGATCACATTGATCCTTCTTTGACAAGATTCATTTAACACCCCTACATACCTTCTGCTAAGTCATTAACGACTTGGAAGCTGATGCATGTTGTTATTGCAACATGAAATATCCTTATTTGAAGGGATAATGCATATGGTTTTGAGGCGCTCTCTCTGAAATCTTGATGTGGAAACTAGAGACCACTTACTTCTTATATGCATGTATACACCTTGCTTTTTTGGAAATGGATAGAGAGATTGGTAGACATGAATATTGATAAAGTTAGTTATGAAAGCTTATTCAAACTTGTTGGTAGAAGTTGAAGCTCTCAAATTTAGAATCTGATCATGACTATCATCGTAATAATTATTTTGACAACTTGATAAACAAGAAACGACATCAAGTTTCAAATGGTAAAGTTGAATTTGATAGAGACATTCTTCAAGTTAAACAATTGATATATATATATATATATATATATATATATATATATATATATATATATATATATATATATATATATATGACATCTACTTCTTTTAAGGGTGTAACACCCCAGAATTTGCCCCCTCGTTGCTAAACTTAACTGACTTATGTTTCATTCATTTTCATCATTAATCATATCATGGTATGGGCTCTTGAGACATGGGATCAGGTTGTTTTTGGGGCTCAAGACTTCTTTTTATTCCAAGCTTTCAAGCAGCAAGCATCAGAAGCTCCGACATTTATTTTGCCCGGTGATCCAATAACAGACCGTATTTTACCAGCCGTTTATTTTGAGGGCGAAAGGAAATTCACAGATTATTTCAGGTATTATTCAGGCATAATGTCAAATGACAAGTTTTAGAGGTAGAACAAGGCTCAGAACAAGTGGCAACAAGCGACTCTCCAAGTTTCCCTCCTTGTGGCGCTAAATTTAAAATTTTGAATGGGGTAATCGATTACCACAATCTGGGTAATTGATAACCACAAGCGAAATTTGCCCAAGTACTTCATTTTTTAGCACTGCAGAATTTGGATTGCATTTTGTCATGTGATTTCCCATGTGCACTAGTAGAAGGATCTAGAATTGGTTCAAAGTTTGATTCATTTTCACAAATTAATTACATTTCCCTCCAAAAATTCAAGCATTCCATTCCTAATCCCACTCCTAATTTCAATTCCAAACACTAACCCACACTCTAAACCACATTTTGATTCCTAACCTAGGGATTATTTAAACAAGTATGCTCCAAATCTCACTCATTCACCCTCATTTTTCTGAATTTTCTCTTAATTCTCTCTCAATTTTTCACTCTCCATTTTCATCTTCAACCTTCACGAAAGCTCTTCCATTAGAATTCTCAAATTCTTCATTGGAGTTTGTGAATTCTAGAGCTAAACCTTCATCATTTCCTCTCATCAACACAAATTCTGCAATAGGAAGTGATTTGGATCTAGATTCAAGGTTTGAAAGCTTTTTCTTGAAGCTACTTTGAAGCAAGTTCATCACATTGCATTTGTCTTGAAGTTTCTTGCTAGGAGTGTAGTGGATCTTGGGTTTTCCTTGCTTGATCTGTCCATTTTCATTTAAACATTAACCAAAGCAATTCTCCACTTTGTAGGTTGGTAAACTTCATATCCAAACTGATTCTAGCTTATTTATAACTTTTGCAATGTAGATCTTTGAATTGTTGATGTGAATTGATCTATTGTTGGATTTGATTGTGGATCTTGTTGTTTAATTGATGAAATTGGTGTTTGATTACTGATATTTGATGTACTTTTCGTGTACAATTGCATACCTATTCATTTGGATGATTGGATGAGTGATTTGCTGCTGAAAGTGCTTTTGGAAAGTTGAATTTCCGCCACTGTCACACTGGTAATCGATTACCAAAATCAGGGTAATCGATTACCCTGCCTTTTTTTCACATTTTTGACATTTTTGTTAGAACAAGATTTGGTTCTACAAGATATCTCTAAGTTTTGATAATAACAAAGTTGTATTTATGTGAGAACAATTTTGGTACTCTAACGTTTATTTTCTAAAGTATTGACAAACAGGATCTGACTCTAATAAAGATAGCTCTGACTCTAATAGAGATTATGTGGAACGTCACTCTCAATTGATCAAAATTCGCTTCTGCGTCAAGGAAGCAAGTTTGCTTCTGATCTTCTTCAGAAAGATTCTAAGAAGACAATATGTTGCTGCTGTAATGTTCTCTTGGATTCTGGCTCTGAATATGACTCTAATAATTATCTTCTGAAGACTAAGTGCTAAAGACTCTGAAGACAAGGTTCTGATGAACAACGTTCTGAAGACTCTGAAGACTTAAGTTCTGAAGACTAAGTGCTAAAGACTCTGAAGACAAAGTTCTGCTGAACAACGTTCTGAAGACTTAAAGATTTAAGTTTCTGATAATCAAGAGTTCTGAAGAAGGAGTATTGAAGACTCTGAAGACAAGGTTATGTAGAACAAGTTCTGATGACCCAAGACTCTGAAGACCCAATGATCAATTCGTCTGATCATGCTTCAACCATATCCATTTAGAAGCCTCTAATGAATCGAATAAGATGAAACGTTTGCAAGGGAAAATAGTACATAGTACAAATCAAACACGTTCTTTTCCACTACCATTCCACTACCCTGATTTGGTGGTATAAAGGGCAATATTTGTGTACGATTTTCATCCCAGCATAACGACATTATTTCAAGTCGCCAGCAATTTTACTGATATTCCTGATCTACCCTTCAACGGATCTTTTTCTGGCTATATAAGAACTTGATCACTCGAAGAAGAAAATAACAATTAATATACACAGTGTGGAAAAATAGAGACATTGATTCATATGAGAAAGAAACACAGAAATACATGAGAGAAACATATGCGTGAACAGTAAAGCACTACAACACAAAGAAGAAAATTTGTTCATACTATATAGATTTTCTTTAAGTTAGTTTGAGCTAGAAATTGTGTTTATATCAGCTTGTGTAGAAGCATTTCATTGTAAACATTAAATTTGTCCAAACAGTTGTTTGTATTCCTTAAGGGACCAGTTGGGTCAGAATCCTTAAGAAGAGACGGTTAGTCTGTGTATGTTAGTCACCAGCAGTTGCTAGTGCAGTGTAATCAGTTTTGTTATAGTGGATTAAGTCCTTGTGTTTAAGGCAAAATCACCTTGGCGGGTGGACTGGATTAACTTGATAGTTTTCAAGTGAACCATGATATATCGTGCATCTTTCTCTATTGCTAGTTTATTTGTGATCTTTGTTTGAGTTTCACAAAAAAAAATCATTTTGAAAACCCAATTCAAACCCCTCATTCTTGTGTTTTCTCACACCTTCAATTGGCATCAGAGCTCCGGTTCTGATTGTGATAAAAAGATTTATCAACACTTCACCTTGTTCAGTACTGATCCAATATTTGTGTGAGATATCATGGATGCAGCTAATGTTAACCCTATTATAGAAGATAAATGTCATTACAGTGCCAAACCACCAGTCTTTGATGGTGAAAAGTTTGACTACTAGAAAGATAGAATTGAAAGTTTCTTTCTTGGTTATGATGTAGATATTTGGTATCATGTAGTCGATGGCTACACTCACCCAATTGATACTACAGGTGTTAAAGTGTCTAGAAGCGCTATGACTAACCAACAAAAGAAAGATTACAAGAATCATCACAAGGCAAGAACCACATTGCTAAATGTTATCTCTTATACTGAGTATGAGAAGATAACAAATAGAGAAACTGCCAAATCCATTTTTGATTCTCTGAGAATGACTCATGAAGGAAATGCTCAAATTAAGGAGACAAATGAGTTGGCCCTAATCCAAAAATATAAGCCATTCAGAATGGAGGATGATGAGACAGTTGAGACTATGTTTTCAAGGTTTCAAATGCTAGTCGCAGGACTTCAAGTTCTGGACAAAGGTTACTCGTTTGCTGATCATGTTAAAAGGATCATCAAAAGTCTTCCCAAGAAATGGAGACCTATGGTAACAACTCCAAAGTTATCCAAGGATCTTAACAACATAAGTCTTGAAGAACTTGTTAGTTCTTTAAGAAGTCATGAGATAGAGTTGGAAGAAGATGAACCTCAGAAGAAAAGTAAATATATTGCTCTTAAGTCTAAACTTGAAAAGGCAAAGGCTTATCAAGCTGAGGAAGAATCAGAAGATTCTGATGAAGAATCAGAACATGAGTTGTCAGTTATCTCCAAAAGGATCAACAAACTCTGGAAACATAGGCAAGGAAACTTCAGAGGATCAAGAAGAAACAAATGTCATTCTGAGTCATCATCTGGACAAAAGAAGCAGAGTTCCGGAAAAAGAAGTCATCTGCTATGAGTGTAATGAGCTAGGTCATTACAAGAACGAGTGTCCAAAGCTTAAGAAAGACAAAAAGCCTAAGAAGAACTTCTCCAAAGTGAAGAATGGACTAATGGCAACTTGGGATGACTCTGATTCTGAAGAAGAAGACTCTGATGAAGAACAAGCAAACGTTGTGCTAGTAGCAACAATTAACGCTGAAGTTTCTGAAGAACCAGAAGACAAAATATCATCAGAATCAGACTCTGACTCTAACTTTGAGGTATTATCTAAACTCTCTCGTTGTGAATTAGAGTCATGTCTTTCAGAAATGCTGGAAAAATATCAAACTTTTCAGAGTAAATACAAGGATCTTAAAAGATCACATGTAATTACTTCTGAGGCAAAAGATAAACTTGATTAGAATAATTCTTCTCTAAATGAAAACATTTTTTCCTTAAAAAATAGTAATTGTGCTTTGAAAAGCAAAATTTCTAAATTAGAAGAATTAATCTCCAATGTCTCTGACACAAGCTGTATCAACAAGTATGATAGAGTATTTCGATATTTTCTAGCTAAAAGCATAGATAGAAGCAGAATAGCTTCCATGATCTATGGAGTTAGCAGAAATGGTAAGAAAGGTTTGGGGTGTACATAAACATTTGATATTGATGAAAGTCAGCCTGTTAAACCAAAACCTCTCTATGACCATTTTGTGCCTTCTGGCACTGAGCTTGTTTGTTCTGAGCTTGCACAGAAACCCCCACCGACACAGAAACCTGTTTCTAAAGTCAAATATCATGCACAAATTCCACTTGATTATCTTGTTGCATATAAGCCCAAAGTTGTCAAACACTCTGGGAAAACTAACAAGAGAGGACCCAGAAAGTGGGTACCTAAGGACAAGATAATTTATGTTGCAGATTTCCTTAGCAGCTCAGTTGAAACACCAATCATGGTACCTGGACAGTGGTTGCTCGCGATACATGACGGGAAGAAGGCATATGTTCCAAAGTCTGGAACTCAAGCCTGGAGGCTTCGTTGGTTTCGGAGGAAACCAGAAAGGAAAAATCATTGGCTCTGGAACTTTTGGTAATGGCAACCTTCCTTCTATTACTGATGTTCTTCTGGTCGATGGTTTAATGCATAACTTATTGTCAATTAGTCAACTTATTGACAATGGTTATGATATCATGTTTAATCAAAAGTCCTGTAAGACTGGTAGTCAGAAAGATGGCTCAATCCTGTTTATCGGAAAGAGGAAAAACAACATTTATAAAATTAGACTTTCTGATCTCTGTGAACAGAATGTCAAATGCTTAATGTCTGTTAATGAGGAGCAATGGGTATGGCATAGACGTTTAGGCCATATTATCATGAGGAGGATTTCTCAACTAAATAAGCTTGAACTTGTCAGAGGTTTGCCAAATCTGAAGTATTCTTCAGATGCTCTTTGTGAAGCATGCCAGGAAGGAAAGTTCTCTAAAATTTCCTTCAAAGCAAAAAATGTTGTGTCCACCTCTAGACCATTAGAACTTCTACACATTGATTTGTTTGGACCAGTGAAAACTGCTTCAATTAGTGGAAAGAAGTATGGATTAGTTATTGTTGATGATTATAGTCATTGGACATGGGTAAAATTCTTGAAACACAAGGATGAGTCACATTCTGTGTTCTCTACCTTTTGCTCTCAAGTGCAAATAGAGAAGGATTACAAAATAGTCAGAGTCAGAAGTGATCATGGCGGAGAATTTGAGAACAGATACTTTGAGAATCCTTTTTAGTCCCATGGCATTTCCCATGATTTCTCCTGTCCCAGAACTCCACAACAAAATGGAGTAGTGGAAAGGAAGAATAGGACTTTGCAAGAAATAGCTCGTACCATGATCCAAAAAACTGACATGACTAAGCACTTCTGGGCAGAGGCAGTAAATACAGCATGTTATATTCAGAACAGGATTTCTATAAGACCTATTCTGGGTAAGACTCCTTATGAATTGTGGAAGAATATAAAGCCCAACATTTCATACTTTCACCCTTTTGGCTGTATTTGTTTTATGTTGAATAGTAAAGAGAATCTTGGCAAGTTTGACTCCAAAGCTCAAAAGTGTTTACTGTTAGGATACTCTGAACGCTCTAAAGGCTACATAATCTATAACACTGAAACACAAATTATTGAGGAATCAATTCATGTCAGATTCAATGATAAGCTTGACCCTGAAAAGTCAAAGTTAGTTGAAAAGTGTTCAGATCTGAAGATTACCTTATCAGAATCCAAGGAAGAAGATTCAAAAGAATGAGACAAAGATGCAAACTCTCCAGAATCAGATACAACCTTACCGAAAATTGAAAATAGTCCATCTTATCAGAAGAAGAATAGACTAAAGACTTCTCATTCTGAAGAATTAATTCTAGGAGACAAAGCTGATCTAGTCAGAACTCGTTCATCATTCAAACCTTCTGAAGAAACTCTTCTGGGTTTGGTGTCTCTGATAGAGCCAACATCAGTTGATGAAGCTTTTAGAGAAAATGAGTGAATTCTAGCCATGCAAGAAGAACTGAATTAATTCACCAGAAATGATGTCTGGGATCTTGTTCAGAAACCCAAAGGTGTCAATGTCATTGGAACAAAGTGGGTATTCAGAAACAAGTTAGATGAGAAAGGTGAGGTCGTAAGAAACAAAGCACGACTGGTTGTACAAGGTTATAGTCAGCAAGAAGGGATAGACTATACAGAAACCTTTGCACCAGTTTCCAAGTTAGAATCAATTCGTCTCTTAATTTCATTTGCTGTGAATCATGACATTACTTTATATCAAATGAATGTAAATAGTGCATTTTTAAATGGATATATTTCTGAAGAAGTGTATGTGCACCAACCTCCTGTTTTTGAGAGTTCTGAAAACCCAGATTTTGTTTTCAAACTTAAAAAATCGTTATGTGGTCTGAAACAGGCTCCCAGAGCTTGGTATGAAAGGCTAAGTAACTTTCTTTTGGAAAATGACTTTACCAGAGGAAAAGTGGATACAACACTCTTTTGTAAAACCTTTAAAAATGAAATTCTGGTTGTTTAAATCTACGTTGATGATATTATATTTGGTTCTGCTAATACTTCCTTGTGCTGGAATTCTCTAAGTTAATGCAGACTGAATTTGAAATGAGTCTGATGGGAGAACTCAGATTCTTTCTGGGAGTTCAAATTGATCAATGTCTAGAAGGAACGTACATTCATCAGAGCAAGTATGCAAAAGAACTTCTGAAGAAGTTCAATATGTCAGAAAGTAAACCTTCTAAAACTCCTATGCATCTGACATGCATTTTGGAGAAAGAAGAAGTAAGTAAAAAGGTTTGTCAGAAGCTCTATCATGGTATGATGGGCTCTCTTCTGTATTTGAGTGCTTCTCATCCAGATATTTTATTCAGCGTATGTCTTTATGCTCGTTTCCAATCAGATCCAAGGGAAACTCACTTAACTGTTGTTAAGAGAATCCTAAGGTATCTAAAAGGAACAACTAACCTTGTCTTGATGTATAAGAAAATATCAGAGTACAAGCTTTATGGTTACTATGATGCAGATTATGCTGGAGACAGATTAGAAAGGAAAAATACTTCTCGAAACTGTCAGTTTATGGGAAGTAACCTCGTTTCTTGGGCAAGCAAAAGACAATCATCAATTGCTCTTTCAACTACAGAAGCAGAATATATCTCAGCATCACTGTGCAGTACTCAGATACTCTAGATGAAGAATCAACTTGAAGATTATCAGATACATGAGAGTAACATTCCTATCTTCTGTGATAATACTTCTGCCATTTGTTTATCTAAGAATCATATTCTACATTCAAGGGCAAAACATATTGAAAAAAAACATCACTTTCTACATGACTATGTTCAGAAGGGTACTTTTCAGTTAAAATTTGTGGATACAGATCACCAGTGGGCAGATAGTTTCACAAAACCCCTTGCTGAAGATAGATTTGTATTCATTCTTCAAAATCTATTTATTAAACCTTGTCCAGAATGAGAAGATGGTATCTTGATATGTCAAGTCACCAGAACCTCTAATAGAAGATTCTGATGATAAGTAAAGTGTTTTATTATTTATTTTATTACTTTCTGATTAATGATACTTCTACATGTTAGAAGATGTACTAATCAGAAACTAGTCCAGTCAGATACCTCTTGGTATTCTTAACTTTGGGAATATCAAACGTGCTCTCTTGAAAACAAACGGTTATGATTATTTGTGACACATGTCCAAAATCAAATCATACCTACTGTTGAAGAGACACCTCGAGCGTTGTGATTTCATGAGACTAGGTTTCAAGTAATTATTTCCTATTACCCCCACCTTGTCATAATCATCATTTTTTTTATAAATACGCACTCTCTCACTTTCACACACTACGCTACTCTCACTTCCTACACTTTCTCTTAGAAACCCTAAAACCCTTTTTGTGCTCTGTAACTCCATCCTCTTCTTCAATGGATGAATCATCTCAAACTATCTCCAAAGCTCAACTACTTGGATATCAGCTCACTATTCCAGAGAAATGTCATATCTCTCTCGACACGCTGGTAAATGAACTTTGAGTTCTTAGTGAATCCATGGTGAACTTCAAAAATCTAAAGGATAATGGATGTGATCTTACTCAAATACTTGATTTCCAAGGATGGAACGGTTACTTTAATAAATTGCAAGGATCCTCCCTTCCGATCTTGGTTAAATATTTCTAGATTCATGAAACTACTAGTAGAAATGTCATTGTCTCCACTGTGTTCGGAAGACGAATCATCATTACAGAAAAGACTATCTGTGATTTAATCTCTCATGATGGAAAAGGGCTAAGAATCGTCAATGTTTAAGCAGATAAGCAAAGGGAAGCCAAAGTCACACCTGCTATCTTTAAACAAGGAACTGTTCTGGATTCTAAGAAGGATCCTTCCTCATCATTCTTAAAATATACTCTAAGAGTTTGGTTCAAAATCATGTTGGGAACTATATATCATCTTCATCCTACTCATTCATTTGGTTACATCAATTTGACACAGAAATATATTATATTTTTCCTGTTGATAGGAAAGAAAATACATCGTCCTTGTATCCTGTTCAATTTTCTAAGAGAGTCAATAGTTAACTCAAGGATTGGCTCTTCCAAGAAGGGAAATCATATCCCTTACGGCAGACTCATCTCTGATATTTTCATTGAGTCCGACTTAGTTGATGATCTGTTGGTTACTGGGCTCACTAAAGAACTTGAAAAGGATTCTGGACACATTTTCTGGGCTAAGAACTTGAAGAATATGAAGCTTCTTAAAAAGACCACCCATCGAACTGCTATTCCAACACAGTTTGAACTTAAATTTGTTAGGTTTCCAATTTCTGGATTTCCACCCTATTCAAAGATTTATAATCCAAAAGAGCTTACACATTATCTTGCTGGATGTGAAGATGAACCATTAGATGTATGGATTGACTTGGGTAATCTGTCGGATACTCTTCCTGAAATTTTCCAGAAAAAGGGGAAACGCGAGAAAAAGAAAATTGATGATGATGACGGACCATTAACAAAGAAGATGAAGACGACATCTACATCTGCCTCTCCAGCTGGGGAACAGAGTAAGTCTTCTGAATCTCCCTCTGTAACTACACCTGTTTTTATTAATAGAAATTTATCTTCATTTCTTCCCACAGCATCACCACCTCCTACAATACAACCATTATTCTCCACTCCACCACCACTATTTTCTACTATTGTCACCACCTCTCCAACACCAATTCCTGCATCACCTACTAAAATAATCCCATCCTCTGCACCATCTATATAGTTTAGACCAACAATAGTAGAAATCATATCAACCCAACCATCTTCCACCATATCCATACAACCAAACCCCACCATTACTACACAACCATCTCCAACTGTCTCCCTTCCATTAACCACTTCACTCATTTCAGAAGACTTTCCCACTGAATTTCTTGAAACAACCAACTCTCCATTAACCACTCCATTAACTGCTCCACAAATCATATCAGAAGTCATAATAGATAATCTTGAACCTTCTTCCAACAATGATACCACCAATTTGAGTGATTCTGTTGAAGAAAATCAACCTTTACCTGAGAATCAACCCTCTGACCTTCCTCCTAACCTACATGAAGTAATTTCTGCTTTTAAGGACATTGTGGTTATAAGATTCAAGACACTCTCTGATGAATCAAATTCTAGCGAAGACCCTTCTGCTTTGGGTGCTCTATGGGATCAATTTAATCAGTGAATGTCTGAGGAGTTTCAGAAGATTCAAAATCTTTCCGTTAAGACACATGACTATTTTGTTCAGCAAGCTGAAAAAGAGGTTAAAAGAGAAGAAGGAAGCTGAAGCTAAGCTAGCTATTGAAAGGGCATTAGCTGAGAGGTTAACCAAGGAAGCACTAGACAGAGAGGCTGAAAGGTTAGCTAAGAAAGCTAAAGATTAGGCTGAGAGAGAAGCTGCTGAAAACTCTTCCTCTGATCCAGTTTTGAAAACTTTGGCTACCATTCAGAAGCAACAAGAGTTGTTCAGAACAAGAATGGACAAGCAAGATGAAGTCACTGTCAACATTCAGAATTCACTTGCTCAGATCCTTCAGAGGCTCCATCCTCCTTCTCAGCCTTAGGAACCTTTTTTAGGCTACCTCGTAGTTTGTCTTTGATTATTTGTTTATCCTATGTTGTACTTTGAATTATCTTTTTGGTTTACCCTTTTTTATTATGACAAAAGAGGGAGTATTTAAATGGAAAGTTATTTTGATAAATATCTTGTCTCTGAATCATAGCTCTAACATTCTAACACTTTAATTTCAAAATTTCTTTTAGAATGCTTTTCAGGAATAATTTATATTGGCAAAATGACTTTGATATCAATCAGTCTCTGATTTAACTAATCAAGCTATGTTATCAGAATGCATTACCACAATAATCAAGCTTTGATATTCTTGATCTGACTAGATCCTTGTAATCAGTCTCTGGTATCTCGAATCTGATAAGATTTTTTTTAAGTCTTAGATTCAGGGGGGGCATGATAAAGGGAAGTTTACTTTGAACTTATCTGAGTCAATTCTTATTAATTATCTTCATACAAAATTGTGTTATCAAAATACATTCTGAAGACTCTGAAGACTTCAGTTTCTGAAGACTAAGTGCAGAAGACTCTGAAGACAAGGTTCTGCTGAACAATGTTCTGAAGACTTAAGTTTCTGATAACCAAGGTTTCTGAAAAAGGAGTGCTGAAGACTCTGAAGACAAGGTTCTACTGAACAAGTTCTAAAGACTCTGATGACTCAAGACTCTGAAGACCCAATGATCAATTCTTCTGATCATGCTTCAACCATATCCATTCAGAAGCCTCTGATGAAGAGAAGAAGATGAAATGTTTGCGAGGGAAAATAGTACATAGTACAGATCAAACACGTTCTTTTCCACTACCATTCCACTACCTTGATTTGGTGGTACAAAGGACAACATTTGTGTACGATTTTCATCCTAGCATAACGACATTATTTCAAGTCGCCAGTAATTTTACTAATATTCCTGATCTGCCCTTCAACGGATATTTTTCTGACTATATAAGGACTTGATCACTCGAAGAAGAAAATAATAATTGATATACACAGTGTGAAAAAATAGAGACATTGATTCATACGATAAAGAAACACAAAAATACATGAGAGAAACATATGCGTGAACAGTAAAGCACTACAATACAAAGAAGAAAATTTGTTCATACTGTATAGATTTTCTTTAAGTTTGTTTGAGCTAGAAAATGTGTTTATATCAGCTTGTGTAGAAGTATTTCATTGTAAACATTAAATTTGTTCAAACAGTTGTTTGTATTCCTTAAGGAACAGTTGGGTCAGAATCCTTAAGAAGAGACGGTTAGTCTATGTATGTTAGTCACCAGCAGTTGCTAGTGCATTGTAATCAGTTTGGCTATAGTGGATTAAGTCCTTGTGTATAAGGCGAAATCACCTTGGCGGGTGGACTAGATTAACTTGATAGTTTTCAAGTGAACCAGGATATATCGTGCGTCTTTCTCTATTGCTAGTTTATTTGTGATCTTTGTTTGAGTTTTACAAAAAGCTTTCATTTTGAAAACCCAATTCAATCCCCCCTTTCTTGTGTTTTCTCACACCTTCATTTTCAAGTGGGTAATCGATTACCACAATCAGGGTAATCGATTACCACGGTGACAGGATGTGTTTTTCTTGGTTTTTCTTGCTTGTTTGGATCCCTTTCCATCTCTAAACCTCATGGATTGATATGATGCTTATTTGTGGATTGTTCTTGAGTTGTTTCACCTTAAACTACAGAATGAATGTGATTCTTCGACACACGACATTTGGTTTCTATGATGCATGTCCATGATTTAGTTGTTGTGCTTTCTTGGTGTGATGATCATGTTGCGTAACCATTTGTACAATCGTGATTACTTATTTTGGATGTTTACCTTGCTGGATATATGATTCATGTTCATATTGATTCTGATTCCGTAAGTGCATGATTGTTCGAAGTGAATGCTTGTTATTGAATATCCATATGTTTAAGTGTGTGATGTGGTTGCAATTTCTTCATGCTTAATTGATCATCTGTGTTCATTGATTATACATGTTCATGACGGTTCACATGCTCATATGCTTGCTTAAGTGTTAACATGATTATAGCTTGCATTGTTTGTTTTTGCTTGCGATGTTTAATCAAGAATATGTTGTTACTTGTTTGTTGTTTGACACGGTTGATGATCACTACATGTTCGCATATTGTTGATCGTTGCATTTTCGATGCGTGTTCATATTCATGATTACTTGTTTCATTGTTGAACATACATGCTGCCTGTGCATTTACACCTGCACTGTTCTGGAGATAATAGCTATTAAATATGCTCATTCTGTCCTGCTGCATTTCATATCTGTTTCTGCCTAAAAAATGTGTGCTATTAGAAGTTATTTTACTTGTATGCTTGGAAGTTACTGCTGTTCTAAGCTGGAGCATCGTTGTAGATGCTGTTTTTTATTTATTTACTTGGTTTTGGTTTGTTTTTCCATGTTCCCTCAGGATTCCCTAATCCAACTTAATTTTTTATTAAGCTTTGAATATGGTAGACATTAGGAGCTAATCCATGCATGATAATATTAGGTTAGACCCCTTTCAACTCAACCATAGGTCCATCTTTTGCATTCTAACATTAGGATAGAAATCCCTTTCGCATCCTCGACCTCAGGGTCATTTTGCATGATAACGTGTAGGACCGAGTTTCCCCTTAGACCTTCCGTGTGTCTTCTTTTTTCTCTTCTCAAAACAAAATCAATACACTTAATAAATATGATGTACATCGTACGCCACGAGCCTAAAGCACACGGGAAAAGGTGAACGGGTGCATTTCTAACCTCACCTTAGGGTAATTTGTGCGCGAGACGTTTGGATCGTTAGCTCGAAGTATTCGATGCTATGTCATAGACTTTAGTGCGGTGTGCATCTCGAATAAAGTCAATCTACTTCTCTCTAAAACTCATAAACCAAATGCAAATGATTTTATCCTTCAGGATTATGTGTCAAATCATTTTCAGAAATAGTGTATTATTTTCCATTCTACCGCAAACAGGCGTCGACCCTAACTGCTGGAATGCGAACTTAACGTCGCTCATAAAAAACACTTAACAATTCGTGTGTCAAACTACGATTGCTCTTATCTCCTCTTTCTTGTCCTATTGAGGATACGTAGGCATAAGATGGCGAAGTATTAGCGAGCACCGTTCCCCCTTTTCACCCGTAGTCCTCCGAACTACGTTGACTCTGACTTTCCCATTGCACGAGGGAATACATAGGCATAGGACGGCGAAGTCCTATCTAGTCTCCTTTTGTTTTTTCCTTTCTGTTTAGCAGTAGAGCTTTAGATAGACACACCTTTTGATTAGACAACATGCGTGGATCCCGTTGAGTACAACGGACGTGAGGGGGTGCTAATACCTTCCTCTCGCGTAACCGACTCCCGAACCCAGGACTTGGTTGAGATGACCATGTCTTATCCCTCTTTTAGGTTTCTTCGATCATTTCCTTTCCCCCGTCGGGATAAATAACATTCGGTGGCGACTCTGTTTTTCTGCCGGTTGTTTTTCACGTTGCGACAGCTGGCGACTCTACTGGGGAGCGAACCCAGAGTCTCTAGTTCTCTATGCGAGTCAATCCTAGCACTTGTCTGTTTCTTTTTCATTGGGTGTTTATTATTTGAGCATTTATTTTTTGTATCTCTTGTACATTATCTGTTGTATTTTACCGCATTTATTGCATTTTATTACTGTCATCATATTGTTTTGCTGTTATTGTGATGTTGGGCGGTTTATTCTAGGAGAGATAAGACCATTACCCAGGCTTGAGTACACACTTAGGATTAGGGTGGGCTTTTGTTGACATACGTGGCGTTTGACACATATTGTTGGCTTTAGTTCACATTCAGACGAGGTTTTCTCGAGGATACTCTGAACTGCATGTTTATGTAGTAACCAGGGTGGGGATGGCAACGGGTCGGATCGGGTGCGGGTTTCACACTACCCAAACCCGCACCCAAAATCACCACCCGAATCCAAACCCAAACCCAAAAGCTATTCGGGTGGCAAAATAACACCCACGCCCACACCTGTTGGGTTCGGGTTTTTCCACCCAAACCCAAACCTGTAGCAAAAACACAAAAATACAACAACATTAAAATTATTTAAAATTATATATATATATATATATATAGCGGGTGCGATTTCGGATTTTGGGCGCGGGTTTCACACAACCCAAACCTGCACCCGAAATATCGGGTGGCACCCAAACTCGAACCCGAACCCAGTCAACTCGGGTTTTCACCCGTTGACTCGGGTTCAGGTGCGGGTGTGCCCCGCGATTTTGGGTCTGCCTACCATCCCTAAACCAGGGTGGTCTGATAGGAGCTTATGACTCTGGAGACCGTTCATGGGAAATCATTTGAGGCCTCCTTGATTGATGATGATGTCAAACCAGAAATGGTGAATGTATCATCATTTCTCGACCTGAGAGTTCGTGATACTGAGGACCTGCTAGGATGCCTTGTCCAAGACTAGAACCCGCATGTGAGAGGGGATGAGTTTTTGCAGGAAAACTTTGCTTTCAACCTACCCGGATTTCTGGTTTTCTTATCAGTGTGAACTTATGAACGTGGTATTCAAGTTATCTCAGTATTCTGGTATTCTGGATTTCTTGTCATAGCAGAATTTTGGTCTTATTTAGTCAGCAGCACAACAGTTTTTCAGAACATGTGGAAGCCTTGATCCCATGTTTACATTTGCATGACATTATATATGCATTTTAACATTCATGTTTGTTTATTTCCAGGGATTGCATCTTATCTTTGATTCCCGTTGACAAGCTCTTCATAGATGGGTACTGGTAGGAAAAACACCATTAGCTACAAGTTTCAATCACCAGATTTGAGTCTGATCCGCGGCCTGATTGCCAAAACTACTCAGAGTAATCTGGAGACTTTCAAATAAGATTATGGGAGGATCCTTAGCCTGCTTCATACTGTTACAGAATATGAGACAGGGGCTATACACACCTTGCTACAGTTCTACGATCCTGCTCTGATGTGTTTCACGTTCAGGGATTATCAGTTGGCTCCTACTCTGGAGGAGTTTTCACTCATTTTGGATATTCCGGTCAAAGATCAAGTGCCCTTCCATGAATCTATGGAAGTTCCCGATCTGGAGGCTATTGTCAACGCTCTTTATTTGAGCACATCTGTGGTGAAGGGTAATCTACAATCGAAGGGAAGTTTATCTGGTTTTCTTTTGAGTTCTCTGATGAGTGAAGCTATGGTATATGTTGAGGCCTGTAGCTGGACTACTTTCAATGCAATACTCGCTTTGTGTCTTTATGGAATTGTTCTCTTCCCTAACGTGCCGAGTTTCATAGATATGAACGCCATTCAGATTTTTATGATGAAGAATCCCGTGCCAACACTCCTTGGGGATGTGTATCACTCAGTGCACTCAAGGAATCATAAGAAGAAATAAGAACTTCTTTATTGTTGTACTCCTCTTATCTACAAGTGGCTCATGAGTCATCTCCCGCATGATGATGCTTTTGTTGATACTAAAGACTGCTTGAATTGGTTAGAAAGAGTAATGTGCTTCGTCGCTAAGGATATCCAATGGTTTGATAGAAGATTGCTGGGAGCGGAGATGATTTACAATTATGGGGAATTTCCCATTGTCCCTCTCATGGGGATAAGGGGAGGAATAAACTACAATCCATCCCTTGCTGGGATATAGTTGGGGTATGCATTGAGGGTTCCTCCAACAGATGAAGAAGTGAAAAAATATTTGTTTTACACTGGGACTGGCAATCCTGAAGCCATAAAGAGAGCTGTGAAAGCCTGGGGCACTATTCAGAGAAGAGGAAAGCCATTCCTAGGCAAAAGTGACTGTAAAGATGATCCTCCCTACAAGGAATGATTGCAAGAGAGAGTTGAAGTCGTTCACTTGCCTTTTCTAATAAAGACTCTTCTGTATCCATTGGCCATCGAACAACCTACTACAGTGGAGATTGAGAAGTATAACAGACTCTGGGCAGAAAAGGAAGAACTTCGCAAGGAGACTGAGGAACTGAAGAGAGAGGTCTATCAGCTGGGGCCTAATAAGAACGAAGCGACCTATGTAGCCAAAGTGAAGACAGAGTTATTGAACAAAAAAGGGAAATAATTAGCAAAGAAGGTCAAGAACAGGGAACGAGTAGGTCAATATTTGAGAAGCGCCGACAACTTACTCTAGCTAAGGAAGAAGGATTTAGAAAGAGCCTGTGTCGAGATCTCTAAGCTCAATAGTCAATGGAATTCCATGATGACTGCGCACAAAATGAAAGAAGATGAACTTCAAGACCAGCTTGAAAAACTGAAGCTACAACTTAGAGACAAGGAAAGAGAAGTCAAAGAAGAATTATCTCGCAGGTGCAGAAGTGAAAAACAGCTAAAAGAGACATTGTCAGCCCTTGAGGAGCTCAAGATTCGAGCAGAGGTGAAGAAGCCTAAACTTGAGGATGCTTTCGGTGAAGATGCTTGGGATTTGCGGTGTCGATACCTAGAGGGGATCATGCACAGACACAATGTTCTCATTCAGGAGTTGATCCAAAGACCAAAGCATCCCGACACCAAGAAGTTATTCAAGGAGATTCAAGCCTGGTGCAAGGAGCGTGATGGCTGGGGAGGGTTGTCCCTGGTGGATATTGACAATATGTCTTAGTGGTTTTTCTTCTTTTGTATCTGATCACCTTCAGGCTTATTGGCTGGGATCATTGACTCTTATATTTGACGATATCTTTTTCTCTATGTGCTGTGTATTGACTTGGTGTTATTCTCTTGTTTGGTTAATCTGTGAGCATATTTTATCGGTGCCCCATCTCTTGTGTTTATTATTATTAAAGCTGGAATCAAGGGGTAGATCACCCTGGAAATATTCGAGCATGGAATTTGCATTTGCATAGCATATTCATGTGCATAGCAGGTGTTCCTGACTGGCCTTTTTATATTTGTGCCTGGTTTTCTGTAGTAGGATTGGGGATTCTAACATTCACAGATATTACACAAGAGGAAACTAACGACGAGTGATGGAACAAGTCCAAGCTAAACTTCTGGAGGTGCAGAATCACATGACTTAATTCATGGAGTTAATGCAGAACATGGTCCAAGGACAAGAACAATTGAGAACCTTGGTCCAGTTGCTAATTGAGACTGCTCGGGTTGATGAATACGGTGTGGTTCATCCTGGTGGTGCTGGTGTTATCCCTCCACTCGGAGGAAGTCCTGGTGTTGTTATTCCTCCGGGCACAGGTGGTCCTGGTGTTGTTATCCCTCTGAGTGGAGGTGCTGGTGTTGTCTTTCTTCTGGGCGAGGTATTGCTGGTGGAGTTCCTGGAGTAGTTGGTGGAGGAGGAAGTGTGTGTGTTGTTCATGGCGGTGGTGGCCATCATTGGGAAGAGGATTATCAGGAAGATGCATTCTCTGTACATGACCTGGACATTGGTCACTCATCTGAGGCGGATAAGAAATTCAAGATGATTGAAGAAATAATGCGTGCTTATGAGAACCAAAATGTTTTTGGTCTCGACATGACTGATCTCGGGCTGGTTCCTGGAGTACGAATCCCACCCAAGTTTCAAGTTTCGGACTTTGATAAGTACAAGGGGACGACCTGTCCCAAGACCCATATATGAGCTTACTACCGAAAAATGTCAGCTTATTCGGACGACGAAAAGCTCCTTATGCATTTTTTCCAGAGCAGCCTATCCGGGGCTTCCTTGGAGTTGTATATGGGTTTGGGGAGAACCAACATTAGAAGATAGAGAGACTTGGCGGAAGCTTTCGTCAAGCATTATCAGTATAACAGTGACATGGCTTCCAATAAAATGCAATTACAGAATCTTTCTCAGAGGGGAAACAAAAGTTTCAAGGAATACGCCCGGAGGTGGCGTGAACTGGCAGCGAGAGTTCAACCTCCTACGATGGAGCGAGAACTCATTGATATGTTCATGGACACACTCCAGAGGCATTATTTTGAGAAACTGGTTGGGTGTTTGTCAGTTGGGTTTTTAGATCTTGTATTGGCAGGGGACAGAGTAGAGATTGGAATCAAGGCAGGAAAGATCCCAAGTGGTAGTGGCTCCTCATCTAGAAGAGGTAAAAAGCTGTATGCAGGGAATCCCAAGAAAAAGGAAGGGGATACCAATTCTATTTCTTCTTATCGGGGTAAAGGCAGAACCAATCATAATTATACATAGCATGTTATTGCTTTAGCCATCCCTGCTGCACCTCAGCAACAGAATAGTGCTCCTCGCCGATACCAAGATAGACCGAAGATGAACAGGCATTTTAAGACTCCACCAATGCCATATTCAAAATTGCTACAACATCTGTTGCAATTACAGTTGGTCCAGAAGAGAACTTTAGCTCCACCTACTGGTAATCCACCACCAGGTTACGACGTTAATGCCTACTACGAATTCCATTTAGGGGCACCAGGGCACCATATTGATAACTGCAAGGCATTCAAGCATAAAGTACAGGATTTGCTTGATTCTAAAGCTATTGATTTCACCAACGGTGGGATGAACATAATACAGAACCCTATGCCACAGCATGGTGCGACAAAGGTTAATGCTATTGAAGGTGGAGAAAAGTTGAATCTGATATCTGATGTTGATGAATTGAAGACTCCTTTGTTCTTTGTTAAAGAACATTTGTTGAAAGGAGGTGTATTTCCAAGATGCACAAGTGATTGTCAAAGATGTGTGTCGCAGCCAGAGGGCTGTGACATGCTAAAAGAGGGTGTACAAAGACTGATTGATGATGGACATTTATAATTTGACAGAACTAGTGTTGTGGAAAAATCTGATGATAATGATAATGATGTTGCAACAATCTCAATTCCGTACAGAACCGTCCACATTTCGGCGCCAGTACGACAAGCACCAGTCATCATTACTACACCAAGGCCGATACCTTATAAGAGTACAAAAGCAATTCCGTGGAACTACGGAGCGGGGGTATTTTGTAACGGGCAGAAACAAGAGTTGGTGGGTTCTTCGGATACTGGTTCGAATGTTGAAAATATTGTTGTCAGTGGTATCACTCGTAGTGGTAAGCTATTCTCACTGTCAGATGATAATGTTGGCAGTTCTGGTAAAGACAAGGGTAAACAGGTTGTAGAGGATTCCACACAGAAACAAGCTAATGATTCTTCCTTCTCAAAGGATATAGAGGAATTCATGAGATTGATTCTGAAAAGTGATTACAAGATCGTTGATCAACTGAATCAGACGTCGTCTAAAATTTCTATTTTATCATTGTTACTATGTTCATAAGCACACAGGAATGCATTATTGAAAATGTTGAATGCCGCTTATGTGCCACAGGAAATTTCTGTGAATCAGCTCGAAGGAGTGGTAGCACATGTTAATGCCAGAAATAGTTTAGGATTCACTGATTTGGATCTGACCTCTGCTGGAAGAAATCACAATAATCCCCTCCATATCTCCATGGAATGCAGGGGCTCTTTGATGTCGCATGTCTTAGTGGATATTAGGTCCTCGCTGAATGTTCTGCCGAAGAAGCCCCTTATGAAACTTGATACACAGGGATTGATTTGTAGGCCAAGTGATTTGATGGTGTGAGCGTTTGATGGGTCAAAAAGATCAGTGTTTGGTGAGGTGGTTATGCACATCAAGGTTGGACCAGAAGTTTTCGATACAACTTTCTACATCATGGACATCCAACTGACCTATAGTTTTCTGTTAGGCCGTCCTTGGATTCATTATGCTGAAGTAGTAATGTCTACCTTGCATCAACAACTCAAATATATGGTTGAAGGAAAAGTGGTCACGGTGTACGGGGAAGAAGACATTATGGTCAACCACTTATCGACGTTTAAGTATGTCGAGGTGGATGAAGAGATCCATGAAACCCTATGTCATGCCTTCGAAGCGGTCCAAATTCAGAAGGAGCCTCCGGTGGAGGATAAGGGGCTTGAGATTTCAATGTCTTTGCTGAAAGAGGAATGTGTTGTGGTTGAGGCTGGCAGTTCTCAAAGGTGGGGCCAAGTTCTCGAGGTACCGATGAAACATGATAAGTATGGGTTGGGGTACAAGCCATCACAGGCTCCTCCAAGATACAGAGATCCCGTCAGATTTACAAGTGCTGGGGTTATCTTTGACAGAATCAATCTGATAGGGGATAATGAAGTCGATAGTGACTGTGACATGGATAGCTGGATCCGCCCCTACATTCCAGGCCAGGAGTTGTGCAACTGGTCATCTGAAGAAGTCATCCTGGCCACTCATGAAGAGTGATTTTTCTTGTTTTTTTTACATATGTTAAGTCATACGTTCTGCCCAAGACGTAGTGACTTATTCTGTAGGGCCACGTCGTTTTTACTTTCAATGTTGTCATAAGTAAAGGACGTTTTGCATTCAAATGTTGCGATCCCTGTTTTTCTTTTTTACAATTACATTTTAAAAAAAAGAAAAAGAAAAATGGCAAAGTGTTTTGTTTTGTTCAGTATTGCATTCTTAATAAAACATAAAACACCACTCATGCAGATCTATCATCTCAGATTCCACCGATAATGATTCAGCTATGGCTCGGTATGACTTTGATAATCCCATTTATCAAGCTGAAGAAGAGACTGGTGAAGACTATGAACTACCTGAGGAATTAGCCAGAATTCTGAAATAAGAGGAAAGGATTATTGTGCCTCATTAGGAGGATATTAAAGTTGTTAATTTGGGCACCGAGGATGTTAAGAAGGATATCAGAATTGGGGCTGCTTTGGAAGACAATGTCAAAGGAAGATTGGTTGAAATGCTCCGAGAGCATGCGAACATCTTCAGTTGGTCTTACTAGGATATGCCTGGGCTTGATACGGGCACCATAATGCACTGTTTGCCTCTCAAAGAGGGTTGTTATCCAGTCAAGCAAAAGCTGAGAAGAACTAGACCGGACATGGCTGTCAAAATCAAAGAAGAGGTTCAGAAATAGTTGGATACTAGATTTCTTGTTGTGATTAATTATCCTCTGTGGGTTGCTAATATTGTTCCTGTACCTAAGAAAGACGGAAAGGTCAGGATGTTCGTCGATTACCGTGATTTAAATAGAGAAAGCTTGAAAGATGACTTCCTGCTTCCCTACATTGACGTGTAGTGGATAATACTGCTCAATATTCTGTGTTTTCCTTCATAGATGGCTTCTCTGGGTATAACCAAATCAAGATGGCCCAGAAGACATGGAGAAAACAACTTTCATAACACCGTGGGGGACTTTCTGTTATAAGGCAATGCCCTTTGGATTGAAAAATGTTGGGGCAACTTATCAGCGGACAATGGTGACTCTCTTTCATGATATGATTCACAAAGAGATTGAGGTCTATGTTGATGACATGACTGCGAAGTCCCAAACGGAGGAGGAGCATCTGGCGAATCTTTAGAAATTGTTTGGAAGGTTGAGGAAATTCAACCTGAGGTTGAATCCGAACAAGTGCACCTTCGGGATGAGGTCTGGTAAACTGCTGGGTTTCATTGTTAGTGAAAGGGGTATAGAGGTAGATCCTGCCAAGATAAAAGCAATACAAGAGATGCTTGAGCCGAGAACAGAAAAAAAGGTTCGTGGTTTCTTGAGGAGGTTGAACTACATAGCTAGATTCATCTCTCACCTTACAGCCACGTGTGAATTGATATTCAAATTATTAAGAAAAGATTAAGTGGTCAGGTGGAATAAAAATTGTCAAAAGGCGTTTGAAAAGATAAACGAACATTTGCAGGAACCTCCGATCCTCATGCCTCTGGTAGCAGGAAGACCTTTGATTATGTATCTTACGGTTCTTGAGAATTTGATGGGGCCTGTGCTTGGTCAACACAAGGAGACAGGTAGAAAAGAGCATGTCATCTACTACCTGAGTAAGAAGTTTACAATTGTGAGTCGAGGTACTCAATGCTGGAAAAGACATGTTGTGCACTCGCTTGGGTAGCCAAGCGTTTGAGGCAGTATATGTTAAACCACAAAACCCTGTTGATATCAAAGATGGATCCGATAAAATACGTGTTTGAAAAGCAAGCATTTACTGGAAGGATTGCTCATTGGCAGATGATTCTGACAGAATACGATATTCAGTATGTTTCCCAAAAAGCCATCAAGGGAAGTGTTCTGTTAGAATATCTTGCTCAACAACCTATTGAGGACTATCAACCGATGAATTTCGAGTTTCCAGATGAAGATATCATGTATTTGAAAGCAAAAGACTGTGATGAACCTTTGCCTGACGAAGGACCTGAGATTGGATCCCAGTGGAGTTTAGTTTTTGATGGAGCAGTTAATGCATATGGCAATGGAATCGGGGAAATCATTACTGCCCCTAGGGGTTCCCATATACCTTTCACTGTCTGGTTAGCGTTTGTGTGTACCAATAACAAAGCAAAGTATGAAGCATGCATTATGGGGTTAGAAGAGGCCATTGATCTGAGGATCAAGAATCTTGATGTGTATGGTGATTCTGCGTTGGTGATTAATTAGATTAAGGGTGAATGGGAGACTCGTCAGGAAAACTTGGTACCCTATAAGAATTATGCCAGAAGGTTATTGTCGTTCTTTGATAGGGTTGACTTTCATCATGTACCTCGGGCTGAGAATCAGATGGCAGATGTGTTGGCAACGTTAGCTTCGATGTACATGGTGAATCTATGGAATAAAGTTCCAGCAATCAAAATCATGCGTCTTGACAGACAAGCCTTTGTGTTTGTAGTTGAAGAAGTGTCAGATGGCAAGTCATGGTATCATGATATTAAATGTTTTCTCAAAAGTCAAGAGTACCCATCTGGGGAATCCAGCAAAGACAAGAAGACTCTGAGGAGGCTAGCTGGCAATTTCTTTTTGAATGAGGATGGTGGGTTATACAAGAGGAACTTTGACATGGTCCTACTACATTGTGTTGATGAACACGAGGCAAGCCTGTTAATGGAAAAAGTTCATGAGGGTTATTTCGGTACTCATGTCAATGGGCATGCCATGGCCAGAAAATTGTTGAAAGCAGGATATTACTGGATGACTATGGAGTCTGATTATTTCAAATATGCCAGAAAATGCCAGATTTATGCTGATAGGTTACATGCGTCCCCTACTCCTCTGAACGTATTAACATCATCTTGGCCCTTTGCTATGTGGGGCATTGACATGATCGGAAAGATTGAGTCGACTACCTCCAATGGACATCGTTTTATTCTAGTTGCCATCGACTATTTCACTAAGTGGGTGGAAGCGGCTTCGTTTTCCAGCATTACCAAGCAGGTAGTCACCCGGTTTATAAAGAAAGACATCATTTGTCGTTATGGTATCCCCGAGACAATCATTATTGATAATGGTTCGAACTTAAATAACAAGATGATGATGAAGGAGCTCTTCCAGAGCTTTAAGATTGAACATCACAATTCTTCTCCATATCGTCCGAAGATGAATGGTTGTTAAGGCAGCAAATAAGAATATCAAGAAGATTATGCAGAAGATGATGGTAACGTACAAGGATTCACATGATATGTTGCCTTTTGCTTTACACGGTTATCGTACTTTGGTGCGTACATCGACAGAGGCAACTCATTTCTCACTGGTGTATGGTATGGAGGCAGTCCTACCATTAGAGGTTGAGATTCCTTCTTTGAGAATTCTGGCAGATGTGGAACTTGATGAGGCTGAATGGGTACGATCCAGGCTGGATCAGCTGAACCTTATTTAAGAGAAAAGATTGGCAGCTATGCCACATGGTCGGTTGTACCAAAGCAGGATGAAGAAAGCCTTTGATCAGAAAGTGCGTCCTCGGTGCTTCCAAGCGGACAATTTGGTTTTGAAAATGATCTTTCCTCCTCAAACAGATCACATGGGCAAATGGACTCCAAACTATGAAGGGCCATATGTTGTAAGAAAGGTTTTCTCTGGTAGAGCCTTGTTGCTCTCGACTATGGATGGCGAAGATTTTACGTCCCCTGTGAATGCATACGCAGTAAAAAAATACTACGCATAAAAAGGACCCGCTGGACTACAAAAAGAAAAGGTCCAGGTAAAAAGGGGCATCCCGGCGAACCACAAAAAGAAAAGGTTCGGGCAAAAATTAGGGATAAAATAAAATAAAAGAATAAACCCGCAGAGTTGAAAACCTGAAAAGGCAACTTTGGTAAAAATGGGTATCCCGGTGGATTGAAAACCCAAAAGGGCGATCCAGGCAAAAGTTAGGGATTTGAAAGCCAGAGGTTGCAGTCTGCGTTTGATCTGTGAGCACATCTTGATACATGAGGATTTCAAAGGCTAGGAATCAGTCCAATTAATCTTTTTAGAAGACAAAGCATTTGAGATCATCGAAGACATACAAGTCATAGTTGAATCGGAGCATGGTGGAAATCTGTTCCCACATTGCCGCCATGTGTATTTTGTTTTTTACTTTTGTACAATTACCTCTTTCTAGGAATTGCCTCCCAAATTGTAAATGCCTATTTATAGGCCAATTCGATCAATAAAAATTCATTTCACTCGAAAGCTGTCCATTTTTGTTTTTACTTTTACTATTTTGTTTGCAAAAACGTCCAATATTTTGATAAACATTGCATGTGAAAACATTGAAGCTTTGCAGAGCTTGTTAAAAATAATGGAAATTGCTTGAATGATGAGTGTCTTGGGTGGTAACCAAGGTTGCCATGTTGCATATTGAACATTATGTAGTTTTTTGTGTGTTTGCAGGATGGTGTGGTCTTCTCTCTCCCTAGTAGAGTTTTTCTCCCGGACAGAGATTATTAAGGTTTGTTCACATTACTTTCCCCAGCAAGAGGCCAGAAGTTTTCTTTCCCCAATCAAGCATGGGGTTTGTTTATTGCTCACCAGCGAGTTTCCAACAGGATTTGCTATCCTAGACAGGATAATGTTGGTTTGTTTTTGCTCTCCAAGCAGGTTGGTATCCCCGACAGGAGGCTTGATTAATTTCTCTCCCATGGTAGAGATTTTATATTCCCCACAGAGTCCTGATATCTACTTTCCTCATCGGGTCAGGAAGTGTAATTTCGCCAGCAGTGGTGTGCTCTTATCCCTAGCAGAGTAAAGATAGAGGGTAATGCCCTGACAGAAGAGTGAACTCAGTATAGCCCCCTAACAGGGTTGGCATTATCGTTTCTTCTCCCCAAGCAGAATTGCTTTTTTTCCCTCAGCAGGTAAATCAGCAAGGGGTTAATATCACCAGCAGGTTCAAAGCTCAATGGTCATTGGCACTTTTTTCCTCATCAGAGTCATGGGACAATTTCCCAGCAGATGTTTGTTACTCTTACTTCCCAGTAGAATGGAAGTTCATTTGGGTTTTCTTCAGCGAAGGCAGTTTGGTTTTGTTTTCCCCAGCAGATTTGTTTCCGGTTTTCTCGGCATTTCTCTCGGGGGAGTGTCCTTTTGCATATCATAAGCATTTTTGCATTGCATCCTCAAAAATGCGTAACATTTCCATTTCGTATAGAGCATTACACCATAGAAAAATTCAAACATATGCATTTGAAGCATAAGCCAAGTTTGATACTCTATTTTCTGGGCTTTTCCCCAGCAGAAAGTGGCTTAACTCAGGAGATTTTGTTATCCCCAGTGAAGTCGCCGATGGATGTGTTCATCTTATTTGTGCTCCCATGTAGAGTCATTTGTTTAAGCTTCTCTTTTCCACAGAGGAGTCATCTTCTATTCTATTTGGATGTGAGTCCGCCTTTGGTCGACTTTCGTTTAGAGATGTTGGGCTGCGAGTCCGTCTTCGCCTGGATTTCCTTTTTAATCTCTTGGTTGTGAATCCGCCTTCGGCCGGTAAACCTTTGTTGGGTTGTGAGTCCGCCTTTGGTCGGCTTTCCTTTTGAATCTTTCAGGTTGTGAATCCACCTTCGGTCGGTAAACCTTTGTTCTGGATGTGAGTCTGCCTTCGGTCGGCCTTCCTTTTGAGATTTCTGGATGTGAGTCCGCCTTCGGTCGATCTTCCTTTTGAGATTTCTGGATGTGATTCCGCCTTTGGCCGACCTTCCTTTTGAATCTTTCGGGCTGTGAAAATGCCTTCGGTTGGTAAACCTTTGTTCTGGATGTGAGTCCGCCTTCGGTCGGCCTTTCTTTTGAGATTTTTGGATGTGAGTCCGCCTTCGGTCGGCCTTCCTTTTGAATCTTTTGGTTGTGAATCCGCCTTTGGCCGGTAAACCTTTGTTGGGTTGTGATTCAACCTTCGGCCGGCTTTCCTTTTGAGATTTCTGGATGTGAGTCCGCCTTCGGTCAACCTTCCTTTTAAATCTTTTGGTTATGAATCCGCCTTCGGCCGGTAAACCTTTTTTGGGTCGTGAGTCCGCCTTCGGCCGACTTTCCTTTTGAGATTTCTGGATGTGAGTCCACCTTCGGTCGTCCTTCCTTTTGAATCTTTTGGTTCTGAATCCACCTTCGGCCAGCAAACCTTTGTTAGGTTGTGAGTCTGCCTTCGGCCGACTTTCCTTTTGATATTTCTGGATGTGAGTCTGCCTTCGGCCGACCTTCCTTTTGAATCTTTTGGTTGTTAATCCGTCTTCGGCCGGTAAACCTTTGTTGGTTCGTGAGTCCGCCTTTGGCCGGCTTTCCTTTTGAGATTTCGGGTTGTGAGTCATTCTTCGGTCGACCTTCCTTTTGATTCTTTTGGTTATGAATCCGCCTTCGGCCGGTAAACATTTATTGGGTTGTGAGTTCGTCTTTGGTCAGCTTTCCTATTGAGACTTCGGTTGTGAGTCTGCCTTCGACCGACAAACTTTGCTTACGTTGATATGAGTCCGCCTTTAGCCTGCATTCTTCTTAAAGTTCACATTCGGTTGATACCCTTGGATGTGAGTCCACCTTCGGCTGGCATTCCCTCTTAAAAAGCTAGTGTTCAGATAGCGTTCTATGGATGTGAGTCCGCCTCCAACTGACATTCTGATAAGTCTACCTTTGGTTGTGAGTTCGCCTTTGGCCAACATTCTTTTTAAGTCCGCTTCGAGTGGCACCCTTATCCTAAGTCCATCTTTGGTTGGCACGTTACCTTTTATCTCCCCATAGTCTCCAAATTTTCGGGTTCTTTTTGTATTCAATACCCTTTTACCTTGAATGGCTGAAAGTCGTTGCTTTCCTCCTTTCAAGTCTAAGATGATTGAATAGGGACAGTTGTAGCACCCCAAAATTTGCCCCCTCGTTGTTAACCTTAACTGGCCTATGTTTCTTTCATTTGCATCATTAATCATATCATGGCATTGGCTCTTGAGACATGGGATCAGGTTGTTTCTGTGGCTCAAGACTTCTTTTTATTCCAAGTTTTCAAGCAGCAAGCATCAGAAGCTCCAACATTTATTTTGCCCGGTGATCCAGTACCTGACCGTATTTTACCAGCCGTTTATTTTGAGGGCGAAAGGAAATTCATAGATTATTTTAGGTATTATTCAAGCATAATGTCAAATGACAAGTTTCAGAGGTAGAACAAGGCTCAGAACAAGTGGCAACAAGCAATTCTCCAAGTTTCCCTCCTTGTGGCGCCAAATTTGAAATTTTGAACGGGGTAATCGATTACCACAAGCGAAATTTTCTCAATTACTTCATTTTTCAGCACTGCAGAATTTGGATTGCATTTTAGTCTTGTGATTTCCCATGTGCATCGGTAGAAGGATCTAGAATTAGTTCAAAATTTGATCCATTTTCACAAATTAATTATATTTCCCTCCAAAAATTCAAACATTCCATTCCTAATCCCACTCCTAATTTCCATTCCAAACACTAACCCACACTCCAAACCACATTTTGATTCCTAACCTAGGGATTATTTAAACAAGTTTGCTCCAAACCTCACTCATTCACTCTCATTCACCCTCATTTTTCTGAATTTTCTCTCAATTCTCGCAATTTTTCACTCTCCATTTTCATCTTCAACCTTCACCAAAGCTCTTCCATTAGAATTTTCAAATTCTTCATTGGAGTTTGTGAATTCTAGAACTAAACCTTCATCATTTCCTCTCATCAACACAAATTCTGCAGTAGGAAGTGATTTGGATCTAGATTCAAGGTTTAGAAGCTTTTTCTTGAAGCTACTTTGAAGCAAGTTCATCACATTGCATTTTTCTTGAAGTTTCTTGCTAGGAGTGCAGTGGATCTTGGATTTTCCTTGCTTGATCTTGCAACATTAACCAAAGCAATTCTCCGCTTTGTAGGTTGGTAAACTTCAGATCCAAACTGATTCTAGCTTATTTATAGCTTTTGCAATGTAGATCTTTGAATTGTTGATGTGAATTGATCTATTGTTGGATTTGATTGTGGATCTTGTTGTTTGATTGATGCAATTGGTGTTTGATTACTGATATTTGATGTATTTTTCGTGTACAATTGCATACCTATTCATTTGGATGATTGAATAAGTGATTTACTGCTGAAAGTGCTTTTGGAAAGTTGAATTTCTGCCACTGTCACAGTGGTAATCGATTACCACAATCAGGGTAATTGATCCGTTGTCGCGCACAGATCAAAAACGAGTATTTTAATAAAACAGTAGTAACGGTAACGACAACTCGAGTATCGTTCTCACAAGGATTCTTGTATGATTTCAACCAATTACAGTAACAGTTTATGGGGGTTTTAAGTTTCGATTTATAAAACAAGAGAAAAAAAGTGATTATCAATTAAGCTAAAACGGTTAATCTGCTGTTTTGATTTCCCAACTTATCATCGGCTATTATAACACCAATCCCTAAGCGGCTTCGATCCTATTCGATTATGAGATCAATTAGACAAGCGCTTATCAAAATCAAATGAATTATGTTCCTGTTACCGAATTAAGCAAACGGTTAAGAATATGACGAGCTAAGGAATTAAGCAAACGATAACACACAATTAAATTTAGGAGCATGCATACAATCGAGTTTAATCAATTCTATCCTATGAACACAATGGAATTAAGCTAACGATTGCAATTAAATTAAGTAAATGACTTCATAGAAAAGAATTGAACAGAAATCGAATTAAATTGGTATTAGAATAACCTCAAAGTGATGGAACCTGTAGGTAGCAGGATTTGCCTTCAGGAATTAGTTCTCCATTCAAATCATACAAAACAAAAGAAAAATTGTGAAAAGAATAAAGGTAGGTTATGAATGGTTGTATGGATGAAAACCTTATAAACAAAATAAGGTTTTTCACCACTAACTCAAACTGGGTCGGAAACATAAACCATACCCATAAAACGACCCGAAACAAAAATATTTTCTAGTCAGAATTTGGGATCTGACTTCAACGACTTATTTGTCCATCTTTCACTCTGAATCAGATTCTTCATAAAGCATGAAAGTTGTAGCTCTCTGTCTTAACTTACCATCGACTGGTAGAACACGCAGAACGACATCCCGTAGCCCAAGTTATGACCTGCGCAGTGAAAGATATCAAATAAGTGTTAATGCTGAAAAATAAGCTGCGAAAATAAAATAAAGGTAGAAAAAAACTTAAATATGAAAACACATTAAAATAGTAAAAATACTCAAATAAACTGTAGGAATGCCTAAGTACAAACATAAGAGAATGTGCATTAAAATCACTGATCAAATTCCCCCACACTTGAACTTTTGCACTCCGAGCAAAGTAGAAATCAAAACTCAAGAAACACGACAACATTGAGATACTCATTCTATGCTACAAACTCTTCTTCGGTTAAGATAGCATCGATAGGTACTAATCTTGTACACTAAGGATATCGTAAGAACATTAATTCGCAATTGTGCAGTCATAAGCCTCCCTCTTATACAAACCAATATGAATCTTGTTATTATGCATAAGCCTAACTTACTCATCCTCCTTTTTGCTCTCTTTCATTCTAGTGCAATCACATTAAGCCCGTTATCTATTCATACACATGGTAAATAAGCCTGTTAGTGACTACGATCCATATCTTGTCAATATTTCAAAGTTACTTTAGCAACAACAATTTTTTCTTGAAGGTTTCACATCCGTTAGGCTAAATGACCGGGTGAGGGTCACCTAACTTAAAAAGAGGATTCCTATTCAGATTTCTTATTAAGCACGGGATCATTCACTTATTTGCATCGGCTTAATTACTTAGTATGTGATTTCTAGATGGTGCTGACTGCTAGATAAATTACTTAAGAGCTATTAAAGAATAAGAACTCAAGGCTATGTCATAACAAGTATTTAAATCGATTTCCATATTCGGGAGACTTAAGATGTTAAAACGGTACCGATCTTATAAAGTTTTCCCATGTCTCCACAATCTAACCTCAAATTAATCTGTAGCCTAAAACTTTCAAAAAAATGCAAATTTTTATTTATTTTTTACTTAAAGAAACGAAAGCAAAACAAAACAAAACAAATAACAAAAATAGAAAACAAAAAATAAAACAAATAACTAAATGATTCCCTCCCCCACACTTAAAACATGCATTGTCCTCAATGAAAGGACATAACTGCTAAATGAGAGTGAGAGAAAGAAAAGAAAGAACACACCCGAGCAGTCAAGGAGGATAGGTGATCACATAAGCAGCATTTCCTAAAGAGAGCTCTTCTACAATCTCTTCTTCCAAAGTGGGGATCTCATAGAGTAGCTTTGGGTAGCATCCATTAATCTTGAAATTTTTATTAGTGCCTTCGCCTTTTATTCCAGGATCAAAGAAGAATCTTTGATAAGTAAAAGTGTTGAATGGGCACGTGATAGTGATCCCCTTTTCTACAACATCAAGAATCAAAGGATTAAGGGGCTGCCTCACTACTTTTGTTCCATGTTCAATTGAGATCCTATGCATACTCATGGATGGGCTAATATCACAAGTGTCAACCAAGGTCCATCCAATTCCCTTCTTATGTTTCTTCAAAACCAGCAAAAGCTTATTTTCTTGATCAAAATCAAGGTTAGAAGAAATTATAATCGGTAGCTTTTCATTCCTCTCTAAATAGGCATAATTCAAATTGTTAGGAAGAGGTTTAAGCTCTAAGGAATGAGATTGTTCAATGGACAGAATGGTTGGGGCACCAGGGATGTCAAGAGCTTCATCTACATGAACTACTTCATTTGCAACCTCATCTACAGTAAGAATATCAACCTGCAAGGCAACCTCAATTTCAGCACAAACAGAACAAAGTTTAGTGTCAGTAGAAACATCACAAGAGTAAACATCATCAAAATTAGACAATGATGGAAAATCAGCTGCAAACAAATTAGTACAAGTATCATCAATAGTTTCAGAAGACAACTCTATTTGAAAAATAGAATGCTCTTCCAAAGGCTGTTGGTTTGATCCATGAGCTTGCTGCATGGCACTCATTGAAGTGACAAGTTGTCCAATCTGTATTTCCAAAGTTTGAAAATTAGAATCTATTTGTTTTTTAAACTTGATATTATTTGTAGCCATTTGCTTGACAAGGTCCTTTAGTGAAGGTTCGGAAGGTGCAGAGCACACAACTTCTAATTCCTTCATATGCTTATGTGGATCCTCACCTGCAAGACCATTAAACCTTGGCAACAAGTGTATTAAACCATATTTGAATTCAAAAGGTACAACAACATCAGGATATTCAATACATAAAGCATTATAATTCACAAGCGCAACCAGTTCTCTCAGAGTCATTTGATAAACCATGATATGATTATAAATTTCAACACAGAATCAAATAAAATCATTACAGATTTAAAAAGAATGGAAAATAAGAAAAGCGATTAAATTAAAATCTAAAAAATATAAAAATAACGTACAAAATCTAATTAAATCAATTAAAGATCGCACAATTTTTTTCAGATTTTTTTGAAAATATGAAAATATAAAATAAATCAAATAAAATAGGAAAACACAGAATTTGCGATTCGGAGCAAATCAAAACAGTAGCTTCCAAACGTATCTGTTAGGCTGACACACTTACCACTGCACTACAACCCTGAAAATCAACAAGCAAAAACAAAAAAATGACAAAAAACAAAAATCTAACAAAACTCTAAATTAAAATTCTAAAGTTGGTTAAAATAAACAAGAATCCCCGGCAACGGCGCCAATTTGATCCGCTGTCGCTCACAAATCAAAAACGAGTATTTTTAAAAAACAGTAGTAACGGTAACGACAACTCGAGTATCGTTCTCACAAGGATTCTTGTATGATTTCAACCAATTACTGTAACGGTTTTAAGTTTCAATTTATAAAACAAGAGAAAAAAAAGTGATTATCAATAAAGCTAAAACGGTTAATCTGCTGTTTTGGTTTCCCAACTTATCATCGACTATTATAACACCAATCCCTAAGAGGCTTCGATGCTATTCGATTATGAGATTAATTAGACAAGCACTTATCAAAATCAAATGAATTATGTTCCTGTTACCGAATTAAGCAAACGGTTAAGAATATGACGAGTTAACAAATTAAGCAAACGATAACACGCAATTAAATTTAGGAACATGTATACAATCGAGTTTAATCAATTCTATCCTATGAACACAATCGAATTAAGCAAACGATTGCAATCAAATTAAACAAATGACTTCATAGAAAATAATTGAACATAAATCGAATTAAATTGGTATTAGAATAACCTCAAAGTGATGGAACCCGTAGGCAGCAGGATTTGCCTTCAGGAATTAGTTCTCCATTCAAATCGTACAAAACAAAAGAAAATTTGTGAAAAGAATAAAGTAGGTTATGAATGGTTGTACTGCTGAAAACCTTATAAATAAAATAAGGTTTTTCACCACTAACTCAAACTGGGTCGGAAACATAAACCAGACCCATAAAACGACCCGAAACAAAATATTTTCTAAAGTTAGAATTTGGGATCTGACTTCAATGACTTATTTGTCCATCTTTCACTCCGAAGCAGCTTCTTCATAAAACATGAAAGTTGTAGCTCTCTGTCTTAGCTTTCCATCGACTGGTAGAACGCGCAGAACGACATCTCGTAGCTCAAGTTATGACCTGTGCAGTGAAAGGTATCAAATACGTGTTAATGCTGAAAAATAAGCTGCGAAAATAAAATAAAGGTAGAAACAAACTTAAATATGAAAACACATTAAAATAGTAAAAATACTCTAATAAACTGTAGGAATGCCTAAGTACAAACATAAGAGAATGTGCATTAAAATGCACTGGTCAGTAATCGATTACCCTGTCTTTTTTCACCTTTTTTTTACATTTTCAAGTGGGTAATAAATTACCACAATCATGGTAATCGATTACCACTGTGACAGGATGTGTTTTTCTTTCTTTTTCATGCTTGTTTGGATCCCTTTCCATCTCTAAACCTCATGGATTGATATGATGCTTATTTGTGGATTGTTCTTGAGTTGTTTCACCTTACACTACAATATAAATGTGATCCTTCGACACACGACATTTGGTTTTCGTGATGCATGTCCATGATTTAGTTGTTGTGCTTTCTTGGTGTGATGATCATGTTGCATAACCACTTGTACAATCGTGATTGCTTATTTTGGATGTTTACCTTGCTGGATATACGATTCATGTTCATATTGATTCTGATTCCATAAGTGCGTGATTGTTCGAAATGAAAGCTTGTTGTTGAATATCCATGTGTTTAAGTGTGTGATGTAGTAGCAATTTCTTCATGCTTAATTAATCATCCGTGTTCATTTATTATACACGTTCATGACGGGTCACATGCTCATATGCTTGCTTAAGTGTTAACATGATTATAGCTTGCATTTTTGGTTTTTGCTTGCGATGTTTAATCGAGAATATGTTGTTACTTTTTTGTTGTTTGACACAGTTGATGATCGCTACATGTTCGTATATTGTTGATTATTGCATTTTCGACGCGTGTTCATGTTCATGATTACTTGTTTCATTGTTGAACATACATGTTGCCTGTGCATTTACACCTGCCCTGCTCTGGAGATAATACCTGTTAAATGTGCTTATTCTGTCCTGCTGCATTTCATACCTGTTTTTGCCTAAAAATGTGTGCTGTTAGAAGATGTTTTGCTTGTATGCTGGAAGTTACTGCTGTTCTGAGCTGGAGCACCGTTGTAGCTGCTATTTTTGGTTTATTTACTTGGTTTTGGTTTATTTTTGCATGTTCCCTTAGGATTCCCTAGTCCAACTTAATTTTTTATTAAGCTTGGAATAGGTTAGACATTAGGAGCTAATCCATGCATGATAACATTAGGTTAGACCCCTTTCAACTCAACCATAGGTCCATCTTTTGCATTCTAACATTAGGATAGAAATCCCTTTCGCATCCTCGACCTTAGGGCCATTTTGCATGATAACGTGTAGGACCGAGTTTCCCTTTAGACCTTCTGCGCGTCTTCTTCTTTCTCTTCTCAAAACAAAATCAAAACACTTAATAAATATGATGTGGATCGTGCGCCACGAGCCTTAAGCACATGGGAAAGGTGAGAGGATGCATTTCTAACCTCACCTTAGGGTACTTTGTGCGCGAAACGTTTGGATCTTTAGCGTGAAGTATTTGATCCTATGTCATAGACTTTAGGGTGATGCGCATCTCGAATAAAGTCAATCCACTTCTGTCTAAAAATCACAAACCAAATTCAAATCATTTTATCCTTTAGGATTGTGAGTCAAATCATTTTCAGAAAGAGTGTGTTATTTTCCATTCTACCGCAAACAGGCGTGGACCCTAACTGTTGGATTGCGAACTTAACGTCGCTCATAAAAAACACTTAATAATTCGTGTGTTGAACTATGATTCCTCTGATTTCCTCTTTCTTGTCTGATTGAGGATACATAGGCACAAGACAACGAAGTCTTGGCGAGCAACCTTCCCCCTTTTCACTCGTAGTCCTCCGAACTACGTTGACTCTGACTTTCCCATTGTACGAGGGAATAAGTAGGCATAGGACGGCGAAGTCCTATCGAGTCTTCTTTTGTTTTTTCCTTTCCGTTTCCATTTAGCAGTAGAGCTTTAGATAGACACACCATTTGATTAGACAACAATCGTGGATCCCGTTGAGTACAACGGACGCGAGGGGGTGTTAATACCTTCCTCTCGCGTAACCGACTCCCGAACCCAGGACTTGGTTGTGATGACCGTGTCTTATCCCTTTTTGAGGTTTCTTTGATCGTTTCCTTTCCCTCGTCGGGATAAATAACGTTCGGTGGCGAATCTGTTTTTCCACCGGTTGTTTTTTGCGTTGTGACAAAGGGGAACCTGTATTTATAAATTCATGAGTTTACAATTATTAATTGATTTGACATCAAATGTCAGCCTCCTACCACACATAGAATCATACAATTTAATTGGTGCTTTCCTAATCATAATTTGATTAAGTGAAACACAAATAAAGTGGCAAGAGGAAATCTTGGAATATAATCTTGTGGCGCCATATTCAGGAATAATTTAAGAACAAACTTTGTGCCTCCTTTCAATCTGAATTGAATGGAATCATACTTGCTATCAAATATGCTAACAAGAGGAATTAGAGAAATCTTTGGCTTGAAACTGACTCAATGTTGGCCATTCTTGCATTTTCTAATGTAAATATTGTCCATTGGCATATTTTAATTAAATGCAAGAAAACTTTAACATTATTAATTCATTTAAATTCAAGGTATATCACCTTTTAAGATAGGGAAATGTATGTGCAAATAGATTAACCAATGCAAGTTTTTTATTGATTATGATACTTGTTTAACACTTGTAAACAATTTCTTTCATCTTCTACCTCGTTATTTTTCCATTGTTGCATGGATCTAAATCTTATATTTGAATATTCGTGATTGATTAAGGAGATTCATTGTTGAATTTAACATTTCTCTGAAGATTTGTCTAAGATTTAAGTGGTTTGCAAGGGTGTGTAGTGTTGTGACTGGTTCTGACAATCCCAGTGAAAAATAAGGAGGTTCTTCTCTCTAGGTTGACCTTGATAGTGTTGCGTAGAAGCCTATATATAAGGTATGAGTTCTTCTCAATCTTCAGACAAGCCAATACTCAAGATACCGATGGATTCGAGTAAAGATTTCCACATACGAAGACTTAGGAGGGAGTTTTTGGGGCTGGAAGATTCAAGAAGCGAATTCGAGTAAGGATTTTGCATAACATTCAGTTCGTGGAGCTATGTACAAGTCACAATCCAGAAATAAGAAATTCATTTTTCAGCATCTATTTTGGATATTGTAATTGTACAAACTCTTGTAATTTTGTTACAAATTATATTGGAAGACCGACAAATTTTTAATGGAAAGCCATTGGAGAGTGGATTAAGCACAATGCAAGGACGAACATGTCAAATCATTATAGATTCTAGTGTACTCTCTTCTCCCCACTACTACAAAAAGAACATTTTACCACAGTTGGAAGAAGGATTCCACTAGGGGTTGGTGGCCCATAGTAACTAATGATGTGGTAGTATGTCCCCTCTTTACTACCACAGGTCGTGGTAAAAACACAGTATCATGTAACATATCACTATAATTGTAGAAACCAACTGTAGTAAAATGCAGAGATCTGGAGTTTGATACCCAGTGCCAGCATTTTGAGAGATTTTTAGACATTTCATCATTGTTGAACCTTCCAACCGTAGAGAAAGACTTAGCGTACAACTTTTCACCACAGTTATATCTTCCAACAATGGTGATATGTTCACTTGAGTTTATTATAACTTATGTTGAATGCTTATTTCACCAATTGCTCAATAAACATATAACTTTTCAATTTGATTTAGAAACTAATAATATGACAAATTGAGTTATATTAAAAAAACGAGTTACACTAATAAATATTTTTCGAGCTATCTGCAACCCAATATCTGTATCTTGCTATTTAAGAATTAGAAATTAGTTCAATGCTTATAATTCTTCAACCAACACTTCCTTCTTTACTAGTTCATTCTGCAAAGTATTAGTAACTTTGCAGAATGAACTAGTAAAAAAGACAGAGCCGATTGAAAAACTAAAAGCATTAAACCAAATTCTAACCATCAAAAATTAAGATACGGATAAAAGACTGAAGAAAGCTCATAAAACATTGATTAATGTAAGTTATTTTTTAACATAAATTAATTTTTCATATTATTATTATATAATTCAATTCAAAAGGTTATATATTCAATGAGGGGTAGGAAAAACACTCAATCCACATATGATATAATAAACTCATCTTTTAGGACATGTTCGTTGAACAAAATGAAAGTTGCAATATACAAGTAATAACATTAACAATACTATAAACAATAACATATCTTTACAAACACGTCATACAATAACACAAACAACAACATTTATCAACAACAACATTATCAACGTAACCCAACAAAAACTTCAACATACTTTAACAAAAACATATACGATAAAACAAACTACAACATTTATCAAAAAAATACAACACCTTACCATTAAAAAAAACAACATTTCTCATTAAAAACGTCAACATAATTAAAAAAAAGACATATATGTTAACACAAACAACAACATTTATCAACAAAAACATAAACATGCCTTAACAAAACAACAACATATCTCAACAAAAACATCAACATGTCTAATATAAAACATCTACAATAACACAAACAACAAGATTTATCAACAAAAACAAAACTTACCTTAACACAAACAACAACTTACTTTAACAAAACAACAACTTACGTTAACAAAACAACAACAAACCTCAACAATAACTTAAACAATGTACTTATCTCAACCAAAACAACAATGTAAAACTTATAATCTCATATTAACAACAAGAAAACAATAAACCCTATGTTAGATGAAGACAAATGTTTCATGTATATTTTGAACAAGAAAAACAAGAAAAACAAGACAAATATTTTGAACAACAACAAGATCATAACTCATAAAATGTTTCACGTACATACCTTTTTTTGAAAATATTCATGAAAAATGAAGACAAAGATATGAGCTAGCTACTTGCTTCGTGACATCTTTCATTGATTAATAATAGTTGGACAAGTTATGTTAGAGTTTAGTAAAGTTATAATGGAGTTTTGAGATATTGAGATAAGGCGAGATAAGTTTGGGTTTCACTTTGAGCGCTGTCTATTCTGAAGTAAAGTAAGTTAGCTTATATAGGTAATATATTTCACCACGGTTGTAAATCAGAACCTGGTGAAAAGTGATTAATTTTTATTTAAAAATATAAATTATGGGAACACACACTTTTTTAACGAAAAACATAAACTTGCAGATGCTGGTATTCAAAGCGAAAAAATTAACAACCGAAGTAATATATGTTTGTTAGGGGCCTTTTTTAATGTTCATTTAACAAAAAAACATTAAATAACAACGGCTGTTTATTTTGACTGTGGTTATACATGATTTTAAAAAAGGACAGACGCATAATGAACATATATTGCTTCGGTTAGTTATGTGACCGTAGTAAGAAATGGTTACAAAATGTGCTTTTTATGGTAGTTTTCTCTCTCTCTCTCTCTCTCTCTCTCTCATATTAATTTCATATTTAATTACATGTTTAGGTTTGTTTTTGTTGTTTTCTAAAATTGCGTGCCATTATGATTTCTTTTGGTAGCAATTAATTGTAAAAGTATAGGTTTTGTTAGAATTGGTAATTCAACTTTGTCTTAGTGTTGATTAAACCTGTAAATTATGGTTGTAGAATCTTATTCATATTGGGGATATTAATATAACACTACTTGCATAATTGATCACTTATTCAATACATTGTTGTTTGTTCATTTGATATAATTTGATTGTCTATCTAGAGTGTGTTATGAGTTATTTAAGTATCTTCGTGTTAACTCCAATCGATAAGCATAATTTTGTTTTACGCTAAATTTGCTTCTACTATGCAAAATTACATTTGTTTTAGAAACTCTGATAAAAAAACTTTTCATAAGAATTTTTTACTTTGGAGGTATATTCAGCCCCCTCTAGAACATTTATAGTACATATTCAAACCTAACAATATCTTTGGTCAATCATTTTTCCCTAATATCAACTAAAATTATTTAATAAATTTATTTTTAATGGGTTAGCCTAAAGCCCGCTTGATCGGCCCGACTCGACCCATGAAAAACATAGGCTTGATGGGTTGAGGAAAAATGATAGGGTCGTGTTTTTAAAGATTTTTTACGGCCTAGCTCACGCTACAATATAGGGCTTGTGGGCCAGCCCAATGGGTTGGGCTAATTTTGACAACTCTATTTGACGCAACACCCTTGGTTGCGTTGTTGATTAAAGTGTTTGTTAATTATTGGCTCGTTTATTTTAACTTTAAAAAATGGATTTTTTCTTTGTATTTTCAAAAATGCTTTTTATAAAAAAAATTATATATAAAAAGTTTTTTAAATAAATTAAAAGAGTGAAAAGAAGAAAGATTTAGAAAGACATGTTTTTAACCTAAGCAAAAGTAAGACAAAGTATATGAAATGTAAATTTAACAAAAGAATATGCGTTTCTAACCTAAAGGTGGAAGTTGGAGACCATATTGTCCTTTAAGTCGTACGATTTAGATATCTTAGGTTCGTAATACAAAATTATGGAGAAATAGAAGGGGCTATAAACCATCACATTCAAGCTGGGTGGTTGAAATAGAGAAGGGCATCAGGTGTTTTATGTGATTTAAAGGTACTGCTCAAGTTGAAGGGAAAGTTTTATCAGACTGCGGTAAGACCTACGAATTTGTACAAGACATAATGTTGGGCTGTTAAGAATCAACATGAGAATAAAATGAGTGCATCATAGATGAAGATGTTGCGGTGGATGTGTGATAAGAATCGACATGATAAAATTATAAATGAAAATATTAGAGAGAGTGTCAGGGTAGCGTATATAGTGGATAAGAAGGTGGGAAAAAAGACTTAAGTGGTTTGGACATGTATAGAGAAGATCAATAGATTCTTTAGTAAGAAGGGTAGACCGGATAGAGAGAAGAGAAACATTTAGAGGAAGAGGAAAACCCAGAAAGACTATCAGAGAAGTTATTAAGAAAGATATCGAGATCAATGATTTGAATAGAAACATGGTCCTTGATAGAGCATTATGGCAAAAGTTGATCCATGTACTCGACCCCACTTAGTGGAATAACGCTTAGTTATTGTTGTTGTTGTAAATTAAGAGAATAATTTTGACATCCTATAACATAAATATACATTATCGAAGATGAAAACATAATAAAAACCACAATTTTTTTTAAAAAGATGTATTTCAAAAATGATTTTTATGAAAAACTGTTTGAAATAGCTTCAAATTTAAGTGATTTTTTTAAAATTTTGATACCAAAAAAATTTATAACAGAAGGATGAAATACATAAAATAACATTTTAAGAAGAACTAATTTTTCAGTTGAACCTTTTTTTTCAAATTTTTTGAAAAAAAAATTTAACACTATAAAAATCATTTAAAAAAGCTTAAATAAACAGGCCTTCTATGATAGAAACATAATTTATTTTTAATAATATAATTATGGATAATTCTAAAGATAAAGTGAGGTGCTTGGAATAAAACATGTTGTTCCTGCAATGTAGTGATAGTATGGGGCTATTTAGTGTGTATAAAAGAAAATAAAAACTTCATTAGAATCATGAAACATCGTCTATTATAGCAATATATCAATCATAAATGTATATTTGCATTAGGAAAAACTCAAATCCAACATTAAAAAGATGTAAATAAAAAAGAGTTTATTAAAAGTTACAAAGAGTATCTTGCAAATTAGTTTTACAATAATTAGAAGACATCAGAAGTAAGAAGTGTAGAACTGTGTGCATGCATGTTTAATCGAGAATTGATCAAAGCTCAAGACAAGTAGATATTCCTAGCCATGATAACAAAATGGTTTTGATGATGACAAAACCTGAAGATACAACATCCTTTAAAGTGACTTTGCTAACAACTACAAGAAAATGCTAAAGCGGGTTCAAACGGTAAAAAAATGCACAAGAAAGGTGATCAACCTATTCCTCGGGATAAAGTTGAAGATTTAGGGTTTGATGATCACCAGTGATATCCTCTGATGAGGGCATCTGACTTGAATATATCTTAATCCTAATCCACAAGAAGATTCAAGTGAAGTGCTCATATGATTGGTATATCCGACAAATAACTTGAAGCTTCAGAGTGTGAAAGACAGGAAATGTGAAAGCTCGACTGATAGTGTCTGAGTGATCAGTATTTTGTAAAAACACATGGGCGTTTTCATAAATTAGTATGGCTAAATCACACACTCACTAAAACTATTTATTAACTATCTATTTTCAAATAAAATCACCTAAACATATTTTGGAGCCTAGCGAGATGAAATAAAAGCTGTCATATTGATTAGGGAAAGTTTTTGAACTGTCTAATTGAATAAACCAAGTACCAAATTGATTAGATAAGGGGAAAAGTCTATAACTGATTATGACAGTGTATTAATGAATTGTAACAACTCTGTCAAAACCTTCCAAATTGGCCTCAAACAATCGATTATTTGTGGTACCTAATTGATTAGTATTAGGAGCTCATCAATTAGGGGAGTTAATTTTGCCCATAGATTGTTTCCTTTTTGAACTATCTTTTTTCCTATAAATAAAGGCATTCCTCCTCATTTCTTTTCATCCAGAAAATGAGATATATCTTATCTTTGTCTCCCTCTCCCTCTCTCTCTTGCTCTCTTTCTCTCCCTCCTTCCCTCTTTCTCTCTCAATCTCTTTCTAAAATAGTTTTCATTCTCTCACATATTTGTATCATAGTGCTTTGAGAAAAGTTCTTGTGTTTAGTGAGGAAGTTGTTTTGGATGCTAAAGTATTTCAACAATGTGATTTCTTCAAGATCTTTGATGTTCTAAAGTTAACAAAGTTCATTTGCAGCCCTCCAAGGAAAATGTACCCAACCTTAGTCAAAATTTTCTTCTCAAATCTTTACTTAATCAATGGAATAATTTATTTTAAAGTGAGAAAGCATAATATTTCCTTACATTTGGAAGACTTTTCCAAAATTCTAGATCTTCCCCATGACGAAGCTCTCTTCAATCTAGATGAACAAGGGGATAACTTTAATTATAAGTTTGATGCCTCATCATTTCTGATCAATAAAAAGTCATTGGTGCTTCCCCCATTTACTGTTGGATATGTAAATAAAATTTGTCTAATTCATTAGGTGGTGAATCACATGATTTTTCTAAGGAAAAGCAACTTATTCACCTATCTAGATCTGATGTCGCAAGTGCGCGAGTAATTACAAATAAAATTGAAACAAACTGAGAAATGAAGGTGATACATCACATTCTAGAAAGTAAAAGAATATGTATACGATATTGTGATTTGGTCACAAAAATCCTGGAATTCATCGGCTTCAACCTTGAAAGAAAATAGTCAAATGAAAATGTAACAAAAATAGAAGAAGTTGCACTAGCAATGATGAGGTATGAGATCATAAATGGAAAAATAATTCAAAAACCCTCCAAAAGGAATATAAAAGGAATGGATCAACCAAACCAAGAAACTCCAAGGGATTTAGAAGATTTTGACAATGACATCCCTGAAAGACCCTCTATTGAAGATCTACTCAAGTAAATAATCAAGAGACTAAAGAGGACAAATGTGAAGATCAACTTCTTGGCTTTTCATTTTGACTAAGAGTTAATACATCTACCTCCATGGGTTTTCACTAATGATGATAAGGATAGTGAAAAGTAGTCTCATGTATGTGCTTTAGACTTTAAGTGTGTTTTATTTTAGTTTTTCTGCATTGTTTAAATTTGTGCAATTTCTCGCTTTTTGTACTTTGAATTCATCTATGCTTTGAATCAATGAAATGTTTTTACCTTTCTAAATTTTTTACTATGTGATCAATGTGCTTGCATTTTTTTCTTCCTTGTATCTTTACCTCTCTTTTTTATTATGACAAAGGGGGAGAAGTGCACTCTTATAGGGAGTAGACACTACGCCAAACAAGACCTTAGACAACGCTTTTTTTGGCCTTAGACAGCGCTTTTAAGCGCTGTCTAAACCTGCGATGCTAAAGGTTTAGACAGCGCTTTTGGTAATACCAAAAGCGCTGTCTAAAGGGGGGGTATATTTTCACAAAAAGCGTTGTCTAAGACCCACCTTTTTGAACTTTTTAGGTATACCTTAGACAGCGCTTTTGGTGAAAGCGCTTTCTAAGCCCCACCTTTTTGAACATGTTTAGGCATACCTTAGACAGCGCTTTTGTTACAAGCGCTTTCTAAGCCCCACCTTAGACAACGCTTTTAGTGTAAAGCGCTGTCTAAGGTATACGAGAATTTTTATATAAATTTTTTTAAACCCAATTTTTACCAAGTTTTTCAACCAGAATTTAACCTGTTTTTCAACCATTTTTTTTCCAGAAAAATACCACAATTTGGAGATTCAAATCAATCCAATTTGGCCTATTTAAATGTACCAATTTACACCAAAATTATATATCCAAAACAATTGGCAATTCAAACCAATATATATATATATATATATATAGACAAATGTACATATTACTTATATACTACTACGATAAAACTCCGAGCTCCATAATGTATTGACACCATTCCTCTTTAATTTCATCCAATTGAGAAATTGAGTAATGAGCACACTTGCATTCTTCAAAGTACTACATAATAATATAACATAGTTTGATTTAGTTTTAACTATTTCATTATATGAGAGATATGTGTTAAATATTAAAATAACTCATAAGTTAGAAATACATACATCGGATGGAATCTCTATTCGATCCAAATTAAGAGTGTCTCTCATAAACCTCAACATGAAATATCCGCAATCTATTTCATTACGTTGCCGAGGACACTACAAATGAAAAGAAAATATGGATAAATCCTAAGTTTTATCAAGTAGCATCACTAATATATAATAAAACATGTGATAATTAATATACCTTTATTCTATTCCATGTAATATTGGGGTTGACTCTCCTCTTTGGTACTTGTCCATCTCGTAGTGCTCGGAAAGCTTGCATAACGCTAATAAAATATAAATGAATATTTAGAACAATTCACATAAATAAATAAACAAACAAATAAATATACACATTCATATTTAGAACAATCTCACTTACGTGTCAATACATTTCTTCATATCCGGGTATGTTGTCCAATCATTTCCTAACGAATCCAGATAATACACCACTTCTCTGCTAGGATTAATTGCGACCAACAACCAATGTCCACTGTAAGATTAAACAAGTGTTAGATGGAAACTTTCTACACGACGTCAAAATACAAAAAAACTATAATAGATGAATTTAGAATGAAAATCTAACCCAGTATTAAACGGTAAAAGGAACAACTTTTCCGTTTCTTGGTTGTCCATACAGACGTCACGTACATACGCCAGGACCTCATCTGGTCTATTTATTATTAAGGATAAGTTGACAGACGCGGGGCATAAGAATGCAAATCTTTGCTGTAATCCACGTGGGCGCATAACTTTGTCATACAGAAACCTTAAATAAAAACATCATTAACATTAGACTATTCATTTGAAACATAAAGTAAATAAGTTGTTCAATTAATATACCAAAGTAGATCGGATATATACCTCACGTATGTATTGACAACACTGACGCCCAATTCTTCATGATTGAAAACTTGCTCGAACTTTTCATTACCAATAGTTTGTTCATGTTCAAAGCCATATATACCTTTCTCCATATGTATAAGACGAACACCTCCGGTCGGAATATCTGTCAATTGTAGAAACGTCTGAAGGCACGACCTAAACTTGGAGATAGGTTGTTTTCTAGCCCTGTTCTTCTTAGCACCAACATTTTTCTGTGTTGAAACGTTGCTAATCTCTTTACCAGGCAGCTATATATCATATAATTTGTTAGATGAAGTATAAGATATCCAATTTAACATTTTCCATGCATAAATATCATATAATTGTGATGTACCTCTTTTTTTGAGACAACGGACTCGGTATGCTCCGGAATCCCCTTATCCTTTGTTTTGGATCTTGTTGGAGTCTAAATAACATTACCATGTAAAAAATGAAAATAAAATGCTCGTAAAATCTTTGAATCTACACATTAAGGTTAACAAAGGTTCATAACGGTTTTAAGCATACCTCATATCCTACGAGTATGAGGTTTGACGGCCATGCAACATACGACCCTATAGCATCTCCCACCAATGTTGCATCCGAAACATCGTCAGGATAGGGTAATAATGCACCCGCCTCTATAGCAATATCAACCGATACTTTCATGCATCCAGTAGGGAGTGGGTTATTGTGAAGTAATTCTACCGAAGTGTTATACATTTTTCCCTTGCCAACCATCTGATAAGTTGGTGAAGATAAGAAGAGCTGACAATGGGAAACGCCCTAAAACCAAAAATAAATATGACATTGTTAATGTGTATATATGTCATTTAAATAATTTAAGCTACTAATTTAATTTCATAAAAATATATATAATTACCTCTGGAATATTCGGTCGAAAGCTGCAGTTGATACTATCTTTCTCCGATCCATCTCTAAAACCTGAAGCGTTATCCCTTTCTTTCTCCTTTCTTAATTCCCGAACTTCAGCTTCCAGTGCTTCCAATTTAGCTTGAAGTTCTGTATTACTAGGAGCCTTTCCTTTTTTAATATTCAAGGAGGTCGGAGTGATCCCAAACCCCTTACCCCTCACCCGACCAGAATACTCAGGGACATCTAATGCCCGACTAAGTATGCTCCTTGAATCATCTGGAGATACAGACTGAGATAACGCCTCCTGAAAATTAGATGAATATCGAATATTTGTCAAATATTTGTTAATAAAGTTTTGATTTAATTAAAGAAATATTGTTATACTTACACATTTCTCAAATACTTGTAGAACCCCTTTTGCAACAACTCCAGACTTGCCCACACGGGCTTCCTTCCACAAGACATGTGCAGGAAGAGATGTTTCAGAGCTATTCGCCTTTTGTAACTACATATAAAGCCAAATAATATGATCAAATATAACTCATGATGAATAATTATTATATCATTGCAATTTATTGATACTTACCAAAGATTGCTCCAAACGTCCATATCCAACACGTCCTTTCCTGTATCGATACTGGGGAGCTGATGCTCTTTCCCGATTAATTGCACTTAAACTCTTAAATGTCGGGGTTTGTCGTTTGGATTTAAACGTTACCCATTCTTGTGGTGAAATCAAACTTGCATATTTAGATGGATACTCTGCATCAACAAAGTTACCGTCAGCATCCTTAAGAAAGGTGCGGTTTAAATATGTCCTAAACCCTCTTAGGAGCCTCCCTGCCAATCTCATCAAATAAGCTTTTCTTTCTTCCTCAACGTTGAAGCACCTCTAAAAAAACCATACACATTGGTTAGTACAAATAATTTAAAATACATGATTAGTTGGCATAATTAAAGACATAATTATGGTACCTTTATCTCATTCCAAATTTTTTCTTTGACTTCCTTCAACTGTTTGTTTCTCCAATCATCACAAGTAATAGGAATCGCATTCCTTACAAGTGCACCAATGAAACTTGTCAAGGTATGACTGTTAGGCTCAACAAGAGTGCCTGAAGGGCTCCAATGCACATCTAAAATGATGCCTTGATCTCTAGCACGGATCACTTTCTTCATAACGGTTATTCCTCTTTTAATCTCTTCTTCCATAGATTTTTGACTTTCCTCCTGAATAGGATCATCATCATGTGGGTGATCATCATCATGTGGGTGATCATCGTTAGTAGCCATCTAACCTGTAATAAAGAAATCAAGGATATCAAATATATTATATAACAAATATAATATGACAATAACACTAATAAACTAACCTAAACTACAATAACACTAATCTAAACTAACTTAAACTAACTTAAACTAATATTCTTAGACATGAAAACTTTGAAATTGTCATAAAAAAGATCTTTAAAAGTTTTCGAGGAGGAGATTCTAAAACTACATTTCACCTCGATTTCAACATTTTCAAATACGGTGAACTAGAACAAAAATACTCTCGTTAAACTTATAATGTTCATATATCATGTTAATCAAAACCTTTCAGCTACTTTCTACTCCAAAACATACAAAAAAAGTGAGTAAAATAAAATAAAATAACAGAGATAACTGAGCTGCATTGTGTTAAAAAACAATCACAAAGTTGTTGTCAAACATGCACATTATTCCATTCTCATTCCATTCATTTATGGTGGAAATCACAAAGTGAAGGTATAAAATCAACATCCCTGGCACTAAGTCATGAAACCTATACACACCGAGATAACTGAACTGCATTGTGTTAAAAAAAATCAAAAGAGCAATATTATACATAGTGGCATATATGCAGTTCCAGTCTCAGAGCACATGCAACTCATTTTCATCCTCATTCTCACACTAACCTAACAGAAACACACTTACTTAGTCCATTGTAACACCCTAAACTACAATAACACTAACCTAACAGAAAAATATGAAACTCACTTGCTTCTAACATAAAAAGAAAAACTCTTACCGGAAATATAGGAAGGACGACGGCAGAAAGGACGGACGACGACGGCGCTACGGACAACGGCAGAAAGGACGGACGACGATGGTGAAAGGACGGACGACGGCGGTGGTTTCAGCTGGTTCGTCTTGTTTGCAGAAAGAGAGGGAAAAAGGGAAAGAATGAAATGAATATTGAAACGGTATAAGTATTAATACTGATACCGTTTCAATTTTTATTTTAATTAAAAAGACCTTAGACAACGCTTTTAATGAAAGCGCTGTCTAAGGTGGGCCTTAGACAGCGCTTTTGGTTTTATTTTTTTTAATTTATAAAATCGTAGACAGCGCTTTTGATTAAAGCGTTGTCTAATATTTTACTTTAATTTGTTTTTTTAATTTATAAGACCTTAGAAAGCGCTTTCCCAAAAGCGCTGTCTCAGGTCTTATATTTTTTTTTAATTTATAAGACCTTAGACAGCGCTTTTAAGGAAAACGCTGTCTAATATTTTCCTTTAATTTTTTTTATAAAATTTATAAGACCTTAGAAAGCGCTTTCCTCAAAAGCGCTGTCTAAGGTCTTATATTTAGACGCGATTTTATTTTTCTACGTGAACAGTTTCCGTGTTTTCTAAATTTTTAACTTATAGCAGCGCTTTTGTAATAAAGCGCTGCCTATGTAGTGCTGCCAAAGGACACTTTTGGCGTAGTGAGAGTATACTCCCTACTTATGTGAGAGGGAGTTTAAACACCAAATTTTTATCTACTTGTTTAAACACTCCAAATTTTTATCTATTTGATATAGTTGATAATAATGAAGTGGTGAGATATTTTGAAAACCAATTTGATGTTGATCAAGTATTTAATTTGATTTTGGAAATGTTGATTTTAGGTGGTCAAGTTATTTAATTAATCAATTAAAATGAAACTTAATCATTTAATCAAGTTAATTAAAAATCAGTTAACAAAATTAATCAATTAAAATGAAATTAATCAATTAATTAAGTTAATTAAAAATCAATTAACACAATTAATCAATTAAAAATAGAATTAATTAATTAATCGAGTTAATTAAAAATCAATTAACAAAATTAATCAATTAAAATAAAATTAATCAATTAGTATAGTTAATTAAAAATAAACTAACAAAATTAATCAATTAAAATCTAATTTAATCAATTAATTATATAGAAAAAGCAAATGAAAAGAAAATAAAAGTAATAAATAATATATATAAAAACAAAAAGAGAACATGGGGTGGGGCCACGTGGGCCGCACATTCTCTTCTTCTACCAATTTTCCAAACTGATGAACAGTACCAAGAAAGGCCAATGCAGTAAGTAGGAAATGAATTGCAAAACACTAACATTGCAATTGTGAACAATTTTGAAAAAAAAAACACATTATTAGTCTATTTGATCCATATGTAACTATCTCAATTTTTTTTATAAAATCGCATAAATGAATAATGAAAATTCATCTACTCGATCTCTCGAACACAACATGCTCAAAATTCAACAGACAACAACAAAAAATTTATCAAATTAATCGTTTACAGTGGGATGCACAAGAACATTGATTTTCTAGAAATTCACATTTCAAGCTATTTTGGATGAATAATTAAAGGATATGAAACATATTAAGTTCAGCAATAAGTTTATGTTAAGAAATCAAGTAAAATGTAAGAATCAAAGCTTACCCACGCGAAAATCCTCAAGCACGCGAAGAACAACGATGAGTTTCCGGCGAATTTGCAAATTTTGATCACCCTCCGTTGAAGCTTCAACCAGGTACCAATCAATGTGATCTGAATCACTCTTCAACCCTCATCTTCTCCTCTTTCAAATACCTCAATAATTTTCCATTTTGGAGCAATATTCAAGTAATGAATATGCTATCCTTTTGACTTTTTTTTTCTTTCATTTTTTGGTGATATTGTGTTGTTTAAATGGGCCAAGATGAATGTGAGTGAATTCAAATTAATTTGTGTGAAAAGTGAGTGTGAGTTTTGGAGGGAGTTAGAATGAAAATGAAGAATGGTTAGGATTGCACCAATTAATGATCGATGTAAAAAGTGTTTTAATCAAGGGTTAGAATTGCATTTAAGTGTGTTTGTTGAAGTTAATTTTATTGAAATGAGATTGTAATTTGGTTATGGGAGAAAAACATGGATAATGATCTAAGTGAAAATGGTGGGAACAATTTTGAGCAATTAATGATTTTGATCTAATGGCCAAGAGAGTTAGCACAAAATAATAAGTAAAATAAGGTTTTCACAATTAAATGTGTTGACAAAAAAACCCTTGGATATTTTTAAATGGTTAAAAATGAATTTAAAAGAATAAAATGAAATAAAACTTAAATCTTTTTAATAAAAACAAATAAAAATCAAATGATTATTTTCTTGTCTCTATTTATTTTTCTTGGTATTTTATCAAAAGAACAAAAAATAAAATGAATTAAAATGGATAAAAACCAGGCGCGAAAATGCGCGAAAAAAGTAAAATGAATGCATTGAATAATCTACGTGAAATATACTTTCATAAAATAGATAGATAAAGATCAAATCTCGCAGTAGTACCCAGTTGAAAAGGATCATGTTAATCAAATTGCGAACGTAAATGTGATCGAAAAATTAAACGAGCATGCCGGATAAGACTATGCAAACCGTAGATCTATAAAACCCGCAACTACAAGCCCGATCTCAAAATTTTCGCCCACTAAATCTATGCACATTTGAAAACTGATTCAATCGGCCTGTCTGTAAAAAACGAAATTTAATTCTAAGCAAAACAAAATAAAATTGGATTCATGAAAGTTTAAATTCCCAGACAAAATTGGGGTATGACACCAGCAACTAGGGTTCGATGTCAATGAAACTTTTTCCCCTTTTGTAAAGCCTAAAACTATTAGAATATTTCTGACCATGGCATTAACATTTAAGTCGGAACTTCAGCATGTTGAAAAAAACAACTAAATGACACTTTCCAAGAGGAGGTATATATGAAGTAACCTTTTGGATTCATCTCTACGAATAAGTCTCTAGTTTGCAGATCGAATAAAGCTCTATATGGACTAAAACATGCACCAAGAACATGGTATGAAAAGATAAATCAAGTTCTTTTACCTGTTGGCATGTCTCACAACAAGTGTGGCCACTCCCTCCTTCACTACTACGGAAAACACATTTCACATTGGTTGGTAAAGGGTTACCATCATGGTTGACCAACAGTTGTGAGTTTGGGTGTGATTGTAAGTGTGTAGTTTACAATCACACTCTATTTCCTATTGTAGTAAACTTGAAAACATGCTACTTATAACAATGATTGTACTAATCAACCATTGTAAAATTATTTATAGGTCTTGGGTTCGATACCCAGCAACGCCATATTTGGCATTTATTATTCTTGATAGCGCCCATCATATAACAACGATTATATTAAACAACCGTTGTAATTTTTTTTAATATATATTTTTTATTTTACAAAATTCTCAATTTTTTAACCAAATTTTTCTGAATCGTATCAGACCAGAAACAACAACACACCCGTTTATGAATCATATTAGACCAAAAATTATATTACATTAAAGATAAAATTCCATTAAGAACTAAAAGTTGTATATTACATCAAAACAAAATGGCACAAGCCAACCTACAATTTACATATAATTACATCAAATATTAGTATCTTGGTGTCTTAGTGTTTTGTCTCTTGGTGTCTTGACTTTAAACACCTATAATTTCAACTAATAATATACTTGTTAGTAAATAACCTTCGAAATTATAAATTATAATAAATTATGAATAAAGAATAAAAAATATTTGTTAATTTTCCCATACGCCTTCTTGATGATCGTTACGAATAAAATGCACATCATCTAAATCAACTTTTTTATATGAAGTAGACACTTGTGTTGTGTAAGAAGAAGTGGAAGGAATATCAAAATTTTCATCACTATAAAGAATGTATTCTTTTTGGAGAACAATTGACCATTTCCTTGATAAGTCCGTAGGGCATGTCACATAAAAAACTTGTTTTGCTTGAGTAACCATGATAATGGTTCGACCATATAAGTTTCCTTGCCAAGGTCAACTCGTGTGAATCCTAACTCACAAGTTTGTACACCATTGTTATTGGGAACCTACTTGCATTTAAATAAAGTCACTCTAACACAATCAATCTAAAATATCTCCTCAATAACACCATAGAACGCGGTAGATGCCAATATAGGATTCTTATCTTTCGAACTAGAGAAATACATGGATTAGGCCTCAACCATAACCCCACTATTTTGCATTATACTACAATCATCTTTAGCTTTTGTATAAAGAGAAAAATTAGAGTTTTCGTATGCAGTCCAAATTATCACATTAAATTTTGGTATGTAGGACAACCATTTAATTGTCTCATATGCACTATCATCATTAAAAAGATCTTCAATAGCTTCTTTTGTGATGTACCTTTCTATGATCGAAGCTTCCGATCAGTGATGATTCTCCGTATATCCTTTAAAGATCTTCATGTATTGCTCTATTGGATATCTCCACCTTAAATAAACTGGACCACAAAATTTGATTTCTCTGACTAGGTGAACATGTAAGTGAACTATAATGTTCAATTGACACAAGATTATTGCAGTCTCATCTTCTAATTCATCTAATTTTTTGAAATCAAGAACTTTATTACATATATCATTAAAGAATAAGCACAATCTAATTATAGTTACTCTTACATTTTTTGGAAGGATGCCATAGATAGACACTGGTAGAAGTTGTTGCATCAAGACATGCCAATCATGAGATTTTAAGCCAATTAACTTGAGATCTTCCATTGATACAAGTTTTTTGATGTTCGATGAGTAACCTTGAGGAACTTTGATACCATGCAAACACTCGCAAAAACTTTTTTTTTGCCTTTTTAGATAAAGTGTGACATGTCGGAGGAAAATAAGTTCTTTTTCCTCCATCTTGTAGAGCCAACTGTTGTTGTATACCTATCTCCACCATTTTTAAACATGAATTCTTATCATCTTTAGTGTTTCCAAGAATGTTTAGAAGTGTTCCTATTAGACTATCACACATATTTTTCTCCACATGTATCACATCAAGACAATGCCTTACATCGAGGCTTGGCCAATATGAAATATCAAAGAACACCAATCTCTTTGTCCAAATATTTCTTTCAACAGGAACTTTTTTATTCTTTCCAAAGACAACATTAATTTGTTCTTGTTGTTGATAAACTTCATCGACATCAAAAGGTTTATGAGCGCTTTTAAACTCCTGCTCCCCGTTAAAAGCCTTCCGTAATCTACGATAAGGATGATTGAGTTTTAGAAATTTCCAATGCCTAAGGTAAATAGTCTTTTTTCAAACTCAAGTTGGTGAAAACATGTACTAGATTCACATATAGGACACACTTGATGTCCTTTGACATTGTATCTAGCCAAATTACCACATGCAGGAAAGTCGTTGATTGTGCAAAATAACATTGCACGCATCTTAAACTTTTCACCAGAATATGCATCATCAATATCAACGCCTTCCTCCCACAAAAGTATAAATATTCAAATAATGCACTTAGATAAACATCTATGTCGTTTTCAGGTTGATTTGGTCCAGAAATTATCATACTTAACAACATATACTTGCGCTTCATGCTCAACCAAGGAGATGGGTTGTAATCGTGAGAAGAACATGCCACGAATAATGATTAGTACTCATATTACCAAAGGGGTTCATTCCATCTGTGGTAATCCCAAACCTAAAGTTTTTTTGGCTCAAGGCCAAAATTCAAAAAAAAAAACAAATCAATTTTCTTCCATTGCAAAGAATCAGCTACACGATGAATGTTTCCATCACATTTTCTTTAATCTGCATGCCATCTTATTCTTTACACCATTCACATTAGCAAAAAGAATCTTAAACCTTGAAATTATTGGCAAGTACCATAACACTTTAGCAAGAGGACACTTCTTGCTTACATTGTCATTGTCATTGTCATTGTCATCATCGTTGTTGTCCTTCAACTAGTAACGCGACTCACCATATTCTGGACATTGATCCAAATTTTCATACTCTTTCATGTATAATATACAATCATTAGAACATGCATGTATTTTGATATACTCCAAACCCATTGAACACAATATATTTTTGATCTCATAACAACGATTCGACAAATTGTTATTTTCTAGTAGCATTTGTTTCAACAAATCAACTAATTATATATAACTTTTATTCGACCACCCATTTTTTTGCCTTTACATTAAACAATTTTAACAATGCAAATAATCTTGTAAAATTTAATCACCTATTATATAATGACACATTTTTATCACTACATAAAATATCATAAATATGAACTATCATATATGACGATTTTCCAATATCATTAAGAAATTAAAACAAATTACTTATCCTAATGTGCATAATTTAATATGAGAGTGCAATGGAATAGGTGGCAGAAAGAGAGAAAGGATCCACCACTGTGTTCTACTCTACTACTAGTCTCTTGCTAGCTACACATGCACAAGACTGCTATATATCAGCTCTCTACATATCATAATATAATATCTGACCTATACTACTACCCTATTCATACAACATAGCTCTTGATCAATCATCATGCGTCTGCTATTCCCTTTATAGCTTTCTTAGCGGTTCTTAAATTTTGAATTCAATTTCTTCCTTTTCTTCCTAACTGTGCAATGATATTTCTTTCCTTTTAAATTCACTGTTTCACAAGATGGGTATTGTCCCGGTGTTGTCTTTATGATTCCTTCATTACTATTGTATCTACCCTCTCTTGTACTATCCTTTCTTTCTTCCCTATATATAGATTCTCCTCATCTAGATTCCTTCTTGCACTTGTATTTGTTTCTAGTAATACCCTAGTTTTCTTCTTTGGTTTTTTCCTTTCCTTGTTCTTTCTTAGCTTACAAATAGTTGTCTAAATAGAATCACATAGCTTTCATGCATCTTCTTGTTTTCTTTTCTCCTTCAGGTTAGGGTTTCGATAAACTTGCATCTGATTTATTTTCAGTTTTTGTGATATCTCCTTTTTGTCCTTTCTATGTTTCTATGTTACTGAAGGGTTTTGTGTAAAAATATTGATATAACCCTAGGGAGTGAAGTTGATGCATAACTACCACTGAGGAATGATTCAAGAAAGTTCACAAAGGAAAAAGTGAAGCTGCCAGCATGATCTAAGCTTTGGTTAGAGAGCTTTCCTTTGGATAGAGATAAGGGAAGGGATAGTAACCCTAACCGTGACTAGGTCATGCTGTGACAGCCTCACTCTTTCCTATTTTGTGGACCACATTTTCCAATCCAAATCCTAACGATCTCTTCCAACAACTGAATGACACAACAAACTTTAAACATAAAAGGTTAGTGAAATTACTGTTAGAAGAAGCATCTCGTGTTTATTCCTTTTTCTGTGTTTCTGTTTCTATTCTGGCGCGCGTGCGTTGTTATTACCACCTTTTTTGTCTGCCTCTACTTTTTCTTTCTCGTTATTTCATGCCTACCTGGTTTTACTGTTACTTGTTGACTATTGTTATATTGTCCTTTGCTTTTGTTTACTTGGCCTAAAGGGTTAATGGTCCCTTTGGTTTTTTAGGTCTTGGTTCATTGTATGAATGCTTTTGTTGGGTTTTGCTATTTTTACTATAATACAAATGTTATTTAATGATGTTATGATTTGATCAACTATCCTTGTTTTTTTATCACATTAAATAATATAACAATCCTGGAGGATCTTTACTAACAGGTTTATATATTAGTAGATAATCAATTATCTTTTATTTCAGAATTTGTTTATTGTTTATGCCCCATATCTTTGTATATGATGGATTTCTTTGTAGTGTGTTTGTTAAAAGCAGGTTTAAAAGATTATTGGTTGCTTTTGGTTCTAGACTTTGGTTTTTGGCTTGAAGTAATGGAAAGGGTTTTGATCTACAGCATGAAACCTTAAATAAGAGTTGCATTGTTATATTGAGTAATTTCTTGTATGGTGTTGAAAGTTGAATGATGCTAGAGTGATGAATTAACTATGGCGTGTAAGTGCAGATGTTAGAGCGCTATGGTAGTTTTTCTGGTTAAGTGATATGTTCAAAATGGGGCCATAGTTACTGTTACTTATTCCATTTTTTCAGTTGGATCTGAAAGGACTACTATATATATATATATTCAACATTAAACATATTTAATAATTTTTTTGTTGTTGTAATCTTCTCTTTCAATATAGGAGTATTATATTAAATACAGTAGTTTTTCTGGTTAAGTGATATGTTCAAAATGGGGCCATAGTCACTGTTACTTATTCCATATTTTCAGTTGGATCTGAAAGGACTACTACATATATATATATATATATATATATATATATATATATATATTCAACATTAAACATATTATTTAATGATTTTTTTATTGTTGTAAGCTTCTCTTTCAATATAGGAGTATTATATTAAATACAGTAGTTTCTTTATTTCAAAACAAAATTGAAGTGATTGAATAATATTACAAAAAAAGAGAATGGGAGATACACTATTTGTTTATCTCTATTAAATCCAATATTTAAGCATTTTCTCAAGTCACTGAAATCTTTGTTATCTAATTAATTTTGAAAGTTCAGAATCTGTATAGCACAGTAGTAAAAATGGACTATTTGACCAGAATCGTGAAACTAGTAGTAAAAACATGCACTATACCAATCAAATACCGACAATATTTATCATACTTCAAAACCTTAGAGAATTGCCTTCGGGGCTCATAGACTGAATCTGTAGTCAATTCCTAAATTAACAGCATATCTGTTTCATCTCCGAAAGCCTTCTGCAATCAGCATATATAACGATGCTGCGAACATATCTCTCCGTCTTCAAAATACAGTTGGACTTCTACATACTCCAAACCGACAGTTAACCCGTAAAACTTTTCTTCATTTAAAATCTCTAGGATTAATTATTTTGCTGACAGGATTAATTTTGAATTAATTTTTTATTTATTTTTGTTTTGTTATTAAATTTTGTTTTAAATTTCGTTTTGTTTTTAAATATTATATATTAATATTGATTTTTTTTTAAATGTGTTTTGTTTTTATATATTATATATTAATATTTTTTATAATGTATTATTTTAAATTATTAATATTTTTAATTTTAAATTTCAAAATAAATGTTTTGGGCTTAACGGCCATATTTAACATAAGCAGCCCATCATTTTCAATTGAGTTAAAAGTGCTTGTGTGAATTTGATATATAAACATTACTATTTTAAAACTCACAAACAATGTGAGACTTAGAATATAATAAAATTCTGCTGCATGTAGTTTTTATACCATTAACATTGCTTTAAGTTTTGTGGCAAAGATGCAATGCAGAGATATAAATATTGCTTTTGAACATGAGCTTTTCCATACTTTCGGCACAATGGCACCAAATGTGGCGAGCTCTGGAACATTTCTGCTGGTAGGTGTATGTGGCTTCTTTTATGGAAGCATTTTTTTACAAGAGGTGAAGTTGGGGGGTAGTATGGTTTTTTTGTGGTGTTAACGTGAGAGGTGTGATGGTATGGTTTGTGAAGGGAAGTTTATATGAAATGGAAGGTGGATGGGATGGAAAAGTTGAAGTCTTGTGTGTGTTGTTTTTTATGAACAATGGAGAAAGTTTGTATTGAATGTGTAAAAATGGTTTTGATTAAAAAATGAAAGGTTCAATATGTATCACAAAGAGGAGATGAGTGTTATGACATGGTCTTGAAAAAACTGTCCAGCTGGAGGAGGGAAACTCGGTTTTTAAAGGTGTGCGAAGAAGTGTGGAGTGTTCTTATCATGTGAGGGAGATGAGCTGGGTTGTTATATTTGGAGGAAGTTGTTTTTATTGGAAAAAATGATGAAGAGAGGTGAGAAGCATGAAGAGGTATTCTTGGTGTTGTTTTATTTATGCAGGTGGTTCTTTGTAGTGTGTGGTTACAGTAAAATAAAAAAAAAATGAGGGTGGAGAAAAGTTTAAGAGGAAAGTGGTGAAGTACTGGGTTAAAGATGAAAAATGTTAAGGTGGGTATGCATACGGGTTCTGCTATAATAGCAAATGCTATAATAGTGTGTTTCTCATGTCCCACATCGGCTGGTACAAAAATGATTTTAGACTTTATATAAGTTACTTGTGCATTATGCTTCAAACCCAAAATACATATGGGCCAAAAAGATTAATGATGATGATGGGTTATTGGATGTTTAGAGTGGCTCATCAAAGTAATTTAAAAAAAAAAATTAAAAATACAAAAAATAAAGAATTAGAATACAGAATAAAGAAAAAAAATAATAAAAATTTTAAAAAAAGTCTAGGTACAATTAAAAATAAATTTAAAATTAAATAAAAATAAAAATATATAATGTATAATATATAAAAACATTTAAAATGTTAAAATATTTAAAAAAAATGAAGTGTATGCCACATGGAAAAATGCGACATTTTTTAATTCTGTCAGCAATTTAAGATAGGCCACATATGCATATTGCTTGATACAGTTAGCAATAAAGGGGAGTGAAAATAGAATTTTGGTTTGGTAAGGGAGGAATTAAAAAAAAATACTTCAGGAGGGCAAAATTAAATTTCGCCATAATAACAGTGGATCGTATAATTAGTCCAAATCTCTATTATGCAGGACACATGCATTTTTTCAACATATAATACAGGAAATCCTAGTTCAGAAATTCACATAATTTTCCGAAATCCACTTTTAAAATCAAGTAGATTTTTTATATTTTTACACATAGCCTATATTTAATAAAAGCAGGTTGAGTAATAATAGAAAACGGAAATGGCAACACCTTATCTGAAAAACTTAAAAGACATCAACATTACACATGATTTTTCAAACACCTAGTCATAATTTTTTTATTAATTAAAAAATAAAAGTAAAATATTCTTTCTCTTTTGTTATCACAACTATTCTATTATTTCAATTAAAACAGAAATTAAACTTTAAATAAATTTAAAATTTTATCTCTTCTTATTGTTGGTTTACATGCAAGTTTTTCTCCACCTTACATGTTGCTATGCCAAAACCTAAGACAATAATTTATATTCTGTCTTGAAAAAAAATCTCCTATTTAATTTAATATGCAATTATTGAAAAAATGGTTATATGCGTTGATTTTAATGATATAACAAATACTTATTCTTTGGTTTAATGATAAAACAAAATACTCATTATGTCTTATAAAAAGTATCATACTTGAACAATGTATGGTTTTTAAAAAAATAATTAAATGAGTTTATAATTATAAAATTATATTATTTACTAGAATATATTTATTAATTATAATTAATAGAATAGTTGAATAAAATAAAAGTTACTACTAATATATATGGATATAATAAATGTTGCATTGCTAATGTAAAACACAATTATTTTGAGGGAAAAAAAGACTTTTTATGAGACATAATGAGTCTCATTTATTAGAATAATCTTATTAATTATATTATTGAATAAAGTGAAACTTAATTAATATGAATAGGTTAAATAAGTTTTTAATTCTTACAATTATACCAACTTTTAAGTTTGTTCCCTCGAAATTTTTTATTCAAATAATTGTCCTCATAAAGTTTTCCGTTCCTAAATTTAGGCTATCCCGTTAGTTTTCACTAATGGTGGCTTATGTAACATGTCATGTGTGTATTATTGTTTTGCCCTTTGCCACGTCAGAAATGTTGTAAAATAATTTTTTTTTCCTTATAAAACAAAGCTACGTCAGAAGCCTTCGTTATCTTTTCACTTCTTCACACACACCGTCTTCAAACTGTGCAGATCCGTCGTCAACAATGTCGTCCCTTTCTTTCATTCTCAAGTCCCTCTTTTTTCTCAATTGGAGATCTCTCTAATTCTGGTACCTATATTTCTCTCTCCCCTAAGGTTTATAATTTTCCCCCAAATTGTTAATCTGTCAAATAATTCATAAAAACATACACTTTCTTAATTAAAATACAAATTAATCAACTGAGTTTATCTTAATTTCTTCTGGGTTTTCCAGTTTGAGGGCAAGAGTTGCACTGGTTTTTCAGATGGAAAACAACAGAGTATGGGTCTTCAGTTTGAGGTGATTGAAGTGGAAATTAGTTTGAATTTTTACACTGTTAGCATTCTGTTAAATGTTAGTTGTTGGGTGCAATGATATTAGTATTGATGTTAGATTGGTTGTTAATGATGAAATCCAAACTTAAATGAATTGAACTTAAGTTGTTTGGTCACTGTTAGAGTGTTAAATGAATGAGGTTAGAGTTATGTTTGAATTGTGTTAATAGGTTTGTGTAGTGATAGTTATGTGCTGGATATTGAATGTGAATACAGTTATTTGATTTTGATATTAGGATTCACGTTTTTGTTGTGAGAAATTAGTTAGTGTTAGCTCAGATGAAATATTCTGCCAGTGAAAAAAATTCTGCATTGCACTTGTTTGAAGAATCGTTTTTTTTTTTTGGATTGTTAGAAAAGATTTCAATCCCAGGCAAGATCTTGATCTTGATAACAGTGTATACTGGATAATCCACATAATAATACTCACAGTGTATAATGGATAATCCACATACTAATACTCATTGTTATTGATAGAAACATATAAATAAGACACATTCTTCGATTTAACCCCTAATTTTCTTGTGCAGATGAAGACAAGATGTGTAGCTCTAGTATTATGTTTAAATATCAGTGTTGATCCACCATATGTAATAAAGATATCCCCTTGTGCCAGAATGGAGTGTTGGATAGGTAGTTACCCTTCCAATCTCATTTACTTTTGAAACTTTTGCTTTCCATGGTCTGTACTATAAGTTACTTTCTATTATTGGCATTTCTTCATGTTCAGTTAATGTTTGAAATTAGCTTTTGATTACCTCATAATAGTGTATACTTATTTTTGTCTTTAAATAATTACTTGAATTTACAAGTTCCAAATGGTGATAAATCCAAATCAATTGTCAATGAGTTTTCTGGCAGTAAGGTATATATCTGCACTCTATTTTGTACGTATGTCTAATGGCATTGGACTCTGATTTCTGCTTTTACACGTCTAAACCAATTTTTTCCACTCTACACTTGTTGACTCCCAGCTTAACTGTTTTGAGTAAGTGCAGATATTTTGTTGAGATATTTTAATAAAATGATTTAGTAAACCATTATAGTATGTTAAAGTTCTGCATGTTTACGACTATGGTTAGTGGCACAAATAATCTATGATGTTTTGCTTTCTCAATGCTGCATATCCTTTTTCTATGGCACCACAAAAGGCATTAGATTTGATTGGGAAATATTTGACTCGTCAGTATGAAAGATGGCAACCGAAGGTGGGAATATTTTGCTTGCTAGCCTCATCTGCATATAAGATTTTTTTAATTGTTTTTTTACCTGGCCTTGTGGCTACGTTTACAGGCACACTATTAGTGAATTCTGTTTGAAGATTTGAATGATTTTTTATGTTAACATGTTAAGCTTGTGTTATATATGTGTACATATGTGAATGCTAATTATGTATGTATATGAGCTTGCAGGATTGGTGTATTTGATCAAAATAACAAGACACACATAGCATGACTCAAGACATGGATTATGGAGACATTTTGGAAAACATGAAGAACTGCACCCAAACTTCGCTGGGGCGAATGCGGTAGCGAAGGCTCGCTTCGCGAGTGATTTGGTTCGCCTAGCGAACCCACGATAATTCTGGTGGGCGGTTTAAGTCTGAGGCACTTAAAGTTCCATGTTTTAGTTCATTCGCTAGGCGAATGAAGCCTTCGCTAGGCGAAAGGTGCTGAGATTGTAATTGTATAAATAGATTTTCATTTGTTGTAAAGAGGATCTCTTGTTCATTTTCACTAGAAATCATAGTTTTCAGTATTTTGATCATCAAAGATTGTAATTTCACTTGGAGAAGCTGAAGTCGCATCCATTCTCGATTATTCGTTGTGGATGCTCATTCATCTCTTCTCTTTACTTGTTATCCAAACTACCATGAGAAGTGGTAGCTAAACACTCAATGTTGAGGTTAGATGTAGTTGATCCTGATTTTATGTATTGTATTTGATCTATTGTATATGAACAAAGTCTTTGATCAATATATATGATGTTGTTTTCTCTTAATGCTCCATGTGTGATTTGTATTGCTCTAGACATAGATTCTACAAATCATGAACTAACAATTTCATCTCTTAAAAACCAAACTCTAGACATAGATTTGGGATTTGCTATTCGCATTGTGTTGATCTTAACGATTTTTGTTTAGATTGTTAGCGTGAGACATCATCTAACGGTCTAAACAACGATACTCACGATTTTGCTTTAGACATAAACTTAGTCGGGAGGATACGCGGTTGTATTGGTCGGAAACCGAGTTCATATGCTTGATTATTTGTTTATACGTGAAAAGGATTAACGAAACCTAACCTTGACATGCTTTTATCAAAACTTTTACAAACTCTTTGTCACCAATTAATCTTTGCTACAAATTAATGTTAACAACAATTGAGAACCTTTTGAAACCATTGAACTTAAAGTATCGCAACTATTGAACGACACGCATCAAATATCGAACAATCCCTGTGGAGACGATTAAAAACACCCCCACTATTACTCTACTAACAAAATGGCGCCGTTGCCGGGGATTGTTTAGTGATATTGCAAGCATTGCGATAGTTGAGCTATTTTTAAGCTTGTTACCATTTTTTCTTGAACTTGTTAATTTGTTTTGTTTAGTGTGCAGACTTAGTTTATGCGAGGGAAACTACCGGCGGACCAACTTCTTTTCGATCCTGAGATTGAGAGAACCGCTCGTAGAATCAATAGCAGAACTAGACGAAGGATGCAGCTAGAAAGGCAGAAGCGAGAACAAGAGGAAAGTACTTCTACACCACCACCACTTCCACAAATACTTCCAGCTATGGAGGGAGATCCACCACCACCACCACCACCTGCTTCTAGGCCATGCACGAATAGTCCGAGACACAATGCTCAATTCGCTCGCCATGCACATAATGGTCGTAATTCTGAAATGAAGACCGGTATTCTCCAACTGTTATATCAAAGTCCATTTACGGGTATGGATCATGAAGATCCTTTTACCCATCTGACGAAATTCTATGAAATAACGGGAGCGACTGTGCACCTGAGGCAGAAGAGGAGTCTCTGTTCAAGAGACTATTCCCGCATTCCCTCATTGGGAAGGCCAAGGAATTGTACCTTGATCAGTCAATGACCATAATGACGGATTGGAATGCATTGGAAGAGAAATTTTTGGAGAGATTTTTCCCACACACTCGGTTCATGGAAGCAAAGACCGCTATCACTGTATTCACACAAGGAGCCAATGAATCTCTAAACAAAGCTTGGGAGAGGTTCAAATCAATGTTAAGAAAGTGCAAAGGCCATGGTTTTGATGAATTGTCACAAATTCATATATTTAGAAATGGACTTCAACTTGTACACAAAACCTTGTTGGATGCCATCACTGGTGGATCCTTGTTAAACAAAACCGCAGCAGAAGCCACAACTATTATTTATAAGATGGCCTTGAAAGATCATCAAGGTAGTCACAACCGTGGACCTTCTCAACGAACTCCGGGAGTGTTGAAATTGGGAACAAACGATGCTATCCTTGCGCAGAACAAATTATTATCACAACAGGTTAAGTTGTTGACTAAGCAAATGTCTAAACTGCCGCAACAATTCAAAGAAATTCATGATTCTTCAAGTAAAAATGTGCAAGTGTTAGTTTGTGAACTGTGTAGAGGTGACCATCCAACCGGTTATTGTCCTCCAGTTGTGGAGGAGGCAAATTATGCTGGAAATCAAGGATACCAACCCCGACCTCCGTATCAACAAGGCAACCAAGGTTACCAACAATGGGCTAACCAAGGTTATCAACAACCATGGAGACCGCAAGAAGCCAGACCATCAAACCGTCAACAATACCAAAATTACACTCAACCTCCGCAAGATCCCGTTGGAAATACGAAGATGGAGGACACTCTTACACAATTTATGCAAATGTCAATTTCCAATCAAAAGAATACCGATGCGGCCATAAGGAATCTTGAAACACAAGTCGGGAAATTATCAAAACAATTGGCCGACCAACAAAAAGGGCACTTTACGACAAATAGGTTTCCGAATCCTAAAGATTGTAAAGCAATTCTCACAAGAAGTGGAAGAGAGATTGACATGGGTGTAGGTAAAAGAGTAGTGGAGGAGGAGGTTGTAGTTGAAAAAGAAAGAGATAGTGATGAGATTGAAGTAGAAAAAAATGTTGAGGGTGTTTTAGTTGAAAATGAGAAGGAAAAAAGTGAGGATGAGAAAAAAATAGAGAGTGAAGAAAAAGTGAAGAGAACTAGGAAGGGAAAAGAACCGGTGAACAATATTTCGATCCAACACTTACCATATCCTCATGCTCCTACAAAGAAAGATAGTGCGAGGCACTATTCTCGATTTATGGATATTTTCAAACAATTACAAATAAATATTCCATTTGTCGAGGCTTTGGAGCAAATGCCTAAATATGCGAAATTTATGAAGGATATCCTCACGAAAAAGAAGAGGTATACGGATCAAGAGACGATTATGGTAGATGCTAGTTGTAGCGCCATCATTCAACGTACTCTCCCGAGGAAAGAATGTGATTCGGGACGAGTCACCTTACCGGTTACTATAGGAAACATCTATGTGGGCAACAGATTGATTGATTTGGGCTCTAGTATCAACTTGATACCTTTGTCGACTGTAAAACGGTTAGGACACATGGAATTGAGGTCCACTCAAATGACATTGCAACTCTCAGATAAATCTATTACCCGTCCTCACGGTGTAGCGGAAGATGTGTTGGTCAAAGTGGACAAATTTTTGTTTCCGATAGACTTTGTTGTCATTGAAATGAAGGAGGATGAGGATGCACCTTTAATTCTTGGAAGACCTTTCATGAAAACTGCCCGAATGGCAATTGACATGGACGATGGTCTCATGAAAGTGAGAGTCCAAGATGAAGAGGTGTGTTTCAATCTTTATGATGCCATGAAGCACAAGAAAGATAAAGGTGATTGTTTCCGAATCGATGCAACGGAGGAAGCGAGTATGGAAGTTACAAAGCAAATTCATGTCATTGATCCTTTACAAAGAGCTTTGGATGATTCCTTGGAAGTATTCTCGGTTGAAGAAGAGCAAGCTCTTGAAGAGTGTTTGTTAGAGCTTGAAGCTTTGGAAGAATTGCAACCTTGGGAGTATGAAGAGGAAATTCTAAAAAAAGTGGTTAATGATGAACAATCCAAACTTGAACTGAAAGTGTTACCTTCAACCTTGAAGTATGCTTTTCTCGATGACGGTGGTAATAAACCGGTGATGATAAGTAGTATTTTATCTGAAAACGAGGAAAGTCGCTTAATTCAAGTGTTGAGAAAAAATCAGGATGCAATGGGATGGACGTTGTCCGATCTCAAAGGCATAAGCCCTTCATATTGCATGCACCGTATATTCATGGAGGAAGATTTTAAACTGGTTGCTCAACCTCAACGCCGGTTAAATCCAATCATGAAAGAAGTGGTTAGAAAGGAAGTGGTAAAAATGTTAGATGCCGGAGTGATTTATCCCATTTCTGACAGCCCGTGGGTTAGTCCGGTGCATGTGGTACCGAAAAAAGGAGGATTAACGGTGGTCCGAAACGAGAAAAATGAGCTCATTCCAACAAAAACCGTGACCGGGTGGAGAATGTGCATCGATTACCGTAGGTTGAATAAAGCTACGAGAAAAGATCATTTCCCTCTACCTTTTATGGATCAAATGCTCGAAAGGCTTTCCGGTCAACAATTCTACTGTTTTTTAGATGGTTACTCGGCTTCAAACCAAAAAACATATGGGCCAAAAAGAGTAATGAAGATGATGGGTTATTGGATGTTTAGAGTGGCTCATCAAAGTAATTTGAAAAAAAAAATTAAAAATACAAAAAATAAAGAATTAGAATAAAGAATAAAGAAAAAAAAAAAAAAAAGTCTAGGTACAATTAAAAATAAATTTAAAATTAAATAAAAATAAAAATATATAATGTATAATATATAAAAACATTTAAAATGTTAAAATATTAAAAAAAAAATGAAGTGTATGCCACATGGAAAAATGCGACATTTTTTAATTCTGTCAGCAATTTAAGATAGGCCACATATGCATATTGCTTGATACAGTTAGCAAAAAAGGGGAGTGAAAATAGAATTTTGGTTTGGTAAGGGGGGAATTAAAAAAAAATACTTCAGGAGGGCAAAATTAAATTTCGCCATAATAACAGAGGATCGTATAATTAATCCAAATCTCTATTATGCAGGACACCTGCGTTTTCTCAACATATAATACAGGAAATCCTAGTTCAGAAATTCACATAATTTTCCGAAATCCACTTTTAAAATCAAGTAGATTTTTTATATTTTTAGACATAGCCTATATTTAATAAAAGCAGGTTGAGTAATAATAGAAAACGGTAATGGCAACACCTTATCTGAAAAACTTAAAAGACATCAACATTACACATGATTTTTCAAACACCTAGTCATAATTTTTTTATTAATTAAAAAATAAAAGTAAAATATTCTTTCTCTTTTGTTATCACAACCATTCTATTATTTCAATTAAAACAGAAATTAAACTTTAAATAAATTTAAAATTTTATCTCTTCTTATTGTTGGTTTACATGCAAGTTTTTTTCCACTTTACATGTTGCGATGCCAAAACCTAAGACAATAATTTACATTCTGTCTTGGAAAAAAATCTCCTATTTAATTAAATATGCAATTATTGAAAAAATGGTTATATGCGTTGATTTTAATGATATAACAAATACTTATTCTTTGGTTTAATGATAAAACAAAATACTCATTATGTCTTATAAAAAGTATCATACTTGAACAATGTATGGTTTTTAAAAAAAATAATTAAATGAGTTTATAATTATAAAATTATATTATTTACTAGAATATATTTATTAATTATAATTAATAGAATAGTTGAATAAAATAAAAGTTACTACTAATATATATGGATATAATAAATGTTGCATTGCTAATGTAAAACACAATTATTTTGAGGGAAAAAAAGACTTTTTATGAGACATAATGAGTCTCATTTATTAGAATAATCTTATTAATTATATTATTGAATAAAGTGAAACTTAATTAATATGAATAGGTTAAATAAGTTTTTAATTCTTACAATTATACCAACTTTTAAGTTTGTTCCCTCGAATTTTTTATTCAAATAATTGTCCTCATAAAGTTTTCCGTTCCTAAATTTAGTCTATCCCGTTAGTTTTCACTAATGGTGGCTTATGTAACATGTCATGTGTGTATTATTGTTTTGCCCTTTGCCACGTCAGAAATGTTGTAAAATAATTTGTTTTCCTTATAAAACAAAGCTACGTCAGAAGCCTTTGTTATCTTTTCACTTCTTCAAACACACCGTCTTCAAACCGTGCAGATCCGCCGTCAACGATGTCTTCCCTTTCTTTCATTCTCAAGTCCCTCTTTTTCCTCAATTGGAGATCTCTCTAATTCTGGTACCTATATTTCTCTCTCCCCTAAGGTTTATAATTTTCCCCCAAATTGTTAATCTGTCAAATAATTCATAAAAACATACACTTTCTTAATTAAAATACAAATTAATCAACTGAGTTTATCTTAATTTCTTCTCGGTTTTTCAGTTTGAGGGCAAGAGTTGCACTGGTTTTTCAGATGGAAAACAACAGAGTATGGGTCTTCAGTTTGAGGTGATTGAAGTGGAAATTAGTTTGAATTTTTACACTGTTAGCATTCTGTTAAATGTTAGTTGTTGGGTGCAATGATATTAGTATTGATGTTAGATTGGTTGTTAATGATGAAATCCAAACTTAAATGAATTGAACTTAAGTTGTTTGGTCACTGTTAGAGTGTTAAATGAATGAGGTTAGAGTTATGTTTGAATTGTGTTAATAGGTTTGTGTAGTGATAGTTATGTGCTGGATATTGAATGTGAATACAGTTATTTGATTTTGATATTAGGATTCACGTTTTTGTTGTGAGAAATTAGTTAGTGTTAGCTCAGATGAAATATTCTGTCAGTGAAAAAAATTCTGCATTGCACTTGTTTGAAGAATCATTTTTTTTTTTTGGATTGTTACAAAAGATTTCAATCCTAGGCAAGATCTTGATCTTGATAACAGTGTATAATGGATAATCCACATAATAATACTCACAGTGTATAATGGATAATCCACATACTAATACTCATTGTTATTGATAGAAACATATAAATAAGACACATTCTTCGATTTAACCCCTAATTTTCTTGTGCAGATGAAGACAAGATGTGTAGCTCTAGTATTATGTTTAAATATCAGTGTTGATCCACCATATGTAATAAAGATATCCCTTTGTGCCAGAATGGAGTGTTGGATAGGTAGTTACCCTTCCAATCTCATTTACTTTTGAAACTTTTGTTTTCCATGGTCTGTACTATAAGTTACTTTCTATTATTGGCATTTCTTCATGTTCAGTTAATGTTTGAAATTAGCTTTTGATTACCTCATAATAGTGTATACTTATTTTTGTTTTAAAATAATTACTTGAATTTACAAGTTCCAAATGGTGATAAATCCAAATAAATTGTCTATGAGTTTTCTGGCAGTAAGGTATATATCTGCACTCTGTTTTGTACTTATGTCTAATGGCATTGGACTCTGATTTCTGCTTTTACTCGTCTAATCCAATCTTTTCCACTCTACACTTGTTGACTCCCAGCTTAACTGTTTTGAGTAAGTGCGGATATTTTGTTGAGAAATTTTAATAAAATGATTTAGTAAACCATTATAGTATGTTAAAGTTCTGCATGTTTACGACTATGGTTAGTGGCACAAATAATCTATGATGTTTTGCTTTCTCAATGCTGCATATCCTTTTTCTATGGCACCACAAAAGGCATTAGATTTGATTGGGAAATATTTGACTCGTCAGTATGAAAGATGGCAACCGAAGGTGGGAATATTTTGCTTGCTAGCCTCATCTGCATATAAGATTTTTTTAATTGTTTTTTTACCTGACCTTGTGGCTACGTTTACAGGCACACTATTAGTGAATTCTGTTTGAAGATTTGAATGATTTATTATGTTAACATGTTAAGCTTGTGTTATATATGTGTACATATGTGAATGCTAATTATGTATGTATATGAGCTTGCAGGATTGGTGTATTTGATCAAAATAACAAGACACACATAGCATGACCCAAGACATGGATTATGGAGACATTTTGGAAAACATGAAGAACTGCACATGTTTAACAATAATTATGCAATCATTGACAAATTGATGAATGTAATTAACAATAATGAGGTTATGAGAGTAGACACTGTTAGATGTCAATCATGATATATATTTGTATGAATTACTTGGCATTTTTCATTTCTTTCCATGTGGAATGTGTTGATTTTAGTGAGAAATGGTGTTGTTGTGCATTCATTGAAATATACTTGTGGTGCTTGTAATTTGTGTGTTAATGTGCAGGAATAGGCATAAAAAGATCAAGATTGTGATACACAAAGATTGGAAGCAAGTTGTCATTGAAGGAAGAAATCAACAACAGCATTCGCTTGGCGAGTGTTGGCAAAACAATCAGCGAAGGTTCGCCTAGCGAACGTTAGCGAGTGTGCCAGCGAAGGGTGGCAGAAAGTATGCAAAAACCTACAGTAGGAAAACTGGGTAAATTCGCTGGACGAGGAAGCCAGCGAATGCTCGCTGATGTGCTCGCTAGGCGAAGGTGCCAGCGAAGGGTGGCAGAAACTTCCACTTTTGAAAACACCCAAACTTCGCTGGGGCGAATGTGGTAGCGAAGGCTCGCTTCGCGAGTGATTTGGTTCGCCTAGCGAACCCACGATAATTCTGGTGGGCGGTTTAAGTCTGAGGCACTTAAAGTTCCATGTTTTAGTTCATTTTCGCTAGGCGAATGAAGCCTTCGCTAGGCGAAAGATGCTGAGATTGTAATTGTATAAATAGATTTTCATTTGTTGTAAAGAGGATCTCTTGTTCATTTTCACTAGAAATCATAGTTTTCAGTATTTTGATAATCAAAGATTGTAATTTCACTTGGAGAAGCTGAAGTCGCATCCATTCTCGATTATTCGTTGTGGATGCTCATTCATCTCCTCTCTTTACTTGTTATCCAAACTACCATGAGAAGTGGTAGCTAAACACTCAATGTTGAGGTTAGATGTAGTTGATCCTGATTTTATGTATTGAAATTTAATCTATTGTATATGAACAAAGTCTTTGATCAATATAGATGATGTTGTTTTCTCTTAATGCTCCATGTGTGATTTGTATTGCTCTAGACATAGATTCTACAAATCATGACCTAACAATTTCATCTCTTAAAAACCAAACTCTAGACATAGATTTGGGATTTGCTATTCGCATTGTGTTGATCTTAACGATTTTTGTTTAGATTGTTAGCGTGAGACATCATCTAACGGTCTAAACAACGATACTCACGATTTTGCTTTAGACATAAACTTAGTCGGGAGGATACGCGGTTGTATTGGTCAGAAACCGAGTTCATATGCTTGATTATTTGTTTATACGTGAAAAGGATTAACGAAACCTAACCTTGACATGCTTTTATCAAAACTTTTACAAACTCTTTGTCACCAATTAATCTTTGCTACAAATTAATGTTAACAACAATTGAGAACCTTTTGAAACCATTGAACTTAAAGTATCGCAACTATTGAACGACACACATCAAATATCGAACAATCCCTGTGGAGACGATTAAAAACACCCCCACTATTACTCTACTAACAAAATGGCGCCGTTGCCGGGGATTGTTTAGTGATATTGCAAGCATTGTGATAGTTGAGCTATTTTTAAGCTTGTTACCATTTTTTCTTGAACTTGTTAATTTGTTTTGTTTAGTGTGCAGACTTAGTTTATGCGAGGGAAACTACCGGCGGACCAACTTCTTTTCGATCCTGAGATTGAGAGAACTGCTCGTAGAATCAATAGCATAACTAGACGAAGGATGCAGCTAGAAAGGCAGAAGCGAGAACAAGAGGAAAATACTTATACACCACCACCACTTCCACAAATACTTCCAGTTATGGAGGTAGATCCACCACCACCACCACCACCTGCTTCTAGGCCATGCACGAATAGTCCGAGACACAATGCTCAGTTCGCTCGCCATGCACATAATGGTCGTCATTCTGAAATGAAGACCGGTATTCTCCAACTGTTATATCAAAGTCCATTTACGGGTATGGATCATGAAGATCCTTTTACCCATCTGACGAAATTCTATGAAATAACGGGAGCGACTGGTGCACCTGAGGCAGAAGATGTGTCTCTGTTCAAGAGACTATTCCCGCATTCCCTCATTGGGAAGGCCAAGGAATGATACCTTGATCAGTCAACGACCATAATGACGGATTGTAATGCATTGGAAGAGAAATTTTTGGAGAGATTTTTCCCACACACTCGGTTCATGGAAGCAAAGACCGCTATCACTGTATTCACACAAGGAGCCAATGAATCTCTAAACGAAGCTTGGGAGAGGTTCAAATCAATGTTAAGAAAGTGCAAAGGCCATGGTTTTGATGAATTGTCACAAATTCATATATTTAGAAATGGACTTCAACTTGTACACAAAACCTTGTTGGATGCCACCACTGATGGATCCTTGTTAAGCAAAACCGCAGCAGAAGCCACAACTATTATTTATAAGATGGCCTTGAACGATCATCAAGGTAGTCACAACCGTGGACCTTCTCAACGAACTCCGGGAGTGTTGAAATTGGGAACAAACGATGCTATCCTTGTGCAGAACAAATTATTATCACAACAGGTTGAGTTGTTGACTAAGCAAATGTCTAAACTGCCGCAACAATTCAAAGAAATTCATGATTCTTCAAGTAAAAATGTGCAAGTGTTAGTTTGTGAACTGTGTAGAGGTGACCATCCAACTGGTTATTGTACTCTAGTTGTGGAGGAGGCAAATTATGCTGGAAATCAAGGATACCAACCCCAACCTCCGTATCAACAAGGCAACCAAGGTTACCAACAACGGGCTAACCAAGGTTATCAACAACCATGGAGACCGCAAGAAGCCAGACCATCAAACCGTCAACAATACCAAAATTACACTCAACCTCCGCAAGCTCTCGTTGGAAATACAAAGATGGAGGACACTCTTACACAATTTATGCAAATGTCAATTTCCAATCAAAAGAATACCGATGCGGCCATAAGGAATCTTAAAACACAAGTCGGGAAATTATAAAAATAATTGGCCGACCAACAAAAAGGGAACTTTACGGCAAATAGGCTTCCGAATCCTAAAGATTGTAAAGCAATTCTCACAAGAAGTGGAAGAGAGATTGACATGGGTGTAGGTAAAAGAGTAGTGGAGGAGGAGGTTGTAGTTGAAAAAGAAAGAGATAGTGATGAGATTGAAGTAGAAAAAAATGTTGAGGGTGTTTTAGTTGAAAATGAGAAGGAAAAAAGTGAGGATGAGAAAAAAATAGAGAGTGAAGAAAAAGTGAAGAGAACTAGGAAGGGAAAAGAACCGGTGAACAATATTTCGATCCAACACTTACCATATCCTCATGCTCCTACAAAGAAAGATAGTGCGAGACACTATTCTCGATTTATGGATATTTTTAAACAATTACAAATAAATATTCCATTTGCCGAGGCTTTGGAGCAAATGCCTAAATATGCGAAATTTATGAAGGATATCCTCACGAAAAAGAAGAGGTATACGGATCAAGAGACGATTATGGTAGATGCTAGTTGTAGCGCCATCATTCAACGTACTCTCCCGAGGAAAGAATGTGATTCGGGACGAGTCACCTTACCGGTTACTATAGGAAACATCTATGTGGGCAACAGATTGATTGATTTGGGCTCTAGTATCAACTTGATACCTTTGTCGACTGTAAAACGGTTAGGACACATGGAATTGAGGTCCACTCAAATGACATTGCAACTCGCAGATAAATCTATTACCCGTCCTCACGGTGTAGCGGAAGATGTGTTGGTCAAAGTGGACAAATTTTTGTTTCCGATAGACTTTGTTGTCATTGAAATGAAGGAGGATGAGGATGCACCTTTAATTCTTGGAAGGCCTTTCATGAAAACTGCCCGAATGGCAATTAACATGGACGATGGTCTCATGAAAGTGAGAGTCCAAGATGAAGAGGTGTGTTTCAATCTTTATGATGCCATGAAGCACAAGAAAGATAAAGGTGATTGTTTCCAAATCGATGCAACGGAGGAAGCGAGTATGGAAGTTACAAAGCAAATTCATGTCATTGATCCTTTACAAAGAGCTTTGGATGATTCCTTGGAAGTATTCTCGGTTGAAGAAGAGCAAGCTCTTGAAGAGTGTTTGTTAGAGCTTGAAGCTTTGGAAGAATTGCAACCTTGGGAGTATGAAGAGGAAATTCTAAAAAAAGTGGTTAATGATGAACAATCCAAACTTGAACTGAAAGTGTTACCTTCAACCTTGAAGTATGCTTTTCTCGATGACGGTGGTAATAAACCGGTGATCATAAGTAGTATTTTATCTGAAAACGAGGAAAGTCGCTTAATTCAAGTGTTGAGAAAAAATCAGGATGCAATGGGATGGACGTTGTCCGATCTCAAAGGCATAAGCCCTTCATATTGCATGCACCGTATATTCATGGAGGAAGATTTTTTAAACTGGTTGCTCAACCTCAACGCCGGTTAAATCCAATCATGAAAGAAGTGGTTAGAAAGGAAGTGGTAAAAATGTTAGATGCCAGAATGATTTATCCCATTTCTGACAGCCCGTGGGTTAGTCCGGTGCATGTGGTACCGAAAAAAGGAGGATTAACGGTGGTCCGAAACGAGAAAAATGAGCTCATTCCAACAAAAACCGTGACCGGGTGGAGAATGTGCATCGATTACCGTAGGTTGAATAAAGCTACGAGAAACGATCATTTCCCTCTACCTTTTATGGATCAAATGCTCAAAAGGCTTTCCAGTCAACAATTCTACTGTTTTTTAGATGGTTACTCGGCTTCAAACCAAAATACATATGGTCCAAAAAGAGTAATGAAGATGATGGGTTATTGGATGTTTAGAGTGGCTCATCAAAGTAATTTAAAAAAAAAATTAAAAATACAAAAAATAAAGAATTAGAATAAAGAATAAAGAAAAAAATAATAAAAATTTAAAAAAAAGTCTAGGTACAATTAAAAATAAATTTAAAATTAAATAAAAATAAAAATATATAATGTATAATATATAAAAACATTTAAAATGTTAAAATATTTTAAAAAAATGAAGTGTATGCCACACGGAAAAATGCGACATTTTTTAATTCTGTCAGCAATTTAAGATAGGCCACATATGCATATTGCTTGATACAGTTAGCAATAAAGGGGAGTGAAAATAGAATTTTGGTTTGGTAAGGGGGGAATTAAAAAAAATACTTCAGGAGGGCAAAATTAAATTTCGCCATAATAACAGAGGATCGTATAATTAATCCAAATCTCTATTATGCAGGACACCTGCGTTTTCTCAACATATAATACAGGAAATCCTAGTTCAGAAATTCACATAATTTTCCGAAATCCACTTTTAAAATCAAGTAGATTTTTTATATTTTTAGACATAGCCTATATTTAATAAAAGCAGGTTAAGTAATAATAGAAAACGGTAATGGCAACACCTTATCTGAAAAACTTAAAAGACATCAACATTACACATGATTTTTCAAACACCTAGTCATAATTTTTTTATTAATTAAAAAATAAAAGTAAAATATTCTTTCTCTTTTGTTATCACAACCATTCTATTATTTCAATTAAAACAGAAATTAAACTTTAAATAAATTTAAAATTTTATCTCTTCTTATTGTTGGTTTACATGCAAGTTTTTTTCCACCTTACATGTTGCGATGCCAAAACCTAAGACAATAATTTACATTCTGTCTTGGAAAAAAATCTCCTATTTAATTTAATATGCAATTATTGAAAAAATGGTTATATGCGTTGATTTTAATGATATAACAAATACTTATTCTTTGGTTTAATGATAAAACAAAATACTCATTATGTCTTATAAAAAGTATCATACTTGAACAATGTATGGTTTTAAAAAAAATAATTAAATGAGTTTATAATTATAAAATTATATTATTTACTAGAATATATTTATTAATTATAATTAATAGAATAGTTGAATAAAATAAAAGTTACTACTAATATATATGGATATAATAAATGTTGCATTGCTAATGTAAAACACAATTATTTTGAGGGAAAAAAAGACTTTTTATGAGACATAATGAGTCTCATTTATTAGAATAATCTTATTAATTATATTATTGAATAAAGTGAAACTTAATTAATATGAATAGGTTAAATAAGTTTTTAATTCTTACAATTATACCAACTTTTAAGTTTGTTCCCTCGAAATATTTTATTCAAATAATTGTCCTCATAAAGTTTTCCGTTCATAAATTTAGTCTATCCCGTTAGTTTTCACTAATGGTGGCTTATGTAACATGTCATGTGTGTATTATTGTTTTGCCTTTTGCCACGTCAGAAATGTTGTAAAATAATTTTTTTTCTTTATAAAACAAAGCTACGTCAGAAGCCTTCGTTATCTTTTCACTTCTTCACACACACCGTCTTCAAACTGTGCAGATCCGCCGTCAACGATGTCGTCCCTTTCTTTCATTCTCAAGTCCCTCTTTTTCCTCAATTGGAGATCTCTCTAATTCTGGTACCTATATTTCTCTCTCCCCTAAGGTTTATAATTTTCCCCCAAATTGTTAATCTGTCAAATAATTCATAAAAACATACACTTTCTTAATTAAAATACAAATTAATCAACTGAGTTTATCTTAATTTCTTCTCGGTTTTTCAGTTTGAGGGCAAGAGTTGCACTGGTTTTTCAGATGGAAAACAACAGAGTATGGGTCTTCAGTTTGAGGTGATTGAAGTGGAAATTAGTTTGAATTTTTACACTGTTAGCATTTTGTTAAATGTTAGTTGTTGGGTGCAATGATATTAGTATTGATGTTAGATTGGTTGTTAATGATGAAATCCAAACTTAAATGAATTGAACTTAAGTTGTTTGGTCACTGTTAGAGTGTTAAATGAATGAGGTTAGAGTTATGTTTGAATTGTGTTAATAGGTTTGTGTAGTGATAGTTATGTGCTGGATATTGAATGTGAATACAGTTATTTGATTTTGATATTAGGATTCACGTTTTTGTTGTGAGAAATTAGTTAGTGTTAGCTCAGATGAAATATTCTGTCAGTGAAAAAAATTCTGCATTGCACTTGTTTGAAGAATCTTTTTTTTTTTTGGATTGTTAGAAAAGATTTCAATCCTAGGCAAGATCTTGATCTTGATAACAGTGTATAATGGATAATCCACATAATAATACTCACAGTGTATAATGGATAATCCACATACTAATACTCATTGTTATTGATAGAAACATATAAATAAGACACATTCTTCGATTTAACCCCTAATTTTCTTGTGCAGATGAAGACAAGATGTGTAGCTCTAGTATTATGTTTAAATATCAGTGTTGATCCACCATATGTAATAAAGATATCCCCTTGTGCCAGAATGGAGTGTTGGATAGGTAGTTACCCTTCCAATCTCATTTACTTTTGAAACTTTTGTTTTCCATGGTCTGTACTATAAGTTACTTTCTATTATTGGCATTTATTCATGTTCAGTTAATGTTTGAAATTAGCTTTTGATTACCTCATAATAGTGTATACTTATTTTTGTTTTTAAATAATTACTTGAATTTACAAGTTCCAAATGGTGATAAATCCAAATCAATTGTCAATGAGTTTTCTGGCAGTAAGGTATATATCTGCACTCTGTTTTGTACTTATGTCTAATGGCATTGGACTCTGATTTCTGCTTTTACACGTCTAAACCAATTTTTTCCACTCTACACTTGTTGACTCCCAGCTTAACTGTTTTGAGTAAGTGCAGATATTTTGTTGAGAAATTTTAATAAAATGATTTAGTAAACCATTATAGTATGTTAAAGTTCTGCATGTTTACGACTATGGTTAGTGGCACAAATAATCTATGATGTTTTGCTTTCTCAATGCTGCATATCCTTTTTCTATGGCACCACAAAAGGCATTAGATTTGATTGGGAAATATTTGACTCGTCAGTATGAAAGATGGCAACCGAAGGTGGGAATATTTTGCTTGCTAGCCTCATCTGCATATAAGATTTTTTTAATTGTTTTTTTACCTGACCTTGTGGCTACGTTTACAGGCACACTATTAGTGAATTCTGTTTGAAGATTTGAATAATTTAATATGTTAACATGTTAAGCTTGTGTTATATATGTGTACATATGTGAATGCTAATTATGTATGTATATGAGCTTGCAGGATTGGTGTATTTGATCAAAATAACAAGACACACATAGCATGACTCAAGACATGGATTATGGAGACATTTTGGAAAACATGAAGAACTGCACATGTTTAACAATAATTGTGCAATCATTGACAAATTGATGAATGTAATTAACAATAATGAGGTTATGAGAGTAGACACTGTTAGATGTCAATCATGATATATATTTGTATGAATTACTTGGCATTTTTCATTTCTTTCCATGTGGAATGTGTTGATTTTAGTGAGAAATGGTGTTGTTGTGCATTCATTGAAATATACTTGTGGTGCTTGTAATTTGTGTGTTAATGTGCAGGAATAGGCATAAAAAGATCAAGATTGTGATACACAAAGATTGGAAGCAAGTTGTCATTGAAGGAAGAAATCAACAACAGCATTCGCTAGGCGAGTGTTGGCGAAACAATCAGCGAAGGTTCGCCTAGCGAACGTTAACGAGTGTGCCAGCGAAGGGTGGCAGAAAGTATGCAAAAACCTACAGTAGGAAAACTGGGTAAATTCGCTGGACGAGGAAGCCAGCGAATGCTCGCTAGGCGAAGGTGCCAACGAAGGGTGGCAGAAACTTCCACTTTTGAAAACACCCAAACTTCGCTGGGGCGAATGTGGTAGCGAAGGCTCGCTTCGCGAGTGATTTGGTTCGCCTAGCGAACCCACGATAATTCTGGTGGGCGGTTTAAGTCTGAGGCACTTAAAGTTCCATGTTTTAGTTCATTCGCTAGGCGAATGAAGCCTTTGCTAGGCGAAAGGTGCTGAGATTGTAATTGTATAAATAGATTTTCATTTGTTGTAAAGAGGATCTCTTGTTCATTTTCACTAGAAATCATAGTTTTCAGTATTTTGATCATCAAAGATTGTAATTTCACTTGGAGAAGCTGAAGTCGCATCCATTCTCGATTATTCGTTGTGGATGCTCATTCATCTCCTCTCTTTACTTGTTATCCAAACTACCATGAGAAGTGGTAGCTAAACACTCAATGTTGAGGTTAGATGTAGTTGATCCTGATTTTATGTATTGAAATTTAATCTATTGTATATGAACAAAGTCTTTGATCAATATAGATGATGTTGTTTTCTCTTAATGCTCCATGTGTGATTTGTATTGCTCTAGACATAGATTCTACAAATCATGACCTAACAATTTCATCTCTTAAAAACCAAACTCTAGACATAGATTTGGGATTTGCTATTCGCATTGTGTTGATCTTAACGATTTTTGTTTAGATTGTTAGCGTGAGACATCATCTAACGGTCTAAACAACGATACTCACGATTTTGCTTTAGACATAAACTTAGTCGGGAGGATACGCGGTTGTATTGGTCAGAAACCGAGTTCATATGCTTGATTATTTGTTTATACGTGAAAAGGATTAACGAAACCTAACCTTGACATGCTTTTATCAAAACTTTTACAAACTCTTTGTCACCAATTAATCTTTGCTACAAATTAATGTTAACAACAATTGAGAACCTTTTGAAACCATTGAACTTAAAGTATCGCAACTATTGAACGACACACATCAAATATCGAACAATCCCTGTGGAGACGATTAAAAACACCCCCACTATTACTCTACTAACAAAATGGCGCCGTTGCCGGGGATTGTTTAGTGATATTGCAAGCATTGCGATAGTTGAGCTATTTTTAAGCTTGTTACCATTTTTTCTTGAACTTGTTAATTTGTTTTGTTTAGTGTGCAGACTTAGTTTATGCGAGGGAAACTACCGGCGGACCAACTTCTTTTCGATCCTGAGATTGAGAGAACCGCTCGTAGAATTAATAGCATAACTAGACGAAGGATGCAGCTAGAAAGGCAGAAGCGAGAACAAGAGGAAAATACTTATACACCACCACCACTTCCACAAATACTTCCAGTTATGGAGGTAGATCCACCACCACCACCACCACCTGCTTCTAGGCCATGCACGAATAGTCCGAGACACAATGCTCAGTTCACTCGCCATGCACATAATGGTCGTCATTCTGAAATGAAGACCGGTATTCTCCAACTGTTATATCAAAGTCCATTTACGGGTATGGATCATGAAGATCCTTTTACCCATCTGACGAAATTCTATGAAATAACGGGAGCGACTGGTGCACCTGAGGCAGAAGATGTGTCTCTGTTCAAGAGACTATTCCCGCATTCCCTCATTGGGAAGGCCAAGGAATGGTACCTTGATCAGTCAACGACCATAATGACGGATTGGAATGCATTGGAAGAGAAATTTTTGGAGAGATTTTTCCCACACACTCGGTTCATGGAAGCAAAGACCGCTATCACTGTATTCACACAAGGAGCCAATGAATCTCTAAACGAAGCTTGGGAGAGGTTCAAATCAATGTTAAGAAGTGCAAAGGCCATGGTTTTGATGAATTGTCACAAATTCATATATTTAGAAATGGACTTCAACTTGTACACAAAACCTTGTTGGATGCCACCACTGATGGATCCTTGTTAAGCAAAACCGCAGCAGAAGCCACAACTATTATTTATAAGATGGCCTTGAACGATCATCAAGGTAGTCACAACCGTGGACCTTCTCAACGAACTCCGGGAGTGTTGAAATTGGGAACAAACGATGCTATCCTTGCGCAGAATAAATTATTATCACAACAGGTTGAGTTGTTGACTAAGCAAATGTCTAAACTGCCGCAACAATTCAAAGAAATTCATGATTCTTCAAGTACAAATGTGCAAGTGTTAGTTTGTGAACTGTGTAGAGGTGACCATCCAACTGGTTATTGTCCTCTAGTTGTGGAGGAGGCAAATTATGCTGGAAATCAAGGATACCAACCCCAACCTCCGTATCAACAAGGCAACCAACACTAGTACAAAAATACCTTTTTAGTAGAGGTTGTTAAGTCAGTTCACCAGCCACCTGACTTAAGAAGCGATGCGGTGGCAATTTCGTAAATATTTGCAACTTAGTTATGTCGGGTGCATTTAAAACTGATTTAACAAAGATTAAATAAAAAAAATATAAATCGAATTGAATTTCTTAAGTCGCTTGCGTTCACTAACTGACTTAAAAAGTCTATTTTTTAAATCAGGTGTCATCCATCTGACCTAAGAAGTTTTATTTATTTCTAACAAATTAAATTTTAATGTATACCACGAAGCCAATACCCATGAGAAAACTTTTTTTTGTGATTAGAAAATAGTTTTTAAGCAAACATTTTTTTACCCTGTATTATTTTCTTTCTTCCCTCATTTTATTTTTTAAAAACACTTTTCTTTATTAAAAAAATTATGAATTAAATCTTAGAGTTCGTCCTGTTTATTGAAGACGCATTTCTATCGTTCTCAGTATGAACCTTCCATTTCACTGTTCACAACTCATAGTTCGACCTAAAATTTTCTAATCTACGAAGAATTATCGATCGCTAACCTACGAGGCAAGTATGTTTCTACTACGTTGAAGTCCTATATCGTTCTATTGCCATTGTTGGTTCGCCGTTGTTCGTTCGATGTTCTCTACTAGTAACTATATTTTCTTCTCAACTCAATTGCATTTTCTTTTCTTCTACTATGATTTCATATTTTCTCTATTGTGGTTTTCGTTTTCTTTTATTCTGCTATGATTTTATCTTTTCTCTTTTTGTGGTTTTTGATTTCTTTTCTTTAATATTTAGGGTTTGTGGTTTGGGAACATTTTTATGGTATGATGAAACAACGATATGGTGAAGGGTAGAGTCAGAGTTAGGCTAGGTTCACGGTGTTGGAAATCTGTTAGTTTTCCCAAAGAAACAACGATATGGTGAAGGGCGCAGTCGAAGAAGAAACCTGATTCCAACCCAATGAGGATCATTTCACCAAATCTGCATCTCCAGCTAAGACACTTTCTCCCTCCCTTCATATTTCTGTCTCCCAACTAACTAACTTGCCTACTTTACTTGCAGGTAGGTCTATTGATAGGAAAATTCAGCTCCACTTTGGATTGTGTTTTCCTCTTCGAGTTGATTCCAACTCCTCCCAATGATTCCGGTGAATCCATTTCTTCCATCACCCAACATGACAAGAAAACCGCTTCCAAATTTAAATTTCAAACCGCAGATTATTCTTATTTGTTCATTTATAAGGATTGAGTTTCCGAACACGTTCGTTAGGTTCAATTATCTTCTCTCTATTTTATGTACAGATTATTATTTTTTTGATGTTTTCATTTACTGATTTTGATTTCAATTATGTTGTTCTCTAGGTTTCTAGAATGTTAGTCACTGGCATTAAGGTTGTTGGAGTGTATGTTTAGGTCAGTGATAATGCTTACAAGTTTTCAACCCTAATTCTTTCCAGGTATATACATGTTACTAAAATCCGGTTAATTTGGTTGTTAGTGTGTACATGTTAAGTTACTCGCTAGCTATCAAGCAATAATCCAGACCTGAGTAGTCAATAGCGGCACTATCTCACTATAAGACCACTATGGCAAGAGCCTTACGACACAAAACACTATAGGGGCCGTTATAGGGTAAATAGCAGAGCAGAGTGGTTTTCGGCTCGAAGCAGTTTATGTTTAAGGTGTCAACTTCTAACAATAATACATATTTGAACCTTTCACAAAATTTATTGTGTTTCTAATCTACCTTGATCTATCTATATCCATGATTACCGGTAAGGATATGTACGATGTTTTCTCTGTGAGTGTACCGTTATATGTTGTTATTGATATTAGCATATGGTTCAGTTTGTTGGTGGAAAATTTTCACACCAGATCAATGTTTTGGAGTAAATCGTTTCATGGTTGTTTTCACCGTTCCTTTACCATATTTCCATTTTATATTTTCCAAAGCGATGAATTTCCATTTCATATTAGCTGATTCAGTTCAAAAAGTAGTTATCCTTACTGCTCTTTTTCTATGGAACATGTTCACAAAAAACCAAGATAGTCTTGATTGGACTATTATACTTATCTCACTTTCAACTCTTCCTAACACACTTGTTATGGGAATCCCTCTTTTAACAACTATGTATGGTGATTTCTCTGGAAATCTCATGGAACAAATTGTTGTTCTACAAAGTGTTATTTAGTATAATCTTATGTTGTTTTTATTTGAATATAGAGCTGCTAAACTTCTCATTACATAACAATTTTCTAAAACTGCAACTTCTATCCTTTCATTCAAAGTTGATTCTGATGTTGTTTTGCTCAACAGTAGAGATAGGCGAGGATGGTAAACTTCATCTTGTTGTTAGAAGATCAATTATGAACTCTATGGTATCTAGATTTTTAACAAATCTCATTTGCACAATATGACGCCACGAGCTTCAAATCTCACTGGTGTTGAGATTTATTCAGTTCACATTGAAACACTATTTCATCAAAAGGTACAAGTACTGGACGCACTGGATTGCTTTATGGTTCTAAAGTACAAGAATAAAGAATAAAGATAGCATTAGCGGTGGAAATGGTAATGGAACTAACAATAAATAGTTACACATGTTTATTTGGAGTTCAAGTACATCACATATAGTTATACATATATTACTACTAAGTATGAATATTACTACTAACTCCTAAACTCCCTCAAGTACATCACAAATAGTTATACATATATTACTACTAAGTATGAATATTACTACTAACTCCTAAACTCCCTTAAGTACTGTTATCAACTCTTGTATTGTTATCAACTTCTTCTAGTGAACATAATCATCTTTCATTTTAAGTATGAATATTACTACTAAGTCCTAAACTCCCTCAAGTACTGTTATCAACTCTTGTATGCTTTGTGTTTTTGACTTTCGATTAATGTCTAAGTTCATAGCTGATGATATATAATTAAGACTGCCAAAAAAAGAAGGAGATACTACAAAAGTGGATTTGATATTGTATTCTAGAGAATAATTTGTACTATAATATTGTCACTTTAAGTGGGCTAAAAATATTAGAGTTGATTCTAAATATTTATGATAAAATATTGATGTACATTTTTAATACTTTCCTCACTTGTTGCAGATAATGGTACTTGCCTAAAGCTCTCTATGATGCTATATGTCATTTCTTTCCTTCTTGGAGCCTTCCTGATTGACCCTTTGATGGATATTTGATGGATATTAGTAGGACTAGTTGTGAGGTTATTATAACTTAACATGATTTGTGTGCAAAGACAAAAGGTATTTTTCTATCAATTTTAGTTTCATCATTTACATGCACTTTTAGATTTATTTTTGTTTTCCTCTAGAAATATTATGGATGAATTAGTGTTTATTATTGTATGTTAATAAAGATAGTTTTTTAATTTGATCTACATACTAATGCAGATTATAGTTAGGGAGTATGTGGAAAAATATTTGGTTTGGTGATAAAATAGAAAATTTATTTTTAAAAAGATAGTATAGACCGTGGCAAATTTTGTTTATACAAACTGAAATTATCTATTAGGTCGGTTATGTTATCACCTGACTTAATTTGTGATTTTGTTAAGTCGGGTCAAACATCTGACTTAAAAGGTCAAGACTTGTTACAACGCCTACTCTTAAGTCGGGTACGAAACCGACCTAAGAGCTCATTTTTACCCGACTTAAGAAGTGTTTTTTGTACTAGTGCAAGGTTACCAACAACGGGCTAACCAAGGTTATCAACAACCATGGAGACCGCAAGAAGCCAGACCATCAAACCGTCAACAATACCAAAATTACACTCAACCTCCGCAAGCTCCCGTTGGAAATACGAAGATGGAGGACACTCTTACACAATTTATGCAAATGTCAATTTCCAATCAAAAGAATACCGATGCGGACATAAGGAATCTTGAAACACAAGTCGGGAAATTATCAAAACAATTGGCCGACCAACAAAAAGGGCACTTTACGGCAAATAGGCTTCCGAATCCTAAAGATTGTAAAGCAATTCTCACAAGAAGTGGAAGAGAGATTGACATGGCTGTAGGTAAAAGAGTAGTGGAGGAGGAGGTTGTAGTTGAAAAAGAAAGAGATAGTGATGAGATTCAAGTAGAAAAAAATGTTGAGGGTGTTTTAGTTGAAAATGAGAAGGAAAAAGGTGAGGATGAGAAAAAAATAGAGAGTGAAGAAAAAGTGAAGAGAACTAGGAAGGGAAAAGAACCGGTGAACAATATTTCAATCCAACACTTACCATATCCTCATGCTCCTACAAAGAAAGATAGTGCGAGGCACTATTCTCGGTTTATGGATATTTTCAAACAATTACAAATAAATATTCCATTTGCCGAGGCTTTGGAGTAAATGCCTAAATATGTGAAATTTATGAAGGATATCCTCACGAAAAAGAAGAGGTATACGGATCAAGAGACGATTATGGTAGATGCTAGTTGTAGCGCCATCATTCAACGTACTCTCCTGAGGAAAAAATGTGATTCGGGACGAGTCACCTTACCGGTTACTATAGGAAACATCTATGTGGGCAACGGATTGATTGATTTGGGCTCTAGTATCAACTTGATACCTTTGTCGACTGTAAAACGGTTAGGACACATGGAGTTGAGGTCCACTCAAATGACATTGCAACTCGCAGATAAATCTATTACCCGTCCTCACGGTGTAGTGGAAGATGTGTTGGTCAAAGTGGACAAATTTTTGTTTCCGATAGACTTTGTTGTCATTGAAATGAAGGAGGATGAGGATGCACCTTTAATTCTTGGAAGGCCTTTCATGAAAACTGCCCGAATGGCAATTGACATGGACGATGGTCTCATGAAAGTGAGAGTCCAAGATGAAGAGGTGTGTTTCAATCTTTATGATGCCATGAAGCACAAGAAAGATAAAGGTGATTGTTTCCGAATCGATGCAACGGAGGAAGCGAGTATGGAAGTTACAAAGCAAATTCATGTCATTGATCCTTTACAAAGAGCTTTGGATGATTCCTTGGAAGTATTCTCGGTTGAAGAAGAGCAAGCTCTTGAAGAGTGTTTGTTAGAGCTTGAAGCTTTGGAAGAATTGCAACCTTGGGAGTATGAAGAGGAAATTCTAAAAAAAGTGGTTAATGATGAACAATCCAAACTTGAACTGAAAGTGTTACCTTCAACCTTGAAGTATGCTTTTCTCGATGACGGTGGTAATAAACCGGTGATCATAAGTAGTATTTTATCTGAAAACGAGGAAAGTCGCTTAATTCAAGTGTTGAGAAAAAATCAGGATGCAATGGGATGGACGTTGTCCGATCTCAAAGGCATAAGCCCTTCATATTGCATGCACCGTATATTCATGGAGGAAGATTTTTTAAACTGGTTGCTCAACCTCAACGCCGGTTAAATCCAATCATGAAAGAAGTGGTTAGAAAGGAAGTGGTAAAAATGTTAGATGCCAGAATGATTTATCCCATTTCTGACAGCCCGTGGGTTAGTCCGGTGCATGTGGTACCGAAAAAAGGAGGATTAACGGTGGTCCGAAACGAGAAAAATGAGCTCATTCCAACAAAAACCGTGACCGGGTGGAGAATGTGCATCGATTACCGTAGGTTGAATAAAGCTACGAGAAAAGATCATTTCCCTCTACCTTTTATGGATCAAATGCTCAAAAGGCTTTCCAGTCAACAATTCTACTGTTTTTTAGATGGTTACTCGGCTTCAAACCAAAATACATATGGGCCAAAAAGAGTAATGAAGATGATGGGTTATTGGATGTTTAGAGTGGCTCATCAAAGTAATTTAAAAAAAAAATTAAAAATACAAAAAATAAAGAATTAGAATAAAGAATAAAGAAAAAAAATAATAAAAATTTAAAAAAAAGTCTAGGTACAATTAAAAATAAATTTAAAATTAAATAAAAATAAAAATATATAATGTATAATATATAAAAACATTTAAAATGTTAAAATATTTTAAAAAAATGAAGTGTATGCCACATGGAAAAATGCGACATTTTTTAATTCTGTCAGCAATTTAAGATAGGCCACATATGCATATTGCTTGATACAATTAGCAATAAAGGGGAGTGAAAATAGAATTTTGGTTTGGTAAGGGGGGAATTAAAAAAAAATACTTCAGGAGGGCAAAATTAAATTTCGCCATAATAACAGAGGATCGTATAATTAATCCAAATCTCTATTATGCAGGACACCTGCGTTTTCTCAACATATAATACAGGAAATCCTAGTTCAGAAATTCACATAATTTTCCGAAATCCACTTTTAAAATCAAGTAGATTTTTTATATTTTTAGACATAGCCTATATTTAATAAAAGCAGGTTAAGTAATAATAGAAAACGGTAATGGCAACACCTTATCTGAAAAACTTAAAAGACATCAACATTACACATGATTTTTCAAACACCTAGTCATAATTTTTTTATTAATTAAAAAATAAAAGTAAAATATTCTTTCTCTTTTGTTATCACAACCATTCTATTATTTCAATTAAAGCAGAAATTAAACTTTAAATAAATTTAAAATTTTATCTCTTCTTATTGTTGGTTTACATGCAAGTTTTTTTCCACCTTACATGTTGCGATGCCAAAACCTAAGACAATAATTTACATTCTGTCTTGGAAAAAAATCTCCTATTTAATTTAATATGCAATTATTGAAAAAATGGTTATATGCGTTGATTTTAATGATATAACAAATACTTATTCTTTGGTTTAATGATAAAACAAAATACTCATTATGTCTTATAAAAAGTATCATACTTGAACAATGTATGGTTTTAAAAAAAATAATTAAATGAGTTTATAATTATAAAATTATATTATTTACTAGAATATATTTATTAATTATAATTAATAGAATAGTTGAATAAAATAAAAGTTACTACTAATATATATGGATATAATAAATGTTGCATTGCTAATGTAAAACACAATTATTTTGAGGGAAAAAAAGACTTTTTATGAGACATAATGAGTCTCATTTATTAGAATAATCTTATTAATTATATTATTGAATAAAGTGAAACTTAATTAATATGAATAGGTTAAATAAGTTTTTAATTCTTACAATTATACCAACTTTTAAGTTTGTTCCCTCGAAATATTTTATTCAAATAATTATCCTCATAAAGTTTTCCGTTCCTAAATTTAGTCTATCCCGTTAGTTTTCACTAATGGTGGCTTATGTAACATGTCATGTGTGTATTATTGTTTTGCCTTTTGCCACGTCAGAAATGTTGTAAAATAATTTTTTTTCTTTATAAAACAAAGCTACGTCAGAAGCCTTCGTTATCTTTTCACTTCTTCACACACACCGTCTTCAAACTGTGCAGATCCGCCGTCAACGATGTCGTCCCTTTCTTTCATTCTCAAGTCCCTCTTTTTCCTCAATTGGAGATCTCTCTAATTCTGGTACCTATATTTCTCTCTCCCCTAAGGTTTATAATTTTCCCCCAAATTGTTAATCTGTCAAATAATTCATAAAAACATACACTTTCTTAATTAAAATACAAATTAATCAACTGAGTTTATCTTAATTTCTTCTCGGTTTTTCAGTTTGAGGGCAAGAGTTGCACTGGTTTTTCAGATGGAAAACAACAGAGTATGGGTCTTCAGTTTGAGGTGATTGAAGTGGAAATTAGTTTGAATTTTTACACTGTTAGCATTCTGTTAAATGTTAGTTGTTGGGTGCAATGATATTAGTATTGATGTTAGATTGGTTGTTAATGATGAAATCCAAACTTAAATGAATTGAACTTAAGTTGTTTGGTCACTGTTAGAGTGTTAAATGAATGAGGTTAGAGTTATGTTTGAATTGTGTTAATAGGTTTGTGTAGTGATAGTTATGTGCTGGATATTGAATGTGAATACAGTTATTTGATTTTGATATTAGGATTCACGTTTTTGTTGTGAGAAATTAGTTAGTGTTAGCTCAGATGAAATATTCTGTCAGTGAAAAAAATTCTGCATTGCACTTGTTTGAAGAATCTTTTTTTTTTTTGGATTGTTAGAAAAGATTTCAATCCTAGGCAAGATTTTGATCTTGATAACAGTGCATAATGGATAATCCACATAATAATACTCACAGTGTATAATGGATAATCCACATACTAATACTCATTGTTATTGATAGAAACATATAAATAAGACACATTCTTCGATTTAACCCCTAATTTTCTTGTGCAGATGAAGACAAGATGTGTAGCTCTAGTATTATGTTTAAATATCAGTGTTGATCCACCATATGTAATAAAGATATCCCCTTGTGCCAGAATGGAGTGTTGGATAGGTAGTTACCCTTCCAATCTCATTTACTTTTGAAACTTTTGTTTTCCATGGTCTGTACTTTAAGTTACTTTCTATTATTGGCATTTCTTCATGTTCAGTTAATGTTTGAAATTAGCTTTTGATTACCTCATAATAGTGTATACTTATTTTTGTTTTTAAATAATTACTTGAATTTACAAGTTCCAAATGGTGATAAATCCAAATCAATTGTCAATGAGTTTTCTGGCAGTAAGGTATATATCTGCACTCTGTTTTGTACTTATGTCTAATGGCATTGGACTCTGATTTCTGCTTTTACACGTCTAAACCAATTTTTTCCACTCTACACTTGTTGACTCCCAGCTTAACTGTTTTGAGTAAGTGCAGATATTTTGTTGAGAAATTTTAATAAAATGATTTAGTAAACCATTATAGTATGTTAAAGTTCTGCATGTTTACGACTATGGTTAGTGGCACAAATAATCTATGATGTTTTGCTTTCTCAATGCTGCATATCCTTTTTCTATGGCACCACAAAAGGCATTAGATTTGATTGGGAAATATTTGACTCGTCAGTATGAAAGATGGCAACCGAAGGTGGGAATATTTTTCTTGCTAGCCTCATCTGCATATAAGATTTTTTTAATTGTTTTTTTACCTGACCTTGTGGCTACGTTTACAGGCACACTATTAGTGAATTCTGTTTGAAGATTTGAATGATTTATTATGTTAACATGTTAAGCTTGTGTTATATATGTGTACATATGTGAATGCTAATTATGTATGTATATGAGCTTGCAGGATTGGTGTATTTGATCAAAATAACAAGACACACATAGCATGACTCAAGACATGGATTATGGAGACATTTTGGAAAACATGAAGAACTGCACATGTTTAACAATAATTGTGCAATCATTGACAAATTGATGAATGTAATTAACAATAATGAGGTTATGAGAGTAGACACTGTTAGATGTCAATCATGATATATATTTGTATGAATTACTTGGCATTTTTCATTTCTTTCCATGTGGAATGTGTTGATTTTAGTGAGAAATGGTGTTGTTGTGCATTCATTGAAATATACTTGTGGTGCTTGTAATTTGTGTGTTAATGTGCAGGAATAGGCATAAAAAGATCAAGATTGTGATACACAAAGATTGGAAGCAAGTTGTCATTGAAGGAAGAAATCAACAACAACATTCGCTAGGCGAGTGTTGGCGAAACAATCAGCGAAGGTTCGCCTAGCGAACGTTAGCGAGTGTGCCAGCGAAGGGTGGTAGAAAGTATGCAAAAACCTACAGTAGGAAAACTGGGTAAATTCGCTGGACGAGGAAGCCAGCGAATGCTCTCTGATGTGCTCGCTAGGCGAAGGTGCCAGCGAAGGGTGGCAGAAACTTCCACTTTTGAAAACACCCAAACTTCGCTGGGGCGAATGTGGTAGCGAAGGCTCGCTTCGCGAGTGATTTGGTTCGCCTAGCGAACCCACGATAATTCTGGTGGGCGGTTTAAGTCTGAGGCACTTAAAGTTCCATGTTTTAGTTCATTCGCTAGGCGAATGAAGCCTTCGCTAGGCGAAAGGTGCTGAGATTGTAATTGTATAAATAGATTTTCATTTGTTGTAAAGAGGATCTCTTGTTCATTTTCACTAGAAATCATAGTTTTCAGTATTTTGATCATCAAAGATTGTAATTTCACTTGGAGAAGCTGAAGTCGCATCCATTCTCGATTATTCGTTGTGGATGCTCATTCATCTCCTCTCTTTACTTGTTATCCAAACTACCATGAGAAGTGGTAGCTAAACACTCAATGTTGAGGTTAGATGTAGTTGATTCTGATTTTATGTATTGAAATTTAATCTATTATATATGAACAAAGTCTTTGATCAATATAGATGATGTTGTTTTCTCTTAATGCTCCATGTGTGATTTGTATTGCTCTAGACATAGATTCTACAAATCATGACCTAACAATTTCATCTCTTAAAAACCAAACTCTAGACATAGATTTGGGATTTGCTATTCGCATTGTGTTGATCTTAACGATTTTTGTTTAGATTGTTAGCGTGAGACATCATCTAATGGTCTAAACAACGAGACTCACGATTTCGCTTTAGACATAAACTTAGTCGGGAGGATACGCGGTTGTATTGGTCGAAAACCGAGTTCATATGCTTGATTATTTGTTTATACGTGAAAAGGATTAACGAAACCTAACCTTGACATGCTTTTATCAAAACTTTTACAAACTCTTTGTCACCAATTAATCTTTGCTACAAATTAATATTAACAACAATTGAGAACCTTTTGAAACCATTGAACTTAAAGTATCGCAACTATTGAACGACACACATCAAATATCGAACAATCCCTGTGGAGACGATTAAAAACACCCCCACTATTACTCTACTAACAAAATGGCGCCGTTGTCGGGGATTGTTTAGTGATATTGCAAGCATTGCGATAGTTGAGCTATTTTTAAGCTTGTTACCATTTTTTCTTGAACTTGTTAATTTGTTTTGTTTAGTGTGCAGACTTAGTTTATGCGAGGGAAACTACCGGCGGACCAACTTTTTTTCGATCCTGAGATTGAGAGAACCGCTCGTAGAATCAATAGCAGAACTAGACGAAGGAGGCAGCTAGAAAGGCAGAAGCGAGAACAAGGGGAAAGTACTTATACACCACCACCACTTCCACAAATACTTCCAGTTATGGAGGCAGATCCACTACCACCACCACCACCTGCTTCTAGGCCATGCACGAATAGTCCGAGACACAATGCTCAGTTCACTCGCCATGCACATAATGGTCGTCATTCTGAAATGAAGACCGGTATTCTCCAACTGTTATATCAAAGTCCATTTACGGGTATGGATCATAAAGATCCTTTTACCCATCTGACAAAATTCTATGAAATAACGGGAGCGACTGGTGCACCTGAGGCAGAAGAGGAGTCTCTGTTCAAGAGACTATTCCCGCATTCCCTCATTGGGAAGGCCAAGGAATGGTACCTTGATCAGTCAACGACCATAATGACGGATTGGAATGCATTGAAAGAGAAATTTTTGGAGAGATTTTTCCCACACACTCGGTTCATGGAAGCAAAGACCGCTATCACTGTATTCACACAAGGAGCCAATGAATCTCTAAACGAAGCTTGGGAGAGGTTCAAATCAATGTTAAGAAAGTGCAAAGGCCATGGTTTTGATGAATTGTCACAAATTCATATATTTAGAAATGGACTTCAACTTGTACACAAAACCTTGTTGGATGCCACCACTGGTGGACCCTTGTTAAGCAAAACCGCAGCAGAACAACTATTATTTATAAGATGGCCTTGAATGATCATCAAGGTAGTCACAACCGTGGACCTTCTCAATGAACTCCGGGAGTGTTGAAATTGGGAACAAACGATGCTATCCTTGCGCAAAACAAATTATTATCACAACAGGTTGAGTTCTTGACTAAGCAAATGTCTAAACTGCCGCAACAATTCAAAGAAATTCATGATTCTTCAAGTAAAAATGTGCAAGTGTTAGTTTGTGAACTGTGTAGAGGTGACCATCCAACCGGTTATTGTCCTCCAGTTGTGGAGGAGGCAAATTATGCTGGAAATCAAGGATACCAACCCCGACCTCCGTATCAACAAGGCAACCAAGGTTACCAACAACGGGCTAACCAAGGTTATCAACAACCATGGAGACCGCAAGAAGCCAGACCATCAAACCGTCAACAATACCAAAATTACACTCAACCTCCGCAAGCTCCCGTTGGAAATACGAAGATGGAGGACACTCTTACACAATTTATGCAAATGTCAATTTCCAATCAAAAGAATACCGATGCGGACATAAGGAATCTTGAAACACAAGTCGGGAAATTATCAAAACAATTGGCCGACCAACAAAAAGGGCACTTTACGGCAAATAGGCTTCCGAATCCTAAAGATTGTAAAGCAATTCTCACAAGAAGTGGAAGAGAGATTGACATGGCTGTAGGTAAAAGAGTAGTGGAGGAGGAGGTTGTAGTTGAAAAAGAAAGAGATAGTGATGAGATTCAAGTAGAAAAAAATGTTGAGGGTGTTTTAGTTGAAAATGAGAAGGAAAAAGGTGAGGATGAGAAAAAAATAGAGAGTGAAGAAAAAGTGAAGAGAACTAGGAAGGGAAAAGAACCGGTGAACAATATTTCAATCCAACACTTACCATATCCTCATGCTCCTACAAAGAAAGATAGTGCGAGGCACTATTCTCGGTTTATGGATATTTTCAAACAATTACAAATAAATATTCCATTTGCCGAGGCTTTGGAGTAAATGCCTAAATATGTGAAATTTATGAAGGATATCCTCACGAAAAAGAAGAGGTATACGGATCAAGAGACGATTATGGTAGATGCTAGTTGTAGCGCCATCATTCAACGTACTCTCCTGAGGAAAGAATGTGATTCGGGACGAGTCACCTTACCGGTTACTATAGGAAACATCTATGTGGGCAACGGATTGATTGATTTGGGCTCTAGTATCAACTTGATACCTTTGTCGACTGTAAAACGGTTAGGACACATGGAGTTGAGGTCCACTCAAATGACATTGCAACTCGCAGATAAATCTATTACCCGTCCTCACGGTGTAGTGGAAGATGTGTTGGTCAAAGTGGACAAATTTTTGTTTCCGATAGACTTTGTTGTCATTGAAATGAAGGAGGATGAGGATGCACCTTTAATTCTTGGAAGGCCTTTCATGAAAACTGCCCGAATGGCAATTGACATGGACGATGGTCTCATGAAAGTGAGAGTCCAAGATGAAGAGGTGTGTTTCAATCTTTATGATGCCATGAAGCACAAGAAAGATAAAGGTGATTGTTTCCGAATCGATGCAACGGAGGAAGCGAGTATGGAAGTTACAAAGCAAATTCATGTCATTGATCCTTTACAAAGAGCTTTGGATGATTCCTTGGAAGTATTCTCGGTTGAAGAAGAGCAAGCTCTTGAAGAGTGTCTGTTAGAACTTGAAGCTTTGGAAGAATTGCAACCTTGGGAGTATGAAGAGGAAATTCTAAAAAAAGTGGTTAATGATGACCAATCCAAACTTGAACTGAAAGTGTTACCTTCAACCTTGAAGTATGCTTTTCTCGATGACGGTGGTAATAAACCGGTGATCATAAGTAGTATTTTATCTGAAAACGAGGAAAGTCGCTTAATTCAAGTGTTGAGAAAAAATCAGGATGCAATGGGATGGACGTTGTCCGATCTCAAAGGCATAAGCCCTTCATATTGCATGCACCGTATATTCATGGAGGAAGATTTTTTAAACTGGTTGCTCAACCTCAACGCCGGTTAAATCCAATCATGAAAGAAGTGGTTAGAAAGGAAGTGGTAAAAATGTTAGATGCCAGAATGATTTATCCCATTTCTGACAGCCCGTGGGTTAGTCCGGTGCATGTGGTACCGAAAAAAGGAGGATTAACGGTGGTCCGAAACGAGAAAAATGAGCTCATTCCAACAAAAACCGTGACCGGGTGGAGAATGTGCATCGATTACCGTAGGTTGAATAAAGCTACGAGAAAAGATCATTTCCCTCTACCTTTTATGGATCAAATGCTCAAAAGGCTTTCCAGTCAACAATTCTACTGTTTTTTAGATGGTTACTCGGCTTCAAACCAAAATACATATGGGCCAAAAAGAGTAATGAAGATGATGGGTTATTGGATGTTTAGAGTGGCTCATCAAAGTAATTTAAAAAAAAAATTAAAAATACAAAAAATAAAGAATTAGAATAAAGAATAAAGAAAAAAAATAATAAAAATTTAAAAAAAAGTCTAGGTACAATTAAAAATAAATTTAAAATTAAATAAAAATAAAAATATATAATGTATAATATATAAAAACATTTAAAATGTTAAAATATTTTAAAAAAATGAAGTGTATGCCACATGGAAAAATGCGACATTTTTTAATTCTGTCAGCAATTTAAGATAGGCCACATATGCATATTGCTTGATACAATTAGCAATAAAGGGGAGTGAAAATAGAATTTTGGTTTGGTAAGGGGGGAATTAAAAAAAAATACTTCAGGAGGGCAAAATTAAATTTCGCCATAATAACAGAGGATCGTATAATTAATCCAAATCTCTATTATGCAGGACACCTGCGTTTTCTCAACATATAATACAGGAAATCCTAGTTCAGAAATTCACATAATTTTCCGAAATCCACTTTTAAAATCAAGTAGATTTTTTATATTTTTAGACATAGCCTATATTTAATAAAAGCAGGTTAAGTAATAATAGAAAACGGTAATGGCAACACCTTATCTGAAAAACTTAAAAGACATCAACATTACACATGATTTTTCAAACACCTAGTCATAATTTTTTTATTAATTAAAAAATAAAAGTAAAATATTCTTTCTCTTTTGTTATCACAACCATTCTATTATTTCAATTAAAGCAGAAATTAAACTTTAAATAAATTTAAAATTTTATCTCTTCTTATTGTTGGTTTACATGCAAGTTTTTTTCCACCTTACATGTTGCGATGCCAAAACCTAAGACAATAATTTACATTCTGTCTTGGAAAAAAATCTCCTATTTAATTTAATATGCAATTATTGAAAAAATGGTTATATGCGTTGATTTTAATGATATAACAAATACTTATTCTTTGGTTTAATGATAAAACAAAATACTCATTATGTCTTATAAAAAGTATCATACTTGAACAATGTATGGTTTTAAAAAAAATAATTAAATGAGTTTATAATTATAAAATTATATTATTTACTAGAATATATTTATTAATTATAATTAATAGAATAGTTGAATAAAATAAAAGTTACTACTAATATATATGGATATAATAAATGTTGCATTGCTAATGTAAAACACAATTATTTTGAGGGAAAAAAAGACTTTTTATGAGACATAATGAGTCTCATTTATTAGAATAATCTTATTAATTATATTATTGAATAAAGTGAAACTTAATTAATATGAATAGGTTAAATAAGTTTTTAATTCTTACAATTATACCAACTTTTAAGTTTGTTCCCTCGAAATATTTTATTCAAATAATTATCCTCATAAAGTTTTCCGTTCCTAAATTTAGTCTATCCCGTTAGTTTTCACTAATGGTGGCTTATGTAACATGTCATGTGTGTATTATTGTTTTGCCTTTTGCCACGTCAGAAATGTTGTAAAATAATTTTTTTTCTTTATAAAACAAAGCTACGTCAGAAGCCTTCGTTATCTTTTCACTTCTTCACACACACCGTCTTCAAACTGTGCAGATCCGCCGTCAACGATGTCGTCCCTTTCTTTCATTCTCAAGTCCCTCTTTTTCCTCAATTGGAGATCTCTCTAATTCTGGTACCTATATTTCTCTCTCCCCTAAGGTTTATAATTTTCCCCCAAATTGTTAATCTGTCAAATAATTCATAAAAACATACACTTTCTTAATTAAAATACAAATTAATCAACTGAGTTTATCTTAATTTCTTCTCGGTTTTTCAGTTTGAGGGCAAGAGTTGCACTGGTTTTTCAGATGGAAAACAACAGAGTATGGGTCTTCAGTTTGAGGTGATTGAAGTGGAAATTAGTTTGAATTTTTACACTGTTAGCATTCTGTTAAATGTTAGTTGTTGGGTGCAATGATATTAGTATTGATGTTAGATTGGTTGTTAATGATGAAATCCAAACTTAAATGAATTGAACTTAAGTTGTTTGGTCACTGTTAGAGTGTTAAATGAATGAGGTTAGAGTTATGTTTGAATTGTGTTAATAGGTTTGTGTAGTGATAGTTATGTGCTGGATATTGAATGTGAATACAGTTATTTGATTTTGATATTAGGATTCACGTTTTTGTTGTGAGAAATTAGTTAGTGTTAGCTCAGATGAAATATTCTGTCAGTGAAAAAAATTCTGCATTGCACTTGTTTGAAGAATCTTTTTTTTTTTTGGATTGTTAGAAAAGATTTCAATCCTAGGCAAGATTTTGATCTTGATAACAGTGCATAATGGATAATCCACATAATAATACTCACAGTGTATAATGGATAATCCACATACTAATACTCATTGTTATTGATAGAAACATATAAATAAGACACATTCTTCGATTTAACCCCTAATTTTCTTGTGCAGATGAAGACAAGATGTGTAGCTCTAGTATTATGTTTAAATATCAGTGTTGATCCACCATATGTAATAAAGATATCCCCTTGTGCCAGAATGGAGTGTTGGATAGGTAGTTACCCTTCCAATCTCATTTACTTTTGAAACTTTTGTTTTCCATGGTCTGTACTTTAAGTTACTTTCTATTATTGGCATTTCTTCATGTTCAGTTAATGTTTGAAATTAGCTTTTGATTACCTCATAATAGTGTATACTTATTTTTGTTTTTAAATAATTACTTGAATTTACAAGTTCCAAATGGTGATAAATCCAAATCAATTGTCAATGAGTTTTCTGGCAGTAAGGTATATATCTGCACTCTGTTTTGTACTTATGTCTAATGGCATTGGACTCTGATTTCTGCTTTTACACGTCTAAACCAATTTTTTCCACTCTACACTTGTTGACTCCCAGCTTAACTGTTTTGAGTAAGTGCAGATATTTTGTTGAGAAATTTTAATAAAATGATTTAGTAAACCATTATAGTATGTTAAAGTTCTGCATGTTTACGACTATGGTTAGTGGCACAAATAATCTATGATGTTTTGCTTTCTCAATGCTGCATATCCTTTTTCTATGGCACCACAAAAGGCATTAGATTTGATTGGGAAATATTTGACTCGTCAGTATGAAAGATGGCAACCGAAGGTGGGAATATTTTTCTTGCTAGCCTCATCTGCATATAAGATTTTTTTAATTGTTTTTTTACCTGACCTTGTGGCTACGTTTACAGGCACACTATTAGTGAATTCTGTTTGAAGATTTGAATGATTTATTATGTTAACATGTTAAGCTTGTGTTATATATGTGTACATATGTGAATGCTAATTATGTATGTATATGAGCTTGCAGGATTGGTGTATTTGATCAAAATAACAAGACACACATAGCATGACTCAAGACATGGATTATGGAGACATTTTGGAAAACATGAAGAACTGCACATGTTTAACAATAATTGTGCAATCATTGACAAATTGATGAATGTAATTAACAATAATGAGGTTATGAGAGTAGACACTGTTAGATGTCAATCATGATATATATTTGTATGAATTACTTGGCATTTTTCATTTCTTTCCATGTGGAATGTGTTGATTTTAGTGAGAAATGGTGTTGTTGTGCATTCATTGAAATATACTTGTGGTGCTTGTAATTTGTGTGTTAATGTGCAGGAATAGGCATAAAAAGATCAAGATTGTGATACACAAAGATTGGAAGCAAGTTGTCATTGAAGGAAGAAATCAACAACAACATTCGCTAGGCGAGTGTTGGCGAAACAATCAGCGAAGGTTCGCCTAGCGAACGTTAGCGAGTGTGCCAGCGAAGGGTGGTAGAAAGTATGCAAAAACCTACAGTAGGAAAACTGGGTAAATTCGCTGGACGAGGAAGCCAGCGAATGCTCTCTGATGTGCTCGCTAGGCGAAGGTGCCAGCGAAGGGTGGCAGAAACTTCCACTTTTGAAAACACCCAAACTTCGCTGGGGCGAATGTGGTAGCGAAGGCTCGCTTCGCGAGTGATTTGGTTCGCCTAGCGAACCCACGATAATTCTGGTGGGCGGTTTAAGTCTGAGGCACTTAAAGTTCCATGTTTTAGTTCATTCGCTAGGCGAATGAAGCCTTCGCTAGGCGAAAGGTGCTGAGATTGTAATTGTATAAATAGATTTTCATTTGTTGTAAAGAGGATCTCTTGTTCATTTTCACTAGAAATCATAGTTTTCAGTATTTTGATCATCAAAGATTGTAATTTCACTTGGAGAAGCTGAAGTCGCATCCATTCTCGATTATTCGTTGTGGATGCTCATTCATCTCCTCTCTTTACTTGTTATCCAAACTACCATGAGAAGTGGTAGCTAAACACTCAATGTTGAGGTTAGATGTAGTTGATTCTGATTTTATGTATTGAAATTTAATCTATTATATATGAACAAAGTCTTTGATCAATATAGATGATGTTGTTTTCTCTTAATGCTCCATGTGTGATTTGTATTGCTCTAGACATAGATTCTACAAATCATGACCTAACAATTTCATCTCTTAAAAACCAAACTCTAGACATAGATTTGGGATTTGCTATTCGCATTGTGTTGATCTTAACGATTTTTGTTTAGATTGTTAGCGTGAGACATCATCTAATGGTCTAAACAACGAGACTCACGATTTCGCTTTAGACATAAACTTAGTCGGGAGGATACGCGGTTGTATTGGTCGAAAACCGAGTTCATATGCTTGATTATTTGTTTATACGTGAAAAGGATTAACGAAACCTAACCTTGACATGCTTTTATCAAAACTTTTACAAACTCTTTGTCACCAATTAATCTTTGCTACAAATTAATATTAACAACAATTGAGAACCTTTTGAAACCATTGAACTTAAAGTATCGCAACTATTGAACGACACACATCAAATATCGAACAATCCCTGTGGAGACGATTAAAAACACCCCCACTATTACTCTACTAACAAAATGGCGCCGTTGTCGGGGATTGTTTAGTGATATTGCAAGCATTGCGATAGTTGAGCTATTTTTAAGCTTGTTACCATTTTTTCTTGAACTTGTTAATTTGTTTTGTTTAGTGTGCAGACTTAGTTTATGCGAGGGAAACTACCGGCGGACCAACTTTTTTTCGATCCTGAGATTGAGAGAACCGCTCGTAGAATCAATAGCAGAACTAGACGAAGGAGGCAGCTAGAAAGGCAGAAGCGAGAACAAGGGGAAAGTACTTATACACCACCACCACTTCCACAAATACTTCCAGTTATGGAGGCAGATCCACTACCACCACCACCACCTGCTTCTAGGCCATGCACGAATAGTCCGAGACACAATGCTCAGTTCACTCGCCATGCACATAATGGTCGTCATTCTGAAATGAAGACCGGTATTCTCCAACTGTTATATCAAAGTCCATTTACGGGTATGGATCATAAAGATCCTTTTACCCATCTGACAAAATTCTATGAAATAACGGGAGCGACTGGTGCACCTGAGGCAGAAGAGGAGTCTCTGTTCAAGAGACTATTCCCGCATTCCCTCATTGGGAAGGCCAAGGAATGGTACCTTGATCAGTCAACGACCATAATGACGGATTGGAATGCATTGAAAGAGAAATTTTTGGAGAGATTTTTCCCACACACTCGGTTCATGGAAGCAAAGACCGCTATCACTGTATTCACACAAGGAGCCAATGAATCTCTAAACGAAGCTTGGGAGAGGTTCAAATCAATGTTAAGAAAGTGCAAAGGCCATGGTTTTGATGAATTGTCACAAATTCATATATTTAGAAATGGACTTCAACTTGTACACAAAACCTTGTTGGATGCCACCACTGGTGGACCCTTGTTAAGCAAAACCGCAGCAGAACAACTATTATTTATAAGATGGCCTTGAATGATCATCAAGGTAGTCACAACCGTGGACCTTCTCAATGAACTCCGGGAGTGTTGAAATTGGGAACAAACGATGCTATCCTTGCGCAAAACAAATTATTATCACAACAGGTTGAGTTCTTGACTAAGCAAATGTCTAAACTGCCGCAACAATTCAAAGAAATTCATGATTCTTCAAGTAAAAATGTGCAAGTGTTAGTTTGTGAACTGTGTAGAGGTGACCATCCAACCGGTTATTGTCCTCCAGTTGTGGAGGAGGCAAATTATGCTGGAAATCAAGGATACCAACCCCGACCTCCGTATCAACAAGGCAACCAAGGTTACCAACAACGGGCTAACCAAGGTTATCAACAACCATGGAGACCGCAAGAAGCCAGACCATCAAACCGTCAACAATACCAAAATTACACTCAACCTCCGCAAGCTCCCGTTGGAAATACGAAGATGGAGGACACTCTTACACAATTTATGCAAATGTCAATTTCCAATCAAAAGAATACCGATGCGGACATAAGGAATCTTGAAACACAAGTCGGGAAATTATCAAAACAATTGGCCGACCAACAAAAAGGGCACTTTACGGCAAATAGGCTTCCGAATCCTAAAGATTGTAAAGCAATTCTCACAAGAAGTGGAAGAGAGATTGACATGGCTGTAGGTAAAAGAGTAGTGGAGGAGGAGGTTGTAGTTGAAAAAGAAAGAGATAGTGATGAGATTCAAGTAGAAAAAAATGTTGAGGGTGTTTTAGTTGAAAATGAGAAGGAAAAAGGTGAGGATGAGAAAAAAATAGAGAGTGAAGAAAAAGTGAAGAGAACTAGGAAGGGAAAAGAACCGGTGAACAATATTTCAATCCAACACTTACCATATCCTCATGCTCCTACAAAGAAAGATAGTGCGAGGCACTATTCTCGGTTTATGGATATTTTCAAACAATTACAAATAAATATTCCATTTGCCGAGGCTTTGGAGTAAATGCCTAAATATGTGAAATTTATGAAGGATATCCTCACGAAAAAGAAGAGGTATACGGATCAAGAGACGATTATGGTAGATGCTAGTTGTAGCGCCATCATTCAACGTACTCTCCTGAGGAAAGAATGTGATTCGGGACGAGTCACCTTACCGGTTACTATAGGAAACATCTATGTGGGCAACGGATTGATTGATTTGGGCTCTAGTATCAACTTGATACCTTTGTCGACTGTAAAACGGTTAGGACACATGGAGTTGAGGTCCACTCAAATGACATTGCAACTCGCAGATAAATCTATTACCCGTCCTCACGGTGTAGTGGAAGATGTGTTGGTCAAAGTGGACAAATTTTTGTTTCCGATAGACTTTGTTGTCATTGAAATGAAGGAGGATGAGGATGCACCTTTAATTCTTGGAAGGCCTTTCATGAAAACTGCCCGAATGGCAATTGACATGGACGATGGTCTCATGAAAGTGAGAGTCCAAGATGAAGAGGTGTGTTTCAATCTTTATGATGCCATGAAGCACAAGAAAGATAAAGGTGATTGTTTCCGAATCGATGCAACGGAGGAAGCGAGTATGGAAGTTACAAAGCAAATTCATGTCATTGATCCTTTACAAAGAGCTTTGGATGATTCCTTGGAAGTATTCTCGGTTGAAGAAGAGCAAGCTCTTGAAGAGTGTCTGTTAGAACTTGAAGCTTTGGAAGAATTGCAACCTTGGGAGTATGAAGAGGAAATTCTAAAAAAAGTGGTTAATGATGACCAATCCAAACTTGAACTGAAAGTGTTACCTTCAACCTTGAAGTATGCTTTTCTCGATGACGGTGGTAATAAACCGGTGATCATAAGTAGTATTTTATCTGAAAACGAGGAAAGTCGCTTAATTCAAGTGTTGAGAAAAAATCAGGATGCAATGGGATGGACGTTGTCCGATCTCAAAGGCATAAGCCCTTCATATTGCATGCACCGTATATTCATGGAGGAAGATTTTTTAAACTGGTTGCTCAACCTCAACGCCGGTTAAATCCAATCATGAAAGAAGTGGTTAGAAAGGAAGTGGTAAAAATGTTAGATGCCAGAATGATTTATCCCATTTCTGACAGCCCGTGGGTTAGTCCGGTGCATGTGGTACCGAAAAAAGGAGGATTAACGGTGGTCCGAAACGAGAAAAATGAGCTCATTCCAACAAAAACCGTGACCGGGTGGAGAATGTGCATCGATTACCGTAGGTTGAATAAAGCTACGAGAAAAGATCATTTCCCTCTACCTTTTATGGATCAAATGCTCAAAAGGCTTTCCGGTCAACAATTCTACTGTTTTTTAGATGGTTACTCGGGTTACAACCAAATTATTGTGAACCCTGAGGATCATGAAAAAACCGCTTTTACATGTCCTTTTGGAATCTTCGCTTATAGGAGGATGCCGTTTGGATTATGTAATGCACCGACGACTTTTCAACGGTGTATGCAAGCGATATTCTCGGATTTGATCGAAAAGATAATCGAGGTCTTTATGGATGATTTCTCAGTTTTTGGACAATCGTTTGATATTTGTTTGAAAAATTTGGATACGGTGTTGGAACGGTGTGTGGAAACCAATTTGGTGCTTAATTGGGAAAAATGCAACTTTATGGTGAACGAGGGAATTGTGCTCGGTCACAAAGTTTCTTCAAAGGGCCTTGAAGTTGATAAAGCCAAGGTGGACGTTATTGAGAAATTTCCACCACCGATGAATGTCAAAGGCATAAGGAGCTTTCTTGGACACGCCGGGTTTTACCGTAGATTCATCAAGGACTTCACAAAGGTCGCAAAGCCATTGAGCAACTTTCTCGTCCAAGGTAAGATTTTTGACTTTGACGAGTCTTGCATGTTTGCGTTTAATTTTTTGAAACAAAGTTTAACAACCTCACCGATAATCATTGCACCTAACTGGAAATTGGATTTTGAATTAATGTACGATGCAAGTGATTATGCGGTTGGGGCTGTTTTGGGTCAGAGGAAAACGAGTTTTCCACGCGATACATTATGCGAGCGAAGTTTTAAATGAGGCTCAAATTAAATATGCAACAACTGAGAAAGAGTTGCTTGCCATAGTGTATGCATTGAAGAAATTTCGTTCCTATTTGATTGGTTCACGAGTCATCGTTTACACGGACCACACAGCTATAAGGTATCTGTTCACCAAGCCTGATTCTAAGCAGAGGCTTATTCGTTGGATCCTTTTGTTACAGGAATTTGATCTTGAAATTCGTGACAAGAAAGGATCCGAGAATTTGGTGGCGGATCACTTATCCCGCCTGGTAAACGTTGACGTGACCAAGAATGAATGTGAAGTCAAAGAGGAGTTCCCTGATGAAAAATTGTTTAAGGTGCAGGTTAGACCATGGTTCGCCGACATGGCTAACCACAAAGCCGTCGGATTGATACCGGACGGTCTAACGCACCATCAAAAAAGAAAATTTTTGTCGGATGCCAAGTCCTTTATATGGGATGAACCTCATTTTTTTAAACTTGGTGTCGACAACCTCTTAAGAAGGTGTGTGTCGGTAGTGGAAGCCACGAATATTCTGTGACATTGTCATAACTCTCCGTATGGAGGACATTTTAATGGGTTAAGAACGGCCAGTAAAGTCCTTCAATCGGGCTTTTATTGGCCGTCGTTATTCAAAGATGCGCATGCGCATGCCCTAAGTTGTGACAAATGCCAGAGAAGTGGAGGAATTTCACGGAGGCACGAAATGCCTTTGCAAAATATGTTAGAAATTGAAGTTTTTGACTGTTGGGGGATCGACTTTGTCGGTCCATTCCCATCTTTATTTTCTAATGAATACATTTTGGTCGCTGTGGATTATGTTCCTAAATGGGTTGAGGCAATAGCTTGTCCTAAAGCCGATGGAAAAACCGTAGTGAAATTTTTGAAAAAAAAACATTTTTGCGCGTTTTGGTACTCCGAGAGTGTTGATAGGTGACGGAGGATCTCACTTCTGTAACACTCAGCTTGATAAAGCTCTGGAGCAATATGGTGTGAAGCACAAGGTTGCCACACCATATCATCCTCAAGCTAACGGTCAAGCGGAGGTATCAAATTGTGAGATAAAATGCATTTTGGAAAAAACTGTTTCGGCCTCAAGAAAAGATTAGGCCAACAAACTGGATGATGCTTTGTGGGCTTATCGGACCACTTTTAAAGCTCCGATCGGTCTCACGCCTTTTAAAATTGTCTATGGTAAGAATTGCCATTTGCCGGTGGAGTTGGAACATAAGGCATTTTGGGCCTTAAAATTTTTAAACTTTGATCCAACTCTTAGCGGTGAAAAAAGAAAAGTGCAATTACACGAATTGGATGAATTACGCCTCCAGGCGTACGATTCCAATAAACTGTATAAAGAGCGTGTAAAGTCTTACCATGAAAGAAAAATTGTCATCAAATAGTTTGAAGTTGGGACAACTGGTCCTGCTATTCAATTCTCGGTTAAAATTGTTTCCAGGAAAGTTAAGGTCTAAATGGTCGGGTCCGTTTCGGATTCGAGAAATCAAGCCTTATGGAGCAATTATAATAGAAGACACAACAACCAACGAGAATTGGACTGTCAACGGCCAAAGACTGAAAGTGTATCTTGGAGGAGATTTCGAGCGGAATCTCGCCATTGTTCCTTTCCGCGATCCGTGAGATTGCGGTGGACCGTCGAACTTAGCCGATGTTAAACAAGCGCTTGTTGGGAGGCACCCCAACATTGTAAGTATTACTGCTTATTTCTATTTTAATTGTGTTTGGTTTTCATTTTGAGCCTTTAAAAGATGTGGTAACTTTTGAAAAATTTTGAAAATTCTGGTCTTGTTCGCTGGCGTTCGCCTAGCGAGCTGGGGCGAGCATTCGCTGGCCTTCGCTTCGCGAACCCAGCGAAACAGACCAAACCAATGTTTGCCACATTAGTAAAAATGTTGTGGGTGGGCCACCCAATTGGGCCCAAGACCCATTTTGAATCAGAATTGAAGGGGGAAACCCTAGTTCATTTGCCTCCATTTCCTTTTTCCACCGTTTGTGAAATTTCATCTCCTTTCCTCTCAAGAGTTTGGCAACACATCTCTTTCCATTTTCCATTCTCCATAATCACACCAGTAACGTGCGAAATTCAGGTTTGCACACTCTTTCATTGTTTATTTCATTATGCATTGTTTATGTTAGTGATAGATCAATTAGGGTTTTGAAAATTTTTGGAACCTCTGTCATTTTGCTTATGGATTGCATGTTAAAAACTACCTAGGCATTATGAGTAGAGTGATAATTGGAAATAGGAGATTACTGTTGGACTGGTTTTGATATTGTTTTTCTACATTTTTGCGGGTTCGCTGCTGTGTTCGCTTCGCGAGCCTGCGGAGCATTCGCCAGCATTCGCTTCGCGAACCTGGGGCGAATGTTCGCTAGACTTCGCCTAGCGAACCTGGCACGAACAGATGCAAAATTTCAATTTTTTATAGGAATGCAAGTCTCTGGCTGGTTTTTTGTGGTTCACTAATGCGTTGGTTTGTCGTTGTTTTGTTTTATTGTTTGTTATGTGCAGATGGCACCAAAAACGGCAATTCACGCGGCTAAGAAGCGAAAGGCTTCAACCTCCAGACAGGTGCCCGTGCGTGTTGATGAGGACAGATTTAGGGGAGCCAAGCAAGCAGCCAGATACGAAACCCTTAAGAGAAAGAACATATTGGCTGAGAAAAGATTCCTACTTAGTGACCGTGGAAGCTACCGGACAATTGATGCTCTTTTTGTGCAAAAGAAATGGGATCGTTTGATGATGCCTCTGGATGGGTACAATGCTGAAATTGTTCGGGAGTTTTATGCGAATGCCTTATCGGATGATGGAGAGAGATTTAGCTGGACCTCATTGGTTAGAGGGGCTGTTGTGAGGTTTGATCGGAGAACGATCAACACTGTTTTGGGAGATCCTTTGCCTTTGGTTGGTACTGAGTTGGATGCGTACCATCACGACTTGCATCTCCACCGAGACATTGAAAAGATGACCCAAGATTTACTTCTTGAAGGTAAGGAAGTTGAATGAAATTCTTCCGGGGTTGCGATTAGATTCAGAAGGGTGGACATGTAACCTTTGGTTCAGCTCATCTTGTTGTTTGTACTCACCATCATTTCTCCCAGGTCGCATAATAGTACAGTACTTATTGCTCTAGTTCATCTTATTCACAGCATTCAGATGAATGTTCAGATTGACATGGCCCGCATCATTGCAGATGAAATCAAGGCAATTGTTTTAAGTGGTTTGGGAGGTACTGCGGCGCGCCAGAATGCCCCGCTTGCTTTTCCATGTCTTCTTATGTCCTTGTGTGATCACGCTAGTGTGGATATCCCAGCCCGCAGGCAGGTCACTATTCCATCTGTAATTGATGATAGGTATATGGATAAGTTTTGTAAGGCTAGAGGGGTTGTTGGAGAGTCTTTAAGGGCTGGTGCTGAAGATGCAGCTGAGGCTGGTGGAGGTTCTGAACCGGCGTCGCCGGCCTTTTATCCGTATCAGCAGGAGATTTGCCAATATAATTGGGATTGGATGGCTGCCCAGCAGCGTGCCATGACTGATCTTCATGATTCTTTGCAGGTTCTCTAATTACAGATCAGGGACCCTTCTACTGAGCACATGATGATGTCTAGGGAAAAGTTCCTAGCACATACTGGTTGGCCTGAGGCCAGGCCAATTTTAGGAGGGGGTGAAGATGATGCTGATGATGAGGAGGCTGGCGTGGAGACTGTTGGTGATGATGACGATGAGGAGGAGGCTACTTCTGCTGGCGGTGAGGAGGACATTGAGTTGTCAGATGAGGAGGATTGATTTTTTTTGGATCTTAGACTTGTGCACTTCCTTTGGTCACCAAAGTGAAGTTTTCTAGTATTTGTTTTTTCAGCTTTTACTAGTCTATTGTATCCACAGTGGAATATTTTGAATATTGTTGTACTTGTACCCTAGAGGTACCCTTTTGGATATTGTAGGTGTTTTTACACCAAGCACTTTATTATTATTATTATTAGTAATGTTAAGTGTTTTTAGTAAAAAAAATTGTTTCACTTTTACTAATAATTTGTTGGTTTTTAATCATTGTATTAAGTGTTGGGTTCTTCAGTTTACGAATGCTCAACACTTAAATTGTTAATATGTTTTTATTTTAATGTTCCTTTTTTGGTGATGGAATTTTGGAAGTTAGGTTGGAGACTCTTGATTTTAAAGGAAGATTCCTCCAAGATGTGAGGGCTATGATAGTTCCTTAAGCATTGTGTTGTGACAAGGTACATCGTTACCTAGTTCAAGAATTTGGTATGTTTTAGAACTTTGTGTCTTGGTGCGATTGAAAATGTTGTTGCATGTTACAACTTCCTTTGAATACATGTGTCATTTTTGGATCAAAAACCATTAAAGTGAGAAGCTTCCAAAGTGTTACTATATGCTAAGGATTGATGATGAATGTTGTTTTTACTTTTAATTCATGCCTTATCTTGTGACCATGTGATTTTGTGGAAGTAGGAGAAGTGATCAAGGCACTTGTTGAAAGTGAGCACAACCATGTCCATATAGTAATTCACCCGTGAAGAGTGAGCATTTGGTAGCCCCTTTGAGCCTAAACAGTTTTGAACTCAGTTTAGTGATGAACTTGTTTTATGTACATAATTTGCAAGTTTGGTTCATCATTGAATTTGGTGAGTTTCTAACATTTTCTTCTTGAACCTTTGAAAATTGTATACTTTGACTTCCTTGCCTTAAAAAGCAAGGAACATTCACTTTAGGTTGAGTCGGAAATGAGTTGGGGAGAATAAAAAGAAGATGGGTGCATTACTTCAAATTTTGAAAAAAATTCAAGCAAGCACATAAAGAAAAGAGTGTGAATATGTTGTACAAATGAGAAAATGCTTGCTTGAATGAAAAAAAATAGATTCAATAATTGTGCACGGTAATTTGTGAAGGTGTAATGAAAAATTGGTGAAATGAAGTTGTGTTGTGTGAATATGTGTTTAGTGAATGTTCTTTTGCTTCGGTAATTTCGTTTCAATGGCCATTAGAAATGTCCCTTTTTGTTCACCCGACCAAGCTACAACCTTGAAGTCCTTTGTGATCTTTTACTTCCATGATTTCTTTTGTGTTCATTAAGATATGGTATGACTTGCTTAGTAGTTGCATCAACGGTCATTTGAGTGTATTTGTCCCGTGCTTGTATGCACGTTTGCCTTCAATCCTTTTTCGAAGAGGAGTGTAGAATGACATGTGCATGATGAGTTAATTGTCTCTTGAAACATTGTTTGAAATTGTTTAAGAGGTAAGTTCTTTTGCATTATAGGTTCTTGAATTGTGTAATTGTTGCATTGTTGTGATCGTTATTTAGTTGAGCCGTTTTTCGCGTCTTGGTTGAATTATGTGCTCGAGCAAATCCTCGTGAGAGGCATACTTTGCTTGAGGACAAACAAAGAGTCAGTTGGAGAGAGTTTGTTAGATGTCAATCATGATATATATTTGTATGAATTACTTGGCATTTTTCATTTCTTTCCATGTGGAATGTGTTGATTTTAGTGAGAAATGGTGTTGTTGTGCATTCATTGAAATATACTTGTGGTGCTTGTAATTTGTGTGCTAATGTGCAGGAATAGGCATAAAAAGATCAAGATTGTGATACACAAAGATTGGAAGCAAGTTGCCATTGAAGGAAGATCAACAACAGCATTCGCTAGGCGAGTGTTGGCGAAACAATCAGCGAAGGTTCACCTAGCAAACGTTAGCGAGTGTGCCAGCGAAGGGTGGCAGAAAGTATGCAAAAACCTACAGTAGGAAAACTGGGTAAATTCGCTGGGCGAGGAAGCCAGCGAATGCTCGCTGATGTGCTCGCTAGGCGAAGGTGCCAGCGAAGGGTGGCAGAAACTTCCACTTTTGAAAACACCCAAACTTCACTGGGGCGAATGTGGTAGCGAAGGCTCGCTTCGCGAGTGATTTGGTTCGCCTAGCGAACCCACAATAATTCTGGTGGGCGGTTTAAGTCTGAGGCACTTAAAGTGCCATGTTTTAGTTCATTCGCTAGGCGAATGAAGCCTTCGCTAAGCGAAGGGTGCTGAGATTGTAATTGTATAAATAGATTTTCATTTGTTGTAAAGAGGATCTCTTGTTCATTTTCACTAGAAATCATAGTTTTCAGTATTTTGATCATCAAAGATTGCAATTTCACTTGGAGAACCTGAAGTCGCATCCATTATCGATTATTCGTTGTGGATGCTCATTCATCTCCTCTCCTTACTTGTTATCCAAACTACCATGAGAAGTGGTAGCTAAACACTCAATGTTGAGGTTAGATGTAGTTGATCCTGATTTTATGTATTGCATTTGATCTATTGTATATGAACAAAGTCTTTGATCAATATAGATGATGTTGTTTTCTCTTAATGCTCCATGTGTGATTTGTATTGCTCTAGACATAGATTCTACAAATCATGACCTAACAATTTCATCTCTTAAAAACCAAACTCTAGACATAGATTTGGGATTTGCTATTCGCATTGTGTTGATCTTAACGATTGTTATTTAGATTGTTAGCGTGAGACATCATCTAACGGTCTAAACAACGATACTCACGATTTCGCTTTAGACATAAACTTAGTCGGGAGGATACGCGGTTGTATTGGTCGGAAATCGAGTTCATATGCTTGATTATTTGTTTATACGTGAAAAGGATTAGCAAAACCTAACCTTGACATGCTTTTATCAAAACTTTTACAAACTCTTTGTCACCAATTAATCTTTGCTACTAATTAATGTTAACAACAATTGAGAACCTTTTGAAACCATTGAACTTAAAGTATCGCAACTATTGAACGGCACGCATCAAATATCGAACAATCCCTGTGGAGACGATTACAAACACCCCCACTATTACTCTACTAGCAGACACTAGTATACTTTTTGTATGTAGTCACAAATATTTGTCTATATTCAAAGAAGATCCATGTTTTATTTGTTTGTCTCTTCTTTATCTCTAAATGTGTTTTTGATTCTTTTATCTTCCTTTTTTATGGTTTGAAACTTTAGTTTGTGATTAAATTAACTCCTCTTTCTCTCTAAACATTTTATGGAATAAAAAATAGAATGGTGTGTTTAAATTAACTACAAATTAGTTAAGAATTAGCTACTGATTATTAGAATGACGTGTTTAAATTAGTTAGGGATTAGCTAGGAAGTAGCTGCAGATTAGCTACTGATCGTACCTGGATCAGACAGTTAGATGGTGGCCAACAACGTCGTGAAACCTTCAACTCCGGTGATGGTGAGACGGCGCGAGGAGGGGTGTACCTGCAAGGTACTCTGACGCTCAAGTCAGGTAATGGTCAGAGAAAGGCAAGTACAAAGAAGCAGGTGTGAGTTTAGAATGTAATGTAACCTGACCCTCTCAAGTGAGAGGGTATTTATAGAGAGCCCTCAGCGCGGGGCCAACGGTTATTTGCACTGGGCTGGATCGTGAGGCCCAATCCAAGTAACTGCTAGGGCTTACGTGGCGTAGCGAAGACCAGCACGTGGTCTTCTCCCTGGGGTAACCGTCCGATATCTCCGGAGTTAGGGCAGACCGATTCCTTTGGGAGCGGGAGATTACAGGAGAACGTGTCCTCGCGGGGAGGAGTCTTGCGTGTCGGGGAGAGATGTGTTCCGTAGGGCTGGACGTGTCCTCGGGGGAAGGAGTGCATGGACGTCGAGGATAACTGAGCCCGTAGAGGCTTGGTGCCTCTACTCGACGGACTCTGTTGCACGTGCCCGACACTGATGGAGTGCCCATGTGCCTGACCCAGGCATTGCCAACGAGCCTTGCTGGGCCATTCCCGATCGTTTGGGTTGGGCCTGCCCGACAAGGGGCAGGCTCTGGCCCACTCCAGAACAACTACCATTTCTGGGTTTAAATATGATAGTAATATAAAAAAAAATAAAATTGAAACAATTGACATGTGTAAGCCACGTAATCAAAAAAATTTCCACATGGCAGGCCACATAAGTCACCGTTAGTGGAAACTAACGGGAGGCACTAAAGTTAGAGACGGAAAACTTTCAGAGGAACATTGTTTGAAGGAAAATTTTGGAGGGACCAAACTTGAAAGTTGAGATATTTGTAGGGACTTTACACATATTTAACCCATATTAATATAATGGTGAAAAAATAATACTCCTTCTGTTTCAAAATAAGCGTCACATTAAAAAATAAATATTTATTTTAAAATAACTGTTATTTTATCTTAGCAATGTAATTTTAATTTAAAATTTTCAATTGTTTAATACATTTAACATACCCGGCCCAAGCCCAAGGCAAATAAGACAAGAGTCTTAGGCCTCATAATTTTGAGCCTTTATTTATGTCTCAAATGTTGAAAAATAGACTTCTTTTTTTAAATAATTAGTGAACGAATACTATCATAATACAATATGGTTTAGCGGTAATATGTGTTTTAAAAACTATTCAAAATTATTTTATAAATATTTAATTTTTATCAGTTGGACATTTTCTTAAAAAAATTTAATTTTAATGGAAAAAAGTATGTTTTTTGATTTACAATTAGATATTTTCAGTAGTAATAATGAGTATGTACCAATGTTTCTATAATCATTATAATTAAAAATTATAAAAATTCATGTATAATTTTAATACATTGCTTTTTTATTTTTATTTTAAAAATTATTAAAACCCTATTATTGTATATACACAACAAAAACTAATATCAATCATAAATATTAAACGTTTAAATAAACTTAGTTTTAAAAATATTTTTACTTAAATTTCGTCTTAGACCTCCAAATATGTTGGGTCAACACTGACATTTAATTAATTGTTTTCTCATTTTGCTTTAATACTACTTTGAATAATCCAATTGTTGATAAGGATAATTTTGTAAAATTATTATTCCCTCTCTTTCATTTTTTATATTTTTTTAATATGTATGAAAGTGTTTAATATGACACTTATTTTGGGACAAAGGGAGTGGTAAATGCTGCATTAGTATTGTAAAGGGACAATTATATTGAGGTAGAGAAAATGTGCAAATAAAACACTTTTATGAGACGAAAGGATTATCATACAAGAATTCTAATAAGAAATCAATTGCCTTGGTAGAAGTATGCAAAATCTGGAAAAAAAGCCGGAGTAAACTAAACATATAAATTTTTGGACAAGGCACGTTTATTAATGGAAATGAGATTGACATGAAAAGAAAAAATGTATAAAACATTATGTAGGGTAAGGGTTGGGGAGAATATGGCAAAACCTAATATACGAGTTTAAAAAATTGTGCCATTAGACGACATGCTTATGCACAATGGGCAGGTTGTAACTTATGCCTCGTGACAGTTGAAGGTTCATGAGAGAAACTACACTACTCACGACCTAGAGTTGGCAGTTGTGTTATTTGTGTTCAAGTTATGAAGGCACTATTTGTATGGTTCTAGATTCGAAATATTCATCGATCATAATAGTTTGAAATATTTGTTCGATCAGAAAGAGCTGAATATGAGGCATAGGAGATGGCTGTAATTTTTGAAGGACTACTACTTTGGTTTGAACTACCACCCCAGTAAAGCCAATGTTGTAGTAGATACTTTGAGTCGGAAGTCCTTGCACATGGCGACGTTGATGCTTAAAGAGTTAAACTTAATTGAATAGTTCAGAGATTTGAGTTTGCTGTGCGAGGTGACCTCGGATAGTGTGAAATTGGGCATGTTGAAGATGACTAGTAGTTTTCTTGATGATATCAGAGAGAGTTAGAAGCTAGATGTAGCATTGGTTGATCATCTGTCATCAGCTAATGAAGGCGATGATTTTAGAGTTGACGAGAATGATATTTTAAACTGTCGGAATAAAGTTTGTGTACATGATGTGTCGAAATTTGAGAAGGCCATTTTGGAGGAAAGCCACCGAAGTAGCTTGAGTATTCATCCATGGGCTACCAAAATGTACCAAGACCTCAAGGAAATGTTTTGGTGGCTAGGAATGAAGAGAGGCGTTGTGGAGTTTTTTATCCATATCGATGGATTTTGTGAATGGGTTGTCGAATACTCCTAGAGGTTTGATGCAATTTGGGTGATCATGAATAGGCTGATTAAATTGGCACACTTCATTCCTATTAAGATCGATTTTCCATTGTAGAAGATGACTGGGATTTACATTGTTGTGATTATGAAGCTTCATGGTATTCCATCAAGTATTATGTCGGACAAAATTCAGAGATTCACCTCCAGGTTTGGGGAGAGCTTACAGAAGGTTTTGGGTACTAAGATGAATTTGAGTTCTGCTTATCAACCACAAACTGATGGTCAGCCTGAGAGAACTATCCAGTCCTTGCAGGATCTTTTGAGGGCTTGCGTCTTAGAGCAAGTGGGTTCTTGGGATGATTTTTTGCCATTGATCGAGTTTACATATAATAACAACTATCATTCGAGTATTGGAATGACATCATTTGAAGTGTTGTATGGGAAGAGGTGTAGGACTCCTCTGTATTGGTATGAGTCTTGAGAGAGTTTTGTACTTGGACCAGATATTATGCAACAGACTACAAAGAAAGTGAAGATGATCCAAGAGAAGATGAAGGCATCCCAGAGTAAGCATAATAGCTATCACGATAAACGGAGAAAGGTTCTTGAATTTCGAGAAAGTTGTCATGTTTTTATGAGAGTCACTCCTATAATCGATGTTGGGAGGGCTTTGAAGTCTAAGAACCTTACTCCTCGTTTTATTGGTTCTTATCAAATATCTCAACAGATTAGAGTTGCAGCCTACAAGGTGGCCTTACCACCGTCTCTCCCCGTCGCGTATAATCTAGACGAATGATGTACAGGTGAGAAAGAACCTGACTTTTGAAGCATTTCCCATAAGGATTAAGGATCGCTAAGTGAAGTAGCTCATAGGGAAGAAGGCTGCTTTAGTGAATGTGGTCTGGGGAGGACCTGCAGGAGGATGTTTCACTTGGGAGCTGGAGTGCCGGATGAAGAAATCCTATCTGGATATGTTTTTGCCAGGTAATTTTTTAGGGCGAAAATCCTTTTAAGTGAGGGAGAGTTGTAACACCCCACCTTTTAAATAGAGTATTTTATTTACTTATCAGTTTATTTTATTCATTATATTTGATTTTGATGTTTTTCGGAGTGTAAGAGTATTTTTGTAAATTACTAATTATCGGGTTATAGAAATTAGAGAGAAGAAAACAAAAATGTTATTGGAATTAATACAGTTAATTAGATATATTTAATTATTTTATAATGGGTTGAAAGAGTAGAAAATATAGAATATAGAAAACTTGGAATTAAATAATTATTTGAATTAAATATTTATTAATTTATATAATAATTTATAAAAAAAATTGAGAATGAAGAGAGAAGTTGAGTCTTAGAGAAGTTGGAAGGTTGAGTTGAAATATTGAGATATTATGGGAAAAAACTATGAATTAGAAAATTTCATTAGGTTATATAAATAAAACATTTGGGATTTGGGAAACACTTTACGTGAAACTGAGAAAAGTTGGAAAACTGCTACGAGGAACCTTAAGGGAGAGTGTTAGGAAGAAAAATCTAAACTTCACCAAAAGACTTTACGATTTCGAGGTAAGGGAGGATTATCTTTTTAAGGGTGATTTAGGCATGCAGGATAGTGAAGGCTCCTTACATTTCTACCAACACCTTGGGATTTATATTGTTTTCCCTAATTTTCTCTTTTTCGTACGATATGTGAAAATTGACCAAATGAGGTTTGGGCAAACCCTTATTGGTGCATTTGAAGGAAATGTTTTTTTTATATGATTGCTCTAAGACCCAAAACGGGGATTGGGATAAATCCACCAAGGTCTCTAAGTGTTGTTGTTTGTAGGTTTATAAACCTTGTTGATGATGATATACTTGTATAAACTTTTGTGTTGTGCTGGTTGATTACTGTTGTAGAGTTGTGATTTTACCCTGGGAATTCGAACAACTCTGTTTGGGTCGTCGGGCTTCCCAATTTTGTGATGTTGACAACCTTGTTGGTTTCCCCTAATTTTTCCTGAATGAATAATTTTCTTAAAATATCCCCAAATGAAAAAAACAACCTTATTTTAATTTTTTTAATGAAAATTAGATTTTTGACAGAAACTTGAAAATCAGAACATTTTGAAAAGTCGGGACTTTTGAAAAAATTGAAAATTGGTTCAGAGGGGAGTCAGCGACTGCGTGATAGCGGTGTCGCACTGGTGTCAGGGAGGTTCGGCCACGACGGCGGCGGCGTGCAACGTAACTGTGCCCCAGGAAGGCATAGGCAGAGGCACGCGGCGGGCCGTGCCGGAAGTCGGGTCGTGTTGCGCCCTAGCGGCAGCGGTGGGTACCCAATATCCGGCGGGCGACAATGGGTAATTTTCGGGCATTTTTCTATTTCGAGTGCTTTCCGGCATTTTTTTTATTTCGGAAGACTTTTGGTGATATTTTTGAGCAACTTTTGATGTTAGAGCCTTTTTGTTGACCTTAGGGTCACTTTTGAGTAAATTGAGAAAAACTGTCTGACTTTATTCTTAGTAGATTTATCACCTGGGAACATGTACGCTTAGAGCATTTGAGTACTTTATAGTACTTTTGAGGTACTCGAAGGTTATTTTTTGAGAATCATGAGATTTTAGGAATTTTGAGTTCCCTGAAATATTTTGATGAGTTAAGGGTTTGGGGTAATAACATAACTTTGCCCTATTTGACAAAAAATGATTAAAATTATTTTAAACTAATATTTTTGAGTATAATAATTTAAAGGGATTACACTAACGACCTTAATTGGCGATTTGAGTATAGTAATTCAGAGGGATTAAAGTGATGACTTGAATTGACGATTTATGATGAATAGTAATCCTAAGGGATTATAGTGATGGCATGTGATTGACGACATAAAGGTTCAAGAGTTGAACCTTTTTTATGATGTTTTGATGTTTATGATTTTATGATGCTATGGTGTGATGATGTTCCATGGTTACATTGTTCATGACCATGCATGAATTTATTTCGAAGTTAGGTAGGACTTCGGTTCAGTGATGGCCTGGTTCAGAGAGGAACTATGATGGTTTCACGTCCAGAGAGGGACATTGTTCAAGAGGAACCAGAGATATGGGAAAATCAGTAACACACCTCTGATCCCAGAGACTTGGTACCATATGCATTTTCAGGAGGAGTTGGTGGCATTAGAATTTTCATTTGCATTTTTAATCTATTTGATTGTACTTTGGGGTGTGAATGATGTATTTTATGAACTCGTGGTTACTATCCTATTACTGAATTTCAGGGTTAACATTTGTAAGATGCATTCTCACCCTTTTCTTGTTTGTTTTGTTGGTTGTGTGCAAATCCATGTACATATACTCAACATGAGTAGTCACTTATAAGTAGGAGACTGCTTTAGAGCTTTCTTTTTCTTTCCTTTATCGCATTTAGTTGGTTGTTGTCTACTCTGATCTATAACACTGGGAATGGGCGCGTCATTTATTTGGGAGTTTTGTTGAATATTTATTTTCGTTATCTCATGATTTATTATATTATTGATGCTTTTGAGGATTATTTGATTTCCCGCTGCGAGTTTAAAACTATTTTCATGAAATGAATGATTTGTGTGAAGTAAAATGCCTAAACATGTATTATTTTCTCTTTAATACTAAGAGTCGAAGTTTAGGATGTTACATAGTGGTATCATTGCAGGTCGGTCCGTCTGGCCAAGTTTTTGTGATATTGTTTATTTCCTGGTGTACGACAAGTGTGTGAACATTTTAGATTCAATGTTTCTTTTAATAGTTGTTTGCTGTTTTAATAGAGGAATGGCTAGAAGAAATGATCGCGTTATTACTGATGCCTTGGCAGCTTTGGCTCAAGTTTTGCAAGTTCAGTAGAATCCACAGGTTGAAAATGATGAATCTTGTGGACTAGACATGTTTTTGAGAAATAAGCCACTAACCTTAAAAGGAAGGTATGACCTAAAGGGTGCCCTTAAAAGATTCTTTATGGTGCTTATATGATGTCTGAAGAAGCAAAGTACTGGTGGGATAATGGTAGACATAAATTTGAGGCTAATGGTATTGTGATTACTTGGGCTGTTTTTAGGGTGCTTTCTTGGAAAAATATTTCCCAGCTGATGTGTGTAGCAAAAAAGAGGTTGAATTCCTTGAACTTAAGTATGGGAATATGACTTTTGCGGATTATACTAAAAAGTTTGAAGAATTGTCTAGGTTCTTCCCTCACTATAATGGGGTGGAAGTTGAAGTGTCCAAATGCATTAAGTTTGAGAATGTATTTTTCCCAGAGATTAAGAAGTTTATTGGGTATCAGGAAATCCGTTAGTTCTCCATCCTAGTCAACAAGTGTCGTATCTATGATGAAGATAGTCGAGCTAGATCCTCTCATTACAAGAGTGCCAGTGGTAAGAGAAGTGGGAATTAGAATCACAGAAAGTCATATGTCGTTCCTGATGGTAAAGGTAAACATATGTTTTAGCAGAAGAATAATGGTGGGAAGAGTCAAAGTGGGGGAGGTGCTCCTGCTCCTCTCAAATCTTTCAAATGTGGAGTTAATGGTCATCGTGCTTTAGAGTGTACTACCTTGATATGTTCCAAATGTTGAAAGGCAAGGTATAGAGCTGCTGAGTGCAAAAGTGTTGGTGTAACTTGTTTCAACAATGTAGAGAATGGTCATATTAGTACACAGCGTCAGAAGCCTAGAAAGACTCAAGATGTGAAAGTTGGTGGAAATGAATTTGCTCTAAGTGGTGCAGAGGTCTTCAAGTTTGATAATTTGGTTCGAGATACTTGTTTCATTGATGACATTCCTTTAATTACTATCATTAATACCGGTGCAACACATTCCTTTATATCTAATGATTGTGTGAAGAGATTGGGTCTTGTAGTGTCTTCTATGAACGACATCATGGTTATCGATACTCCAGCTAATGGGTCGGTAACTACTTATTTAGTTTGTTTGAATTGTCTGTTGACAATATATGGTAAGGACTTTGGCATTAACTTATTTTGCTTACCATTGAGTCAAATTGATGTTATCTTGGGCATGAACTGGTTTGAGTTAAATCGTATCTATATCAACTGCTATAACAAGACAATATTGTTTCCTGATTTAGTAGAAGAGAAAGGTCCTCAGTTTATTTCTACTAGACAGGTTGAAGAATTCATGAAAGATGAAGCTCAAGTGTTTGCGAAGTTTTCTTCCTTTCAAATTGAGGGTAAAAAGACATTGGATGATTTGCCTATAAATTGTGAATTTCCATATGTGTTCCCTGATGATATTACTGATTTACCGCCACACAGAGAGGTTGAGTTCGCCATAGATTTAGTAACCGGTACTAGACCTGAGTCGATGACACCTTATATAATGTCTCCAACAGAATTAACTGAGCTGAAGTGTCAACTGGAAGATTTGCTTGATAAGAAATTTGTTAGGCCAATTGTGTCACCTTGGGGAGCTACAATGTTATTAGCGAAGAAGAAGGAAGGCAGTATAAGATTGTGTGTTTATTATCGTCAGCTAAATAAGGTCACCATCAAGAATAAGTATCCTCTTCCCAGGATCGACGACCTTATGGATCAGTTAACGGGTGTCCGTGTTTTCAGTAAGATCGACTTGAGGTCGAGTTATCATCAGATTCAAATGAAGGATAAAGATATCTCGAAGACTGCATTCAGGACATGATACATTCAAGACATGATACAATCACTATGAGTACTCGGTAATTCCGTTCGACTTGTCTAACGCCCCTGGTGTATTTATGAAGTATATGAATATGATCTTCCCTCCCTATTTGGATCAGTTTGTAGTGGTGTTTATTGATGATATTCTAGTGTACTCCAAATCAGATAAAGACCATGTTGGACATCTTCATATTGTACTACAGGTTTTGAAAGAGAAGAAGTTGTATGCCAAATTATCCAAATGTGAGTTCTAGTTGTGAGAAGTGATTTTTCTCAGTCATGTGATTTCCAGTGGTGTTATAGCGGTGAACCCTTCTAAGGTAGATGCAGTGCTATAGTGGGAGGCTCCAAAATCCATTACCGAGACTAAAAGTTTTTTAGCATTTTCATTTTTTATCTATTTGATTATGCTTTTGGGTGTGAATAATGTATTTTATGAACTCGTGATTCCTATCCTATTGCTGAATTTCACCATTAACATTTGTAAGATGTATTCTCACTCCTTTCTTGTTTGTTTTGTTGGCTATGTTGAAATTGATGTAGAAATGCTCAGCAAGAGTAGTCAGTTATGAGTAGGAGACTGCTTTAGAGCTTTCTTCTTCTTTCCTTTATCGCATTTAGTTGGTTGTCGTCTACTTTGATCTGTAACACTATGAACGGATGCGTCATTTATTTTAGAGTTTTATTGAATTTTTATTTTTGTTATTCGGTGGTTATTATATAATTAATGCTTCAAAGGATTATTTGATTTTCTGTTGTGAGTTTAAAACTATTTTCAATGATTTGTGTAAAGTAACATTCCTAAACATGTACTCTTTTCTCTTTTATATTGAGAGTCGGGGTTTAGGGTATTACAATCGACTCGAGTAACAGGTTAATCTGGCAGGCTCCTTTGTCTCAAAATAGAACCTTCAGGACTGAACTTGATTTGTTGGAATACAAATGCCTGGCGACTGCATCTAGCAGAGATGAATGGTTATGGCATTCCAAACATGGTCACTTGAACTTCAATGACATTAGTGATCTGAAGAGGAAGAACATGGTTTTAGGCCTAACAGAAATCCATATTCTAGAAGAAGTATGTGAAGAATGTGTTCAACCAAAGCAATACAAGAATAGCTTAAGCAAGGATGCAAGAAGTAAGTCGTAATCCACTCTGGAGATAATCTACTCAGATGTCAGTACAACAAATAATGATTTTTATGATGAAGCTTTCACCACGAACAATATAAAACCAAGGGTGTATGTAACGAGAGCGCCTTGTTGTTTTTTATTAAAAAAAATCAATTTGTTACCCCGGTTTTATGAAAAACCGACATAAATATATGCTCAGGGTTTGAGATTCGATTCTCTACTCCTACACTTTTATTTTTTATATGGAACCAAAAAGACGTCTTTAATTTTTATATATTTTACGTCGGATATGTTACCTCGTTTTTCATGAAAACTGAGATAAATATTCTCTAACCTTTTATTCTTTTTGAAACCAAAAAGACGCTTTATTTTTCCATAGATTTTACGTCAGATATGTTACATCGGTTTTCAGTATGACTGCGATAAATACTCTTTATATTTTTTATTCCCTTAGTGTCTACTTCATTCACTTCTCGAGCCCTAGCGAAAGAACTATTCTTCTCTAGCCAACGAAAGAACACTTATTCTCCAAGGAGCCTAGTGAACGAAAAAACTCTTTCACCATTATTCTCCAGTATGTTATTATTATTATTATTATTGTTGTTCTTGTTGTTGCTTTGGTCCATTACAGTTGTGGGAGTGTATTCTTCAATTTAGCAATGTTTTGAATGATGTCAAAACTAGGAGTAAGACTTAAACTTAGCTTTTTTGTATATTGGCCGGTATCAACCAAAAGTTAGATATGCATGGAATCATTTTAGCCCTAGGATGCATACAAATGTTTTTGAAAAGTTTTAGGCATGGACTACACATCAAAACCAAGTCATTTGTGAAAACGCAGCTGCATAGGCCAACCTATACGTGTTTAGGCCGACCTATAAAGGCTTTTGCATTAGTACAGGCCGATAGATACGATTACAGGTCAGTTCCCACGCTCCAAGAAAGAAGCCTGTGGATTCTGTCCATAAATCGCCACTTTCAGGCCGACATGAAGAACTTAACAGGCCGACCTATTGCTTTCATAGGCCGATCTGTAGACTTCAAAAATAGAAATTTTATTTTGCATCTTATTATTTCTTGCATTCCTTTTTCCTAAATTCCACACACACATATATACTCATACATGCACATTTATCTAGCAAGGTACTAGTGAACTACCTATACGAAACCAGATTACAAAGCATTCCCATCATCTTCAACCTCTCTTCTATGCATACACACAATTGAACTACACATAATCATTTTTCGATTGGGTGGCCATCTAGATTAGGGTTGATAAAGTCCAATTAGGTTGGTGTAACCGAGAATATTGGGTTGAGATCTTTGTGTGTTTCAAATAAGAAAACCAAGGTGGTGTTTTCCTTCAAGATCAGTGTGATTTGAAGGTTTTGGACAAGATCACGTCAACACAGATTCTTCTGACTGAAGGTCTTGGGACAAAGTGGTTACCTTGCAAAGGAGTAGAGCGAGACAATGAATCATGTTTGGGAATCTTGGGTTTAACTAGTGTGTGCTCGGTATAATTGTTGGATTTTAGCCGCATTGTTGGTGACTTGATCAAGGGTTTGGAGGTGGTTGAATCAATAACAAACCATAGGGTTTGTGGGGTTAGAGTTCTTCACCTCTTGGATAAACATTTTTGCAAAGACATGGTTAACTGTAAATATCTCAATTCGATTTCGGGTTGAGGGTAGACGTACCCATAGCGAGGATGATTGGGGAACTACTTAAACAAATCTTTGTGTCTCTTCATTGCTTTATATCTCTTTAATTGTTGTTCATACAAGTTATCGATTTCATTGTTGTTTCGATTAGTTCGATTAGAATTTGTCTTTAACTATCTTTAAAAGTGTTGTTGTTGATATAACCACAATCACTTTGATTGTGATTGGCTTTATACATCAACAAAACAAATCGAATTTCCAAACATGATCAATCGCACACAAAGTGTTCGATAAATTATTTTGTGTATTTTTATCTCTTTGTGTTCATTGGAAATAAGCATTACAAATAACTTTGCATTTGATTGATCCTTGACTTGATCATTGTTGAACAATTTGTGTTCATTATCATTCCATAAGGTTTACGTTGCACATATAGCTTTTCGATAGTGAGTTTGGTTAGACGATTCGATTCTGTTTGTTTTTCCGATATGCCATACTTTTTGAAAAAAAAAATTTTTCCAAGAGTTTTTGGTTTTAAATTTGTGATCTATTCACCCCCTCTAGATCAAAGCCTATCGTCTAACATGTTTTTCTTGTTATTCTCCATTACTGTTGTTGTTATTGTTGAGAAGCTTTATTTTTGTTGGTTGTGTAATATTTTTTTCCTAGAAGCTTTATGTGATTATTGATCGTAGCTGGATGAAAGCCAATAGAAGTATAGAGTATGACAATGGATTGAAACAATTTATTGATTTCGCAGAAAAAAACCTTCCTGACAATAATGAGATTTTTTAGTGTCCTTGTAAAAACTGCTTTAATCCGAAAAAACATCATAGGGATGTTATATTCAATCATTGTGGTTGTGATGGAATTATTAAAAATTACACAAAATGGGTATGGCATAGTGAAGCAACAAGAAAGAAACCTTTGTCACATATAGTTAAAGATGACGAAGTTATGAATGATACTCTAGAAGAAATCATTCGTGATATTGGAGTTGGTGCTTTCAAGAATGCTAATTTGGTAGATACTTTGCAAAAAATACATGGAAGATTCGTTTTATCCGGGATGTAAAAGTTTTACAAGATTGCCAAATGTGTTAAGACTATTTAATCTCAAGGCAAGATGTTGGTGGATGGATAGAAGTTTCACTGAATTGCTTGAATTGTATAAAGAAATGCTTCTCGAAGGTAACACACTGCCGAACCATACTTATGAGGCCAAGAAGATAATGTGTCCAATGGGTTTGGACTATGCCAAAATACATGCATGTTGTAATGATTGCATATTATATAGGAAAGATTTTGAAAATTTGAAGGAGTGCCCGAGGTGCGGGGAGTCACGCTACAAGCAGGAGGACAATGGTGTTGATGACAATGATGGTGTAACTAGCAAGGGTGTTCCTGCCAAGTTGATGTGGTACCTACCAATAATTCCAAGGTTCAAGAGATTGTTTGCTAATGTTAGTAACGAAAGAATACTAGATGGCATGCAGACGAAAGAGTGTGTGATGGAAAAATTCGCCATGTAGCTGATTCATTGCAATAGAAGAAAATTGATTCCTTGTATCCAGATTTTGTCCTTGAACAGAGTAACATTAGGTTTGGACTTGCCACCGACATAATGAACCCTTTTGGTAATTTGAGTACTAACCATACGTCATGGCTTATTCTTCCCATACTTTACATCCTATCTCCATGGATGTGCATGAAGCGCAAGTATATGATGCCATCAATGATGATTTCGGGTCCAAAATAACCAAGGAATGACATTGATGTTTATTTAAAGCCATTGATTGAATATTTAATACTTTTATGGGAGGAAGGTGTTGATGTTGATGATGTGTATACGGGTGATAACTTTAAGTTGCGTGCCATGTTGTTTTGCACAATCAATGACATTCCTGCATACGGTAATTTGTCTGGATATAGCATCAAGGGACATAAAGCGTGTCCTATATGTGAAGTTGATACATGTAACCACCAATTACAAAATGAAAAAAAGACAGTTTATCTTGGCCACCGAAAATTTCTAAGACCTAATCATCCATATTGTAGATTACAAAAGGCTTTTAATGGAGAGTAGGAGTTTGATATCGCTCCAAAGCCCTTAATTGGGAAGGAAGTTTATAGAAAACAACAACACATTAAGGTTGTCTTTGGAAAGAAACAAAAAAAGTACGAGGAGAAAAATATTTGGAAAAAGAGGTCAGTATTCTTTGATCTTCCATACTGGTCTAATCTTGATGTAAGATATTGTCTTGATGTGATGCATATGGAGATAAATGTATATGACAGTCTGATTGGAACACTTCTCAACATTAAAGGCAATATCTTAAGAATATGGAACACTTCTCGTCGCCATCACTTATCTTAAGTGTATACTCAATCTTTCCACATGCGGCATCACACACATTCCCATTAGCAGAAAAATAAACACAGATATCAATTAGGAAAAGCAATATATATATATATATATATATATATATATATATATATATATATATATATATTTGTCCTAATGTCCTAGACCTTTAAAAGCTAAGAATCTTAAGTTCCTGACAGAAAATGGCTCCCCGGAGGAGACGCCATTCTGTGGTTCCTTCCCCACTTAAAGGGTTTTGACCTAAGATCCTAGTGAAGTCAACAAAGAGTCCTATCCCAGAAAGAAAGAAAGACCGGCCCCATGGGTGCCACCTTTTAAAGTTTCCACCTAATAGATGGGAAGAGAACAAGATCTCGCTACAAAGGTGAGATAGATCCTAATGACACTTCCCCAGTGAAGTCGCCATTTTTCTGTAGCGAGTGATTTTTGGATGTGGTTGCGAAGCACTACCGCTCTTTGGTATCTACAACTCGATTAATTTTTTATCCTATTGAAGCTGATGAAGGAAGGGAAATAGATGTCTCAAATTAACCCTACTTGCAAACTGAGGTTAAACAGTCAAAACTGTTGGTTTACAGATGCTACAAAGATTCAGGGTCTCTGTTAGGTTTATCTTTTTAAAAGTAGTGTTCGGTCGATTGGTGGGAGGTTTATATGTTAGGACGGATGTATGAAAGTATGAAATTTTGGGTTTTTGTTTAGTGTGCTCGCTAAGATTTTTCTTTCAATCTTATGCCTACGTATTCCCGTTTACCGAAACAGGGAAATCAGAGCGATCGTAGTTCCTCCTATTCTATGGGAGGAAATGGGGTTTTGGTGTCTTGTTCAAAGCCCAAGATGTGAAGCGAAAGGTGATTTGTATCTTGTTCAAAGCCCAAGATGTGAAGCTAAAGAGTCTATTTGTATCTTGTTCAAAGCCCAAAATATGAAGCTAAAAGGGTTTGACTTTAGAGAGAACTTGTCATCTCTAAAGAGGTTTGTTTGTCACAACTGTTGGGTGACTGGCTATAAAGGAGGATTACTTTAACCGGGATATGTGAATCCGGCAATGCCATGATCTCCTTTATAGGGGTTTCTCAACCTAAAGGAGAAGACTTTAACTCAGTGTAGAGCAATGCCATCTTTCCTTAGGAATTTCTCATGCTAAAAGAGGGACAATGGCGTGGATGTAAATAATTTAGAGGCTTGCCGCTTACAACGATTAGATGAAAGGGAAGGAGTTATTGATGTTTGTATACTGTGAACGAGGCACAACTTTGATGTTAAAAGGTTGATTAGATCAACCAGTGGTTTTCTTATACAAAGCCTAAGAGGAGGCTAGAATGTGTCTCGTACAAAGCCCGAGAGAGAGGCTAAAAGGTTTTTGACTCAACGAGGGAATATTTTTGTATCTCGTATAGAGCCCGATATGGAGGCTGAAAGTGAATGACTCAACAAGAGAGAGTCTTTTGTATCTCGTACGAAGCCCGAGATGGAGGCTATTTGACTCAACAAGAGAGTCTTTTTGGTATCTCGTATGAAGCCCAAGATGGAGGCTAAAATTGTTAGCCCCGTTGGAGAGAATCATTGTACAAAGCCCAAGAGGAGGCTATTGTGACTGTTTCAGTTGAGTGACAGGTCCAGTATGCTGATTTAAAGAGAAAATCAGTTCTTATATGAGTAATGTTTGCACTCAGGGATTTGATTCGAGGATCGGGGTTATTTCTTGTTTCTTTAAGGAAATGGGAAATCCAATGGGTATTGAGATTGTCCGAGTCCGCGGGGTTCCTTCCTATTCTTGAAGGGTGCTTGAGAATGTCTTGGAGACTCAAGGAAATTAGGCTGTCCAAGTCTAGAGTTTCATCTTTTGCACTATGCCTTGAGAAACAGTAGTAGACTCTTGGAAAGACTGTTCTATTAAGATGACTGATTTCTGTTGCTATACCTCTAGGAGGTCGTCGAGACAATTTGTACGAAGCCCAAGAGGAGGTTGGAAACTTTTAAGAAGCCGATAGGTCCTTGTATGAAGCCCAAGAGGAGGCTATCATTCCCGGAGGAAGAATCATTATACGAAGCCTAAGAGGAGGCTGTGAATACTTTTGAGAAGCCGACGGGTCCTTGTACAATGCCCAAGAGGAGGCGGGGATGCTTTTAGGAAGCCTGTGGGTCCTTGAACAATGCCCAAGAGGAGGCTGATGCTTTTAAGAAGCCCATGGGTCCCCAAACCCCGAGAAATTCAAGACAGGCTATTCACGAGGAATAGATCAAGCCGAGAAAGTTCGAGAATTTGGAAGAAACTCAATAGATGCCATTCAAGGAGAAAAGATCATCTCTAGGGAGTAGAGTTTCTTGAAAAGTACTTTAAAGTAGCCTGTGGGTCCCCAAATCCCGAGAAATTCAAGACAAGCTATTCCTGAGGAATAGATCAAGCCAGGAAAGTTCGAGAATTTGGAAGAAACTCAAAAGATGCCATTCATTGAGAAAAGATCATCTCTGGGGAATAGAGTTTCTTTGACAACTTCTACGAGTGACAGTCTATGAAAGGGTTCACCGAGAATGCTGCCTTTCATATCTCTATATTGTTGAACCCCAATAGGAGGGAAGACTGTGTCTGGTAATCCTATGGGGATCTAGTTTTGACTATTTAAGAGTGATCAACGGGTTTAATGCTAGACGTAGTTGCCGGGGAAACTCTAAATATCTATACTATTATTACACAGTTGATATGAGTTTATGAAAGAAGACTTACATCGAAACAGCCCCACAATACAGTTATATGTATATGAAAGCGTTAAATGAAAGCAATAACCACTTACTCAGTTGTAGAGCTTCGATGCTATTTCGTTAGTTGTTCAACAAAGAAAGATTGAAAACAACAGTATATTTCAAAATCAAAGGAGAAAGTGCTTTGAAATGAAAGATTGGGGCTTACAGCTCAAGGAGAGGCCCAAGGTTTTATCAGCGAGCGCATTGTTGTTTGAATTTGTACAGAGGGACTTATACAAGTGACTGAGGCCCAAAAATGGTTTGCTGTACAAAGGGATGGGTCTTACACTCTCTCAAGAGGCCCAAAAGGTTTAAAGAAAAAGAGTGGGGCTTATAACACAAGGGTAGGCCCAGATGATTTTTCGTTTAAAATGGCGATCGTGCCGAGATTTTCTTTTAACGCGAAGGGGCTTATACAATATCTGAGGCGCAAAGTTGTTTTTGGTTAAAAGGGGGTTGGGTATTACACTCTATTAGAGGCCCAAAAGTTTTGAATAGGTCTTATAGCTCGAGGAGAGACCCAGAGTTTGTTTTTCAGCGGATGATGATCGCGTCGAACATTTTGAAATACAACGGGACTTATACAATAAGTGAGGCCCAAAATAGGTTTGTATTTACAAAGGGTTGGGTCTTACACTCTATTAGAGACCCAAAGTTTTGAAAATGATTTCTGAGGGTTGAATTAATCCAAAAACCCTAATTTGTTTTCAAAATGTGTTTTAATTGAATAAAAATTCAATTAAAATGATCAAAATTGTTTAACATATGGAAAACAAATTGTGATCTTAGATTAATGCTTCAAAAATTTAGTATTGACCGACAAAATAATTAGAAGGCATTAAAAGTTGCAAAATCAAGGTGGAAAAAATATTCAAAATGTCAAAAACAATTAAAATATTAATTTTTTGCAAAAATATCAATTATATGAAATAAATAATATTTTTGGGATTTTTTGGGAAAATAAAATATTTTAACATTTTTGTGATTTATTAAAAAAAGAATCAACTCAAAATCATTAAAACTCAGAGAGAAATTAATTTTTGAATCAACTAAATAAAAATCACAAAATTCAAATATTCAAATGTTGGAAAATGGCGCCAAGAACAAAGGCAAGAACACGTGCGTGTTCTGAGTTTCCCAGATTTGCATTTTCTATCCAATCTCACTGAATACTTGATTATATCATGCAATCCACATATCAATCTGCTCGTTTTCACCTCACGATCATGTCTATGTCATTTAATTTCATTTAAATTAAGCATAAAACAAGAAATCACGAAAAATCCTCAAGAACCCTAAATTCTGCATGAAGGCTAGGATTTTTGATACAGGATTCAAACAAAGCAATTACTTGAGGGGAAACATTCCATGCATGATTATGAACATTTGGCAAAAGTATTGTGCGAGGAAATATGCATAGATTGAGAGATGACCAAGTTTAGGCTTACCTCTAGGTCGTGACAGCAAGAGCAAATTGATTTCTGAGTAGGAGGTGTTACAGATGAATTGTGATGATCTGAACAGCTTCCCTACACCCTATGGAGTGTGTTTGAATGCTTGGACTTGATGGAAATTGGCTGGATCACTTCATGGCATCTCAACTGCAACTTGGTTAAAACCTTAAGCAATTAACTGGTGATTCTGAGAAATCAGTGTTCTAGATGTTGTTTAAGTGTTTGATCAGCTCACATATGATGTATATGAGGTGTGTGTGTGTGATTGGTTTGAGTGGAATTGCTCTCTAACGAAAAACCCGATAGTGACTTGCTAAGAAAGGCATTTTTGAGAGTGAGAAGTGGTTTTTGAGAAAGGCAAGTGTTGTAGGCCTTTGGTGTACTTAAACTGATCAAAATTGAGCTCTATTTATAGTAGAGCAAGTTTGTTTTGCAAGGAATAGTGAATGGCAACTGCTGAGTAGGGTTGGCCAATGTTGGCAAATGAAAATCCAAGTTTCCTCTAGCCATTGACTAGAGGTTAGGGCACAGGCTGCTGGTCCCCTTGGTCTTGGATAAGTCTTGACTGAATTCAGTTGCTAAGAGCTCAGTCTATGCCACCTTGATGCTTCCATTGAATGCTCCAATCCAAAATTGGAGTCTTGTCCCTATTTTGGACAATTCTAGGTTTAGCATGGTATTTCTTGTTCCTAGGACTTTGGAGGCTTGGCTCAGTGATTGTCCCCTTTAGATTTAATCCTCAGATGTGTCCAAAGTGATAACAAGGCTTGGAATTGGCTGATTTTGGCAAATCAAGCAAAAGTGCACAATTCTGCCTTGCCTTGGCAGATTTCAGCAAGGCAACTTGCCAATGTCATATCTCATGGCCCAAGTTGAATTTGGTGATGTTCTTGGCCATTTTGGAAAGCTCTTATATGATACAACAACTGTTTGAACATATTTGGTTTTGACACTTTTTGAATCCAAGTGAAAAATGTCCCTACATTTGGAAAAAAGTAAGGCAAAATCTGACTTAGTGAAATTTTCACTAAGTGTTGGAACAAAGTGACTTTTCTTGATTTTGATCACTCCATAACTCAAAATCCATGAGGAATTTGGACATAGGTCAGTATGAAGATTTTGTAGAGGGAAATGAGATCTACAAATCAAGGTTTGGATGAAAAAAAATGGCTGTGGTTAAGGAGTTATGATCCTCCAAAGTTGGTACCTTTGTCACTTTTTTTCATAACTTAGAAAATTTTCTAAGTTTTTATGGTTACCCCTTTTACAAGTTATCCCACTTTCGTTGATTTTTCTTGATGAATGATGATTCTAATCATACATTAACATCATTTTAGGGTTAAAAATCCATTTTAGTGAAAAATCTCAAAAAGTCAAAGTTGACTTTTGTGCATAGTTGACTTTGTGTCAGATGAATTCCAAACTGTGTAATTCCTCAGGAAATCATGTCCTTGACCCAAATCAAACTTGATGGACATGTTCCATGGGTAGTATAGAGTGTATTGAATCATGTCTTAGGGCTTGGGAGCATGTCCTGGTCAAAAGTCAAAGTTACAGTTGACTTTTCCCGCGAAACCCTAACTGTGGTTCAGATGAAATTGAAACTTGTTGCTCAAGCTTCTTGGATCAATCCATTGTTCCAAATAGATCAATATGGCATATTGGAGATCCTCAAATCCTCTCTTGAGGTCTTGGTTCATAATTGGTCCCAAAAGTCAACTTAGGGGTGAATTAGGTCAAGAAACCCTAGTTCCTGGTTTTTGGTGAATGCATCCCCTGAGGTCAAATTGACTTGATGATTAGGTTCATGAGGTTCCATAGAGTATATTAGGATATGATTTGAAGCATTGGCTCATGCCCAGAGGAAAATTTCCATCTGGAGGCCCTGGTCGACCAAAACCCTAATTTGGTGACACTGGCGATCTTGAAGCTTGATCCACCTAGAAGGGAGCAACCTTATGCTTAATCCTTGATGTGGGATCCCTCTTGATCTATTGTGGATGTTTGAGAGGTTATAAAAGTTGAAGATCATGTCATTTGTTGATTGATAATTTGTCTAAGAACTTTGAGAGGGCTTGAAACCCTAATTTTGATAGTAGTGAATGCTCACCCATCTTTGGGGAGACTGATGAGGCATAATGACACACCCATATTGTGATGATGATTTGCACAGTGATGGGAAATCTTAGTGGTCAAAATTTGGGGTATGACAGATGCCCCTATTTAATCTTCTTGGACACGAAGGTGTGAATGACGAAGGTATTCAGGCATTCGGGGTGCAAGAGGATTAAATATCGGAATACCCGAAATTTTGATGGTGGTTATGAATGGTAAATCGCATTCATCTTCTTTTGCTAAGCAATGATGCTTAGAAAAGGTAAACTTCCCCTCGATCCTGGTTTCCTACCAAGGAACTGGTCTTAGTTGCGGAAATAAACTTCCCCTCGATCCTGGTTTCCTGCCAAGGAATTGGTCTTAGTTTCTGATTTAAACTTCCCCTCGATCCTGGTTTTCTACCAAGGAACTGGTCTTAGTTTCTGATATAAACTTCCCCTCGATCCTAGTTTCCTACCAAGGAACTGGTCTAAGTTTCTTTCGTCAATAAACTTTATTGACAAGGGACGCTATGCGTAGCGGTTTTCCTCAAACTTCTCGCCGAATTTTCCTGGGGAGATGCCATTTGAAGGAAAAAGATTTGATGTCAGATTCGTTGGGGAATCCAGTCGTATGAGTTGTAGAGGTGCACAAACTTCTCTGTTGGAGATGCCATTTGTTGAATCTATTTGGGGAATACGAGTCTCTTGAGAGACTGCCTTCGTTTGGGGTCTTACATCATACTTTTCTCGGGATCTTCTCTGAGAAATGTCATATGATGGGATCCAATTTTGAGGTGCCGATGACCTTTTCATCAGTGGTTCTTTCGGAGAAAAACTGCCGTATTGTCGAAGCTCCGATTAAGGGGGTTTTCTCTAGGGATTTTCCTTAATCCGGGAAAGCAAAAATATCATCTTAGGAGATGAGAACTCGGCCGAGAATGTCAGATGGAATAGTTGCATCCGACATTGTTGATTCTTCATTCAGGCGCACTGGGTTAGAAGGAGTACTTTGATTCTGCACTTTGAGGTTCGCTTACTTCTGGAGAAGCTGTTGATGTTCTTCTGATGTTCAACAGTCAAAAGAAATTGCCATCTTTATTTTAAAAGCAGAAAAAGTTTTACAAGTAAATTCATTTTTGTTTTATTTCAAGAATCGTTAATCATATCAAAATGTCATTCTGTAAAGCTAAAACAAATGAGAATTACAAACAAAAGCACAAAGGCTCAAATTTTATTAATAAGATGGAAATCAGCCAAACGCGTGATTCCAAAGAGTATATACAAAGTTAGAAAATGGTAATTTACAGGGAAAAGGGCTACGTTGAAACATAACGACCACTATTCTTCTACCAACTTTGAATTCGGGACATCCTGAGCTTCTGTCGAAGATGACCTTGACTGGAGTTTTCCTCCGATGGATGGTGTAACTGCTGCTGAGGGACTTGCCTCTGTTGAACATAGTTACTTACCATTATCCCTAACTTTTGCCTGGATTATACTGTGATGTTTCCAATCCACCGGGATGATTTTTTTTTATTTTGTCTCTAACTTTTGCTTGGACCGCCCTTTCGGGTTTTCAATCCACCGAGATGTTTTTTTAGGCGAAGTATTTCTTGACTACATCAACATTTGTGGGGTAGGAAAATTCTTCTCCGTCCATGGTTGCAAGTCTCAAGGCGCCGCCTGAGAAAACTTTCGTGACCACATAGGGGCCGTCATAGTTCGGAGTCCATTTGCCCCGAGAATCAGTGAGAAATAATTGTATCTTCTTGAGCACAAGGTCTCCTTTCCTGAAGACGCGAGGTCAGACCTTTTTGTCGAACACCCTCTTCATTCTTTGCTGATACAACTGACCATGGCATAGTGCTGTGATTCTCTTTTCTTCGATCAGATTCAGTTCGTCGTGTCGACTTTGACACCATTCAGCCTCTGTAAGCTTAGCTTCCATCAATACCCAGATTGATGGGATCTCTACCTCGATGGGGAGCACTGCCTCCATGCCATATACTAGAGAGAAAGGGGTTGCCCCTGTTGAAGTGCGGACAGATGTGCGATAACCGTGAAGAGCAAAGGGTAGCATCTCGTGCCAATCTTTGTAGGTTACAACCATCTTTTGAACAATCTTCTTGATGTTCTTATTAGCCGTTTCTACCGCTCTGTTCATCTTGGGTCGATAGGGAGATGAGTTATGGTGTTGAATCTTGAACTCTGCGCACAACTCTTTCATCATCTTATTGTTCAAGTTAGATCCATTATCAATAATGATCTGGTTTGGAACACCATAACGACAGATGATATTGTTTCTGATAAATCGGACCACCACTTGTCGGGTTACATTGGCGTATGACGCTGCTTCGACCCACTTGGTGAAGTAATCAATGGCTACAAGGATGAACCGATGTCCGTCTGAAGCTTTGGGCTCAATCAAGCCAATCATGTCGATTCCCCATATGGAAAAAGGCCATGGGGAAGAAAGAACTTTGAGATGTGATGGCGATACATGAATTTTGTCAGAGTATATCTGACACTTGTGACACCTCCTCATGTACTTGTAGCAGTCAGATTCCATTGTTAGCCAATAGTACCCTGCTCTCAGAATTTTTCTCGCCATTGTGTGTCCGTTGGCATGAGTGCCAAAGGATCCTTCATGAATTTCTTTTATCAGCATGTCTGCTTCTGGTCTGTCGACGCATCGAAGCAAGACCATGTCAAAGTTACTCTTATATAGAGCATCACCGCTCAGGAAGAAGTTTCCAGCCAGTCTTTTGAGGGGCTTTTTGTCTTTTCTTAGTGCCCCAGGTGGGTACTGTTGTTTCTGAAGGAAGCATTTGATACCGTGATACCAATGTTTGTCGTTTATGACTGGTTCGATCGTGAAGATGTAAGCGGGCCGTTCTAGGCGCATTATGTCGATCTTAGGTATGTCATTCCATTGACCTACACTAATCATGGAAGAGAGAATGGCTAATGCATCAGCCATGTGATTCTCCTCACGAGGGATGTGATGAAACTCAATTCTGTTGAAGAAAGGTAACAACCTTCTTGCATAGTCTTTGTAAGGAATTAGTCCTGATTGGTATGTGTTCCAATCTCCTTTTATCTGATTTATAACCAGGGTTGAGTCGCCATATACGTCCAAGTTTTTGATCCTTAAGTCGATCGCTTCTTCGAGACCCATGATACAAGCTTCGTATTCGGCCTCGTTGTTCGGACACTTAAACGTAAGTCTAGCGGTGAAAGGAATGTGGGTACCCTGAGGGGTAACAATGATTGCCCCAATTCTGTTTCCATAATGATTAACTGCTCCGTCAAAGATTAGTCCCCACTGGGAACCTAGTTCTGGCCCTTCACTGGGTAGCGGTTCGTCGCAGTCCTTTATTTTTATATACATGACATCTTCGTCTGGGAAGTCAAACCCAATTGATTCTTGATCGTCAATCAGTTGATGAGCCAAATGATTGGCTAAAATACTTCCCTTAATGGCTTTTTGAGCATGGTACTCTATGTCATATTCTGATAGCAACATCTGCCAACGGGCAATCCTTCCCGTGAGAGCAGGTTTTTCAAATACATACTTGATTGGATCCATTTCGGAGATCAACCAAGTAGTGTGACGAATCATGTATTGGCGAAGATGTTTGGCTGCCCAAGCCAAAGCGCAGCAAGTTTTCTCAAGCATCGTGTATCGAGTCTCGCAGTCGGTGAATTTCTTGCTTAGATAGTAAATGGCAGACTCTTTCCGTTTGGTTTCGTCTTATTGGCCAAGTACACATCCCATTGAGTCTTCCAAGACTGTTAAGTAAATGATCAGTGGTCTTCCTTCCACTGGAAGTGATAGAATCGGCGGATTCAACTGGTATTCCTTAATACTGTTGAAGGCGGTTTGGCAATCTTTTGTCCAAACGCAGTCCTGGTTCTTTTTGAGTAACTTGAAAATCGGCGCACAGGTCACGGTCATAAGGAATATGAATCTGGAGATGTAGTTCAAACGTCCCAGGAATCCCCTGACTTGTTTTTCATTTTTCGGAGAAGGCATTTCTTGAATGGCCTTGACCTTGTCAGGATAAACCTCAATTCCTTTCTGGCTGACGATGAACCCTAAGAGTTTCCCTGAACGGACATCGAAGGTGCACTTATTGGGATTCAAGCGGAGTTTGTATTTTCTCAAACGCTCAAAAAGTTTTGACAGGTGGGTCACATGCTCCTCTTCTGTCTTGGATTTTGCAATCATATCATCGACATATACCTCGATTTCCTTGTGTATCATGTCATGAAATAGAGTAGTCATGACCCTTTGATAGGTTGCCCCGGCGTTCTTCAAACCGAACGACATTACCTTGTAACAAAAGGTACCCCATGGGGTAATGAACGAAGTTTTCTCCATGTCTTTCGGCGCCATTTTGATCTGGTTATATCCCGAGAATCCATCCATAAAGGAGAAAACTTTGAACTTTGCTGTACTGTCAACCAGCATGTCAATGTGTGGTAAAGGAAAGTCGTCCTTTGGACTAGCCTTATTTAGATCTCTGTAATCGACACACATTCTAACTTTTCTGTCCTTTTTGGAACGGGTACGATGTTGGCTAACCATTGAGGATATTCTGATGTAGCGAGGAAACCTGCGTCAATCTGTTTCTGTATTTCCTCTTTGATTTTGATGACCATGTCCGGGTGAGTGCGTCTCAACCTTTGCTTTACTGGCAGACATTCCGATCTTAACGGTAAGTGATGTTCCACGATGCTGGTATCCAACCCTGGCATGTCCTGAAAGGACCAAGCGAATACATCGGGGAATTCTTTGAGAAGCTTTATCAAACTCTCTTTGGCAGTTAGACTAAGCAGTGCCCCAACCCTGATTTCTTTTCTATCTTTTTTTGAACCCAAGTTTACCGTTTCCAATGGCTCTTTGTAAGGTTCAATATACCTTTCCTCTTGTCTGAGTAGTCGGGAGATCTCTTCTGGAATTTCGCTGTTAACTTCTTCTTCAGCCCCAAATACCGGGAACTCAAAGTTGGGAGAAGGCATCGGATCGTTGTTTCAACGGGGTTTAAAACAAGCAATCTGCATGACGTGATGATTCATGTTTAGAAGAGATAGAGAAAATGCAAGTGTGTGCAGTGTATATTTTTTATTACTGCTTGTTTTTATTTGAATTGTTTTTTAGGATTACCATTTTCTGAGAAAAAGCAAAAAAGAAAATAGCAATTAATGTGGAAATTACAGAACGACATTATTTTATTAATGAACAAGTCGATCCTTGAAACTACAGCCCTATAAAACAAAATTCTGTCGCTTTGGGCGAAGCGAAGAGGTACAATTTACAGAAAGCGAGCCCTATCAAAACATCCATTTCACCTGGGCAGGGTGAAAGGTTAAAGATGGAAATTACGTTGATTGGCGAACGACCTTCGGAGCATCAACTGCGACCCATTGGCGGCGAACTCCTCGATGAATCACAAAGTCTGGTACCTTCCTTGATTTGTCTTCAGAAATGACGCTGATTTCTGGTGGAGCAGGATCATTAGAATCTGTTTCCCAGGCAAAGTTTTCGTAGGAGAATTCCTCAGTTGTATTTTACATAGCATTGGTGCTCTCAGCTGTACCTCCCCATCCATTTGGCTGGATGTCTTCGAGCCTGATACGAGAGCTTTCGAGAGCGGTGTACTTGACCATATAGTCGTATTTTCCACTCGGTTGTCCCAAGGTGTCCCACATTTACTTCGAACTGGAAGAGTCATCCCTCTCGATGACGTTGACCTCGGGAAAAGCATAGTTGATGAATTCAAGTCCTGCAAACGTTGTAAATTCATCGTCATATTGAGTAGTTTCTGAATGACCTGAGTGTTGATCCCATGACATGGTGGGGACACAGGTATTCTGTTCAATGATGCTCAGCTGAGTTTCATTACTCGGCTGACTTTCTGGCCACAAGTCTCCTGGGTAAGGCTGCCACATTGGCAGACCGTCCATCGGGCCATAGTAATTGTGGTCAAAGTTGTCTTTCATCAGAGTGTCCTCCTCTAATGAGTTTGGCGGAGAACGACATCCTTCCGGATCACAACCTCCGTATATCATTTCGACATCTGACCGTGGTATAAATCTCGGACTCTGTACGGGATAGCAAAATGGCATAGGCACCTTTTCCTGAGTCATATAACCGTCCTCGTTAAGATAGGACTTCCATTCTTCATCTGTGTCGGAGGGATCCTCCTCATTGATAGCATGAACTGTGTGAGACACTGGGTGAAGAAAACCTCCACTGTGGAAGAAGTTTTGAAGGGGATGAATACTTTCATCGTTGGCAACTGTCTGGGTACAGGTTGCAGAAAAACCAAGACCCTTCTTTGTTTTATTGTCAATAGGAATGACAAGCCGTCCCCATCCTGTCGTATCGGTACTCTCGACCGCTTTGCTAGCATCTTTGTATGAAGAAACTGAAGTTCCTTCTTTGAACTGATTGTCCTTGCTTACAGACAGTGCTTGGAACTGAGTTCCAATAACCTCCTCGGGTTCCACACAAGTAGATGATGATAGGTTACTCACAAGCAAGGCTTGTTCCCCACAAACCGTGACAAGTTGATCATTCTTGACGAACTTTAACTTTTGGTGGAGGGTCGAAGAAAACCTCCACTGTGGAAGAAATTCTGAATGGGATGAAGACTTTCATTGTTAGCAGCTGTCCGGGTACAGGTTGCAGAAAAACCAATACCCTTCTTTGTTGTATTGCTAGTAGGAATGACAAGATGTCCCCATCCTGTTGTATCGGTACTCTCGACTGCTTTAATAGCATCTTCGTACGAGGAAATTGAAGTTCCTCCTCTGGATTGTTCGTCCTTGTGTAACGAAAGCGTTTGGAACCGGGTTCTGATTATCCCTTCTGGTTCCACATAAGTGGATGACGATAAATTGCTGACGAGCAAAGCCTGTTCCCCACAGACTATGATGAGTTGGCCGTTCTGGACGAACTTTAGCTTTTGGGGGAGGGTTGAAGTGACCGCTCCAGCCTGATGTATCCAAGGTCTTCGTAATAAACAACTGTACGTTGCCCGGATGTCCATGACCTGGAAAGTAACTTGAAAAGTGTGAGGAACAATAGTTATGGGAAGATCAACTTCGCCGATAACCGTTTTTCTGGATCCGTCGAACGCTTTGATGACAACCTCACTGGTTCTCATCGGAGGGCCCTTGAATGATAATTGCTCAAAGTGGACTTCGGCATAACATTCAGGGCTGACCCTGTGTCTACCAGTACGCTGGCTAAAGCATCGTCCTGGCAGTTGACTGTAATATTGAGCGCCATATTATGACGGTGACCCTCTTCAGGTAATTCCTTATCACTAAACCCCAAATTGTTGCAGGAAGTGATGTTAGAAACAATACTATCGAACTGTCTGATGGTTACATCCTGTTCTACGAAGGCTTACTCCAAAACTTTCTGTAGAGCCTTTCTGTTTGCTTCTGAACTGAGTAACAGTGATAATACCGAGATATTTGAAGGAGTTTATAACAGCTGATCAACAATGTTATATTCACTCCTTTGGATGAGCTTTAGCATCTCATCATCATTTTTCGAAAGGTCAGGATTACTGGATTGACCGACTGGTGGATTGGGAGCTTCTGTCTGAAGTTCCTTTTCTTTGTTGGATTCTCCAACTCCTCTGTTGAAGATTCTACCACTCCGTGTTACACGACTAATGTCTGCAATATTCACGACGGAGGGTAATGGAATTTCCTTTCCATTTTCAACTATTGTTACACCGTATTTGTAAGGGATAACCTTAGTTGATTCATACGGTAATGGTCCCGGCAAATAGATGACTATGGGAACCTTCTGGTTTTTCTGACCATCATAAGTAATTTCGATCCGTTCCTGGTTGGGAACTCTCGATTCGTCAAGTAGAGGGATAATGGCGAAAACATCCCTAGTTCTTTGATGATCAGAGATGACGACAACGTCCTCAATTTGACTGGCAAGGTAGTTCGGCGACCAATTGATGGGTCCGAAACCTGGATATGGGCGAATCTCTCCGCGATCCACCTACCCTTGGAGAGTTGCTCGCACAAGGTAGCACCCTTGGTTACTTTTCGAACAAACTACACAACGTTCATAATTATGTGGTGGCACCTGGCCGTGCCCACTTTGAATACAATGCAACCTCACTAGGTTAGCTTCCACGAGTCGAACATCCTGACTTTGACGCCGAGTGGGGTTTCTGTTATTGATACTAATTTGCTGAGTATCTTCATCCATGTAGATTGGCATCCACCAATGATTTAACAAGTGCTGGAGTGCTTCCTGGACAAGGGCACATCCCTGATAGTTTTCGCAACCCGCTTTACAGCTGTGATAATTATGTGATATCAAGAATCCGAGTCGGACCTGCTCAGCATGTAACTCTACCAAGTTGGTATTCATCAAGCAAATGCCGAAGATTTGAACCATATTGATCTGATAGGGATTCCTATCATGGTAGTCCTGGATCCATCCAAGATCCATCTGACGCTGGAGGGCCTCCTGTATGAAAGAGCACCATTGTTTGTTTACCGAGCAAATCAGACAAGAACTGTAATCGTGCCACGACAGATTATGATACTGGCTTTGCCTTAAATGCATTGCCACCAAGTTTACATTCATTGCACGGATGTCGTGGTTCTGAATGACATTGGAATTCATGTAAATAATGTTAACTCCACGAACTCGGTGCTCTTGGATCCACCCGAGATCCATCTGTTCCTGCAGACCTGTTTGTACCACAGAACATCCTTGATTGTTTTTAGAGCAGACATCACACTGGTGATAAATATGAGGTGGCACATGGTCGTACCCACTCTGTCTACAATGCATCTTGACCAGATTGGTCCTTAACAAGACGTTGTTAAATTCTTTCTCAATCAGGTTGAATGCAGCTTTCTCATGTTGAGGCAGCGGGCTTGTGAGAACATTGGGATTCGTATCTTTGAAAGATAAGAGCTCGCTCCTAACAAACTTTTGCACGTCGGATTTGAAATTGAGATAATTCTCTATGTTATACCCCGATCCTCCTTGATGATAAGGGCTTTTCTGATCCACCTTAAACCAAAAAGGCAAATTTTCCGGTAGTGTAAGAGGAGACTTAGTCTGGATGTGCCCTTTAGCCAGCAGTAACGAAAATAGTTCTGCGTACAACATGGGTATAGGATCAAACCCTGGTGACCGTGTTGTACGGTTGTTATTGTATGGAGGACGAGCCTACTGAAGAGGCTGTTGTGTCCTTTGCTGATTAGGTTAGCTCTGCGCAACCTGAGGTTGATACGTAGGAATAGGCGCAGGGCTGATAGCAGGAGTTACAGCTGCTACTGGTTGATAACGTCGCCTTTGCTTCCCGAGAGAGATATTCCCAATATCTTTCTTTTTTTTATTAGGGAGAGCACTACCATATCATTTTGTACTACTCAATGATCCAGCGTCTTTTACTAAACGTCCTTCTCGGATGGCTTCCTCAAGACGAACTCCTATGCCCACCATCTCGGTGAAATCACTGGGCGCACTAGCAACCATTCTGTCATAGTAAAATGAGCTTAAGGTCTTTAAGAAGATCTTTGTCATCTCTTTTTCCTCAAGAGGTAGACAAATCTGAGCGGCAATTTTGTGCCATCTCTGAGCGTACTCCTTAAAGGTTTCCTTGTCCTTTTGTGACATTAATTTGAGTTGATCTCTGTCTGGTGCCATGTCCAAATTATATTTGTATTGTTGGACGAAGGCAGTACCAAGATCTCTGAATGTACTAATCATAGTACGGTTTAAACCCATGTACCATTTGAGTGCGGCACCGGTTAAACTATCCTGAAAGTAGTGGATCAGTAGGTCTTGATTCTCCGTCTGAGCTGACATTTGCCGAGTGTACATCACCAAGTGACTTTGAGGGCAAGAGTTACCCTTGTATTTTTCAAAGTTGGGCACTTGGAACTTGTGCGGAACTTTCACATTGGGGACCAGACAAAGGTCAGCGGCGTCCTTTCCAAATAGATCCTGACCGCGGATGGCTTGCAGTTCCTTCTGCATTTCTAGGAACTGTTTCTGGAATTCATCTATTCTATTGAACATAGTTTCCTTATTACCAGAAGGTATCGGCGGAATTTGTCCTTCCGGGACAGTGTGCACCACAGGGGGTGGGACCGTGACTACGGCAGTGAATCTTGGCGTTTCCCGAAGTTTGTAACCTTCAGGAGTCTTCAGTATGCCCATGGCATCTTCGCTTTCCCGAAGTTTGTAACCTTCAGGCCCAACGACTTCTGTTATGATTCCCTGGTCTTCAGTGATCGGCGGAACATATCCTTCCGGGATATAGTTAACAGGCATGACCCAAGGACGATCTTTCGGCATTTGATACCTAGGATCATACTTTTCCACTATGGGCATTGAGGTGATATCCGAGATCACAGTCCTTTGTAGCTGAGCTTTTGCCATGGCTTGCATGTCGTTACGAAGCTTTCTCATATCCTCTCTCAGAGCATCGATGTCTTCTTTCAACTCTCTGTTTTCTTCTTCAAGATCATCCATCTTTTTCTGACGATTGGCCCGAGTATTGTACGAATGAGACAGTTTGACTCTCTAGAACCAATACACAAACTTAAGATTTGTTGGTAAGAAGAATACGCGATGTGAAAATGATGAATACAATGATTATATTAATTGTTTTTTGGTTTAATCAAAATAAACTTCGACAATTAGATTGCAAATATCAAACAGTGGGGAAACCCCTTTTTATTGAATTCAAAGGATTACAGAAATGGAAATTCAGTAGATTACAAGATGCAGAAACAGAAACCTAAGCTAATGGGTCCCGAGTCCTCTCTGAAGAGAAATCGGGTGCTGATTCTGGTACTTTCCTTTTCTTTGACTGGGGCTCTTGGGCCGTTGTCGGGTTGTCATTCCTTTGCCAGGTGAAAGGAGCGAGCAAATTCCTTTGGTGATCTTGATTCTCTATAGCATGTTGCTCCAGAATTTCAATCAGAGCGTCCTTTTCTTTCAGTAATTATTGTATTTTGATGCACTCCACGTTGAGGGTGCAGTATTTATTCTTACAAGACCTCCTCTCTCGTTGAACTTTGTTGAGAGTAACCTGAAGCTTTTCAGTCTCAGTTATGAAGTACATGACAGACTCCCTCGATGGAAGAACTCCATGACGAGGATAAGGCATCTTTAGCTTGAGAGCTCTAGTTTGCACCCAGTGGAGATAAGGCTCCACCGAGAGACAGTCCAGTTTTCCTAGAGACTCTCGTCCTTTCTTATGAACATGTTTCCAAGCATGCACTATTTCCGTCTTTAGTGCTCTGTCACTTTCTCCTTCCTTGAAGAAAAGACCTTCCAGATGAACACCCCGTGGGACGTGCCTCATCGGGTATCCAAATTGACGACGAACGAGAACTGGATGATAATTAATTCCTCCCTTACTTCCTATAAGGGGTACGTTGGGGAAGTTTCCACAACGGTCAATGATCCTGATCCCATCATAAATCCTATTACACCAATCTATGTCAGAGTTGGTGAGGGACATGATTTTCTGCGACCAACGTAAGGCACTCTTGTGATCCCAAAAAGCAGCAGACTTGGGCAAATGGGAGATAAACCATTTATAAAGCAGAGGTACACAACATGTGATCTCCCCTCAAATGTACAAATTTCCCAAGTGTACAGAATGATACGCATCTGCGAGCAAAGTCGGCACAGGGTTTCCAATGAGAAAAACCTTAATGGAGTTGATATCGACGGAGTTATTAATGTTGGGCAACAAAAATAACCCGTAGGTGAGTAAAACAAAGATGATTTTAAAAGTAGTTACGTTCCCGATACTGGCGAAGTACATGGCTTTCTTTGTCAAGAACTGGGCTGGCAAACCTTGTATGCCACCCTTAGTGGTCATGTGAGTCCTGACCTCAGACTCGTCCAAATGAATTGCTCTTGCAATGGTCTGATTCTTTGGAATTTCTTCCAGTCCAGAAAATGGAGCTTGATCTGTAATGTGTAGATCAATCAGATGAGAAATTCCTCCAGCGTTGGTGCTAGGTGGTAATCCGGGAATGTGAAACAATGATAGACCGGATCATAGAACTGAATGAGTGCATCCATGATTCCCTCAATCACATGGACTCTTAGCAGAGATAGCAAACCTCCGTACTTGGCTCTGAAAGCCTCTTGGTTTGTAATCATCCTCGCCAAACCTCTTAAATCCTCTAGTTTTGGAATCCTGAAGGTGTACGTATGAGTTCTCCTTCTACCGAAATCCATTAGCATAATCCTTTTCTCTGATATTTGTAATCACAGTCTTAGTTTATTTTGAAAAACAGAGAGACTAGAAGAGAATATTTTTTTGAATGTTTTAATATTTTTTTAGATGAATGCATGAATGCAGCACACAAAAACATAGAAAAACATGGGGTCAAAGGGTCGTTGTCATGAAGTCAAGGCTCTACCCATCCCCAAAGGTTTATACTAGGGTGATTTTTGTACCTGTAGTCAAAATCATCAGCTCCTCCCAGGATAACAAATAGCAAGCGGATCGCCAGCGAGCTGTATGAAATCTTAGAGTAAATGCTATTCACCGAGAATAGATCATCAGCCTCAAATGAGGGTAGTATCGCGTGACAACTATTTCCGATAGCTTTCGAACTACAAAAGGGTCGGCTCCTCAGCTTCTTAGACGTCACAATCGGCCCATTGCCTATGAGAGGGAATGGGTTGCATTGGGAAGCCTCCACTGAGGTTGATGGCCGACCTCATCGCCATCACTTATCTTAAGTGTATACTCAATCTTTCCACATGCGGCATCACACGCATTCCCATTAGCAGAAAAATAAACACAGAAATAAATTAGGAAAAGCAATATATATATATATATTGTAACACCCCAAAATTTGCCCTGTTGTTTTTTCCCTAACTGGCTTATGTTTCTTTGCATTTCTTGCATTAGCATTTATGTATAGCATTAGGTCCTAGCATGGGATCAAGGTACTTGGTTTAACTCAAGGGAAGAAGAGTTTTTTTCAGGGTTTCAAGCAACAGTTCATGTGCATTGTCCAAGGGACTAAGAGGAGAGAAAATTCTTGATGCTATCAATTCTTGAACCACAAAGGAGCCTTAAGCCTCAAGGTGTCTTAATTGGTCCATCATCTCATCACAAGATCAAGATTGGCAAGAGATATCAGAGGGATCACACTCTCCTAACCTGATTTCTTAAATTAGGGTTTTAGAGATTTTGAGATCTAACCCTCATATGAGCAAGCTTTTTGATTGTTTGTCATCTCCAAATGGCCCTTATCATCATTGGTGGACATGACACACATCATACTCAGAGGAATTTGAATTTGGAGGATGTGCTATCTCCTCCTAACCAGAGGGTACTAAAATTAGGTTTTCCTATAGAATCAGTTTACTTCTGATTTTTTGGACAAGACTTAATCCCATGGTATTCCCCATGTCCTCAAGTGTCTAGGATTGGAGGATTGTCCATCAATTTGGTTTAGAAGGATTTCAATGGATCAGAAGATTGAAAATCAGGAGAATTGGGAATAAAGTCAACTGTGCAATGAAAAAGTCAACCCCTGACTTTTTGAGGTCAACATGGTGATTTTCAAGTCCAATATGATCCATGGAAGAGATTTGATCAAGATATGTTCAAGGAATCATCAAAAATCAAGGATTTGTGAAAGTTTCCATTTTTGGTAAAAATAGGGTTTTAGAACTTACTATTTTTGGCAAGTTTCCATGGTTTAGAGGTTACTTTCAAGGCAAAATTTCTTCATGATCCATGCTTCATCTCAATTTTTCCTCAAACATGAAAGTTATAGAGCTTGTTTCAAGCTTTCCAACCATGTAAAGTTTGTCCCATTTGGATCATTTTTGAGAGAGTTATGATGTTTTAAAGATGGAGGTTTTAAGTTGTAAAATTTGAAAACTTAGAATTTTTTCTAAGTTATTCTTGGACAGTCTGGTGTACTCAAGTTCATGCTCACTCTTGGATGACTTCCAGGCCTTGGATTGAGAAACTTCCAACATGAAAAGTGTAGAGGGCAATCCCCTCTTTCCAAAGAACCCAAGTTTGTGTCATTTGAACCATTGTGGTGAAAGTTATATTCCTTCAAAGATGGTGTCATCATGTGGTCAATTTGTGTTCATGACTTGAAGTTTTTATTCAATTTTGGCAGCCGTGAGAACCCATATTCATGGTTTATTTCCACAAAGATCCAAGCATCATTTGAATTTCATTTTAACACCAACTTGTTCACTTAACTTCCTACTTTCTTGTTATTACAAGAGTGCTTTGTTTGGCTTATTTTTCACTAAGTTAAGATGGGTTAAAGGAAGCCATATGGATGTATTTTCAAGTATGTCATGTCCTTATCTTAATGCTACACGCCATGCAATCAATCTGGACCACATTTCATGCGTGAAGCCTTGGTTATTTGCACCAAATTCATCACCAATTTTAGCTAAACCTGCCATGCACATGCCATGCACATGAGTACTCTTTTTGGCAAAATTTGGAATGGATAAAAATTGGACAAACTCTGATCCCTTTCTCTTTCTCACGTACCACTTCATTCACACCCACTCACATCCTTTTCATGCCCCAAAAACCACTACTTGTACCGTTCTCTCTCTCTCTTTCAATCTTTGCAAAAGTTTCCAAACACCACTTTGTCATTTTTTCAGGCCCAAAATCATTTCCAACCCATCATATTTAAGACTCTCAAACCCTAAAATGAGCAGCCATTCTCATTCACTCACTTTTTAAAATGAGCAGCCATTCTCATTCACTCACTTTTTTTCAGATCTGAAGCATATTTCCTCTCAACTTTTTTCACTCTCGAGTTGGTGATTTTCTGAGCTTTTTGAAGCTTTCTTGGTGGATTAATCGTCTATTAAACATAATATCGCTTCTGTATGCAAATAATCACCTCTGTGTTCATTGTTTAAAGCTCTACAAGCTCTCTATTCATCACTATTGGGTTGAGTTGGTGAAGACTTCTAACAAGTTTCTGAGCAAAGCAAGTCAAGATCTCTAACTTCCAAGTGATTCTCAAGTTATCCGGATCATTTTCCATGGCCAGATCTTGTTGGAAAGGAGCAAAGGACTCTCTCCGTTAGGTAACTTCTCATGATCCTCTCTCCCATGCTTAGGTTCAAATGAATTAGGGTATGGAATATTGTGCTCATGTTTTGCATCTGATGAAGCCTGAGATGATGGCATTTGTTTGATTGTTTGAATCTGAGTTCGTTGATTTTGTTGAATACTTGAAATCATGTTGAACTCATGACTTTGGATCCATTTTTCTTTGTGTTTGATTGTGTATTTTGAGAAACTAATGGCACATTGTTAATCCTTGATCTTCGTGCTCCATTTTAGGGTTTTATTTTGCGTGATTTGGTTGAGATTTCATGGTGAAATTTGATGTGGAAATCTAGTTGTTGACACTGCGTTTTTCTTTCTCTTTCAAGATGCATGAGTCTTGTGTTAATGGTTGCATGAAGAAGATGAAGGTGTGTTGCAACGTGATTGGCTGGTTTTGAGTTTTGTCTTTTTCTAATTTAAAATGAATGTGTCCAATTGATAAAGGTTGAGATGAATTTTGTGTCATTTCTTTTTTTTGTTTTATTTTAAAAAGCTGATTATTTTATTTTATTTATTTCGTTTGGGCTGAGCACGTTTGTTTTTCGCACCCCACCATTTGAGGCCCATTGCGCGTGTAACTGTTTTCTTTTTGATCCAATAATTGCTGGTGCACCCCCTTTGTTCTTCTCTTCATTCCTTTCTATTTTCATAGTTAGTTTCCATTTGATTTTTATTTTAATTGTGAAACATATTTTAAAAATACCAAAAATATTTCTTTTAATCATTTAGTGTCTTATGATTATTTTCCTTATTTTATTTTTATTTCTTTGTTTTATTTTCATATTTTATTTTGATTTAATTTGGTGATGAGTTTCCAATGATACCCTTCATCTAGGGTTAGGATGTTCTTAACTTTTACTCATCATTTGAGATTGATCTTTTGGTAACTTGTGGAGGATTATATGAGGATGTTTCAATGCTGGTTTGAGGTTGGTTTGAGTTACTTTTAGTGACTTGCCACTCAAGTTTTATTGACCCTCGATCTTTGTTCGGTTATGTGCACATCTTGACTTGTGGATCACTTTTAGACAAGCTCTTTAACCTTTTTTTTTATCCAATTTTTTTACACATGTTACTTGACTGAGTTAACTTCTGTTTGAATATTTTTTGGGAATTTATTGGACAATTTTTCTATTTTTGGTTGATCTTTACTTGTGATGCAAGTTTGATTGAAGCATACTTTGATACTTGACCTAGTTGGAGTGCATTTGCTTACTTGTGATTGAGTGATGCTTGAGATGTTTATATGGTGTGATCATGTTCTGTTTGATCTTGTTTGTGGCTTTGGAATCATCCTCATTTGCTCATTTTTCATTTTGTTCTTGATTTTCTAAGTTGATGTTATTTTGACTTGAGTTTTGTGGATGTCTTTCTCAATTTTGATACATGCTTTGAATGTGTTGGTTGATGATTAATCTTGTGTGACTTGAGTTTGATTTTGGTATGATGTTGATACATATTCTACTGCCTCTTGAGTTCTATACTTGATTTTCATGTTACTTGAGCATTGTTGGGTGCATTTGGTTTGAATTATGTGATGCGTATCATCCCTTTTGCTTTGTAACTTCTTTGGTGCATCATATTGCATAATGTGAACCTCTTTTGCATATGTGAATTATTGATGATGATATGATGTGAGTTCTGGACTTGTTTCATTTTCATCTTGTCTCTTTCATTTCACTTTGGTATGATATCCATGTGTTTTTAATTGTGCATTTAATTCAAGTGTGCTTGCATCCTTCCATGTTTACCTTTGCATGATTACTTGAAGAGTTTTTGCATTGATCTTTGAAACATGTTGTTTGACTTGAGTTGGACATGATGATTATGATGTACTTGTTGCCCCATCTTGTTCTCATCTTATCCTTCTCTTTCTTCTTCTTCTCTTTCACTCTTTCTCACCCCATGAATCTCAAGACTTGATTAAGTCTTGGATTCCTTCCCCCTTAGAGCTACCTAGTCCAACTTAATTTCTGATTAAGCTTGGAGTAGGATTAGCATTAGTTCTTAGGTAGTTATTTCTCTCCTAAACCTCACTAACCATAGGACATCCGTGCATGATAACATTAGGACTCTTAGTTTCCCCTTTAGAGTTTCCTTTGTGTCGTCTCTCTTCTCATCTCAAAACTTCGTCAAGACACGTAATAAGAGTTAACGTGTATTGCGCTCGAGCCTTCCATGTGGGAAGTGGGGAGTGAGGGGCTTCCTCTCATTCTTCTAGGATACCTAGTGTACGTCCTGTTGGGGACGATGCGCGAAGTATTCGTTCCTATATTCAAGACTTGGGTTCAATGCAAGTTACGAAGCAACTTAAAAGACACTTCTGTCTAAAAAACACCAAACAAATTCAAATTTTTTTTATCCTTCGGGATTGTTGGGTTTCAAACTTCATTTTCAGAAAAGAGCTCGTCGCTCACGTAAAAAACACTTACCCATCTGTGGTCGTACCCACGAACTACGTCAGCTCTGATTCCTCTCTCTCGTCCGATTGAGGATACGTAGGCACAATACAACGATTGTCTTGGCGAGCAACCTTCCCCCACAGTTCCCGTCCAAACTACGTTGACTCTGACTTTCCCATTGCACTGAGGGAGTACGTAGGCCTATGACAACGATACCGTCCTATCGAGTCACTTCTTTTTCTTTTCTTCTTCGTTTCTCCGTTCTTTCCGTTCTCATTTCTTCGCCGGTCCAGTAGCAGTGGAGTTCCAGATGACGACACCCTTTGATGCAGACAGCAAGCGTGGATCCCATCGAGTACGATGGACGTGTTGGGTGCTAACACCTTCCCTTCGCGTAACCGACTCCCGTACCCGTTCTCTTGGTCGTGAGACCATGTTATTTCCTTCCCTTCTTCAGGTTTATGCAGTGTTTCCTTTCCCTCTCTTGGGATAAATACACTTTGCTGGCGACTCTGTGTTCTTTTGCGCCACTCTCGCATTTGTACCGTTGGATGCGAATCTTTCTGGAGCGACAGCTGGCGACTCTGCTGGGGACTCTGGTTGACCTACTGCTGGTCATTCCTTTTAGCGAGTCAATCCTAGCGCTTGTCTGTTTATTTTTGTTGGGTGTTTCTATGGTGCTTTGCTTTGTTGTATATTACTGTATTGTTGTTTACTGTATTTTTGCTTTACTGCTTTACTGTTTTTACAGCTTTTATCGCATTGCATTTTATATTGTCATACTGGATATACTGCGCTGTGCTGGTTGTTGTTCTGTTTGGCGGGTTGGGATGTTCTGAAGAATGAGCTCAATACCCAGGCTCGAGTATACACCTAGGTTTTAGTGTGGGCAGGCGTGACGCTCCCGTGGTGTTGGCCACGTGCGGGTGATCACGATCCCTACAATCAGACGAGGTTCTATCCGGAGCTTTCTGCTACTGTATGTTGATACAGGCCAGTAGTTATTCTCTGGAGGAATCGTCGACTCTGATGACCATTCCCGAGGACTCAGTTACGGCACTCCTCCCAGGATATGACAGTGGCAGCCCACTTTCTGTGGCAAACCCATTGCACATTCTCGATCCGAGGACCCAATGCTGGGAACTTGCCATATGACCCTTCTTTTTTGAAAGTGAATCAGCAGACGACCTCTTTGATTGGCGGTAGCATTGTATCCTTCGGGCTGGATGTGCTATTGCTTCTCTAACCTCTGAAGCTGAGGATCTTTCATTTTTGGAGAATCAGTTGAGGCCTCCTCAATTGATGATGATGCCAAACCAGAAATGGTGAACGTATCATCATTTCTCGACCTGAGAGCCCCGGATACTGAACATCCTAGTACCCACATGTGAGAGGGACGAGTTATTTACAGGTTTGCAGGTAACCGTGACCTTCAACCGACCCGGTTTTCTGTTGTTATCACTATGGTTATTGTTGATTTTGAGTTTTGGTACAGAGCCTTGATTTGTTCAGTCAGCACAGTGCAGCCAGTTTATGTGGATACCTTGACCCCGTGCTCTGCATTGCATTCCATTTATCTGACATTCATGTTTGTGCATTTTCAGGTAGTATCTAGTCTTTGATTCCAATCAGAGGGCGTTGTTAGGGATGGACACTAAGAGGGATACTTATGGATTGGGATACAAGCCATCCCGAAAAGATGAGGATCCTCCCAAATACAATGGCCCTGTCCGCTTCACCAGTGCTGGAGTTTTCTTCGACAGAGTTAATGCTATTGAAGAAGAAGGAGACAGTGATTGTGACATGGATAGCTGGATCCGTCCTTGCGTCCCAGGGGAAAGTCTGTGCAACTGGTCTTCCGAGAAAGTCATTCAAGTGATAGGCTTCGAGTAATTGCTTTGTTTTCCTATTTTGTTAATCCTACGTTTTGCCCAAGACGTAGTGATTCTGTTTGTAGGGCTTTTAACTGTTGCATGTTTTGCTTTATCATCAATAAAGGACTTTTCACACTCAAATATTTTGATCTCTGTCTTTCTGTTTTTATTTTTATGCATTAAAAACCCACATCAAAATGGCAATGTGTTTCTTTTGTTGCATCATAATAAAACATACCTCATCAATCATTGCAGGTCTTTTTGTTCAGATGACACTGATCATGACTCAGCTATAGCTCGGTATGACTTTGACAATCCAATCTATCAGGCTGAAGAAGAGACTGACGAAGATTGTGAACTGCCCGAAGAGTTGGCCAGATTGTTGAAGCAAGAGGAGAGGGTCATCCTACCTCATCAGGAGGAAATTGAGATTGTGAATCTGGGAACCGAGGACGCCAGAAAAGAAGTAAGAGTAGGGGCTACATTGGAAGACAGTGTCAAGGGAAGATTGATTGGAATGCTCCGTGAGTATGTGGACATCTTCGCCTGGTCTTACCAAGACATGCCCGGACTTGATACTGATATTGTTGTACACCGGCTACCACTCAAAGAAGGTTGTGCTCCGGTCAAGCAAAAGTTGAGAAGAACTAAACCGGAGATGTCTGTCAAAATCAAGGAAGAGGTTCAGAAGCAGTTGGACGCCAGATTTCTTGCCGTAACAAATTATCCTCCATGGGTTGCTAACATCGTGCCTGTACCTAAGAAGGATGGGAAGGTCAGGATGTGTGTTGATTACAGGGATTTGAATAGAGCCAGCCCAAAGGATGATTTCCCGCTTCCTCACATTGACGTGTTAGTTGACAATACTGCTCAGTATTCTGTGTTTTCCTTCATGGATGGCTTCTCTGGGTATAACCAAATCAAGATGGCCCTAGAGGACATGGAGAAAACAACATTCATAACACCGTGGGGAACTTTCTGCTACAAAGTGATGCCCTTTGGATTGAAAAATGCAGGGGCAACTTACCAGCGGGCGATGGTGACTCTCTTTCATGATATGATTCACAAAGAGATTGAAGTCTATGTTGATGACATGATTGCGAAGTCACAGACGGAAGAAGAACATCTGGTGAATCTTCAGAAGTTATTTGAAAGGTTAAGGAAATTCAGACTGAGGTTGAATCCAAACAAATGCACCTTTGGGGTGAGATCAGGAAAATTACTGGGATTTATTGTTAATGAAAAAGGTATTGAGGTTGATCCTGCAAAGGTAAAAGCCATACAAGAAATGCCTGTGTCGAAAACAGAAAAAGAGGTTCGTGGTTTCTTGGGGAGATTGAATTACATTGCTAGGTTCATCTCGCATCTCACAGCCACGTGTGAACCAATCTTCAAGTTGCTAAGAAAAGATCAAGCGGTCAGGTGGAATGAAAATTGTCAAAAGGCGTTTGAAAAGATTAAAGAATACTTGCAGGAACCTCCAGTCCTTATGCCGCCAGTGCCAGGAAGGCCTTTGATTATGTATCTCACGGTTCTTGAGAATTCAATGGGTTGTGTGCTCGGTCAACAAGACGAGTCAGGTAAAAAAGAGCACGCCATCTATTACCTGAGCAAGAAGTTTATTGATTGCGAGTCAAGATACTCGATGCTGGAAAAAACATGTTGTGCACTCGCTTGGGCCGCTAAGCGTTTGAGGCAGTATATGTTAAACCATAAAACCCTTTTGATTTCGAAGATGGATCCGATCAAGTATGTGTTTGAGAAGCAAGCACTTTCTGGTAGAATAGCCCGTTGGCAGATGGTTCTGACAGAATAAGATATTCAGTATGTTTCCCAGAAAGCCATTAAGGGAAGTGTTTTGTTAGAATATCTCGCTGAACAGCCAATTGAGGATTATCAACCGATGAAGTTCGAATTTCCGGATGAGCATATCATGTATCTGAAGATGAAGGATTGTGAAGAGCCTTTGCCTGATGAAGGACCTGAGATTGGATCTCAATGGAAGATGGTTTTTGATGGAGCCGTTAATTCATATGGTAACGGAATCAGGGCAATCATTACGACTCCACAGGGTTCTCATATACCCTTTACTACCCGATTAGCGTTCATATGCACCAACAATGAGGCAGAGTATGAAGCATGCATCATGGGGTTAGAAGAAGCAATTGATTTGAGAATCAAGAACCTCGATGTTTATGGTGATTCTGCGTTGGTGGTGAATCAGATTACAGGTGAATGGGAGACTCGTCAAGTAAATCTGGTTCCATATAACAATTATGCCAGAAGATTGTTACCTTTCTTTGACAGAGTAGACTTCCATCACATTCCCCGGATAGAGAATCAGATGGCTGATGCGTTGGCAATATTGTCATCAATGTATAAAGTGAATCTTTGGAATGAAGCTCCCTCAATCAGAATCATGCGTTTGGATAGACCTGATTTTGTATTTGCAGTTGAAGGGGTATCAGATGGCAAGCCTTGGTATCATGACATCAAAGTCTTCTTGAAGAGTCAGGAATACCCAGCTGGGGCATCTTCCAAGGATAAAAAGACATTGAGGAGGTTATCAGGAAATTTCTTTTTGAACAAGGATGATGTGTTGTACAAGAGAAACTTTGACATGGTCTTGCTACGTTGTGTTGATGAACATGAGGCAGGCCTGTTAATGGAAGAAGTTTACGAAGGTTCCTTCGGTACTCATGCCAATGGGTATGCTATGACCAGAAAATTGTTGAGAGCAGGGTATTATTGGATGACTATGGAGTCTGACTGTTTTAAATACGCCCGAAAATGTCATAAATGCCAGATTTATGCTGACAAGGTGCACGTACCGCCTACTCCTCTGAATGTTTTGTCGTCACCTCGGCCTTTTGCTATGTGGGGCATTGACATGATTGGGAAGATTGAGCCGACTGCTTTGAATGGACATTGTTTTATCCTGGTGGCTATTGATTATTTCACGAAGTGGGTAGAAGCTGCATCGTATGCCAACGTCACTAGACAAGTGGTAGCCCGGTTTATTAAGAAGGACATCATCTACCGGTATGGAGTCCCGGAGAGAATCATTACTGACAATGGTTCAAATTTGAACAATAAGATGATGAAGGAGCTATGCCAGAGCTTTAAAATCGAACATCATAATTCTTCTCCCTATCGTCTGAAGATGAATGGGGCTGTTGAAGCGGCAAATAAGAACATAAAGAAGATTGTGCAGAAGATGGTAGTGACATACAAAGACTGGCATGAGATGTTGCCTTACGCTTTGCATGGATATCTTAATTCAGTACGCACATCAAATGGGGCAACTCCTTTCTCACTGGTGTATGGTATGGAAGCAGTCTTGCCATTAGAAGTTGAGATTCCTTCTTTGAGAATTCTGACAGATGTGAAGCTTGATGAAGCTGAGTGGGTGCGTTCCCGACTGAATGAACTGAACCTCATTGAAGAGAAGAGACTGAAAGCCATTGCGCATGACCGGTTGTATCAGAGCAGGATGAAGAAAGCCTTTGATCAGAAGGTGCGTCCTCGGTGTTTTCAAGCTGGTGAATTAGTTCTGAAAAGGATCACTCCTCCTCAAACAGATCACAGGGGAAAGTGGACTCCGAATTACGAAGGGCCATATGTAGTAAGACAGGTTTCCTCTGGTGGAGCCTTATTACTCTCAATTATGGATGGCGAAGATTTTACGTCCCCTGTGAACGCGGATGTAGTCAAAAAATACTTTGCATAAAAGAGACCCGCTGAACATAAAAAGAAGGTTCAGGCAAAAAATGGGGCATCCTGGCGAACCATAAAAAGAAAAGGTTCGGGCAAAAATTAGGGATAAAAAGAAAAAGAATAAACCCACAAGGTTGAAAACCTGAAAAGGCAACCTTGGCAAAAATGGGTATCCCGGTGGATTGAAAACCCGAAAAGGGCGATCCAGGCAAAAGTTAGGAATTTAAAGGCAAAGACTACGATCCGCGTTCGATCTGTGATCACCATTCACACTTGGAAAATTCAGAGGAAAGGAATCAGTCCAGTTAGTCGTCTTCGAAGGCCAAAGTATCTGCGGATGAACAAGTCATATGGGTTATAGCTGAGTCGAGTCATGGTGGATGTCTGTTCCCCACATTGCCGACATTTGTATTTTCTTTTGCTTTTTGCGCAATTACCTCTTTTCAGGAATTGCTTCCAGATGTAAATGCCTATTTACAGGCTAATTCATTCAATAAAGTTTACATTTCAGTTAAAGAGCTTTTGTTTTCTGTTTTACCTATTTTGTTTGTGAAAATGTCCGATATTTTTGATAAAAACATTACATGCTAAAACATTGAGCTTTATGACACAAGTTGGAAAACAGTGGCAATTGCTTAGGCGACAGTCACTATGTTGATAATCAATGTAATCATTTCTGCGCATATATCTTTCTGTTGGTTTTGCAGGATTACAGGTGTACCTCCCCAGTAGAGTTGCTCTCTCCATTTTTGAAGCCTGATCGTCCTCGGCAGCTTGCTGTTTTCCTCAGTAGAGTAGAGATCTCCCCAACTTAGAAGTCTGATCGTCCTCAGCAGTTTATTACTCTTCCCCATCAGAGTATCGAGGGTCGTCTTCCTCAACCAGAGTATAAAGAAGTAATTCCCTAAGCAGAGTCGTTAAGGATCGTCCTCCTTAGCAGGATATAAGAGGTTTTTCCCTGGCCATAGTTGTGATTTGGCTCATCTTTCTTCAGCAAGTGATGTCTCCCCACAGAGCATGGGGCAGTTGTTTTCCCCAGCTAGTCAGGAAGCATGTGTTATCCCCTAGCAGGGTGGATGTTGACAACTACTTTATCTCCCAAGCGGAGTCGTTGAGGATCGTCCTTCTCAGCAGAGTACAGAGGATTGTATACCCAACCGAAGTCGTGTTTGGATTACTATTCTCCAGTAAATGTGGATGTTGTTGTATCTCCCGCAGGAAGTTTGTGGACGAAGATGTTTTTATCCCCACAGGGTCCTGGTGTCTACTTTCCTCAGTTGGTCAGAAAGTATAGTCTCGGCGACGATGGTTTGATCTAATACCCAGCAGGGTGAAGGTAAAGTTACTTCCCTAGCAGCAGATTAAGCTCATTTCCCCAAGCAGAGTCTGGTGGTGAGTGGTATCCCCAACAGGTCTTAAGGCCAATCATTTTTGGCAGACGCCGAAGCCAAGTTCTGAAATAGTTGGTCGTCCCCAGGGGTGGAATTTCCATCTTCAGTATTCATCTCCCTCCCCAGCTGAGTGGGTATTCTCTCGGAGTTTCGTCCATCTCCGGCAGAGTTGTGAATTTTGATATTCCCCAACAGAGCGGGTATTTTTTATCGGAGTTTCATCCATCTCCGGCAGAATTGGTGATTGTGATCTTCCCTAGCAGGGAGAAGTTTTCCTCAACAAGTTTTCCTTTGTTTCAGTGGCAATTTCGTTTGCCATCCCCAGCGGAGTTGCTTCTAGTCTTCAGTATTTATTTTGTTGGGACGCCTCTTTTGCATTGCATAGGCATTTGTTTTGCATGGCATCCTCCCAAATGCGTAGCATTTCCACTTCGTGTGGAGCATTACGGCAAAATTCAAACATATGCATCTGAAGCATAAGCCAGGTTTGAGTTTTCCTTCGTCAGGAAAGCCAGATTTCAGGAAGATATCTTTACTCCACAGGTGGTGGGTTAAGCAATATTTGACAGTTCCCTGGCAAGGTGTTTTTCCAGGATTGTTTATCCTTGATTTTATTTGTACCCCTTCGTCCAGGTGGTCCTTTGGTTTATTCCCTCGAATTTTTTACCGTCAGACACTCGTCTGTGTTTCCTTCAGCACCCGTCCGTGTTTGAACCTTTGATTTCAATACCCATCCGTATTGACCTTTTGATGACACTCGTCCGTGTTTCCTTCCATTCCCCCAGCGAGATTAATTCCCGATAAAGTTGCTTTATAACCTTTTTCAATACCCGTCCGTATTGAATCCTTTTACACCCGTCCGTGTACCTTTTCGATACCCGTCCGTATTGAATCCTTTTACACCCGTCCGTGTACCTTTTCAATCCCCAGAGAGGTCGCCTTGAACCTTCTTTACACCCGTCCGTGTACCTTTTTCAATACCCATCCGTATTGAAATCTTTTACACCCGTCCGTGTACCTTTTTCAATACCCGTCCGTATTGAAATCTTTTACACCCGTCCGTGTACCTTTTTCAATGCCCGTCTGTATTGAATCCCTTTGGCACTCGTCCGTGTTCTTTCAGCACCCGTCCGTGTTTGAGCTTTTGTTTCAATGCCCATCCGTATTGACATTTGGCACCCGTCCGTGTTTGAACTTTTGTTTCAATGCTCGTCCGCATTGACATTTGACACTCGTCTGTGTACCTTTTCAGTACCCGTCCGTATTGATACTTTTTACACCCGTCCGTGTATCTTTTCGATACCCGTCCGTATCTGACATCTTTGACTTTTACACCCGTCCGTGTTTATCCCCGGCGTAGCTAACACTCGTTTGTGTTTATTTCAAGACTTTTCAATACAGTTTTGGTTTCCAACACCCGTACGTGTTGTGACAGTGCAACATTTATTGTTTGTTCCCCAGTGGAGTCGTCCCTCCCTTGAGGATTGTAAATTTTAGGTTTCTTTTGGTATTCAATCTCCGTGAATCCTTGGAACGCATGATAGCCATCACTATCATACCTTCAGGATCAAGTTGATTGAATAGGGGCAGCTGTAACACCCTAAAATTTGCCCTGTTGTTTTTTTCCTAACTGGCTTATGTTTCTTTGCATTTCTTGCATTAGCATTTTTGCATAGCATTGGGTCCTAGCATGGGATCAAGGTACTTGGTTTAACTCAAGGGAAGAAGAGTTTTTTTTAGGGTTTCAAGCAACAGTTCATGTGCATTGTCCAAGGGGCTAAGAGGAGAGAAAATTCTTGATGCTATCAATTCTTGAACCACAAAGGAGCCTTAAGCCTCAAGGTGTCTTAATTGGTCCATCATCTCATCACAAGATCAAGATTGGCAAGAGATTTCAGAGGGATCACACTCTCCTAACCTGATTTCTTAAATTAGGGTTTTGGAGATTTTGAGATCTAACCCTCATATGAGCAAGCTTTTTGATTGTTTGTCATCTCCAAATGGCCCTTATCATCATTGGTGGACATGACACACATCATACTCAGAGGAATTTGAATTTGGAGGATGTGCTATCTCCTCCTAACCAGAGGGTACTAAAATTAGGTTTTCCTATAGAATCAGTTTACTTCTGATTTTTTGGACAAAACTTAATCCCATGGTATTCCCCATGTCCTCAAGTGTCTAGGATTTGAGGATTGTCCATCAATTTTGTTTAGAAGGATTTCAATGGATCAGAAGATTGAAAATCAGGAGAATTGGGAATAAAGTCAACTGTGCAATGGAAAAGTCAACCCCTGACTTTTTGAGGTCAACATGGTGATTTTCAAGTCCAATATGATCCATGGAAGAGATTTGATCAAGATATGTTCAAGGAAGCATTAAAAATCAAGGATTTGTGAAAGTTTCCATTTTTGGCAAAAATAGGGTTTTAGAACTTACTATTTTTGGCAAGTTTCCATGGTTTAGAGGTTACTTTCAAGGCAAAATTTCTTCATGATCCATGCTTCATCTCAATTTTTCCTCAAACATGAAAGTTATAGAGCTTGTTTCAAGCTTTCCAACCATGTAAAGTTTGTCCCATTTGGATCATTTTTGAGAGAGTTATGATGTTTTAAAGATGGAGGTTTTAAGTTGTAAAATTTGAAAACTTAGAATTTTTTCTAAGTTATTCTTGGATAGTCTGGTGTACTCAAGTTCATGCTCACTCTTGGATGACTTCCAGGCCTTGGATTGAGAAACTTCCAACATGAAAAGTGTAGAGGGCAATCCCCTCTTTCCAAAGAACCCAAGTTTGTGTCATTTGAACCATTGTGGTGAAAGTTATATTCCTTCAAAGATGGTGTCATCATGTGGTCAATTTGTGTTCATGACTTGAAGTTTTTATTCAATTTTGGCAGCCGTGAGAACCCATATTCATGGTTTATTTCCACAAAGATCCAAGCATCATTTGAATTTCATTTTAACACCAACTTGTTCACTTAACTTCCTACTTTCTTGTTATTACAAGAGTGCTTTGTTTGGCTCATTTTTCACTAAGTTAAGATGGGTTAAAGGAAGCCATATGGATGTATTTTCAAGTATGTCATGTCCTTATCTTAATGCTACACGCCATGCAATCAATCTGGACCACATTTCATGCGTGAAGCCTTGGTTATTTGCACCAAATTCATCACCAATTTTAGCTAAACCTGCCATGCACATGCCATGCACATGAGTACTCTTTTTGGCAAAATTTGGAATGGATAAAAATTGGACAAACTCTGATCCCTTTCTCTTTCTCACGTACCACTTCATTCACACCCACTCACATCCTTTTCATGCCCCAAAAACCACTACTTGTACCGTTCTCTCTCTCTCTCTCTTTCAATCTTTGCAAAAGTTTCCAAACACCACTTTGTCATTTTTTCAGGCCCAAAATCATTTCCAACCCATCATATTTAAGACTCTCAAACCCTAAAATGAGCAGCCATTCTCATTCACTCACTTTTTAAAATGAGCAGCCATTCTCATTCACTCACTTTTTTTCAGATCTGAAGCATATTTCCTCTCAACTTTTTTCACTCTCGAGTTGGTGATTTTCTGAGCTTTTTGAAGCTTTCTTGGTGGATTAATCGTCTATTAAACATAATCTCGCTTCTGTATGCAAATAATCACCTCTGTGTTCATTGTTTAAAGCTCTACAAGCTCTCTATTCATCACTATTGGGTTGAGTTGGTGAAGACTTCTAACAAGTTTCTGAGCAAAGCAAGTCAAGATCTCTAACTTCCAAGTGATTCTCAAGTTATTCGGATCATTTTCCACGACCAGATCTTGTTGGAAAGGAGCAAAGGACTCTCTCCGTTAGGTAACTTCTCATGATCCTCTCTCCCATGCTTAGGTTCAAATGAATTAGGGTATGGAATATTGTGCTCATGTTTTGCATCTGATGAAGCCTGAGATGATGGCATTTGTTTGATTGTTTGAATCTGAGTTCGTTGATTTTGTTGAATACTTGAAATCATGTTGAACTCATGACTTTGGATCCATTTTTCTTTGTGTTTGATTGTGTATTTTGAGAAACTAATGGCACATTGTTAATCCTTGATCTTCGTGCTCCATTTTAGGGTTTTATTTTGCGTGATTTGGTTGAGATTTCATGGTGAAATTTGATGTGGAAATCTAGTTGTTGACACTGCGTTTTTCTTTCTCTTTCAAGATGCATGAGTCTTGTGTTAATGGTTGCATGAAGAAGATGAAGGTGTGTTGCAACGTGATTGGCTGGTTTTGAGTTTTGTCTTTTTCTAATTTAAAATGAATGTGTCCAATTGATAAAGGTTGAGATGAATTTTGTGTCATTTCTTTTTTTTGTTTTATTTTAAAAAGCTGATTATTTTTTTTTATTTATTTTGTTTGGGCTGAGCACGTTTGTTTTTCGCACCCCACCATTTGAGGCCCATTGCGCGTGTAACTGTTTTCTTTTTGATCCAATAATTGCTGGTGCACCCCCTTTGTTCTTCTCTTCATTCCTTTCTATTTTCATAGTTAGTTTCCATTTGATTTTTATTTTAATTGTGAAACATATTTTAAAAATACCAAAAATATTTCTTTTAATCATTTAGTGTCTTATGATTATTTTCCTTATTTTATTTTTATTTCTTATTTTATTTTCATATTTTATTTTGATTTAATTTAGTGATGAGTTTCCAATGATACCCTTCATCTAGGGTTAGGATGTTCTTAACTTTTACTCATCATTTGAGATTGATCTTTTGGTCACTTGTGGAGGATTATATGAGGATGTTTCAATACTGGTTTGAGGTTGGTTTGAGTTACTTTTAGTGACTTGCCACTCAAGTTTTATTGACCCTCGATCTTTGTTCGGTTATGTGCACATCTTGACTTGTGGATCACTTTTAGACAAGCTCTTTAACCTTTTTTTTTATCCAATTTTTTTACACATGTTACTTGACTGAGTTAACTTCTGTTTGAATATTTTTTGGGAATTTATTGGACAATTTTTCTATTTTTGGTTGATCTTTACTTGTGATGCAAGTTTGATTGAAGCATACTTTGATACTTGACCTAGTTGGAGTGCATTTGCTTACTTGTGATTGAGTGATGCTTGAGATGTTTATATGGTGTGATCATGTTCTGTTTGATCTTGTTTGTGGCTTTGGAATCATCCTCATTTGCTCATTTTTCATTTTGTTCTTGATTTTCTAAGTTGATGTTATTTTGACTTGAGTTTTGTAGATGTCTTTCTCAATTTTGATACATGCTTTGAATGTGTTGCTTGATGATTAATCTTGTGTGACTTGAGTTTGATTTTGGTATGATGTTGATACATATTCTACTGCCTCTTGAGTTCTATACTTGATTATCATGTTACTTGAGCATTGTTGGGTGCATTTGGTTTGAATTATGTGATGCGTATCATCCCTTTTGCTTTGTAACTTCTTTGGTGCATCATATTGCATAATGTGAACCTATTTTGCATATGTGAATTATTGATGATGATATGATGTGAGTTCTGGCCTTGTTTCATTTTCATCTTGTCTCTTTCATTTCACTTTGGTATGAGATCCATGTGTTTTTAATTGTGCATTTAATTCAAGTGTGCTTGCATCCTTCCATGTTTACCTTTGCATGATTACTTGAAGAGTTTTTGCATTGATCTTTGAAACATGTTGTTTGACTTGAGTTGGACATGATGATTGTGATGTACTTGCTGCCCCATCTTGTTCTCATCTTATCCTTCTGTTTCTTCTTCTTCTCTTTCACTCTTTCTCACCCCATGAATCTCAAGACTTGATTAAGTCTTGGATTCCTTCCCCCTTAGAGCTACCTAGTCCAACTTAATTTCTGATTAAGCTTGGAGTAGGATTAGCATTAGGTCTTAGGTAGTTATTTCTCTCCTAAACCTCACTAACCATAGGACATCCGTGCATGATAACATTAGGACTCTTAGTTTCCCCTTTAGAGTTTCCTTTGTGTCGTCTCTCTTCTCATCTCAAAACTTCGCCAAGACACGTAATAAGAGTTAACGTGTATTGCACTCGAGCCTTCCATGTGGGAAGTGGGGAGTGAGGGGCTTCCTCTCATTCTTCTAGGATACCTAGTGTACGTCCTGTTGGGGACGATGCGCGAAGTATTCGTTCCTATATTCAAGACTTGGGTTCAATGCAAGTTACGAAGCAACTTAAAAGACACTTCTGTCTCAAAAACACCAAACAAATTCAATTTTTTTTATCCTTCGGGATTGTTGGGTTTCAAACTTCATTTTCAGAAAAAAGCTCGTCGCTCACGTAAAAAACACTTACCCATCTGTGGTCGTACCCACGAACTACGTCAGCTCTGATTCCTCTCTCTCGTCCGATTGAGGATACGTAGGCACAAGACAGCGATTGTCTTGGCGAGCAACCTTCCCCCACAGTTCCCGTCCGAACTACGTTGACTCTGACTTTCCCATTGCACTGAGGGAGTACGTAGGCCTAGGACAACGATACCGTCCTATCGAGTCACTTCTTTTTCTTTTCTTCTTCATTTCTCCGTTCTTTCCGTTCTCGTTTCTTCGCCGGTCCAGTAGCAGTGGAGTTCCAGATGACGACACCCTTTGATGCAGACAGCAAGCGTGGATCCCATCGAGTACGATGGACGTGTTGGGTGCTAACACCTTCCCTTCGCGTAACCGACTCCCGTACCCGTTCTCTTGGTCGTGAGACCATGCTCTTTCCTTCCCTTCTTTAGGTTTATGCAGTGTTTCCTTTCCCTCTCTTGGGATAAATACACTTTGCTGGCGACTCTGTATTCTTTTGCGCCACTCTCGCGTTTGTACCGTTGGATGCGAATCTTTCGGGAGCGATATATATATATATATATATATATTTATCCTAATGTCCTAGACCTTTAAAAGCTAAGAATCTTAAGTTCCTGACAGAAAATGGCTCCCCGGCGGAGACGCCATTCTGTGGTTCCTTCCCCACTTAAAGGGTTTTGACCTAAGATCCTAGTGAAGTCAACAAAGAGTCCTATCCCAGAAAGAAAGAAAGACCGGCCCCTTGGGCGCCACCTTTTAAAGTTTCCACCTAATAGATGGGAAGAGAACAAAATCTCGCTACAAAGGTGAGATAGATCCTAATGAAACTTCCCCAGTGAAGTCGCCATTTTTCTGTAGCGAGCGATTTTTGGGTGTGATTGCGAAGCACTACCGCTCTTTGGTATCTACAGCTCGATTCATTTTTTATCCTATTGAAGCTGATGAAGGAAGGGAAATAGATGTCTCAAATTAACCCTGCTTGCAAACTGAGGGTAAACAGTCAAAACTGTTGGTTTACAGATGCTACAAAGATTCGGGGTCTCTGTTAGGTTTATTTTTTTAAAAGTAGTGTTCGGTTGATTGGTAGGAGGTTTAGATGTTAGGACGGATGTATGAAAGTATGGGATTTTGGGTTTTTGTTTAGTGTGCTCGCTAAGATTTTTCTTTCAATCTTATGCCTATGTATTCCCGTTTACCGAAACAGGGAAATAAGAGCGATCGTAGTTCCTCCTATTCTATGGGAGGAAATGGGGTTTTGGTGTCTTGTTCAAAGCCCAAGACGTGAAGCGAAAGGTGATTTGTATCTTGTTCAAATCCCAAGATGTGAAGCTAAAGAGTCTATTTGTATCTTGTTCAAAGCCCAAGATATGAAGCTAAAAGGGTTTGACTTTAGAGAGAACTTGTCATCTCTAAAGAGGCTTATTTGTCACAACTGTTGGGTGACTGGCTATAAAGGAGGATTACTTTAATCGGGATATGTGAATCCGGCAATGCCATGATCTCCTTTATAGGGGTTTTCCAACCTGAAGGAGAAGACTTTAACTCAGTATAGAGCAATGCCATATTTCCTTAGGAATTTCTCATGCTAAAAGAGGGACAGTGGCGTGGATGTAAATAATCCAGAGGCTTGCCGCTTACAGCGATTAGATGAAAGGGAAGGAGTTGTTGATGTTTGTATACTGTGAACGAGGCACATCTTTGATGTTAAAAGGTTGATTGGATCAACCAGTGGTTTTCTTATACAAAGCCTAAGAGGAGGCTAGTATGTGTCTCGTACAAAGCCCGAGAGAGAGGCTAAAAGGCTTTTGACTCAACGAGGGAATCTTTTTGTATCTCATATAAAGCCCGAGATGGAGGCTGAAAGTGATTGACTCAACAAGAGAGAGTCTTTTGTATCTCGTACGAAGCACGAGATGGAGGCTATTTGACTCAACAAGAGAGTCTTTTTGGTATCTCGTATGAAGCCCGAGATGGAGGCTAAAATTATTAGCTCCATTGAGGAAAATCATTGTACAAAGCCCAAGAGAAGGATATTGTGACTGTTTCAGTTGAGTGACAGGCCCAGTATGCTGATTTAAAGAGAAAATCAGTTCTTATATGAGTAATGTTTGCACTCAGGGATTTGATTCGAGGATCGGGGTTATTTCCTGTTTCTTTAAGGAAATGGGAAATCCAATGGGTATTGAGACTGTCCAAGTTTGCGGGGTTCCTTCCTATTCTTGAAGGGTGCTTGAGAATGTCTTGGAGACTAAAGGAAATTAGGCTGTCCAAGTCTAGAGTTTCATCTTTTGTACTATGCCTTGAGAAACAGTAGTAGACTCTTGGAAAGACTGTTCTATTAAGATGGCTGATTTTTGTTCCTATACCTCGAGAAGGTCGTCGGGACAATTTGTACGAAGCCCAAGAGGAGGCTGGAAACTTTTAAGAAGCCGATAGGTCCTTGTATGAAGCCCAAGAGGAGGCTATCATTCTCGGAGGAAGAATCATTATACGAAGCCTAAGAGGAGGTTGTGAATACTTTAAAGAAGCCGACGGGTCCTTGTACAATTCCCAAGAGGAGGCGAGGATGCTTTTAGGAAGCCTGTGGGTCCTTGAACAATGCCCAAGAGGAGGCTGATGCTTTTAAGAAGCCGATGGGTCCCCAAACCCCAAGAAATTCAAGACAGGCTATTCACAAGGAATAAATCAAGCCAGGAAAGTTCGAGAATTTGGAAGAAACTTAAGAGATGCCATTCACGGAGAAAAGATCATCTCTGGGGAGTAGAGTTTCTTGACAAGTGCTTTTAAGAAGCCTGTGGGTCCCCAAACCCCGAGAAATTTAAGACAGGCTATTCCTGAGGAATAGATCAAGCCAGAAAAGTTCGAGAATTTGGAAGAAACTCAAGAGATGCCATTCACGGAGAAAAGATCATCTCTGGGGAATAGAGTTTCTTTGACAACTTCTACGAGTGACAGTCTATGAAAGGGTTCACCGAGAATGCTGCCTTTCATATCTCCATAATGTAGACATGGCAACGGGGCGGGTCGGGGGCGGGTTTGAGCTGCCCCGCACCCGCACCCGCCACCCTGAAACAGACCCGCCCCCGCACCCGCACCCAGTCGGGGGTAAAAAACTACCACCCAGACCCGCCCCCAATGGGGAACGGGTTCCCCGCCCCCGCCCCCCGCCCCCACCCGCAAAACTATTTTTTTTTAAATAAATATTTTTCATAATAATAAAAATTAATAATTTAATTAAATAATTAATTATTTTAATAATAAACATGTTTTTAAAGAGTAAAATAATTAATAAACATGTTTTTCTAGTAAAACTATTTTTAAAAATTAAAATAACTTTAATAAATATATAATAAAATAATTAAAATAAGATATAAAAGTAAATTAAGGTAGACCGGGGCGGGGGCGGGGGCGGGTAGTAGCATCCCCCGCCCCCGCACCCGCACCCGTAATAAAAAATCGGGTTTTACCCGCACCCGCACCCGCACCCAGTTAAACCGGGTTTTCCCCGCTAATTTCGGGGCGGGTCCGGGCGGGTCTCGGCGGGTCTGGGTTTTTTTGCCATGCCTACCATAATGTTTAACCCCAAGAGGAAGGAAAACTGTGTCTGGTAATCCTATGGGGATCTAGTTTTGACTATTTAAGAGTGATCAACAGGCTTAATGCTAGACGTAGTTACCGGGGAAACTCTAAATATCTATACTATTATTACACAGTTGATATGAGTTTATGAAAGAAGACTTACAACGAAACAGCCCCACAATACAGTTATATGTATATGAAAGCAGCAAATGAAAGCAATAACCACTTACTCGGTTGTAGAGCTTTCATGCTGTTTGGTTAGTTGTTCAACAAAGAAAGATTGAAAACAACAGTATATTTCAAAATCAAAGGAGAAAGTGCTTTGAAATGAAAGATTGGGGCTTACAGCTCAAGGAGAGGCCCAAGGTTTTATCAGCGAGCACACTGTTGTTTGAATTTGTACAGAGGGACTTATACAAGTGACTGAGGCCCAAAAATGGTTTGCTATACAAAGGGATGGGTCTTACACTCTCTCAAGAGGCCCAAAAGGTTTAAATAAAAAGAGTGGGGCTTATAACACGAGGGTAGGCCCAGATGATTTTTCGTTTAAAATTGGCGATCGTGCCGAGATTTTCTTTTAACGCGAAGGAGCTTATACAATATCTGAGGCCCAAAGTTGTTTTTGGTTAAAAGGGGGTTGGGTATTACACTCTATTAGAGACCCAAAAGTTTTGAATGGGTCTTATAGCTCGAGGAGAGGCCCAGAGTTTGTTTTTCAACGGATGATGATCGCGTCAAACTTTTTGAAATACAACGGGACTTATACAATAAGTGAGACCCAAAATAGGTTTGTATTTACAAAGGGTTGGGTCTTACACTCTATTAGAGGCCCAAAGTTTTGAAAATGATTTATGAGGGTTGAATTAATCCAAAAACCCTAATTTGTTTTCAAAATGTGTTTTAATTGAATAAAAATTCAATTAAAATGATCAAAATTGTTTAACATATGGAAAACAAATTGTGATCTTGGATTAATGCTTCAAAAATTTAGTATTGACCTACAAAATAATTAGAAGGCATTAAAAGTTGCAAAATCAAGGTGGAAAAAACTATTCAAAATGTCAAAAACAATTAAAATATTAATTCTTTGCAAAAATATCAATTATATGAAATAAATAATATTTTTGGGATTTTTTGGGAAAATAAAATATTTTAACATTTTTGTGATTTATTAAAAAAAGAATCAACTCAAAATCATTAAAACTCAGAGAGAAATTAATTTTTGAATCAACTAAATAAAAATCACAAAATTCAAATATTCAAATGTTGGAAAATGGCGCCAAGAACAAAGGCAAGAACACGCGCGTGTTCTGAGTTTCCCAGATTTGCATTTTCTATCCAATCTCACTGAATACTTGATTATATCATGCAATCCACATATCAATCTGCTCGTTTTCACCTCACGATCATGTCTATGTCATTTAATTTCATTTAAATTAAGCATAAAATAAGAAATCACGAAAAATCCTCAAGAACCCTAAATTCTGCATGAAGGCTAGGATTTTTGATACACGATTCAAACAAAGCAATTACTTGAGGGGAAACATTCCATGCATGATTATGAACATTTGGCAAAAGTATTGTGCGAGGAAATATGCATAGATTGAGAGATGACCAAGTTTAGGCTTACCTCTAGGTCGTGACAGCAAGAGCAAATTGATTTCTGAGTAGGAGGTGTTACAGATGAATTGTGATGATCTGAACAGCTTCCCTACACCCTATGGAGTGTGTTTGAATGCTTGGACTTGATGGAAATTAGCTGGATCACTTCATGGCATCTCAACTGCAACTTGGTTGAAACCTTGAGCAATTGACTGGTGATTCTGAGAAATCAGTGTTCCAGATGTTGTTTAAGTGTTTGATCAGCTCACATATGATGTATATGAGGTGTGTGTGTGATTGGTTTGAGTGGAATTGCTCTCTAACGAAAAACCCGATAGTGACTTGCTAAGAAAGGCATTTTTGAGAGTGAGAAGTGGTTTTTGAGAAAGGCAAGTGTTGTAGGCCTTTGGTGTACTTAAACTGATCAAAATTGAGCTCTATTTATAGTAGAGCAAGTTTGTTTTGCAAGGAATAGTGAATGGCAACTGCTGAGTAGGGTTGGCCAATGTTGGCAAATGAAAATCCAAGTCTCCTCTAGCCATTGACTAGAGGTTAGGGCACAGGCTGCTGGTCCCCTTGGTATTGGATAAGTCTTGACTGAATTCAGTTGCTAAGAGCTCAGTCCATGCCACCTTGATGCTTCCATTGAATGCTCCAATCCAAAATTGGAGTCTTGTCCCTATTTTGGGCAATTCTAGGTTTAGCATGCTATTTCTTGTTCCTAGGACTTTGGAGGCTTGCTCAGTGATTGTCCCCTTTAGATTTAATCCTCAGATGTGTCCAAAGTGATGACAAGGCTTGGAATTGGCTGATTTTGGCAAATCAAGCAAAAGTGCACAATTCTGCCTTGCCTTGGCAGATTTCAGCAAGGCAACTTGCCAATGTCATATCTCATGGCCCAAGTTGAATTTGGTGATGTTCTTGGCCATTTTGGAAAGCTCTTATATGATACAACAACTGTTTGATCATATTTGGTTTTGACACTTTTTGAATCTAAGTGAAAAATGTCCCTACATTTGGAAAAAAGTAAGGCAAAATCTGACTTAGTGAAATTTTCACTAAGTGTTGGAACAAAGTGACTTTTCTTGATTTGGATCACTCCATAACTCAAAATCCATGAGGAATTTGGACATAGGTCAGTATGAAGATTTTGTAGAGGGCAATGAGATCTACAAATCAAGCTTTGGATGAAAAAAAATGGCTTTGTGGTTTAGGAGTTATGATCCTCCAAAGTTGGTACCTTTGTCACTTTTTTTCATAACTTAGAAAATTTTCTAAGTTTTTATGGTTACCCCTTTTACAAGTTATCCCACTTTCTTTGATTTTTCTTGATGAATGATGATTCTAATCATACATTAACATCATTTTAGGGTTAAAAATCCATTTTAGTGAAAAATCTCAAAAAGTCAAAGTTGACTTTTGTGCATAGTTGACTTTTTGTCAAATGAATTCCAAACTGTGCATTTCCTCAGGAAATCATGTCCTTGACCCAAATTAAACTTGATGGACCTGTTCCATGGGTAGTATAGAGTGTATTGAATCATGTCTTAGGGCTTGGGAGCATGTCCTGGTCAAAAGTCAAAGTTACAGTTGACTTTTCCCGCGAAACCCTAACTGTGGTTCAGATGAAATTGAAACTTGTTGCTCAAGCTTCTTGGATCAATCCATTGTTCCAAATGGATCAATATGACATATTGGAGCTCCTCAAATACTCTATTGAGGTCTTGGTTCATAATTGGTCCCAAAAGTCAACTTAGGGGTGAATTAGGTCAAGAAACCCTAATTCCTGATTTTTGATGAATGCTTCCCCTGAGGTCAAATTGACTTGATGATTGGGTTCATGAGGTTCCATAGAGTATATTAGGATATGCTTTGAAGCATTGGCTCATGCCCAGAGGAAAATTTCCATCTGGAGGCCCTGGTCGACCAAAACCCTAATTTGGTGACACTGGCGATCTTGAAGCTTGATCCACCTAGAAGGGAGCAACCTTGTGCTTAATCCTTGATGTGGGAGTCCTCTTGATCCATTGTGGTTGTTTGAGAAGTTATAAAAGTTGAATATCATGTCATTTCTTGATTGATCATTTGTCTAAGAACTCTGAGAGGGCTTGAAACCCTAATTTTGATAGTAGTGAATGCTCACCCATCTTTGGGGAGACTGATGAGGCATAATGACACACCCATATTGTGATGATGATTTTCACAATGATGGGAAATCTTAGTGGTCAAAATTTGGGGTATGACTGATTATTTGTAGGGTATCAGAGTTTCCCAATGGTACTCATCAAATGTGAAGAAACTTGTGTCAGAGAACGATCACAAATTAGTTTGCTTAAAATCTCATGATTGTTATGTATTGATGCAACAACTTTAACTATAACCAGATTGTGCTTATTCTATAATGCTATATGTAGTAATGTTATTGATCCTGGAAATTTATATGACTTGGAACATGAAGCTACAGTTATCTTGTCCAATTAGAGATGTTTTTCCCTCCATCATTCTTTGACATTATGGTTCACTTAGTTGTTTATCTAGTAAGGGAGATTAGAAATTGTGGTCCAGTTTATTTATGGTGGATGTATTCGGCAGAGCGTTACATGAAGATTTTTAAAGGGTATATAAAGAATCATCACCGTCCAGAAGCTTCGATTGTAGAAAGGTACATCATAGAAGAAGATATTAAGTTTTGTACAAACTTTTTGTCAGAAGCTTGCTTTATAGGAATTCCTGAGTCTCGTCATGATGGATTTTATGATGGTAGAGGAATTTAAGGTTTAAAAGTTAATACATTTTTCCGAGAAGTAGTTCTTTAAGCATATTTGCATATATTTAATAACCTTAGTGAAGTTCAACCTTACTTGACCGCTCACAAAAGTATTTTAAAGTAAAAATTCCCCCAAATGAATGAAAAATGGTTATTGACAGAGCATAAAAAAACTTTCATAAATTGGTTTAATGGAAGTATTTCTAAAGAGAGTAGTGAATTGAATCTTTACAAATGGTTTTCACGTATTCCTAATTTTAATGTAATTACTTGGAGTGCATAAGACATTTCTAAATATTTATTCTATACAAAATCAAAGGATGATCGTAGCACCGTGCAAAATAGCGGGGTTATGGTTGAGGATGAATCCATGTACTTTTCTATTTCCAAAGATAACAATCATGTATTAGCATCTAGGGCGTACTTTGGGTCATTGAGGAGATTTTGGAGATTGACTATGTTTCTTTTAAAGTGCCTTTATTTAAGTGCAAGTCGATTGATAGTAACACTGGTGTATAAACTGATGAATTGCGATTCACACGTGTTCATATTCGTAAGGCAACTTTTAAGAACAAACCTTTCATCATGGCGACCCAAGTAAAACAAGTTTTTTATGTCATCGATCCTTCTAACACTAGATGGCCAATTGTTCTTCAAGGTAAACATTTTCCTGATAGTACTGATGAAAATTGAGGTTTTAACTATGAGACGACTTGTTTAGCAACACATGTACATCAAGCATCTGAAGAAAATGATTCAGATGATGTGGATGCTATTCGTCATGATCATGAAGAGGGGGTATGGGAAAACTAGTAAGTAAATGTTTTATATCCCTTTGAAATTAATAATTAATTATTTTACTCCTTTTTAATCATTGTACTATATATTTAAAGTTGTTGTTGATTGACCTAATTAGTTTCAAATGTTGTTCAAACTATAGGTGCTTAAGGACTAATGACAAATCCTAAAGTTGTTGTTGATTGACCTAATTAGTTTCAAATGTTGTTCAAACTATAGGTGCTTAAGGACCAATGACAAATCCTATTGGATAACCTACAAAACTTTCCATTTTGGTTATTGGTTTTGTTTCATAATTCTTTGTTTTAGTTTTGATGTAAAATTATAAAATGTGTGCCATTTTGGGTTTGAATTTGGTTTAATCAATGAATATTTGTGGTACAATGTTTCAGATTGAGAAATTGACAAAATGTACAATGTTTATATTTCAGAAATCTACAAAATGTGGTACTATATTCAGGAATATGGTTCTGCAAATGGTTCTGTAATACAAGTGCAAACAACAACACATAAAAACTTATCCCCTCAATGTTTACATAAAGTCGTGGTAATAACATTGAGATAATACCTCGGTTCTACAAAACACCGAGTGTTAATATTGGGTGCGCCATCCATTTCTGAAAATAATAAAAATGCTGATGTTGGGGATCAAACCCACGGCCTTTTAAATTCTAACCTTGGTTTTAGAATCACCGAGGTGGAAAGTGATTTCTTTTCATCTCGCCCTTCACACCTCACTTGTGTAGCCGAGGTTAAATTCATTTCACGACCGATGTTAGATGTGTTATTTATAGTAGTGCTTGTGTGGTCGTCTTCGGGTAGATTCACCAAGAGGTAACAAGTAATTTGTTACATTTATTGATGATTACAGCAGAAAGCTGTGGACCTAATTAATCAAGAAGAAAAGTGATATGATCGATGTTTTCACCAAGTTTAAAGCAGTGGTCGAAAGACAGATAGGTAACAAGATTAAGGTTCTAAGGACAGATAGAGGTGAAAAGTACGTGTCGAAAGATTTCAACACACTATGTACAACAGAAGGAATTCTGCATGAGGTGGTGCCACCACACACTCCTCAACAAAATGGTACTACTAAAAGAAAGAAAATAACCATTATGAATATAGGGAGAAGTATGTTAAAAGGAAAGCATATCCCAAATGAGCTACAGGGTGATGCTGTGTCGACTGCAACATACATACTAAATTGATGTCCAACAAAGAAGCTTGAAGGTATCACACCAGAAGAATGTTGGTTTGGTATCAAACCTAGTTTAAGCCACTTGAAGGTGTTTGGATCCATAGCACATAGGCATGTGCCAGATCAGCTGAGAAGAAATCTGAATGATAAGCCAAGTTAGATGATCCTAGTGGGATATCAATTGGCTGCTGGATACAAATTATTTGCCCAATAAACAAGAAAGTCATGATCAGCAGAGATGTGATCCTAGATGAGCTTAAGGAGTGGAATTGGACGAAGAACATCAATAAGGATCAATGAGAATCATGTGTGATGAACTAGCTAGTGAAGTTGTTAGAGATGTTCGACATGCTGTTAGAGAAGTTCAACAAGAAGCTGTCAAAGGTCAAGCTAGCACAAGCAAACCTCGGAGAATAAGAAACATGTCTACAAGACTGCGAGAATGTGTAATCACATCGAATGACATAGTTGATGATGAAGGTAAGTTAGTACATTATGCCTTGTATGTAGATATTGAGCCAGTCGATGCAACTGAAGCATTGAAAGACTCGAGGTGGATGAAAGATATGATGGATAAGATAAAACTCATAAAATATAATGAGACATGGTCACTAGTCAAATTTCCAAAAGGGAAGAAGGTAATTCATGTTAAATGGGTATACAAAATCAAGTTAAATCTAAAAGGTGTGTAATTCGACATAAGGCAAGACTTGTAGCAAATGGGTTTCTTCAAAAAGAAAGAATCGACTATGATGAAGTCTTTGCACCGCTAGCGAGAACCGAAACACTCAGGTTGGTTGTTAGACTAGCTAATATACATAACTAGTCGATATGTCAGATAGACGTGAAGTGTACATTCCTAATGATCCTCTAGACGAAGAGGTGTATGTGACACAACCAGTTGGGTTTGTGAAACATGACCAAGAAAGCAGAGTATATAGGATGCATAAATCACAGTATGGAGTGAAACAAGCTCTAAGAGTTTGGAACAAGAAAATAGATGACTTTGTCAGAGGAAAAGAGTTTGAGAAGTGCACGACCGAGCATGAAGTGTATGTTAGAAGAAGAAGGAGTGAGATGCTTAGACTATGTCTCTATGTCGACGACCAGTTGATAACAGACAGTTGCAACAAGGAGATCGAAGATTTGAAACATGACTTATATAAGGAGTTTGAAATGCCAGACTTGGGAAATCTCTCATACTTCCTTGGCATCGAATTCTACAAGAGTAATAGAGGCTTGATGATGCACCAAAGAAGATATGTAGGTGAAATACTCAAGATATTTGAGATGCAAGATTGTAACCCAACTTTGACTCCACGTGAGCCCAAATTGCAACTGGTAAAAGATTCGACTGAAGATGATATCAATCCAACGCAGTATAGAAGACTCATTGGATCACATAGATACCTCTGTCATACAGGGCCAAATTTAGCCTATTGTGTAGGCATGGTCAGCAGATTCATGCAAAATATGAAGGTATCTCATCTTGTAGCCACCAAGAGGATACTAAGGTATCTCAAAGGCACACTAGACCATGATATTTTGTTTCCTTTAGTTGACGAAGGAAAAGAATGCAAGCTTATGGGCTACACAGACTCTAGCTGATGTGGTGATGCTGAAGATAGAGAATCGACAACAAGATATGTGTTCATGTTAGGTGATTCGCCAATCGCACGAAGTTCGAGAAAGGAACCAGTGGTAGCTCTATCATCATGTGAGGCTGAATACATGCATGCCAAGCAACATGGATAATGAATCTAGTCAAAGTAATTGCAGGGAAGAATCATGGAGCAATGACCATGAAGATTGACAACATGTCGGCTATCAATCTAGCATATGGAAAGTTGAGCCTGAAGCATTGCAGATCAGAGAATCTGATTGCATATATAATGAAGAAGGCTGTGCAGATTGAATCGTTCATGATATTAAGGACAATGATGAATGTAGAAAGCTTAGACACTGTGAATTAAGTGGTATGTTAAATTTGTAATTCTTTGTGTCGAAGTCGAAATAGTGTATTTGTATTCGACGGGTGTCGAAAAGTGTTTTAATGTGTATCGAAATAACATGCGTCGAACATAGTTTGTATTTGCTGTATTTGATAAAAAGTCAAATATAGTTTGTCGAAGCATGCAGTCGAAATATGTAGCTATCGAATGAGTCGACAGAGTCAAAGAAGATTGTCTTAGCTTAGTTTTAGTTGAGTTAGTTATTTTGTGATTACTTAGAGTGCAAGTAATCTCATCTACAAATAGAGAGGATCTTTATTTTAATTGTAACGATTCAATCAAATATGTAATAGCCATGTGTAGTTTCATGTGATTAGCATATATTGTATCAAACAGTTAGAGTGCAGCTTGCACAATAATACATTCATCTTTTTCTTCTAGAATTTCTCTTTTCTCTCCCTTTCAATTATCTTGTTTTCTTCTTTCAATTGAAATGCTATGCCATATACACCCGCCATGTAGATAGTCAAATTTTTAAAAAAAAAAAAAACAGCTTAAAGTGCCTTTTTAATTTCTAATATTTTCTTACTTGAATTTGTAGAATAACAGGACAGCATGGAAGGTTAATCATAATACCCGTAGGCAAAAGAAAAACACAAGATAATGAGATAATGTTTTTTAAGTGACTCTTAACATGGTAAGGGGAGTATAAAATAAGTGCTGTATGATTATGTTTTGTTGCTTTTAAATATTTCCATTCCCAACAAAACATTGTTAATTAAATCAAAAGAGAGAAAAAATGCATTGTTAATAAAGTTGAAACACATGTTTCCTATTGGGTCGCATTTTTAAGAAGCCAAATATATGGTCACCATGAAGTCATATAGTTAGTGGTTTGCACTTTCTCTTTAAGTTGATGTATATACTATTTGAAGTACTTAAAGCCTTTGATGGATCGGTATTGAATCATGATAAAATTTTAAATATGCCTTGATTGAGTCACACTAAGTACGAACAAGTTTTTTTGTAATCTTAATTTTCATCAAAATTAATTTTTAAGATTTGGTTTCTGATTTTTCAATTTTTAAAAATAATTTGATTCAATGATGTGGTAGTGATATGTGTCGAAACAATTAGTTAATGTTAATATAAGGAAGAAGAATGGAATTGTGTTTCTTGTGACTTATGCAAATATATTTGTCAAGTTTACTTATCTATGAAAGTAAAGAAAAATTTGTTACCTCCCATGGATTTGTTATCTCCAATTTCTGCTTTGATCTTATTTTTAAATCACCTTTGATTGTCATGGAAGACACATAAAACTCTTCATTTATGATTGATTCTTGGTCATCTCTCCTTATGATAGGAATAATTACAATTCTTTCTAACACTACTTGAATATTATCTACAAACCTGATTTTTTTTTTCACAATATTATCAATTTTTATAATCTACTCATTATTCTCTGGTGAGAAGCAAAATGCTAACTCTAACAAGATTTACAAAACTAAGAGAAACAAGTAAACAAATTAAGAAAATAGAGATAAAAGATAATTTAATTTTTCATTGATTAGTTCCAAATGTCTCTAAGGACTACATATATAGTAATCATAGTGATACTAAACTAGAAGATCCAAATGAAAAGCCCAATTCAACAAAACATTCAAAATAAAATAACAACTAACATAATAGTATTACTAATTAAAATATCTAATTGCACCTCATATCATTGCCGCGGGGTTCACTTGAACCTTGTCCTCAAGGTTCTAAAATCAATATGAAATCGTCTGAAGGTTATCTAGCAGGACATTATTAAGCTCCCCATGCACCAAATAACCATCTTCCACTCTTCCAGCTCGGCACAGAGCCGATATAAACTTGTCATATGTGACAGGGCTCGGCGTGAAATCCCGCTCCAAGGAAAGATGGATCAGCTCCTTCACCTCATCAACCTTGCACTCTCTACACAAAGCATGGACAATCGTGGTAAAGGCTTGTCTATCAAGAAAAAAACCAATACTGAGAGAACTTTTGAGCACACTATACGCCTCCTTAACACTCTCCTCCTAACACAGAGTAAGTATCAAATACTTGTAAACCATTTGATTCGGATTAAGTCCAAGTTGTGACCTAGAATTGTACAATTGGAGCGCGACATTCACCATCCCAGCTTTGCAAAAGAAACACAAGACAACATTCATGGTAACCGTATCTGGTGGAATACAAGACTCATTTATATCCATCAACAAACCATAGACATCATGAAGCCGACTCTCCCTCAAAAGCCTACGAATCAACATGTTATACCTATAAGAATCAGGAACATACCCTTTAGAATCTCTCTTCCGCCTAAAGAACTCTAAAGCCTCATCCAAAATGTATTTTCTTGCCTTTAAATTTTCACACACAGATTTAAAGTCACCAGTAAAATTGTGCTCTATTGCCCAATCCTCAAGAGCCTTTCTTTCAGGGACCACCACAACCACCAAGAATGACTCAAAACTGTTTCCATATACCCAAATCGATGTTATAAGAGGGCATTGCAGATACTTGCTTTCAATATTCTCTACAGCAATGTATTCTCCTTGAGACAATTTAAAGATATTCTTTTTCTTATCAATAATTTTCATGGCTCCATTTGGTTGTCATTCTCCTATATCGCCTGTATGAAACCAACCGTCGACAATAACCTCTTGAGTAAGATCTTGCCGCTTGTGGTAACCAGAGAACGGGGAATTTCCTCTCAGGAAAATTTCTCTGCGGGGTTTACTAGAAAGTGCGTCGTATCCCATATCTGGTACAAATTCAAGTCTGGCCTCAATGGTTGTCATGGGAATTTCAACTGTTCCCATCATAGAAAGCACGTCGCCGATCGATGTGAAACATCCAGCACAACTTTCAGTAAGACCATATCCTTGTGATAATGTGGATCCACTAGTGACTCTCAAACACTCTTCCACATGATTAGGCAAAGGAGCAGCTCCTAATAATAGGATACAAACGCGTCCACCGAGTGCTTATTTTGTCTTATCAAAAACAAGCCTATCAAATAGAGGTGCTGCTTTATGTTGTGGAAGACCCTTCTCCAGATAACTTAACTTATAGTTGTATGCATAATGAAACAATGCACTTTTCAGTGATCCAGAAGATGAAACTTTTCTTTTGATACCGGCACAAATACGATCAAAAACTCTAGGAACACAGCAAAAAATAGTTGGTTTCAATTCCTGAACATCTTCCATCAAGAATCTAACATTGCCTTGCCAAAATCCTATCAAGGAGCCTTTGAAGATGCAATAGGTCGCCATTATCTGGTCGTACACATGAGCAAGAGGAAGAAAGGAGAAGTATATATCATCGTCTACGGCCACTCTGTCTGTTAACATAATAATTTGATCAATAGACAACACTTCAGACATGAAAGCCTCATTCTTAATAATGACACCTTTGGGTTCTCCAGTTGTTCCACTTGTGTACATTATTGTGCAAATTTCAGTCTTCTTTTTTGGTGGTAGATCCCATTCTAAACTTCCCAACTGGAGAAACTCGTCCCAGGAGAAGCAGGATGTGCCAAATTCCCCAACTTCCTTCTTTTGTGTGGCTGAAACATTTCCAAAGCTCACAATAGTTTTAAGATTTGAAGAACACCGATCAAGACATGACAAAATTGATGGAATCTTATTTTCTTGAACAAATGCGATTGAAACTTCAGCATGGTTAATGATAAACTCCACAGCATTAGGACCCGCAGGGTCGTCGGCGAGAACATCCATCTCCACTTCCACTTGAGAACTTCCGTCTTCAAAAGGAATCTGCCGATTTGATTGGAGAGACTATGAGGCCCTTCCTTCAGTAAAGACAGCATGTTTTTGTTCAATTTCGTCGACTCCATGAGCTTCGAATAGGGTGTAGTCGGTGGCCATTTCATGGAGAATAAATGGAAGAGGTATTTCATCAAACATGTGTTGGGCATCATATGAATATGCAGTAGGAAGAACAATATCACCAACAATGCTAGAAGATACGATTTGTGCAACAATATCTTTGTTGGTAAATCGAGCAACAAAACGGTACTTCGAGGTGTTGTACTTGTTCTTATCCTAATTGATCAACCGAATTCGAGCTCGGTAATCATTCTTACCCTCTCTCCTTCTCTTAAACTTGACTTGGTATCTCTTGAAGTAAGCCTTCGACTTCCGAGATTTCGCAAAAACCATTGTTGCAGAAATTTGATCAACAAGAGTGATTCGAGAGTGATAACCAGAGTGTCGCTGTATAGCTGGATTGATAAAATAAAATTGTTGATAGCCATGATTGTTGTTCCATTCTTGAGGATAAGGTTGGGGAATATGAGAGTGAGGTTGGAACTGAGGATAAGGAGGGAATTGGCTAGGATAATAGTAATAAGGATTTGACAGAGGAGGAGTCTGAGGTGGAGGCCACTGTTGTGGAGGAGCAGGATGTTGGTACTGAAATTGAGGTGTGAACCAGGGGCCTTGAGGCGACATCTGATGATGATATTGGTGGTGTTGTTGATAAAATGGAGTGGTGAAAGATGAGGGAGAGGAGTATGCCATAGGGAGAGATTGATGTTCAAGAATGAAAGCACCAATTGTTAGGAAGCAAAATGCTAACCCTAATAAGATTTACAAAACTAAGAGAAGCAAGTAAACAAACTAAGAAAATAGAGATAAAAGATAACTTGATTTTTCGTTGATTAGTTCCAAATGTCTCTAAGGACTACATATATAGTAATCATAGTGATACTAAACTAGAAGGCCCAAATGAAAAGCCCAATTCAACAAAACATTCAAAATAAAATAACAACTAACATAATAGTATTACTAATTAAAATATCTAATTGCACCTCCTATCATTCTCAATCATGTAATCTTACACCATGTGTTAAGACGCTACAAATTGGATTTATCATGATCCAATTTTTTTTAACACCATTAGAAGATCATTCTCTGAGTCATGACTATCTGGTTTTGTAAATTGAGCTTCTTCTTTATCACCTTTATCATTTAAGTATCATTCTTATGCATAGTGGTCATACTTTTGAAAGTTGTAGCATTACACATATTTCTTGTCAACTTTCTTCTTGAATTGTTGCTAGAAGAAACTCCATCTTCGTATTTATCGTTGCCACAACACTTGCTCAATCATATTTTTTAAATTCATTGGCTTCATTCTCAACTAATGTGCTTCTAGATAGGCTTGAAGATCTTAAATTTACATTACACCAAGGTCCTTATATTTTGGTATTTTACAAGCTATGTAGTTAAGTCTTAGAGTCAGGGTTCTCAAAACCTTATCAACCTTACCATATGATTTCATTTAATTAATCACTAAGGCCAATATTATGAGGAATTTGTTAGGGGAAGATTTCTACTAGAGAGCATTGAACATTGTGGGACTTTCTTTTTAGAGCAACACCTTTGTGAGAGACACACCACATACTCACCCAAAACCTTACGGTGATAAGTGTGTGGGTTCTTCCACTTATAAATGCTCAAGTCACCACATTCCTATCCAATGTGGGACTGTTATCCACAATGCTCACACTTATTAATACTTAATAGAATACATCAATTGCTTATTCTTCATTCATTTTGAGAACTTCATATTGACCTTTTAATGGTTGAAGCTTTACCTTCTTGATATTATCATTAATGCTATAAAATTTCTTAGAGTGTGTCTCATCTAACATCTCAATTTTTTAATCAAGTATTTTTATTTAATTATTGGTGTATTTTATTCTCAATACTTGAATTTTGGAATTTTTTGGTGTGTAAGGATATTTTAGTAATTTCATAATTACAAGGATTATAGATTTGTAGAGCAGAAAAAATAGAATTATTGAGCTTATTACAAATAATTGAATTTATTTAATTATTTTATAATAATTTGAGAGAATGGAAAATTAAAGAATTTTGATTAAATAATTATTTGAATTAAATATTTATTTAACTCAAATAATAATTTATGAAAAAATGAGAGTAGGGGGAGAAATTAAAGTTCAGATAAACTTGAAGGGTTAAGTTGTAGTATTGAGTGTTGTAGGTATAATTGTGAAATTGACAATCGAAAAAGTTGAGATTTAATTTAGAAAGTTGATACGTAAGAATTGGGAGAAAATAGAGAACGGGTGATATGAAACCCTAAGAAGAACTCTAGGAATGAGAATAGGCAACTTAATCAGGAACTTTGCAATTCCAAGGTAAGGGAGAAAATTATCTTATTGATGGGTGATTTAAGTAGCCCGGATGGTGAAGGTTCCTTACCTTCCCATCAGCGCCTTGGGGTAATGCAGTTTTTTCCTAAATTTTCCCTATTTGTATGATCTGTGTAATTATGCTAAATATGGTTTGGGCAAACCTCTATGGATATAATCGATAAAAAAAAATTATTCGTATGTTTGCTCTGAGGCACAAAAAGGGGATTTAGGATAAATTTCTTATGGTCTCTATTGTGCTATTATCTGTAGATTTACTATTTTATGTTTGATTGGTGTTTTTGATTATGACGATCTGCATAAATTCAATGTCATGTTGTTTGATCGCAATTTTTTTTAGTTGCGATTTCGCCCAGAAATTTGAACGACACTATTAGGGTCGTTTGATTTCTCAATTTTGTGATGTTTGATGATTTGTACTCAGCTTCCCTAAACTTCCCAGAATCGACCAATTTTTCTAAATTTTTCTCAAATGTAGTAAAACCTTTTTTTCTTCAAAATGAGATTTTTTTTCATGAAAAAATAGAAATCGAATTCGTTGAGCATTTGGGGGCGGTTGAGACTCAAATAGATGAGTTTTGAATTTATTCAATAGGGGGAAAGTGCAGAAAATAGTAGGTAGATATAGAATGGGATCGATCATCTTATTTCTGGCGTAACCTGAATTTCGTAAGTCGGTTTCAGGCACCGTCAGTTACGTTGGAAAGCTAACACGATAGTCCTTATTTTGAAGTAGAGAAATTAAGTCTAGGAGCGCTACAAAAATACCAATTTTCTTGTTTTTATACAAGAGACATAGTCAATTTCAGTCCTTGGTTGGTCATCATGTTTCATGCGTAACTTGAGTTTTGTAAATCCTTTTGGGATGCCATCAGTTGTGTTAGAAAGAGAACAAAATGATATTTCAAAGTGGAGTTTTTCATAATTTTATCATGATTATATAATTTTTCATACTATTTTAAAGTCAGACATTATGTTTTAGAGTTTATGCAGGAATTGTCGCAATAGGGCTGAACTGAAACGAATAGAACTGGAGTTTCGTAACTCCGCTTGAGGTGCAATTAAGTGCATTTGAAAGAGGGTTTTAAGAAATTTCAAACTGGAGAGTTTCATAATTTTATCATGATTCTATAATATTTGGTGCTATTTTGAGGTGAGACAATTTTAAAGTTAGGTCTAGAGTTTTTTAGCAATTTTAAGTATGGTGACCTTTCGTTACCTTTTTGATAAGTTTAAGGGTCATATTTAAATTAGTTAGAGTTATTATAAAGCTTTCAGAGTTTATTTTGAGTTATTTAGAGTTGAAGATCAAAATATAGGATACACTTGAATTGAGTTTGGAGCACTGTTGACATTATAATGTTACCTTTTGAGTAATATTTTTATTTGTTGAAGGTTGTTAAGCCAAAAGGGGTTTAAAAAATGAGCTAAACTATTAGCCATTAGATTTAGTTGAGTTATCACTTGTGAAACAGTTGTCTTTAGAGCACGTTCGAATACTTTAGATTACTTTTGGGGTACTCTAGAGTCATTTTGAGAACTGAAAGATACTGAGTTATTTTCAAGTTTTTTGAGGATTCTGATGAGTTGTGACTAATATAATAAAACTTTGAGAATTTTTGACGAGTTAGAGTTTTGAGTAATAAAATAATTTTACTCTTTTTGATGAAAAAAAAATATTTTAAAAACCATATTTTTGGAGATTAGTAATCTGAAAGGGTTACAGCGACCACCTGTGATTTGGCGATTTTTGATTATTAGTAATCTCAAAGGATTACAGTGACAGTCATAATTTGCTGATTTTTTTATGATTAGTAATCTGAAGGGATTACAGTGGCGGTCTGTGATTGACAACCTATAGGTTCAAGAGTGGAACCTTCTGATGATGTTTTGGATGATTTTTATGATGTTAATGATGTTTATGATGCTTATGATGTTGATGATATTAATGATGCTTATGATGTGGATGGTGTTGATGATGTTGCTTGCTTACATTGTACATGATCATGCATGCATTTATTTCAGATTTAGGTAGGACTTCGATCGAGTGATGGCCTGGTTCGGAGAGGGACTATGGTCGTGTCACGACTAGAGAGGGACACAATTCAAGAGAAACCAGAGACACGGGAAAATTAATAATATACCTTTGATCTAAAAAACTCGGTACCACATGCATTTTTTATGAGGAGTTAGTGACATTAGGATTTGCATCATTATTTGGCTTTGGTTATATTTGTGTGTGAATGATATACTTATGAGTATCGATTATTACCATCCCACTGCTAATTTTCACCGTTATCACAAGTAAGGTGTATTCTCACTCCTTTTTGTTGTTGTGGCGACTATGTTATTCTAAAGTACATATAATCAGATACTCAGTAGGAGTAGTTGCTTGCAAGTTGAAAGATGGCCTTGGAGGTGGTATTCGTTTATAAATACATTTATCACTTTTTAGTGGTTTATATGCTCTGATATGTAACATCTGGGACGAGGCACATTGTTTTGTTTGAGTTGTTGTTTGTAGTTATTTCTTTGAGTATTCACTTTAAATAAATATTTTATGTTTTGAGATATTTTGAGTTCCGATGCAAAGTTTTTGAAAAATACTCTTGAATTTGAATGTTTTGTTTTGAGTAGCATCATAAGTTGTGAAAATTCTATTTTATATTAAGTGTCGGGGTTTAGGGTGTTACATCCCAGACACCATCTACTGTTTTTCTTCATTTATATTTTCAAAGATATTTAGACCCACAGATTGATGAATTAAGAACAACCCCTTTCCATATTTCTGTCTTTATTCATGATATTGTGCCTTTGCTTCTTCTATTTCCTTCTCTTTCAACATTGCAAGTCCATCATGTTGAACAACCGACTTCAAATACAAGAAAAGGTGAATCGTGATTTTAAGAAGTTTTTAGAAAGGGAAAAGAAATAATAGTTTTCCACAACAAGTTTAAAGTAGGAAGTAGAAGAGGAGGAAGTAGACAAGTAATAAGCAAAATAAATAAAATAGACAAGGAAGAAAGGAAAACACTCACTAGAATTTATCCCGATAAAGCCATGAGGCTATGATGAGCACAAAAAAGAGTAGGTTCACCTTAAATGGTAAAGCTATGATGAGTAAGCATAGATAATTCTCTTTTGTTGGGGTTAGGTGTAGTCATATTTATACTCATGTATTAATTACAGTCATGGCGTTTTATGAAATTATACTTAAGCTTTAATATTGACGAGTCTTCGTTCTTAATGCTTGTTTTATCAGCTACCTAAAACATGTTCTCATGGTACGACTTAAGATACGAGATGTGTTGATCATTACTAGATCCAAGTATCTATCTATTAGATGCTAATGTCTAAAGATATGGTTAGGTTTAATATCCGCACATATACTAATAAATGATATATGTATTTACTATTGGAACTTAATGTTGTTGTATTTAGGGGAGAGAGAGAGAGAGAGAGAGAGAGAGAGAGAGAGAGAGAGAGAGAGAGAGAGAGAGAGAGAGAGAGAGAGAGATCATCTATTAGGTAATACAAATCACCTCACATCGTTGAAGTCAAATATGAGTTTTGATGAGAGCAACAAGTGGGCATATTAATAGTTAAGTAGAAGAGCATATTACTGACCAATGGTTATACATGCGGATAAATATGATGAAATCTAATCCCAATAAATTTAATCACTATTAACACTAAAATCTCAATTAATTTTATGTCATTTTATTTTCCACTATCAAACAACTCTAAACAACCATTTGCTTAGAATCATATAAACTATTGAACAGTCTTTAAAACACAGCCGGTTTCTGTGGATATGTTAATATTGTACTTGTTATTTTCACTGCGATATAAGTCAAAAGTGGAAGTCACGCTCTCTAAAATAATAGGGGAGGTAACTACATGTTACCCGTGCTCTTGAGAATGGGTATCCCTTTCTATGAGCCTAACATCTAGGGCTAAATGAATACTATAAGTACCTCAAGGGTTGAGGAGGACATTCAATTTACTATGAAAACACCATATACACTACTTATCACCTTCCTGTCGTGAGATTTCTCTAACACCACAACAACCTTAAAAACCTTTGACATCCCCATACAATAAGGGGTTGCCATGCATTTTACTTTTAACAAGTACAACTGGAACAAACTGCGGGGATCTGGTAAATTTGACCTAAGCCTCCATTACATTAGACAGTAGGATTTTTATTCACATTTCAACCCTTCTATCAAATATGGTCAACAAAAGGGTAGCAGCCACGGTCAACAGTATTACAGATGATGTTGATGCCATGGCAAAAAAATTGTTGCTATGAATGACCTACGCTTCTATAATCAGACCTTGAAAGATAACATCCTTTTGTCATACCTCTAAAAATACAATCCTTTGCGATGGTTGCGGAAAAATATTCGAACAGAGTCGCCACCGAACTTTATTTATTCCAATGAAGGAAAAGGAAAATATCTATAAAACCTTTAAATGGAAAATGGTCGTCGCATCCAAATTCGGGTTCGGGAGTTGATTACGCAATGGAAAAGTATTAGCACCCTCACGTCTATTGTAATCAATAGGAACCTCTTAGTTGAATTTCCGATTGAATGTTAGCTTATGTTATTTGTTTTCTCTGAGTGGTAAAAAGATTTAAAAGAAAAAGAAAGGAAACCACAAAAAGTTTTTTATTAATGTGTGCCTAACAAGATTGTAGGTCTTGCTCCTACGTATCTCCAGATGCAATAAAGAATTCAAGGCTATGTAGTTCTGGATAGAAAATGTTTGTTTGTTAGTTGATTTTAGAGAAAGATATTTAGTCGCATTCGATAAAAAAGATTGTTTTACCCAAAATAGATTAGGAGGAGACGTTTTCATCACATTGAATGGATTTCCACATATCAACATTCATGGGAAAAATGCCACTCATCTAAACTTAAATAGTTGTTGATGAAGTAATGTTTTGAAATAATGATGTCTGCAAGCCTAATTATGAAATTTTTCGCCCGCTAATTTTACTTATTTTTGAGAAACGATTCAACCGATCTGTCTATATGTCCGAAAATTTATTCTGGTTGATATTTTAGGTGTTATGCTATACAGATGATGCAAACTAAAAATAAAGTCAGATGTATGAAAGTTTTAAAATGCCTAGACAAATTGGGGTATGGCACATTCACATTCAACAAATGCCATCAAGAGGTTTACCCTCCCGAGGAGACTGAAATCCTAGACCCTCTCTCTGATGAAATATGGGGGGCTCTATTTCCATATATCTTTGAGCCACTCTCGTTGGCGAAGTTTAATTGGCGCAACAACTTGTATGAGCATGCCACCTTAATTAATGCATAAATGGAAATTACTAGATCCTCTTATTCCTTAAAATGCAAGCTTGTCTCTAGAACCTTCAGAGATGCAACATTAAGGTGGTACAATTTCCTGACATAACCCTCAAACACGAGCTACCAAGACTCGTTAAAGAAGTTGGTCCATTAGTTCACAGCAAGCAGGCACATAATGATGTATATCACCACCCTTTTCAATATATTCCAAGGACCTTTTAAATCTTTGAAGGATATCTTGCCCAATTTAATTAGGCAACTATCAAGGTAATCCATCCCAACCAAGAGATGTTTGTGGGGGCATTTCAAAATGGACTAAGTGTCATACCCCAAATTTTGACCACCAAGATTTCCCATCATTGTGCAAATCATCACCACAATATGGATTTACCATCATACCTCATCAATCTTCTCAAGGATTGTTGAGCACTCACCTCAACCAAGAATTAGGGCTTTGAGCCCTCTCAGAGTACTCAGACAAAGGATCAATCAAGAATGGACATGATCCTCAACTTGTCTAGCCTCTCAAACACCCATAAAGGATCAAGAGGTCTCCCACATCAAGAATCAAGCACAAGGTTACAACATTCCAAGTGGATCAAGCCTCAATATCGCCATTGTCACCAAATTAGGGTTTTGGTCGACCAAGGCCTCCAGATGAAAATTTCCATTTGGGCATGAGCCAATACTTCAAAACATGACTCAAGAAGCTCAAAGGGACCTCATGAACCCAATCATAGAGTCAAAATAGCCTCAAGGGATGCATTCATCAAAAATTAGGAATTTGGGTTTCTTGACCTAATTCACCCCTAAGTTGACTTTTGGAGCAAGGTTGGATTGATTCAAAGAACTTGGTTCACAAGCAATGCAAGGATTCAAATTCATCTGGACCAATTAGGGGTTTCCTGATGAAAAGGCAACTGTATCTTTGACTTTTGACCAAGACATATTCCCAAACCTTGGGACATGATTTAAAACACTCAATAATACATATGGAATGCATCCATTAGGTTTGAATTAGATCAAGGACTTGATTTCATAGAAGATCACACAGTTTGGAATTCATCTGACAAAAAGTCAACTGTGCCAAAAAACCAAGTTTGACTTTTTGAATTTCTTGACAAACAAGGCTTCCCTAAGTAAAAAACAATGTTAATTCATGGTTTGGATCATCATACATCAAGAAAAATCAAGAAAAGTGAGGTTACTTGAAAAAGGGGCAACCATAAGAAACTTAAATTTTTCTAAGTTATGGAACAAAATTGATTTGATACCAACTTTGCAAGGTCATAACTCCTAAACCACAAAGTCATCTACTTACATCCAAAGCTCAAATGAAAGCTCTCATTACATAATTCAAAATTGTCAACTACATCAGATTCCAAATCCTCATGGATTTTGAGTTATGGATTAATCAAAATCATAAAAACATGAAAATGATCACTTTTTCCAACAGTTAGTGAAAATTTTGAACAAAATCTGTCTTAGGTTTTCACCAACTTTGAGGCCATTTTTCACCATGATCCAAGTTGATTCAAGACCAATGTTGGACATCAAAGTTAAAGTAGGATATACAAGCTTTCCAAAGAGTACTAGAACTCATCCTAATTCAACTTGAGGAGGGAGTTACAAGCATGGAAACATGACACCTCCAAGACTTGTTTTACAAGACAGTCTTGCACTTGCCACACGATTTTGTCATTTCCATGACTTGGAAAGCCTTGTCACTATGCAAGACAAGTTTCAAAAGTGCAATGAACATGATCTCCGCAGAGCTACAACACCATAGAGCCTTGCAAGTCAAAAACCTCATCATTTGGCATGTGACATTCAAAGTTCAAAATCCAAAAACTCCAATTTTGTCATAAGGCATTTAAGGGATGCATAGAGCTGGCATGTATCAGTCCATGATCAACCAAATGAGTCAAGATAAACTCAAGCATCAGAGGACCATAGGCCTGCAAGATTGACCCACGTCAATGGCTAGAGGAGACTTTGGCAACAAGACAAAGTTTAATGGATAATGGAGTGATCCAACCTCCATTCACTATTGCTTGCAAAACAAACTTGCTCTACTATAAATAGAGCTTCTTTATGATCAATTTAAGTACACCAAAGCATAACAATACATGCTTTCCTCCAAATTACTCTCGAAAAACCAGATTTTGCTTCTCTTTCAAGCCACTATCGAATTTTCAATATTAGAGCAATTCAATCAAAACCAATCATGCCAACACCTCACATACATCATATATGAGTGATCCATAACCTTAAAACTCATCTGGAACATCAGAATCACAAAGTCACCCCCCATTTGCTCAAGCTTTTTGGCCTATTTGCAGTTGAGGTGCCACAACAAGTTCCAAGTTGATTCAATCCATTCCAAGCTTTCAAACACATTACTTGAGGTCCATTGAAGCTGTCTAGATCATTACACAACATGTGTAACACCTACAACTGGGGATTCGATTTCCTCTTACAGAGGTAAGCCTGACACTCTCAAACTCTATGATCCATGCATCATAAATGTGTTTTTAAGTTACAAACATGTTTCTGCACTTATGTAGAGTGTTTCCCCTCAATCAATTGCTATGTATGAATCGTGTATAGGATTTCATAGTGTTCTTACAGAAATTAGGGTTCTTGAGTTCATCATTTGATTTCTCACTCCACACTTAATATAAATGCAATTAATTGGTACCATTGGAATCCTTGTTCAAAAACGAGCAAGTTTCATGTTTATAAAAGTCAAAACCACTGAGTAATCAGAAAGATATGAGAGGTTTTGCAAATCTAGGGAAGAAGAACACGCGCTAGCAAGAACATGTGTTCTTGGCGCCATTTTTAAAATTTTTGAATTTTTGAATTTTTGATGTTTTATTAATTGATTTCAAAAATTAATTTCTCTCTCATTTTTTTATCATTTTTGATTGGTTCTTTTTTTAAAAAGTCACAAAAATGTTAAATTATTTTATTCTACAAAAAAAAATCGCATTTATATTATTTATTTAATATAGATTGATTTTTTGAATTTAATTTAATTTTATTTGTTTTAAAACATTTTTATATGAAATTCTCACCTTGATTTTTCAAAACCAATTGGATTTCAAGCTTTCATGTGATTAAACATGATTTTTCAAAATATTGTTTAAAGTTGACAACTTGTTTTTGAATATATTTGATATTTTGTATCATTTTATATTTAATTTCCTTTAAAAATTATATATTTTTAATTAAAATTAGGGTTTCTCTTAATTTTAATTTATCAAACACTTTTCAAATCACTTTTGGGCCTCTTGGTAGAGTGTAAGTCCCATCCCTTTGTAAATAAATAATTTGGGTGTCCGTCATTGTATAAGTCTCGATACGATTTTAAAAATCTCGGCGCGATCGCCATTTTCAAAATAATTTTCATTTGGGTCTCTCCTTGAGTTGTAAGCCCCATCTTTTTTCTTTTCAAACACTTTTGGGCATCTAATAGAGTGTAAGACTCAACCCCCTTTGTGCATAAATAATTTGGGCCTCAGTCATTGTATAAGTCCCTACGCGATTTTCAAAATAAACAGTGCGATCGTTGTTTTTCATCTGGGCATCTCCTTGAGTTATAAGCCACAACTCTTGTATTAGAATAACACTTTTGGGCCATTACTAGAGTGTAAGACCCATCCTCTTTGTAAATAAACTAATTTGGGCCTCAGTCATTGTATAAGTCCCTCTGTGGTTTTCAAAACTACGACACGATCGTCGCCTTTTCAAAAGAGATCATCTGGGCCACTCCTTGAGTATAAGCCCCAAACTTCCTTTTAAAATAACTTTCTTTTTTATTCAAATTCAAATTCAAATTTAAATTTTTATCAAAACTTTCTTCAATTTCTTGAAAACCTAACCATACAGCTGTAGTTAATATGCTTGGGCTTTCATCAGATAGTAAGTCCCACTATCTCTTTAATACATACTTGTGTATATATTTCATCTGTATATATATATATATATATATATATATATATATATATATATATATATATGCTTGTACATACTTGCTTAGAGTTTTCCCCAGCAGTTAGGTCTAGGTTTAGGTCAAACCAGAGGTTACTCTTTCAACATAGTCGAAAACTAGTTCCCCGTAGGAAATTCCAGATACAATATTGCCTCCTCTTGGGATTATACAATATGGAACAGAGAAAGGAATTATTCCCGGTGAAACTTTTCTCAAGACTGTCCAAACTTAGAAATATATGTGTACAAGAAATTCATTTCCCCAGAGAGGATTAATTCCCGGTGAAACCTCTTCTGAATTTCTTCATACCCTAAAACTGTTCTACAGAGGAAGGATTAATTCCGATGAAACCTTTCTTGAACTTTTCTTAGGCTTGGACCCACAGGCTTCATAAAAGTTCCCCAACCTCCTCTTGGGCTTAGTACAAGGACCCCCGGGCTTCTTAGAAGTTTCTCAGCCTCCTCTTGGGCTTAGTACAAGGACCCAAAGGCCTTCTACAGGTATAGGACAGAAATTAGTCATCTTTGCTAGTTCAATCCTCAGGAGAGTTAGAACTCCAGAATATCAGACTAGTCTAGGGTTTATCTTCATCCCTTAAAACCATAGCCTCCTCTTGGGAATCATACAAAGATCTCTCTTTACAGTCATAATCTAACAAAACATGAGAGACTTGGACAGTCTCAGCCTCCTCTTAGGCATCATACAAAGATCATTATCAAGCTAAGAGTCAACCTCTTCATACAAGTTTCCTAAAGGCACAGGAAAAACTCTTATCATTTCATCAACATACTAATCTCCAGCAGAGTTAAAACCTCCATAGGTTTTCAAACTCAAGGTTTAAACCTTCACCTTAAAAAACCCCAGCCAGGGTCAATTTACCATCAATAAAACCCTAACAGAATCAGAGCCTCATGGTATCTGATATCGTAACTCTTCCTTTGATCCCCAGAAAAAGTAAAACCTTTAGGATTCCCCAACATATATTGGACCTGTCTTTGGATTTCAATAATCCTCAGCAGAAGCTGTAATATCCCACTTTCCCATTTTAGAAAAATATATATAAATAAGGCAAAAATAATCAGAGTTTCCTTACAAGTAGGATGTCACATCATTCAAACATAACATGAAGTATCAATTACTTCATTCACCTCTTTTTCTCATAAATAAATTGAATAACGGAAATAGATTTTTACTCAAAAGTCACGACACCAAGGCCTACATAATAATATTATACATAAACTCGTGGTCCACAACGTTTTCAAAAGAATAGTGATACATAACAAAATCAAATAAAATAATAACAAATAAAGAAAATGCCCAATCCCTGTGTTACGTATCAGAGCGACTCCTAGGACTCGATCAGGCAACACGCACTCTATGCACTACTCAAGTACCTGGAATATCTGTACTTCCCAAGAAGCACAGTCACAAGAAACAACAAAGGGGTGAGAACTACATTCAATAATTAACGGTGTATAATACATGTTAAGAGTAGTAATCACACAATCACACATAAACAACATGTCATCACGACCCACTAGTCCGTTTCAATTATGATTCAATTGACACATAATAATGCAATGCGACTCAATGACATGACACAATGCATATGGTACCAACACACCATGGTTCATTCAATCGAACCCGATTCCTAATAGAATTCGGATAAATCGCATACACTCCCACTGAGCAATGATTTATCTCCATCACGACTCCACATTGGAGTTCGGACAATACTAGGCACCCATCATGGATTTCCTCCTAGCTATCTTCACCGGACACATCATGAAATACATGACACAGATTATGCATAAAACACATGTATAATAACAATTATACATCTTCACGATCCTCCTGATCACACGTGAGATACATACTCACCGTAATACACTATAGTATTACCATACCTGTCCAATCACTTCAGCAACACACACACAATCAAGGAAAACACCTCACGTAGCCTTAATTAGCTAATTGTCTAATTAATCCACCTAAATTCAACTTTTAATTATTTCCACTGCCATTCCTAGGTTCAACAAGTTCTGACACCTATCCCAACCTCCCACTGCCATTTCGGGAAAGAAATCGCAAAAACTGTGAAATACTGCACTCTCGCTGGTCATACGCATATTGCCCACACCCATACATGTATTACCCAGCTCGCTCGCCCATCCAGTTGTGTACCAGACACGTATTGTCCACTCCGCAGCTTGCTATACGGGTAATGCCCTATGTGTTACGCGTATGAGTAGAGACTGATTTTTCTCAAAAATCCCATTTCCAGATCTCCTACGCGTACCACTAGCCTATTACGTGTATTACCCCCAAAACCACCCTTTCCATACGCGTATCGCCTTGGCAATACGCACACAATGACATACGCGTATCACCTTCACTGATACGCGTATGAGCAGAGACTGTGAAGATCCCAACTTTTCATATCAGTCAGAATCCTATCACTGATAAGTGTAAATTGTACCTATTTTTGTATATATTTTTTGTTTCACTTATCGATACTTTGTACTAAATATCGTGCAAATAAAACCCACTTTGTTTATAAATACGTTCACTTTACATTTTAGTGTATATATTGCGAATAGTGTAAATATCATTGAGTTTAATTGATTTTTTCTCAATTTTTGATGGTATCCAATCAATTATGTCTTGCCATTGTTGTATAGAGCATTTAATAAGCTTTCCAGCGCTTTAAACCGGGAAAAAAATGGAGTTACGGTTCAAAAATTACGAATAAAACACTGCAGAATTTTTGCTGTTCTGGTGTATTGGCCCCTTGTAGGGCTGGGCGGTGCTGCGCCGGGCGCTCAAGAACACTACTGGAACTTGCAAAATAAGCCGCCTTTCGCCGCCGGGCACCCCAAACCACCGTCGGGCGATGTTGTGCGTGCTGAAACACCATTTAAGGCCAAAAACACTATTTTTTGAGGATGGTTTTGGGGTTTTGTGATCCCAACTCCATCAAACTTCATTTTTCATAGGATTAGCTTGAAAACATCATGGAAGCTTGCATACGGATGAACCGGGGTGGATTTCTCATTGATCGGCTCTTACAATCCGTGAAGTGTTTGGTTCATTTCTCTTCTTCTTTGTGTTTTTCTTCTAGGTTTGGTTATTGTATATGTATCTACTATGAACTCATGTATATTTGTCGCCCATGGCGTTGTATAAAACTTACTTTACAAACCTTTATTGGTGATTGTCTCTGATTTTTGCTTTATGTGCGGGGTTTCAGTTGCGTTAGAGATAATCCTCGCAAACTTCGATTAGGGATAATTATCTGTTAGTTTCTGAACTCTAGAGATAGATTTAGGGCTAACAATCCGTATGGGTGTCGAAACTTAATGCCTTCCGTGTTTCGAGGCTTCGCTCGCGAGAGTGATGAAGAGAGTGACACGGTTGTTATCTCAACTTTGCATTAGACATAACCTTTGTTGTGAGCGATGCTGGGTGATATTGAGGAGTATTGTAGGTCAAGTATAACTGGTCAGTAAGTTTAAGTTTGTGAGGAGTCGATTATGTGCATGCCGGATAAGTTTGTCTTGCTTAAGAATGAATTTGTTTTATGTTTTAATATTTACTTTTTTGTTTTCTTGTTTTAAACCATTTTAATCCAAACTCATAAACGCGAGAGATTGTCGAACGACATTCTTTCCCTCGAACCGATCTCTGTGGACACGACATAAATCCCGGAGGAATTCTTTTCGAAAATAAATATTTTTGCTTGCTTGCTCTATTCTACATTCAACAAAATGGCACCGTTGCCGGGGATTGGTTTTGATATTGAATCGCATTGCGATAGTTTCTTTGTTTTTGAGTTTTGTAGATACCGTACATGTTGTATATTTTCACTTGTTTATATTGATACTTGTACATTTTGACGTTTGTTCAAGTGTTTGGTTAGGACACTTGCTTTTGGTTTGCGTGGTGAGGCATCACCATGGCATGAAGGAAGGAAGTTACTAGCTAAGCACCGTAAAGGCGTCGAGCTTACGACGTAAAACAAGCATGTTTTATAGTTTTTCTTTTCTAATGTTTTGTTTGTTGTTTGGTTGCAAGTCTTGGTCGACTTATTTAAGGATGCTTTGGTGATTTTCCAAGTTGGTTAGTTTCAACTTGAAGATGTTTGGTAATGATTTTGTTAAGTTTTGTACAGGTCTGAGGTATGTATTTATCGCTTTCTTGACTTTAGCATATTCATGATACTTAGGCATTTTTCAAACTTTCATGCCATTCATTCTTTTGTATACTTGTTCTATTGTGAATCACTTTAGTTCCCAACCTTTTTGTGAGGTGGCTTTCCATTGTTCATATATGCGCGGAGAACCAATATTCTTGTTCTAACTGGATTTTATTATGTTGAATCTTTTGTTTGTGTTGATTATATGAATGCATGAAAAGGATCAAGGCAATTATTTCATTTTGAGCACAACCACCTTAGCCAAATAGTCAATTCACCTTGTGAGTGTGTGAGAATTTGTAACCCCTTTGAGCTTTTTGATCCATATTTCTATTTGAACCTAATGCTTGTCTATGAGTATTTAGTTCACTTATTTTTTAATGGATTTTGTTTTTTCTTGGGCCTCAATTTTGTGTTGTTGTATGGATTTTTTCCTTGCCTTAGAAAGTAGGGAGTATTCACATGATGGTGCGGTTGAATTCAAGTTGGGGAGAGGATGATTGTGTACTCATTGGTTGGATTCTATGCGGATTAAAAAAGAAAAGAAAAAAGAGAAAAATTTGTGAAAGAGAAAAAGAAAGAAAAAAAAGAAGAAAAAGAAAATCCTTGAAAAAGGAAACAAAAAGAGTTTCAATAATTGTGCTAAATAAGTATTGAGTGTTGTGTAACACTTGCGATTGTGGAAGAAGTTGATTGGAATTTGGTGTTTGAGTCTTTGTGAGTTGATCACTCCCTTAGGTTTAGGCAAGTTTTTGTTACAATTACATTTAGAAATTGCCCCTTGTTTGTTTACCCGACCACGTTACAACCTTGAAAGTCCTTTTGATTCTTGCCTTTGTATTTTCAAAATGAATTTGTGGATGTATGCATAATTTAGTATTTTGTTTGCATGAGTGTTGTGTGAGTGTAAAGTACCTTATTTTGTGTTTTTCATCTACCGATGATTGTTTTTACTAGGTGTGATTCACTTTGGAACTTGTGTTGTTTCAGAATGTTTGGCATGATTTTTGTATTTTGCGTTTGTTTCGTGACTATGTTATCGTCGTAGTTTAGTGGTAAGTATTTACTTTGTGTGTATCGCTTTCATTTGAACCATTCATTCGTTTCTGTTTTTCAAAACCTGTTGATTCGTCGTTCTTTGGATATTGCTTTTGTGTTTTTAAGTTTGTTTGATTCTTGTTTGTGGACAAACAATTATGTAAGTTGGAGAGAGTTTGATAAGTGTAAATTGTACCTATTTTTGTATATATGTTTTGTTGCACTTATCAATACTTTGTGGTAAATATCGTGCGAATAAAACCCACTTTGTTTATAAATACGTTTACTTTACATTTTAGTGTATATATTGCGTATAGTGTAAATATCATTGAGTTTAATTGATTTTTCTCAATTGTTGCAGGTATCCAATCAAGGATGTCTTACCATTGTTGTATAGAGCATTTAATAAGCTTTCCATCGCTTCAAACCGAGCGAAAAACGAAGTTATGGTTCAAAAGTTACGAATAAAACACTAGAGAATTTTTGCTGTTCTGGTGTGCTGCGCCCCTGCAGGGCCGGGAGGTGCAACGCCGGGCAATATTTCCAGCGCCGGGCGCTCCAGAACACTACTGGAACTTGCAAAATAAGCCGCCTTTCGCCGTCGGGTGCCCCAAACCACCGTCGGGCGATGCTGTGCGGGCTGAAACACCATTTAAGGCCAAAAACACTATTTTTTAAGGATGGTTTTGGGGTTTTATGATCCCAACTCCATCAAACTTCATTTTTCATAGGATTAGCTTGAAAACAATATGGAAGCTTGCATACGGATGAACCGGGGTGGATTTCTCATCGATCGGCTCTGACAATCCGTGAAGTGTTTGGTTCATTTCTCTTCTTCTTTGTGTTTTTCTTCTAGGTTGGGTTGTTGTATATGTATCTAATATGAACTCATGTATATTTGTCGCCCATGGCGTTGTATAAAACTTGCTTTACAAATCTTTATTGGTGATTGTCTCTGATTTTTGCTTTATGCGCGGGGTTTGAGTTGCGTTAGATATAATCCTCGCAAACTTCGATTAGGGATAATTATCTGTTAGTTTCTGAACTCTAGAGATAGATTTAGGGCTAACAATCCGTATGGGTGTCAAAACTTAATGCCTTCCGTGTTTTGAGGCTTCGCTCGCGAGAGTGACGAAGGGAGTCACACGATTGTTATCTCAACTTTGTGTTAGACATAACCTTTGTTGTGAGCGATGCTGGGTGATATTGAGGAGTATTGTAGGTCGAGTATAACTGGTCGGCAAGTTTAAGTTTGTGAGGAGTCGATTATGTGCATGGCAAATAAGTTTGTCTTGCTGAAGAAAGAATTTTTTTTATGTTTTAATATTTACTTTTCTGTTTTCTTGTTTTAAACCATTTTAATCCAAACTCATAAACGCGAGAGATTATCGAACAACATTCTTTCCCTCGAACCGATCTCTGTGGACACGACATAAATCCCGGAGGGAATTCTTTCCGAAAATAAATATTTTTACTTGCTTGCCCTATTCTGCATTCAACAATCACTATACTCTTACTTCCACCATCTAGATTTGTCCCTAAATTGGTTTCTACATTGATTTTAAGACCTACACTTTCATCTTACTATCCTATTTCATTATTCTAGCAAGGTCATCACCTACAGATCTACAATCGTTCTCTCAAACCTGCAACAAAACCAGATCTGTAATACCAACATTCACATAGCAGAAACAACATAATGTATTTACACAGATCATGATAGAGTAAATCGATTCTCACAATCTTTATCACAATTTCAGTTATACAACAACAGATCCACAAAGACAGAATCTATGCATACAAATTCTTACGAGGGAAAGGACCCCTCACTACCCTCTCATGCAATTATCACCCATTATGAACCCATTCTCCCCCCTTACCTCGAATTTGGTCAGAAAATCCTGCGAAAATTGATGGAGAAGAATGCCCTAGCTCTTCCTCTTGTTCTTCCTTCTCTAAACCCTCACTCAGTGAAAGATACAGTTCCCCCTAATTCTATCCTTAATCTTAGATTAATGAATTAATTATCTATTTTCCTCCCACTAACATTATTATTAAATTAAACCTGATATTATTTAATAATAATATTATTAGTGATAATAATAATAATACTACCCACAATAATAATAATAATAATAATGATAATGTTAATAATATTTGACATAATAATAATAATATATCTCATACTAATATCATCAAATATGCCCCCACATTATTCATCGTTACTTTATTATTATCCCGACATATCTGTTTTACCGGTTCCCCTAAGGACACTACACCTACGTTCTCAATCGCACGCCCTTCACAATGCCAAACAATTAAAATAACACACGACAGTTAAATAAATTAAAATGGGGCATTACAACTCTCCCCCACTTAAAATATTTTCGTCCTCGAAAATGTACTTGGTGCCAACAATTCCAGATACGACTCTCACATCTTGCTCTCCAACTCCCAGGTCACACTTCCTCCAACAGCTCCTCCCCAAGCTACTCTCACCAAGGGAATCTATTTTCCTCTTAGTTGCTTCATCTTGCAATCCTCGATCCTTATCGGCATCGCTTCCACAGTAAGTCTGCAATAAACAAACTGAGCTACATCTCTCTTCAAACCGGACCACCAAAATAACTTCTTCAAGTCATGATACATTTTCGTGGCTCCTGGATGAATACTCAAACTACTCCGATGACTCTCCTCTAAGATCCCTTTTCTCAATTCCACATTATCCGGCATGCAAATCCTGCACCGGAATCTCAATATACCAACTTTATCCACTTTAAAATCACTATCAGGATCATCCCCTCCTGCAGGCATCAAGTCCACTAACTTCACATCAAGTCTCTGATTTTCCTTAATTACATCCAAAAAGTCATTATTCACTTTAAGCATACCCAATCTAACACTCTCAGGTGTAGTTTCACAAACCATACTCAAGTCTCTGAACTGTTCAATTAATTCCATTTCTTTTACCATTAATGCCGACATATAAATTGTCTTTCGACTTAGAGCATCTGCTACAACATTGGCTTTCCCCGGATGGTAACTCAAATTAAAATCATAGTCCTTCAAGAACTCTAACCATCTTCTCTGCCTCATATTCAATTCCTTCTGATTAAACAAATACTTCACACTCTTATTGTAACGCCCCAGTTTTGGGTATTTTTATTTAATTGAGTCGTTTCGATTATTTTATTATTATATTATTTTATTTCTGACTTTTATGTGAAAACATGTTTTTTTTCGTCGAGATTATATTTTATCGCGTTTTGGGAGCATTTGCGAGATATTTGAGTGAAGGGGTATTTTGGTCTTTTGTTTGGGTAGATATTATATTTTTCATATGAATAGAAATAGAAAGAGAGAAAATAGAAAGGAAAGAAAAAGAAGAGAAGAAAAATAGGAAGAAAGAAAAGAGAAAGAAAAGGAGAAAGAGAGAAAACTTGGAAATCTAGGAACCGATTCAACCGACTTTTCAAACGTGATTTAATCGGGTAAGGGTACGAAACTCGATTATACTATGCTTGTGTATGAGTATGTATGTTTGTGTGGAAGTTTTATTGGTTTTTAGATATAGGTCGAAATGTGATAAACGATAGAAATCGATGTTTTCGCGGTTGGAAATCTGCGTAAATGCGGTAGAATACTTGTTACCATGATTAGATTATGTTCTGATTGTTATATGTTGATTTGGAAGTGTTTTGGTGGTGAAAATATAGGTTTGGGTTATGTAACAGCGCTGCTGGGTTTTCTGGTTTTCGCAGGTTCGCACTGCGAAACCCCTAGAGAAGGGGAAAACGAGCATTCGCTGGCTATTCGCACTGCGAATGTGAGGGCGAGCATTCGCCAGAGGTTTGCACTGTGAACTTTATGTTATTTTGTGTTGTTTTCTTTCTGCCACTGTTCGCTGGGGAACTCGCAATGCGAATGGGGAAGCTAGCATTCGAGGGTTGTTTGCACTGCGAACTTGAGGAATTTTCTAGGCTATTTTCCTTTCTAACTTGGTTCGCTGGGACATTCGCACTACGAATGAAGAAGCGAAGGACTCGCTAGGAGCTTCGCAATGCGAATGTGATAGTTTTTCCTAATTTGTTTTCTTTACAAATTTTGATCCGTGAGCCGGTTTGAGGCGCGGTTTGGTGCGTTGGAAAGCTTTTGGCATATTCTTTCTTATATTATTGGTTTTGAGACTAATGGCCGATTTATTTATGTCGGGGGATGGAATGGTGTCGGTTTGTGAACTTGTACTATGGTAAGTGTGTGTAGTCGATGTGTATTATGCAATGTGTTGTTGATATGGGTATTGTATGACTTTTGTGCTGTTGTGTAATGGAAATACATGTGATAAATGTTGTGATGATGATTTGTGGCCTAAGGGCGAGGAAATGCGATGTGTGGTATTTGATGATATATGCATGTGTATGGAATGTGTATATGTGTGCATTTGAATGTCATGAGTCATTGTATGCCAAGCATCATGTTATGCATGTTGGTGATGTCGTGTGTCCTAGTGGGTGTGAGCAACGAAACGGGTCCAGAGGGAATCTGCTATAACATCGTGCGCCTTATACAAAGAGGACCTAAAGCGATGATTATAGACGATCGTGCGCCTTATACAAAGAGGACCTAAAGCGATCGGATTGTGCGCCTTACACAAAGAGGACCTAAAGCAATCCATAAACGTCGTGCGCCTTAAAAAAATAAGAGGACCTAAAGCGACGGGGAACATCTTTTTCCCGACGGGGTGTTACATGAGTGGCCCTCAGTAACAAGCGATGATTCCAATAGTTCCTAAGTGAAATAGTATTGAGGATGATGGATGGATGGTACCGCATGTGCATTGCATAGAGTCGTTGTGTCGGTCTCTGTACATTTGCATAAATCATGAATGGATTGATTGTGTGAGAATTGTGAATGTATGCATTATGTGTGGAAAATAATGAATGGGTTGACTGTGTGTGGAGTGGTGGAGGAAATAGATGAGTTAATATGTGTATATATGTTGGTGATATCTATATTGTGCATGGTTGATATACCTTGATGATGGATATATGAAATATACCTTGTGTTGTTCGTGTTTGAATTCTGGTATAAGTTGTGGTGAGAATATTTTATATGTGTATTTTTGTGTTAAATATATAATTGTATGCAATTGTATTATGATTGTGTTTCTCACCCTTCTGCTATTTTAAATGCTCGACGAGGCATTGCAGATTAGATGCTGGAGGTCTTTTTGTGAAGCTTAGGTCTTCATTCTTTTGTCGGTCAGCTCTGTTATGTAGCACCGGGTAGTCGGGGGGATCGAGTGTGATTATTTTGTATTATGTATATATGTATCTTTTGGATTGTACATGTATGATGTTGTATATGTCAGACAAACCCTTTATGTGATATATATACATATGAGTTTCAGTTACTGATTTTCCGCTTTTATTCTGTATCTGAATTGTGGGTGTTAGGAACTAAGTTCCTTTATTATGTGCTACCTGAATTGTTGCATATCTATATGAGCAGGTTTATTGTATGATTGTTTTCAAATTGATGTAACCCCTCGGTCTATGTCGTGAATGTTTTAAATTTACTCTGATGAAATTTTGAATTTTATTTATCACTTTAATAGCTTGGGGGTAAAGATTGGGGGTGTTACATTAAGTGGTATCAGAGCCAGTCCGTGTCAGTTTGTGTTAGTCCTTGTTGGTCTTTGTGGTTCGGTGAGTTGTTTGTTAATCATAGTTGCTGTTATTGGAAATGACCAGAATATGGCTGGTAGGAATGACGCTGCTTTGGGTGCTGCTATGCAAGCTATGGCTCAGGCTGTGCAGGGTGCACCTAATGCTGCGGGTAATGATGAGTTCAGGAAGAACAAACCGCCTATCTTCAAAGGAAGATATGATCCTGATGGTGCTCAGATTTGGCTTAAAGAGATTGAAAGGATCTTCCGAGTGATGGATTGTGCTGAGGATCAGAAAGTGAGACTGGGTACTCACATATTGCTGGAAGAAGCAGATGATTGGTGGGTTAGTACACGTCATGTGTTGGAAGCTGCAAAGGAGGAGATCACTTGGGCTGTGTTTAGTATTGAGTTTCTGGGGAGGTATTTTCCTGAAGATGTGAGAGGAAAGAAGGAAATTGAGTTCTTGGAGTTGAAACAAGGTGGTATGTCTGTTGTTGATTATACTGCTAAGTTTGTGGAGCTTGTGAAGTTTTATCCACATTATGCGGAAGCGACTGCGGAGTTTTCTAAGTGTGTGAAGTTTGAGAACGGGTTGCGTCCTGAGATAAAGCAGGCAATCGGTTATCAACGGATTAGGAGGTTTTCAGATCTGGTGGACTGTTGTAGGATTTATGAGGAGGATAGTAAGGCTCGTTCTACTCACTATAAGAGTGTGAGCGAGAGGAAAGGGAAACAACCGTTTCGTAGTGGTCCGTATGTGACACCGGCAGATAAGGGTAAACAAAGAGGTAATTTTGAGAGAAGACCAAGTGGGGGAGGAATGTCTAATTCTCTGAGATGTTTTAGGTGTGGTGAATTAGGACATCGCCAGTTTGAATGCATAAAAGATATAAGGAAGTGTTCTAATTGTGGAGGTTTGGGGCATGTTACAACTGAGTGCAAGAGGAAGAATGTGGCGAAGTGCTTTAACTATGGTGAGCCTGGTCATATTAGTACAAAGTGTCCGAAACCGAAGCAAGCTCCAGCTGGTGGGAAAGTTTTTGCCTTGGCGGGAACTCAGACTACAAGTGCAGACCGTCTGATCAGAGGTACTTGTTTTATTAATAGTACACCTTTAGTTGCTATTATTGATACCGGAGCGACTCATTCGTTTATTTCGTCTGAGTGCGCGAAGCGTTTGAATCTTGTGTTGTCTTCGATGGATGGAAAGATGGTTATTGATACTCCAGTAATGGGGTCAGTAACTACTTATTTGGTTTGTTTAAGTTGTCCCTTGACCATTTATGGTAAAGACTTTGAGATGGATTTGGTGTGTTTGCCGTTGGAGGGTTTAGATGTGGTTCTGGGAATGAATTGGTTGCAGTTTAATCGGGTTCATATTGATTGTTATCATAAGTTAGTAAGGTTTCCTTCTCTTGAGGAAGACGAAGACTCGAGTTTCTTATCTACCAAAGAGTTGAAGAAACTTTTGGCAGAGGAAGATCAGTTGTTTGGGTTGTTTGCATCGTTGACTGTGGATAGTCAAGTTTCACTTGATGTGTTTCCTGTGGTGTGTGAATTTTCGGAAGTGTTTCCTGAGGATATTTCAGACTTGCCGCCAGAGAGAGAGGTGGAGTTTTCTATAGATCTAGTTCCTGGTACTAGACCTGTATCGATGACACCATATCGAATGTCGGCATCTGAGTTGGTTGAGTTAAAGAAGCAGTTGAATGAATTATTAGAAAGAGGTTTGTGAGACCTAGTGTGTCGCCTTGGGGTGCTCCAGTTTTGTTGGTGAAAAAGAAAGATGGAAGTATGCGATTGTGTATTGATTATCGCCAGTTGAATAAGGTGACGATTAAGAATAAGTATCCTCTTCTGAGAATTGATGATCTGATGGATCAGTTGGTAGGTGCGTGTGTGATTAGTAAGATTGACTTAAGGTCGGGGTATCATCAGATAAGGGTGAAAGAGGAAGATATTCAGAAGACGGCTTTTAGGACACGGTACGGTTATTACGAATATTTTGTGATGCCGTTCGGGGTTTCTAATGCGCCAGGTGTGTTTATGGAGTACATGAATCGTATTTTCCACGAGCATTTGGATCGTTTTGTTGTTGTGTTTATTGATGATATCTTGGTTTATTCTAAGTCTTGGGAGGAACATGCTGAGCATTTGCGCATTGTGTTGCAGGTTTTGAAGGAAAGGAAACTTTTTGCCAAGTTGTCGAAGTGTGAATTCTGGTTGTCGGAAGTGAGTTTTCTTGGTCATGTAATTTCAGGTAACGGTATTGCTGTGGATCCATCTAAAGTAGAAGCAGTTCTACAATGGGAGGCTCCGAGATCTATTACTAAAATTCGAAGCTTTTTGGGATTAGCCAGATATTATCGAAGGTTCATTGAAGGTTTTTCTAAGCTAGCACTTCCATTGACCCAGTTGACTTGTAAAGGTCAAGCGTTCATTTGGGATATTCGGTGTGAGGAAAGTTTTAGTGAGCTAAAGAGAAGATTGACGACAGCTCCGATTTTGATTTTGCCGAACCCTACGGAACCATTTGTGGTGTATTGTGATGCGTCTTTGATTGGGCTAGGTGGAGTGTTGATGCAAGAAGGTAAGGTTATAGCTTATGCTTCGAGGCAATTGAGAGTGCATGAGAAAAATTATCCTACTCATGATCTTGAATTAGCGGCTGTGGTTTTTGTGTTGAAGATTTGGAGGCATTATCTCTACAGTGCAAGATTCGAAGTCTTTAGTGATCATAAAAGTTTTAAATATTTGTTTGATCAGAAAGAGTTGAATATAAGGCAACGTAGATGGTTGGAATTCTTGAAGGACTACGACTTTAACTTGAATTACCATCCTGGTAAAGCTAATGTGGTAGCCGATGCGTTGAGTCAGAAATCGTTGCATATGTCAGCTTTGATGGTTAAGGAGTGGGAACTTTTGGAATCGTTTAGGGATTTGAGTTTGGTATGTGAATTGAAGTCGGTTAGTGTGAGGCTTGGTATGTTGAAGGTTACTAATGATTTGCTGTTGACCGTTAGAGAGAAATAAAAATTGGGTGTGAAATTTGTGGATTTGATGACGGTTGGGGATAAAAGTGAAAATGAGGACTTTAAAGTGGATAGTAATGGTGTTTTGAGGTTCTGAGGTAGAATTTGTATTCCTGGTGATGCGGAGTTGAAAAGGATGATTTTGGAGGAAGGACACTGGAGTAATTTGAGTATACATCCGGGAGCTAATAAGATGTATCAAGATTTGAAGAAGATTTTCGGGTGGTATGGATTAAAGATAAATGTGGCTCAGTTTATGTATGCATGTTTGACGTGTCAGAAGTCGAAGGTAGAACATCTGAAGCCTAGTGGTTTGTTGCGACCGTTGGATATTCCTGAGTGGAAATGGGATAGCATTTATATGGACTTTGTGACGGGGTTGCCGAACACTCAACGGGGACATAATGCGATTTGGGTGGTTGTGGATAGGCTGACTAAGTCGTCTCATTTCATTCCGACTGACATCAGTTTTTCTTTGGAGAGGTTGGTAGAGATTTATATCAGTGTGATTGTAAAATTGCATGGGGTTCCGTTGAGCATTGTTTCAGATCGAGATCCGAGGTTTACCTCGAGATTTTGGGAAATTTTACAAAAGGCGTTGGGTTCTAAATTGAGATTGAGTTCGGCTTATTATCAGCAGATGGATGGACAGACGGAGAGAACGATTCAGTCGTTGGAAGACTTGTTGAGGGCTTGTGTTCTTGAACAAGGTGGTGCGAGGGATAGTTATCTTGCGTTGATTGAATTCACGTATAACAACAGTTTCCACTCTAGTATTGGAATGGCACCGTTTGAAGCGTTGTATGGATGAAGATGTCGAACACCGTTGTGTTGGCACGAATTTGGTGAGAGTGCAGTGGTTGGACCGGAGTTAGTGCAACAGACTACAGATAAGGTGAAACTTATTCGTGAGAAAATGAAGGCTTCTCAGAGTAGACAAAAGAGTTATCATGATCGAAGAAGGAAAGATCTTGAGTTTCAAGAGGGTGATCATGTATTTTTGAGAGTTACACCGGTAACGGGTGTTGATCTTGCATTGAAGTCGAAGAACCTTACTTCTCGGTTTATTAGTCTTTACCAGATATCCGCGAGAGTTGGTGCTGTGGCTTATAGGGTGGCGTTGCCGCCGAGTCTGTCAAATTTGCACGATGTGTTTCATATTTCACAGCTTCGTAAGTATGTTCTGGATCCGTCGCATGTGATTCCGATGGACGAGGTTGAGGTAAGGGAGAACCTTACGGTTGAGGCATTTTCGGTTAGGATTTTGGATCGCGAGTTTAAGCGGTTAAGAGGCAAGGATATTGCACTTGTGAAAGTGGCGTGGGGAGGCGCTGCTGAGGGCAATTTGACTTGGGAGTTGGAGAGTTGGATGCGGGAGTCATATCCGGAGTTGTTCGTCTCAGGTAATATTTTTGAGAACGAAAATTTCTAAGTGGGGGAGAGTTGTAACGCCCCAGTTTTGGGTATTTTTATTTAATTGAGTTGTTTCGATTATTTTATTATTATATTATTTTATTTTTGACTTTTATGTGAAAACATGTTATTTTTCATCGAGATTATATTTTATCGCGTTTTGGGAGCGTTTGTGAGTGTAGGGGTATTTTGGTCTTTAGTTTGGGTAGATATTATATTTTTCATATGAATAGAAATAGAAAGAGAGAAAATAGAAAGGAAAGAAAAAGAAGAGAAGAAAAAGAGGAAGAAAGAAAAGAGAAAGAAAAGGAGAAAGAGAGAAAACTTGGAAATTTAGGAACCGATTCAACCAACTTTTCAAACGCGATTTAATCGGGTAAGGGTGCGAAACTCGATTATACTATGCTTGTGTATGATTATGTATGTTTGTGTGGAAGTTTTATTGGTTTTTAGATATAGGTCGAAATGTGATAAACGATAGAAATCGATGTTTTCGCGGTTGGAAATCTACGTAAATGCGGTAAAATACTTGTTACCATGATTAGATTATGTTCTGATTGTTATATGTTGATTTGGAAGTGTTTTGGTGGTGAAAATATAGGTTTGAGTTATGTAACAGCGCTGCTGGGTTTTCTGTTTTTCGCAGGTTCGCATTGTGAATCCCCTAGCGAAGGGGAAAACAAGCATTCGCTGGCTATTCGCACTGCGAATGTGAGGGCGAGCATTCGCCAGAGGTTCGCACTGCGAACTTTGTGTTATTTTGTGTTGTTTTCTTTCTGCCACTATTCGCTGGGGAACTCGCACTGTGAATGGGGAAGCGAGCATTCGCGGGTTATTCGCACTGAGAACTTGAGGAATTTTCTAGGCTATTTTCCTTTCTGACTTGGTTCGCTGGGACATTCGCACTGCGAATGAAGAAGCGAAGGACTCGCTGGGAGCTTCGCAATGCGAATGTGACAGTTTTTCCCAATTTGTTTTCTTTACAACTTTTGATCCGTGAGCCGGTTTGAGGCACGGTTTGGTGCGTTGGAAAGCTTTTGGCATGTTCTTTCTTATATTGTTGGTTTTGAGACTAATGGCCGATTTATTTATGTTGGGGGTTGGAATGGTGTCGGTTTGTCAACATGTACTATGGTAAGTGTGTGTAGTCGATGTGTATTATGCAATGTGTTGTTGATATGGGTATTGTATGACTTGTGTGCTGTTGTGTGATGGAAATGCATGTGATAAATGTTGTGATGATGCTTTGTGGCCTAAGGGCGAGGAAATGCGATGTGTGGTATTGGATGATATATGCATGTGTATGGAATGTGTATATGTGTGCATTTGAATGTCATGAGTCATTGTATGCCAAGCATCATGTTATGCATGTTGGTGATGTCGTGTGCCCTAGTGGGTGTGAGTGACGAAATGGTTCCAGAGGAAATCCGCTATAACATCGTGCGCCTTATAGAAAGAGGACCTAAAGTGATGATTATAGACGATCGTGCGCCTTATACAAAGAGGACCTAAAGCGGTCGGATTGTGCGCCTTATACAAAGAGGACCTAAAGCAATCCATAAACGTCGTGCGCCTTAAAAAAATAAGAGGACCTAAAGCGACGGGGAACATCGTTTTCCCGACGGAGTGTTACCTGAGTGGTCCTCAGTAACAAGCGATGATTCCAATAGTTCCTGAGTGAACTAGTGTTGAGGATGATGGATGGATGGTACCACATGTGCATTGCATAGAGTCGTTGTGTCGGTCTCTGTACATTTGCATAAATCATGAATGGATTTATCGTGTGAGAATTGTGAATGTATGCATTATGTGTGGAAAATAATGAATGGGTTGACTGTGTGTGGAGTGGTGGAGGAAATAGATGAGTTAATATGTGTATATATGTTGGTGATATCTATATTGTGCATGGTTGATATACCTTGATGATGGATATATGAAATATACCTTGGGTTGTTCGTGTTTGAATTCTGGTATAAGTTGTGGTGAGAATATTTTATATGTGTATTTTTATGTTAAATATATAATTGTATGCAATTGTATTATGATTGTGTTTCTCACCATTCAGCTGTTTTAAATGCTCTACGAGACATTGCAGATTAAATGCTGGAGGCATTTTTGTGAAGCTTAGGTCTTCATTTTTTTGTCGGTCAGCTCTGATATGTAGCACCGGGTAGTCGGGGGGATCGAGTGTGATTATTTTGTATTATGTATATATGTATCTTTTGGATTGTACATGTATGATGTTGTATATGTCAGACAAACCCTTTATGTGATATATATACATATGAGTTTCAGTTACAGATTTTTCGCTTTTATTCTGTATCTGAATTGTGGGTGTTAGAATTAAGTTCCTTTATTATGTGATACCTGAATTGTTGCATATCTATATGAGCAGGTTTATTGTATGATTGTTTTCAAATTGATGTGACTCCTCGGTCTATGCCGTGAATGTTTTAAATTTACTCTGATGAAATTTTGAATTTTATTTATCGCTTTAATAGCTTGGGGGTGTAGATTGGGGGTGTTACACTTATGATCACTGAATACTTCAAATCTCGATCTATACAAATAATGCCTCCAAATTTTTAATACAAAAACCACCGCAGCTAATTCAAGGACATGAGTGGGATAATTCCTCTCATGCACCCTCAATTGCCGCTAAGCATATGCCACCACCTTGCCATCTTGCATTAACACTCCGCCTAATCCCATCTTAGACGCATCACAATACACCACAAAAGGTTCACTTGGACTTGGTAGAATTAATACTGGTGTTGTAGTCAATTTCTTTTTCAACTCTTTGAAACTTTCCTCACACGCCGCATCCCAAACAAAAACTTCATTCTTTCTAGTTAACTGAGTTAACGGTAATGCCAAATTAGAAAATCCTTCGATAAATCTTCGGTAATAACCTGCCAAACCCAAGAAACTTCTAATTTTCGTCACTGTCTTTGGAGGTTCCCACTGAAGTACCACACTTACTTTAGATGGATCCACTGCTATACCATCACCAGAAATAACATGACCCAAGAAACTCACAGTCTTCAACCAGAATTCACATTTCGAGAACTTTGCAAATAATTTATTATTCTTCAACACCTGCAATGCAATTCTCAAGTGTTCTGCATGATCCTCTTCAGACTTAGAATAAATTAATATATCATCAATGAATACCATAATAAACTGATCTAGATAAGAATGAAAGACACGGTTCATATATTCCATAAACACACCCGGCACATTAGACACTCCAAAAGGCATCACTGCATATTTGTAATGTCCATAGAGAGTTCTGAACGCAGTCTTCTGAATATCATCTTCCTTCACTCTAATCTGATGGTAACCCGACCTCAAATCAATTTTTCTGAAAACACGAGCCCCCATAAGTTAAGTCATCAATCCTCGGAAGTGGATACTTATTCTTAATGGTCACTTTATTCAATTGACGGTAATCAATGCACAGATGCATACTACCATCCTTCTTTTTCACTAACAACACTAGAGCTCCCCACGACGACACACTCGGCCTAATAAACTTCTTATCAAGCAATTCTCCAATCTGAGATTTCAATTCTGCCAATTCTGATGCAGACATCCTGTACGGCGCCATAGATATAGGTCTAGTACCAGGAACAAGATCAATAGTAAATTCAACTTCTCTCGGCGGAGGTAGTTCTGTAATATCATCCGGGAACACTTCAGGAAATTCACTCACCACCGGTAACTCACTAACTAATGTCTTGCTTTCAACAGATAACGAGGAAAACACAGCAAACATCTTAGCTTCATCTTCTAACAAGGTTCTCAATTCTTTGGTAGACAAAGAATTAGTCAATGCTTCCTCTTCAGGAGTAAGGAACAACAACCTCTTCCTGAATCAATCAATGTAACCTCGGTTGAATTCCAACCAGTTCATCCCCAAAATGATATCTAGATTACTGAGTGGCAAACAAATCAAGTCCACTCCGAATTCTCTACCAAAAATAGTCAACGGACAATTCAAGCATGCTAAAGAAGTAACCATAGAACCAATAGATAGAGTCTCAATAGTTATCCTCTGATCTAGAGTAGATGGCACAATTCCTAATTTCTTCACTCAATCAACAGAAATAAACGAATGGGTTGCCCCCGTGTCAATGATAGCAATCAAAAGAATTTCATTAATAAAACAAGTACCTTTGATGGAACGTTCCTCATTGGTAGACTGGGCTCCCACCAATGCGAACACCTTTCCACTTGTCTGAGATTTCTTCGGCTTCTGACAGTGAGTGCTGATATGACCCTGTTCTCCACTGTTGTAACAGGTAGGTATATTAGTCCTACAATCTGCCACAACATGACCTGGTCGTCCACACTTGAAGCACTTCTTCACCTCATTCGGACAATTGTTAGCACGGTGACCCGTGCCACCACATCTGAAAGACTTGGTAGTATCGGGAACCACCCCCCTCTTTTGGCTTCTTACCCATAACAGCTTTCTGTTTTCCTTTGTTAGCTGGAGCACTATAAGGCGTACCCCCGTACCTCTGCTTACCCTTCCGGTCACTCAAGGCGTTGTAATGAGCAATCCGGGCCCTGTTATCATTATCATAGATCCGACTTCTGCTTACCAGTTCTGGATAATTCCTTATCTTCTGACAAGCAATTCCCTGTTTGATCTCGGTACGCAGCCCGTTCTCAAACTTCAAGCATTTCGAATTCATAGCCTCATCTGTATTGTAGTGAGCATAATACTGCACCAATTCTTCAAACCGAGCAGCATATTCAGCAACAGTCATGCTACCCTGTTTCAGTTCCAGGAACTCAATCTCCCTCGCACTGCAAACATCTTTCGGAAAATACTTTTCCAGAAACTCAGCCTGAAACATTGCCCAAGTAATATCAGTACCCACAGCTTCCAACCTCTGACGACTATTATTCCACCAGGCTTCAGCTTCACCTTCCAGCATATGAGTGCCAAACTGTACCTTCTGAGCCTCATTGCACCCCATGGTCCTGAAGATCTTCTCAATAGCCTTCAACCATTTCTGTGCAGCATCAGGATCAAGAATACCACCCTTATATGTAGGCGACTTATTGCTCTGGAACCTCTCTAAGTTACAGAACTGCGCATCCCTAGCATTCTGATTGTTGTTCTGCACTGACTGTGCCATAGCATGCAGCACAGCAACAAGAGCAGCATCATTCCTCCCTGCCATACTGTTCAACAATAAAAAACATGGTTAGAAGAACACACAAACCTACTCCTATTCTAAGGACAGACTCTACTACAACATCTGGCCTGGCGGACCGACCTGCTCTGATACCAATTGTAACACCCCACTTTCCCATTTTAGAAAAATATATATAAATAAGGCAAAAATAATCAAAGTTTCCTTACAAGTAGGATGTCACATCATTCAAACATAACATGAAGTCTCAATTACTTCATTCACCTCTTTTTCTCATAAATAAATTGAACAGCGGAAATAAATTTTTACTCAAAAGTCACGGCACCAAGGCCTACATAATAATATTCCACATAAACTCATGGTCCACAACTTTTTCAAAAGAATAGTATACGTAACAAAATAAAATGAAATAATAACAAATAAAGAAAATGCCCAATCCCCGTGTTACGTATCAGAGTGACTCCTAGGACTCAATCAGGCAACACACACTCCATGCACTACTCAAGTAACTGGATTATCTGTACTTCCCAAGAAGCACAGACATAAGAAACAACAAAGGGGTGAGAACTACATTCAATAATTAATGGTGTATAATACATGTTAAGAGTAGTAATCACACAATCACACATAAACAACACGTCATCACGACCCACAGGTCCGTTTCAATTATGATTCAATCAACACATAATAATGCAATGCGACTCAATGACATGACACAATGCATGTGGTACCAACACACCATGGTTCATTCAATCGAACCCGATTCCTAATAGAATCCGGATAAATCATATACACTCCCACTAAGCAATGATTTATCTCCATCACGACTCCACATTGGAGTCCGGACAATACTAGGCACCCATCATGGATTCCCACCTAGCTGTATCCACCAGACACATCATGAAATGCATGACACAGATTATGCACAAAACACATGTATAATAACAATTATACATCTTCACGATCCTCCTGATCATAAGTGAGATACATACTCACCGTAATACACCATAGTATTACCATACCTGTCCAATCACTTCAGCAACACACACACAATCAAGGAAAACACCTCACGTGGCCTTAATTAGCTAATCGTCTAATTAATCTACCTAAATTCAAATTTTAATTATTTCCACTACCATTCCTCGGTTCAACAAGTTCTGACACCTATCTCAACCTCCCAGACCAAAAGGAACTGCATCGGATGTGAAATCGAGAAATAAATCGCGAAAATAGTGAAATGTTGCACTCTCGCTGGTCATACGCATATTGCCCACACCCATACGCGTATTAGCCAGCTCGCTCGCCCATCCAGTTGTGTACCAGACGTGTATTGCCCACTCTGCAACTTGCCATTTGCGTAATGCCCTATGTGTTACGCGTATGAGCAGAGACTGATTTCTCTAAAAAAATTCATTTCCAGATCTCCTACGCGTATCACTAGCCTATTACGCGCATTGCTCCCAAAACCACCCTTGCCATACGCGTATCGCCTTGCCAATACGCGTATTGCCCTCTGGCACACAATGCCATACGCGTATCACCTTCTCTGATACGCATATGGGCAGAGACTGTGAAAATCCCAACTTTTTATATCAGCCCGAATCCTATCACTATACTCTCAATTCCACCATCTAGATCTGTCCCTAAATTGGTTTCTACATTGATTTTAAGACCTGTACTTTTATCTTACTATCCTATTTCATTATTCTAGCAAGGTCATCACCTACAGATCTACAATCGTTTTCTTAAACCTGCAACAAAACCAGATTTGCAATACCAACATTCACATAGCAGTAACAACATAATGTATTTACACAGATCATGATAGAGTAAATCAGTTCACACAATCTTCATAGCAATTTCAGTTATACAATAACAGATCCACAAAGACAGAATCTATGCATACAAATTCTTACGAGAGAAAGGACCCCTCACTACCCTCTCATGCAATTATCGCCAATTATGAACCCATTCTCCCCCTTACCTCGAATTTGGTCAGAAAATCCTGCAAAAATTAATGGAGAAGAATGCCTTAGCTCTTCCTCTTGCTCTACCTTCTCTAAACCCTCACTCAGTGAAAGATACAATTCCTCCTAATTCTGTCCTTAATCTTAGATTAATGAATTAATTCCCTATTTTCCTCCCACTAACATTATTATTAAATTAAACCTGATATTATTTAATAATAATATTATTAGTGATAATAATAATAATAATAATAATAATAATAATAATACACACAATAATAATAATAATGATAATAATATTTGACATAATAATAATAATATATCTCATACTAATATCATCAAATATGCCCCCACATTATTCATCATTACTTTATTATTATCCCGACATACCTATTTTACCGGTTCCCCTAAGGACACTACACCTACACTCTCAATTGCACACCCTCCACAATGCCAAACAATTAAAATAACACACGACAGTTAAATAAATTAAAATGGGGCGTTACAGAAGCCAGCCTCCTCTTAGGCTTCATATAAGAATTTCCCCAACCAGCCTCCTCTTAGGCTTTATATAATGATTTTGCTCAATAGAGTCAGCCTCAATCTTGGGCTTTGTACAAGACAAATAAAACCTCCTCAGTGGAGTCAATCTCTTTTCTGCCTCAATCTTGGGCTTTGTACAAGACAGATATAAAACTCCCCAATGGAGTCAATATCTTTTCAGCCTCAATCTTGGGCTTTGTACAAGACAGATAAAACCTCCCCAGTGGAGTCAATCTCTTTTCAGCCTCAATCTTGGGCTTTGTACAAGATAGATATAAAACTCCTCTAGTAGAGTCAACCTTTTAAATTCAACCTTGGGCTTTGATCAAGGCACACAAAAATCAACATCCCCTCAGATGAGACCCTGAGTCCACTTTGCAGGAGGATATTTCCCCAACCAGCCTCCTCTTAGGCTTTATATAATGATTTTGCTCAATAGAGTCAGCCTCAATCTTGGGCTTTGTACAAGACAAATAAAACCTCCTCAATGGAGTCAATCTCTTTTCTGCCTCAATCTTGGGCTTTGTACAAGACAGATATAAAACTCCCCAATGGAGTCAATATCTTTTCAGCCTCAATCTTGGGCTTTGTACAAGACAGATAAAACCTCCCCAGTGGAGTCAATCTCTTTTCAGCCTCAATCTTGGGCTTTGTACAAGATAGATATAAAACTCCTCTAGTAGAGTCAACAAAAATCAACATCCCCTCAGATGAGACCCTGAGTCCACTTTGCAGGAGGATATTTTCTCTATACATCGCATATCAAAACAAACAGTCAAAACCTTTTTCCCAGATAATTTCTGTAAGTGGCACACTTGTTGATTCAAAATCCAAGCTGGAGTTCTTCTTATATCCTGGTAAAAAATCATCTTTCATCTAACTATTGTAAGTGGCAAGCCTCTGGATTATTTACATCCATGCCAATGTCCATCTCTTAGCATGAAAGATTCATAAGGAAAAATGGCATTGCTCAATACTGAGTTAAAGTTTCTTCCTTCATGACATTACTCTTATAAAGGAAATTATGGCATTGTTGGATTCTCATATCCCAGTTAAAGTAATTTTCCTTTATAACCAATTACCCAACATTTGTGATGAATAGGTGAGATATTCGCCCTTTAGAGATGACCAATTCTCTCTCAGTCAAACCTTTAGCTTCAATCTTGGGCTTTGAACAAGACACAAATACTCAGATAGCTTTAATCTTGGGCTTTGAACAAGACACAAATACTCAGATAGCTTCAATCTTGGGCTTTGAACAAGACACCAAACATATTTGTCCTCCCATAGAATATAAGGAACTACGATTGCTCTGATTTCCCAGATATATTTACGGGAATACGTAGGCATAAGATTGCGAAATCTTAGCGAGCACTCAAATCAAAAACTTTAGGTACAGTACCTATCCAAAAACAACAAAAAACCCGGAAACAACAAAAACACTCTCTCAACACTCCCAAAAGAGAAACTTTCCCAACCTATGACAGATAAACACTAGAAAGCATTTAAAGATAACAGAGAAATATGTAATGAAAAGTCTATGGATAACCATATATACACTGGGTGTTGACAACTTCCCTTTGTATAACCTGGCCCCGACCCCCCAATCTCTTAGCATTTGTTAAAGAAAACATTTGAGTGCAAGGTTAGTTTTAGATATCTTCCCTATTTTTAAGATATCTTCCCTAGGATTAGAGTTCCTAAGAGGTCTAGGCTTTTCTTGGCATTTATTTCTCTATTTATTTACGTACTTTCTGCTATATATATCATTTACTGTCATATTACTTGATACCCGTGTTTAAATTTTTGTTAACTGGGAATGCGATTAATACGCATGTGGAAAGTTTGAGAGAACATTAAGATAAGTGGTGGCATATCCGGGAAACTTGGCAGTGAATCCCGACCAAGCTAACTTGGCAGTCCACCGAATCAGGCGAGGTACCCGTGTGGAAATATTAATGTTGAACGACCGATTGTCGTGAAAGCATTATTTATCTCAGTGTGATACCCATAACCCTGAGGATTTAGTAGACATTTAACCATTTTTTCCATTAGGTAGTATGGTGACTATCGAGAATAGTTGATACGTGATACTACACTCAAAGGAGATTCATCCAAGGATATTACAGCTCGCTCGAGTGAATCAGCTTGCTGTTAACATCCCTAGGAGGGGTCAATGATTTTGGGAACCTTTTAGAACCCGTTCTACAGGTACAAAAATTGACCAAAATAGTACAACCTTTGGGGGTGGGTAGATCCATGACTCCATGCTCGTGACGATGAACCCCTAAACACATGTTTTCAAATGTTTTTGTTTACTGCATTCATTAAAAAAATCTTTTTAAAAAAGAAAAAAAAATCTTTTTCCAAAAGAACTAAAACAATAATTGCAAATATCAGAGGTTGCATTATGGATTTCGGTAGAAGAAAAACGCACAAGTACACCTTCAAGGCTCTGAAACTAGAAGACTTAAGGAAATTGGGAAGGATGATTACCAATCCCGAGACTTTCAGAGCTAAGCGCGGAGGATTGTTGTGTCTGTTAAAGGTCAACATGGTTAAAGGGATCCTGTCTATGCTGATATAGTTCTATGATTCGGTTTACCACTACTTCACTTTCCTGGATTACCAACTTGCACCAACATTGGAGGAGTACTTCCACCTAATTGATTTACCTATCACTAATCAAGCTCCATTTTTTGGACTGGAAGAAATTCCAAAAGAACAAACCATTGCAAGAGCAATCTCTTTGGATGAGTCAGAAGTTAGGACTCGCCTGACCACTAAAGGAGTAATCCAGGGTTTACCGGCTAAATTCCTGATGGAGAAAGCTTTATACTTTGCTAGTGTAGGAAACATAACTGCTTTCGAAGACGTATTTTTTCTACTCATATATGGGTTTTTCCTCTTTCCCGACATTGACAACTTCGTCGATACCAATGCTGTTAAGATATTCTTAATTGGAAACCACGTACCAACCTTGCTCCCAGATGCTTATCATTCTTTACACTTAAGGAATTTGTACAGTGGAGGAATGATCACATGATGTGTACCATTACTCTACAAATGGTCATTTGCCCAAGTCTGCTGCTTTTTAGGATCACAAGAATACTCTACGATGGTCACAGAGGATTATGTTTCTTACCAATTCTGACATAGATTGGTACAATCGGATTTACGAAGGGATAGAGATCATCGACAAATGTGGAAATTTCCCAAATGTACCCCTCATTGGTAGTAAAGAAGGGATAAATTATCATCCAATTCTGGCTCGCTGTCAACTCAGATACCCGATGAAGAATATCCCACGTAATGTTCATCTGGAAGATCTCTTCTTCAAGGAAGGGGAAAATGACAGGGCACTGAAGAAAGAAATAGTGCATGCCTGGCAACATATTCACAGGAAAGAGAGAGAGTCTCTGGGAAGACCAAACTTTACCTCCATGGAACCTTATCTCCACTGGGTACAAACTAGAGACCTCAAGTTGAGGATGCCTTACCCTTGTCAAGAAGTTTTTCCATTAAAGGAATCTGTCCTTTATTTCATGTCTGATGCGGAAAAACTCCAGGCGGCTCTTAACAAAGTCCAACATGAGAGAAACTCTTGGAAGAACAAATACCAGATCCTTAATTTGGAATGTACCAAGATTCAGGAACTGCTAAAGGAAAAGGATGCTCTGATTGAGATATTAGAGCAAATGCCATAGAAAGTTAGGACGACTGAAGAAATTTACTCACTCCTTTCACTTGGCAAAGGATCGTCGACCCGACAACGGCTGAAGAGGCCGGATCAAAGAAAAGAAAAATACAAGAACCGGCATCTGGGCTCTCCTCAGAGAGAACTCAGGATCCACGAGCGTAGAAGTTTCCTTCTAACACTTTGTAAAATACTGTACTTTTCATTGTAAAATACTGCAATATTTCAAATTCAATAAAAGGGGTCTCCCCCTCCCTCCCCCACTGTGTGATATTTGCAATCTAATTGTTAAAGTTTCTTTTGAAAACAAAAAACTAAAAAAAATATGTCATTGCATGTCATTCATCATTCTCGCATAACGCATATTTTATCTTTGAGTCTCATGTATGTGTCACACTCTAGAGTCAAACTATCTCATTCGTATAATACTCGGGCCAATTGACAAAAGAAAATGGGCAATCTCGAGGAAGAGAACAGAGAGCTGAGAGAAAAATCAACGCTCTGAAGGAGAGTTTGGAGAAACTCCACCACGACATGCAAACCCTAGAAGCAGCCCAGGAACAATAACATCAAAGGACTGTGATCTCAGAGATTACATATACACCCATATTTGAGACACATGGTAGTCATCCTCGATACACCATGCCTAAAGGTCGCCCCTGGGGCATGCCTTTCAACTTTATATCTGAAGGATATATCCCACCGGTCACTGAAGACCCAGAATCCGTAGTGGGAACCGCTAGACCTGAAGGTTACAAACTTCAGGAAAATGAAGATGCAAGGGTTACAAAAACAACTCCTGAAGGTTACAAACTTTAGGTCACTGAAGCGCCAAGAGTCACCGCAATAATGTCTATACCACAACCAGTGGTACACACTATCCCGAAAGGACAGATTCTACATGCCACTTCTATCAGAAACGAAGAAGTATATGAAAGGATGAATGAGTTCCAGGAACAATTCTTGGAAATGCATAAGGAACTGATGCCATTCAATGTCAAGACTTATTCGGAAAGGACACCGCCGACCTTTGGTTGGTCCCTAATGTAAAGATACCGCACAAATTCAAGGTGCCCGACTTTGAAAAATACAAAGGTAACTCTTTCCCTCAAAGTCATTTGGTGACGTATGCTCGAAAAATGTCTACCCAAATAGACAATCAACAACTACTGATCCATTACTTCCAAGACAGTTTAACCGGTGCCACACTCAAATGGTACATGGGTTTAAACCGAACCAAGATCAGTACTTTTAGAGATCTTGGGGAAGCCTTCGTTCAACAGTATAAATACAACTTGGACATGGCACCTGATAGGGACCGGCTCAGGGCAATGTCACAAAAGGAGAAAGAAACTTCCAAAGAATATGCTCAGAGATAGTGTGAAATTGCCGTCCAGATTTGTCCCCCTCTTCAGGAAAAGGAAATGACAAAGATCTTCCTGAAAATGTTGAGCTCGTTTTATTACGACTGAATGGTCGCCAGTGCACCCAGTGACTTCACTGAAATGGTGAACATGGGGGTACGTCTTGATGAAGCAGTCCGAGAAGGACAACTGGTCAAAGATGCAGAGTCATCTAGCAACACTAAGAGATACGATAGTGCTTTCCAAAAGAAGAAAGAGGAAGATATCAGTAATATCTCTCTGGGAAAGAAAAAGGCAAGGGTATCAATCAATAGCAACAATAACCCCCGTTATCAACCCAGCACCAGCTCCGACTTATCAACCTCAGGTTGCTCAGAGCCAACCAAATCAACAACAGTATCAACAAAGGCATCAACAACCTTTTCAGCAGGCTCGCCCTCAGTACAATAACAACAATCGTACTACACGACCATTAGGGTTCGACCCTATACTGATGTTGTACGCAGAGTTATTTCCACTTCTACTGGCCAAGGGGCACGTTCAAACCAGGACTCCTCTCGTAGTACCAGAAAATCCACCTTTTTGGTTCAAAGCAGATCAAACTTGCCCTTACCATCAAGGAGGATCGGGACATAACATTGAGAATTGTCTCAGCTTCAAGTCTGATGTACAGAAGCTTGTCAGGAACGGGGTTTTGTCTTTTAAAGATACTAATCCAAATGTTCAGACAAACCCATTACCGTAACGTGAAAAGACTGTAGTGAATTTGATAGAAGGAGAGCCTGTCAACAGTTATCAAATTCACAATGTACTCCTATTGGGAACCAATCTGGTAAAAATGCATTGCAAGCAGAGCGGGTACGGTCACGTGCCATCTCACAACTATCATCAGTGTGATATCTGCTCTAAGGACAATCAAGGGGGTGCCATAGTACAAGCAGCTCTGCAAGAACAAATGGATCTGGGCTGGATCCAGGATCACAAGGATTCATGAAGTAAACATGGCCCATGCACATCCCAACACTGTTCTGAACCACGACATCCGTGCAATGAACATCAATTTAGTGGCGATGCATTCAAGACAAAGTCAGTATTACAATCTGCCACGACATGATTACAACGCTTGTCCAATCTGCTCAACAGACAATCAGGGATGCTCTTTTGTACAAGAGACCCTCTAAAGTTAAATGGATCTCGGATGGATCCAAGACTACCAGAAAAAAAGCAACCATCAAGTCAATATAGTTCAAATCTTTGACATACGCCTGATGAATACCATGCTAAGCAGGCCAGACTTGGTTTTCTGGCTTCACATGATTATCTAGACTATAAAGAATGCTGCAAAAATGACCAAGGGTGTGCGTTTGTGCAAAGGATGCTTCAACATCTGTTGGACCACTGGTGGCTTCTGATTTACCTAGATGAAGACACACAACATATTAGCATGACTGATGGAAATCCTGGTAGACATCAAAGTCGTGATATTCGCTAAATAGAAACAGATCTAGTAAAGATACACTGCATACAAAGTGGGCACGGTTGGGTAACGCCTCACAATTATGAGCGTTGTAGAGTATGCTCGAAAATTACCAAGGATGCTATCTCGTACGAGCAGCCCTCCAGAATCAGTTAGATTGGAAGGAGATTCGACCATGTTCGAATGCTGAATCAACCAACATGATACAAGATTACCTCCCTGGTCAAAGCAAAAACGCTGTCATAATCTCCAGTCAAGGAAAAACCAAGGACATTTCTACCATAATCCCTCTACTCAATGAATCAAAGATCCCTCTTGATAGTAGAAAAGTCCCCAACCATGAACTAATTGAGGTTGCCTATAACAGTCAAAAGTACCAAAAATCCCATGTGCTTATCTACTTGCCAGGTCCAATACTGTATAAGTCAAAAAAGACTATCCCTTACAAGTACAGTGCAACGACCATAGAAAATGGAAAAGAAACTCCATTACCCTCCGTTGTGAACATTGTCGACATCAGTCGAGTTACCCGGAGCGGTCGGATCTTCAACAGAGGCGTTGGAGAACCTACCAAAGAAAAGGAACATCAAACGGAAGTTCCCAACCAACAAGTCGGTCAATCCAGTAATCCAGAACCTGTAAAGAACAACGATGAGATGCTGAAACTCATCCAGAAAAGCGAGTACAACATTGTGGACCAATTGTTGCAAACTCCGTCTCAAATCTCTGTAGTTTCTCTCCATCTTAGTTCAGAAGCTCACTGGGAAGCTCAGCAGAAGGTTTTAGAACAAGCCTTTGTGGAACAAGATGTGACAATAGGATAATTTGACAGCATCATCTCCAACATCACTTCCTGCAACAACGTGGGATTCAGTGATGAAGAACTGCTGGAGGAAGGCAAGAACCATAATATGGCCCTCAATATCATAGTCAAATGCCAAGGCGATGCTTTAGCCAGCGTACTGGTAGACACAGGTTCATCCTTAAATATCATTCCAAGATCAACTTTGGTACGACTATCATTTCAAGGAGCTTCGATGAGAGGCAGTGAGATCATCGTCAAAGCCTTTGATGGATCTAGAAAAATAGTTATCGGCAAAGTTGATCTTCCCATAACCATCGGTCCTCAAATTTTCCAAGTCACTTTCCAGGTCATGGACATCCGAGTAGCATACAACTATTTATTAGGGAGACCTTGGATATACGAAGCTGGGGCAATCACTTCGACACTTCACCAGAAGCTGAAGTTCGTCAAGAATGACAAATTAGTCACAGTGTGTGGAGAGCAAGCTTTAATCGTGAGCAACTTATCGTCATTCTCCTGTATAGAACCAAAGGAGGTTGTTGGAACTCAGTTCCAAGCACTCTCGGTGAGCAATGAAAATCAACAAGAAAGAGGGACGTCGATTTCCTCATACAAAGACACTCTCAAAGTGATTAGGAGTAATGTCATAAAAGGATGGGGACAGATAGTAACTCCTACGGATAACAAGACAAGGAAATGTCTTAGTTTCTGTCCGACTTATACCCAGACTACCAAGAAGGATGAAAGTTTTCGTCCCATTCATGATTTCTTTCACAGTGGAGGCTTCCTCCACCCAGTGTCTCAAGAAGTACACACCATCGATGGGAATGATTCTTTCGACACGGATGAGGAGTGGAAGTCTTATCTCAACAATGAAGGTTATATATCTCAGGGAGAAACGCACATGCCATTTTGTTTTCCAAAGCAGAGCCCAAGATATATACCGAGATCAGACGTCAGAATGATCTATGGAGATTGTGATCCTGAGGGATGTCGTGCTTCACCCAACTCATTAAAGGAAGACAATCTAATGAAATACAACTTTGACTATGATTATTATGATCCCCTGGATGACTTGCCTATCTGGAAGCCATACACTGAAGACTTGGGGAAAAAGAGTCAGTCGGACAATGCCTATCAGCTGAGTAATTTTGAAAAGAATCCCCATATTCCCCCATAGTCATGGGATCCTTACTCAGGACATTCCGAAAATGTCTGACACCATGCTAATGAATTCACAAGGATCACATTACGAGAGTTCATTAACTACATGATTCCTGAAATCAACGTCATTGAGGAAGATGACTCATCCATTCCCACAGAAACATGGGACACCTTGGGACAGCCAAGCAGCAAGTACAACTTCCTAGTCAAATACACTGTTCCAGAAAGCTCTCGTATAAGGCTTGAGGACATCCAGCCAACTGGATGGGGAGATCCCCTTGAGAGTGAAAACGCTGTGGAAAATACAACAGAAGAAATAATTTATGATAATTCTGCATGGGAGGAAGACTCCAATGATCCTACTCCACCAGAAATCAGTGCCATTTTTGAAGACAAACCAAGAAGGAAAGTAAAAGACTTTGTGATCCACAGAGGAGTTCGTCGCCATTGGGTTGCAGTCGATGTCCTGAAAGTCATCCATAAGTCGAAGTAATTACCATCTTTGTTTTGACCTTTCACCTTGCCCGGGTGAAATGGATGTTTTTATAGGGCTCATTTTTCTGTAAATGTCCCTCTTTGCTTCGCCCAAAGCGACGGAGTTTTGTTTTATAGGGTGTGTTTCATGAATCGGCAAATCATGAATAAATAATGTCATTATGTCATTTCCGCATTTATTGATGTTTTCACTTTTCGTTTTTCAGAAAATGGTAACCCTAAAAACAACCCAAAATAAAAACAAGCATTTTCAGAAAATACATTGTACACACTCTTGCATATTCTCTGTATTTTCTAAAAAACAAATCATCGCGTCATGCAGATTACTTGTTTTAAACCCCATTGAAACATACGATCCAATGCCTTCTCCCAACTTTGAATTCCCGATATTTAAAGTTGAAGAAGAAGGGACGAAGAAATTCCAGAAGAGATCTCCCGATTACTCAGACAAGGGGAAAGGTCCATTGAGCCTCACAAAGAGCCGTTGGAAACAGTCAACTTAGGTTCAGAAGAAGAGAGGAAAGAAGTTAAGATTAGAGCACTGCTCAATCCAACTATCAGAGAAGGCTTGGTAAAACTTCTCAAAGAGTTTCTAGATATGTTTGCTTGGTCCTATCAGGACGTGCCAGGGTTGAATACCAGCATCTTGGAACATCACTTACCACTAAAGACATAATGTCCTATGGTAAAACAAAGACTGAGAAGGACTCTTCCAGATATGGCCATCAAAATTAAGGAGGAAGTGCAGAAACAGATCGACGCAGGTTTCCTCGCCACCTAAGAATATCCTCAATGGTTAGCCAACATAGTGCCAGTTCTGAAAAAGGACAGAAAAGTCAGAATGTGTGTAGACTACATGGATCTGAACAAAGCAAGCCCGAAGGATGACTTTCCCCTGCCACACATTGACATGCTGGTAGACATTACAGCAAAGTTCAAAGTCTTCTCCTTCATGGATGTATTATCGGGCTATAATCAAATCAAAATAGCGCTGGAAGATATGGAGAAAACTTCATTCATCACCCCATGGGGCACCTTTTATTACAAGGTAATGCCGTTCGGTCTAAAGAACGCAGGAGAAACCTATCAAAGGGCCATTACAACTTTGTTTCACGACATGATGCACAAAGAGATTGAAGTGTACGTCGATGCCATGATTGCCAAATCTAAAACAGAAGAAGAGCATGTAACACACCTATCAAAGTTATTTGAGAGTCTGAGAAAATACAAACTCTACTTGAATCCCAATAAATGCACATTCGGTGCTCGCTCAAAAAAACTCTTAGGATTTATGGTCAGCCAAAAAGGAATTGAGGTTGATCCCGAAAAAGTCAAAGTCAATCAAGAAATGCCTTCACCAAAGACTGAAAAACAGGTCAGAGGATTTTTGGGACGTCTAAATTACATCTCAAGATATATATTCCTTATGACCGGGACATGCGCGCCAATCTTCAAACTACTCAGAAAGAATCAAAGTTGTGTATGGACAGAAGATTGCCAAAAGGCTTTCGACAGCATCAAAGAATATCTGTTGAATCCACCTATTCTGTCTCCTTCAGTGGAAGGAAGACCACTGATCATCTACCTAACAGTCTTAGAAGACTCCATGGGTTATGTGCTTGGCCAACAAGACGAGACAAAAAGAAAAGAGTTTGCCATCAACTACTAAAGCAAGAAGTTCACGGACTGTGAAACTTGATACACTATGCTCGAGAAAACTTGTTGCGCTCTAGCTTGTGCAGCCAAACGTCTTCGCCAGTACATGATTTGTCACACTACTTGGTTAATCTCCGAAATGGATCCGATCAAGTACGTCTTTGAAAGGCCTGCTCTCACGGGAAGGATTGCCTGTTGGCATATGTTGTTATCAAAATACGACATCGAGTATCATGCTCAGAAAGCCGTCAAAGGAAGTATTTTAGCCGATCATTTGGCTCATCAACCGATTTACGATTAGGAATTAGTCGAATTTGACTTCCCAGACGAAGATGTCATGTACTTGAAAATGAAAGATTGCGATGAACCGCTACCAAGCGAAGGGCCAGAACCAGGTTCCTAGTGGGGAATAATACTCGACGGAGCTGTCAATACTTATGGAAACAGAATTGGGGAAATCATAGTAACACCTCAGGGTTCACATATTCCTTTCACTACCAGATTTACGTTCAAATGCACAAACAACGAGGCCGAATACGAAGCTTGTATCATGGGTCTCGAAGAAGCAATTGACCTTAGGATAAAGAACTTGGATGTGTATGGAGACTCAGCCCTGGTTATTAATCAGATCAAAGGAGATTGGAACACATACCAATCAGGATTGATTCCTTACAAAGACTACGCGAGAAGGTTGTTACCATTCTTCAACAGAATCGAGTTTCATCACATTCCTCGTGAAGAAAATCACGTGGCTGATGCACTAGCCACTCTCTTCCATGATTGCTGTAAATTATTAGAATGACGTACCTAAGATTAACATAATGCGCCTTGAAAGGCCCGCTTACATCTTCGCAATTGAAGCAGTCATAGATGATAAACCATGGCATCACAATATCAAATGCTTCCTTCAAAGACAGGAATACCCGCCTGGGGCATCAAGAAAAAATAGGAAGACTCTCAGAAGATTAGCTGGCAACTTCTTTCTAAACAATGATACACTCTATAAGAGAAACTTCGACATGGTTCTGCTCAGATGCGTAGACAGACAAGAAGCAAACATGTTGATGAAAGAAATTCATGGAGGATCCTTTGGCACTCATGCCAATGGACATACAATGGCAAGGAAAGTTCTGAGAGCAGGATATTATTGGTTGACAATGGAATCAGATTGCTACCACTACATGAGGAGGTGTCACAAGTGTCAGATATACGCTGACAAAATTCGTGTACCGCCAACACATCTTAAAGTTCTTTCTTCTCCATGGCCTTTTTCTTAATGGGGAATCGACATGATTGGGATGATTGAACCCAAAGCTTCAAACGGACATCGATTCATCCTGGTAGCCATTGACTACTTCACCAAATGGGTCAAAGCAGCGTCATACACCAATGTAACCTGACAAGTGGTGGTCCGATTTAGCAAGAACAATCTCATATGTCGTTATGGTGTTCCACGACAGATCATTACGGATAATGGATCCAACTTGAACAACAAGATTATGTAAGAGTTGTGCGCTGAGTTCAAGATCGAACCCCATAACTCATCTCCCTACTGACCTAAAATGAATGGAGCGGTAGAAGCGGCTAACAAGAACATCAAGAAGATCGTTCAAAAGATGGTTGTAACCTACAAATACTGGCACGAGATGCTACCCTTTGCTCTTCACGGATATCGCACATCTGTCCGCACTTCAACAGGGGCCACCCCTTTCTCTCTAGTATATGGCATGGAAGCAGTGCTCCCCATAGAAGTGGAGATACCATTAATCAGGGTATTGATGGAAGCCAAGCTAACAGAAGCTAAATGGTGTCAAAGCCGACACGATGAATTAAATCCGATTAAAGAAAAGAGAATGACGGCTTTATACCACGATCAACTATATCAGCAAAGATTAAAGAAAGCGTTCGACAAAAAGGTCCAACCTCGTGTCTTCAAAAAAGGAGACCTCGTGCTCAAGAAGATACAATCATTTCTCACTAATTCCAGGGGCAAATGGGCTCCGAATTATGAGGGCCCTTACGTTGTTAATAAAGCCTTCTCATGCGGTGCCTTGAGACTCGCAACCATGGATGGAGAGGAGTTTACCTACCCCACAAATGTTGATGTAGTCAAGAAATACTTTGCCTAAATAAAAAAAATGTCTCGGTGGATTGAAAACCCGAAAGGGCGATCCATGAAAAAATTAGAGACATAGGGAAAAATCGTCCCGATGGATTGAAAACCTGAAAAAGGTAATCCACGCAAAAGTTAGGGATTCATGGCAAGTAACTACGTCTAACAAGATTAGATCTTCAGCGGTAATGACATCTGTCAGGAAAACTTCATGTCAAGGTCACCTTCGACGGAAGCTCAGAATGTCTAGAGTTCAAAGTTGGTGGAAGGATAGCGGTCGTTATGTTTCAATGTAGCCCCTTTTCCCTTAAATTACCATTTTCTAAACTTTGTAATGCTCTATGGGATCACGCGCTTGGCTGATTACCATTATATCAAAAAAATTTGAGCCCTAGTACCTTTGTTTGCAATTCTCATTTATTTTGCTTTACAGAATGACATTTTTAACATGATCAACGATTCTTGAAACAAAACAAAAATGAATTTACTTGTCAAATTTTCTTCTGCTTTTAAAATAAAGATGGCGATTCCTTTTGATTACTGAACACCAAAAGAGACATCGACGGCTTCTCCGGAAGTGATTAAACCTCAAAATGCAGAATCAAAGTACTCCTTTTAACTAGTACACCCTGAATGAAGGATCAACTGTTTCAGATGCAATGTCCCATCTGACATCCCTGGTAAATGTGTTACCTCCGGGAACCGATAATCAATATGTTTTCCCCAGTAGGGTCTACCCCTCCTAAAACAAGAAAGGATTACTATCTTGAACCAATGATACTTTTTATTCCCCGCAGTGGCCGAGTATCCAGTCATGTTCATTCACCAATTTGTATGTCGCGTTTGTTTTGTCAGCATAAACATACATACATCATGCATGATTGATTCATATTCATACATATGTTGCATCGACATCACTCTGATCATTTTCATCCCCAAGTGATAATGCCCTCTCACCGATAGAATTATCAGTTCTTTCCTCGTCCGAAAATGTATCGTCTGAGCAATCTCTCCCCAGTTTATTTATGGATTAGAGACTGTCCTCGACCACTTTGATAACTTGAACCTCTGAAAGACAAGAAACCATTTGGTTAGACACCTTTGGTACACCACTCTTCACCATTGAAGATGATATTTTGCTTTCCCCGATTAAAGAAAATCCCCAAAGAAAGCCTCTCCACCAAAAGACTCTTTACAATACGGCGGTTTCTCCCTGAAAAAATTATTTTCAATGAATTCATCAGCGCCTCAAAATTGGATTACATCACATGGCAGTTCTCCGAAAAGGTCTCGAAGTAAAGTATGATGTAACCTCACCAAACAAAAGATGGTATCTCAAGAGACTCGTTTTCCCAGTAGGTCGACAAATGGCATCTCCCACAGAGAAGTTTGCACACTTCTACGGTTCAGAGAAATGGGTTGCCCCGACGAGTCTTGTGAGAGCTAGAATTGTCTCTACAAGTCAATCCATATTTTGATGATAACAATAAGTATTTGTGAAATAACCATTATATGGTCTAACGTGTGTTGTGTGCAGATCATAAGAACTAAAGACATCAGAACCAACATACACCAGCTAGATGTACTATGATTGAATATATATATATATATATATGCGAAGTTACTATGTGTGACTAAAGTCGCGAGAAGCAAGAACGCTTCTTTATCTAGTCATGATCAGCCAGATCCAAGGATGCCAAGATTGTTGTTGCAATGCTCTTGTGGATGCTCTCTGAAAGTGATTGAGATTCTGAAGATAGCGAAGCTTCTGAAGAAGTACACTCTGAAAGAACCAAAGTGCAGAAGACTCCTATGACTTGAAGTTCTGATGGCTGAAGGCGCTGAAGACCAAGTGCAGAAAGAATTAGAAGACTTATGGGATCTGAAGATCAAGGTTTCAAATATCAAGTTCTGAAGACTCTGAAGATAGGTTCTGAAGATTCAGAAGACTTGAAGCAGAAGAGAATAATGTTCTTAAAGACCAAGTGCTAAAGTTTTGAAGACTGATTCCTAATGGACTTCTTCAAACGACTGAAGACTTGAAGCATCAGATATTCTGCTAAGAAGACTCTACTCATGCTTCATTAGATTAACATCAGAAGCCACTGAAGTTTTGAAGTCGAGATATTACCGTTGAGTTAAATATACACACTGCCCAAGAAAAGATGTCCGGTCACTTCTCCCTCTGCAAAAAAGATATGTGTCAGTACAACTCATTATATCACAATGTCTCTTTTCCAAATAGCCAACAGTATTCTCAAATGGCTATATTTTTACTGGCTATTTAATGGAAAGAGTTTTTACTTATGAGGTGTCGATCACTTGTAGAATCACGAACTGAATGTTCATCTACAAAATTGACCAAGTCATTGTGAAGATAGCCACAACGATGAGTTCTCGTTGTAATACTAAGAATATTCAAAAGCTATCACTATTTCACTAATGACAATTGTTGTTGAAACTCAAGAAGACAAATCAACACAACAAAAATTAAAAACAGAAGCTGTTGATGAAGAAGACAACATTGAAGATCTGTCAAGTCATCAACCTACCTTCTCGTCAGGACTACATTGAAGATCTGAAGCAAGGATTTGCTACTCAAAGCTTGCTCAATAAAGAAGACGAAGAAGAAGATCTACAAGATGTCAACAATTGTAATATCCAAATACATTCTTGTAGTTTCTTAGGAAAGCAAGGAGCTGTTGCTCAAATATTGCTCGAACACATATGTCAGACAAACCCTTTATGTGATATATATACATATGAGTTTCAGTTACTGATTTTTCGCTTTTATTCTGTATCTGAATTGTAGGTGTTAGGAACTAAGTTCCTTTATTATGTGCTACCTGAATTGTTGCATATCTATATGAGCAGGTTTATTGTATGATTGTTTTCAAATTGATGTGATCCCTCGGTCTATGCCGTGAATGTTTTAAATTTACTCTAATGAAATTTTGAATTTTATTTATCGCTTTAATAGCTTGGGGGTATAGATTGGGGGTGTTACATTAAATGGTATCAGAGCCAGTCCGTGTCAATTTGTGTTAGTCATTGTTGGTCTTTGTGGTTCGGTGAGTTGTTTGTTAATCATAGTTACTGTTATTGGAAATGACCAGAATATGGCTGGTAGGAATGACGCTGCTTTGGGTGCTGCTATGCAAGCTATGGCTCAGGCTGTGCAGGGTGTACCTAATGCTGCGGGTAATGATGAGTTCAGGAAGAACAAACCGCCTATCTTCAAAGGAAGATATGATCCTGATGGTGCTCAGATTTGGCTTAAAGAGATTGAAAGGATCTTCTGAGTGATGGATTATGCTGAGGATCAGAAAGTGAGACTGGGTACTCACATATTGCTGGAAGAAGCAGATGATTTGTGGGTTAGTACACGTCATGTGTTGGAAGCTGCAGAGGAGGAGATCACTTGGGTTGTGTTTAGTATTGAGTTTCTGGGGAGGTATTTTCCTGAAGATGTGAGAGGAAAGAAGGAAATTGAGTTCTTGGAGTTGAAACAAGGTGGTATGTCTGTTGTTGATTATACTGCTAAGTTTGTGGAGCTTGTGAAGTTTTATCCACATTATGCGGAAGCGACTGCGGAGTTTTCTAAGTGTGTGAAGTTTGAGAACGGGTTGCGTCCTGAGATAAAGCAGGCAATTGGTTATCAATGGATTAGGAGGTTTTTAGATCTGATGGACTGTTGTAGGATTTATGAGGAGGATAGTAAGGCTCGTTCTACTCACTATAAGAGTGTGAGCGAGAGGAAAGGGAAACAACCGTTTCGTAGTGGTCCGTATGTGACATCGGCAGATAAGGGTAAACAAAGAGGTAATTTTGAGAGAAGACCAAGTGGGGGCGGAATGTCTAATTCTCCGAGATGTTTTAGGTGTGGTGAATTAGGACATCGCCAGTTTGAATGTATAAAAGATATGAGGAAGTGTTCTAATTGTGGAGGTTTGGGGCATGTTACAGCTGAGTGCAAGAGGAAGAATGTGGCGAAGTGCTTTAACTGTGGTGAGCCTGGTCATATTAGTACAAAGTGTCCGAAACCGAAGTAAGCTCCAGCTGGTGGGAAAGTTTTTACCTTGGCGAGAACTCATACTACAAGTACAGACCGTCTGATCAGAGGTACTTGTTTTATTAATAGTACACCTTTAGTTGCTATTATTGATACCGGAGCGACTCATTCGTTTATTTCGTCTGAGTGCGCGAAGCGTTTGAATATTGTGTTGTCTTCGATGGATGGAAAGATGGTTATTGATACTCCAGTAATGGGGTCAGTAACTACTTATTTGGTTTGTTTAAGTTGTCCTTTGACCATTTATGGTAAAGACTTTGAGATGGATTTGGTGTGTTTGTCGTTGGAGGGTTTAGATGTGGTTCTGGGAATGAATTGGTTGCAGTTTAATCGGGTTCATATTGATTGTTATCATAAGTTAGTAAGGTTTCCTTCTCTTGAGGAAGACGAAGACTCGAGTTTCTTATCTACCAAAGAGTTGAAGAAACTTTTGGCAGAGGAAGATCAGTTGTTTGGGTTGTTTGCATCATTGACTATGGATAGTCAAGTTTCACTTGATGTGTTTCCTGTGGTGTGTGAATTTTCGGAAGTGTTTCCTGAGGATATTTCAGACTTGCCGCCAGAGAGAGAGGTGGAGTTTTCTATAGATCTAGTTCCTGGTACTAGACCTGTATCGATGGCACCGTATCGAATGTCGGCATCTGAGTTGGTTGAGTTAAAGAAGCAGTTGAATGAATTATTGGAAAAGAGGTTTGTGAGACCTAGTGTGTCGCCTTGGGGTGCTCCAGTTTTGTTGGTGAAAAAGAAAGATGGAAGTATGCGATTGTGTATTGATTATCGCCAGTTGAATAAGGTGACGATTAAGAATAAGTATCCTCTTTCGAGAATTGATGATCTGATGGATCAGTTGGTAGGTGCGTGTGTGATTAGTAAGATTGACTTAAGGTCGGGGTATCATCAGATAAGGGTGAAAGAGGAAGATATTCAGAAGACGGCTTTTAGGACACGGTACGGTTATTACGAATATTTTGTGATGCCGTTCGGGGTTTCTAATGCGCCAGGTGTGTTTATGGAGTACATGAATCGTATTTTCCACGAGCATTTGGATAATTTTGTTGTTGTGTTTATTGATGATATCTTGGTTTATTCTAAGTCTCGGGAGGAACATGCGGAGCATTTGCGCATTGTGTTGCAGGTTTTGAAGGAAAGGAAACCTTTTGCCAAGTTGTCGAAGTGTGAATTCTGGTTGTCGGAAGTGAGTTTTCTTGGTCATGTAATTTCAGTTAACGGTATTGCTATGGATCCATCTAAAGTAGAAGCAGTTCTACAATGGGAGGCTCCGAGATCTGTTACTAAAATTCAAAGCTTTTTGGGATTAGCCGGATATTATCGAAGGTTCATTGAAGGTTTTTCTAAGCTAGCACTTCCATTGACCCAGTTGACTTGTAAAGGTCAAGCGTTCATTTGGGATATTCGGTGTGAGGAAAGTTTTAGTGAGCTAAAGAGAAGATTGACAACAGCTCCGATTTTGATTTTGCCGAACCCTACGGAACCATTTGTGGTGTATTGTGATGCGTCTTTGATTGGGCTAGGTGGAGTGTTGATGCAAGAAGGTAAGGTTATAGCTTATGCTTCGAGGCAATTGAGAGTGCATGAGAAAAATTATCCTACTCATGATCTTGAATTAGCGGCTGTGGTTTTTGTGTTGAAGATTTGGAGGCATTATCTCTACAGTGCAAGATTCGAAGTCTTTAGTGATCATAAAAGTTTGAAATATTTTTTGATTAGAAAGAGTTGAATATAAGGCAACGTAGATGGTTGGAATTCTTGAAGGACTACGACTTTAACTTGAATTACCATCCTGGTAAAGCTAATGTGGTAGCCGATGCGTTGAGTCAGAAATCGTTGCATATGTCAGCTTTGATGGTTAAGGAGTGGGAACTTTTGGAATCGTTTAGGGATTTGAGTTTGGTATGTGAATTGATGTCGGTTAGTGTGAGGCTTGGTATGTTGAAGGTTACTAATGATTTACTGTTGACCGTTAGAGAGAAATAAAAATTGGATGTGAAATTTGTGGATTTGATGACGGTTGGGGATAAAAGTGAAAATGAGGACTTTAAAGTGGATAGTAATGGTGTTTTGAGGTTCTGAAGTAGAATTTGTATTCCTGGTGATGTGGAGTTGAAAAGGATGATTTTGGAGGAAGGACACCGGAGTAATTTGAGTATACATCCGGGAGCTAATAAGATGTATCAAGATTTGAAGAAGATTTTCTGGTGGTCTGGATTAAAGATAGATGTGGCTCAGTTTGTGTGTGCATGTTTGACGTGTCAGAAGTCGAAGGTAGAACATCTGAAGCCTAGTGGTTTGTTGCGACCGTTGGATATTCCTGAGTGGAAATGGGATAGCATTTATATGGACTTTGGGACGGGGTTTCCGAACACTCAACGGGGACATAATGCGATTTGGGTGGTTGTGGATAGGCTGACTAAGTCGGCTCATTTCATTCCGATTGACATCAGTTTTTCTTTGGAGAGGTTGGTAGAGATTTATATCAGTGTGATTGTGAAATTGCATGGGGTTCCGTTGAGCATTATTTCAGATCGAGATCCGAGGTTTACCTCGAGATTTTGGGAAAGTTTACAAAAGGCGTTGGGTTCTAAATTGAGATTGAGTTCGGCTTATCATCAGCAGATGGATGGACAGACGGAGAAAATGATTCAGTCGTTGGAAGACTTGTTGAGGGCTTGTGTTCTTGAACAAGGTGGTGCGTGGGATAGTTATCTTGCGTTGATTAAATTCACGTATAACAACCGTTTCCACTCTAGTATTGGAATGGCACCGTTTAAAGCATTGTATAAACGAAGATGTCGAACACCGTTGTGTTGGCATGAATCTGGTGAGAGTGCAGTGGTTGAACCGGAGTTAGTGCAACAGACTACAGATAAGGTGAAACTTATTCGTGAGAAAATGAAGGCTTCTCAGAGTAGACAAAAGAGTTATCATGATCGAAGAAGAAAAGATCTTGAGTTTCAAGAGGGTGATCATGTATTTTTTAGAGTTACACCGGTAACGGGTGTTGGTCTTGCATTGAAGTCGAAGAAGCTTACTTCTCAGTTTATTGGTCCTTACCAGATATCCGCGAAAGCTGGTGCTGTGGCTTATAGGGTGGCGTTGCCGCCGAGTCTGTCAAATTTGCACGATGTGTTTCATATTTCACTGCTTCGTAAGTATGTTCCGGATCCGTCGCATGTGATTCCGATGGACGAGGTTGAGGTAAGGGAGAACCTTACGGTTGAGGCATTATCGGTTAGGATTTTGGATCGCGAGTTTAAGCGGTTAAGAGGCAAGGATATTGCACTTGTGAAAGTGGCGTGGGGAGGCGCTGCTGAGGGCAATTTGACTTGGGAGTTGGAGAGTTGGATGCGGGAGTCATATCCGGAGTTGTTCGTCTCAGGTAATATTTTCGAGGACCAAAATTTCTAAGTGGGGGAGAGTTGTAACGCCCCAGTTTTGGGTATTTTTATTTAATTGAGTCGTTTCGATTATTTTATTATTATATTATTTTATTTCTGACTTTTATGTGAAAACATGTTATTTTTCATCGAGATTATATTTTATCGCGTTTTGGGAGCGTTTGCGAGATATTTGAGTGTAGGGGTATTTTGGTCTTTAGTTTGGGTAGATATTATATTTTTCATATAAATAGAAATAGAAAGAGAGAAAATAGAAAGGAAAGAAAAAGAAGAGAAGAAAAAGAGGAAGAAAGAAAAGAGAAAGAAAAGGAGAAAGAGAGAAAACTTGGAAATCTAGGAACCGATTCAACCAACTTTTCAAACGCGATTTAATCGGGTAAGGGTGCGAAACTCAATTATACTATGCTTGTGTATGATTATGTATGTTTGTGTGGAAGTTTTATTGGTTTATAGATATAGGTCGAAATGTGATAAACGATAGAAATCGATGTTTTAGCGGTTGGAAATCTGCGTAAATGCGGTAGAATACTTGTTACCATGATTAGATTATGTTCTGATTGTTATATGTTGATTTGGAAGTGTTTTGGTGGTGAAAATATAGGTTTGGGTTATGTAACAGCGCTGCTGGGTTTTTTGTTTTTTACAGGTTTGCATTGCGAATCCCCTAGCGAAGGGGAAAGCAAGCATTCGCTGGCTATTCGCACTGCGAATGTGAGGGCGAGCATTTTCCAGAGGTTCGCACTGCGAACTTTGTGTTATTTTGTGTTGTTTTCTTTCTGCCACTGTTCGCTGGGGAACTCGCACTGTGAATGGGGAAGCGAGCATTCGCAGGTTGTTCGCACTGCGAACTTGAGGAATTTTCTAGGCTATTTTCCTTTCTTACTTGGTTCACTGGGACATTCGCACTGCGAATGAAGAAGCGAAGGACTCGCTGGGAGCTTCGCAATGCGAATGTGACAGTTTTTCCCAATTTGTTTTCTTTACAACTTTTGATCTGTGAGCCGGTTTGAGGCGCGGTTTGGTGCGTTGGAAAGATTTTGGCATGTTCTTTCTTATATTGTTGTTTTTGAGACTAATGGCTGATTTATTTATGTCGGGGGTTGGAATGGTGTCGGTTTGTTAACTTGTACTATGGTAAGTGTGTGTAGTTGATGTGTATTATGCAATGTGTTGTTGATATGGGTATTGTATGACTTGTGCGCTGTTGTGTGATAGAAATGCATGTGATAAATGTTGTGATGATGACTTGTGGCCTAAGGGCGAGGATATGCGATGTGTGGTATTGGATGATATATGCATGTGTATGGAATGTGTATATATGTGCATTTGAATGTCATGAGTCATTGTATGCCAAGCATCATGTTATGCATGTTGGTAATGTCGTGTGCCCTAGTGGGTGTGAGTGACGAAATGGTTCCAGAGGAAATCCGCTATAACATCGTGCGCCTTATAGAAAGAGGACCTAAAGTGATGATTAAAGACGATCGTGCGCCTTATACAAAGAGGACCTAAAGCGGTCGGATTGTGCGCCTTATACAAAGAGGACCTAAAGCAATCCATAAATGTTGTGCGCCTTAAAAAAATAAGAGGACCTAAAGCAACGGGGAACATCGTTTTCCCGATGGGGTGTTACATGAGTGGTCCTCAGTAACAAGCGATGATTCCAATAGTTCCTGAGTGAACTAGTGTTGAGGATGATGGATGGATGGTACCACTTCTGCATTGCATAGAGTCGTTGTGTCGGTCTCTGTACATTTGCATAAATCATGAATGGATTGATTGTGTGAGAATTGTGAATGTATGCATTATGTGTGGAAAATAATGAATGGGTTGACTGTGTGTGGAGTGGTGGAGGAAATATATGAGTTAATATGTGTATATATGTTGGTGATATCTATATTGTGCATGGTTGATATACCTTGATGATGGATATATGAAATATACCTTGGGTTGTTCGTGTTTGAATTCTGGTATAAGTTGTGGTGAGAATATTTTATATGTGTATTTTTGTGTTAAATATATAATTGTATGCAATTGTATTATGATTGTGTTTCTCACCCTTCTGCTATTTTAAATGCTCTATGAGACATTGCAGATTAAATGCTGGAGGTCTTTTTGTGAAGCTTAGGTCTTCATTCTTTTGTCGGTCAGCTCTAATATGTAGCACCGAGTAGTCGGGGGGATCGAGTGTGATTATTTTGTATTATGTATATATGTATCTTTTGGATTGTACATGTATGATGTTGTATATGTCAGACAAACCCTTTATGTGATATATATACATTTGAGTTTCAGTTATAGATTTTTCGCTTTTATTCTGTATCTGAATTGTGGGTGTTAGAATTAAGTTCCTTTATTATGTGATACCTGAATTGTTGCATATCTATATGAGCAGGTTTATTGTATGATTGTTTTCAAATTGATATGACTCCTCGGTCTATGCCGTGAATGTTTTAAATTTACTCTGATGAAATTTTGAATTTTATTTATCGCTTTAATAGCTTGGGGGTTTAGATTGGGGGTGTTACACTTATGATCACTGAATACTTCAAATCTCGATCTATACAAATAATGCCTCCAAATTTTTAATACAAAAACCACCGTAGCTAATTCAAGATCATGAGTGGGATAATTCCTCTTATGCACCCTCAATTGCCGCGAAGCATATGCCACCACCTTGCCATCTTGCATTAACACTCCGCCTAATCCCATCTTAGACGCATCACAATACACCACAAAAGGTTCACTTGGACTTGGTAGAATTAATACTGGTGCTGTAGTCAATTTCTTTTTCAACTCTTTGAAACTTTCCTCACACGCCGCATCCCAAACAAAAATTTGATTCTTTCTAGTTAACTGAGTCAACGGTAATGCCAAATTAGAAAATCCTTCGATAAATCTTCGGTAATAACCTGCCAAACCCAAGAAACTTCTAATTTTCGTCACTATCTTCGGAGGTTCCCACTGAAGTACCACACTTACTTTAGATGGATCCACTGCTATACCATCACCAGAAATAACATGACCCAAGAAACTCACAGTCTTCAACCAGAATTCACATTTCGAGAACTTTGCAAATAATTTATTATTCTTCAACACCTGCAATGCAATTCTCAAGTGTTCTGCACGATCCTCTTCAGACTTAGAATAAATTAATATATCATCAATGAATACCACAATAAACTGATCTAGATAAGAATGAAAGACACGGTTCATATATTCCATAAACACACCCGGCACAATAGACACTCAGAAAGGCATCACTGTATATTTGTAATGTCCATAGAGAGTTCTGAACGCAGTCTTCTGAATATCATCTTCCTTCACTCTAATCTGATGGTAACCCGACCTCAAATCAATTTTGCTGAAAACACGAGCCCCCATAAGTTAAGTCATCAATCCTCGGAAGTGGATACTTATTCTTAATGGTCACTTTATTCAACTGACAGTAATCAATGCACAGATGCATACTACCATCCTTCTTTTTCACTAACAACACTGGAGCTCCCCACGACGACACACTCGGCCTAATAAACTTCTTATCAAGAAATTCTTCAATCTGAGATTTCAATTCTGCTAATTCTAATGCAGACATCCTGTACGGCGCCATAGATATAGGTCTAGTACCAGGAACAAGATCAATAGTAAATTTAAATTCTCTCGGCGGAGGTAATTCTGTAATATCATCCGGAAACACTTCAGGAAATTCACTCACCACCGGTAACTCACTAACTAATGTCTTGCTTTCAACAGATAACGAGGAAAACACAACAAACATCTTAGCTTCATCTTCTAACAAGGTTCTCAATTCTTTGGTAGACAAAGAATTAGTCAACGCTTCCTCTTCAGGAGTAAGGAACAACAACCTCTTCCCGAATCAATCAATGTAAACTCGGTTGAATTCTAACCAGTTGATCCCCAAAATGATATCTAGATTACTGAGTGGCAAACAAATCAAGTCCACTCCGAATTCTCTACCAAAAATAGTCAACGGACAATTCAAGCATGCTAAAGAAGTAACCATAGAACCAATAGATGGAGTCTCAATAGTCATCCTCTGATCTAGAGTAAATGGTACAATTCCTAATTTCTTCACTCAATCAACAGAAATAAACGAATGGGTTGCCCCCGTGTCAATGATAGCAATCAAAAGAATGTCATTAATAAAACAAGTACCTTTGATGGAACGTTCCTCATTGGTAGGCTGGGCTCCCACCAATGCGAACACCTTTCCACTTGTCTGATATTTCTTCGGCTTCTGACAGTGAGTGCTGATATGACCCTGTTCTCCACTGTTGTAACAGGTAGGTATATTAGTCCTACAATCTGCCACAACATGACTTGGTCGTCCACACTTGAAGCACTTCTTCACCTCATTCAGACAATTGTTAGCACGGTGACCCGTGCCACCACATCTGAAAGACTTGGTAGTATCGGGAACCACCCCCCCCTCTTTTGGCTTCTTACCCATAGCAGCTTTCTGTTTTCCTTTGTTAGCTGGAGCACTATAAGGCGTACCCCCATACCTCTGCTTACCCTTTCGGTCACTCAAGGCCTTGTAATGAGCAATCCGGGCCCTGTTATCATTATCATAGATTCGACTTCTGCTTACCAGTTCTGGATAATTCCTTATCTTCTGACAAGGAATTCCCTGTTTGATCTCGGGACGCAGCCTGTTCTCAAACTTCAAGCATTTCGAATTCATAGCCTCATCTGTATTGTAGTGAGCACAATACTGCACCAATTCTTCAAACCGAGCAGCATATTCAGCAACAGTCATGCTACCCTGTTTCAGTTCCAGGAACTCAATCTCCCTCGCACTGCGAACATCTTTCGGAAAATACTTTTCCAGAAACTCAGCCTGAAACACTGCCCAAGTAATATCAGTACCCGCAGCTTCCAACCTCTGACGACTATTATTCCACCAGGCTTCAGCTTCACCTTCCAGCATATGAGTGCCAAATTGTACCTTCTGAGCCTCATTGCACCCCATGGTCCTAAAGATCTTCTCAATAGCCTTCAACCATTTCTGTGCAGCATCAGGATCAAGAATACCACCCTTATATGTAGGCGGCTTATTGCTCTGGAACCTCTCTAAGTTACAGAACTGCGCATCCCCAGCAATCTGATTGTTGTTCTGCACTGACTGTGCCATAGCATGCAGCACAGCAACAAGAGCAGCATCATTCCTCCCTGCCATATTGTTCAACAATAAAAAAACACGGTTAGAAGAACACACAAACCTACTCCTATTCTAAGGACAGACTCTACTACAACATCTGGCCTGGCGGACCGACCTGCTCTGATACCAATTGTAACACCCCACTTTCCCATTTTAGAAAAATATATATAAATAAGGCGAAAATAATCAAAGTTTCCTTACAAGTAGGATGTCACATCATTCAAACATAACATGAAGTCTCAATTACTTCATTCACCTCTTTTTTTCATAAATAAATTGAACAGCGAAAATAAATTTTTACTCAAAAGTCACGGCACCAAGGCCTACATAATAATATTCCACATAAACTCATGGTCCACAACTTTTTCAAAAGAATAGTGATACGTAACAAAATAAAATGAAATAATAACAAATAAAGAAAATGCCCAATCCCCGTGTTACGTATCAGAGTGACTCCTAGGACTCAATCAGGCAACACACACTCCATGCACTACTTAAGTAACTGGATTATCTGTACTTCCCAAGAAGCACAGACATAAGAAACAACAAAGGGGTGAGAACTACATTCAATAATTAACGGTGTATAATACATGTTAAGAGTAGTAATCACACAATCACACATAAACAACACGTCATCACGACTCACAGGTCCATTTCAATTATGATTCAATCAACACATAATAATGCAATGCGACTCAATGACATGACACAATGCATGTGGTACCAACACACCATGGTTCATTCAATCGAACCCGATTCCTAATAGAATCCGGATAAATCATATACACTCCCACTAAGCAATGATTTATCTCCATCACGACTCCACATTAGAGTCCGAACAATACTAGGCACCCATCATGGATTCCCACCTAGCTGTATCCACCGGACACATCATGAAATGCATGACACAGATTATGCACAAAACACATGTATAATAACAATTATACATCTTCACGATCCTCCTGATCACAAGTGAGATACATACTCACCGTAATACACCATAGTATTACCATACCTGTCCAATCACTTCAGCAACACACACACAATCAAGAAAAACACCTCACGTGGCCTTAATTAGCTAATCGTCTAATTAATCCACCTAAATTCAACTTTTAATTATTTCCACTACCATTCCTCGGTTCAACAAGTTTTGACACCTATCTCAACCTCCCAGACCAAAAGGAACTGCATCGGACGCGAAATCGAGAAATAAATCGCGAAAACAGTGAAATGTTGCACTCTCGCTGGTCATACGCGTATTACCCACACCCATACGCGTATTAGCCAGCTCGCTCGCCCATCCAGTTGTGTACCAGACGCGTATTGCCCACTCTGCAGCTTGCCATTTGCGTAATGCCCTATGTGTTACGCGTATGAGCAGAGACTGATTTCTCTAAAAAATTTCATTTCCAGATCTCCTACGCGTATCACTAGCCTATTACGCGCATTGCCCCCAAAACCACCCTTGCCATACGCGTATCGCCTTGCCAATACGCGTATTGCCCTCTGGCACACAATTCCATATGCGTATCACCTTCTCTGATACGCGTATGGGCAGAGACTGTGAAAATCCCAACTTTTCATATCAGTCCGAATCCTATCACTATACTCTCAATTCCACCATCTAGATCTGTCCCTAAATTGGTTTCTACATTGATTTTAAGACATGTACTTTTATCTTACTATCCTATTTCATTATTCTAGCAAGGTCATCACCTACAGATCTGCAATCGTTTTCTTAAACCTGCAACAAAACCAGATTTGCAATACCAACATTCACATAGCAGCAACAACATAATGTATTTACACAGATCATGATAGAGTAAATCAATTCACACAATCTTCATCGCAATTTCAGTTATACAATAACAGATCCACAAAGACAGAATCTATGCATACAAATTCTTACGAGGGAAAGGACCCCTCACTACCCTCTCATGCAATTATTGCCCATTATGAACCCATTCTCCCCCTTACCTCGAATTTGGTCAGAAAATCCTGTAAAAATTGATGGAGAAGAATGCCTTAGCTCTTCCTCTTGCTCTACCTTCTCTAAACCCTCACTCAGTGAAAGATACAATTCCTCCTAATTCTGTCCTTAATCTTAGATTAATGAATTAATTCCCTATTTTCCTCCCACTAACATTATTATTAAATTAAACCTGATATTATTTAATAATAATATTATTAGTCATAATAATAATAATAATAATAATAATAATACACACAATAATAATAATAATGATAATAATATTTGACATAATAATAATAATATATCTCATACTAATATCATCAAATATGCCCCCACATTATTCATCATTACTTTATTATTATCCCGACATACCTATTTTACCGGTTCCCCTAAGGACACTACACCTACGCTCTCAATCGCACACCCTCCACAATGCCAAACAATTAAAATAACACACGACAGTTAAATAAATTAAAATGGGGCGTTACAGAAGCCAGCCTCCTCTTAGGCTTCATATAAGAATTTCCCCAACCAGCCTCCTCTTAGGCTTTATATAATGATTTTGCTCAATAGAGTCAGCCTCAATCTTGGGCTTTGTACAAGACAAATAAAACCTCATCAGTGGAGTCAATCTCTTTTCTGCCTCAATCTTGGGCTTTGTACAAGACAAATATAAAACTCCCCAATGGAGTCAATCTCTTTTCAGCCTCAATCTTGGGCTTTGTATAAGACAGATAAAACCTCCCCAGTGGAGTCAATCTCTTTTCAGCCTCAATCTTGGGCTTTGTACAAGATAGATATAAAACTCCTCTAGTAGAGTCAACCTTTTAGATTCAACCTTGGGCTTTGATCAAGGCACACAAAAATCAACATCCCCTCAGATGAGACCCTGAGTCCACTTTGCAGGAGGATATTTTCTCTATACATCGCATATCAAAACAAACAGTCAAAACCTTTTTCCCAGATAATTTCTGTAAGTGGCACACTTGTTGATTCAAAATCCAAGCTGGAGTTCTTCTTATATCCTGGTAAAAAATCATCTTTCATCTAACTATTGTAAGTGGCAAGCCTCTGGATTATTTACATCCATGCCAATGCCCATCTCTTAGCATGAAAGATTCATAATAAAAAATGGCATTGCTCACTACTGAGTTAAAGTTTCTTCCTTCATGACATCACCCTTATAAAGGAAATTATGGCATTGTTGGATTCTCATATCCCAGTTAAAGTAATTTTCCTTTATAACCAATTACCCAACATTTGTGATGAATAGGTGAGATATTCTCCCTTTAGATACAAATACTCAGATAGCTTCAATCTTGGGCTTTGAACAAGACACCAAACATATTTGTCCTCCCATAGAATATAAGGAACTACGATTGCTCTGATTTCCCAGATATATTTACGGGAATACGTAGGCATAAGATTGCGAAATCTTAGCGAGCACTCAAATCAAAAACTTTAGGTACAGTACCTTTCCAAAAACAACAGAAAACCCGGAAACAACAAAAACACTCTCTCAACACTCCCAAAAGAGAAACTTTCCCAATCTATGACAGATAAACACTAGAAAACATTTAAAGATAACAGAGAAATATGTAATGCAAAGTCTATGGATAACCATATATACACTGGGTGTTGACAACTTCCCTTTGTATAACCTGGCCCCGACCCCTCAATCTCTTAGCATTTGTTAAAGAAAACATTTGAGTGCAAGGTTAGTTTTAGATATCTTCCCTATTTTTAAGATATCTTCCCTAGGATTAGAGTTCCTAAGAGGTCTAGGCTTTTCTTGGCATTTATTTCTCTGTTTATTTACGTACTTTCTGCTATATATATCATTTACTGTCATATTACTTGATACCCGTGTTTAAATTTCTGTTAACTGAGAATGCGATTAATACGCATGTGGAAAGTTTGAGAGAACATTAAGATAAGTGGTGGCATATCCGGGAAACTTGGCAGTGAATCCCGACCAAGCTAACTTGGAAGTCCACCGAATCAGGCGAGGTACCCGTGTGGAAATATTAATGTTGAACGACCGATTGTCGTGAAAGCATTATTTATCCCAGTGTGATACCCATAACCCTGAGGATTTAGTAGACATTTAACCATTTTTGCCATTAGGTAGTGTGGTGACTATCGAGAATAGTTGATACGTGATACTACACTTAAAGGAGATTCATCCAAGGATATTACAGCTCGCTCGAGTGAATCAGCTTGCTGTTAACATCCCTAGGAGGGGTCAATGATTTTGGGAACCTTTTAGAACCCGTTCTACAAGTACAAAAATTGACCAAAATAGTACAACCTTTGGGGATGGGTAGATCCATGACTCCATGCTCGTGACGATGAACCCCTAAACACATGTTTTCAAATGTTTTTGTTTACTGCATTAATTAAAAAAATCTTTTTAAAAAAGAAAAAATAAATCTTTTTCCAAAAGAACTAAAACAATAATTGCAAATATCAGAGGTTGCGTTATGGATTTCGGTAGAAGAAAAACGCACAAGTACACCTTCAAGGCTCTGAAACTAGAAGACTTAAGGAAATTGGGAAGGATGATTACCAATCCCGAGACTTTCAGAGCTAAGCACGGAGGATTGTTTTCTCTATTAAAGGTCAACATGGTTGAAGGGATCCTGTCTATGCTGATATAGTTCTATGATTCGGTTTACCACTGCTTCACTTTCCTGGATTACCAACTTGCACCAACATTGGAGGAGTACTTCCACCTAATTGATTTACCTATCACCAATCAAGCTCCATTTTCTGGACTGGAAGAAATTCCAAAAGAACAAACCATTGCATGAGCAATCTCTTTAGATGAGTCAGAAGTTAGGACTCGCCTGACCACTAAAGGAGTAATCCAGGGTTTACCGGCTAAATTCCTGATGGAGAAAGCTTTATACTTTGCTAGTGTAGGAAACATAACTGCTTTCGAAGACGTATTTTTTCTACTCATATATGGGTTATTCCTCTTTCCCGACATTGACAACTTCGTCGATACCAATGCTGTTAAGATATTCTTAATTGGAAACCACGTACCAACCTTGCTCACAGATGCTTATCATTCTGTACACTTAAGGAATTTGTACAGTGGAGGAATGATCACATGATGTGTACCATTACTCTACAAATGGTCATTTGCCCAAGTCTGCTGCTTTTTAGGATCACAAGAATACTCTACGATGGTCACAGAGGATTATGTCTCTTACCAATTCTGACATAGATTGGTACAATCGGATTTACGAAGGGATAGAGATCATCGACAAATGTGGAAATTTCCCAAATGTACCCCTCATTGGTAGTAAAAGAGGGATCAACTATCATCCAATTCTGGCTCGCTGTCAACTCGGATACCCGATGAAGAATATCCCACATAATGTTCATCTGGAAGGTCTCTTCTTCAAGGAAAGGGAAAATGACAGGGCACTGAAGAAAGAAATAGTGCATGCCTGGCAACATATTCACAGGAAAGAGAGAGAGTCTCTGGGAAGAACAAACTTTACCTCCATGGAACCTTATCTCCACTGGGTACAAACTAGAGACCTCAAGCTGAGGATGCCTTACCCTTGTCAAGAAATTTTTCCATTAAAGGAATCTGTCCTTTATTTCATGTCTGATGCGGAAAAACTCCAGGCTACTCTTAACAAAGTCCAACGTGAGAGAAACTCTTGGAAGAACAAATACCAGATCCTTAATTTGGAATGTACCAAGATTCAGGAACTGCTAAAGGAAAAGGATGCCCTGATTGAGATATTAGAGCAAATGCCATAGAAAGTTAGGACGACCAAAGAAATTTACTCACTCCTTTCACTTGGCAAAGGATCTTCGACCCGACAACGGCTGAAGAGGCTCGATCAAAGAAAAGAAAAATACAAGAACCGGCATCTGGGCTCTCCTCAGAGAGAACTCAGGATCCATGAGCGTAGAAGTTTCCTTCTAACACTTTGTAAAATACTGTACTTTTCATTGTAAAATACTGCAATATTTCGAATTCAATAAAAGGGGTCTCCCCCCGCCCCCCACTGTGTGATATTTGTAATCTAATTGTTAAAGTTTCTTTTGAAAACAAAAAACTAAAAAAAATATGTCATTGCATGTCATTCATCATTCTCGCATAACGCATTTTTTATCTTTGAGTCTCACGTATGTGTCACACTCTAGAGTCAAACTGTCTCATTCGTACAATATTCGGGCCAATCGACAAAAGAAAATGGGCAATCTCGAGGAAGAGAACAAAGAGCTGAGAGAAAAATCAACGCTCTGAAGGAGAGTTTGGAGAAACTCCACCACGACATGCAAACCCTAGAAGCAGCCCAGGAACAACAACATCAAAGGACTGTGATCTCAGAGATTACATATACACCCATATTTGAGACACATGGTAGTCATCCTCGGTACACCATGCCTAAAGGTCGCCCCTGGGGCATGCCTTTCAACTTTATATCTGAAGGATATATCCCACCGGTCACTGAAGACCCAGAAGCCGTAGTGGGAACCGCTAGACCTGAAGGTTACAAACTTCAGGAAAATGAAGATGCAAGGATTACGAAAACAACTCCTGAAGGTTACAAACTTTAGGTCACTGAAGCGCCAAGAGTCACCACAATAATGTCTATACCACAACCAGTGGTACACACTATCCCGGAAGGACAGATTCTATATGCCACTTCTATCAGAAACGAAGAAGTATATGAAAGGATGAATGAGTTCCAGGAACAATTCTTGGAAATGCAGAAGGAACTGATGCCATTCACGGTCAAGACTTATTCGGAAAGGACGCCGCCGACCTTTTGTTGGTCCCTAATGTAAAGATACCGCACAAATTCAAGGTGCCTGACTTTGAAAAATACAAAGGTAACTCTTGCCCTCAAAGTCATTTGGTGATGTATGCTCGAAAAACGTCTACCCAAACAGACAATCAATAACTACTGATCCATTACTTCCAAGACAGTTTAACCGGTGCCACACTCAAATGGTACATGGGTTTAAACCGCACCAAGATCAGTACTTTTAGAGATCTCGGGGAAGCCTTCGTTCAGTAGTATAAATACAACTTGGACATGGCACCTAATAGGGACCGGCTCAGGGCAATGTCACAAAAGGAGAAAGAAACTTTCAAAGAATATGCTCAGAGATAGTGTGAAATTGCCGTCCAGATTTGTCCCCCTCTTCAGGAAAAGGAAATGACAAAGATCTTCCTGAAAATGTTGAGCTCGTTTTATTACGACTGAATGGTCGCCAGTGCACCCAGTGACTTCACTGAAATGGTGAACATGGGGGTACGCCTTGATGAAGCAGTCCGAGAAGGACAATTGGTCAAAGATGCAGAGCCATCTAGCAACACTAAGAGATACGGTAGTGCTTTCCAAAAGAAGAAAGAGCAAGATATCAGTAATATCTCTCTGGGAAAGAAAAAGGCAAGGGTATCAATCGATAGCAACAATAACCCCCGCTATCAACCCAACACCAGCTCCAACTTATCAACCTCAGGTTGCTCAGAGCCTACCAAATCAACAACAGTATCAGCAAAGGCATCAACAACCTTTTCAGCAGGCTCGCCCTCAGTACAATAATAACAATCGTACTACACGACCATTAGGGTTCGACCCTATACTAATGTTGTACACAGAGTTATTTCCACTTCTACTGGCCAAGGGGCACGTTCAAACCAGGACTCCTCTCGCAGTACCATAAAATCCACCTTTTTGGTTCAAAGCAGATCAAACTTGCCCTTACCATCATGGAGGATCGGGACATAACATTGAGAATTGTCTCAGCTTCAAGTCTGATGTACAGAAGCTTGTCAGGAACAGGGTTTTGTCTTTTAAAGATACTAATCCAAATGTTCAGACAAACCCATTACCGCAACATGAAAAGACTGCAGTGAATTTGATAGAAGGAGAGCCTGTCAACAGTTATCAAATTCACAATGTACTCCTATTGGGAACCAATCTGGTAAAAATGCATTGCAAGCAGAGCGGGTACGGTCACGTGCCATCTCACAACTATCATCAGTGTGATATCTGCTCCAAGGACAATCAAGGGTGTGCCATAGTACAAGCAGCTCTGCAAGAACAAATGGATTTGGGCTGGATTCAGGATCACAAGGATTAATGAAGTAAACATGGCCCATGCACATCCCAACATTGTTCAGAACCACGACATCCGTGCAATGAACATCAATTTAGTGGCGATGCATTCAAGATAAAGTCAGTATTACAATCTGCCACGACATGATTACAGCGCTTGTCCAATCTGCTCAACAGACAATCAGGGATGCTCTTTTGTACAAGATACCCTCTAAAGTTAAATGGATCTCGGATGGATCCAAGACTACCAGAAAAAAAGCAACCATCAAGTCAATATAGTTCAAATATTTGACATACGCCTGATGAATACCATGCTAAGCAGGCCAGACTTGGTTTTCTGGCTTCACATGATTATCTAGACTGTAAAGAATGCTGCAAAAATGACCAAGGGTGTGTGTTTGTGCAAAGGATGCTTCAACATCTGTTGGACCACTGGTGGCTTCCGATTTACCTAGATGAAGACACACAACATATTAACATGACTGATGGAAATCCTGGTAGACATCAAAATCGTGATATTCGCTAAATAGAAACAGATCTAGTAAAGATACACTGCATACAAAGTGGGCACGGTTGGGTAACGCCTCACAATTATGAGCGCTATAGAGTATGCTCAAAAATTACCAAGGATGCTATCTCGTACGAGCAGCCCTTCAGAATAAGTTAGATTGGAAGGAGATTCGACCATGTTCGAATGCTGAATCAACCAACATGATACAAGATTACCTCCCTGGTCAAAACAAAAACGCTGTCATAATCTCCAGTCATGGAAAAACCAAGGACATTTCTACCATAATCCCTCTACTTAATGAATCAAAGATCCCTCTTGATAGTAGAAAAGTCCCCAACCATGAACTAATGGAGGTTGCCTATGACAGTCAAAAGCACCAAAAAACCCATGTGGTTATCTACTTGCCAGGTCCAATACTGTATAAGTCAGAAAAGACTATCCCTTACAAGTACAGTGCAACGACCATAGAAAATGGAATAGAAACTCCATTACCCTCCGTTGTGAACATTGTCGACATCAGTCGAGTTACCCGGAGCGGTCAGATCTTCAACAGAGGAGTTGGAGAACCTACCAAAGAAAAGGAACGTCAAACGGAAGTTCCCAACCAACAAGTCGGTCAATTAAGTAATCCAGAACCTGTAAAGAACAACGATGAGATGCTGAAACTCATCCAGAAAAGCGAGTACAACATTGTGGACCAATTGTTGCAAACTCCGTCTCGAATCTCTGTAGTTTCTCTCCTGCTTAGTTCAGAAGCTCACTGGGAAGCTCTGCAGAAGGTTTTAGAACAAGCCTTTGTGGAACAAGATGTGACAATAGGATAATTTGACAGCATCATCTCCAACATCACTTCCTGCAACAACGTGGGATTCAGTGATGAAGAACTGCCGGAGGAAGGCAAGAACCATAATATGGCCCTCAATATCATAGTCAAATGCCAAGGCGATGCTTTAGCCAGCATACTGGTAGACACAGGTTCATCCTTAAATATCATTCCAAGATCAACTTTGGTACGACTATCATTTCAAGGAGCTTCGATGAGAGGCAGTGAGATCATCGTCAAAGCCTTTGATGGATCTAGAAAAATAGTTATCGGCGAAGTTGATCTTCCCATAACCATCGGTCCTCAAATTTTCCAAGTCACTTTCCAGGTCATGGACATCCGAGTAGCATACAACTATTTATTAGGGAGACCTTGGATATACGAAGCTGGGGCAATCACTTCGACACTTCACCAGAAGCTGAAGTTCGTCAAGAATGACAAATTAGTCACAGTGTGTGGAGAGCAAGCTTTAATCGTGAGCAACTTATCGTCATTCTCCTGTATAGAACCAAAGGAGGTTGTTGGAACTCAGTTCCAAGCACTCTCGGTGAGCAATGAAAATCAACAAGAAAGAGGGACGTCGATTTCCTCATACAAAGACACTCTCAAAGTGATTAGGAGTAATGTCATAAAAGGATGGGGACAGATAGTAACTCCTACGGATAACAAGACAAGGAAATGTCTTAGTTTCTGTCCGACTTATACCCAGACTACCAAGAAGGATGAAAGTTTTCGTCCCATTCATGATTTCTTTCACAGTGGAGGCTTCCTCCACCCAGTGTCTCAAGAAGTACACACCATCGATGGGAATGATTCTTTCGACACGGATGAGGAGTGGATGTCTTATCTCAACAATGAAGGTTATATATCTCAGGGAGAAACGCACATGCCATTTTGTTTTCCAAAGCAGAGCCCAAGATATATACCGAGATCAGATGTCAGAATGATCTATGGAGATTGTGATCCTGAGGGATGTCGTGCTTCACCCAACTCATTAAAGGAAGACAATCTAATGAAATACAACTTTGACTATGATTATTATGATCCCCTGGATGACTTGCCTATCTGGAAGCCATACACTGAAGACTTGGGGCAAAAGAGTCAGCCGGACAATGCCTATCAGCTGAGTAATTTTGAAAAGAATCCCCATATTCCCCCATAGTCATGAGATCCTTACTCGGGACATTCCGAAAATGTCTGACACCATGCTAATGAATTCACAAGGATCACATTATGAGAGTTCATTAACTACATGATTCCTGAAATCAACGTGTAATACCCCAAAATTTGCTCTCCCCTTTTGGCATCATAGCATGGCATTATCATTTATCATATCATATCCACCTCACTAGCATTGCATTGCATTTAACATAGAAAAATGAAGCATGGCATCCTTCTTACCATCAGGGCATGTGATCAGGTGGAAGATGGACAATCAAGAGGTCATTCAAAGCACAAAAGGTCAATCAAGTGCCCTCAAGGCAAGCCAAGAGGTCTTTCATGTCTCATCCCATCTCAATTGATCTTCCACAACCTCAGGGAAGTGAGATTCAATGGGAGATTGAAGCATTACATCCTACACTATGCAAGAAGTCCAAAAATTGAAGGAAAACCCTCAAAAGAGATAACTCATTGATTCAAAATCATTCCCAAGTGGCATTTCTCATCATCCTTTAAGAGGATACACAACATACTCTGAGGAATTGGAAATTGAAGACTGCACTTTTACCTCCTAACCAGAGGGGGCCAAAATTAGGGTTTCCATTTAAATCAGGGAATCTTTGCTTTTTTGGGCAAAACTTGATGTCATGGTATTCTACATGTTCTTAAGTGTATGTATGTGGAAAATTGCATCTCAATTGGTTTTAGAAGTGGTTCAATTGGAAGAAAGATCAAGAATCAGAGAAATTGGGGCAAAGTCAAATAATCAGAGGAAAAAGTCAACTCTTGACTTTTTGAGGCCAAATTCATGAAATTCATGTTACATGTGTCCAATGTACAAAATTTGGTCAAGAAATTCCAAAGGAATCATGAAAAATTCAAGGTGTAGAAAGTTGCCATTTTTGGATGAAGAAGGGTTACTAAAAATAGCAAGTTTTGGCCATTTTGCATCAGAGTTTGAACCAAGGCCATTTAAATTTGGAGTACCAAATGAAAATTCCACTCTGCCTCAATGAAAGGTCTTGTTTTAAGCTTCAAATCCATGTGTAGAACATCTCCATTGGATAAAAATTGAGAGAGATATGATTGATCAAAGTTGGAGGAAAGTAGGCCAAAACTAGGCCATGACCAAGAATTTTCAGGTCATGCACGCAGTCATTTCAACAAGCATGTGGTGGGCCAGAAGTCAACCCTAATTTCTCCAAGAAGAAAGCTCCAAATGAGAAAATTTTCAACATCAAAGTTATTCCTTGTAGTGCACTCTTCAATGTTCATGTTGGACAAAATTTGATTTGATCATGTTATAAGGGAGAAATATTGGTTCCAAGTTAGGGTGATCTTGCTGAAAATCCATGCCATACACACCATGCCAGCCAACCTCATCTGCACGCCCATACACCAATTGGTTTCCTTCTGTTTCAAGCTATTTTTCATCATCTTGTACACCTCCATTTGACTTGTCTTCAACACCAATATTGCTCCCCAATGTACCCTCTTCCAAATGAACCCATAAACTCACCAACTCATTCATGGAGTAGAGAGAAAAACACTTGCAAAGCACCCTATGTTGGCACTGATACATTAATGGTTCTGCTGCACAATTTGGTTCACACACACACCAAACACTTCCTCACATCAGATTTCCACATTAAACCAAACACACATGACATAAACCTCATACACTGTCACGTGCCATACATGAGAATAGAAGGAACAAACTTGCTTAGCAAGTTTCTGATGCACAGATTGGCAGCTTCACTCTCCTTTTCTCCCTTCCACCATAACTGTCATGAGCTTGACCTCACCATAACTCAGCCTCAATAACTCGCCCCTAACTAACTTGACTCAGTTAGTTAGGGTGCACTCACTTTAACTCATCCAACTCAGTTAACTCCACTCATTAAACCATGGTTAGCTCACACTATAAATAAAAATCACACTCTCAAATTTCATTTCCAACTTCATTTTTTCACACATTCACTTCAGAAACTTGCTCTTCTTCTCTCTCAATCTCACCATTGCCATTGATTCTCGAGCTTCACCTTGTTCATTTCCTCATTTTCACTTCAGAATCTCTCTGATTCTTTCTCAATTTCACTACCTTGCAACTGGTTTTGAAGCTTGGATTTCATTTCTTCTCCATTGAATCATCATCCACCACTGCATCTAAGCCTTTATTTGGCCAAAAGAAGCTCAAAGAGGAAGCAGCATCTCTGGTTTTCTGAAGAACATCTCAAGGTCTCAAATCTTCAGGTACGAATTTCCACCATTATAGACTTGATTTGAAGTGGTTTTCAGGTTCTTGAGGCTTCTTATAAGCTCAAGAATTTGTCTGGCTAGTTGATAGGCCTTTAGAGGCATAGTTGAAAACTTAGGGCAGGACTTGATCTCTTCTGTTCTTTGTGCACGTGCTTGATATGTGAAAAATAAGTGTGCATTCTTGATCTACATGAGCTCAGCTTCATTTTGGTATGCGTATTGTACATTTCTGTGAACATGTGAAGTTGCAGACGGTGGTGTGTGACCGGAGAAGGTGACCGGAGGTCCCTCTCCGGCCGGTAGCTTTGTGCTAGGGTTTCATTGCCAGTTTGAATGTCAGCCGTGTGATTTTGTTGATCCAATGCGTGAAAACGTGCCAGCACATTAAAAAAGGGCGTGCATGTCATGTGCCAATTTTCTGATTCATTTAAACATGGTGCGGTGCAGTACATAGTTATGAGTATGTTCCCTCACGCATGAGCTTTGATCTTGCTTACTTTGACTTGTCTGTTGACTTGACCTGATCCAAGGGTTTTCCTTGCTTTGACTTGCTTTGACTGAAATTCCATGCCTGCTATTGTGTTCTGCACGCTTAGTGGACCTAGGATAATTGCTATTCACACCCTTGCATCTTAAAGCCCAATTAATCTGAACTGAATGATTGTTATGCATACACCCCCTCCTTTATGTCCATTTCATTTTATTTTCTTCATTTTGCTCACGTTTGCTTTTTAATTTTTAAAAATATCAAATGGTATCATAAAATTCCACAAAAATTCATGTGTATTCTTAAAACATTTAGGAAATTTTCTATGATTTTATTTACTGATTTTATGACCATTTTGCCCCTGTTCCATTATTTTTTTTGAATTTCCATTTGTATGCATACTTAATGTGACATATGATTTTGTGCATTTTTGTTCTTGATCATAAAAAATGATTTTGATGCCTTTCTTTTTGCATTGTGGTCACAATATGTTGAGGTATGTTTGAGATTTATGAGATGATTTTTAAGTCTTTTTTGGATGACTTTTGATGTGTTTCTTTGAGCATGAATGCATGAAACTTCCATGAGACTTTGACCTAATTGTTGAGTGACTTTGGTTCTGATTCATTGCTTGTGGACTTGATATGTTAATGGCATGTGTTCAAGGTGTTTGATTAGTGAAAGCCATAATTTTTGAAGCATGTTTGCTATTTGTTTGAAGCATGAAGTTTAACTTGTTCATTTTGTGAATGCATGCCTCATGTTTGGTTTGCTTGATCATGAAGGCACTTGTGCCATGATTTGTATTTTTGTTTGAGGATGTATAGCATGATAATTGACTTCTGATTGTGACATTTGGGTTTCATCTTTGCATGTTTGATGTTTATCTTGCACCTTAAGTCACTTGTTTCACAAGTATGAACCACATTCACATCACTTCACCTTTTCTTCTTTGCTTCTTGTTGGATTGAGATTTTGTTTGCATGATTTGGTATGCTCATTTAGGATAACATTAGGTTGTGTAAATATGAGTTACATTCTGACTTGGAAGCATGTATAGCATTCAATCTCACTTTACTTTGTTTGTCAACTTGTTTGAGTTTGATTTGTTCATTATATTTTCTTACTTTACTTGTAAGTAATTGTGCTAACCATTTCAGGGGCTAAGGGTAAGCCAATTGAGTGTGGATATGCTTCCACATTCTAACTTCTTACTTCACTTTTTAATCATTCTATTTGTGATTGTCTAAGCATTTAATAGTGCTTTGTGTTCATAACTTTCTTTCTTCCCTTTTTAGAATCAACTTAGCTTCCATTTTGGAAGTAAGTTGTATTCTTTCTTCTTTCTTCTCCTTTCTTTTAGGTTAGGTTTCTTTAAACTTCACAAACCTTTAGGATCACTCCCTTGACTAATCAATTAGGATTGAGTCTTAGTCCACATAGGTTTTACCTTTTCTCCTCTCTTGAGTCTCTCTTCTCATCTCAAAAGAAAATTCAAAATATCTAATAAAGGTAGGCATTTATTGCATTTAGGCCTTTCATATAAAGAAAAGATTATAAGGGGTCTTCTCTTGTAATCTTAGAATGTGTAGCATATAGCCCATCTTGGGTCAATGTGTTAAACATTTGATCTTGTATGAGGGACTTAAATGCAATACTTGTTGAAGGTGCAAATAATAAAAAACACTTCTTCACTTCATAATCAACAAAGCACTTAATAAACACAAGTATGCTAGTGTGTTTGAACCTTGACAATTGGAACTGAGTGTGGGGGTCTTCTTCACTCTCAGTGTGCTTTCTTACCCATTCCATCTTGGAATGTTAGAATGTACACATTCCAATGACTAAGATCCAGATACACTGACGTATGCAAACAAATCCAAAACACTAAACTTCTAAAAGACAAAAACAAACGATAACGTCTTTCCTTCGGGAATTCTTTTCTCATCTCATTCATTCTCAACGCACGAACGCGCTTCTACTCGTTCTCTTGCAAGATGGTAACGCACTCGGACCAGCGAGCCTGCAACACCTGAGCTAGAACGTAAGCCGTTCTCTAAAAAACACAAACAATCCATCCCCAGTGAGGGGAACTACGTCGCTCTGATTCTCATGCTCCCGATGAGATACGTAGGCAGTGGGGTAGGGCCCATGCGAGCACTTCTTTTATTTTCCCTACATTTGTTTCTCTTTCTCTCTCCTTTCCTTTTCCGTTCTTTTTTCAGTTCTTTCTCGGTATTCTTTTCTATCACCCTTTGATCGAGACAAGCAAGCGTGGATCCCATCGGGTACGATGGACGCGAGGGGGTGCTAATACCTTCCTCTCGCGTAACCGACTCCCTTACCCATTTCTCTTGGTCGTAAGACCATGCTCTTTCCTTCCTTCAGGTTTATGCGGTGTTTCCTTTCCCTCTCTTGGGATAAATACACATTGCTGGCGACTCTGTTTCGGTGCCACTTTCGCGTTTGTACTAGGATGAAAATCCCGGGAGCGACAGCTGGCGACTCTGCTGGGGACTATTTGACCTATTGCTGGTCCATCCCTAAGCGAGTCAATCCTAGCGCTTGTCTGTTTTTCTTTCATTGGGTGTTCACTGTTGTGCTATATTTACCATTTTATTGTATGGTTATTTACTGCTTTACTGTACATTACTGTATTTACTGCTTTTTAGCATTACATATCATATTATTACTGTTGTGTTGGACTGTGCTATTTTCTGTTTGGCGGGATGGGATTTCTGAGAGATAAGCCCATTACACAGGCTTGAGTATACACTTAGAATTAGAGTGGAGAGTAGTGGGACCTACGTGCCGTTTGGAGTGCGTTGGGTGTTCACGAAATTCACAGCTAGACGAGGCTATCTTGGGACACGTCGTGGCATGCGCATCTTGCGTATTCCAGGACGTAGATCTAGAGAGCTGTCGACTCTAGTGACCGATCATGAGGACCTTAGTGGAAATATCCCTCTTTAGTGGTGACAATGGCAGACCACATTCTGTGGCAAACCCATTCGCACCCGAGGGCCCACTTTGGAACTTGCATAGGATGACCTTTATTTTCTAAGGGGAGTCAGTGGACGACCTCTTTGATTGGCATAGCATTGTATCCTACGGGCTGAATGTGCTATTGCTTCTCAAACCTCCGAAGCTGACAAGCCTTATTTTCTAAGAACCACATGTGAGTATGGGCGGGATGTTTACAGGTTTGCAGGAAACCCAGCCTCCTACCTACCTTATTTGTGATTCTATGACGATTTCAGACATTGTATCCTATGACAGTGATTTAAGTGTTCATCTCAGATATTGCCAGATTCAGTACAGAGACACAGTGCACACAGTTCAATACAGACACCGACACTTGATTACCTGATCACATGCCCTTTTGCATTGCATTATCATATCATAACAGTTATGTTTGTCATTTTCAGGTGCATAATACATTTCTGATTCCAATCCATGGGTTCAACAGAGATCGTCGCCGAGAGAAAGAACAATGTGTCTTACAAGTTTCCAGATCCTGTCTTGGATTCATTGCTCAAAATTATAGATATGGCTGGTCCGGGTATTCTTGATAGGTTTCAGAAGAGCTACGGGAATTTGGTTGGGATGGTCCGTACAATCACCAAGTATGAGCATGATGCTTTGCACACTCTGCTGCAGTTCTACGAGCCTTCGTTGAGGTGCTTTCTTTTTTCAGATTACATTTTGATGCCAACACTGGAAGAATTCTCATTTATTTTGGGAATTCCGATCACGTCGGCAATACCATTCTTCTCTGGTAGTTCTCCCAGCGTAAAAGAAATTGCTGCTGCTTTACAAATGGATCAGGCAGTGATAAAGAGTGGTGTGAGTAGTAAAAATGGAGTTAGCGGATTTCATTTAGAATTTCTGTCTGGACAGGCCCAGGAGGCTGCAAGTGCTAAAAATTGGACGGTTTACAATTCCATTCTGGCTCTCTGCATATATGGCCTAGTTTTCTTTCCCAATCAGCAAGACTTTGTGGATATGCAAGCGACAAGAGTTTTCGTTCTTAAAAATCCAGTCCCTACTTTGTTAGGAGATTTTTATCATTCTGTGCACTATAAGAATGAGAAAAGGAGGGGAGGATCTGTTAGTTGTTGCACTCCACTGCTGAGTCATTGGTTTTTCAAACATTTGCCTCAGACAGGTGCCTTTGTGGAAACCAAAGATGTGGCGAAATGGTCTAAACGATTGATGAGTTTAACTGCTGATAACATTGTATGGTTTGATCACCGGTTATTGAGAATAGAGCTGGTCACAAGATGCGGAAATTTTCCAAATGTGCCTTTGATTGGCAGAAAAGGAGGGATCAATTATAATCCAGTTTTGGCCATCCGACAGTTTGGGTATGCTTCCAGGGATCCTCCTACAGAGCAAGATGTGGAAGAATCTTTATTCTTTACAGGAACTAAAGATGCGAAGGTGGTAGAAGTAGTGAATGCTTGGAAAGATAAGCACAAAATTGGAAAAGCAGTTTTTGGAAAAGGAGATTGTAGATCTTATCCTGAATATGACAGGTGGATTGAGACAAAAGTAAAGGAATTGCTTTTACCCTTTTCAAGGGGACCTCTTTTATGTTCAGCACAGCCAGAACAACCCACTATGGTGGCTATTGAAGAATGTGAGAAGTGGAAGAAAATGGTCAGAGAGTTGCAGATAGAGAATTCTGGAATGAGCAGATGCCTTCAGAAAGCTCTAGCTGACAACAAAGAATTGGAAAAGAGAGCCTTGAAAGCGGAAAAAACCTTGGCTGACAAAGAGGAAGATTTTGATGACCGAGCTCGGTACTTTCGGAAACTTACTTTGGGAGCAGATGACACTAGTCAGGCTCACAAGATTACAAAACAGGCTTTAGCCCGAAGCAAGGATTCATTAGCTCAACTTCGTCAAGCTTGGGATGAAGTCAGAATTGAAAATGCCGAGTTAAAGGATCAGTCGAAGACTAAAGACGAGGAGCTTAAAAAGGCACATGAGCAGAGGAGAAAGTATCGGGAAAGTCTCAATAAAAGTCAAGAACAGTTAGAAGAAGCTAGAAGCCAGTTGAAGAATACCAAGAAAGAGCTTGAAGAAGTCATGATAGAAAGAGAGATACTCAAGACGCAAGCCGGCATAAAGAGACACAAAGGAGTGTGTGATGACGAGGCTCTGATGCTGCATATGGGTTCTTTAACTGAAGCTCTTGAGAAAAGGGATGTCTTGATCAAAGAAATGATTGAGAAGCCGAATCACCAGCGTACCCGTATACTTTTTGAGGAGATCAAGTATTCAAGTGATAAGCTGAAGGATGTGGAATTGTCAGATTGATGTTCTTTTCCCTGTATTTTGTTGTTAATGGCTACCATCAGGCTTGTTGATGGATCCATTTTTTTCCTTGTATTGCATTTGCGGTTGAACCTTTCTTAGATGTACTTGAATACTTTGTTGAATGAGTATGAGCAGTTTTATTCAGGATTATTTCTTATCAGATAGCTGCACACAAGCACATGACCACGACACGTCTCTTTATATCACGATTTCTGGTCTTCAGATTTCTGTGGATTGGATTGGAATCAGGGTATAAAAGCACCTAGGAAATGACAAACATAGCATTGCATGGCATTGCATATCATTTTGCATTTTGTTACTTGCTTTTCAGGTACTCGTTGCAGGGACTCTAACCTTTATTTGGTTTCAGGCAGTATAGCGGAGAGTCATATTCACCGATATTCGACGCGAAGGAATCAAGTAAGAATCATGGATCAAGTGCAAAGTGATTTGGCGGAAATGAGGGCGCGTATGGACCAGTTCATGACCCTCATGACTGGCATGGCGCAAAATCAGGAGAGACTGAGGCTTCTGGTAGAGCGTCCCGACAATGGGCCCGAAGGTGATCATCATGACAATTCACAGGGACATGGCATTCCTCCTCCCGGTGGCAACCCTCCTCCTGGTGGTAACAATCGGGGTAATGGAAATGGTAGGCAGGCTGGTGTTACTCTTGAAGATACTCTGGAAGACCAATTTACTCTGCTGGATGCTGATGTGGGTAATCAAGGGGATCGAAGGTATGATGAGTTAGCAGAAAAGATCAGGGCCATAGAATGCAAGAACTCTATGGGTATTGATGTTACTAGCTTGGGGCTGGTCCCAGGAGTCAGAATTCCCCCTAAATTCAAACCTCCCACTTTTGATAAGTATCACGGCAATGCGTGTCCCCAAACGCATCTTCAAGCTTACTTTGGGAAGATTTCAGCCCATACGGATGACGAGAAGCTATGGATGCACTATTTTCAGGACAGTCTGGCTGGGGCGTCCTTGACCTGGTACATGAAGTTGAATAGAGCTGCTGTGAAGAATTGGAAAGATCTGGCAGAAGCGTTCCTGAAGCAATACCAGTATAATATCGACATGGCGCCCAACCGCACCCAATTGCAGGGATTGTCACAAAATGCCAAGGAGAGTTTCAAAGAGTATGCACAGAGGTGGAGGGAAATGGCTGCCCAGGTCCAACCTCCCTTGTCAGACAGAGAAATGGCGGATATGTTCATGGGCACCTTGCAAGGGGCCTATCTGGATAGATTAGCTGCTTGTCCGTCGACTGGATTTGCTGATATTGTGATTGCGGGAGAAAGAATTGAAAGTCTGTTAAAACTTGGAAAGATCCAGGATGTGAGTGGGGCTGGCTCTTCGGGGACGAAGAAACCGTTTGCTAGCAACCAGAAAAGAAGAGAAGGTGATACGAATGCTGTGTTTAGAGGACGAGGCAGAGGGCGTTCTCGAGCTTATTATCAGGTAGATGCTGTGACAATCCCCACACCGTCTGTTCAGAAACAACAACCCCAACAACAAGTTCAACAGCAACAACCTTTTTTCCAGCAAAGGTCTAGACAGAGGGATCGTAAGATGGATCCTCTCCCTATGACTTATGCCGCGCTGTTGCCCCGGCTACTCGAGTTAAAGTTGGTAGAACTCCGTACTATGAAAGCTCCGGTTGCTGGAAACCTGCCACCTAACTTCGATGCTAATGCTCGTTGTGAGTTCCACTCAGGTGCTCAGGGGCACTCCATTGAAAAATGCTGGGCCTTCCATCATAAAGTACAAGATTTGATTGATGCTAAAGCCATCAATTTCTCTCCCGCTCCGAATATTACTCAGCATCCCATGCCTGATCATAGTGCAGCAAATGTGTACGCTATTGAAGATGGGAGGAGGTGGAATTTGGTGTTAGACGTTCATCAAGTGAAAACTTCTTTGTTGGTTGTAAAAGATCGTTTATTGAAGGGACTGGTGTTCCCGGGCTGTAATCAAGAGTGCTCTGAGTGTATGAATCAGGAGAACGGCTGTGATAAGTTGAAGATGGGTTTACAGAATCTGATCGATGAAGGATGTCTACAGTTCGATAGAGTCGTGAAAGACACTGATGAGATATCAACCGTGACCATCTATTACACTCCCGCTGAGATTCAAATGCCGGTCAATGCAGTTCCCGTGGCGAGTGTTGCGCCAGAAAGGCCCAGTCCTGTCACTATCACGGTGCCAGGACCAATTCCGTTCACGTCTACGAAAGCTATCCCATGGCACTATGGGGCAGATGTATATTACGAAGGTAAAAAACAGGAAGTTGAGTCATCAGTCAGCCCAAATGTTGATAACGTAGGGGGTGTAGGGGGTTTTACAAGGAGTGGAAGGTTGTTCGCTCCCCAAACCTTGAGAAGTGATAAGGAGGTAGAAGATGCAGCAAAGGCTAAAGGTAAACAGGTGGTTGAAAGTGCGCCTACACCTGAAGCAGAGACAAAGATTACTTTTGATAAGGAAATGGAAGAATTTATGAAGATAATCAAGAAAAGCGATTATAAGATTGTGGACCAATTGAATCAGACCCCTTCAAAGATTTCAATCTTGTCACTATTGATGTGCTCTGATGCGCACCGACAGGCGTTGTTGAAAGTGTTGAAGAGTGCGTACGTGCCACAAGAAATTACTGTTAATCAGCTCGAGGGCGTAATCTCCAATGTTAATGTCAGCCATGGCTTGGGCTTTACAAGTAGAGATTTGACTGTTGAAGGAAGAAACCATAATAAGGCTTTGCATATCACGATGGAGTGTAAGGGCGCAGTGTTATCTCATGTACTGGTAGACACTGGTTCATCACTCAATGTCTTGCCCAAGAAGGCATTAATGAAGCTGGAAGTTGATGGTTTGATCTTACGGCCTAGTGAATTGGTGGTCAGAGCATTCGATGGGACCAGACGATCTGTGTTTGGTGAGGTGGAATTGCCCGTACAAATTGGACCACAGGTATTCAAATCCACGTTCCATGTAATGGACATACAACCTGCATATAGCTGCCTATTGGGACGCCCTTGGATTCACGGAGCTGGAGCTGTTACTTCCACTCTACATCAAAAGCTGAAGTATGAGTTTGAAGGGCAGGTTGTGACAGTGTGTGGGGAAGAAGACATCTTTGTGAGTCACTTGTCCACATTCAAGTACATTGAAATGGATGGGGAAATTCATGAAATGCTGTGCCAATCATTTGAAGCAGTCAATATTGACGATGCACCTGAGTCTTCTTCTGTACCAGTTGGGGCTGGTACCTCCATTTCATCTTACAAACAAGCTGTCGAAGTGGTCAGGGCAGGCAACGCCCAAGGTTGGGGCAAGTTGATAGAGACCCCAATGAAGGAAGACAAATTTGGTATTGGTTATCATCCCTCTACAACTTCAGATGCGGGGAGCAGGGGACCCATTACTTTCAATAGTGGGGGAATTATCTACACGGGCCAGTCTTGTGCAGCCGCAGAGGATAGTGTTGACAGTGATTGTGACCTGGACAACTGGGTACGCCCTCATGCTCCAGGACAACAAGTGCAGAACTGGTCCGTTGAAGAAGTCATCCGGGTTACTCTTCAGACAGAGTAATTTTTCTTTGTTTTTTCTAACCATAATGCATGACAAAATCTTGCGCTCTGCCCAAGGCGTATAGATTCATTTGTAGGGCCACCATGGTTGCATTTGCAATGTTTAATCATTAATAAAGGACGTTTTGCAATCAAATTTTGTTCTCTGTCTTTCAGTTTTTATTTTTGCACAAAAAAATAAAATGGCAATGTTTCATTTTCTTTTGTTTTGCTTAAAAATAAATTCTAAAATAAGGCATGAACCCGTTCATGCAGACTTGATCCTCCGGATACCACTGATAACGATTTTGATATGGCCATGTATGACTTTGACAATCCGATTTATCAAGCCGAAGAAGGGGATGAGAAAGATTGTGAACTTTCTGAAGAACTGGCCAGATTGTTGAAACAAGAGGAAAGGGTCATCCAGCCTCATCAGGAGACTGTAGAAATCATCAATATTGGTACCAAGGACGCCCAAAAAGAGATCAGGATTGGTGCCAGCTTGCGAGCAGATGTGAAGCAAACTTTGACGGAAATGTTGCGCGAGTATGTTGACGTCTTCGCCTGGTCGTATCAAGACATGCCGGGGTTGGATACGGATATTGTTGTGCACAGGCTACCATTGAGAGAAGAATGTCCGCCAGTCAAGCAGAAACTTCGTCGGACTCACCCCGACATGGCCTTAAAGATTAAGGAGGAAGTCCAGAAGCAGTGGGACGCTGGTTTTCTTGCTGTGACAAAGTATCCTCCATGGGTAGCCAACATCGTGCCAGTACCGAAGAAAGATGGAAAAGTGAGAATGTGTGTGGATTATCGAGATCTTAATAAAGCTAGCCCGAAAGATGATTTTCCACTACCTCATATTGATGTGCTGGTCGATAATACAGCTCAGTTTTCAGTGTTCTCATTTATGGACGGTTTCTCCGGGTACAACCAGATCAAGATGGCACCTGAAGATATGGAAAAGACCACGTTCATTACTCCGTGGGGTACTTATTGTTATAAAGTAATGCCTTTTGGGTTGAAAAACGCAGGGGCAACGTACCAACGGGCGATGGTGACATTGTTTCATGACTTGATTCATAAGGAGATCGAATGTTATGTAGATGATATGATTGCCAAGTCGAGAACAGAAGAGGAACATCTGGTTAACCTGAAAAAGCTGTTTGAAAGGTTGAGAAAGTTCCGTCTGAGATTAAATCCAAACAAGTGCACGTTTGGGGTGCGTTCTGGAAAGTTGCTAGGTTTCATTGTGAGCGAAAGAGGAATCGAGGTTGATCCTGCCAAGGTGAAAGCAATACAAGAAATGCCTGAACCGAGAACAGAAAAAGAGGTTCGTGGTTTCTTGGGTAGATTGAACTACATTGCAAGGTTCATATCTCACCTAACAGCCACGTGTGAGCCAATATTTAAATTGTTAAGGAAAGATCAAACGGTCAGGTGGAATGACGATTGCCAATTGGCATTCGATAAGATAAAAGAATACTTGCAGGAACCTCCGATTCTAATGCCTCCAGTTGAAGGGAGACCGCTGATAATGTATCTGACAGTGCTTGAAGGTTCCATGGGTTGTGTTCTCGGTCAACATGACGAGACAGGTAGGAAGGAGCATGCTATTTACTACCTGAGCAAAAAGTTCAATGATTGTGAGTCCCGATACTCAATGCTTGAAAAGACATGCTGTGCGCTTGCATGGGCCGCTAAGCGATTGAGGCAATATATGGTTAGGCACACGACCTTGTTGATTTCAAAAATGGATCCTATCAAGTACATTTTCGAGAAGCCAGCATTGACAGGCAGAGTTGCACGGTGGCAAATGGTCTTGACAGAGTATGACATTCAGTACACTTCACAAAAGGCCATCAAAGGAAGTATCTTGTCCGACTATCTTGCGCAACAGCCGATTGATGATTACCAACCCATGAAATTTGACTTCCCTGATGAAGACATCATGTTTCTCAAAGCTAAAGACTGTGAGGAACCCCTTCCGGAGGAGGGGCCAGACCCTGAATCCAAATGGAGTCTGATGTTTGATGGGGCTGTCAATATGAATGGGTGCGGAGTTGGAGCAGTTCTTATCACGCCGGAAGGTGTTCATATGCCTTTCACTGCACGAATAACTTTCGGATGCACCAACAATGAAGCAGAGTACGAAGCTTGTATAATGGGGATCGAGGAGGCGATTAATCTACGGATTAAAACCCTTGATATATTCGGTGATTCAGCTTTGGTAATCAATCAAGTGAAAGGGAGTTGGTACACGCACCAAGCAAATCTAGTGCCGTATAGAGATTATACGAGGAGATTGCTGACATTTTTCACAACAGTGAAACTGTACCATATTCCTCGAGATGAGAATAGGTTCGCGGATGCCTTGGCCACTTTGTCTTCCATGATCAAAGTGCAAGGATGGAACCATGTACCTAAGATTGAGGTATCCCGCCTTGACAGACCAGCATTTGTGTTTGCGGTCGATGCAACGTCTGATGACAAGCCATGGTTTCATGACATTAAGTGTTTCTTGAAAAGTCAAGAGTACCCGTCTGGGGCATCGTCCAAAGACAGGAAGACGTTGAGAAGGTTAGCTGGTAGTTTCTTCTTGAACAAAGATGGCGTGCTGTATAAAAGAAATTTTGACACGGTCCTGCTTAGATGTGTGGATAGACATGAAGCAGACTTGTTGATGATTGAAGTGCACGAAGGCTCTTTCGGTACCCATGCCGGAGGGCAGGCAATGGCTAAAAAGTTGTTAAGGTCGGGATATTATTGGTTGACTATGGAGTCAGATTGTTGCAAATATGCCCGCAAATGCCATAAATGCCAGATCTACGCAGATAAAGTGCATGTACCTCCAAATCCGTTGAGTATCATGTCGTCGCCTTGGCCGTTTGCCATGTGGGGCATTGATATGATCGGAAAGATTGAGCCTACAGCTTCCAATGGTCATCGTTTCATCTTGGTGGCAATTGATTACTTCACCAAATGGGTTGAAGCCGCGTCTTATGCCAATGTTACAAAGCAAGTGGTCGCTCGTTTCTTAAAACGGGATATCATTTGCCGATATGGAGTTCCCGAAAGAATCATTACTGATAATGGTTCTAATTTGAACAATAAGATGATGGCTGAGTTATGCCGGGACTTCAAAATCGAACATCACAATTCTTCTCCGTACCGCCCAAAGATGAATGGCGCGGTCGAAGCGACCAACAAAAATATCAAGAAGATTGTGCAGAAAATGGTTGTCACGTACAAAGATTGGCATGAGATGTTACCATTTGCTTTGCATGGGTATCGAACGTCGGTACGCACGTCCACTGGGGCAACCCCATTCTCACTCGTATATGGTATGGAGGCAGTGCTACCGGTTGAAGTAGAGATTCCGTCCCTCAGAGTCATGATGGATGTTAAGCTAGATGAAGCTGAATGGGTACGAGCCAGATTTGATCAGCTGAGCCTTATTGAGGAAAAGCGATTGGCGGCTGTATGTCATGGGCAACTATATCAGCGCAGAATGAAACAGGCATTTGACCAAAAGGTGCGTCCTCGGGTTTATAAAGTCGGAGATGTGGTACTCAAAAGGATCCTTCCTCCCAATACAGATCACAGGGGCAAATGGACTCCTAATTATGAAGGTCCATTCGTGATTAAAAAGGTCTTTTCGGGCGGTGCTTTATTGCTTACAACCATGGATGGCGAAGACTTTTCATCCCCTGTCAACTCGGACGTAGTCAAAAAATACTTCGCATGAATAGACCCGCTGGATAATAAAAATAAAAAAATCCAGGCAAAAAAGGGCATCCCGGCGAACCAAAAACAGAATAAGGTTCGGGCAAAAATTAGGGATATAATTGAAAAAATTGTACACTCGGTAAGTTGAAAACCCGAAAGGGCAACTTAGGCAAAAAAGGGTATCCTGGTGGATCGAAAACCTGAAAGGGCGGTCCACACAAAAGAGGGATTTAAGCGAATGACTACAGTCTGAGTTATCTGTACCCATTACCGTTTGAACAACTGACGTTCTGAAAGATAGGAATCGGTCTGATCATTCCTCAGAAGGCAAGGTCGGGGAGTTTTGAAGACATACTGGTCATAACAGAATGGAAACTCAGTGGAATTCCGTTTTCACATTGCCATTAGGATAGTTTCTTTTCTCAATTTTCAGCGATCACCTCTTTCCAGGGATTGCTTCCAGATGTAATTGCCTATTCTGGGCTCTCAGTCAATAAATTGAATTTCAGTAAAAAGCTTTCTATTTTTGTTTTATTGCTTTGTTTGCAAAAACGTCCTAATTTTTTATAAAACATTGCATTTGAAAACATGGCGGCCTTGCAATGACGTGCGCAGAAAAAATATTTGAAATTACTTCGAATGTTGAATACTCCCGGGTGGTGGATTCTAGCCACGCAATATTCGGGGCATGTGGGCATATTCTTTTGTTGCAGGTAGCAGGTGCAGATGATTTTAAGCACAAGACCAGCAATAAATCACCCCACCCAAAAGACTGGGGCAATTATGGGTAGGGAGATCAGCGTTCATCGTTCGGTCGACGATTGTTCATAACGGGTCGATATCAGTGAATTAAGTTCAACTGGGTACCGTTGCATCTTATTAAGTCGATTCTCTTATTCAGTCCTTCCAACAGCTACAAGCTTTTCTATGTTGATAACAGTCACAGGTTCCCCAAAAGAAGGTGGTCTCATCGACACCGAAACTGATGGTCATTATCCCCAGCGAAGTCACAAGAGGTTGAAGAGGTTAGATCTTCTGTAAAATCCTCTTATGACATCCTCTTCGGGGACAAATTGTTTGGTTCCCCAGCATGAAGTGTTGATCATCCCCAGTAGAGTTTGAGGACAGTTGGTCTTCTGTAAAATCCTCTCAAAAGGCATTCCCCGGCACGAGACGCTTTAAAGCAGTTTTCTCCAGCAGAGTTTTGTTATAAACTCGTCATCCCCAACGGAATTGTCTAAAGGAAAGCGCCTAACATGGGGCATTGTAGTACTTATCCTAAGCTCGACAGTCATATTCTTCAGCAGACTACTGTGGATTTGCTTTGGGTTTCCCCAACAGATCTCTGAGGACTCTTTCTAGCAAGTTGCAGTGGAATGTTCTAACCAGGATTTGCATATCCCTGGCAGAGTAGCCCTGATACCCAGCAAGATCGTATCTCGGGTCATGGTATCCCCACAGAGGTCAGCATCGAATCTTGTCAGCAACTTCCAGCTGAGTTATTATTCTCTCCGCAGAGGTTTATCAGATCGACAGAATCTATTCCTCAACAAGGATGGTACCCGCCTTTCCCCAGCCGGATCAGAAGGTTGATAATCCCTATAAAGGATCTTGGGTTGAATAAATCCCCAAGCAGAGTTTTAATGGCTCATTTCCCCAGCAGGACGTCATTTAAGAATTCTCATCCCCAGCGGAGTTGCTGTGACCAGAATCCAGCCCCAAACAGATGGAATAATTCCTGGCAGAGTCGTCATTCCCTCATATCTTAAAGTCCAATTTATTTTTGGCAAGCTTGACAATTCGAAGCAGACGGATTGTTCATTCATTCTCCAGTGGAGGGGTTATCCTTTCAGGAGTCTCCAAAGTCAAATCATTGGTCATGGCTCCTCAGCAGAGTCAGCAGAGATGTCTGGCGCAGAAGCAGAGAGTAATTCGATTTTAAAATTCCAAAAGTCCAACAGTGGATTGGCAAAAGTCCGTCTTCGGGTGGCAAAAGTCCAACAGTGGATTGGCGAAAGGTCCATCTAAGGGTGGCAAATTCTTAAAGTCCAACAGTGGATTGGCAAAAGTCCGTCTTCGGGTGGCAAAAGTCCAACAGTGGATTGGCAGAAGTCCATCTTCGGGTGGCAAAGCAGCTAAAAGTCCAACAGTGGATTGGCAAAAGTCCGTCTTCGGGTGGCAAAAGTCCAACAGTGGATTGGCAAAAGTCCGTCTTCGGGTGGCAAAAGTCCATTTTCGGGTGGCAAAGCAGCTAAAAGTCCAACAGTGGATTGGCGAAAGGTCCATCTAAGGGTGGCAAATTCTTAAAGTCCAACAGTGGATTGGCAAAAGTCCGTCTTCGGGTGGCAAAAGTCCAACAGTGGATTGGCAGAAGTCCATCTTCGGGTGGCAAAGCAGCTAAAAGTCCAACAGTGGATTGGCAAAAGTCCGTCTTCGGGTGGCAAAAGTCCAACAGTGGATTGGCAAAAGTCCGTCTTCGGGTGGCAAAAGTCCATTTTCGGGTGGCAAAGCAGCTAAAAGTCCAACAGTGGATTGGCGAAAGGTCCATCTAAGGGTGGCAAATTCTTAAAGTCCAACAGTGGATTGGCAAAAGTCCGTCTTCGGGTGGCAAAAGTCCAACAGTGGATTGGCAGAAGTCCATCTTCGGGTGGCACGAAGCTGCAAAGTCCACCAGTAGTGTGGCAGGCCAGTAGTCGTCTGGAGTTGCATAAAAGACATTATTAAAGTCCACCAGTAGTGTGGCAAGCCAGTAGTCGTCTGGCGTCGTTCAAAAAGACATTATTAAAGTCCACCAGTAGTGTGGCAAGCCAGTAGTCGTCTGGCGTCGTTCAAAAAGACATTATCAAAGTCCACCAGTAGTGTGGCAGGCCAGTAGTCGTCTGGAGTTGCATAAAAGACATTATCAAAGTCCACCAGTAGTGTGGCAGGCCAGTAGTCGTCTGGAGTTGCATAAAAGACATTATTAAAGTCCACCAGTAGTGTGGCAAGCCAGTAGTCGTCTGGCGTCGTTCAAAAAGACATTATCAAAGTCCACCAGTAGTGTGGCAGGCCAGTAGTCGTCTGGAGTTGCATAAAAGACATTATTAAAGTCCACCATCAGCGTGGCAAGCCAGTAGTCGTCTGGCATCGTTCAAAAGACAGATCTCTCCGACGTTTCATCGAGGATTCAATCCAGCGGTCTCGTTGGGTTTATATCCCTTTTCTTCTTCACCCAGAGCAAATTTTTGGTTATTTTTGGTATTCAATCACTATATACCTTGAAAGTCCGAAAGCAATTGCTTTCAGGCATTCAGGTCTACAGCGCTTGAATAGGGGCAGCTGTAATACCCCAAAATTTGCTCTCCCCTTTTGGCATCATAGCAGGGCATTATCATTTATCATATCATATCCACCTCACTAGCATTGCATTGCATTTAACATAGAAAAATGAAGCATGGCATCCTTCTTACCATCAGGGCATGTGATCAGGTGGAAGATGGACAATCAAGAGGTCATTCAAAGCACAAAAGGTCAATCAAGTGCCCTCAAGGCAAGCCAAGAGGTCTTTCATGTCTCATCCCATCTCAATTGATCTTCCACAACCTCAGGGAAGTGAGATTCAATGGGAGATTGAAGCATTACATCCTACACTATGCAAGAAGTCCAAAAATTGAAGGAAAACCCTCAAAAGAGATAGCTCATTGATTCAAAATCATTCCCAAGTGGCATTTCTCATCATCCTTTAAGAGGATACACAACATACTCTGAGGAATTGGAAATTGAAGACTGCACTTTTACCTCCTAACCAGAGGGGGCCAAAATTAGGGTTTCCATTTAAATCAGGGAATCTTTGCTTTTTTGGGCAAAACTTGATGTCATGGTATTCTACATGTTCTTAAGTGTATGTATGTGGAAAATTGCATCTCAATTGGTTTTAGAAGTGGTTCAATTGGAAGAAAGATCAAGAATCAGAGAAATTGGGGCAAAGTCAAATAATCAGAGGAAAAAGTCAACTCTTGACTTTTTGAGGCCAAATTCATGAAATTCATGTTACATGTGTCCAATGTACAAAATTTGGTCAAGAAATTCCAAAGGAATCATGAAAAATTCAAGGTGTAGAAAGTTGCCATTTTTGGATGAAGAAGGGTTACTAAAAATAGCAAGTTTTGGCCATTTTGCATCAGAGTTTGAACCAAGGCCATTTAAATTTGGAGTACCAAATGAAAATTCCACTCTGCCTCAATGAAAGGTCTTGTTTTAAGCTTCAAATCCATGTGTAGAACATCTCCATTGGATAAAAATTGAGAGAGATATGATTGATCAAAGTTGGAGGAAAGTAGGCCAAAACTAGGCCATGACCAAGAATTTTCAGGTCATGCACGCAGTCATTTCAACAAGCATGTGGTGGGCCAGAAGTCAACCCTAATTTCTCCAAGAAGAAAGCTCCAAATGAGAAAATTTTCAACATCAAAGTTATTCCTTGTAGTGCACTCTTCAATGTTCATGTTGGACAAAATTTGATTTGATCATGTTATAAGGGAGAAATATTGGTTCCAAGTTAGGGTGATCTTGCTGAAAATCCATGCCATACACACCATGCCAGCCAACCTCATCTGCACGCCCATACACCAATTGGTTTCCTTCTGTTTCAAGCTATTTTTCATCATCTTGTACACCTCCATTTGACTTGTCTTCAACACCAATATTGCTCCCCAATGTACCCTCTTCCAAATGAACCCATAAACTCACCAACTCATTCATGGAGTAGAGAGAAAAACACTTGCAAAGCACCCTATGTTGGCACTGATACATTAATGGTTCTGCTGCACAATTTGGTTCACACACACACCAAACACTTCCTCACATCAGATTTCCACATTAAACCAAACACACATGACATAAACCTCATACACTGTCACGTGCCATACATGAGAATAGAAGGAACAAACTTGCTTAGCAAGTTTCTGATGCACAGATTGGCAGCTTCACTCTCCTTTTCTCCCTTCCACCATAACTGTCATGAGCTTGACCTCACCATAACTCAGCCTCAATAACTCGCCCCTAACTAACTTGACTCAGTTAGTTAGGGTGCACTCACTTTAACTCATCCAACTCAGTTAACTCCACTCATTAAACCATGGTTAGCTCACACTATAAATAAAAATCACACTCTCAAATTTCATTTCCAACTTCATTTTTTCACACATTCACTTCAGAAACTTGCTCTTCTTCTCTCTCAATCTCACCATTGCCATTGATTCTCGAGCTTCACCTTGTTCATTTCCTCATTTTCACTTCAGAATCTCTCTGATTCTTTCTCAATTTCACTACCTTGCAACTGGTTTTGAAGCTTGGATTTCATTTCTTCTCCATTGAATCATCATCCACCACTGCATCTAAGCCTTTATTTGGCCAAAAGAAGCTCAAAGAGGAAGCAGCATCTCTGGTTTTCTGAAGAACATCTCAAGGTCTCAAATCTTCAGGTACGAATTTCCACCATTATAGACTTGATTTGAAGTGGTTTTCAGGTTCTTGAGGCTTCTTATAAGCTCAAGAATTTGTCTGGCTAGTTGATAGGCCTTTAGAGGCATAGTTGAAAACTTAGGGCAGGACTTGATCTCTTCTGTTCTTTGTGCACGTGCTTGATATGTGAAAAATAAGTGTGCATTCTTGATCTACATGAGCTCAGCTTCATTTTGGTATGCGTATTGTACATTTCTGTGAACATGTGAAGTTGCAGACGGTGGTGTGTGACCGGAGAAGGTGACCGGAGGTCCCTCTCCGGCCGGTAGCTTTGTGCTAGGGTTTCATTGCCAGTTTGAATGTCAGCCGTGTGATTTTGTTGATCCAATGCGTGAAAACGTGCCAGCACATTAAAAAAGGGCGTGCATGTCATGTGCCAATTTTCTGATTCATTTAAACATGGTGCGGTGCAGTACATAGTTATGAGTATGTTCCCTCACGCATGAGCTTTGATCTTGCTTACTTTGACTTGTCTGTTGACTTGACCTGATCCAAGGGTTTTCCTTGCTTTGACTTGCTTTGACTGAAATTCCATGCCTGCTATTGTGTTCTGCACGCTTAGTGGACCTAGGATAATTGCTATTCACACCCTTGCATCTTAAAGCCCAATTAATCTGAACTGAATGATTGTTATGCATACACCCCCTCCTTTATGTCCATTTCATTTTATTTTCTTCATTTTGCTCACGTTTGCTTTTTAATTTTTAAAAATATCAAATGGTATCATAAAATTCCACAAAAATTCATGTGTATTCTTAAAACATTTAGGAAATTTTCTATGATTTTATTTACTGATTTTATGACCATTTTGCCCCTGTTCCATTATTTTTTTTGAATTTCCATTTGTATGCATACTTAATGTGACATATGATTTTGTGCATTTTTGTTCTTGATCATAAAAAATGATTTTGATGCCTTTCTTTTTGCATTGTGGTCACAATATGTTGAGGTATGTTTGAGATTTATGAGATGATTTTTAAGTCTTTTTTGGATGACTTTTGATGTGTTTCTTTGAGCATGAATGCATGAAACTTCCATGAGACTTTGACCTAATTGTTGAGTGACTTTGGTTCTGATTCATTGCTTGTGGACTTGATATGTTAATGGCATGTGTTCAAGGTGTTTGATTAGTGAAAGCCATAATTTTTGAAGCATGTTTGCTATTTGTTTGAAGCATGAAGTTTAACTTGTTCATTTTGTGAATGCATGCCTCATGTTTGGTTTGCTTGATCATGAAGGCACTTGTGCCATGATTTGTATTTTTGTTTGAGGATGTATAGCATGATAATTGACTTCTGATTGTGACATTTGGGTTTCATCTTTGCATGTTTGATGTTTATCTTGCACCTTAAGTCACTTGTTTCACAAGTATGAACCACATTCACATCACTTCACCTTTTCTTCTTTGCTTCTTGTTGGATTGAGATTTTGTTTGCATGATTTGGTATGCTCATTTAGGATAACATTAGGTTGTGTAAATATGAGTTACATTCTGACTTGGAAGCATGTATAGCATTCAATCTCACTTTACTTTGTTTGTCAACTTGTTTGAGTTTGATTTGTTCATTATATTTTCTTACTTTACTTGTAAGTAATTGTGCTAACCATTTCAGGGGCTAAGGGTAAGCCAATTGAGTGTGGATATGCTTCCACATTCTAACTTCTTACTTCACTTTTTAATCATTCTATTTGTGATTGTCTAAGCATTTAATAGTGCTTTGTGTTCATAACTTTCTTTCTTCCCTTTTTAGAATCAACTTAGCTTCCATTTTGGAAGTAAGTTGTATTCTTTCTTCTTTCTTCTCCTTTCTTTTAGGTTAGGTTTCTTTAAACTTCACAAACCTTTAGGATCACTCCCTTGACTAATCAATTAGGATTGAGTCTTAGTCCACATAGGTTTTACCTTTTCTCCTCTCTTGAGTCTCTCTTCTCATCTCAAAAGAAAATTCAAAATATCTAATAAAGGTAGGCATTTATTGCATTTAGGCCTTTCATATAAAGAAAAGATTATAAGGGGTCTTCTCTTGTAATCTTAGAATGTGTAGCATATAGCCCATCTTGGGTCAATGTGTTAAACATTTGATCTTGTATGAGGGACTTAAATGCAATACTTGTTGAAGGTGCAAATAATAAAAAACACTTCTTCACTTCATAATCAACAAAGCACTTAATAAACACAAGTATGCTAGTGTGTTTGAACCTTGACAATTGGAACTGAGTGTGGGGGTCTTCTTCACTCTCAGTGTGCTTTCTTACCCATTCCATCTTGGAATGTTAGAATGTACACATTCCAATGACTAAGATCCAGATACACTGACGTATGCAAACAAATCCAAAACACTAAACTTCTAAAAGACAAAAACAAACGATAACGTCTTTCCTTCGGGAATTCTTTTCTCATCTCATTCATTCTCAACGCACGAACGCGCTTCTACTCGTTCTCTTGCAAGATGGTAACGCACTCGGACCAGCGAGCCTGCAACACCTGAGCTAGAACGTAAGCCGTTCTCTAAAAAACACAAACAATCCATCCCCAGTGAGGGGAACTACGTCGCTCTGATTCTCATGCTCCCGATGAGATACGTAGGCAGTGGGGTAGGGCCCATGCGAGCACTTCTTTTATTTTCCCTACATTTGTTTCTCTTTCTCTCTCCTTTCCTTTTCCGTTCTTTTTTCAGTTCTTTCTCGGTATTCTTTTCTATCACCCTTTGATCGAGACAAGCAAGCGTGGATCCCATCGGGTACGATGGACGCGAGGGGGTGCTAATACCTTCCTCTCGCGTAACCGACTCCCTTACCCATTTCTCTTGGTCGTAAGACCATGCTCTTTCCTTCCTTCAGGTTTATGCGGTGTTTCCTTTCCCTCTCTTGGGATAAATACACATTGCTGGCGACTCTGTTTCGGTGCCACTTTCGCGTTTGTACTAGGATGAAAATCCCGGGAGCGACACAACGTCATTGAGGAAGATGACTCATCCATTCCCACAGAAACATGGGACACCTTGGGACAGCCAAGCGGCAAGTACAACTTCCTAGTCAAATACACTGCTCTCGAAAGCTCTCGTATCAGGCTTGAGGACATCCAGCCAACTAGATGGGGAGATCCCTTTGAGAGTGAAAACGCTGTGGAAAATACAACAGAAGAATTAATTTATGATAATTCTGCATGGGAGGAAGACTCCAATGATCCTACTCCACCAGAAATCAGTGCCATTTTTGAAGAAAAACCAAGAAGGAAAGTACCAGACTTTGTGATCCACAGAGGAGTTCGTCGCCATTGGGTTGCAGTCGATGTCCTGAAAGTCATCCATAAGTCGAAGTAATTACCATCTTTGTTTTGACCTTTCACCTTGCCCGGGTGAAATGGATGTTTTTTTAGGACTCATTTTTCTGTAAATGTCCCTCTTTGCTTCGCCCAAAGCGACGGAGTTTTGTTTTATAGGGTGTGTTTCAAGAATCGACAAATCATGAATAAATAATGTCATTATGTCATTTCCGCATTTATTGATGTTTTCACTTTTCGTTTTTCAGAAAATGGTAATCCTAAAAACAACCCAAAATAAAAACAAGCATTTTCAGAAAATACATTGTACACACTCTTGCATATTCTCTGTATTTACTAAAAAACAAATCATCGCGTCATGCAGATTACTTGTTTTAAACCCCATTGAAACATACGATCCAATGCCTTCTCCCAACTTTGAATTCCCGATATTTGAAGTTGAAGAAGAAGGGACGAAGAAATTCCAGAAGAGATCTCCCGATTACTCAGACAAGGGGAAAGGTCCATTGAGCCTCACAAAGAGCCATTGGAAACTGTCAACTTAGGTTCAGAAGAAGAGAGGAAAGAAGTTAAGATTGGAGCACTGCTCAATCCAACTATCAGAGAAGGCTTGGTAAAACTTCTCAAAGAGTTTCTAGATATGTTTGCTTGGTCCTATCAGGACATGCCAGGGTTGAATACCAGCATCGTGGAACATCACTTACCACTAAAGGATGACTTTCCCCTCCCACACATTGACATGCTGGTAGACATTACAGCAAAGTTCAAAGTCTTCTCCTTCATGGATGTATTATCGGGCTATAATCAAATCAAAATAGCGCTGGAAGATATGGAGAAAACTTCATTCATCACCCCATGGGGCACCTTTTATTACAAGGTAATGCCGTTCGGTCTGAAGAACGCAGGAGAAACCTATCAAAGGGCCATTACAACTTTGTTTCACGACATGATGCACAAAGAGATTGAAGTGTACGTCGATGACATGATTGCCAAATCTAAAATAGAAGAAGAGCATGTAACACACCTATCAAAGTTATTTGAGCGTCTGAGAAAATACAAACTCTACTTGAATCCCAATAAATGCACATTCGGTGTTCGCTCAGAAAAACTCTTGGGATTTATGGTCAGCCAAAAAGGAATTGAGGTTGATCCCGACAAAGTCAAAGTCATTCAAGAAATGCCTTCACCAAAGACTGAAAAACAGGTCAGAGGAATTTTGGGACATCTAAATTACATCTCAAGATATATATTCCTTATGACCGGGATATGCGCGCCAATCTTCAAACTACTCAAAAAGAATCAAAGTTGTGTATGGACAGAAGATTGCCAAAAGGCTTTCGACAGCATCAAAGAATATCTTTTGAATCCACCTATTCGGTCTCCTTCAGTGGAAGGAAGACCACTGATCATCTACCTAACAGTCTTAGAAGACTCCATGGGTTGTGTGCTTGGCTAACAAGACGAGACAAAAAGAAAAGAGTCTGCCATCTACTACTAAAGCAAGAAGTTCACGGACTGTGAAACTTGATACACTATGCTCGAGAAAACTTGTTGCGCTTTAGCTTGTGCAGCCAAACATCTTTGCCAGTACATGATTTGTCACACTACTTGGTTAATCTCCGAAATGGATCCGATCAAGTACGTCTTTGAAAGGCCTGCTCTCACGGGAAGGATTGCCTGTTGGCATATGTTGTTATCAAAATACGACATCGAGTATCATGCTCAGAAAGCCGTCAAAGGAAGTATTTTAGCCGATCATTTGGCTCATCAACCGATTGACGATTAGGAATTAGTCGAATTTGACTTCCCAGTCGAAGATGTCATGTACTTGAAAATGAAAGATTGCGATGAACCGCTACCAAGCGAAGGGCCAGAACCAGGTTCCCAGTGGGGAATAATACTCGACGGAGCTATCAATACTTATGGAAACGGAATTGGGGAAATCATAGTATCACCTCAGGGTTCACATATTCCTTTCACTACCAGATTTACGTTCAAATGCACAAACAACGAGGCCGAATACGAAGCTTGTACCATGGGTCTCGAAAAAGAAATTGACCTAAGGATAAAGAACTTGGATGTGTATGGAGACTCAGCCCTGGTTATCAATCAGATCAAAAGAGATTGGAACACATACCAATCAGGATTGATTCCTTACAAAGACTACGCGAGAAGGTTGTTACCATTCTTCAACAGAATCGAGTTTCATCACATTCCTCGTGAAGAAAATCACGTGGCTGATGCACTAGCCACTCTCTTCCATGATTGCTGTAAATTATTAGAATGACGTACCTAAGATTGACATAATGCGCCTTGAAAGGCCCGCTTACATCTTCGCAATTGAAGCAGACATAGATGATAAACCATGGCATCACAATATCAAATGCTTCCTTCAAAGACAGGAATACCCGCCTGGGGCATCAAGAAAAAATAGGAAGACTCTCAGAAGATTAGCTGGCAACTTCTTTCTAAACAATGATACACTCTATAAGAGAAACTTCGACATGGTTCTGCTCAGATGCGTAGACAGACAAGAAGCAAACATGTTGATGAAAGAAATTCATGGAGGATCCTTTGGCACTCATGCCAATGGACATACAATGGCAAGGAAAGTTCTGAGAGCAGGATATTATTGGCTGACAATGGAATCAGATTGCTACCAGTACATGAGGAGGTGTCACAAGTGTCAGATATACGCTGACAAAATCCGTGTACCGCCAACACATCTTAAAGTTCTTTCTTCTCCATGGCCTTTTTCTTAATGGGGAATCGACATGATTGGGATGATTGAACCCAAAGCTTCAAACGGACACCGGTTCATCTTGGTAGCCATTGACTACTTCACCAAATGGGTCAAAGCAGCGTCATACACCAATGTAACCTGACAAGTGGTGGTCCGATTTAGCAAGAATAATCTCATATGCCGTTCTGGTGTTCCACGACAGATCATTACGGATAATGGATCCAACTTGAACAACAAGATTATGTAAGAGTTGTGCGCTGAGTTCAAGATCGAACCCCATAACTCATCTCCCTACTGACCTAAAATGAATGGAGCGGTAGAAGCGGCTAACAAGAACATCAAGAAGATCTTTCAAAAGATGGTTGTAACCTACAAATACTGGCACGAGATGCTACCCTTTGCTCTTCACGGATATCGCACATCTGTCCGTACTTCAACAGGGGCAACCCCTTTCTCTCTAGTATATGGCATGGAAGCAGTGCTCCCCATAGAAGTCGAGATACCATTAATCAGGGTATTGATGGAAGCCAAGCTAACAGAAGCTAAATGGTGTCAAAGCCGACACGATGAATTAAATTTGATTGAAGAAAAGAGAATGACGACTTTATGCCACGATCAACTATATCAGCAAAGATTAAAGAAAGCGTTCGACAAAAAGGTCCAACCTCGTGTCTTCAAAAAAGGAGACCTCGTGCTCAAGAAGATACAATCATTTCTCACTAATTCCAGGGGCAAATGGGCTCCGAATTATGAGGGCCCTTACGTTGTTAATAAAGCCTTCTCATGCGGTGCCTTGAGACTCGCAACCATGGATGGAGAGGAGTTTACCTACCTCACAAATGTTGATGAAGTCAAGAAATACTTTGCCTAAATAAAAAAAAATGTCTCGGTGGATTGAAAACCCGAAAGGGCGATCCATGAAAAAATTAGAGACATAGGGAAAAATCGTCCCGATGGATTGAAAACCTGAAAAAGGTAATCCACGCAAAAGTTAGGGATTCATGGTAAGTAACTACGTCTAACAAGATTAGATCTTCAGCGGTAATGACATCTGTCAGGAAAACTTCATGTCAAGGTCACCTTCGACGGAAGCTCAGAATGTCTAGAATTCAAAGTTGGTGGAAGGATAACGGTCGTTATGTTTCAATGCAGCCCCTTTTCCCTTAAACTACCATTTTCTAAACTTTGTAATTCTCTATGGGATCACGCGCTTGGCTGATTACCATTCTATCAAAAAAAATTGAGCCCTAGTACCTTTGTTTGCAATTCTCATTTATTTTGCTTTACAGAATGACATTTTTAACATGATCAACGATTCTTGAAACAAAACAAAAATGAATTTACTTATCAAATTTTCTTCTACTTTTAAAATAAAGATGGCGATTCCTTTTGATTACTGAACACCAAAAGAGACATCGACGGCTTCTCCGAAAGTGATTAAACCTCAAAATGCAGAATCAAAGTACTCCTTTTAACTAGTACACCCTGAATGAAGGATCAACTGTTTCAGATGCAATGTCCCATCTGACATCCCTGGTAAATGTGTTACCTCCAGGAACCGATAATCAATATGTTTTCCCCAGTAGGGTCTACCCCTCCTAAAACAATAAAGGATTACTATCTTGAACCAATGATACTTTTTATTCCCCGCAGTGGCCGAGTATCCAGTCATGTGCATTCACCAATTTGTATGTCGCATTTGTTTTGTCAGCATAAACATACATACATCATGCATGATTGATTCATATTCATACATATGTTGCATCGACATCACTCTGATCATTTTCATCCCCAAGTGATAATGCCCTCTCACCGATAGAATTGTCAGTTCTTTCCTCGTCCGAAAATGTATCGTCTGAGCAATCTCTCCCCAGTTTATTTAGGGATTGGAGACTGTCCTCGACCACTTTGATAACTTGAACCTCTGAAAGACAAGAAACCATTTGGTTAGACACCTTTGGTACACCACTCTTCACCATTGAAGATGATATTTTGCTTTCCCCGATTAAAGAAAATCCCCAAAGAAAGCCTCTCCACCAAAAGACTCTTTGCAATACGGCGGTTTCTCCCTGAAAAAATTGTTTTCAATGAATTCATCAGCGCCTCAAAATTGGATTACATCACATGGCAGTTCTCCGAAAAGGTCTCGAAGGAAAGTATGATGTAACCTCACCAAACAAAAGATGGTATCTCAAGAGACTCGTTTTCCCAGTAGGTCGACAAATGGCATCTCCCACAGAGAAGTTTGCACACTTCTACGGTTCAGACAAATGGGTTGCCCCGACAAGTCTTGTGAGAGCTAGAATTGTCTCTACAAGTCAATCCATGTTTTGATGATAACAATAAGTATTTGTGCAAGAACCATTATATGGTCTAACGTGTGTTGTGTGCAGATCATAAGAACTAAAGACATCAGAACCAACATACACCAGCTAGATGTACTATGATTGAATATATATATATATATATATATATATATATATATATATATATGCGAAGTTACTATGTGTGACTAAAGTCGCGAGAAGCAAGAACGCTTATTTATCTAGTCATGATCAGCCAGATCCAAGGATGCCAAGATTGTTGTTGCAATGCTCTTGTGGATGCTCTCTGAAAGTGATTGAGATTCTGAAGATAGCGAAGCTTCTGAAGAAGTACACTCTGAAAGAACCAAAGTGCAGAAGACTCCTATGACTTGAAGTTCTGATGGCTGAAGGCGTTGAAGACCAAGTGCAGAAAGAATTAGAAGACTTATGGGATCTGAAGATCAAGGTTTCAAATATCAAGTTCTGAAGACTCTGAAGACAGGTTTTGAAGATTCAGAAGACTTGAAGCAGAAGAGAATAACGTTCTTAAAGACCAAGTGCTAAAGTTTTGAAGACTGATTCCTAATGGACTTCTTCAATCGACTGAAGACTTGAAGCATCAGATATTCTGCTAAGAAGACTCTACTCATGCTTTATTAGATTAACATCAGAAGCCACTGAAGTTTTGAAGTCGAGATATTACCGTTGTGAGTTAAATATACACACTGCCCAAGAAAAGAAGTCCGGTCACTTCTCCCTCTGCAAAAAAGATATATGTCAGTACAACTCATTATATCACAACGTCTCTTTTCCAAACAGCCAACAGTATTCTCAAATGGCTATATTTCTACTGGCTATTTAATGGAAAGAGTTTTTGCTTATGAGGTGTCGATCACTTGTAGAATCACGAACTGAATGTTCATCTACAAAATTGACCAAGTCATTGTGAAGATAGCCACAACGATGAGTTCTCGTTGTAATACTAAGAATATTCAAAAGCTATCACTATTTCACTAATGACAATTGTTGTTGAAACTCAAGAAGACAAATCAACACAACAACAATTAAAAACAGAAGTTGTTGATGAAGAAGACAACATTGAAGATCTGTCAAGTCATCAACCTACCTTCTCGTCAGGACTACATTGAAGATCTGAAGCAAGGATTTGCTGCTCAAAGCTTGCTCAATAAAGAAGACGAAGAAGAAGATCTACAAGATGTCAACAATTGTAATATCCAAATACATTCTTGTAGTTTCTTAGGAAAGCAAGGAGCTGTTGCTCAAAATTGCTCGAACACATATGTGTGTTCTTTGTACTTAAACTTAGGAGAAACTTGCTTATTAAGAAGCACAATTTTTAATCTCCAGTTTGCCAATTCAACTAAAGGAATTGAGACTCCTCTAGTGAACGTTATATCCTGAATGGATCCCTGAACGGTTCAGCTGTCAGTTGAGGCCCTTGAGTAGATCACGAGGTGATCAGATACTTGAGATGACAATGGTTAAGGTTCATTGAGGAAAATCCTGAAATACGGTCAGTAGCGTTATATTCATTGTGATGAATCCCTGAACGGCTAGTCGTGAAATCCCAGCAGTGGGTCTGCTCGGTCATTGAACGTTATATCCTGTTGGATACCTGAATGATTCATTGGGTTGTTAGTCACAGTACGGTTGTGCAAGTAGTTAGTCACAGTGCGGCTGTGCAAGTAGTTAGTCACAGTGCGGCTGTGCAAATGGTTAGTCACCGGTGTTGCCCGTGCAAGTGTAATCATGATTTGGTTATAGTGGATTAAGTCCTTGTGCTCAAGGCGAAATCACCTGAGGAGGGTGGACTGGATTAGCCCGCGTGGTGAACAAGGATATATCTTGTGTCCTTTACTCTCTGGCTTAGTATCTATATTTATGTTTCTGCATTGAATATCAGAACCTCATATTAAGCAAAGTCAGAACCTTGCTGCCTATCTCTGATCAGCTTCCGTACTGCAAGTTCTGAGTTTCGTATCTTATGATCAGAACCTATATGGTTCTCATGCTCCATAATTAAGAGATCAGAATCGCTTAACGAACATTGAAGGTTCTCGAGCGTCTCCTTATCAAAATATGAAAAGTTTATAAAAGAGTGAATACACAATTTAAACCCCCATTTCTTGTGTCTTTTGTAAGACCCATAGCTTTTGACTAATTTTAAGTATTAGGTTGTATAATTATTAAGAGAGTTAGGGGTTGCCGACCGTGAGTCCGGGGTTTTTGTCGATAAATAATACTGTGTTACTAGGGCCAGGTCGGGAGTGTTATCAGAAACTTTACTGTGAGTGGCATTGTACTCTTATTTTAATTATCTATACTAATTATCTTTATTTTTCGGAATTAATTAAATATAAATTTGCCGGCTGACTGGTCGAAATAATTATATTTATGAGTTTTATCATTTCCAGTCTGTTTTCTATAACTTCGTCGCATATAATTTATTTTAATATGTTTAAATTTTATTTTTGATGAAAACACGAATTCAGCTGTTTTTCGTTCGGGTCTTTTTCGACACTGGTAAGTTGGTTAGTAAATATTTTAAAAATATATATATATATATATATATATATATATATATATATATATATATATATATATATATATATAATTATGTGCCGGGTATTTTTTATGGGCTAGTAGAATATATATATATATATTATATTATATGGGGTATTATTATTTATTAAGATATACAAATCCAATGCATTGTTCCAAAAGAAAGATCTAGATATTTTAAGTACACGTGAGAAATTGAGGGCGGTTACTATTCCGTAGAGAGAAAACATAAAGTGGGTTAAGTTGTGGTTAATTCATTTCATACCAGTCCATTATCTCTCTCAAAGGAAAAAATAGCTCTGTTCTTCATCAACTCCATATCAGTTATTTCAAAAGCTTGTTTTGGTAATATATTTTTCTCACCTTAAGTATATTATTTCTTAAGCCAATGCATGCATGTATCTGACTGATATGAATTTCATTGTATTAGAGTTAACATGAAAATATGTTTTAGTTATAATTTATTTATTATGAATTACAGATTTTTTTTTAAGGATTGTTTTAGGAGTGAAAATTTATCATGTTGATTAATAAGTATGTGAAGTTATTGGTACTGGTAGTAGTGTGAGGAGAGTAGAAATAATTTAGTTAATATATGTGGATTATTATTATGTGTTACTATTCATTTATTTAAATTGGTTTTGAAAAAAAATAATAATAAGAGAGTGGGTGGTGGGACCCACCCCTTTTATTTGGGTTTTGTGTGACGTTAGTCACTTGTGGTGTTACGGGCGGTTTGCCCATTTTCTGTGGTGGGCGCCCCGCTGTTTTTACTTCCGGTCTCGTAATTTTCTTTCCATTTGATATTTTTTTATCCCGGGTTTTTTAACTGAAAGTATATTTATTTATCTATATATATATATATATATATATATATATATATATATATATATATATATTTTTAGATAATTATTTTATTTTTCGGAATTTTCCGGATACGTTCGGAATAGTATGTTAAAGTATGATCTGTGCCGATTTTTGGTACCGTTGAAAAACTGTTAACAAGTTTTGATGTCGAAATATTTTTAGATCAAAATAATTTATTTTGAATAGAAAATATTATTTTATTCTAAATTATAATTTAGAATATTATTTATTTTGGGTATATTACTTAGTTATCTATATTGGTTTTCACTAATTTTATTCCTAGTGTGAGAAACGTATTTTGACAAAATGGTTTGTTCAAAATATTAAATGAATTTTAATTAGTGTGTTAGAGATTTCTTTGAACTGGAATTTAATTATTCTTTTACGGGAAAAACTATTTTCTAGGGGAAAAGATTTATTTTGTTTATAAAGCGATTAGATTAGTAGTTCTCGGGAATGGTTATATTTTTGAGTTAGAACTGAGAGGGAATAAAATACCTTATTTAACGGTAAATATTACGTGGTTTAGGACGTGATAGCACCGGTACGTGGGAAGAAGGAAATTATCAGGAAGCGTGCGAAGGTAAGGGCACCTTCTAACGATATTATATAGTACTGAATGCGTATGTATTTGTATGAATGATTGTGTGCCCACTTGGGGTTCTTGTGAAATTATGGTGCTGTTTGAGTTGATTAATGTAAACGTGTGAAATGCTTTCATATAATTTGTGCGAAATATATGAATTGGCATGTGGTTATGATTACCTGAGACGAGATTATATAAATTGTTGCATTTGCATTTGTGTGTGCATGCATACCATAGTTGTGTGTAGGTAGTTGGTGCCGAATGGGCCAGGGTGATGTGACTGAGCCGTCACCTAATCTCGAAGGGATTCTACTGCACCAGGTGATGTGACTGAGCCGTCATCGATCCTTTGAGATCAAATTGAGTCAGGTGTCTGCAAGGAGGCAACACCGGGTGTCTGCAAGGGCAGCACGTTATCGTGCCTACGAGGCAGCACGGTTAGTGAGGACCCAAGGGGGGTATCACGACTCTCTGCGGAGAGGTAAAATTCCGGGATTCATGCATGGTGAGGGTACCCGACGAATTGGGACCACCAATCCATATAGAGTCTGCATTTAGGATATATGTGCATTTACTTTGTGGTGTAAAATTATGTTTCAATTATATCATGTGATACCTGTATATGTGTATTCTTTTCTATATGCTATTTTTAGAAAGTGACCCTCTACTATTATTATGATGTGGTTAACGACCACCCATACTATGGGAGAGCCACAGGTTCCGCCGATCGTGTTGGGGACTGTGACCACTTGGGATTTTATTGACTAGGATCGGCCCAGTGCTTGGAGGATTGACCCGGCTTCAAGTACGGCTTACTACTATGGGCAGATAGTGATCACGATTAGACATGACACCCTGCAGATACACCAGAGCGTGATTTGGCAGATGACCCAATTTCCAGTTCCATGCAGGGAGCAGGGGGAGTTCCAGGAGTAGCACCTATGGATCCTCAGCCGAGGGCGCAGAGGAGTTCAGAGGGAGAGACTGTACCTCGTGGTGGATTGGGAGCCACTACTTGTGGAGGATTTGAGGTGGGAGGACCTTCTGTACCTGCGAAGGTGCAGGAGGAGGACGTGTCTGGAGCAGCGACTGCTGTTAGACCTGGACCTTCAAGGGATCCCGCGGTATCTCGCCCGGGCTATTACCCTAGAGTTTCTTTGGAGGGGGATAGTTGCTTTGAGATTCCAGCCCCTTCAGTAACCCCGACCATATGGGTTGACTTGATCACCAGGGAGTCCGGGGATGTGTATAGCGCTGAACTGTATGATGTGACGTCACGAGCCAGAGCCCCTACCGAGAGTTCTTGCTTGGTCTATGGCGAGCACCCTTGCATTTGCCCGCCTTAGTTCTTTAGCTTGTGGTTGTATAGTTCTACCCTGTTCTGATCGCGTTTTCATAGATGTGGGCCCGTCATAGTTTAGTTTTGGATATCTTTTTGGACGACTGTACCGTATACTATGATACTTCTAGTAGCAGTTGTTGTTATATTTTGGCTACAGTATGCCTTCTGTTCATGGCACCCTTATGTGTATAGGTCATGAACTAGGTGCTGCATTTTGGGTTATTGTATTGTACAGGTACTTACACTTTGCTCCTTCGAGGAGTTACTATGGATGCATATATTATTATTTCAGTTTCAAAATAGTTGTTTATATTTCGAAAAATATGCGTGGTAGTTTCTTCGGATATGTAGAGCCGGCTGTGCATTTGAAAGTAACATGCTCCGTTGTTTTGGAATTCGTTAAACTTTTGACTCTGATGTTTTAAAAAAAAAATGGGGTGTTACATTTTTGGTATCAGAGCACGGCTTTAGATCTTCAAAGGGAAAGTGTTTTAGGAAGTCATCCGTCTAGAGTCTTCTGTTTAGTTGTCCAGTCAGTTCTAGAGCTTGATTAATTAAGTTTACGTTAGTAAGTTGTTGACATGAGATAGTGTTGGAAAGCTCAGGAGAAGGTTCTAATCTAAATGTTGGGTTTTGCAGGAAGAAAATGCCTCCCCGACGTGTACCTCCACCCCCTGAGACAAATGATCGCACTATTGGTCAAATGGCTCATGCAATGAATGCTATGGCAGCTGCTGTGACTGCGCAAACCAATGCTAAGATACAAAGAGATGCAGAGAAGAGAGATCGAGAGATTCATGCTGCTGGGACTCGTACTCTCACTCAATTCCGTCGCCAAGACCCACCTCAGTTCCGCGGGGAAGGAGGTCCTGATGCGGCTGATTTATGGCTTCAAGAATTGGAGAAGATATTCGGAGCAATCCATTGCCCTGAGATAGAAAGGGTGACTCTGGCCACCTATCAACTACTAGGAGATGCTGAGTACTGGTGGAAGAACACTAGGCTGATTATGGAAGGTGCACACGAGGAGATAAACTGGGAAACCTTTAAACAAAATTTCTGGCCAAGTACTTTCCAGAGACAGCTAGGGAAAGGTACGGTGAGGAATTCCTGAAACTACGCCAAGGAGGTATGACCATTGAGGCTTATGCGACCAAGTTTGAATCCCTATCAAGGTTTTTCCGTTTCTTCAGAGATGGTGTCGATGAAGCTTACATGTGTCGTCGATTCCAAGAAGGGTTGAGATATGAGATGCAGGATGCAGTGATACCTCTGGGTATCAGACAATTTCAAACACTGGTTGAGAAATGTCAAGAGAACGAGGATATGAAAAATAAGAGGGTAAACCGTGGAGGAAATTTTACTGCTGGGGGACCAAGTCGTCCAAATAATCCTAATCGTGGTAGACAGGGAATGAAGCCTTATCAACCACCCCAGAATTATTGTGGACCAACTCGTTCTGCAAATGTCACTCAAGGGAATCAGATGAGGGGGAAACTGGTATGTTACAACTGTGGACGGGAAGGACATTTTGCGAAGGATTGCAAAACAAATACACTTACTTGCTACAACTGTAAGAAACTAGGTCATCTATCCCGAGATTGCAAGGTTCCAAACGTGGAGTCAAAATTGAATGCGACACAGGGAGCCCGACCTACTGCAAAGGGACGTGTCTACACTATGGGTGCTGAGGAGAGTGTCCAAGCCAGCAATGCAATACATGAGAATTGTCAAGTTGCAGGTAATTCTTTAACTGCATTGATTGATACTGGTGCAACCCATTCATTCATTTCCTTAGATTGTGCAAATCGTTTGAACATAAAGATATCTCCACTGCTTTTTGATTTACAAGTCTCTACACCTGCCAAGAATCTAGTTGTGAGTTCAGCATGCTTACACTATTTAGTAGTTATCAAGAATAGAGAGTTTTTGGTCAATCTCATTTGTTTACCCCTACCGTCACTCGAGATCATACTCGGGATGGACTGGTTATCCTATCACTATGTCATCTTGGACTGTGCTCGCAAGATGGTATTTTTCCCTGAACCCGGAGTTGTTAAATACTTATCCGCAAACCAACTTAGAGTGGCCTTGAAGGATGGGGCTCTAGAGGTTTTGTCACTACACAGTGTGGAAGTAACCTCAGACATTCAAATTAAAAACATACGCGTGGTTCAACAATTCCAAGATGTGTTTCCATTGGAGATTCCAGGATTTCCCCCGGTACGCGAAGTAGAGTTCTTTATAGATTTACACCCGGGAACAGGACCGGTTTCAGATCCTCCTTATCGGATGGCGCCGGTAGAATTAACTGAGCTAAAGAATCAGGTTGAGGATCTACTCGCGAAAGGATTCATCAGGCCAAGTGTATCCCCTTGGGGAGCCCCAGTTCTTTTGGTAAAGAAGAAAGATGGGCGTTCACGCTTATGTGTGGATTATCAGAAACTCAATAAGGTAACTATTAAGAACCGGTACCCCTTGCCACGAATTGATGATCTGATGGATCAATTGAATGGAGCTGCTATTTTCTCAAAGATTGACTTGAAGATAGGCTACCACCAGATCAGAGTAAGGGAGGAAGATATTTCAAAGACGGCATTTCGTACGCGTTATGGGCATTATGAATACCTTGTGATGCCGTTTGGAGTGACGAATGCACCCGCTATTTTTATGGACTACATGAATAGGATTTTCCATCCGTTCTTAGACCAATTTGTGGTAGTTTTCATTGATGATATACTCATTTATTCAAAAGATGAAGAGGAACATGAAGAACATCTTCGTTTGGTCTTACAAGTTTTGCGTGATAAGAAGTTGTATGCTAATCCCTCAAAGTGTGAGTTTTGGTTAGGCAAAGTGAATTTTCTAGGTCATGTCATATCAAGAGAAGGGATAGTAGTGGATCCTAGGAAAATTGAGACGGTAATTACATGGGATCAGCCATAGACGGTTACAGATATACGAAGTTTTATCGGTTTAGCTGGTTATTACCGCAGATTTATTGAAGGATTTGCAAGGATTGCGGCACCAATGACGCAACTTACAAGGAAGGATCAACCCTTTGCTTGGACCGAGAAGTGTGAAACCAGTTTCAAATTGCTGAAAGAGCGATTGACGACTTCACCGGTGTTAGTTTTACCGCAACCAGAGGAACCTTATGAAGTTTTTTGTGATGCTTCTCATCAAGGACTCGGATGCGTGCTGATGCAGTATAAGAAAGCAGTGGCGTATGCATCACGGCAGTTAAGAACTCATGAAAAGAACTATCCCACCCATGATTTAGAGCTTGCAGCGGTGGTTTTTGCCCTAAAAATCTGGAGACATTACCTGTATGGGTGCACTTTTGTTGTTTTCAGCGACCATAAAAGTTTGAGATACCTTTTTGACCAGAAGGAACTGAATATGAGACAGAGAAGGTGGATGGAGACGCTCAAAGATTTTGATTTCAAACTACAATACCACCCTGGAAAAGCGAATGTTGTGGCAGATGCGTTAAGCAGGAAGAGTGTTTCCGCATTGTCGACCATCATGGCTAATCAACAAAGGTTGTTAGTAGTATTTCGAGACCTACATCTTAACGTGGAATTGGTACCAGGAGCTTTGAAATTGGGTATGATTAAAGTATCAAATGGATTGTTGGAAGAAATTGCGAGTTGTCAGGATGACGACTTGATTGTAGAAAAAAGGAATCTGATTATTCGAGGAACCGCCCCGGAATTCAAGGTAGGAGGAGACAATATCTTGAGATGTAATGGTAGAGTGTGTGTGCCCGATGCAAAAGACCTGAGAAAGACGATCCTCGAGGAGGCCCATAAGAGCAAATTAAGTATTCACCCAGGGGCAACTAAGATGTACCAGGATCTAAGGCAGGATTTTTGGTGGCCAGGTATGAAGAAGCATATAGCTGAGTATGTTGCATCATGTTTGACCTGTCAAAAGGCAAAGGTAGAGCACCAGAGGCCTGCAGGGATGTTACAACCGTTGGATATACCAGAATGGAAGTGGAATAGCATTTCGATGGACTTTATCACAGGTTTACCAAAGACTAAAGGGAAGAATGACTCCATATGGGTTATAGTTGACCGGTTAACAAAGTCTGCTCACTTTCTGCCTGTCAAGACTACTTATACCACAGAGAAGCTGACTGAGATTTACATAGCTGAGATTGTGAGGCTTCACGGAGTACCCGCAAGCATTGTGTTAGACCGGGATCCAAAATTTACCTCTCATTTTTGGGGAGCACTACATGTCGCATTGGGTACTAAGTTAAGGTTAAGTTCGGCATATCATCCGCAAACGGATGGCCAGACGGAAAGAACTAACCAGTCCTTAGAGGATCTATTAAGAACTTGTGTGTTAGATGACAGAGGAAGTTAGGATGATGTTTTTCCATTGATAGAATTCACCTACAACAACAGTTTCCATACAAGTATTGGAATGGCCCCATATGAGGCTCTCTATGGAAGGCGGTGTCAGACACCGTTATGTTGGTATCAAGATGGGGAGCATATAATAGTGGGACCAGAGATGGTGCAACAGACTACAGATAAGGTCAGGACGATTAGGCAAAGGATGAAGGCTTCACAAGATCGTCAAAAGAGCTATGCGGATAAGCGCCGCAGGCCGTTAGAGTTTAAAGAAGGGGAGCATGTATTCCTTCGAGTCACACCAACCACTGGTGTGGGAAGGGCCCTAAAGACAAGGAAGTTGACCCCTAAATTCATTGGACCGTATCAAATCACCGAGAGAATTGGGAAGGTTGCTTATCGAATAGCACTACCACCAGAATTGTCCCGAATTCATGACGTTTTCCATGTGTCTCAACTAAGGAAGTATGTTCAGGATCCTTCACATGTGATCACGCCCGATGATATCCAGTTAAAGGAAGACTTGTCATTTGAAGTACCACCAATAAGGATTGGAGATAAGAAAATGAAGAGCCTTAGGAACAAAGAAATACCACTGGTTAAGGTAATATGGAACGAAGCTACAGGAGATGCAACTTGGGAACTAGAAAGCAAGATGAAGGAGCAATATCCAGAGCTTTTCAACGTCGTCTAAGTTTCGAGGACGAAACTTCTTTTAGGGGGGGAGTAATGTAAGACCCATAGCTTTTGATTAATTTTAAGTATTAGGTTGTATAATTATTAAGAGAGTTAGGGGTTGCCGACCGTGAGTCCGGGGTTTTTGTCGATAAATAATACTGTTTACTAGGGCCAGGTCGGGAGTGTTATCAGAAACTTCACTGTGAGTGGCGTTGTACTCTTATTTTAATTATCTATACTAATTATCTTTATTTTTCGGAATTAATTAAATATAAATTTGCCGGCTGACTGGTCGAAATAATTATATTTATGAGTTTTATCATTTCCAGTCTGTTTCTATAACTTCGTCACATATAATTTATTTTAATATGTTTAAATTTTATTTTTGATGAAAACACGAATTCAACTGTTTTTCGTTCGGGTCTTTTTCGACACTGGTACGTTGGTTAGTAAATATTTTAAATATATATATATATATATATATATATAATTATGTGCCGGGTGATTTTTTATGGGCTAGTAGTATATATATATATATATATATATATTATATTATATGGGGTATTATTATTTATTAAGGTATACAAATCCAATGCATTGTTCCAAAAGAAAGATCTAGATATTTTAAGTACACGTGAGAAATTGAGGGCGGTTACTATTCCGTAGAGACAAAACATAAAGTGGGTTAAGTTGTGGTTAATTCATTTCATACCAGTCTATTATCTCTCTCAAAGGAAAAAAATAGCTCTGTTCTTCATCAACTCCATATCAGTTATTTCAAAAGCTTGTTTTGGTAATATATTTTTCTCACCTTAAGTATATTATTTCTTAAGCCAATGCATGCATGTATCTGACTGGTATGAATTTCATTGTATTAGAGTTAACATGAAAATATGTTTTAGTTATAATTTATTTATTATGAATTACAGATTTTTTTTTAAGGATTGTTTTAGGAGTGAAAATTTATCATGTTGATTAATAAGTATGTGAAGTTATTGGTACCGGTAGTAGTGTGAGGAGAGTAGAAATAATTTAGTTAATATATGTGGATTATTATTATGTGTTACTATTCATTTATTTAAATTGGTTTAGAAAAAAAATAATAATAAGAGAGTGGATGGTGAGACCCACCCCTTTTATTTGTGTTTTGTGTGACGTTAGTCACTTGTGGTGTTACGGCCGTTTTGCCCATTTTCTGTGGTGGGCATCCCGCTGTTTTTACTTCCGGTCTCGTAATTTTTTTTCCGTTTGATAATTTTTTATCCCGGGTTTTTTAACTGAAAGTATATTTATTTATCTATATATATATATATTTTTAGATAATTATTTTATTTTTCGGAATTTTCCGGATACGTTCGGAATAGTATGTTAAAGTACGATCTGTGCCGATTTTTGGTACCGTTGAAAAACTGTTAACAAGTTTTGATGTCGAAATATTTTTAGATCAAAATAATTTATTTTGAATAGAAAATATTATTTTATTCTAAATTATAATTTAGAACATTATTTATTTTGGGTATATTACTTAGTTATCTATATTGGTTTTCACTAATTTTATTCCTAGTGTGAGAAACGTATTTTGACAAAATGGTTTGTTCAAAATATTAAATGAATTTTAATTAGTGTGTTAGAGATTTCTTTGAACTGGAATTTAATTATTCTTTTACGGAAAAAACTATTTTCTAGGGGAAAAGATTTATTTTGTTTATAAAGCGATTATATTAGTAGTTCTCGGGAATGGTTGTATTTATGAGTTAGAACTGAGAGGGAATAAAATACCTTATTTAACGGTAAATATTACGTGGTTTAGGACGTGATAGCACCGGTACGTGGGAAGAAGGAAATTATCAGGAAGCGTGTGAAAGTAAGGGCACCTTCTAACGATATTATATAGTACTGAATGCGTATGTATTTGTATGAATGATTGTGTGCCCACTTGGGGTTCTTGTGAAATTGTGGTGCTATTTGAGTTGATTAATGTAAACGTGTGAAATGCTTTCATATGATTTGTGCGAAATATATGAATTGGCATGTGGTTATGATTACCTGAGACGAGATTATATAAATTGTTGCATTTGCATTTGTGTGTGCATGCATACCATAGTTGTGTGTAGGTAGTTGGTGCCGAATGGGCCAGGGTGATGTGACTGAGCCGTCACCTAATCTCGAAGATATTCTACTGCACCAGGTGATGTGACTGAGCCGTCATCGATCCTTTGAGATCAAATTGAGTCAGGTGTCTGCAAGGAGGCAACACCGGGTGTCTGCAAGGGCAGCACCTTTCGTGTCTGCGAGGCAGCACAGTTAGTGAGGACCCAAGGGGGGTATCACGACTCTATGCGGAGAGGTAAAATTCCGGGATTCATGCATGGTGAGGGTACCCGACGAATTGGGACCACCAATCCATATAGAGTCTGCATTTAGGATATATGTGCATTTACTTTGTGGTGTTAAATTGTGTTTCAATTATATCATGTGATACCTGTATATGTGTATTCTTTTCTATATGCTATTTTTAGAAAGTGACCCTCTACTATTATTATGATGTGGTTAACGACCACCCAGACTATGGGAGAGCCACAGGTTCCGCCGATCGTGTTGGGGACTGTGACCACTTGGGATTTTATTGACCAGGATCGGCCCAGTGCTTGGAGGATTGACCCGGCTTCAAGTACGGCTTACTACTACGGGCAGATAGTGATTACGACTAGACATGACACCCTGCAGATACACCAGAGCGTGATTTGGCAGACGACCCCGTTTCCAGTTCCCATGCAGGGAACAGGGGGAGTTCCAGGAGTAGCATCTATGGATCCTCAGCCGAGGGCGCAGAGGAGTTCAGAGGGAGAGACTGTACCTCGTGGTGGATTGGGAGCCACTACTTGTGGAGGATTTGAGGTGGGAGGACCTTCTGTACCTGCGAAGGTGCATGAGGAGGACATGTCTGGAGCAGCGACTGCTGTTAGACCTGGACCTTCAAGGGATCCCGCGGTATCTCGCCCGGTTTATTCCCCTAGAGTTTCTTTGGAGGGGGATAGTTTCTTTGAGATTCCAGCCCCTTCAGTAACCCCGACCATGTGGGTTGACTTGATCACCAGAGAGTCCGGGGATGTGTATAGCGTTGAACTGTATGATGTGACGTCACGAGCCAGAGCCCCTACCGAGAGTTCTTGCCTGGTCTGTGGCGAGCACCCTTGCATTTGCCCGCCTTAGTTCTTTAGCTTGTGGTTGTATAGTTCAACCCTGTTCTGATCGCGTTTTCATAGATGTGGGCCCGTCATAGTTTAGTTTTGGATATCTTTTTGGATGACTGTACCGTATACTATGATACTTCTAGTAGCAGTTGTTGTTATATTTTGGCTACAGTATGCCTTCTGTTCATGGCACCCTTATGTGTATAGGTCATGAACTAGGTGCTACATTTTGGGTTATTATATTCTACAGGTACTTACACTTTGCTCCTTCGAGGAGTTACTATGGATGCATATCTTATTATTTCAGTTTCAAAACAGTTGTTTATATTTCGAAAAATATGCGTGGTAGTTTCTTCGGATATGTAGAGCCGGCTGTGCATTTGAAAGTAACATGCTCCGTTGTTTTGGAATTCGTTAAACTTTTGACTCTGATGTTTAAAAAAAAAAAAAAAAAACAACGGGGTGTTACATCTTTCTCGCACCTTCAATTGGTATCAGAGTCTGGTTCTGTTATTGATTCACATCAAACACTTAACAGTGTCAGGAAAAGATCCAGATGTGGTGCGTAGAAGTACTCTGGGTGAGATTGAAATCCACTTACAATTTCTGTAACAGCTCAGCAGTTGACTGTGTACAAAATTGGAATCAATCTGATTACTTCTTGAGCAATTCACTGATTCTAAATAAAGTCTCATTAAAAGTGAAGAATCAGCTGATAAGATAAATTCATCAGATAAGAAACTGTATCTGTTGAATGCTCATCCTGGAAAATACGTGTGGATAAAACCACGTATATGCTTAAAAGATGAATCATCAGAAAGCAAGAAATCTTGTTTACTGAAGATTAATTCTTTATGAGTTTTTGAGATGTTTTCATGAAACGGATTAGGTTCACCCTTGACTTTCTCGTTTAAAACTCATTCTGAATCTCTTCATGTAAAGAAGAAAGATTGCTATTCTAAGACTTTGAATTTCAGAATGAAATCTGTTAAAGCCAAAATCTGAAAAATTCAAATTACTAGAAAGGATTCTGAATGAACTCTTAAGCCTCAATTGATTTAGAAATCAATCTCTAACAACTTGAGATTATCCTTATGAAATTAAATGTTGATAATATGATTTTCGATCAAGTGTTCTCAGAACCATTTGAGGTATGAAATTAGATGCTATCATTCCAGACATCTAGGTTCTCTAACTGATGTCTTAAAAGATGACGTTAATGATGTTTTTTTTGAAGAAATCAGTTAACTCATAGATATGTGTGACCAACCCCAAACAAGTTGATTAACATTGTGAGAATAAAAAGTTTCATGAAAATCATGTCTAGTGATGTACACATGGGGCATGACGATGTTTTGGTTCTGAACAAGTTCTGAAACAACCTTGAGGAACAAAGTCAGATGCTGATATGTTAATTCTTCCTTGTATAACCTCTCAAAGGTTCTCACTAAACTTGTGAAATCAACCATCATTCGAAGAAATTCTCACAAACGCAAACTGAATTCAGGCTATGAAAGGAGAACTCAACCAATTCTCAAAGTTTGTCGTTTAAGATTCAGATCCATAACTTAAGGACTGAATCTAAACCAAACAGGTTCTAGGGATCAAGGAAATAAGGAGTGAGAAGCAATAAAAAACAGTTGCAATCTGATGCGTATGAATGGGGTTATCAAATATAATTTATTGGTCACTAAAGTACTGCTCGCCTTACCAAAAGGATTGCATGTAATTGGCTAAGTTCGGATGAAGTGGTCACTCTGATCATGTTAAGTCCTAATCTCGGTTGCTATAACCTAGAGAGTTGATGAACAAGGTTAAACAAGAAAAGAAAGAAAGCCGTAATTCAACCAGGATCACATTCCAAGAAAATATTCATTTTCCTCAGAAGTCAGAACACAAGTGTATCCTGGAGAACATGGGAACCTATAGCAGCTCACTCAGAAGCAAGCAGAATCTGAAAAATTAATAATATCTCAGAAGGGAAAGCACTCAGAATAGCCATAAAAGACTCCAGAACCTCCAAGGTATGTCTGTCTTCATTCATTTTCATTATTTGAAATAATAGCAATAATTTGAACATCAGTCATATTAGGGTTATTAAAACTATAATAATACTCTCACGCATTTATGATTAGACAATTTTCAAGAGTTAAATAAGCAATCATAATCACGTAGTGTCAGCAAACTACTGCTATAGATATACTACAATTAAAGTCTATCAAATGTCATTTCACTGACTGTCACATTTATTTATAGCTAGTCTTGGAAATAATGAACCCCACGTGCTCCAGATTGACAAATAGCTATTAAATCTCAAAGTCCTTTTCACTTCATATCTAACTAGGTAGAACCTCATCTCTCAAACAATTCAACTTCGCCCAGAATGTCGTCCCACAACATTAGAGGAGAAACATCCGATCTAGAACTCCTGAAGGAATTCACTGTGAATCTAAACCTTCTGCCACAACTCAACAAAATAAGCGTTCTCTCTGGAATTATATTTCAGAATTGGGAAAATTATTTCTCCATGCTTGTTGGACCTATATTCCCTGAACTGGTGAATGAGTTTTGGGCAAATGCACGGACTCTAGAATTTGATCTTGGCAAGAATTCTATTCTATCGGTTGTGGCTGGTTGTCCAGTCTTGATCAACCCCAACCTCATAGCTAAAACCATTGGGTGTGTCGAAGATGGTGTGACTATGGAAAGAAACATTAACAACCATAGTTTCGATAGGCATTTGCACATCATTTTTGAAACAGATGGGCATCCTACTCAACCCTGCACCCTCACTCCATTTGCTAAAGATTGGTACAAGCTTATGGTGATTAATCTAAGACCAAGAGAAAGAGGAGGAGGTTGGCTGCCCAACCAAGAAAGATTGTTCATTTTCTTTTTAGTATCTAGAATCAAAATAAACCTACCTCAGTCCATGTACAACCATTTAAAGGAAGAAATTAATCTTTCTAGGGAAGACACAATCTACCAAGTTCCTTACTGCAGAGTTATCTCCCACATTCTTGACCTCCAGGGAGTAGTCGGTCATTGTAGAAGAAATGGAATGACTGAAAAATTCCTTCCTGAATTTTGTTCACCAATGACGTTCTTAGTCTAAGATAGGATTTTAGTTATTTCTATTTAACTAAGCTTATGTTACATCTTAATCGTTTTATGATTTGTATGAATATTTTAATCTAATAATGAGTACTGCTTAAAATTCACATGAAAAGACTTAGGAAGATTGTGTCATGACCTTTGATTAAAAGAATTAATTATTTATCCACTGTTTCACGCTATTTAGTATTCCTAGGAAAATCAACCGTTGTGGTTCCATCTTCCTCAAAAATAGTCTGTTTCTTCTATAAAAGCATAAACCCGAAGAGAACAAAACAACTTCCATTCAATCAAAATTCCTAGTTTCTCACCTTGTTTTCTCTCTCTCTCTCAAAATGGCATACGTCTCAATTCCCACAACCACAAAAATCCCAGTTAACAATCTCAAGGTCCTGTCAGAAACTATAGTTAACTTCAACAATCTGAAATCAAATGGATGCAACATTACTCCCTCATTGGAAATCCAAGGTTGGAAAAACTACTTCAAAAAATTGGAAGGACCAACTTATGATCATCTAATCAAAGATTTCTGGATTCATGCAAATACATCGAAAAATCTCATTGTCTCTTTCGTTTTCGGAAGAAAAATCTTCATCACTAAAAAGACTATCACAGATCTCTTGCTGCATGAAAATGACGGATTCAGAATCTCCAGAAACTTACTCAATGAAGAGAATGAAGCTAAGGTGATGTCCTGTATCTTCAAAGATGAAACCTTTTCAAACCTAAAAGAATCACTTCAAGTCTGGTTCAAAATTCTGCAAGAGAATGTTTTCCATCATCTCTCTTCAGAACAGCTGAACGATACTCAAAAATGTTTTCTATTTCTTCTACTAAAAGGAATTAAAATGCACATTCCCTCAATCCTCTTCAAGCTTCTCAAGGATGCCATCAGAAGCTCCAGAACTTGTTCTGATCATGAATGTGGTCTAATCCCCTATGGAAGACTTATCTCATACATTTTAGTTGAATCAGGATTAGTTGATGACATTCTAATTAGTGAAGGAGAATCTTGGAAGCTGCTTAAAAGCGCTGGGAAGATTCTTAGGTTTAAGAACCTTTTGAAGGAAGAAGTCAGTTTAGATAATTCACGTTTTATAGAACTGACTCTAACCCCCAGGGTTCCGGTTATAGGTTTTCCAAAATTCGCTACCTACAATGAGGCAGAATTTGGAAACTATTTGAGAAAAATCAAGGACGAAGATATCAGTGTTTGGATTAACATGAAAAATATTACTGATGTTCTTCAAGAACTCTCAGATTGGAAGGTAGGAAGAAAAGTGGTTATTAAGAAAGAGTATTCATCCAAGAGATTAAGAATCACGAATAGCGTTCTTGCATCATTCAAAGACAATGTAATCTCAAGAATTCAAACCCTCATCAATGCTTCTAGTTCTTATGTAATCCCTATGGAAGTAAGAAATGTCTGGAACGAGTTCCATGAATGGATCTCAGAAGAAATAGTAAAACACAAGAAGCTTTCAATGGCTCAAACAGAAGAAACATCACTTCCCTCAAGCTCAGATAACTCTGAAAGTCTTTCATCATCTTCTTCATCATCCCTAAGCTCCTTTCAGTCTAACCTATAGGAATCTGTTTCGTCTAGTCTAGATCTGTATGTTTTGATGAAATCCGTCTGTAATACAATCTATATCTTTATGTAATCTATATGTTTTTGTTTAAATCTTTATCTAATGCAATCTATATTTTTTTACTTTAATTTAATCTATGAACTTCTATGTTTTTAATCTTTTAAAGAGCTTCTTGTTGGTTATTTATATTTGTCCTTCAGATTAATTATGCCATAACGGAAAAATTAGTAAAATGAACCTAATTGCTTTTAAAGTACCTGAACACTAGATTCACGTCCTTCACAATTGGCTTCCATTACCTTCAATTGATATCACTCATATACTTGATCTAATTAATTATATGCTTAAATGCTCATATGCTCTAGCACTTTTTGATGATGTCAAAAAGGGGGAGAAATATAGTATGAATTTGATTGATGAATATGAATGATTGAAAGAAAGAATGCAAACTCAAACACGTAATCAATCATATAAAATGCGTTACTACTAACATTTGTTATTTGATGTTATCCGAGGAACTCTAAACAAGTTCACTAGGCATTCTAAGAACAGGAACAGGCTAAGAAGAAGAACTCAGAAGAAGTAAGAAAACTCTGAAAGCAGTCAAGACAAAGCACACATTCTCAAGATGCTTACTCAAAGGATCTGTGCAAATCAGAAGCCAAGAGCTGTCTGAAGATCAAGATTGAAGATCCAAGAAAGAAGCCGTTCTGATGTTTACCAAGAACCAATTGAAATGAAAATGATTTGGTATCAGACTAAATTAATAATTGGTAATCAGACTCATCAATCAGAGCAAAGCTGTGAATTATTATCAAATACCTTCACTAATATCAATTCATCACATTAAGGAAATACCTCTCAAGTGGTATGAGAAGAAAGTCTTCACTTGGTATCAGACTCAACATACTCTGGTATAAGACTCAGCATATCACGTGATATCAGACCAGAATCAAATCATGAGTACCAGATTCAAAATCAAGCGTTGATCGATCGCATAAATTAACCAGAAATTGGTATCTGATCTGAAATTAAGCTTTGAAAAGCCACTGATCCGTGATATTAACAAGATAAGAACCTATGGTCAATGGTCAAACTCTGAAAAGTCATACTCCACATTGGTGATTAAAATCTTACAACTCTGAATCTCGATTCTGAAGATCCCAATATATGACTTATGGTAATTAGGGGGAGACTACCCAGAAGATGAAAATATAAAGTCAAAAATCTTCATATAGTCTGAAACTCAGGGGGAGTTTCCTTTAAAGACAGTGTCTGTCTCTGATAGATAGCAAGGCTATGACTATCAGTCAAGAACTGTTCTGATCTTATGCTTAATGGAATCTGCTGAAAAGTATAAATGCTTCAGATGTCTCTGAAGATAATATGCTCTGATACGACAACAAAGAAAACTGAGTTCTGAAGATCTGAAGATGGAAGTTCTGATGAACTAGTCTAGATGCTAAAGACTCTTCGTTTTCCTAAAGACAAGATAAAGAAGTAACTCTTTTCTATTCCTATTTTGACAACTCAAGTTGTTACTCTGTATATCTTTGGATTATATGAAATCCTAGATGATCTCAGATAAAGCTTTGAGGATAACTCATTAAGGGGGAGCTGTTGTTCCAAACTCTGAATTTGTTTGCTTTGGTGATTACCTCGATAAAATGTTCAATCAAAATACTTGGTTTTGTCATCATAAAAAATGAGGAGATTGTGAGAGCAAGAATTGTCTCTACAAGTCAATCAATGTTTTGATGATAACAATAAGTATTTGTGAAAGAACCATTATATGGTCTAACGTGTGTTGTGTGCAGATCATAAGAGCTAAAGACATCAGAACCAACATACACCAGCTAGATGTACTATGATTGAATATATATATATATATATACATATAAATATATATATATATATATATATATATATATATATATATATATATATATATATGCGAAGTTACTTTGTGTGACTAAAGTCGCGAGAAGCAAGAATGCTTCTTTATCTAGTCATGATCAGCCAGATCCAAGGATGCCAAGATTGTTGTTGCAATGCTCTTGTGGATGCTCTCTGAAAGTGATTGAGATTCTGAAGATAGCGAAGCTTCTGAAGAAGTACACTATGAAAGAACCAAAGTGCGGAAAACTCATATGACTTGAAGTTCTGATGGCTGAAGGCGCTGAAGACCAAGTGGAGAAAAAATCTGAAGACTTATGGGATCTAAAGATCAAGGTTTCAAATATCAAGTTCTGAAGACTCTGAAGACAGGTTCTGAAGATTTGGAAGACTTGAAGCAGAAGAGAATAACGTTCTTAAAGACCAAGTACTGAAGTTCTGAAGACTGATTCCTAATGGACTTCTTCAATTGACTGAAGACTTGAAGCATCAGATATTATGCTAAGAAGACTCTACTCATGCTTCATCAGATTAACATCAGAAGCCACTGAAGTTTTGAAGTCTAGATATTACCGTTGTGAGTTAAATGTACACACTGCCCAAGAAAAGATGTCCGGTCACTTCTCCCTCTGCAAAAAGGAGATGTGTCAGTACAACTCATTATATCACAACGTCTCTTTTCCAAACAGCCAACAGTATTCTCAAACGGCTATATTTCTACTGGCTATTTAATGGAAATACTTTTTGTTTCTGAGGTGTCAATCACTTGTAGAATCACAAACTGAATGTTCATCTAAAAAATTGACCAAGTCATTGTGAAGATAGCCACACCGATGAGTTCTCATTGTAACACTCAGAATATTCAAAAGCTATCACTATTTCACTAATGACAATTATTGTTAAAACTCATGAAGACAAATCAACACAACAATAATTAAAAACAGAAGCTGTTGATGAAGAAGACAACATTGAAGATCTGTCAAGTCATCAACCTACCTTCTCGTCAGGACTACATTGAAGATCTGAAGCAAGGAGTTGCTGCTCAAAGCTTGCTCAACAAAGAAGACGAAGAAGAAGATCTACAAGATGTCAACAATTGTAATATCTAAATACATTCTTGTAGTTTCTTAGGAAAGCAAGGAGCTGTTGCTCAAATCTTGCTTGAACACATATGTGTGTTCTTTGTACTTAAACTTAGGAGAAACTAGCTTATTAAGAAGCATAATTTGTAATCTCCAGTTTGCCAATTCAACTAAAGGAATTGAGACACCTCTAGTGAACGTTATATCCTGAATAGATCCCTGAACTATTCAGTTGTGAGTTTAGGCCCTTGAGTAGATCACGAGGTGATCAGATACTTGAGATGACAATGGTTGAGGGTCATTGTTGAAAATCATGAAATATGGTCAATAGTGTTATATTCATTGTGATGAATCCCTGAACGGCTAGCTGTGAAATCCCAGCAGTGGGTCTGCTCGGTCAATGAACGTTATATCCTGTTGGATCCCTGAATGGTTCATTGGCTTGTTAGTCACAGTGCAGCTGTGCAAGTAGTTAGTCACAGTGCAGCTGTGCAAATGGTTAGTCACCGGCGTTGCCCGTGCAAGTGTAATCATGATTTGGTTATAGTGGATAAAGTCCTTGTGCTCAAGGGGAAATCACCTAAGGAGGGTGGACTGGATTAGCCCGCATGGTGAACCAGGATATATCGTGTGTCCTTTACTCTCTTGCTTAGTATCTCTATTTATGTTTCTGCATTGTATATCAGAACCTCATCTTAAGCAAAGTCAGAACCTTGCTGCCTATCGCTGATCAGCTTCCGCACTGCAAGTTCTGAGTTTTGTATCTTATGATCAGAACCTATATGGTTCTCATGCTCCATAATTAAGAGATCAGAATCTCTCAATGAACATTGAAGGTTCTTGAGCGTCTCCTTATCAAAATACGAAAAGTTTATAAAAGAGTGAATACACAATTAAAACCCCCATTTCTTGTGTCTTTCTCGCACCTTCAAGTCTGACATCAAATCTTTCTCCATCAAATGGTGTCTCCCCAGTAAAAACTCAGCGAGAAGTTTGATTAAGAGCACTACAAATAGTGTTCCTTGTCTAGGAAGAAACTCGACAAGAAGAAAAGAGAGACCAGTTCCGTGGCTGAAGACCCGGATCGAGGGGAAGTTTATTTCAAAAGAAAACTGAGACCACTTCCTTGGCTGAAGACCAAGATCGAGGGGAAGTTTATTTCAAAAGAAAATTGTGACCAGTTTCATGGCTGAAGACCAGGATCGAGGGGAAGTTTATTTCAAAAATAACTGAGACCAGTTCTGTGGCTGAAGACCAGGATCGATGGGAAGTTTTACCCTTTTCTAAGTAACATTACTTAGCAAAAGAAGATGGATGATCAAACCTCTACCATTCATAACCACAGTCAAAATTTAGGATATTTCGATATTTAATCCTCTTTTAACTTGAATGCCCGAACATCTTTGCCATTCACACCTTCAGGTCCAAGAAGATTAAATAGGGGCATCTGTCATACCCCAAATTTTGACCACCAAGATTTCCCATCATTGTGCAAATCATCATCATAATATGGATGTACCATCATACCTCATCAATCTTCTCAAGGATTGTTGAGCACTCACCTCAACCAAGAATTAGGGCTTTAAGCCCTCTCAGAGTACTTAGACAAAGGATCAATCAAGAATGGACATGATCCTCAACTTGTCTAGCCTCTCAAACACCCATAAAGGATCAAGAGGTCTCCCACATCAAGAATCAAGCACAAGGTTGTAAGAGCAAGAGGTGTCTCTGCAAGTCATCTATATGTTTTGATGATAACAATGAGTATATGTGAAAGAACTATTTTATGTTCTAATGTGTGTTAAGTGCAGATCATAATCATGGAAGATATCAGATCCAACAAACACCAGCAAGATGTGCGTGAATAATTATATGCGAGTTACTATGTGTAACATAAGTCACAAGAAGCAAGTATGCTTCTGTATCTGATCATAATCAGATAGATCCAAGGATGTCGATATTGATGTTGCAATGCTCTTGTGGATGCTACTCTGAAAGTGGTTATGATTCTGAAGATAGCGAAGCTTCTGAAGAGATAATCTTCTGGAGAACCGAAGTGCTGAAGATTCTCATGACTTGAAGTTCTGAAGGCTGAAGGCTCTGGAGACCAAGTGCAGAAAGACTCTGAAGACTGAAGTGTTCTAAAGATTATGGTTCTAAAGGTCAAGTGCTGAAGATTCTGAAGACCAGGTTCTGAAGACTCTGAAGACTTGAAGCATTGAAGATAAAAGGTTTCAAGACAAGTGCTGAAGCTCTGAAGACAGATTCCTAATGGATAAGTTCTGAAGACTGAAGACTTGAAGATTCCGAAGACCCAGTTATAAAGTCTCTACTCATGCTTCAGTTAATTACCATCTGAAGCCTCTGAAGATTTGAAGATAAACATTACCGTTAGCAATGATTGTACACCGTACTAAAAAGATCTATCCCATCACTTATTCTACAATAAAAAGAAGATATGGCAGTACAACTTTCATCATTACATAATGACTCTTTTCAAATAGCCAACAGCTCTTCAACGGCTATATTTTACTTAGCTATTTAAAGAAAAGGAGTATGCGCTTCTGAAGGTGTCGATGTGATGATAGTCGCAATGATCAGTTATCGTTGTTACACTAAACATTTAAAGTTATCACCATTAACACATGACCATTGTTATTGACGCTCAAAGATCATCATTCAACACAACAATAATCAATTGGAACAGAAGTTGTTGATGAACAAGACAACATTGCAAATCAGTCAAGTCATCAACCAACTTCATCATCTGGGCTATATTGAAGATATGAAGCAAGGAGTTGTTGCTCGAAGCTTGCTCAACAAAGAAGATGAAGAAGATCTACAAGATGTCATCAACTGTCAAATCAACATACATCTTTGTAGAATCTAAAGATAGCAAGGAGTTGTTGCTCATATCTTGCTAGAACACTGTGTGTTCATTTGTACTTAAACTTAGGAGTTATCAGCTTGTTAAGAAGCATCAATGTAATCTCCAGAACAACTAATTCTATGTGAATTAGGATTCCTCGAGTGATCAGTGTGATCGGAGACTTGAGAAGACAATGGCTTGGTGTCATTGTGGAAATCCTGAAATATGGTCAATGATGTCATATCTCAAAGAGGACCAATTATGGGTCAGACTCTTGTGAGATCACTGATGGAACTTATTGAAAATCCTGGAAGAATGGCCAGTAACGTTATATTCGTTAGCTCGGATCACTGAACGTTTAGCTGTGAAATCCTGATAGTAGATCTGGCGAGATTGGAACCTATTGGGTCAATGTTCGTTATATCCATTAACTTGGATCCCTGAACGATTCATTGTGGGTTAGTCACAGCTACTGTTGTACAGGTTGTTAGTCACCGGCGTTAGCCCGTGCATCTGTAATTGGAGTTTAATTATAGTGGATTAAGACCTTGTGTTCATGGCAAAATCACCATGGAAGGGTGGACTGGACTAGCTTGAGAATGGCTCAAGTGAACCAGGATATATCGTGTGTTCTTTACTCTTGCTTATGCTTTGAATTATTGTTTATGTTTCTATATCTGTTATCAGAACCTTGCATAGCAAGTCAGAACCTTGCAACTTAACTCTGATAAGCTTCCGCATTACAAGTCTGATTAATGCATCGCTTATTCAGATTCTCCCTGTTGCTTATGCTTCATGCATCACATAGTCTGAATGATGCATCGTGAGTCAAAGTCTCTCAACGCAACTCTGATATTCTCTTAGCGCATTAACAATAAGAGGCGAAAAGTTTGTAAGAGTTAAAACACAATTCAAACCCCTCTTTCTTGTGTCTTTCTCACATCTTCAATTGGTATCAGAGCTCTGGTTCTATTATTGATAAGATATCAAACACTTAACAGTGTCAGAAAAGGATCCAACTATGGTGTGTAGAAATACTCTGGGTGAGATTTCAATCCAATTACAATTTCAGTATCAGTTCAGAAGATGACTGTGTACTAAATTGTAATCAAATGGATTACCTGAGCAAGTAATTGATTCTTGAAGTTTTGCAGTTGTCAACAATAGAATCTTCTACATTAAAGCTTGGAAGAAGATTGAAGAATCAGCTGATAAGATAGATTCATCAGATAAGAAGTAGTATCTGTTGAATGCCTATCTCAGAAATACGATTGGATAAACAACGTATTTGCTCAAGATTAGATCATCAGAAAATAAGAAATCTTGTTTGCTGAAGATTACTTCTCTATGAGTTTTGAGATGTTTTCAAGAAATAGATTAGTCCACCCTTGACTTTCTCATATAGAGCTCATTAAGAATTTCTTCATGTAAAGAAGAAAGATTGTTGTTCTATGATTTTGAACATCATAATGAAGTCTGCAGAAGAAACCAGAAAACTGAAGAATATTCATAAAGAGGAAATCTAGTGAATCATTAGGAATCTAATTCAGGATGATTTCTATATATTGATTGAAATAACGCAGACGACTAAGTCATGTTAATTTGAGATTCTATCTCAGTTGAACTGACTGTAATTGGTCAGAATGTTATCTGATATTTCTCTCAGAAATTCATGTTGCATAAATTCTGGAATCAGAAGATGCTCGAATAGATGCAAAGACAGAATTCATCTACTTGAAGCCAAAAAGGATTTAAGTCACTGATGTTTTTCAGAATAAAGAAATCAGTAGACATTCTTTTCAGAAGCAGATATGCTATCAATCCCTTGTTGGACTAACTCTAAATAAGTTAGATCAACATTGTAAGAACAAGATTGTCATGCAAACTATGTCATATGTTACACACATGTTTGATGATACTTGTATTCGAACAAGCTCTGCATATGTTCAAGTGAGAAGATGTTATGAGATGTTAATCAATTCTCTCTAGCATATAACCTCTCAGCAGTCATGTTCAAGCTAAGGAATGCCTGATCTTTTAAAAGAAAACATCTGTTTAGAAGAGACCTTGATGGAAGAAAGATGTTCTGTTGGTCTGAATATCTGTATCTGAAGATTGCTCTCAGAAGTCAGATGAATGTTTCTAAATGAAAAAAGGGAAAAATCATCTGAAGAGAAGATTGATTCTAGTTCTCAAAACTTGAGAATCAAAGTTCATAAAACACCGACATTCTTTAACGACAGAATACAGGAAAATGTGAGAATCAGCAAATATTCGATAGACCACTCTGAAGGAAGCAGAAGTTGAAAGATGATAATCAGAAGTTCAGAGTCAGAATAGAAAACATTCAGATGAAGTATCACAGTGAAGATTTCAGATTCTCTAAGAATAAGAATCTGTGGAGATAACAAGAAACCAGAATAAAGAGAATCTGAGGAAAGTCAGAAGCCTAAACTCAAGACGGATTCAGAAAGGAAAGCACTCAAATATAAAATCGCTGTGAAAAGATTTCAGAATCTCTAAGGTATGATTCTCCTTATCTATGACTGATTAAATAATAGTGCAAGTCCAATTTGTGAATTTTCTGATGAGTAAAAATATTCATGATGTGAAATATTCTCTCTTTCCAAGAGAAAATCTTTTGATCAAATCTCTGAACAATGTGTGCACTCAACGTACCTTAGTCATAAATGCGAATCTTAAGTAATCATGATACATCCCTAGGTTAGGCACAACTCATTTTACCTAATTAGATGTATATAAGTCACCTATTCCTATCAAAAGATATCACACTCAAGTCATTCTATCATAAAACCATTAGTGTCAAAATTCTGTCTTCCATTCACTATCATGCCTCCACTAACCTTTCTAGGAAATGAAGATTTTCTTGAAATTATTTCTGAAAAACAATTTGTGATTGATGTTCCTCCTCTTACGAGTAACATTGCTAATAGTCTAGTAGATGTGTTATATAATCAACAGTGGACTAGATACTCCACCTTGTTGGAGAAACCCATTTACGTGAATCTAGTTAAGGATTTTTGGAAGCATGCTTACCTTGATCATGAAAGTAGGTGTATCACCTCTTATGTTTTTGAAGTCCCCATCTCCATCACTCCTTTCTCAGTCACTCTCGCAACTGGATGTGAAAATGTTGGAATCACTGTTGATTTTGATAGAAATAAGTTCTTTGTTGCTAATAGACTTGCCTTTCTTCATGACCTGTCGTCGGGATATAAACCTCTCATTCCTGAAAATCTCCTACCCATTCCCAAAGCCTGGTACAAGCTCGTGTTGTCCAACTTCCTTCCTAGAGGAGAAAACCATGACATACTGCGATATCATGATCATGAATTCATTTATTTTCTAATGAATGATATTCAGATAAACCTACCACACACAATCTTCAACTGTCTCTGGAAATCTGTCTCTGAATCCATAAACCGCACAGTCTTACATTCCTTATGGAAGAATTTTGTCTGAGATTTTATTCAGAGATGGAATAGTGAATATAATCAAAGAAACAATAGCAGAAGATGGTCTTGAAAACTCTCCAGAAGACTGCTTGTTGAAGACAAACTGTGAAATCTTTAGTGACTAAAAAAAATAAGACTTATCTCTGCTTAACAGTATCTGTTTTATGCATGTACTTCTGGTGTTTATCTAAATTGTATTTGTTCTAGTCGTTTTACTCATGTAGGTTTGCCCTTAATTTATTTAGGTCTGATCAATAGTTAAATTTGTATCCGTGAATCCTTCTTAATTAATGAAGTATTTTCTTTTTCTGAAGCTTATTTCTTATGTTTATTATATCACTTCTTAAAGTTGAACTTAAATAATTCAAGAATCTGATATACACTAAGAGAAATTTGGATTTATTTAAATAAGTTTCGTATGCATTCTTACATGTATCTATAGAAAGACATATGAAAGATTTTGCGTGGCTCAAGAAACCTTCATCATTAAAATATGTCTGTTATATTTGCCACTCATAGGAGAGCAGTCATCACCCACGATCAATTGACATTTCCCCATTAAGAGATTAACTGCTCCTTTTATTTTCTCGTGTATCTATGTCTCTTAGCATACCCTAGGCAATCATAACTGAGCTAGGAAATAGTAAATGCAAATCTTTTGTATCGATTCAGTCGCTACTCTCATTTAATTTCTTTTGTATCGATTCAGTCGCTACTCTCATCTAAGGGATGTATAGAGCTGGCATGTATCAGTCCATGATCAACCAAATGAGTCAAGATAAACTCAAGCATCATAGGACCATAGGCCTGCAAGATTGACCCAAGTCAATGGCTAGAGGAGACTTTGGGAACAAGACAAAGTTCAATGGATAATGGAGTGATCCAGCCTTCATTCACTATTGCTCCCAAAACAAACTTGCTCTACTATAAATAGAGCTTCTTTTTTATCAATTCAAGTACACCAAAGCATAACAATACATGCTTTCCTTCAAATCACTCTCAAAAAAACCAGATTTTGTTTCTCTTTCAAGCCACTATCGAATTTTCAATTTGAGAGCAATTCAATCAAAACCAATCATGCCAACACCTCACATACATCATATATGAGTGATCCATAACCTTAAAACTCATCTGGAACATCAGAATCACAAAGTCACCCCCCATTTGCTCAAGCTTTTTGGCCTATTTGCAGTTGAGGTGCCACAACAAGTTCCAAGTTGATTCAATCCATTCCAAGCTTTCAAACACGTTACTTGAGGTCCATTGAAGTTGTCCAAATCATTACACAACATATGTAACACCTACAACTGGGGATTCAATTTCCTCTTATAGAGGTAAGCCTGACACTCTCAAACTCTATGATCCATGCATCATAAATGTGTTTTTAAGTTACAAACATGTTTATGCACTTATGTAGAGTGTTTCCCCTCAATCAATTGTTATGTATGAATCATGTATAGGATTTCATAGTGTTCTTGCAGAAATTAGGGTTCTTGAGTTCATCATTTGATTTCTCACTCCACACTTAATATAAATGCAATTAATTGGTACCATTGGAACCCTTGTTCAAAAACGAGCAAGTTTCATGTTTACAAAAGTCAAAACCATTGAGTAATCAGAGATATATGAGAGGTTTTGCAAATCTGGGGAAGAAGAACACGCGCGAGCAAGAACATGTATTCTTGGGGCCATTTTTAAAATTTTTGAATTTTTGAATTTTTTATGTTTTATTAATTGATTTCAAAAATTAATTTCTCTCTCATTTTTTATCATTTTTGTTTGGTTCTTTTTTTAAAAAGTCACAAAAATGTTAATTTATTTTATTCTACAAAAAAATCACATTTATATTATTTATTTAATATAGTTTGATTTTTTTAATTTAATTTAATTTTGTTTGTTTTTAAACATTTTTAAATGAAATTCTCACCTTGATTTTTCAAAACCAATTGGATTTCAAGCTTTCATGTGATTAAACATGATTTTTCAAAATATTTTTTAAAGTTGACAACTTGTTTTTTAACATATTTGATATTTTGTATCATTTTATATTTAATTTCCTTTAAAAATTATATTTTTTAATTAAAATTAGGGTTTCTATTAATTTATCAAACACTTTTCAAATCACTTTTGGGCCTCTTGGTAGAGCGTAAGTCCCATCCCTTTGTAACTAAATAATTTAGGCCTCAGTCATTGTATAAGTCCCGATACGATTTTAAAAATCTCGGCACCATCGCCATTTTCAAAACAATTTTCATCTGGGCCTCTCCTTGAGTTGTATAAGTCCCATTTTTCTTCTTTTCAAACATTTTTGGGCATCTAATAGAGTGTAAGACTCAACCCCCTTTGTACATAAATAATTTGGGTCTCAGTCGTTGTTTAAGTTCCTACGCGATTTTCAAAATAAACGGCGTGATCGCTGTTTTTCATCTGGGCATCTCCTTGAGTTATAAGCCCCAACTCTTGTATAAAAATAACACTTTTGGGCCACTAATAGAGTGTAAGACCATCCTGTTTGTAAATACGATAATTTGGGCCTCAGTCATTGTATAAGTCCCTCTGTGGTTTTCAAAACTACGACGTGATCGTCGTCTTTTCAAAAGAGATCATCTGGGCCTCTCCTTGAGTATAAGCCCCAAACTTCCTTTTAAAACAACTTTCTTTTTCATTAAAATTCAAATTCAAAGTTTTATCAAAACTTTCTTCAGTTTTTTGAAAACCTAACCATACAGCTGCAGTTAATATGCTTGGGCTTTCATCAGACTGTAAGTCCCACTATCTCTTCAATACATACTTGTTTATATATATATATATATATATATATATATATATATATATATATATATATATATATATATATATATATATATATATATACGCTTGTACATACTTGCTTAGAGTTTTCCCCATCAGTTAGGTCTAGGTTTAGGTCAAACCAGAGGTTACTCTTTCAACATAGTCCAAAACTAGTTCCCCGTAGGAAATTCCAGATACAGTCTTGCCTCCTCTTGGGCTTATATAATATAAAACAAAAAAAGGCATTATTCCCGGTGAAACTTTTCTCAAGACTGTCCAAATTTATAAATATATGTGTACAAAAAATTCATTTCCCATGAGAGGATTAATTCCCAGTGAAACCTCTCTTGAACTTTTCTTAGGTTTGGACCCACAGGCTTCCTAAAAGTTCCCCAGCCTCCTCTTGGGCTTAGTACAAGGACCCCCAGGCTTCTTAGAAGTTTCTCAGCCTCCTTTTGGGCTTAGTATAATGACCCAAAGGCCTCCTACATGTATAGGATAGAAATTAGTCATCTTTGCTAGTTCAATCCTTAGGAGAGTCAGAACTCCAGAATATCATACCAGTCTAGGGTTGATATTCATCCCATAAAACCACAGCCTCCTCTTGGGCATCATACAAATATCTCTCTTTACAGCCATAACCTAACACCACATGAGAGACTTGGACAGTCTCAGCCTCCTCTTGGGCATTATACAAAGATCATTCTCCAGCTAAGAGTCAACCTCTTCATACAAGTTTCCTAAAGGCACAGGAAAAACCCTGATCATTTCATCAATATACTAATCTCCAACAGAGTTAAAACCTCCATAGGTTTTCAAACTCAAGGTTTAAACCTTCACCTTAAAAAACCCCAGCCAGGGTAAATTTACCATCAATAAAACCCTAATAGAATCAGATCCATGTGGTATCTGATACTATAACTCTCCCTTTGATCCCCAGAAAGAGTAAAACTTTTGGGATTCCCTAACACATATTGGACTTGTCTCTGGATTTCAATAATCCTCAGCAGAAGCCAGTCATCTCTTAGGCTTCATATAAGAATTTCCCCAACCAACCTCCTTTTAGGATTTATATAATGATTTCCTCAATAGAGTCAGCCTCAATCTTGGGCTTTGTACAAGACAGATAAAACCTCCCCAGTAGAGTCAATCTCTTTTCAGCCTCAATCTTGGGCTTTGCACAAGACAGATATAAAACTCCCGAGTGGAGGAAATCTCTTTTCAGCCTCAATCTTGGGCTTTGTACAAGATAGATAAAACCTCCCCAGTGGAGTCAATCTCTTTTCAGCCTCAATCTTGGGCTTTGTACAAGACAAATATAAAACTCCCCTAGTAGAGTCAACCTTTTAGCTTCAACCTTGGGCATTGATCAAGGCACACAAAAATCAACATCCCCTCAAATGAGACCCCGAGTCTACTCTGCAGGAGGATATTTTCTCTATACATCACATATCAAAACAAACAGTCAAAACCTTTTTCCTATATAATTGCTGTAAGTGGCACACTTGTTGATTCAAAATCCAAGCTGGAGTCTTTCTTTTATATATCCTGGTCAAAAATCATCTTTCATCTAACTGCTGTAAGTGGCAAGCCTCTGGATTATTTACATCCATGCCAATGTCCCTCTCTTAGCATGAAATATTCATAAGGAAAAATGGCATTGCTCAATATTGTGTTAAAGTTTCTTCCTTCATGACATCACCCTTATAAAGGAAATTATGGCATTGCTGGATTCTCATATCCCAATTAAAGTAATTTTCCTTTATAACCAATTACCCAACATTTGTGATGAATAGGTGAGATATTCTCCCTTTAGAGATCGCCAATTCTCTCTCACTCAAACCTTTAGCTTCAATCTTGGGCTTTGAACAAGACACAAATACTCAGATAGCTTCAATCTTGGGCTTTGAACAAGACACCAAACACATTTTTCCTCCCATAGAATAGGAGGAACTACGATTGCTCTGATTTCCCAGATATCTTTACGGGAATACGTAGGCATAAGATTGCAAAATCTTAGCGAGCACACAAATTAAAAACTTTCGGTCCAGTACCTTCCCAAAAACAACAGAAAACCCGAAAACAACAAAAACACTCTCTCAACACTCCCAAAGGAGAAACTTTCCCAACCTATGACATATAAACACAAGAAAGCATTTAAATATAACAGAGAAATATGTAATGCAAAGTCTATGGATAACCATATATACACTGAGTGTTGACAACTTCCCTTTGTATAACCAAACCCTAACCCCCCCCCCCCCCCCCCCAATCTTTTAGCATTTGTTAAAGAAAACATTTGCGTGCAAGGTTAGTTTTAGATAGCTTCCCTTTCCTTTCTAGCTTCATAGGATAAATAAGAAATCAGAAAGTAGCACCCAATTCCAACCATTGCGGTAAGGTGGTGGCGTCATCGACAAAAATCGCACACTACACTAAGGGTGAGACACTTTAATGATTCCCTTGCCCAAAGGCCAACGGCTTTCTTGGAGAAGTTGGTGACATGTGCACAATCATATATAAAAGGCAAGGAAAGCAACGCCAAAAACAACATCCCATTTTTCCACATAATCTCTAAGAAAATAGTTTTGAATCTCAATGTGTTTGGTCCGTGAATGAAGTATCAAATTCTTAGTGAGGCTTATTGCACTAGTACTAACTCACTTAATCGAAATACAACCAAGTTTTAAATCTTAATATAGTTATTATTATTTTAGCCATAAGACTTATGAACAACAACTACCAACGGCTACATATTCAGCCTCGACTGCAGAAAGAGAAACAATATGTTGCTTTTTATTGTGCCAAGAAACTAAACAACTTCAAAATAAGTGAGAGCTACCACTAGTGCTTTTCCTATCTGACTTGCACCCCGCGAAATCAGAATCAGAAAAACCTACAAAGCTACAAGAACTACCTCTAGGATACCAAATATTGTGATGAAGGGTTCTTTTAAGATACCTCAAAATATGTTTGATGGTCTTAAAGTGGGATTCCGTTAAGATATCTTGAACATGTGTACACATTAATTATGATAATATGGCCTAATGTTGTTAAATAGAGTAAGGATCCGATTATACCTTTATACCTGGTGATGTCGAAATCCATTCCTCTTTCATCTTTGACAATAAGCATATTTAAGGCCATGGGTGTTGATACACTCCTCGAATATTTATATCAAACTTCTTAAAAATCTATTAGGAGTATTTCATTTAACTTATGAAAGTGCCTTCTTCAGCTTGCTTGATTTGCATTCCTAAGAAATATGTCAGCTCACCCATAAGAAAAATCTCAAATTCTTTCTGCATTTAACTTGCAAATTCTCGACAAAGAGATTCATTAATAGACCAAAAAATAATAACATCTACATAAATTTGAACTAAGAGAATATGTTTTTCCTAATGTCTTATAAACAAAGTGGTGTCCACTTTCCCACGGTCGAATCCTTATTTGATAAAAAATCCACTCAATAACTGTAGCGAGCAATTTTGGACGTGGTTCTTAAGCACTGTCGCTCTGGGGTTAATACAGGTCGATTCATTTTTTATCCTATTGAGCTGACTACGGAAGGGAAATAGATGTCTCCAATTAACCCTGCTTGCATACTGAGTTTAAACAGCGGTCTGTTAGGTTACGTATGCTATATGGTAATGGGGCCTCTTTCTTCTTACTTTGTTTAGAATGAAACACCGGGAATGTTCATGGGGAATTTTGTTAGGATGCTAGGACTGATGATTTTCGATTGATATGTGAAGGTACGGGATTTGGGGCTTTGGATTAGTGTGCTCGCTAAGATTTTTCTTTCAATCTTATGCCTACGTATTCCCGTTTACCGAAACAGAGAAATCAGAGCGATCGTAGTTCCTCCTATTCTATGGGAGGAAATGGTGTTTTGGTGTCTTGTTCAAAGCCTAAGACGTGAAGCTAAAGTCGGTTGGTATCTTATTCAAAGCCCAAGATGTGAAGCTAAATGGTCTATTTGTATCTTGTTTGAAGCCCAAGATGTGAAGCTAAAAAGGTGTTGTCATTAGAGAGAATTTGTCATCTCTAAAGGGGGTCTGTTTGTCACAACTGTTGGGTGACTGACTATAAAGGAGGATTACTTTAACCGGGATATGTAAATCCTAGAAATTCCATAATTTCCTTTATAGGGGGTTTTAACCTGAAGGAGAAGACTTTAACTCAGTGTAGAGCAATGCTATCTTTCCTTAGGAATTTCTCATGCTAAAAGAGGGACAGTGGCGTGGATGTAAATAATCCAGAGTCTTGCCGCTTACAGCAATTAGATGAGAGGAGTTGTTGATGTTTGTATCCTATGAACGAGGCACAGTTTTGATGCTAAAAGGTTGATTGACTCAACCGGGGCTTTTCTTATACAAAGCCTAAGAGGAGGCTATTGACCCAACAAGAGGATACTTTTGTGTCTCGTACGAAGCCCGAGAGGGAGGCTAAAAGGAGTTGACTCAATAAGAGAGTGCTTTTAGATGTGTCTTGTATGAAGCCCAAGACGGAGGCTAAAGGTTGACTCAACAAGAGAGTCTTTTATACTCAACAAGAGAGTGTTTTGTATCACGTACGAAGCCCGAGATGGAGGCTAAAAGAGAGATTGACTCAACAAGAGAGTCTTTTATACTCAACAAGAGAGTGATTTTGTATCTCGTACGAAGCCCGAGATAGAGGCTAAAAGGATTATTGACTCAACAAGAGAGTCTTTTTGTATCTCGTACGAAGCCCGAGATAGAGGCTAAAAGAATTGCTGTTTCAGTTGAGTGACAGGTCCAGTAGGTTGGTTAAAAGAGAAAATCAGTTCTTATAAAGAGACTAATTAAAGTTAAGGCTATGCTTTGGAATTGATCAGAGGATCAGGGTTATTTCCTGTTTCTTTAAGGAAATGGGGAATCCAGAGGGTATTGGAGACGATCCGAGTCTACTGGTGTTTTTCCCTACTTGAGAATTCCTTTGAGACTTAAGGAGATTAGACTGTCCAAGTCTAGAGTTTTATCTTTTGTACTATGCTTAAAGAAATAGTAGTAGTACGTTCACGGTAGAAAGATCGAGACTCGTTGAAAGATTGTTCTATTAAGATGACTAATTTCTGTTCCTATACCTCTAGGAGGTCATCGGGACAATTTGTACGAAGCCCAAGAGGAGGCTGGAAACTTTTAGGAAGCCGAGGGACAATTTGTACGAAGCCCAAGAGAAGGCTCTCTTCCCGAAGGAAGAATCCTTATACGAAGCCTAAGAGGAGGCTGTGAATACTTCTAAGAAGCCGTTGGGTCCTTGCACAACGCCTAAGGGGAGGCGAGGATGCTTTTAGGAAGCCTGTGGGTCCCCAAACCCTGAGAAATTCAAGACATGCTATTCACAGAGAATAGATTAAGCCAGGAAAGTTGGGGAATTTGGAAGAAACTTAAGAGATGCCATTCATAGAGAAAAGATCATCTCTAGGGAGTAGAGTTTCTTTGACAACTTCTAAAGGTGACAGTCTGAGAAAGGGTTCAAAAAGGATCTGCCTTTCACATCTCCATATTGTTTAACCCCAAGAGGAGGGAAGACTGTATCTAGTAATCCTATGGGGGATCTAGTTTTGTCTATTTAAGAGTGATCAACAGGGCTTAGTGCTAGACGTAGTTGCTGTGGAAACTCTAAATATCTATACTAGTATTAAACAGTTGATATGAGTTTATGAAATAAGACTTACAGTGAAACAGCCCCACAATACAGTTATACGTATATGAAAGCGGATAAAGAAAGCATATAAACACTTACTTGGTTGTAGAGCTTCCATGATGTTTGGTTAGTTGTTCAACAAAGAAAAATTGAAAATAACAGTATATTTGAAATTAAAGGAGAAAGTATTTTGAAAAGATGTTGGGGCTTACAGCTCAAGGAGAGGCCCAAGGTTTATCAGTGATTACACTGTCGTTTTGTACAGAGAGACTTATACAAGTGATTGAGGCCCAAGAAAGGTTTTCTGTACAAGGGGATGGGTCTTACACTCTCGCAAGAGGCCCAAGTGTTTAAAGAAAAAGAATGGGGCTTACAACACGAGGGTAGGCCCAGATGATTGGTTTTTTTATTGGCGATCGTGCCAAGGTTTTATTTTAACGCAGGGGGACTTATACAATGTCAGAGGCCCAAAAAGTTTTGGTTAAAATGGGATTGGGTCATACACTCTAATAGAGGCCCAAAAGATTTATTCTTGTACAAGTGGTGGGGCTTACAGCTCAAGGAGACGCCCAGGGTCATTTGTTTAAAAATGGCGATCGCGCCGAGATTTTTGAAAACGCGGTGGGTCTTATACAATGTATTGAGGCCCAAAATGGTTTGGTTTTCAAAGGGGGTTGGGTCTTACACTCTAATAGAGGCCCAAGAATAATTTTGAATGGGTCTTATAGCTCGAGGAGAGGCCCAAGGTTTGTTTTTCAACGGACGATGATCGCGTCGAACTTTTTGAAATACAACGGGACTTATACAATAAGTGAGCCCCAAAAATAGGTTTGTATTTACAAAGGATTGGGTCTTACACTCTATTAGAGGCCCAAGTGTTTGAAATTGTTTGATGAGGGTGAAAATCAAAGAAACCCTAATTTGTTATTCTTTAAAAGTAAATATTTAAAGAAAATCAAATAAAATACCAAATAAGTTTGAATAAACCATTTGTGATTTTTGTTTAAGGTTTGAGAAATGAGGGATTAATCACAAGATGAATTAAAACTCACTTGGTTTTGATTTTCAAAGTAAATATTCACTTTTAAAATGTTTAAAAACATTAAAAAGGAATTTATTCACAAAAATACTAATTATATTAAATAAATAATATAAACTTAATTTTTTTGTGGAATAAAATATTTCAACATTTTTGTGATTTTTTGCAAAAAGAACCAATAAAAAATAATTAAAATTGAAAGAGTTTTTAATTTTTCAATTAATTAATAAAACATGAAAATATTGGAAAAAATAACAAAAATGTGAAAAAACACAAAATGGCATGGGTGAGGTTTGAACCCACGACCTCAAGGTTATAGGGTGTGCGCCTTACCACTGGGGTGGTGATACATCCATTGCTTGAAGTGAAACCACAAATATACAAGGCTTGCCTTGTTTTCTAGGCCTGGCCAAGGCAAGGCAAGGCAAGTTTTGCCAAGAAACGGGAAGGTCCATAACTTTCTCATTTCTCCATGGTTGGGGACAAAATTTATATGCATCTGGCTTAGAATTTCACAAGGAATCCAATGGTGGTGGTATTTTTTTTAGATTATACTCCCTCCTCAAAACCTGATAGTGGTTTTGAAAAAGGCCTAAATTGCATTTTCTATGCTGCACTTTGATACAGGCATGAATTACATGATGAATTGGTTCAAACACAACATATATAACATGTATGAGGTGTGTATGATCAGTGGACTTCAAAGCAATGCATATTTTGGAAAGTTCAAGTCATGATGCTTACCTCTTTTTGAGCTTTTGGAGTTTTCTATGCAATCTGCCAAACTTCTTGTTCTAGAAATGGTTTGATGCTTTGAACACTCTTAAATGATCCCTTAGAAGCTTTGAGGATGGTTGGAATTAGCTGGAACCTGCAAAAACACAAACTGATCCTTTCTTGCAAAAGGGGTTAAAATGACCAAAATAACAACTCTCTCAAATGGTGTTCCAGATGGGGGGAACCATTTGGGATAGTTCAAGGATGTTATTTGGAGTGTGTTTGATGTTTTATCTGGTTTGGAAAGTGACTGAATCAAGACATGGCTTGAAAAATGCACAAAAGACCTATTTTGAGGTTTTGAGATGTGACTTTGTGATTTTGGTGTTACAGGTCACTTTTGATAGTTTGGATCACCTACATATGATGTTTATGAGGTGTTAGGATCATGAGTTGTGATGGAAATTCTCTCTAACTCAAAAACTCACAGTTACCTTGCTAAAGAAGGCATTTTGGCCTAAAGAGAGGGATTTTGAGGAAAGCATCTGTTTGATGGCTTTGGTGTACTCAAATTGAGAACAAATGAGCTCTATTTATAGTAGAGCAAGTTTGTTTTGGCATCAATAGTGAATGGCAACTGCAGCAGAGGTTTGGCCAATGGTTGTACTTTGGAATCCAAGTCTCCTCTAGCCATTGACTAGAGGTTAGGGCACAGGGCTGTGGTTCCCATGGTCTTGGATAAGTCTTGACTGAATTCAGTTGGAAATGGCTCAGTCCATGCCACCTTGGTGTATGCATTGAATGCTCAAATCCAAAATTGAAGTCTTGTCCCTCTTTTAGGCAATTCTAGGTTTGGCATGATACTTCTTGTTCCAAGGACTTTGGAGGCTTGGCTCAGTGTTTGTCCCCTTTAGATTTGATCCTCAGATGTGTCCAAAGTGATGACAAGGCTTGGAATTATCTGATTTTTCCAAATCGAGCAAAAATGCTAAATTCTGCCTAGCCTTGGCAGTTTTCAGCAAGGCATATTGCCATTGTCATATCTCATGGCCCAAGTGGAATTTGGTGATGTTCTTGGCCATTTTAGAAAGCCCTCATATAATACAACAACTGTTTGATCATATTTGGTTTTGATACCTTATGGATCCAAGTGAAAAATCCCTCTACATTTGGAAAAAAGTGAAGGCAGATTCTGACTTAGTGAAAATTTCACTAAGTGTTGGAAAAAGTGACATTTTCACTTTTTGGATTTTGATCACTCCATAACTCAAAATCCATGAGGAATTTGAAGAGAGGTCAGTTTTAAGCTTTTGTAGAGGGTAATGAGATCTACAAATCAAGCTTTGGATGGGGAAAATGGCTTTGTGGTTTAGGAGTTATGATCCTCCAAAGTTGGTACCCTTGCCACTTTGTTCATAACTTTGAAAATTTTCTAAGTTTTTATGGTTACCCCTTTTACAAGTTATCCCACTTTTCTTGATTTTTCTTGATGAATGATGATTCAAATCATACATTAACATCATTTTAGGGTTAAAAAACCATAATTGTGAAAAATTTCAAAAAGTCAAAGTTGACTTTTGTGCACAGTTGACTTTTTATCAGATGAATTCCAAACTGTGTCATCCTTTAGGAAATAATGTACTTGACCTAAATCAAACTTGATGGACATGTTCCATGGGTGTTATAGGGTATATTGAATCATGTCCTAGGGTTTGGGAGCATGTCCTGGTCAAAAGTCAAAGCTACAGTTGACTTTTCTCGCGAAACCCTAATTGTGGTGCTGATGAAATTGAGACTTGTTGCTCAAGCTTTCTGGACCAATCCATTATTACAAATGGATCAATTTGGTATGTTGGAGATCCTCAAATAATGTCTTGAGGTCTTGGCTCATGATTTGTCCCAAAAGTCAACTTAGGGGTGAATTAGGTCAAGAAACCCTAATTCCTGATTTTTGATGTGTGCATCCCCTGAGGTCAAATTGACTTGATGCTTGGACCCATGAGGTTCCATGGAGTATTTTAGGATATGCTTTGAAGCATTGGCTCATGCCCAGAGGAAAATTTCCATCTGGAGGCCCTGGTCGACCAAACCCTAATTTGGTGACACTGGCGATCTTGAGGCTTGATCCACCTGGAAGGGAGCAGCCTTGTGCTTAATCCTTAAAGTGGGAGTCCTCTTGATCCATTGTAGATGTTTGGGAGGTTAGAAAAGTTGAAGATCATGTCATTTCTTGATTGATCCTTTGTCTAAGAGCTCTGAGAGGGCTGAAACCCTAATTTTGATTGTAGTGAATGCTCACCCATCTTTGGGGAGACTGATGAGGCAAGATGGTTCATCCATATTGTGATGATGATTTACACAATGATGGGAAATCTTAGTGGTCAAAATTTGGGGTATGACAGATGCCCCTATTTAATCTTCTTGGACCCGAAGGTGTGAATGGCGAAGGTATTCGGGCATTCGGGGTGCAAGAGGATTAAATATCGGAATACCCGAAATTTTGATGGCGGTTATGAATGGTAGCTTATGCATTCGTCCTCTTTTGCTAAGCCATTATGCTTAGAAAAGGTAAAAACTTCCCCCTCGATCCTGGTCTTCAGCCAAGGAACTGGTCTCAGTTTTCTGATATAAACCTCCCCTCGATCCTAGTTTCCTACCAAGGAACTGGTCTAAGTTTCTGATGTAAACTTCCCCTCGATCCTGGTTTCCTACCAAGGAACTGGTCTAAGTTTCTAAAATAAACTTCCCCTCGATCATGGTTTCCTACCAAGGAACTGGTCTAAGTTTCTGATATAAACTTCCCCTCAATCCTGGTTTCCTACCAAGGAACTGGTCTTAGTTTCTTTTGTCAATAAACTTTCTTGACAAGGGACGCTATGTGTAGCGATTTTCCTCAAACTTCTCGCCGAATTTTCCTGGGGAGATGCCATTTGATAGAAAAAATTTAGTGTCAGACTTGCTGGGGAACCCATCTGTCTGAATTGTAGAGGTGCACAAACTTCTCTGATGGAGACGCCATTTGTCGACTCTACTGGGGAGAACGAGTCTCTTGAAAGACTATTTTCGCTTGGGGATATTGCATCATACTTTTCTCGGGATCTTCTCGGAGAAACGCCATATGATGTAATCCAATTTTGAGGTGCCGATGACCTTTTCATCCGCGGTTTTTTTTTTCAGAGAAAAACTGTTGTATTGCCGAATCTCTTCTTAAGAGGCTTCCTCAAGGGATTTCCCTTAATCCGGGAAAGCAAAAATATCATGTTCAATGGCGAAGAGTGACATCGGTTGAAGGTTCTCTAGTCTTTCAGAGGTTCAAGTTATCAAAGTGGTCAAGGGCCAATTCTGATCCAGAAATATACTGGAGGAGAGAGATAATTAAGACGCGACATTTCCTAACGAGGAAAGAACTTGACAACTCGATTGAAAATACTGTTACCACTACGGGACAAGACTGACTGGAGTGATAGTGATACAATATGAATGCGAATGCAAGTCAATAATGCATGATGTATGTATGTATATGCTGACAAAACTGGCGCGACATACAAACTAACGGATGAACACGACTGGATACTCGGCCACAGTGGGGCATGTAGAAATATCACTGGTTCAAGATAGTAATTCTGCCTTGCTTAGGAGAAACGGTCCCTGCGGGGAACAACATTGGTCGGGATTAGGAGGTAAGAACTCTGCCGAGGGTATCAGATGGAAAAGTCGTATCTGATACAGCTGATCCTTCATTCAGGCACACTGGCTTAGAAGGAGTACTTTGATTTTGCACTTTGAAGCTCAATTACTTCTGGAGAAGCGAGCAACGTTCTTTTGATGTTCAACAGTCAAAAGAATTGCCATCTTTATTTAAAAAGCAGAAAAAGTTTTACAAGTAAATTCATTTTTGTTTTATTTCAAGAATCGTTGATCATATTAAAATGTCGTTCTGTAAAGCTAAAACAAATAAGAATTGCAAACAAAGCACAAGGGCTCAAATTTTATGGATAGGATGGAAATCAGCCAAGCGTGTGATTCCATAGAGTATTTACAAAGTTAGAAAATGGTAATTTAACGGAAAAGGGCTATATTGACACATAATGATCGCTATCCTTCTACCAACTTTGAATTCTGGGCATCCTGAGCTTCTGTCGAAGATGACCGTGACTGGAGTTTTTCTGATGGATGACATAACTGCTGAGGAGTTGAACTGATCAGACGTAGTTACTTGCCATGAATCCCTAACTTTTGCCTGGATTATACTGTGATGTTCTAATCCACAAGGATGATTTTTTATCATATCTCTAATTTTCGCCTGGACCGCCCTTTCGGGTTTTTAATCCACCGAGACATTTTTTTAGGCGAAGTATTTTTTGACTACATCAACATTTGTGGGGTAGGAAAATTCCTCTCCGTCCATGGTTGCAAGTCTCAAGGCACCGCCTGAGAAAGCTTTCTTGACCACATAGAGGCCGTCATAATTTGGAGTCCATTTGCCCCGAGAATCAGTGAGAAATGATTGTATCTTTTTGAGCACGAGGTCTCCTTTTCTGAAGATGCAAGGTCGAACCTTTTTTTCAAACGCCCTCTTTATTCTTTGTTGATACAACTGACCGTGGCATAATGCCGTTATTCTCTTTTCTTCGATCAAATTTAGTTTGTCGTGTCGACTCTGACACCATTCAGCTTCTGTAAGCTTAGCTTCCATCAATACCCTGATTAATGGGATCTTTATTTCAATGGGGAGCACTGCCTCCATGCCATATACTAGAGAGAAAGGGGTTGCCCCTGTTGAAGTGCAGACAGATGTGCGATAACCGTGAAGAGAAAAGGGTAGCATCTTGTGCCAGTCTTTATAGGTTATAACCATCTTCTGAACAATCTTCTTGATGTTCTTATTAGCCGCCTGTACCGCTCCGTTCATCTTTGGTCGGTAGGGAGATGAGTTATGGTGTTCGATCTTGAACTCTGTGCACAACTCTTTCATCATCTTATTGTTCAAGTTAGATCCATTATCAGTAATAATTTGGCTCGAAACACCATAACGGCAGATGATATTGTTTTTGATAAATCGGACTACCACTTGTCGGGTTACATGAGCGTATGATGCTGCTTCGACCCACTTGGTGAAGTAATCAATGGCTACCAGGAAGAACTGATGTTCGTTCGAAGCCTTGGGCTCAATCATGCCAATTATGTCGATTCCCCATATGGAAAAAGGCCATGGGGAAGAAAGAACTTTGAGATGTGTTGGCGGTACATGAATTTTTTCGGAGTATATCTGACACATGTGACACCCTCTCATGTACTTGTTGCAGTCGAATTTCATGGTCAACCAATAGTACCCTGCTCTTAGAATTTTTCTCGCCATTGTGTGTCCGTTGGCATGAGTGCCAAAGGATCCTTCGTGAATTTATTTCATCAGCATGTCTGCTTCTAGTCTGTCTACGCATCGGAGCAAGACCATGTCAAAATTTCTCTTATAGAGAGTATCACCGCTCAGGAAGAAACTGCTTGCCAGCCTTCTGAGGGTTTTCCTGTCCTTCCTTAGTTCCCCAGGTGGGTACTCTTGTTTCTGAAGGAAGCATTTGATATCGTGATACCAAGGTTTGTCGTCTATGACTGCTTCAATCGTGAAGATGTAAGCGGCCCGTTCAAGGCGCATTATGTCGATCTTAGGTAAGTCATTTCATTGACCTACACTAATCATGGAAGAGAGAGTGGCTAATGCATCAGCCATGTGATTCTCTTCACAAGGGATATGATGAAACTCGATTCTGTTGAAGAAGGGTAACAATCTTCTCGCGTAATCTTTGTAAGGAATCATCCCTGATTGGTATGTGTTCCAATCTCCTTTGATCTGATTGATAACCAGGGCTGAGTCGCCATATACATCCAAGTTTTTGATTCTCAAATCGATTGCTTCTTCGAGACCCATGATACAAGCTTCGTATTCGGCCTCGTTGTTTGTGCACTTGAATGTAAGTCTGGTAGTGAAAGGAATGTGGGTTCCCTGAGGTGTTATGATGATTGCCCCAGTTCCATTTCCGTAATGATCGACAGCTCCGTCAAAGATAAGTCCCCATTGGGAACCTAGTTCTGGCCCTTCACTGGGTAGCGGTTCATCGCAGTCTTTCATTTTTAAATGCATGACATCTTCGTCTGGGAAGTCAAACACGATTGATCCCCGATCGTCAATCAGTTGATGAGCCAAGTGATTGGCTAAAATACTCTCTTTAACGGCTTTTTGAGCATGGTACTCTATGTCATATTCTGATAGCAACATCTGCCAACGGGCAATCCTTCCCGTGAGAGCAGGTTTTTCAAATACATACTTGATTGGATCCATCTCGGAGACTAACCAAGTAGTGTGACGAATCATGTACTGGCGCAGACGTTTGGCTGCCCAAGCCAAAGCACATCAAGTTTTCTCAAGCATAGTGTAACGAGTCTCGCAGTCGGTGAATTCCTTGCTCAAATAGTAGATGGCAAACTCCTTCCTTTGGGTTTCGTCTTGTTGACCAAGCACACATCCCATTGAGTCCTCTAGGACTGTGAGGTAGATAATCAGTGGTCTTTATTCCACTAGAAGTGATAAAATCAGAGGGTTCAACAGGTATTTCTTAATACTGTCGAAGGCGGTTTGGAAATCTTCCGTACAAACGCAGTCCTGATTCTTTTTAAGTAATTTGAAAATCGGCGCACATGTCGCGGTCATGAGGAATATGAATCTGTAGATATAGTTCAAACGTCCCAGGAATCCTCTGGCTTGTTTTTCAGTTTTTGGAGAATGCATTTCTTGAATGGCCTTGACCTTGTCAGGATCAACCTCAATTCCTTTCTGGCTGACGATGAACCCTAAAAGTTTTCCCGAACGAACACCGAAGGTGCACTTGTTGGGATTCAAGCGGAGTTTGTACTTTCTCAACAGCTCGAACAGCTTTGACAGATGGGTCACATGCTCCTCTTCTGTCTTAGATTTTGCAATCATATCATCGACATATACCTCGATTTCTTTGAGTATCATGTCATGAAACAGAGTAGTCATGGTCCTTTGATAGGTTGCCCCAGAGTTCTTCAAACCGAAAGGCATTACCTTGTAGTAAAAGGTACCCCATGGGGTGATGAAGGAAGTTTTCTCCATATCTTTCGGTGCCATTTTGATCTGGTTATAGCCCGAGAATCCATCCATGAAGGAGAAAACTTTGAACTTTGCTGTACTGTCAACGAGCATGTCAATGTGTGGTAAAGGAAAGTCGTCCTTTAGACTATGTAGCGAGTGATTTTTGGACGTGGCTGCGAAGCACGGTCACTCTAGTACTACAGATCGATTCATTTTTTATCCGATTGAAGCTGATGAAGGAAGGGAAATAGATGTCTCCAACTAACCCTGCTTGCATACTGAGGTTAAACAGTCCAAACTGTTGGTTTACAGATGTTACAAAGATTCGGGGTCTCTCCTAGGTTATTTTGTCAAAAAGGGGTGTTTTAAGCTATCGGTTGAGATGTTAGGACAGATGTATGAAAGTAGGGGATTTTGGGTTTTTGTTTAGTGTGCTCGCTAAGATTTTTCCTTTCAATCTTATGCCTACGTATTCCCATTTACCGAAACAGGGAAATCAGAGCGATATTAGTTCCTCTTATTCTATGGGAGGAAATGGTTATTTTGGTGTCTTGTTCAAAGCCCAAGACGTGAAGCTAAAAGGTTGTTTGTATCTTGTTCAAAGCCCAAGATGTGAAGCTGAAGGGTCTCAACTTCAGAGAGAATTTGTCATATCTAAAGAGGTTTGTTTGTCACAACTGTTGGGTGACTAGTTATAAAGGAGGATTACTTTAACCGGGATATGTGAATCCGGTAATTCCATAATTTCCTTTATAGGGTTTTTCAACCTGAAGGAGAAGACTTTAACTCTGTTTAGAGCAATGCCATCTTTCCTTAGGAATCTCTCATGCTAAAAGAGGGACAGTGGCATAGATGTAGATGATCCAGAGGCTTGGCGCTTACAGCAATTAGATGAAGGGAAAGGAGTTGTTGATGTTTATATACTGTGAACGAGGCACAGCTTTGATTGACTCAACCGGGGTTTTCTTATACAAAGCCTAAGAGGAGGCTATTATGTGTCTCGTACAAAGCCCGAGAGAGAGGCTAAAAGGTTTTGACTCAATGAGGGAGTCTTTTGGTATCTCGTATAAAGCCCGAGATGGAGTCTAAAAAGGGATTCTCTACAGCATGTTGCTCCAAAATTTCAATCAGAGTGTCCTTATCTTTCAGTAGTTGCTGTATTTTGATACACTCCAGATTGAGAGTGCGGTACTTGTTCTTCCAAGACCTCCTCTCCCGTTGAACTTTGTTAAGAGTAACCTGGAGTTTTTCCGTCTCAGTCATGAAGTATATGATGGATTCCCTTGGCGGAAGAACTCTGTGACGAGGATAAGGCATCTTTAGCTTGAGAGCTCTAGTTTGTACCCAGTGGAGATAAGGCTCCACCGAGACACAGTCTGGTTTTCCTAGAGACTCCCGTCCTTTCTTATGAACGTGTTTCCAAGCGTGCACTATTTCTGTCTTTAGTGCCCTGTCATTTTCCCCTTCCTTGAAGAAAAGACCTTCTAGATGAACACCCCGTGGGACGTGTCTCATCGGGTATCCAAATTGACGACGAACGAGAACTGGATAATAATTTATTCCTCCCTTAGTTCCTATAAGGGGTACGTTAGGGAAGTTTCCACAACGGTCAATGATCCTAATCCCATCATAAATCTTGTTACACCAATCAATGTCAGAGTTGGTGAGAGACATAATTTTCTGCGACCAACGTAAGGCACTCTTGTGATCCTAAAAAGCAGCAGACTTGGGCAAATAGGAGATAAACCATTTGTATAGCAGAGGTACACAGCACGTGATCTCCCCTCTGCTGTATAAATTCCCTAAGTGTACAGAATGATACGCATCTGCAAGCAAAGTCGGCACAGGTTTCCCAATGAGGAAAACCTTAATAGCATTGATATCGACGAAGTTATTAATTTTGGGAAACAAAAATAACCCGTAGGTGAGTAAGACAAAGATGCTTTCAAAAGCAGTCTCGTTCCCTATACTAGCGAAGTACAGGGCTTTCTTTGTCAAGAACTGTGCTGGAAAACCTTGTATGCCACCCTTGGTAGTCATGTGAGCCCTAACCTCCGACTCGTCCAACTGAATTGCTCTTGCAATGGTTTGATCCTTTGGAATTTCTTCCAGTCCATAAAATGGAGCTCGATCAGTGATGTGTAAATTGATCAGATGAGTGTACTCCTCCAGCGTTGGTGCGAGCTGATAATCCGGGAATGTAAAACAGTGATAAACCAGATCGTAAAACTGAATGAGTGCCTCCATGATTCCCTCAATCACATGGACCCTTAATAGAGGTAGCAAACCTCCGTACTTGGCTCTGAAAGCCTCCTGGTTTGTGATCATTCTCGCCAAACCTCTCAAATCTTCTAGCTTTGGAATCCTGAAGGTATACTTATGAGTTCTCCTTCTACCGAAATCCATTAACGCAATCTTTTTCTCTGATATTTGCAATCACAGTTTTAGTTTATTTTGAAAAAAAACAGAGAGACTAAAAGAGAAATTTTTTGAATGCTTTAATGTTTTTTAAATGAATGCATGAATGCAGCACACAAAAACATGGGGTCAAAGGGTCGTTGTCATGAAGTTAAGGCTCTACCCATCCCCAAAGGTTTATACTAGGGTATTTTTGTACCTGTACTCAAAATCATCAACTCCTCCCAGGATAACAAACAGCAAGCGGATCGCCAGCGAGCTGTATAAAATCTTAGAGTAAATGCTATTCACCGAGAATAGATCATCAGCCTCAAATGAGGGTAGTATCGCGTGACATCTATTTCCGATAGTTTCCACACTACAAAAGGGTTGGCTCCTCAGCTTCTCAGACGTCACAATCGGCCCATTTATTATGAGAGGGAATGGGTTGCATTGGGAAGCCTCCACTGAGGTTGATGGTCGACCTCGTCGCCATCACTTATCTTAAGTGTATACTCAATCTTTCCACATGCGGCATCACACGCATTCCCATTAGTAGAAAAATAAACACAGATATCAATTAGGAAAAGTGAGTGATTTTTGGACGTGGTTGCGAAGCACGATCGCTCTAGTACTACAGCTCGATTCATTTTTTATCCTATTGAAGCTGATGAAGGAAGGGAAATAGATGTCTCCAACTAACCCTGCTTGCATACTAAGGTTAAACAGTCAAAACTGTTGGTTTACAGATGCTACAAAGATTCGGGGTCTCTCCTAGGTTATTTTGTCAAAAAGGGGTGTTTTAAGCTATCGGTTGAGATGTTAGGACGGATGTATGAAAGTATGGGATTTTGGGTTTTTGTTTAGTGTGCTCGCTAAGATTTTTCCTTTCAATCTTATGCCTACGTATTCCCGTTTACTGAAACAGGGAAATCAGAGCGATCGTAGTTCCTCCTATTCTATGGGAGGAAATGGTTGTTTTGATGTCTTGTTCAAAGCCCAAGACGTGAAGCTAAAAGGTTGTTTGTATCTTGTTCAAAGCCCAAGATGTGAAGCTGAAGGGTCTCAACTTCAGAGATAATTTGTCATCTCTAAAGAGGTTTGTTTGTCACAATTGTTGGGTGACTGGTTATAAAGGAGGATTACTTTAACCGGGATATGTGAATCCGACAATGCCATAATTTCCTTTATAGGGGTTTTTCAACCAGAAGGAGAAGACTTTAACTCAGTTTAGAGCAATGTCATCTTTCCTTAGGAATCTCTCATGCTAAAAGAGGGACAGTGGTATGGATGTAGATGATCCAGAGGCTTGCCGCTTATAGCAATTAGATAAAGGGAAATGAGTTGTTGATGTTTGTATACTGTGAATGAGGCACAGCTTTGATTGACTCAACCGGGGTTTTCTTATACAAAGCCTAAGAGGGGGCAATTATGTGTCTCGTACAAAGCCCGAGAGAGAGGCTAAAAGGTTTTGACTCAACGAGGGAGTCTTTTGGTATCTCGTATAAAGCCCGAGATGGAGGCTAAAAAGGGATTGACTCAACAAGAGAGAGTCTTTTGTATCTCGTACGAAGCCCGAGATGGAGGCTATTTGACTAAACAAGAGAGTCTTTTTGGTATCTCGTATGAAGCCCGAGATGGAGGCTAAAATTGTTAGCTCCGCTGGGGAGAATCATTGTACAAATCCCAAGAGGAAGCTATTGTAACTGTTTCAGTTGAGTGACAGATCCAATATGCTGATTTAAAGAGAAAATCAGTTCTTATATGAGTAATGTTTGCACTCAGGGATTTGATTCGAGGATCAGGGTTATTTTCTATTCTTTAAGGAAATGGGACCTCCAAAGGGTATCGAGACTATCCGAATCTACGGGTTTTCTTCCTATTTTTGAAGGGAGCTTGAGAATGTCTTTGAGACTCAAGGAAATTAGACTGTCCAAGTCTAGAGTTTCATCTTTTGTACTATGCTTTTGAGAAACAGTAGTAGGGTCTAGACTTTTCAAAAGACTGTTCTATTAAGATAACTAATTTCTTTTCCTATACCTCTAGGAGGTCGTCGGGACAATTTGTACGAAGCCCAAGAGGAGGCTAGAAACTTTTAAGAAGCCGATAGGTCCTTGTATGAAGCCAAAAGGAGGCTATCATTCCCGGAGGAAGAATCATTATACGAAGCCTAAGAGGAGGCTGTAAAAACTTCTAAGAAGCCGACGGGTCCTTGTATGAAGCCCAAGAGGAGGCTAGGATGCTTTTAGGAAGCTTGTGGGTCCCCAAACCCCGAGAAGTTCAAGACAGGTTATTCACAAAGAATAGATCAAGCCAGGAAAGTTCGAGAATTTGGAAGAAACTCAAGAGATGCAATTCACGGAGAAGAGATCATCTCTGGGGAGTAGAGTTTCTTTGACAACTTCTACGAGTGATAGTCTGAGAAAGGGTTCAAAAAGAATCTGTCTTTCACATCTCCATATTGTTTAACCCCAAGAGGAGGGAAGACTGTGTCTGGTAATCCTATGGGGATCTAGTTTTGACTATTTAAGAGTGATCAACGGGCTTAATGCTAGACGTAGTTGCCGGGGAAACTCTAAATATCTATACTATTATTACACAGTTGATATGAGTTTATGAAAGAAGACTTACAGCGAAACAGCCCCACAATACAGTTATGTGTATATGAAAGAGGTAAATGAAAGCATATAAACAGTTACTCGGTTGTAGAGCTTCCATGCTATGTTGTTAGTTGTTCAACAAAGAAAGATTGAAAACAACAGTATATTCAAAATCAAAGGAGAAAGTGCTTTAAAATGAAAGATTGGGGCTTATAGCTCAAGGAGAGGCCCAGATGTTTTAAACGGATGACAGTCGTACCGTTTACTTGTACAGAGGGACTTATACAATAAGTGAGGCACACAAAGTTATATGTACAAGGGGGTTTTGGGTCTTACACTCTCTCAAGAGGCCCAAAAAGTTTTAAAGAAAAAGAGTGGGGCTTATAACACGAGGGTAGGCCCAGATGATTTGTTTTTAAAAGGGCGACGATAGCGCCGAACTTTTTAAATACAACGGGACTTATACAATAAGTGAGGCCCAAGATAGGTTTGTATTTACAAAGGGATTTTGGGTCTTACACTCTCTCAAGAGGCCCAAAAAGTTTTGAAAATGATTTATGAGGGTTGAATTAATCCAAAAACCCTAATTTGTTTTCAAAATGTATTTTAATTGAATAAAAATTCATTTAAAATGATCAAAATTGTTTAACATATGGAAAACATATTGTGATCTTGGATTAATGCTTCAAAAATTAAGTATTGACCTACAAAATAGTTAGAAGTCATTAAAAGTTGCAAAATCAAGGTGGAAAAAATATTCAAAATGTCAAAAACAATTAAAATATTAATTCTTTGCAAAAATATCAATTATATGAAATAAATAATATTTTTGGGATTTTTTGGGAAAATAAAATATTTTAACATTTTTGTGAATTATTAAAAAAAGAATCATTAAAACTCAGAGAGAAATTAATTTTTGAATCAATTAAATAAAATCACAAAATTCAAATATTTGAATTTGTGAAAATGGCGCCAAGAACAGCTGAAGAACACGCGCGTTTTTCAGTTTTGCCCAGATTTGCATTTTCTATCCAATCTCACTAAATACTTGATCATATCATGCAATCCACACACCAATCAACTCGTTTCAACCTCACGATCATGTCTACGGCAATTAATTTCATTTAAATTAAGCATAAAACAAAAAATCACGAAAAATCCTCAAGAACCCTAAATTCGGCATGAAGGCTGGGAATTTTGATACACGATTCAAACAAAGCAATTACTTGAGGGGAAACATTCCATGCATGATTATGAACATTTGGCAAAAGTATTGTGCGAGGAAATATGCATAGATTGAGAGATGACCAAGTTTAGGCTTACCTCTAGGTCGTGACATCAAGTTCAAAGTGATTTCTAAGTTGGAGGTGTTACAGATGAGTTGTGATGATCTGAACAGCTTCCCTACACCCTATGGAGTGTGTTTGAATGCTTGGACTTGATGGAAATTGGCTGGATCACTTCATGGCATCTCAACTGCAACTTGGTTAAAACCTTGAGCAATTGACTGGTGATTCTGAGAAATCAGTGTTCCAGCTGTTGTTTAAGTGTTTGATCAGCTAACATATGATGTATATGAGGTGTGTGTGTGATTGGTTTGAGTGGAATTGCTCTCTAATGAAAAACCCGATAGTGACTTGCTAAGAAAGGCATTTTTGAGAGTGAGAAGTGGATTTTGAGAAAGGCAAGTGTTGTAGGCCTTTGGTGTACTTAAACTGATCACAATTGAGCTCTATTTATAGTAGAGGAAGTTTGTTTTGCAAGGAATAGTGAATGGCAACTGCTGAGTAGGTTTGGCCAATGTTGGCAAATGAAAATCCAAGTCTCCTCTAGCCATTGACTAGAGATTAGGGCACAGGCTGCTAGTTCCCTTGGTCTTGCATAAGTCTTGACTGAATTCAGTTGCTAATAGCTCAGCCCATGCCACCTTGATGCTTCCATTGAATGCTCCAATCCAAAATTAGAGTCTTGTCCCTATTTTAGGCAATTCTAGGTTTAGCATGTTATTTCTTATTCCAAGGACTTTGGAGGCTTGGCTCAGTGATTGTCCCCTTTAGATTCAATCCTCAGAGGTGTCCAAGGTGATGACAAGGCTTGGAATTGGCTGATTTTGGAAAATCGACCAAAAGTGCAAAAATCTGCCTTGCCTTGGCAGATTTCAGCAAGGCATCTTGCCACTACCATATCTCATAGCTCAAATTGAATTTGGTGATGTTCTTGGCCATTTTGGAAAGCCCTTACATGACACAACAACTGTTTGATCAAATTTGGTTTTGATACTTTTTGGATCCAAGTGAAAAATGCCCCTACATTTGGAAAAAAGTGAAGGCAGATTCTGACTTAGTGAAATTTTCACTAAGTGTTGAAACAAAGTGATTTTTCTTGATTTTGATCACTCCATAACTCAAAATCCATGAGGAATTTGGACATAGGTCAGTATGAAGCTTTTGTAGAGGGCAATGAGATCTACAAATCAAGCTTTGGTTGGAAAAAATGGCTTTGTGGTTTGGGAGTTATGATCCTCCAAAGTTGGTACCCTTGCCACTTTATTTCATAACTTAGAAATTTTCCTATGTTTTTTATGGTTACCCCTTTTACAAATTATCCCACTTTCTTTGATTTTTCTTAATGAATGATGATTCAAATCATACATAAACATCATTTTAGGGTTAAAAATCCATTTTAGTGAAAAATCTCAAAAAGTCAAAGTTTGACTTTTGTGCACAGTTGACTTTTGTCAAGTGAATTCCAAACTGTGCAATTCTTCAGGAAATCATGTCCTTGACCTAAATCAAACTTGATGAACATGTTCCATGGGTGGTATAGAGTGTATTGAATCATGTCTTAGGGCTTGGGAGCATGTCCTGGTCAAAAGTCAAAGTTACAGTTGACTTTTCTCACAAAACCCTAATTGTGGTTTAGATGAAATTGAAACTTGTTGCTCAAGCTTCTTGGATCAATCCATTGTCCCAAATGGATCAATGTGGCATATTGGAGACCCTCAAATCCTCTCTTGAGGTCTTGGTTCATAATTGGTCCCAAAAGTCAACTTAGGGGTGAATTAGGTCAAGAAACCCTAATTCCTGATTTTTGATGAATGCATCCCCTGAGGCAAAATTGACTTGATGATTGGGTTTATGAGGTTCCATGGAGCATATTAAATTATGTTTTGTATCTTTGGCTCATGCCCAGAGGAAATTTTCCATCTGCAGGCCCTGGTCGACCAAAATCCTAATTTGGTGACACTGGCGATCTTGAGGCTTGATCCACCTAGAAGGGAGCATCCTTGTGCTTAATCCTTGAAGTGGGAGTCCTTTTGATCCTTTGTGTATATTTGAGAGTGTGGACAAGTTGAAGATCATGTCATTCCTTGATTGATCCTTTGTCTAAGCACTCAGAGAGGGCTTGAAACCCTAATTTTGATTGTAGTGAGTGCTCAACAATTCCTTGAGGAGATTGATGAGGCATAAAGGTACATCCATATTGTGAAGATGATTGACACAATGATGGGAATCTTAGTGGTCAAAATTTGGGGTATGACAGATGCCCCTATTTAATCTTCTTGGACCCGAAGGTGTGAATGACGAAGGTATTCGGGCATTCGGGGTGCAAGAGGATTAAATATCGGAATAACCAAAACTTTGATGGTGGTTATGAATGGTAGTTCACGCATCCTTCTTCTTTTGTTAAGCAATGATGCTTAGAAAAGGTAAACTTCCCCCTCGATCCTGGTTTCCTACCAAGGAACTGGTCTTAGTTGCGGAAATAAACTTCCCCTCGATCCTGGTTTCCTGCCAAGGAACTGGTCTCTGTTTCTGATTTAAACTTCCCCTCGATCTTGGTTTCCTACCAAGGAACTGGTCTTAGTTTCTGATTTAAACTTCCCCTCGATCCTGGTTTCCTACCAAGGAACTGGTCTCAATTTCTGATTTAAACTTCCCCTCGATCCTGGTTTCCTACCAAGGAACTGGTCTAAGTTTCTTTTGTCAATAAACTTAATTGACAAGGGACGCTATGCGTAGCGGTTTTCCTTAAACTTCTCATCGGATTTTCTTGGGGAGATGCCATTTGATGGAAAAAGTTTTGATGTCAGAGTTGCTGGGAAACCCAGTCGTCCGAGTTGTAGAGTTGCACAAACTTCTCTATTAGAGACGCCATTTGTTTCTACTGGGGAAAGCTAGTTTCCTGAGAAACTGCTTCCGCTTGGGGTCTTACATCATACTTTTCTCGGGATCTTCCCGGAGAAATGCCATATGATGGGATCCAATTTTGAGGTGCCGATGACCTTTTCATCAGTGGTTTTTTCGGAGAAAAACTGTCGTATTGCCGAAGCTCTGATTAAGGGGCTTTCTCTAGGGATTTTCCTTAATCCAGGAAAGCAAGGATATCATCTTCAATGGTGAAGAGTGATATCTGTTGAAAGTTTCTCTGGTTTTTCAGAGGTCCAAGTTATCAAAGTGGTCCAGGACCTATCTTCAATTCAGAAATAACTAGAGGCGAGATTGTTCAGATGATTCACTTCCTGATGAGGAAAGAACCGACAACTCGATTGAGAGGACTTTTATCACTAGGGGATAAGACCGACTAGAGTGATAGTGATGCAAACTTGACACAACACAACACACTGAGGTATGTATGTATATGCTGACAAAAACTTGACACAACACACAGACTGACGGATGAACACGACTGGATACTCGGCCACTGCTGGAGATGAAAGGTATCACTTGGTTCAAGATAGCAATTCTGCCTTGCTTAGGAGAGATAATCCCTGCGGGGTATACCATTAATCGGGCTTAGGAGATAAGAACTCTGCCGAAGATGTCAGATGGAATAATCGCATCCGACACTGTTGATCCTTCATTCAGGCACACTGGCGTAGAAGGAGTACTTTGATTCTGCACTTTGAGGTTTGCTTACTTCTGGAGAAGTGACCGATGTTCTTTCGATGTTCAACAGCCAAAAGAATTGTCATCTTTATTTTAAAAGCAGAAAAAGTTTTAACAAGTAAATTCATTTTTTTTTGTTTTATTTCAAGAATCGTCGAGCATGTTAAAATGTCGTTCTGTAAAGCTAAAACAAATAAGAATTACAAACAAAAGCACAAAGGCTCAAATTTTATTGATAAGATGGAGATCAGCCAAGCGCGTGATTCTATAGAGTATATACAAAGTTAGAAAATGGTAATTTACAGGGAAAAGGGCTACGTTGAAACATAACGACCATTATCCTTCTACCAACTTTGAATTCCGGACATCCTGAGCTTCTGTCGAAGATGAGCTTGACTGGAGATTTTTGATGGACGACGTAACTGCTGCTGAGGGATTCGCCTCGGTTGAACATAGTTACTTGCCATTATCCCTAATTTTTTCCTGGATTGTACTTTGATATTTCCAATCCACCGGGATGATTATTGATCATGTCTCTAATTTTTGCCTGGACAGCCCTTTCGGGTTTTTAGTCCACCGAGACGTTTTTTTTAGGCGAAGTATTTCTTGACTACAACAACATTTGTGGGGTAGGCAAATTCCTCTCCGTCCATGGTTGCAAGTCTCAAGGCGCCGCCTGAGAAAGCTTTCGCGACCACGTAGGGACCATCATAATTCGGAGTCCATTTACCTCGCGAATCAGTGAGAAATGATTGTATCTTCTTGAGAACGAGGTCTCCTTTTCTGAAGATGCGGGGTCGGACCTTTTTGTCAAACGCCCTCTTCATTCTCTATTGATACAACTGACCATGGCATAGTGCCTTGATTTTCTTCTCTTCAATCAGATTTAGTTCATCGTGTCGACTTTGACACCATTTAGCTTCTTTAAGCTTAGCTTCCATCAATACCCGGATTGATGGGATCTCTACTTCGATGGGGAGCACTGCTTCCATGCCATATACTAGAGAAAAAGGGGTAGCCCCTGTTGAAGTGCGGACAGATGTACGATAATCGTGAAGAGAAAATGGTAGCATCTCGTGCCAATCTTTGTAGGTTACAACCATCTTTTGAATAATCTTCTTGATGTTCTTGTTAGCCGCTTCTACTGCTCCGTTCATCTTGGATCGGTAGGGAGATGAGTTATGGTGCTCGATCTTGAACTCAGCGCACAACTCTTTCATCATCTTATTATTCAAGTTAGATCCATTATCTGTAATGATCAGGTTCGGAACACCATAACGGCAGATGATATTATTTTTGATAAATCAGACCACCACTTGTCGGGTTACATTAGCGTACGACGCTGCTTTGACCCACTTGGTGAAGTAGTCAATGGCCACCAGAATGAATTGATGTCCGTTTGAAGCTTTGGGTTCGATCATGCCAATCATGTCGATTCCCCATATGGAAAAAGGCCAAGGGGAAGAGAGAACTTTGAGATGTGATGGCGGTACATGAATTTTATCGGAGTATATCTGACACTTATGACTCCTCCTCATGTACTTGTAGCAATCGGATTCCATTGTCAGCCAATAGTACCCTGCTCTCATAATTTTTCTCGCCATTGTGTGTCCGTTGGCATGAGTGCCAAAGGATCCTTCATGAATTTCTTTCATAAGCATGTCCGCTTCTGGTCTGTCGACGCATCGGAGCAAGACCATGTCAAAGTTCCTCTTATAGAGAGTGTCATCGCTTAGGAAGAAGTTTCCAGCCAGTCTTCTGAGGGTTTTTCTGTCCTTCCTTAGTGCCCCAGGTGGGTACTGTTGTTTCTGAAGGAAGCATTTGATATCGTGATACCAAGGTTTGTCGTCTATGACTGCTTCAATCATGAAGGCGTAAGTGGGACGTTCAAGGTGCATAATGTCGATCTTAGGTAGGTCATTCCATCGACCTACACTAATCATGGAAGAGAGAGTGGCTAATGTATCAGCCATGTGATTCTCCTCACGAGGGATATGGTGAAACTCGATTCTGTTGAAGAAGGGTAACAACCTTCTTGCATAGTTTTTGTAAGGAATCAGTCCTGATTGGTATGTGTTCCAATCTCGTTTTATCTGATTGACGACCAAAGCTGAGTCGCCATATACGACCAAGTTCTTGATCCTTAAATTAATCGCTTCCTCAAGACCCATAATACAAGCTTCATATTCAGCCTCCTTGTTTGTACACTTGAACGTAAGTCGAGCGGTGAAAGGAATGTGGGTACCCTGAGGGGTAACAATGATTGCCCAAATTCCGTTTCCTTAATGATTAACTGCTCCGTCAAAGATTAGTCCCTATTGGGAATCTGGTTCTGGCCCTTCACTGGGTAGCGGTTCATCACAGTCTTTCATTTTTAGATACATGACATCTTCATCTGGGAAGTCAAACCCAATTGATTCTTGATCGTCAATCAGTTGATGAGCAAAATGATCGGCTAAAATACTCCCCTTAAGGGCTTTCTGAGCATGGTACTCTATGTCATATTCTGATAGCAACATCTGTCAACGGGCAATCTTTCCCGTGAGAGCAGGTTTTTCGAAGACGTACTTGATTGGATCCATTTCAGAGATTAACCAAGTGGTGTGACGAATCTTGTATTGGCGAAGACGTTTGGCTGCCCAAACCAAAGCACAACAAGTTTTCTCAAGCATAGTATACAGAGTTTCACAGTCGGTGAATTTCTTGCTCAGATAGTAAATGGCAGACTCTTTCCTTTTTGTTTCGTCTTGTTGGCCAAGTACACATCCCATTGAGTCTTCCAATATTATTAAGTAAATAATCAGTGGTCTTCCTTCCACTGGAGATGATAGAATCGGCGAATTCAACAGGTATTCCTTAATACTGTTGAAGGCAGTTTGACAGTCTTTTGTCCAAACGCAGTCCTGGTTCTTTTTGAGTAATTTGAAAATCGGCGCACAGGTCGCAGTCATAAGGAATATAAATCTGGAGATGTAGTTCAAACGTCCCAGGAATCCTCTGACTTGTTTTTCAGTTTTCGGAGAAGGCATTTCTTGAATGGCCTTGACCTTGTCAGGATCAACCTCAATTCCTTTCTGGCTGACGATGAACCCTAAAAGTTTCCCTGAATGGACACCGAAGGTGCACTTGTTGGGATTCAAGCGGAGTCTGTATTTTCTCAACCGCTCAAATAGTTTTGACAGGTGGGTCACATGCTCCTCTTCTGTCTTAGATTTTGCAATCATATCATCGACATACACTTCGATTTCCTTGTGTATCATGTCATGAAATAGAGTAGTCATGGCCCTTTGATAGGTTACCCCAGCGTTCTTCAAACCGAACGGCATTACCTTGTAACAAAAGGTACCCCATGGGGTAATGAACAAAGTTTTCTCCATGTCTTTCGGCGCCATTTTGATCTGGTTATAGCCCGAGAATCCATCCATGAAAGAGAAAACTTTGAACTTTATTGTACTGTCCACCAGAATATCAATGTGTGGTAAAGGAAAGTCGTCCTTTGGACTTGCCTTGTTTAGATCTCTGTAGTCGACACACATTCTGACCTTTCCGTCCTTTTTGGGAACAGGTACGATGTTGGCTAACCATTGAGGATATTCAGACGTAGCGAGGAAACCCGCGTCAATCTGTTTTTGTACTTCCTCTTTGATTTTGATGGCCATGTTCGAGTGAGTCCGTCTCAACCTCTACTTTACTGGCGGACATTTTGATCTTAACGGTAAGTGATGTTCCACGATGCTGGTATCCAACCCTGGCATGTCCTAATAGGACCAAGCGAATACATCGGGGAATTCTTTGAGAAGCTTTGTCAAACTCTCTTTGGCAGTTGGACTGAGTAGTGCCTCAATCCTGATTTCTTTTCTCTCCTTTTCTGAACCCAAGTTTACCATTTCCAACGGCTCTTTATGAGGTTCAATGGACCTTTCCTCTTGTCTGAGTAATCGGGAGATCTCTTCTGGAATTTCGTTGTCAACTTCTTCTTCATCCCCAAATACCGGGAACTCAAAGTTGGGAGAAGGCATCGGATCATATGTTTCAACTGGGTTTAAAATAAGCAATCTGCATAACGTGATGATTTGTGTTTAGATAGAGAGAATGCATAAGTGTGTGCAGTGTATTTTTTTATTACTGCTTGTTTTTATTTGAATTGTTTTTTAGGATTACCATTTTCTGAGAAAAGCAAAGAGAGAAAACAGCAATTAATGCAGAAATTACAGAACGACGTTATTTTATTAATGAACAAGACAATTCTTGAAACTACAGCCCTATAAAATAAAACTCTGTCGCTTTGGGCAAAGTGAAGAGGGAAAATTTACAGAAAGCGAGTCCTATCAAAACATCCGTTTCACCTGGGCAGGGTGAAAGGTTAAAGATGGCAATTACTTTGATTAGCGAACGACCTTCGGAACGTCGATAGCAACCCATTGGCGACGAACTCCTCGGTGAATCACAAAGTCTGGCACCTTCCTTGATTTGTCTTCAGAAATAACGCTGATTTCTAGTGGAGCAGGATCATTGGAATCTGTCTCCCAGGCAGAGTTGTCATAGGAGGATTCCTCAGTTGTATTTTGTAGAGTATTGGTGCTCTCAGATGTATCTCCCCATCCAGCTGGCTGGATGTCTTTGAGCCTGATACGAGAGCTTTCGGGAGCGGTGTACTTGACCATGAATTTGTATTTTCCACTCGGTTGTCCCAAGGTGTCCCACACTTCTTTGGAACTGGAGGAGTCATCTCTCTCGATGACGTTGACCTCAGGAAAAACGTAGTTGATGAATTCTAGTCCTGCAAACGTTGCGAATTCATCATCATGTTGAGTAGTTTCTGAATGACCTGAGTGTTGATCCCATGACATGGTGGGGACACAGGTATTCTGCTCAATGATGCTCAGCTGAGTTTCATTACTCGGCTGACTTTCTGGCCCCAAGTCTCCTAGGTAAGGCTGCCACATTGGCAGGCCATCCATCGGGCCATAGTAATTGTGGTCAAAGTTGTCTTTCATCAGAGTGTCCTCCTCTAATGAATTTGGCGGAGCACGGCATCCTTCCGGATCATAACCTCCGTATATCATTTCGACATCTGACTGTGCTATAAATCTCGGACTCTGTGCGGGATAGAAAAATGGCGTAGGCACCTCTTCCTGAGACATATAACCGTCCTTGTTAAGATAGGACTTCCATTCCTCATCTATGTCGGAGGGATCCTCCTCATTAATAGCATGGACTATTTGAGACACTGGGTGAAGGAAACCTCCACTGTGGAAGAAATCCTAAATGGGATGAACACTTTCATCGTTAACAACTGTCCGGGTACAGGTTGAAGAAAAACCAAGACCCTTCTTTGTTGTATTGCTAGTAGGAATGACAAGTTGTCCCCATCCTGTTGTATCGGTACTCTCGACTGCTTTAATAGCATCTTTATACGAGGAAATAGAAGTTCCTCCTTCGGATTGCTCGCCACTGTGTAACAAAAGCGTTTGGAACTGGGTTTCGATTACCCCTTCTGGTTCCACATAAGTGGATAACGATAAATTACTGACGAGCAAAGCCTGTTCCCCATAGACTATGACGAGTTGACCGTTCTAGACGAACTTTAGCCTTTGGTGTAGGGTCGAGGTAACTGCCCCAGCCTGATGTATCCAAGGTCTTCCTAATAAACAACTGTAAGTTTCCCGAATGTCCATGACTTGGAAGGTGACTTGGAAAGTGTGAGGACCAATAGTTATGGGAAGGTTAACTTCGCCGATAACCATTTTTCTGGATCCGTCGAACGCTTTGATGACGACCTCGCTGGTTCTCATCGGAGGGCCCTTGAATGATAATTGCATCAAAGTTGACTTCGGCATAACATTCAGGGCTGACCCTGTGTCTACCAGTACGCTGGCTAAAGCATCGTCCTGGCAGTTGACTGTAATATTGAGCGCCATGTTATGACGGAGACCCTCTTCAGGTAATTCCTCATCACTAATCCCTAAATTGTTGTAGGAAGTGATGTTAGAGACAATGCTATCGAACTGTCTGATTGTTACATCCTGTTCTACGAAGGCTTGCTCCAAAACTTTCTGTAGAGCCTCTCTGTGCGCTTCTGAACTTAGCAAAAGTGATAACACCGAGATCTTTGAAGGAGTTTGTAACAGCTGATCAACAATGTTATATTTACTCCTTTGGATGAGCTTCAGCATCTCATCATCATTTTTTGAAAGGTCAGGAACATTGGATCGACCGACTGGTGGATCGGGAAGTTCCGTCTGAAGTTCCTTTTCTTTGTTGGATTCTCCAACTCCTCTGTTGAAGATTCTACCTCTCCTCGTTACACGACTAATGTCTGCAATATTCACGACGGAGGGTAATGGAATTTCCTTTCCATTTTCAATTATCGTCGCATTGTATTTGTAAGGGATAGCCTTAGTTGATTCATATGGTAGTGGTCCCGGCAAATAGACGACTATGGGAACCTTCTGATTTTTCTGACCATCGTAAGTAATCTCGATCTATTCCCGGTTGGGAACTTTGGATTTGTCAAGTAGAGGAATGATGGTGAAAACATCCCTAGTTCTTTGATGATCATAGATTACAACAACGTCCTCAATTTGATCGGCAAGGTAATTCGGCGCCCAGTTGAGGGGCCCGGAGCCCGGAAATGGGCGAATCTCTCCACGATCTACCTGGCCCTGAAGGGCTACTCTTACAAGGTAGCATCCTTGGTTATTTTCTGAACAGACTCCACAACGTTCATAGTTGTGTGGTGGCACCTAGCCACGCCCGCTTTAAATACAATGTGACCTCACTAGGTTAGCTTCCACAGATCGGACATCCCGACTTTGATGCCGAGTGGGGTTCATGTTATTGATACTAATCTACTGAGTATCTTCATCCATATAGATTGGCATCCACTAGTGATTTAACAAGTGCTGAAGTGCCTCCTGGACAAAGGTACAACCTTGATCGTTTTTGCAACCCGCTTTACAGCTTTGATAGTCATGTGAGATCAGGAACCCGAGCCTGACTTGCTCAGCATGTAACTCTACCAGATTGGTATTCATTAAGCGAATATCGAAGATCTGAACCATGTTGATCTGATACGAATTCTTATCATGGTAGTCCTGGATCCATCCAAGATCCATCTGACGCTGGAGGGCCTCTTGTATGAAAGAGCATCCCTGTTTGTTTACCGAGCAAGTCAGACAGGAACTGTAATCGTGCCGCGGCAGATTATGATACTGGCTTTGCCTTGAGTGCATTGCCACCAAGTTGGCATTCATCGCACGGATGTCGTGGTTCTGAATGACGTTGGAATTCGTGTAAACCATGTTAACTCCCCGAACTCGGTGCTCTTGGATCCATCCGAGATCCATCTGTTCCTGTAGAGCTGCTTGCACTACAGAACATCCTCGATTACTTTTAGAGTAAACATCACATTGATGATAATTATGAGGTGGCACATGGCCATATCCACTCGGTCTATAGTGCATCTTGACCAGATTGGTCCTCAACAAGAGTACATCGTGAATTTGATAGATATTGTTAAATTCTTTCTCAATTAGGTTGACTGCAGCTTTCTCATGTTGAGGTAGCGGGTTTGTGAGAACATTGAGATTTGTATCTTTGAAAGATAAGAGCCCGCTCCTAACAAGCTTTTTCACATCAGATTTGAAATTAAGACAATTCTCTATGTTATGCCTTGATCCTCCTTGATGATAAGGGCATGTCTGATCCACCTTAAACCAAAAAGGCAGATTTTCTGGTACTGTAAGAGGAGACTTAGTCTGGATGTGCCCCTTAGCCAGTAGTAGCGGAAATAGTTCTGCGTACAACATTGGTATAGGATCTAACCCTGATGGTCGTGTTGTACGGTTGTTGTTATACGGAGGACGAGCCTGTTGAAGAGGTTATTGTGTCCTTTGCTGATTAGGTTGGCTAGGCGCAACTTGAGGCTGATACGTAGGAATAGGTGCAGGATTGATAGCAGGAGTTATAGCTGCTACCGATTGATAATGTCGCCTTTGCTTTCCGAGAGAGATATTCCTAATATCTTGCTCTTTTTTCTTAGGGAGGGCACTACCGTATCGTTTTGTACTACTTGATGATCCAGCGTCTTTAATCAAACGTCCTTCTCGGACAGCTTCCTTAAGAGGAACTCCCATACTGACCATTTCGGTGAAATCACTGGGCGCACTGGCAACCATTCTATCGTAGTAAAATGAACTCAAGGTCTTTAAGAAGATCTTCGTCATCTCTTTCTCCTCAAGAGGTGGACAAATTTGAGCGGCAATCTCACGCCATCTCTGAGCGTACTCCTTAAAGGTTTCCTTGTCCTTTTGTGACATCGATTTGAGCTGATCTCTGTCTGGCGCCATGTCCAAATTATATTTGTATTGTTGGACAAAGGCAGTGCCAAGATCTCTAAATGTGCTGATCGTGGCGCGGTTTAAACCCCTGTACCATTTTAATGCGGCACCGGTTAAACTATCCTGAAAGTAGTGAATCAGTAGATCCTGATTCTCTGTCTGAGCTGACATTCACCGAGCGTACATCACCAAGTGACTCTGAGGGCAAGAGTTACCCTTATATTTTTCAAAGTCGGGCACTTGGAACTTGTGCAGAACTTTCACATTAGGGACCAGACAAAGGTCTGCGGTGTCCTTTCCAAATAAATCTTGACCGCGAATGGCTTGCAGTTCCTTCCGTATTTCCAAGAACTGTTCCTGGAATTCATCCATTATGTCAAACATAGTTTCCTTTTTACCAGAAGGTATCTGTGGAATCTGTCCTTTCGGGACAGTGTGCACCACAGGAGGTGGGATCGTGACTACGGCAATGAATCTTGGCGTTTCCCAAAGTTTGTAACCTTCAGGAATCTTCAGTATTCCCCTAGCATCTTCGCTTTCCCAAAGTTTGTAACCTTCAGGCCCAGTGGCTTCTGTTATGATTCCCTGATCTTCAGTGATCGGTGGAACATATCCTTCCGGGATAGAGTTAACAGGCATGCTCCAAGGACGATCTTTCGGCATTTGATACCTAGGATCATACTTCTCCACTATGGGCGTTGAGGTGATCTCTGAGATCATAGTCCTTTGTAGTTGAGCTTCTGCCATGGCTTGCATATCGTTACGAAGCTTTCTTATATCCTCTCTCAGAGCGTCGATCTCTTCTTTCAACTCTCTGTTCTCTTCCTCAAGATCATTCATCTTTTTCTGACGATTGGCCCGAGTATTGTACGAATGAGATAGTTTGACTCTAGAATCGAGACACAAACGTGAGATTCGTAGGTAAGAAGAATACGCGATGTGAGAATGATGAATGCAATGATTATATTAATTGTTTTTTGGTTTAATCAAAATAAACTTCGACAATTAGATTGCAAATATCAAATAGTGGGGAAACCCCTTTTTATTGAATTCAAAGGATTACAGAAATGGAAATACAGTAGATTACAAGATGCGGAAATAGAAACCTAAGTTAATGGGTCCCGAGTCCTCTCTGAGGAGAAATCGGGTGTTGATACTGGTACTTTCCTTTTCTTTGACCGGGGCTCTTGGGCCGTTGCCGGGTTGTCATTCCTTTGCCAGGTGAAAGGAGTGAGCAAATTCCTTTGGTCATCTTGATTCTCTACAGCATGTTGCTCCAAAATTTCAATCAGAGTGTCCTTATCTTTCAGTAGTTGCTGTATTTTGATACACTCCACATTGAGAGTGCGGTACTTGTTCTTCCAAGACCTCATCTCCCGTTGAACTTTGTTGAGAGTAACCTGGAGTTTTTCCGTCTCAGTCATGAAGTATATGACGGATTCCCTTGGCGGAAGAACTCTGTGACGAGGATAAGGAATCTTTAGCTTGAGAGCTCTAGTTTGTACCCAGTGGAGATAAGGCTCCACCGAGACACGGTCTGGTGTTCCTAGAGACTCCCGTCCTTTCTTATGAACGTGTTTCCAAGCGTGCATTATTTCTGTCTTTAGTGCCCTGTCATTTTCCCCTTCCTTGAAGAAAAGACCTTCTAGATGAACACCCCGTGGGACGTGTCTCATCGGGTATCCAAATTGACGACGAACGAGAACTGGATAATAATTTATTCCTCCCTTAGTTCCTATAAGGGGTACGTTAGGGAAGTTTCCACAACGGTCAATGATCTTAATCCCATCATAAATCTTGTTACACCAATCAATGTTAGAGTTGGTGAGAGACATAATTTTCTGCGACCAACGTAAGGCACTCTTGTGATCCTAAAAAGCAGCAGACTTGGGCAAATAGGAGATAAACCATTTGTATAGCAGAGGTACACAGCACGTGATCTCCCCTCTGCTGTATAAATTCCCTAAGTGTACAGAATGATACGCATCTGCAAGCAAAGTTGGCACAGGTTTCCCAATGAGGAAAACCTTAATAGCATTGATATCGACGAAGTTATTAATTTTGGGAAACAAAAATAACCCGTAGGTGAGTAAGACAAAGATGCTTTCAAAAGCAGTCTCGTTCCCTATACTAGCGAAGTACAGGGCTTTCTTTGTCAAGAACTGTGCTGGAAAACCTTGTATGCCACCCTTGGTAGTCATGTGAGCCCTAACCTCCGACTTGTCCAACTGAATTGTTCTTGCAATGGTTTGATCCTTTGGAATTTCTTCCAGTCCAGAAAATGGAGCTCGATCAGTGATGTGTAAATTGATCAGATGAGTGTACTCCTCCAGCGTTGGTGCGAGCTGATAATCCGGGAATGTAAAACAGTGATAAACCAGATCGTAAAACTGAATGAGTGCCTCCATGATTCCCTCAATCACATGGACCCTTAATAGAGGTAGCAAACCTCCGTACTTGGCTCTGAAAGCCTCCTGGTTTATGATCATTCTCGCCAAACCTCTCAAATCTTCTAGCTTTGGAATCCTGAAGGTATACTTATGAGTTCTCCTTCTACCGAAATCCATTAACGCAATCTTTTTCTCTGATATTTGCAATCACAGTTTTAGTTTATTTTGAAAAAAAACAGAGAGACTAAAAGAGAAATTTTTTGAATGCTTTAATGTTTTTTAAATGAATGCATGAATGCAGCACACAAAAACATGGGGTCAAAGGGTCGTTGTCATGAAGTTAAGGCTCTACCCATCCCCAAAGGTTTATACTAGGGTATTTTTCTACCTGTACTCAAAATCATCAACTCCTCCCAGGATAACAAACAGCAAGCGGATCGCCAGCGAGCTGTATAAAATCTTAGAGTAAATGCTATTCACCGAGAATAGATCATCAGCCTCAAATGAGGGTAGTATCGCGTGACATCTATTTCCGATAGTTTCCACACTACAAAAGGGTTGGCTCCTTAGCTTCTCAGACGTCACAATCGGCCCATTTATTATGAGAGGGAATGGGTTGCATTGGGAAGCCTCTACTGAGGTTGATGGTCGACCTCGTCGCCATCACTTATCTTAAGTGTATACTCAATCTTTCCACATGCGGCATCACACGCATTCCCATTAGTAGAAAAATAAACACAGATATCAATTAGGAAAAGTGAGTGATTTTTGGACGTGGTTGCGAAGCACGATCGCTCTAGTACTACAGCTCGATTCATTTTTTATCCTATTGAAGCTGATGAAGGAAGGGAAATAGATGTCTCCAACTAACCCTGCTTGTATACTAAGGTTAAACAGTCAAAACTGTTGGTTTACAGATGCTACAAAGATTCGGGGTCTCTCCTAGGTTATTTTGTCAAAAAGGGGTGTTTTAAGCTATCGGTTGAGATGTTAGGACGGATGTATGAAAGTATGGGATTTTGGGTTTTTGTTTAGTGTGCTCGCTAAGATTTTTCCTTTCAATCTTATGCCTACGTATTCCCGTTTACTGAAACAGGGAAATCAGAGCGATCGTAGTTCCTCCTATTCTATGGGAGGAAATGGTTGTTTTGATGTCTTGTTCAAAGCCCAAGACGTGAAGCTAAAAGGTTGTTTGTATCTTGTTCAAAGCCCAAGATGTGAAGCTGAAGGGTCTCAACTTCAGAGAGAATTTGTCATCTCTAAAGAGGTTTGTTTGTCACAATTGTTGGGTGACTGGTTATAAAGGAGGATTACTTTAACCGGGATATGTGAATCCGACAATGCCATAATTTCCTTTATAGGGGTTTTTCAACCTGAAGGAGAAGACTTTAACTCAGTTTAGAGCAATGTCATCTTTCCTTAGGAATCTCTCATGCTAAAAGAGGGACAGTGGTATGGATGTAGATGATCCAGAGGCTTGCCGCTTATAGCAATTAGATGAAGGGAAATGAGTTATTGATGTTTGTATACTGTGAATGAGGCACAGCTTTGATTGACTCAATCGGGGTTTTCTTATACAAAGCCTAAGAGGGGGCTATTATGTGTCTCGTACAAAGCCCGAGAGAGAGGCTAAAAGGTTTTGACTCAACGAGGGAGTCTTTTGGTATCTCGTATAAAGCCCGAGATGGAGGCTAAAAAGGGATTGACTCAACAAGAGAGAGTCTTTTGTATCTCGTACGAAGCCCGAGATGGAGGCTATTTGACTAAACAAGAGAGTCTTTTTGGTATCTCGTATGAAGCCCGAGATGGAGGCTAAAATTGTTAGCTCCGCTGGGGAGAATCATTGTACAAAGCCCAAGAGGAAGCTATTGTAACTGTTTCAGTTGAGTGACAGATCCAATATGCTGATTTAAAGAGAAAATCAGTTCTTATATGAGTAATGTTTGCACTCAGGGATTTGATTCGAGGATCAGGGTTATTTTCTGTTCTTTAAGGAAATGGGACCTCCAAAGGGTATCGAGACTATCCGAATCTACGGGTTTTCTTCCTATTTTTGAAGGGAGCTTGAGAATGTCTTTGAGACTCAAGGAAATTAGACTGTCCAAGTCTAGAGTTTCATTTTTTGTACTATGCTTTTGAGAAACAGTAGTAGGGTCTAGACTTTTCAAAAGACTGTTTTATTAAGATGACTAATTTCTTTTCCTATACCTCTAGGAGGTCGTCGGGACAATTTGTACGAAGCCCAAGAGGAGGCTGGAAACTTTTAAGAAGCCGATAGGTCCTTGTATGAAGCACAAGAGGAGGCTATCATTCTCGGAGGAAGAATCATTATATGAAGCCTAAGAGGAGGCTGTAAAAACTTCTAAGAAGCCGACGGGTCCTTGTATGAAGCCCAAGAGGAGGCTAGGATGCTTTTAGGAAACTTGTGGGTCCCCAAACCCCGAGAAGTTCAAGACAGGTTATTCACAAAGAATAGATCAAGCCAGGAAAGTTCAAGAATTTGGAAGAAACTCAAGAGATGCAATTCACAGAGAAGAGATCATCTCTGGGGAGTAGAGTTTCTTTGACAACTTCTATGAGTGACAGTCTGAGAAAGGGTTCAAAAAGAATCTGCCTTTCACATCTCTATATTGTTTAACCCCAAGAGGAGGGAAGACTGTGTCTGGTAATCCGATGGGGATCTAGTTTTGACTATTTAAGAGTGATCAACGGGCTTAATGCTAGACGTAGTTGCCGGGGAAACTCTAAATATCTATACTATTATTACACATTTGATATGAGTTTATGAAAGAAGACTTACAGCGAAACAGCCTCACAATACAGTTATGTGTATATGAAAGCGGTAAATGAAAGCATATAAACACTTACTCGGTTGTAGAGCTTCCATGCTGTGTTGTTAGTTGTTCAACAAAGAAAGATTGAAAACAACAGTATATTCCAAATCAAAGGAGAAAGTGCTTTGAAATGAAAGATTGGGGCTTATAGCTCAAGGAGAGGCCCAGATGTTTTAAACGGACGACAGTCGTACCGTTTACTTGTACAGAGGGACTTATACAAAAAGTGAGGCCCACAAAGTTATATGCACAAGGGGGTTTTGGGTCTTACACTCTCTCAAGAGGCCCAAAAAGTTTTAAATAAAAAGAGTGGGGCTTATAACACGAGGGTAGGCCCAGATGGTTTGTTTTTAAACAGGCAACGATAGCGCCGAACTTTTTAAATACAACGGGACTTATACAATAAGTGAGGCCCAAGATAGGTTTGTATTTACAAAGGGGTTTTGAGTCTTACACTTTCTCAAGAGGCCCAAAAAGTTTTGAAAATGATTTATGAGGGTTGAATTAATCCAAAAACCCTAATTTGTATTCAAAATGTACTTTAATTGAATAAAAATTCAATTAAAATGATCAAAATTGTTTAACATATGGAAAACAAATTGTGATCTTGGATTAATGCTTCAAAAATTAAGTATTGACCTACAAAATAATTAGAAGTCATTAAAAGTTGCAAAATCAAGGTGGAAAAAATATTTAAAATGTCAAAAACAATTAAAATATTAATTCTTTGCAAAAATATCAATTATATGAAATAAATAATATTTTTGGGATTTTTTGGGAAAATAAAATATTTTAACATTTTTGTGAATTATTAAAAAAAGAATCATTAAAACTCAGAGAGAAATTAATTTTTGAATCAATTAAATAAAATCACAAATTTCAAATATTTGAATTTGTGAAAATGGCGCCAAGAACAGCTGAAGAACACGCGCGTTTTTCAGTTTTGCCCAGATTTGCATTTTCTATCCAATCTCACTGAATACTTGATCATATCATGCAATCCACATACCAATCAACTCGTTTCAACCTCACGATCATGTCTATGGCAATTAATTTCATTTAAATTAAGCATAAAACAAAAAATCGCGAAATATGCATAGATTGAGAGATGACCAAGTTTAGGCTTACCTCTAGGTCGTGACATCAAGTTCAAAGTGATTTTTGAGTTGGAGGTGTTACAGATGAGTTGTGATGATCTGAACAGCTTCCCTACACCCTATGGAGTGTGTTTGAATGCTTGGACTTGATGGAAATTGGCTGGATCACTTTATGGCATCTCAACTGCAACTTGGTTAAAACCTTGAGCAATTGACTGGTGATTCTGAGAAATCAGTGTTCCAGATGTTGTTTAAGTGTTTGATCAGCTCACATATGATGTATATGAGGTGTGTGTGTGTGATTGGTTTGAGTGGAATTTCTCTCTAATGAAAAACCCGATAGCGACTTGCTAAGAAAGGCATTTTTGAGAGTGAGAAGTGGATTTTGAGAAAGGCAAGTGTTGTAGGCCTTTGGTGTACTTAAACTGATCACAATTGAGCTCTATTTATAGTAGAGCAAGTTTGTTTTGCAAGGAATAGTGAATGGCAACTGCTGAGTAGGTTTGGCCAATGTTGGTAAATGAAAATTCAAGTCTCCTCTAGCCATTGACTAGAGGTTAGGGCACAGGCTGCTGGTTCCCTTGGTCTTGGATAACTCTTGACTGAATTCAGTTGCTAATAGCTCAGTCCATGCCACCTTGATGCTTCCATTGAATGCTTCAATCCAAAATTGGAGTCTTGTCCCTATTTTAGGCAATTCTAGGTTTGGCATGCTATTTCTTGTTCCAAGGACTTTGGAGGCTTGGCTCAGTGATTGTCCCCTTTATATCCAATCCTCAGAGGTGTCCAAGGTGATGACAAGGCTTGGAATTGGCCGATTTTGGCAAATCGACCAAAAGTACAAAAATCTGCCTTGCCTTGGCAGATTTCAGCAAGGCATCTTGCCACTACCATATCTCATAGCTCAAATTGAATTTGGTGATGTTTTTGGCCATTTTGGAAAGCCCTTACATGATACAACAACTGTTTGATAAAATTTGGTTTTGATACTTTTTGGATCCAAGTGAAAAATTCCCCTACATTTGGAAAAAAGTGAAGGCATATTCTGACTTAGTGAAATTTACACTAAGTGTTGGAACAAAGTGACTTTTCTTGATTTTGATCACTCCATAACTCAAAATCCATGAAGAATTTGGACATAGGTCAGTATGAAGCTTTTGTAGAGGGCAATGAGATCTACAAATCAAGCTTTTGATGGGAAAAATGGCTTAGTGGTTTGGGAGTTATGATCCTCCAAAGTTGGTACCCTTGCCACTTTATTTCATAACTTAGAAATTTTTCTAAGTTTTTTATGGTTACCCCTTTTACAAGTTTTCCCACTTTCTTTGATTTTTCTTGATGAATGATGATTCAAATCATGAATAAACATCATTTTATGGTTAAAAATCCATTTTAGTGAAAAATCTCAAAAAGTCAAAGTTTGACTTTTGTGCACAGTTGACTTTTGTCAGATGAATTCCAAACTATGCAATTCTTCAGGAAATCATATCCTTGACCTAAATCAAATCTTATGGACATGTTCCATGGGTGGTATAGAGTGTATTGAATCATGTCTTAGTGCTTGGGAGCATCTTCTGGTCAAAAGTCAAAGTTACAGTTGACTTTTCTCACAAAACCCTAATTGTGGTTCAAATGAAATTGAAACTTGTTGCTCAAGCTTCTTGGATCAAACCATTTTCCCAAATTGATCAATGTGGCATATTGGAGACCCTCAAATCCTCTCTTGAGGTCTTGGTTCATAATTGGTCCCAAAAGTCAACTTAGGGGTGAATTAGGTCAAGAAACCCTAATTCCTGATTTTTTATGAATGCAACCCCTGAGGCAAAATTGACTTGATGATTGGGTTTATGAGGTTCCATGGAGCATATTAGGTTATGTTTTGAATCTTTGGCTCATGCCCAGAGGAAATTTTCCATCTGGAGGCCCTAGTCGACCAAAACCCTAATTTGGTGACACTGGCGATCTTGAGGCTTGATCCACCTAGAAGGGAGCATCCTTGTGCTTAATCCTTGAAGTGGGAGTCCTTTTGATCCTTTGTGTATGTTTGAGAGTGTAGACAAGTTGAATATCATGTCATTCCTTGATTGATCCTTTGTCTAAGCACTCAGAGAGGGCTTGAAACCCTAATTTTGATTGTAGTGAATGCTCAACAATTCCTTGAGGAGATTGATGAGGCATAAAGGTACATCCATATTGTGATGATGATTTACACAATGATGGGAATCTTAGTGGTCAAAATTTGGGGTATGACAGACTAGCCTTATTTAGATCCCTGTAGTCCACACACATTCTGACCTTTCCGTCCTTTTTCGGAATAGGTACGATGTTGGCTAACCATTGAGGATATTCTGATGTGGCGAGGAAACCCGTGTCAATCTGTTTTTGTACCTCCTCTTTGATTTTGATGGCCATGTCCGAGTGAGTCCGTCTCAACCTCTATTTTACTGGCGGACATTCCGATCTCAACGATAAATGATGTTCCACGATGCTGGTATCCTACCCTGGCATATCCTGATAGGACTAAGGAATAATCGGGGAATTCTTTGAGAAGCTTTACCAAACCCTCTCTGGCAGTTGGACTGAACAGTGCCCCAATCCTGATTTCTTTTCTCTCTTTTTCTGAACCTAAGTTTACCGTTTCCAACGGCTCTTTATGAGGTTCAATGGACCTTTCCTCCTGTCTGAGTAATTGGGAGATCTCTTCTGGAATTTCATCGTCATTCTCTTCTTCAGCCCCAAATACCGGGAACTCAAAGTTGGGAGAAGGCATCGGATCGTATGTTTCAACGGGGTTTAAAACAAGCAATATGTATGACGGTATGATTTGTTTTTAGAAGAGATAGAGGAAATGCAAGAGTGTGTGCAGTGTATTTCTTTGGAAAACTGCTTGTTTTTTATTATTGATTTGTTCTTTAGGATTACCATTCTCTGAGAAAAGCGAAAAGAGAAAACAGTATTTAATGCAGAAATTACAGAACGGCGTTATTTTATTAATGAACAAGTTGATTCTTGAAACTCAACCCTATAAAACAAAACTGTGTCACTTTGGGCGAAGCGAAGAGGGAAATTTACAGAAAGCGAGCCCTATTAAAACATATGTTTCACCTGGGCAGGGTGAAAGGTTAAAGACGACAATTACTTTGACTTATGAACAATTTTTGGAACATCGACAGCAACCCATTAGCGGCGAACTCCTCGGTGAATCACAAAGTCTGACACCTTCCTTGATTTGTTTTCTGAAATAACGCTGATTTCTGGTGGAGCGAGATCATTGGAATCTGTCTTCCAGGAAGAATTGTCGTAGGAGGATTCCTCTGTTGTATTTTGCATAGTATTTGTGCTCTCAAGTAGATCTTCCCATCCAGTTGGTTGGATGTCTTCGAGCCTGATACGAGAGCTTTCAGGAGTAGTGTACTTGACCATGTAGTCGTATTTTCCACTCGGTTGTCCCAGGGTGTCCCATACTTCTTTGGAACTGGAGGAGTCATCCCTTTCGATGATGTTGACCTCGAGAAAAGCATAGTTGATGAACTCTAGCCCTGCGAGCTTTGCAAATTCATCGTCGTGCTAGATATTTTCATAATGCCCCGAGTGTTGATCCCATGACATGGTGAGGACGAAGGTATTCTTTTCAATGATGCTCAGCTGATAAGCATTGTTGGGCTGACTTTTTTGCCCCAAGTCTCCCGGGTACGGCTGCCTGATAGGAAGGCCATCCATTGGGCCATAATAGTCGTGGTCAAAGTTATCTTTCATCAGAGTGTCATCCTCTAATGAGTTTGGTGGAGCACGGCATCCTTCCGGATCACAACTCCATATATCATCTTGACATCTGATCTCGGTATAAATCTCGGACTCAGTGCGGGATAGCAAAATGGCGTAAGCGTTTTGTCCTGAAACATATAACTGTCCTCATTGAGATGGGACTTCCATTCTTCATCTGTACAAGAGCAGTCTCCCTCGTTGATGGTATGTACTTCTTGAGACACTGGGTGAAGGAAACCTCCACTGTGGAAGAAGTCTTGAAAGGGATGAAGACTTTCATTGCTGGTAGTAGTTGTCTGGGTACAGTTTACAGAAAAACCAAGACCCTTCTTTATTTTATTGTCAGTAGGAATGACTAGCTGTCCCCACCCTGTTATATTGGTACTCTCGACCGCTTTGATAACATCTTTGTATGAGGAAATAGAAGTTCCTATTAGACGATGGCTATGGATCTAGAAGGGGGGTTGAATAGATCCCATGAGTTTTACACGCAAATTGACTACAAAATTCTGTTTTAAAAAATTTGTTTAGCGGAAGCTACCACTGGATAGAACGTCTACAACGACCTTCTATCGAAGGGATCGGATATGCGCGAATATATTATGGATGAGTACGAAAGAGAAAAATTTAGTTCTGAATATTACACTTATAAACGCAGACAACAAATTATCACTTGCTTGATGTTTATACCGATCCAATGAGGTTAATTGATAAACAATTTAAAGCAATGTGTTCGAATTTTGCTTGGAAACAAATTATCAAACACGTAGTGTGCGTAAACACACTATATGCAGAATTTCTATGGAGAATAATGTGCAGGTGCTCCAAAACACAATTCAATGAATTGTATCGATTTAACAAAAACAGTTTATCAGCGTACAATTATTCTACGACAGAAATTACGATAGTTTGCTACGTCACAAAATCGAACAATACTGAAATGTAAAAGAGTTAAGGGAAAGAGAGAGAACACCCGAGATTTGATTAGGTAGTTCCTCAATCGTCCTCGCTTTGGGTACGCCTGCCCCCAATTACGCAAAAGGAATTGAGATATATATATATATATATATATGTAGTTGTTGCAATGTTTATTACAAGAGAAAACTGTGAACATTCAAACCCCGAACGTCTTCGATCTTTGATGCAGAATTTTCTCTTCCCTTGATTCAAGATGAATCAAGTGCTCCGAATATGGATGATTCAATTACCGAAAGAAAACTCCGTTCTTCAGTTACCTTCACTCGGTCAATTGAAATCTTCCAAGAATTCGAACCCAAACCTTCTTCTACGATCCTCTGATTACAGTTACTAAACCAAAACAGTTACGCCAATTTCTGGTTACCTTTGCCCAACAGAATCCCTGTAGAAAGAACAGTTTGTACAAAAACCCCCAAAATCTCCTCGATTCTTAGAGGACAAACCCAACTGGTTTGATTCAAGAAACACCTGCCAATCTCTCAACCCAGAAGATGAAGATCACACTTCCTAAATTCTAAACATTATCACTTCGATCAATGGGCGACACAAACAAAAATGATTATGTGTGATTGTTTGTTTACACAATGAAGAAGATGAAGATGAAGAGAGAACTGACATATATTTTTCACGTTTCTTGTTGTATTTGAAAAATGAAGACCCAAAACTATTTATATCAAAAAATATGACCAAAAGAAATAACAGGAAATAACAGAAACGAAGTTAAGTGAAAAAGTGCAAAAAACAGAGTCATGCGTCGACCTCTGGAGTCTATGCGTCGATGCATAGAATGGCAATTTTGAGTTCTCAGATTTATGCGCTTACCCGTGACTTCTGGGGGTCAGCGCATGATTTTTGAGGTCGGCGCATAAGTTCTGAGGTCAGCGCATGAAGGCCAATTTTTTAAGAAATTTCATTTTTTGAATTATTTTCACCAGACCAAGGTCAAACATACATGCTAGACACTATTAAATCACTTGTGGACATTTATTTTTGGGGAGAATAAGATCCTATGCATCTAGACACATGACCAACAACGATAAGACGCTATATGCCCGACACGTGAAGTGATACCGCTCAAATTACAATCTAATGCATTTGTTGACATCATTAAAACAAGATAGCTAAAAGGATATCCCTCACATACTCCCCCTTTTTGATGATGGCAACACTTCCTTGATTGTCACGAGAGATGTAATTTGAGATGATCAATGCTCCCCCTGTCTTTAACATCCGGTTTAAACGTTTCTGTAGCTTATATTCTTCTCCCCCTTTGACAACATCAAAAAGACGAGAAGACAGTGGTCAAAATAGCATATGAAAATACGTAGTGGATCATCAAATATTTGCAACAACAAAACAGTTACCAGCATCCACATATGATACCGCTAATGTAAACTAGTAATGATTAAATACGGAACAACGATATTAAAGCAAAACATTCACTTCATAAAATTTGAAACATAACAGAAAAGTTTAGCACATGTCAAAATAACAGAAAGCAAACAACAAAACACAAATTCATGCACAACTAAACATGATGCCCTAAGGTTTATGGTCTCCTCCCCCTAAATGAATAACCTAGTCCCCTATGGTATTGACTTGGTGGTGGAAATTCCTCGAGTTGAAGGTTGAGGTCAATCAAGGTGCTATTGAGGTTACCAAGGCTGTTGGCCAAGTTTTGATTTTGCTGAGTCAGATTAGCATCCATTTGATTGAACCTGGTCATAGCAGCATTTGCAAAATTGTTGAAGTTGGTGGCATGAGACGATAATTGGTTAGACAGGTTTGTAAGCTGTTCCTGCTGAGTCAGGTATCGAGTTTCCTGCTGCGCTTGAAATTCTTGATGTTGCAGAGACAACTCAGTCAGCCTTGCCAAAATTTTATCATTGGATTGTTGATGATGCTGAGACGGTGGAGTTGGTGGAGCAGAATTTTCTGGAAGCTACCATTCAGAGTCAGCATCATAGGATGGAGGAACATACGCAGCACCAAGGTTGGTCTAGCAGTTTTGTTGCCACTGACCCCAACCTTGATTGTCATAGGATTCTTCCGGTTGATATCCCATCCATGCCTCATTGTCTTCTTGATTGTCTTCTTCTTCTTCCGCTTGATTGTCTTGCATGACAACGTCTTCCTGTATCACCACATTTTCATCATTACCAACATGATCTGCATCACCTTGACTTCCTTCATCCTCACTTGCTTCAAGATGGACAGGTTCAGGATGGGTAGCTCTTTGTCTATGGATGAACTTTCGCTCACGAGAGTTCCAATGGTAACCCATCATGGACAAAGTTCTGGCCAGAAACTGTTGTTCAGCAGTAATGTGAATATGACAAATCTGTAGAATAGGAATGTCAAAGTAATTCATAAAATTTGCCACAGCAGATGCATATCCAAGTGCTAAAAATTTGTTAGAGCTGCGAGTTGTGAACATCCTAGAAGCAAAGTAGTAATGCCAGTTGATTTTGATCTTTTCCCTCAGGATATAGATAAGATGCACTTCCGCTTGTTCAACTCTTGAGTAGCCTCCTTTCTTAGGCCTCAAGATGCGAGAAACAATCCACTGAAGGATACGTTTTTTAAATTTCAGATGATCGGTGGTGACACTCTTAGGAAATGCTTCACTTGCCACAAAATCAGTTGGATATGGTTCCCTCAACATAGAATTCAAAGCAGTTTTTAATGCATAGTCTTTAACAAAGGTTTTATCAGTAACCTTTGGGAGACTATCATCAGTATTCAAAACAAACAATGTAGACCATACATCGTTTGTCACCTGATATTCTGCATTATTTATAGAGAACTTAAATTCAGCCCCACGAAATTTTCCCTTTATCCCACAGTAGAACAATCTAGTCAAGTCTTCACTGTACTTATCATCACATTCAACAAATTCATTCAGATTTTGAAAATTGATGAGTTCAGAAATTTCAGGAATGTGAAAATCTTGACCCATCAACGGATAAAATCCATGTTGTCTTATAATAGCCCTGTTAGAAAATAATTCCGTAAACGGAGTGGCTAACCTTTCAGAAATTAAAGATTCAAAAGTTACCCGTTGTGAGGATAATCCTCTTGTTTGAGCTTGTTGTGAAGTGGATCATCTTCCTCCTCTTGTACTAGCATTTCTTCTGGAAGCCATTGTTGAAGAAGAGTTGAAGGAAGATTATCAAACTTGATTGTTGCAGAGATAGAAGAGAAGATGTGTGAAATCCTTTGAGTACCTTACTGTAGATATATAGAGAAATTTCTCTCTTGGTGTTCCCTCCCCCTTTTTCTAATTTATTAGGGTTTTGATGAGAGTTTAGTGGGGATTAATTGAGATTGATGAGGTTTAAAGGAGTAGAATAGGGAGAGATTGACCACAAAAGCTAATTAGATTACATGCAATGATCATAGTTTAATGTGCAATGAGAAAACATAGGGAAGGTAAAACATTTATAGGTCGGCGTACGCAACCCAGAAAGATAAAGAAGTCTGAACGATTCCTTCATGCGTCGACCTGTGAATCTGTGTGTCGGCGCATGATTCCTGAAAATTTTGAAAATTACTTGAACATGTGGCTATGCGCTAACCCGAGAGTTTAATAGGCCAGCGCATGAAATCATGCGTCGACGCATGGAAGTGTAAAAATGAAATTTTTGCAAAATTCTTGTTCCAAGTAGATAAATACACATATACACACAGAACCAAACATTCACATGAATGATAAGTGCTCAAAATGAAATAAACATCAAGATTAGAGTAAGTAACATGGCACAAAATGTTGATAAACCTCTATAAGTTGGAACGATATTACCTTGAACATCATGACGGTGAGATCCCTCACATATGGATGAATTTCTCTTTGCATTGTTTGTTAAAGACATGAACAAGCATATATATATATATATATATATATATATATATATATATATATATATATATATATATATATATATATGTGTGAAGATCATAATTCTAAAGGATGTTATGCACGATCCGAGATATCGAGAATGCCAAGTTCCCTCGGTACTTCTTTACCTCAACATCCTTACCCTTTTCGTCACGATCGAGATTAGCACTTGTAGGCATAGGAGTATCTATTGCTTTGCAGTTCAGCATATCAAAACGTTTTAGTAACTTAAGACAATATTTCGTTTGACTCACGATGTGTCCTCTTCAAGTTGTTTGATTTGCAATCCGAGGAAGTAGTTGAGCTCCCCCATCATGCTCATTTCAAACTCCCCCTGCATCAAACTAGAAAACTCCTTGACCAAGGTCATGTTAGTAGACCCAAATATAATATCGTCAACATAAATCTGTACCAAAATTAAGTGTTTTCCTTGACGTTTAATAAAGAGGGTTGTGTCAACCTTTCCTCTTGAATACCCTTGATCAAGTAGAAATTTGCTTAGACGTTCATACCAAGCCCTAGGGGCCTGTTTGAGTCCGTACAAAGCTCGCTTAAGTTTATAAACATGATCAGGATATTCGTGTGATTCAAAACCTGGAGGTTGGGCTACATAAACCTCTTCATTTATATATCCGTTAAGGAATGCACTTTTGACATCCATTTGGAATAGCTTAAAGTTCTTTGTGCAAGCGTAGGCAAGTAGAAGGCGTATGGCCTCGAGTCGGGCAACCGGCGCATAAGTTTCCTCATAGTCGATTCCTTCCTCTTGGTTATAGCCTTGTGCTATAAGCCTAGCTTTGTTATGCGTTATTACTCCATTTTCATCAAGTTTATTCCTAAACACCCATCGGATGCCTATTACTCGATGATCTCGCGGAGGGGGGACAAGGTCCCAAACCTCATTTCTCCATAATTGATTTAGCTCATCTTGCATTGATAGATACCAATGCTCATCGAGTAACGCTTCCTTAGAGTTTTTAGGTTCAACTTGGGAAACAAAAGCAGAGTAATAACAAAAGTTACTAAGTTTAGAGCGAGTAGTTACTCGCTTAGAGATATCACCGAGAATGTTGTCAATTGGATGGTCTTTAGAAGACTTCCAAGCTGGAGGAAGTTCATCTTTCTTAGCATGATGATCATCCTCACTTTTCACTGGTTGGTGATCCTTTTCCTCCTCAATACGCACTATTTCAGGCTGATCAATTCCCTTATCAGTGTCCTTGAGTATGTTTTCAATAGGTACACCTGCACCATGAAAAGAACTACCTTCTCCGATATTTCTCGGATAAGACTCGTCAAAAGAAACATGAACTGACTCTTCAACTATACGTAACCTTTTATTATAGATTCTATAAGCTTTACTTGACTGAGAGTATCCAAGAAAAATACCCTCGTCAGCCTTGGCATCAAATTTGCCGAGAGTCTCTTTTCCATTATTTAACACAAAGCATTTGCAACCAAATACATGAAGGTGAGAGATGTTTGGCTTACGTCCCTTTAAAAGCTCATACGGTGTCTTGTTTAGAATAGGCCGGATGAGCACCCTATTCAAAACATAACAAGCCGTACTTATGGCGTCGGCCCAAAAGTATTTTGGTAATCCACTATCATTGATCATAGTCCTTCCAAGTTCTTCCAAAACTCTATTTTTACGTTCCACTACCCCATTTTGTTGAGGGGTACATGGTGCGAAAAAATTATGATCAATTCCATTGGAATCACAAAATGCTTCAAATAAATGATTTTCAAACTCACCCCCATGGTCACTTTTGATTGACCCAATGTTTGTGTGTAACTTGTTTTGAGATAACTTAGCAAATCGTTCAAAGGCTGAAAAGGTATCACTCTTATTTGCTAAGAAAATTGTCCAGCAAAACCTAGAAAAATCATCGACTATAACAAATCCATAGTAGTTACCACCTAGGCTTTTAACCCTAGATGGTCCAAAGAGATCCATATGGAGGAGCTCAAGAGGTCTCATAGTTGAAACAATGTTTTTAGATTTAAAAGAGATCCTTGTTTGCTTCCCCATTTGGCACGCATCGCAAAGATGATCCTTTGTAAATTTAATTTTGGGCAAACCGATGACTAGGTCTTTAGAGACAATTTTGTTAAGCAAATCAAAGTTGATATGAGCCAAGCGTCTATGCCACAACCATGAATCTTCATTCATAGTGACTAAACACTTGTCTCCATCCAATGATACCTCATTTAAGTCTAGCATATAGACGTTATTCACCCTCAAGCCCTTAAACACATTCTTTTTGTCGCAATCTTCAACTATGCAACAATCCTTTGAAAAAGAGACTTTATAATTTTTGTCGCATAGTTGACTAATGCTTAAAAGGTTATGTCTAAGACCCTCCACAAGAAGTACATCAGAGATAGTAGTAGATGAGGGGTTACCTATACTACCTTTACCGAGAATTTATCCCTTGTTATTATCTCCGTAGGTGACAAACCCCTTTTTCTTCGCCACAAAGTCGATGAAAAGAGATATGTCTCCGGTCATATGTCTTGAGCAGCCACTATCTAGAACCCATCTTCCTTCGGTGGTCTCAAGACTTTGTACCTACAAAAATAATCAAGGGAGAGTAGGTACCCAATTCTCATTGGGTCCTTTATGGTGAGTGAAACCAAAATTGCCTTTGGGCAACCATTGATAAATGCCCTTTGGAACAAGAAATCTCTGAAAGCGGCACTTAGCAATAGTATGACCGGGCTTACAACAATATAAGCAATCACGATTAGTTTGGAGTTTACCCTCGCTATCACTATTTCGAATCACATACGTGTATTGTTGATAAGGATTATTCATTGTTTCACGATAATGTGATCGATCAATAGCAAATGTAATCTTAGGCTTGAGAGCCTTGTCTAACTTGGCTTTGAGGGTTCTCACCTCTCTTTGCCAAATGTGACAAGTACCACAGCCCCCAAGGTCAAACCATGTATATTTATTCTCATCGATCTTAGTTTTTGATGCATTCACCATGGAGTTTTTAAGATCTTCCAATTCCTTTTGGGAATCGGAAACCTTTTTCTCCAAATAGGAAAAAATCTTTTTATTTGAAGCTAAGCGTTGAAATGCTTCCTTAGCTTCGTGGTGTAATCTATCAAAAGCTCTTTTTAATTCAGCATGAGACATATTTTGACAGTTTTCATATTTAGAGTGTTTTACCTCTTTTCCTTTGTTGTGACGTGCCATGAGACAAAGGTTGACGGATTCACTTTCGTCACTTGAGGAGTCATCTTTCTCCGACTCGCTATCACTTTCCCAAGCGATATATGCTCGTCGAGACTTGTTGGACTTTTTGTTTGAGCGACTCTTGTCATTATCCTTATCTTTGTCTTTCTTTAGGGATGGATAATCCGGCTTGTAGTGTCCAGATTTTCCACAGTTGTAGCACGTCCCTTTTACCTTGCCATTTTTATTTCCTTCACTTCTCGATTGCTTACGGAACTTGACAAGATTTCTGTCCGAGTGCTGAATATCATTCTTACGAATATATCTATTGTATCTTTTCACAAATAAGCTCATATCATCACCGGATTCTTCATCTTTGTCATTTTTGGCTTCATCATCACTTAGCTCTTGATGTGTGGAATTTGAACAAGAAGCCTTAAGAGCTATCGACTTCTTCTCTGTATCTTTTACCTTCTCTTTCTTTATGCTCTTCTCATGTTTATCCAAGCTAATGAGCACTTGCTCATGCTCATCTAGTTTACCAAAGAGTGTTGTGAGGTCTAGAGTAAGATCATTGGCCTCCTTGATAGCGGTAACCTTCGGTTTCCATTCCCTGCTAAGACACCTCTGAATTTTATTAGTAGAAACCTCATTTGGAATTGGTTTACCAAGAACATGCAATTTGTTGATAATGTGAGTGGATCGTTTTTGCATATCCGCAATGGTTTCCCCTTGCTTCATGTAAAACAAATCAAACTCTTGCGTTAGTGTATTAATACGAGCCAATTTAACATCATTAGTGCCTTCGTGGGCTACTTGTAAGGCATAACACATAGCTTTGGCTGTTTCACAATGGGAGACTCGATAATACTCATCAACTCCCAAAGAGGAAATGATCATATTATGAGCCTTCCAATCATAACTGTACTTTTTCTCGTCCTCCTCAGTCCATTGGTCTTCGGGTTTAGGAACGACAACGCCTTCCGCGTTAGTCATAGTGATTGCCATGGGACCGTTTAAAATAACGTTCCAAACCTTCCGATCTAAGGAGTTAATATGAACGCGCATACAATCCTTCCAGTAGCTATAGTTTTCAGCTGTAAAAACTGGAGCTCTATTATAAGCCCCCTTAGGTTCGTTCACCGTGATCCAAGAAGTTTTACCGAAGCACCAGAATAAACCGGAGCTCATGATACCACTTGTTAGACGATGGCTATGGATCTAGATGGGGGTTGAATAGATCCCTTGAGTTTTACATGCAAATTGACTACAAAATTCTGTTTTAAAAAATTTATTTAACGGAAGCTACCACTGGATAAAAAGTCTACAACGAACCTTCTACCGAAGGGATCGGATATGCGCGAATATATTATGGATGAGTACGAAAGAGAAAAATTCAGTTCTGAATATTACACTTATAAACGCAGACAACAAATTATCACTTGCTTGATGTTTATACCGATCCAATGAGGTTAATTGATAAACAATTTAAAGCAATGTGTTCGAATTTTGCTTGGAAATAAATTATCATACACGTAGTGTGCGTAAACACACTATGTGCAGAATTTCTATGGAGAATAATATGCAGCTGCTCCAAAACACAATTCAATGAATTATATCGATTTAACAAAAACAGTTTATCAGCGTACAATTATTCTACGACAGAAATTACGATAGTTTGCTACGTCACAAAATCGAACAATACTGAAATGTAAAAGAGTTAAGGGAAAGAGAGAGAACACCCGAGATTTGATTAGGCAGTTCCCCAATCGTCCTCGCTTTGGGTACGTCTGCCCCCAATTCCGCAAAAGGAATTGAGATATATATATATATATATATATATATATATATATATATATATATATATATATGTAGTTGTTGCAATGTTTATTACAAGAGAAAACTGTCAACATTCAAACCCCGAACGTCTTCGATCTTTGATGCAGAATTTTCTCTTCCCTTGATTCAAGATGAATCAAGTGCTCCGAATATGGATGATTCAATTACCGTCCCACGCTACTAAACCGAAAGAAAACTCCGTTCTTCAGTTATCTTCACTCGGTCAATTGAAATCTTCCAAGAATTCAAACCTAAACCTTCTTCTATGATCCTCTGATTACAGCTACTAAACCGAAACAGTTGCGCCAATTTCCGGTTACCTTCGCCCAGCTGAATCCCTGTAGAAAGAACAATTTGTACAAAAACCCCCCAAAATCTCCTCGATTCTTGGAGGACAAACCCAACTGGTTTGATTCAAGAAACACCTGCCAATCTCTCAACCCAAAAGATGAAGATAACACTTCCTAAATTCTGAACGTTATCACTTCGATCAATGGGCGACACAAACAAAAATGATTATGTGTGATTGTTTGTTTACACAATGAAGAAGATGAAGATGAAGAGAGAACTGACATATATTTTTCACGTTTCTTGTTGTATTTGAAAAATGAAGACCCAAAACTATTTATATCAAAAAATATGACCAAAAGAAATAATAGGAAATAACAGAAACGAAGTTAAGTGAAAAAGTGCAAAAAAACATAGTCATGCGTCGACCTCTGGAGTCTATGCGTCGACGCATAGAATGGAAATTTTGAGTTCTCAGATTTATGCGCTTACCCGTGACTTCTGGGGGTCAGCGCATGATTTTTGAGGTCAGCGCATAAGTTCTGAGGTCAGCGCATGAAGGCCAATTTTTTAAGAAATTTCATTTTTTGAATTGTTTTCACCAGACCAAGGTCAAACATACATACTAGACACTATTAAATCACTTGTGGACATTTATTTTTGGGGAGAATAAGATCCTATGCATTTAGACACATGACCAATAACGATAAGACGCTATATGCCCGACACGTGAAGTGATACCGCTCAAATTACAATCTAACGCATTTGTTGACATCATTAAAACAAGATAGCTAGAAGGATATCCCTCACGGTTCCCTCTTCGGATTGATTGTCCTTGCTCACCGATAGTGCTTGGAACTGAGTTCCATTAACCTCCTCGGGTTCTACACCAGTAGATGATGATAAGTTACTCACGAGCAAGGCTCGTTCTCCACAAACCGTAACGAACTGGTTGTTCTGGACGAACTTTAACTTTTGGTGGAGGGACGAGGTGACCGCCCCAGCCTGATGTATCTAAGGTCTTCCAAATAAACAACTGTATGTTGCCCAGATGTCCATGACCTGGAAAGCAACTTGGAAAGTGTGAGGACCAATAGTTATGGGAAGGTCGACTTCGCCGATAACTGTTTCTCTGGACCCGTCAAATGCTTTGACGATGACCTCACTGGTTCTCATCGGGGATCCTTTGAAGGATAATTGCATCAAAGTGGACTTTGGCATAACATTCAGGGCTGACCCTGTGTCTACCAGTACGCTGGCTAAAGCATCGCTCTGGCAGCTGACCGGGATATTGAGCGCCATGTTATGACGGCGACCCTCTTCGGATAATTCCTCATCACTAAATCCCAAGTTATTGCATGAAGTGATGTTAGAGACAATGCTATCGAACTGTCTGATTGTTACATCCTGTTCCACAAAGGCTTGCTCCAAGACTTTCTGTAGAGCCTCCCTGTGCGCTTCTGAACTAAGTAAAAGTGACAGCACAGAGATCTTTGAAGGAGTTTGTAATAGTTGATCAACAATGTTGTATTCACTCCTTTGGATGAGCTTTAGCATCTCATCATCGTCTTTCGAAAGGTCGGGATTACTGGATTGCCCGACTGGTGGATTGGGAACTTCTGTCTGAGGTTCCTTTTCTTTGCTAAGTTCTCTAACTCCTCTGTTGAAAATTCGACCACTCCGTGTTACTGGACTGATGTCTGCAATATTCACAACGGAGTGTAGCGGAATTTCCTTTCCATTCTCGATTGTTGTTACACCGTATTTGTAAGGGATAGCCTTAGTTGATTCATACGGTAATGGTCCCGGTAGATAGATGACTATGGGGGCCTTCTGATTTTTCTGACCATCGTAAGCAATTTTGATCCGTTCCTGGTTGGGAACTCTCGATTCGTCAAGTAGAGGGATGATGGTATAAATATCCCTAGCCCTCGGATGATCAGAGATTATGACAACGTCCTCAATTTGATCAGCGAGGTAGTCCGACACCCAGTTGATTGGTCCGGAACCCGGATATGGGCGAATCTCTCTACGATCCACCTGACCCTGAAGAGCTGCTCACACAGGGTAACATCCTTGGTTACTTTCCGAACAGACTCTACAACGATCATAGTTGTGTGGTGGCACCTGGCCACGGCCACTTTGAATACAATGTAACCTCACTAGGTTAGTTTCCACAGATCGAATGTCCCGACTTTGATGCCGAGTAGGGTTCCCGTTAGTGATACTAATTTGCTGGGTGTCTTCATCCATATAGATTGGAAGCCACCAATGGTTCAACAAGTGCTGAAGGGTTTCCTGGACAAGGGCACAGCCTTGATCGTCTTCGCAACCCGCTTTACAGCCCTGATAATCATGTGAAGTGAGAAAACTGAGTTGGACTTGCGTAGCGTGTAACTCCACCAGACTGATATTCATCAAGCGAATATCGAAGATTTGAATCACGTTGATTTGATAATGATTCCTATCATGGTATTCCTGGATCTATCCAAGATCCATCTGACGCTGGAGGGCCTCTTGTACAAAAGAGCATCCCTGTTTGTTTACCGAACAAGTCAGACAGGAACTGTAATCGTGCCACGGCAGATTATGATACTGGCTTTCCCTAGTATGCATCGCCACCAAGTTGACATTCATTGCACAGATGTCATGGTTCTGAATGATGTTAGAATTCGTGTAAACCATGTTAACTCCATGAACTCGGTGCTCTTGGATCCATCCGAGATCCATCTGTTCCTATAGAGCTGATTGCACCACAGAACATCCTCGATTGCTTTTAGAGTAGATTTCACACTAGTTATAATTATGAGGTGGCACATGGCCATATCTACTCTGTCTACAATGCATCTTGACCAGATTGGTCCTTAACAAGATCACATCATGAATTTGATAGACGTTGTTAGTCTCACCCTCTATCAAATTGACTGTAGCTTTCTCGTGTTGAGGCAGCGGGTTTGTGAGAACATTAGGATTTGTATCCTTGAAAGATAAGACCCCGCTCCTAACAAGCTTTTGTACGTCGGGTTTGAAATTGAGATAGTTCTCTATGTTATGCCTTGGTCCTCCTTGATGGTAAGGGCAAGTTTGATCCACCTTAAACCAAAAAGGAGGATTTTCAGGTACTGTAAGAGGGGACTTAGTCTGGACATGCCCCTTAGCTAGTAGTAACGGAAATAGTCCTGCGTACAATACAGGTATAGGATCAAATCCTAGTGGCCGTGTTATACGGTTATTATTGTATGGAGGACGAGCCTGCTGAAGAGGCTATTGAGTCCTTTGCTGATTAGGTTGGCTCTGCTCAACCTGAGGTTGATACGTAGAAATAGGCGCAGGATTGATAGCAGGAGTCACAGCTGCTACTGGTTGATAACATCGCCTTTGCTTTCCGAGAGAGATATTCCCAATATCATGCTCTTTTTTCTTAGGGAGAGCACTACGGTATCGATTTGTACTACTTGATGATCCAGTGTCTTTAACTAGACGTCCTTCTCGGACGGCTTCCTCAAGACGAACACCCATACCGACCATCTCGGTGAAGTCACTGGGCGCACTGGCAACCATTCTGTCGTAATAAAATGAGCTCAAGGTCTTTAAGAAAATATTTGTCATCTCTTTTTCCTCAAGAGGTGGAAAAATTTGAGCGGCAATTTCACGCCATCTCTGAGCGTACTCCTTAAAGGTTTCCTTGTCCTTTTGTGACATTGATCTGAGTTGATCTCTGTCGGGTGCCATGTCCAGATTGTATTTATATTGTTGGACGAAGGCAGTGCCAAGATCTCTAAAAGTCCTAATTGTAGCACGGTTTAAACCCATGTACCATTTTAGTGCGGCACTAGTTAAACTATCCTGAAAGTAGTGAATCAGTAAATCCTGATTTTCTGTCTGAGCTGACATTCACTGAGCATACATCACCAAGTGACTCTGAGGGTAAGAGTTACCCTTGTACTTTTCAAAGTCGGGCACCTGGAAATTATGCAGGACTTTCACATTGGGGACCAAGCAGAGGTCCGCAGCGTCCTTTCCAAATAAATCCTGACCGCGAAGGGCCTACAGTTCTTTCTGCATTCCCAGGAACTGTTTCTGGAACTCATTCATTCTTTCGAACATGTTTTCGTTTCTACTAGAAGGTATCTGTGGAATCTGTCCTTCTGTGACAGTGTGTACCACGGGCGGTGGTATAGTTATTATGGCCGAGACTCTCGGTGCCTCCCGAAGTTTGTAACCTTCAGGAGTTGCTGTCATGCCCCTGGCATCTTCACTTTCCTGAAGTTTGTAACCTTCAGTCCAGCTATTCCTGTTGCGGTCCCCTGATCCTCATTGATCAACGGGATATATCCTTCCGGGATATAGTTAAGTGGCATGCCCCAGGGACGATCTTTCGGCATTTTGTACCTAGGATCGGACTTTTCCACTATGGGCGTTGAGGTGATCTCCGAGATCACAGTCCTTTGTAGCTGAGCTTCTGCCATGGCTTACATGTCGTTATGAAGCTTTCTCATATCCTCTCTCAGAGCGTCGATCTCTTCTCTCAACTCTCTGTTCTTTTCCTCGAGATCATCCATCTTTTTCTGACGATTGGCCCGAGTATTGTACGAATGAGACAATTTGACTCTAGAACCGAGACACAAACGTGAGATTCGTAGGTAAGAAGAATATGTGACGTGAGAGTGATGAATGCAATGATTATATTAATTGTGCTTTTTTTGTTTAATCAAAATAAACTTCGACAATTAGATTGCAAATATCAAACAGTGGGGAAACCCCGTTTTATTGAATTCAAAGGATTGCGAAAATATAAATACAGTAGATTACAAGGTGCGGAAACAGAAACCTAAGCTAAGGGGTCCCGAGTCCTCTCTGGGGAGAAACCGGGTGCTGATTCTGGTACTTTCCTTTTCTTGGACCGGGGCTCTTGGCCCGTTGTCGGGTTGTCATTCCTTTGCCAAGTGAAAGGAACGAGCAAATTCCTTTGGTCATCCTGATTATTTACAGCATGTTGGTCTAAAATCTCGATCAGAGCATCTTTATCTTTCAGCAATTGTTGTATTTTGGTACACTCTACATTGAGGGTGCGGTATTTGTTCTTCCAAGACCTCCTCTCCTGTTGAACTTTGTTGAGAGTAACTTTAAGTTTTTCCGTTTCAGTCATGAAGTACATGACAGATTCCCTCGGCGGAAGAACTCCGTGACGAGGATAAGGCATCTTTAGCTTGAGAGCTCTAGTTTGTACCCAGTGGAGATAAGGCTCCACTGAGACACAGTCCAGTTTTCCTAGAGACTCTCGTACTTTCTTGTGAACATGTTTCCAAGCGTTCACTATTTCCATCTTTAGTGCCCTGTCGTTTTCTCCTTCTTTGAAGAAAAGACCCTCCAGATAAGCATTACGCGGGACATGCCTCATCGGGTATCCAAATTGACGACGAACCAATACTGGATGGTAATTGATCCTCCTTTAGTTCCTATGAGGGGTACGTTGGGGAAGTTTCCATAACGGTCAATGATCTTGATCCCGTCATAAATCCTATTGCACCAATCTATATCAGAGTTGGTAAGAGACATGATTTTCTGCGACCAACGCAAGGCACTCTTATGATCCCAAAAAGCAGCAGACTTAGGCAAATGGGAGATAAACCATTTATATAACAGGGGTACACAACACGTGATCATCCCTCCACTATATAAATTCCCTAAGTGTACAGAATGATACGCGTCCATGAGCAAAGTTGGCACAGGGTTTTCAATGAGAAAAACCTTAATGGCGTTGATATCGACGAAGTTATCAATGTTGGGAAACAGAAATAACCCGTAGGTGAGTAAGACAAAGATGCTTTCAAACGCAGTCATGTTCCCTATACTAGCAAATACTAGCAAAGTACAGAGCCTTCTTTGTCAGGAACTGGGCTGGAAAACCTGGGAGCCCACCCTTAGTGGTCATGTGAGTCTTGACTTCCGACTCATCCAAATAAATTGCTCTTGCAATGGTTTGATCTTTTAGAATTTCTTCCAGTCCAGAAAATGGAGCTCGATCAGTAATGTGTAAATTGGTCAGGTGAGAATACTCCTCCAGCGTTGGTGCGAGCTGGTAATCCGGGAATGTGAAACAGTGATAGAACGAATTATAAAACTGAACGAGTGCCTCCATGATTCCTTCAATCACATGGACTCTTAACAGAGGTAGCAGACCTCTGTACTTGGCTCTGAAAGCTTCAGGGTTAGTGACCATCCTCGCTAATCCTCTTAAATCTTCTAACTTTGGAACCCTGAAGGTATACTTATGAGCTCTTCTTCTACCGAAGTCCATGAGCGCAATCTTTTTCTCTGAAATTTGCAATCATTGTCTTAGTTTAGTTTGAAAAAGAGAGACTAGAAGAGAAATTTTTTCTTTGATGTAATGTTTTTTAGATGAATGCATGAATACAGCACACAAAAACATAGAAAAACATGGGGTCAAAGGGTCGGTGTCATGAAGTCAAGGCTCTACCCCCCCCCCCCCCCCCCCAAAGGTTTATACTAGTGATTTTTGTACCTATCTCTCAAAATCATCAGTTCTTGTCGAGAAAACACCAGCGGGCTGGGAACCGTGTTAGATGATGTTTTTCGAAGAACCATCAGAAGAGGGTAGTATCGCATGACAACCATTTCCAATAGTTTCCGCTCTACTAAAAGAGGTTTTTCCTAGGTGTATACTCAATCTTTCCACATGCGGCATCACACGCAATCCCATTAGCAGAAAAATAAACCCAGATATCAATTAGGAAAAGCAGTATATATATTTGTCCTAAAGTCCTAGACTTTAAAGAGCTATGAATCCTATGTTCCTGACAAAAATGGCTCCCCGACGGAGTCGCCATTCTGTGGTACCTTCCCAACTTTAAAGGTTTTGACCTAAGATCCTAGTGAAGTCAAAAAAAAGTCCTATCCCAGTGAAATCCCCAAAGAAAGAAAGAAAGAAAGAAAGAAAGAAAAGAAAAGGCCCCACGGTGGACGCCACTTTTCTGTAGCGAGCGATTTTGGATGTGGTTCTTAAGCACTGTCGCTCTGGGGTTACTACAGGTCGATTCATTTTTTATCCTATTGAGCTGACTAAGGAAGGGAAATAGATGTCTCCAATTAACCCTGCTTGCATACTGAGTTTAAACAGCGGTCTGTTAGGTTACGGATTCTATATGGTAATGGGGCCTCTTTCTTCTTACTTTGTTTAGAACGAAACATCGGGAATGTTCATGGGAATTTTGTTAGGATGCTAGGACTGATGCTTTTCGATTGATATGTGAAGGTACGGGATTTGGGGCTTTGGATTAGTGTGCTCGCTAAGATTTTTCTTTCAATCTTATGCCTACGTATTCCCATTTACCGAAACAGGGAAATCAGAGCCATCGTAGTTCCTCCTATTCTATGGGAGGAAATGGTGTTTTGGTGTCTTATTCAAAGCCCAAGACGTGAAGCTAAAGTCGGTTGATATCTTGTTCAAAGCCCAAGATGTGAAGCTAAATGGTCTATTTGTATCTTGTTTGAAGCCCAAGATGTGAAGCTAAAAAGGTGTTGTCTTTAGAGAGAATTTGTCATCTCTAAAGGGGGTCTGTTTGTCACAACTGTTGGGTGACTGACTATAAAGGAGGATTACTTTAATCGGGATATGTGAATCCTAGCAATGCCATAATTTCCTTTATAGGGGGTTTTAACCTGAAGGAGAAGACTTTAACTCAGTGTAGAGCAATGCTATATTTCCTTAGGAATTTCTCATGCTAAAAGAGGGACAGTGGCGTGGATGTAAATAATACAGAGGCTTGCCGCTTACAGCAATTAGATGAGAGGAGTTGTTGAAGTTTGTATCCTGTGAACAAGGCATAGTTTTGATGCTAAAAGGTTGATTGACTCAACCGGGGGTTTTCTTATACAAACCCTAAGAGGAGGCTATTGACCCAACAAGAGGATGCTTTTGTGTCTCGTACGAAGCCCGAGAGGGAGGCTAAAAGGAGTTGACTCAACAAGAGAGTGCTTTTAGATGTGTCTTGCACGAAGCCCAGGACGGAGGCTAAATGTTGACTCAACAAGAGAGTCTTTTATACTCAACAAGAGAGTGTTTTGTATCTCGTACGAAGCCCGAGATGGAGGCTAAAAGAGAGATTGACTCAACAAGAGAGTCTTTTATACTCAACAAGAGAGTGATTTTGTATCTCGTACGAAGCCCGAGATAGAGGCTAAAAGGATTATTGACTTAACAAGAGAGTGTTTTTGTATCTCGTACGAAGCCCAAGATAGAGGCTAAAAGGATTGCTGTTTCAGTTGAGTGACAGGTCCAGTAGGTTGGTTAAAAGAGAAAATCAGTTCTTATAAAGAGACTGATTAAAGGTAAGGCTATGCTTTGGGATTGATCAGAGGATCAGGGTTATTTCCTGTTTCTTTAAGGAAATGGTTAATCCATAGGGTATTGGAGACGGTCCGAGTCTACTGGTGTTTTTCCCTATTTGAGAATGCCTTCGAGACTCAAGGAGATTAGACTGTCCAAGTCTAGAGTTTTATCTTTTGTACTATGCTTAAGGAAACAATAGTAGTATGTTTACGGTAGAAAGATCTAGACTCGTTGAAAGACTGTTCTATTAAGATGACTAATTTCTGTTCCTATACCTCTAGGAGGTCGTCGGGACAATTTGTACGAAGCCCAAGAGGAGGCTGGAAACTTTTAAGAAGCCGTGGGACAATTTGTACGAAGCCCAAGAGGAGGCTCACTTCCCGAAGGAAGAATCCTATACAAAGCCTAAGAGGAGGCTGTGAATACTTCTAAGAAGCCGCAGGGTCCTTGTACAACGCCCAAGAGGAAGCGGGGATGCTTTTAGGAAGCCTGTGGGTCCCCAAACCTCGAGAAATTCAAGACAGGCCATTCACAGAGAATAGATCAAGCCAGGAAAGTTCGAGAATTTGGAAGAAACTCAAGAGATGCCATTCACAGAGAAAAGATCATCTCTGGGGAGTAGAGTTTCTTTGACAACTTCTAAAGGTGACAGTCTGAGAAAGGGTTCAAAAAGAATATGCCTTTCACATCTCCATATTGGTTAACCCCAAGAGGAGAGAAGACTGTATCTGGTAATCCTATGGGGGATCTAGTTTTGTCTATTTAAGAGTGATCAACAGGGCTTAGTGCTAGACGTGGTTGCCGGGGAAACTCTAAATATCTATACAAGTATTACACAGTTGATATGAGTTTATGAAAGAAGACTTACAGTGAAACAGCCCCACAATACAGTTATATGTATATGAGAGCGGATAAAGAAAGCATATAAACACTTACTCGGTTGTAGAGCTTCCACGCTGTTTGGTTAGTTATTCAACAAAGAAAGATTGAAAACAACAGTATATTCGAAATTAAAGGAGAAAGTATTTTGAAAAGATGTTGGGGCTTACAGCTTAAGGAGAGGCCCAAGGTTTATCAGTGATCGCACTGTCGTTTTGTACAGAGTGACTTATATAAGTGACTGAGGCCCAAGAAAGGTTTTCTGTACAAGGGGATGGGTCTTACACTCTCTCAAGAGGCCCAAGTGTTTAAAGAAAAAGAATGGGGCTTACAACACGAGGGTAGGCTCAGATGATTGGTTTTTTTATTGGCGATCGCGCCAAGGTTTTCTTTTAACGCAGGGGGACTTATACAATGTCTGAGGCCCAAAAAGTTTTGGTTAAAAGGGGATTGGGTCTTACACTCTAATAGAGGCCCGAAAGATTTATTTTTGTACAAGTAGTAGGGCTTACAGCTCAAGGAGAGGCCCAGGGTCATTTGTTTGAAAATGGCGATCGCGCCGAGATTTTTGAAAACGCGGTGGGTCTTATACAATGTATTGAGGCCCAAAATGATTTGGTTTTCAAAGGGGGTTGGGTCTTACACTCTAATAGAGACCCAAGAATAATTTTGAATGGGTCTTATAGCTCGAGGAGAGGCCCAAGGTTTGTTTTTCAACGGACGATGATCGCGTCGAACTTTTTGAAATACAACGGGACTTATACAATAAGTGAGGCCCAAAAATAGGTTTATATTTACAAAGGATTGGGTCTTACACTCTATTAGAGGCCCAAATGTTTGAAATTGTTTGATGAGGGTGAAAATCAAAGAAACCCTAATTTGTTATTCTTTAAAAGTAAATATTTAAAGAAAATCAAATAAAATACTAAATAATTTTGAATAAACGATTTGTGATTTTTTGTTAAGGTTTGAGAAATGAGGGATTAATCACAAGATGAATTAAAACTCACTTGGTTTTGATTTTCAAAGTATGTATTCACTTTTAAAATGTTTAAAAACATTAAAAAGGAATTTATTCACAAAAATATTAATTAAATTAAATAAATAATATAAACTTAATTTTTTTGAGGAATAAAATATTTCAACATTTTTGTGATTTTTTTCAAAAAGAACCAATTAAAAATTATTAAAATTGAAAGAGTTATTAATTTTCCAATTAATTAATAAAACATGAAAATATTGGAAAAAATAGCAAAAATGTGAAAAAACACAAAATGGCATGGGTGGGGTTTGAACCCACGACCTCAAGGTTATAGGGCGTGCGCCTTACCACTGGGGTGGTGATACATCCATTGCTTGAAGTGAAACCACAAATATACAAGGCTTGCCTTGTTTTCTAGGCCTGGCCAAGGCAAGGCAAGGCAAGTTTTGCCAAGAAACGAGAAGGTCCATAACTTTCTCATTTCTCCATGGTTGGGGACAAAATTTATATGCATCTGGCCTAGAATTTCACATGAAATCCAATGGTGGTGATATTTTTTTCAGATCATACTCCCTCCTCAAAACCCGATAGTGGTTTTGAAAAAGGCCTATAATTGCATTTTCTATGCTACACTTTGATACAGGCATGAATTACATGATGAATTGGTTCAAACACAACATATATAACATGTATGAGGTGTGTATGATCAGTGGACTTCAAATCAATGCATATTTTGGAAAGTTCAAGTCATGATGCTAACCTCTTTTTGAGCTTTTGGAGTTTTCTGTGCAATCTGCCAAACTTCTTGTTCCAAAAATGGTTTGATGCTTTGGACACTCTCAAATGATCCCTTAGAAGCTTTGAGGATGGTTGGAATCAGCTGGAACCTGCAAAAACACAAACTGACCCTTTCTTGCAAAAGGGGTTAAAATGACCAAAATAGCAACTCTCTCAAATGGTGTTCCAGATGGGGGGAACCATTTGGGACAGTTCAAGGATGTTATTTGGAGTGTGTTTGATGTTTTATCTGGTTTGGAAAGTGACTGAATTAAGACATGCCTTGAAAAATACACAAAAGGCCTATTTTGAGGTTTTGAGATGTAACTTTGTGATTTTGGTGTTACAGGTCACTTTTGATAGTTTGGATCACCTACATATGATGTTTATGAGGTGTTAGGATCATGAGTTGTGATGGAAATGCTCTCTAACTCAAAAACTCAGAGTTACCTTGCTAAAGAAGGCATTTTGGCCTAAAGAGAGGGATTTTGAGGAAAACATTTGTTTGATGGCTTTGGTGTACTCAAACTGAGCACAAATGAGCTCTATTTATAGTAGAGCAAGTGTTTTTTGGAATCAATAGTGAACGGCAACTGCAGCAGAGGTTTAGCCAATGGTTGTACTTTGGAATCCAAGTCTCCTCTAGCCATTGACTAGAGGTTAAGGCACAGGGTTGTGGTTCCCTTGGTCTTGGATAAGTTTTGACTGAATTCAGTTGGAAATGGCTCAGTCCATGCCACCTTGGTGTATGCATCGAATGCTCCAATCCAAAATTGAAGTCTTGTCCCTCTTTTAGGCAATTCTAGGTTTGGCATGCTACTTCTTGTTCCAAGAACTTTGGAGGCATAGCTCAGTGTTCGTCCCCTTTAGATTTGATCCTCAGATGTGTCTAAAGTGATGACAAGGCTTGGAATTATCTGATTTTGCCAAATCAAACAAAAATACAAAATTCTGCGTAGCCTTGGCAGTTTTCAGCAAGGCATATTGCCATTGTCATATCTCATGGCCCAAGTGGAATTTGGTGATGTTCTTGGCCATTTTGGAAAGCCCTCATATGATACAACAACTGTTTGATCATATTTGGTTTTGATACCTTTTGGATCCAAGTGAAAAATCCCTCTACATTTGGAAAAAAGTGAAGGCAGATTCTGACTTAGTGAAAATTTCACTAAGTGTTGGAAAAAGTGACATTTTCACTTTTTGTGATTTTGATCACTCCATAACTCAAAATCCATGAGGAATTTGGAGGGTGGTCAGTTTTAAGCTTTTGTAGAGGGTAATGAGATCTACAAATCAAGCTTTGGATGGGGAAAAATGGCTTTGTGGTTTAGGAGTTATGATCCTCCAAAGTTGGTACCCTTGCCACTTTGTTCATAACTTGGAAAATTTTCTAAGTTTTTATGGTTACCCCTTTTACAAGTTATCCCACTTTTCTTGATTTTTCTTGATTAATGATGATTCAAATTATACATTAACATCATTTTAGGGTTAAACAACCATAATTGTGAAAAATCTCAAAAAGTCAAAGTTGACTTTTGTGCACAGTTGACTTTTTATCAGATGAATTCCAAACTGTGCCATCCTTTAGGAAATCATGTCCTTGACCTAAATAAAACTTGATGGACATGTTCCATGGGTGTTATAGGGTATATTGAATCATGTCCTAGGGTTTGGGAGCATGTCCTGGTCAAAAGTCAAAGTTACAGTTGACTTTTCTCGCGAAACCCTAATTGTGGTGCTGATGGAATTGAGACTTGTTGCTCAAGCTTCCTGGACCAATCCATTGTTACAAATAGATCAATGTGGTATGTTGGAGATACTCAAATCATGTCTTGAGGTCTTGGCTCATGATTTGTCCCAAAAGTCAACTTAGGGGTGAATTAGGTCAAGAAACCCTAATTCCTGATTTTTGATGTGTGCATCCCCTGAGGTCAAATTGACTTGATGCTTGGGCCCATGAGGTTCCATGGAGTATTTTAGGATATGCTTTGAAGCATTGGCTCATGCCCAGAGGAAAATTTCCATCTGGAGGCCCTGGTCCACCAAACCCTAATTTGGTGACACTGGCGATCTTGAGGCTTGATCCACCTGGAAGGGAGCAGCCTTGTGCTTAATCCTTAAAGTGGGAGTCCTCTTGATCCATTTTAGATGTTTGGGAGGTTAGACAAGTTAAATATCATGTCATTTCTTGATTGATCCTTTGTCTAAGAGCTCTGAGAGGGCTTAAAACCCTAATTTTGATTGTAGTGAATGCTCACCCATCTTTAGGGAGACTGATGAGGCAAGATGGTTCATCCATATTGTGATGATGATTTGCACAATGATGGGAAATCTTAGTGGTCAAAATTTGGGGTATGACAATAACTCATACCAAGCTCTTGGAGCTTGTTTGAGACCATAAAGGGCTCTTTGCGATTTAAAAATATGATTAGGATTATCATGATACTCAAAACCTGGGGGTTATGATACATACACTTCTTCGCTTATATGGCCATTAAGAAAAACAGATTAAACATCCATTTGGTAAAGCTTAAATTCTAGGTAACAAGTGAATTCCAAAAGGAGCCTAATAGCTACAAGACGAGCTACATGGGCATATGTCTCCTTGTAGTCTATTCATTCAACTTGACTATATCATTTTGCCACTAATCTTTCATATATTTCTAGTAATTACCCCATTTTTATCCATCTTGTTCCTAAATACCCATCTTGTGTTGATGACAATTTTATCAACTAGACGCGAAACAAGGTCCCAAACATCATTACGTTTAAATTCGATAGGTTCTTCTTGCATAGTAAGTAACCATCGCTCGTCAAGTAAAGCATCAGATATCGATTTAGGTTCAATTCGAGAAACAAAAGCATAGTACTTATAGAAATTATTAACATGTGACCTAGTACTTACACCTATTTTGATGTCTCCTAGGATTTGATCTAATAGATGATCTATTGCAATTGTCCAATATTGAGGTAGCTTGTTTGGGGTCTCTTGTTTTTCCTCCTCATGTAAGCTTTCCTCTTTTTATTCTTTAATGTCCTCATCCTTTATTGAAGGTGGAGGATCTTCTTTGTAACTTTCATCATTGATCACCTTCTCTGTTATCACATCTGAAACATCAGAATAAATACCCTTCCCCGTATTTTGGGGTGAGGACTCATAAAAAGCAACATGAATAGACTATTCTACAAAAGCCATTCTATGATTGTAAACCCTATACGCTTTACTCATAAATTACTACTTTAAGAATATCCCTTCATTGAATTTAGCATTGAGTTTATCAAGATTGTCCTTTTCGTTATTTAAAATAAAGCATTTGCAACCGAAGCTGTGAAAATAAGAGATATTTGGTTTTTTACCCTTAAGTGACTCATATGGTGTCTTCTCTAGGATGGATCGAATGATCACCATATTTAAGATATGACATGCGGTATTAATTGCTTCCGCCCAAAAGTACTTAGGTAGGCTCATTTCACTAATCATGGTTCAGGTCAATTCTTCCAAAACACGATTTTTACGCTCAATAACAACATTTTATTGTGGAGTTCTCGGACATGATGAGCAATCCCATTTTCGGTGCAAATTTTTTGAAATTGATGGTTAACAAATTCACTACCATGATCACTATGGAGAGTGATAATTTTTAAACTAAAAACATTTTGGACAAGCATAGAAAAATCAATGAAAGCCTTAAAAGTTTCATCTGTTTGGGCTAAAAATAATGTCCAAGTGAACCTAGAGTAATCAACAACAAGCACAAACCTGTAATATTTTCCTTCTAAACTTCTTGTCCTCGAAGGACCAAACAAGTCTAGATAGAGAAGCTCGAGATGTTTTGATGTTGAAATAACCTTTTTGATTTAACTGAAACTCTCATTTACTCCCCATTTGGAAAGCATCACATAATTTTTCTTTTAAAAATTTTAATTTTGGAAGACAAATCACTAGATTATTGGATACTATTTTATTTAACAAGTCGAAATGCAGCTAACGTAAGAGTTTATGCCATAACCAAAGATCTTCACTCTTGGCCACTAAACACTTAGATCCATGCATTGACACGTCATCTAGATCAAGCATATAGACATTATCAATCCTAGAACCCTTAAACATAAGGTCTTACTTGTCTTATGCTCAATTAGACAACTAAGAGTATCAAAAACTATGGAATACCCTTTGTCACATTATTGGCTAATGCTAAGTAAGTTATGTTTAAGCTCTTTAACTGAAAGCACATTTTCATTAGTAATTGCAGAGGGGTTTCCCACAATACCTTCACCAAGAATCTTACTTTCCTGTTGTATCCGTATGTGACGTGACCGCTTTCCTTCTCATCGAACTTAATGAACATGGAAACATCTCCAGTCATGTGTCTTAAACATCCACTATCTAGAAACCATAATCTTTTCGCAACGGCAAGAATTTCCTGCGACAATCAAATACGCAATTTAGGTCCCCAACTAGTGGTTCCTTTAGGGTTAGTTGAAGTACACTTAAGAATCCATGTCATTTTACCATTCAGAACTTGAATGTTCCTAACATGACAAAAAAGCCTAATGTGCCGACCCTTATCACCACAATAATGAAAATTAATTTTAAAAGAAACATTTTTTTTCAATTTATGTTAGTGACATGAGGGTTTTTCTTAAAAAATCATCCCTCTATCACTAGAAGAGCTAGAACAAGTACAAGATAGTGAAGTAGCATGAGTTAGTTATCCTTTGAGAGTTTCAATTTCAAGTTTTAAAGATGGACAAGTAACACATTTTACTTTTTCTATCCTTTCAACTAAATTATCTGAAACATTATAAGGCCCATCAACTAGAGATGTATCTGTTTCCTTAATAGACTCTAAATCACGATTAATATGATTTTTCTCCTCTTCAAGTTTTAAAATCATTTCTTTTTGCAGAGAAATTTTCTTAAACGCTTTTGTAGAATCCCAGGCATGTCATTGAACGCTTTCGACAATTCACTATATGAATATTCATCATCGGGTTCAGAAGTATATACCTTTGAAGTTTCACCTTTCTTACGTGCCATCAAACAAAAGTTGGCACACTCATCATCTGAACTTGAGCAAGAATCAAAGGAGGAGCTCTCATTCTCTTTTTCCAACGCGATATAGGTTTTGCGACCTTTTGAGATTTTTCCTTTCGTCTTGTAGAATTCCTTATCTTTATTTTTATGATGTTTGGTGAGACTTGTATAAGTGGTCTAATGTCCCAATTTTCCTCACCAGTAACACGTAATGCCATAATCCTTTTTCTTGTATTCTTTCTTAGGCAGGTGAGTATTTTTTAAATTTACTATTCCTTTGTTAATATGCATGAGCATATTTCTCTTTAAGTTTCTATTGCAACATTTGACGAATAAGCCTATCTCCTATTTTTTAGAAGCTTTTTGGTCAGAGTTATCACTTTCTTCTTTTTGACTTTCTCCCTTTAGATAACGAAGCTTTCAAAGAAACATCTCACTTCTCTTCTTTACCTTTCTCTTTCTTTTTTTACTTTACTTCGCTAACGATGAGTTGTTTCAGTTCATTCTCATGCTCAACTAACTTTTCAAACAGTTTTGTAATAAACAAAGTACTAAGATCATTTGATTATTTTACAGCGGTAACCTTTGGTTACTACTTCCTGCACATAGATCTCAATATTTTGTTAGTATAATATTTGTTAAAAAAATGTTTTACCCAAGTTGCATAGTTTGTTAATTAAGTGCAGGAATCTTGTTTTCATGAAATCCACGGATTCTTCGGGTTCCATACGAAATAGTTCAAACTCCTATGTAAACATATTGAATTTAGAATCCTTGACACCATCCATTCCCTCATAGAGAGTTTGGAGATCATCCCACATACCTTTAGCACTTTTATGATGTGAAATTGAGTAGAATAATTTTGCACTTTAAGCGGAGATAAGTGTATTTCTCCCTTTTAAATCATATGAAGCCTTTTTGGTCTAACCATCCATCCAATCCTTAGGATGTTTAACAATGTCATCATCACCCATAGGGATGAACCATCTTTTGGTGACAACACACCATAGGTTTTTGTCAACTAATAATAAGTGTACATACATGTTCACTTTCTAATAAGTATAATGTTCGCCTTTAAACACAAGTGCTCTATTATAAGCTCCCTTAGGATCGTCATCGTTCTCCATATTCGCAACTTTTGGATGTCGATCAGACATAATCAAAATACTAGCTCTTTATGCCAAATTTTGGTTATGAATATGGAAGTAGAAAAATGGTCTAGAAGGGGTGAATAGACCATTCTTACAAAATTCAACCGCTTTTTCAAAACAGAATATCAGAGATTTTTCAAAAGATGCACGTGGAAGGTTTGAAGCAAAAATATAAAAGTTATACTTTTCGAAACATGATCACGTTAACACTAAATTGATTCACAAACACCAAAGATCATTTTATAATTATACACAAAGTTACTCAATTGATTAAATTGTATATTCCATGAGATGTGTTTATACAACGATTCAATATCAATGAATTCTAAACTCGGTTGTTTCTCAAAATTTAATCACCAATTTAGCTCGATTAGGTGCCAATTCTAAAAAAAACCTAACCTTACATAATAAATTGCTAACAATTGAATAATCGATAAAATATGCTAGAATTAAAATACCTAGACTGAAAATCCTACAAAAATTAAATGCAAGAGTAAGGGAGAGAGAGAGAGAGAGAGAGAGAGAGAGAGTACACTGATATTTATAGTGCTTCAACGTTCGTCCTCGCTTTTCCTGCGTGCATTCTTCAATGGTTTCCCATTGGAATATGCATTGTTCCTTTTTATTTTTAAAAATATTGCAAGAGTTCATACAATCACCAATCCACCATAATGCTGATAAAAATAAAATCTCCTATCTGGATCTTGACTTGTATATAGCATAATGTCAAACTCTTCAGTGTAATATTTACTCAATTAACGCTTCTTGAATCCTCTAATATCACTAATCTGCTCCAAGCCTTCATGTGTAGCAATCACCCCTTGATTCTACCGATTCCTTGGCCGATGAATTGTCCAAATATTTGAGAAGAACTATGTGTTGTCTGTTGCCCTCCACACAGTCACTACCAAGGAAATCTGGAGAGAAGTGTTTGAACAAGTTTGGTTCTACATCTACTATCCTTATGTTTTTATGATAACGAGGTTTAAATAACAATTTTATACTCTAATAATTTGTTGAGTGTGTAAAATCTGAACAAGACAAATACTGAATAGAGCAAAATCTGAACAAGTCAAAAGCTAGAAAAGATGAATCTGAACAAGTCATAAGCTAAAGAAATCAGAATCTGAACAAGTTAGAAGCTAAATAGAGCAAAATATGAATAAGTCATAGGCTAAAGAAAGCAGAATCTAAATAAGCCAAAATCTAAATAGAGAAGACTCTGAACAATCCAGACGCTGAACAAAGATGAACAAAATAGACTATGGACTCTAGATAGAAAAACTGTGGACTCTGGATAGAAATACTCTAGACTCTGGATAAAAAAAGTCTCTGGACTTTGGACTCCATCAGATTCTGAACCAAGGAAGAATTTGAAGAAGTTTTAATCTTAAAGTCAACTCTGGATATCCCAGTAAACACTTCTGAAGTAAACAACTCAGATGCCATTGAAGGGTAGTATTTGAGATTGTAATCCGTTTGAATATTAGATTAAGTCATGTTAAGAAGGAAAAATCACTATGGCGAGTGGACTGGATTAACCTCGTTAAAAGTGAACCACGATAAAAATACCTTGTCATTTTTATCATTATTGTTATTATTTTTGGGTCCCAAAAAATTGTCATATTTGAAATCAAATTCAATCCCCCATTTCTTGTGTTTCCTGAACTTCAAGAAGAACCTCTTTCTTTTCATTGGAGTCTGTCACCACCAATGACAACAACCTCAATCTTGCAAGCTACTTGAAAATATTTACCCAAGCTTCAAGAACGATTAGTTTCAAGATGGTGTCTCCTTAAATCAATTACAAATCTCTCATTATCAAGATCAGAAATTAAACTAAAGTTGAAGATGAAAGAAATTCGTTGTAAGAGTTTTTTTTTTTAACTTTCAAAAGTGAGAGGGTGTTGGTTTTTCAGAAAATCACAATGTTGATTATGAAAATATTTTTTGCGAGTTCTTTTTTAAAAGTGAAGACAAAATGATTTTATATGTCCTTTAGATGAAGCACAAAAATGGATGGAAAAAGTTAGTTAGATTCGAGTTAAGTACATTTCATGATTTGAGTCAAATAAGCAAGTAGTGCCAAACAAGATATCAAAATAAAAGTGACCAATTTTCTTGTGATTTAACTATGATTCGAGTCACACAGGTTCATGATTCAAATCATGTGTTAAGCGTGATTTGAATCAGATATAACAGTGGCAAATAAGAAGTTTGTGATGTTATAACAAGATTTGTTCATGACATATTCTCTTTTAATTTTGATGATAACAAAAGTATTAAAAGAACAATGGTTTATTTGATGTGTGTTTTATTTATGCAGGTTCTTGTTCTTGTACATAAATAATCAGAATCTATTTTACTTAAAGACACTTGGGAGTTGCTTCATTGCTAGCTTCTGGTGGCAGAGTCTGAAGAACAATTGCTAGTGTGGCTTGGCGCAGACTCTGAGCTGATGGCCTCAGCATTCAGATGAGTTACTACACTTGGTAATTGTATATCAGCATCAGGTACCATTCAGAGTTGGTGATAAAATTGTGGATTATCTGTACTGCAGAAAGCAAGTTATATTGACTTATCAGCTTGTCAGCTAGAGTCTACAAGATTGCAAGGCTCAAGAAAGGTTGGCATGCTCTACGGATGTCTGCTCTCAACGGCTCTATCAGTATAAAACCTCTTGAAGACTCAAAGGTTAAACGTGTTACACACTAGATTCACAATCTACTGTGCATCCATCTTCAATGTCTCTTGTACTATGGAGTAAAGGCAAAGACACTTGATCAAGTCACTTCTTCAACGGCTAGTTTATGCAAAGGCTATAAATATGGTTGAAGATTCAAGTTTGAATCTTAACTAGGATTCTTCAGGTGAAGGAGTAGCAAGATCAAGCAATTATCAACTTTAATGTAATATGCAGATTTTCTGTTTTAGGTTGTAATTGTAAAAGTCTTAAGATTATTTACCATTAAATATCTTAGAAATATTAAGAGCTTTAGATCTTAGTTATGGTGATTTCCCGTATCTCTGATGCTTGTATCATGTACACCTTATTCTCTATTCTGCCCAGCCTTCAGTAGTTTAGATCAAGTCTCTTGTTATGTGCTTAAGCAGAAGTCTTGTCTCATTGGGATTCAAGAAACAAGTCTTGAGCCAAGATGCTTAAGCCACGTAAGTCTCATTGCTTAAGTGCTTGAGCTGTGAAAGTCCTATTTAGCTAATCTGATTGAGCAAAAGGGGAAGTCTATGTCTGAGGGGCGTGAGCAGGAAGTCTCAAGTGCTTCTTGAGCAAGGGGAAGTCTCAGTCTAGATGACCAGAAGAGCAGGTGGCTCGGTCAGAGGGCGTGAGTAAGAATTCTTAGATATGTGCTCTAAGAAATGGGAAGTATCAACCAAAATACCTTTGGAGCAGGTGGCTCGGTTAGAAGGTGTGAGCAAGGGAAAGTCTTAGACATGTGCTTTAAGCAAGGAAGTCTCATACAATTGGTCTGAGCAGGTGTAAAAGACTTATGTAGAAGCATAAGCGATTGTAATCATGAAGTGGTTATAATGAAAATCTCTTGTGAGGCAAGGGAACTGGAGTACTCTCAGTTAGGGGAGGAACTAGGATAAATCTTTTGTGTCTTCTGCTATTATTTATTTACTTATATTATATCCGCTGCCAATGAATGAAAACAGAATCTAAACACCAGTTCTGATTCTGAAACTCTGATCAGAAGTTAAATTAAAGAAAACGTGAAACATAATTCAACCCCCACCCTATTCTTGAGTACTTTTCCCACCTTCAATTGGTATTAGAGCATGGTATGTGCTTAACACTTAATAGTGGCGCAAATAAGGATCCAATAAGAAAATTATATTTATTCTTCAAGAAGGAATCAAGTGCCACATGAAAAATATCATACGACTTTCCTACCTTATTCAAATGGATGATTCCACTGAATTTATATGATGGAAAAGCTAAACATATTTTTAACTCATTGGTCTTGATAAAGGGTTGCTGAAGGTCTATAGAATATCCTTGAAAGAGGTATTACTATAGAAGTTGATGGTGTAAAGATGACCTTCTTGAAAATCTCTTTCACCATCTCAGAAGATGCATATTGAATATCTTCAGAGGTAGTTGCATTCTAGTAGATGCTCTATCTCACTTATGAGTATATAAACATCATTGATATGTCTGATGCTTTGACTATCTTTGAATTCTTGTGCTCGGATTTGTGGGGATCATTTTTTTTAAGCTTGAGCAGTTACGCTTCATCTAATATTTTCAAGCAAATTCTGAGAAGATTGCTCTTTGACTTAAATTTAAAGTCCTAATTTTTCAGGATGTTAACATCTTGAATCTGATGTGTTCTGAAGGTTTGCCTTGCAGTCTTCAAAGGAAAGAAATGAATTTAGATGATGAAAAACTATTCAACAGATCACCTTCTCAAAAGCCCAGTTCCTTGGAATGATTGATGACGAGAGGCTTAGGTTTCTTGTCAGAAGAACTTTCATACTGACTAAATGGATTGTGATATCTATTGATAGAAGAGTAACCTCAGAAGCTTATGAAATACTTGTATTTCAACTGATCTCCCATATCTAAAAGCATGAAGAAACACTGCTAGAACCTAATATCAGATGTTCTTCAATGTCTAATCCTTTGAAGTAGATATTAGTGCAGGATACAGATGAAAAGAAGCATCTGTGTTCTGAAATAAAAATCAAGTATTGAAGAGCAAGAGATGTTGTTAAATCTATCTTGCTTCAAAATATTTGATAATGTGGAGTTTGTTCTTTAAGGTGATATCTTAAGAAACTCCATTGTTTCTTGTTTGAAGATCATCATGGAAGTTATTTTAAAAGACATTTCTATGAGAAGTATTCAACTTTCTTTGAGTTCTGCCAGCCGTACTAAGACAATACTTTGATTTGCTTTATGTCAATTTCTGATAACTAATACCATCTAGTTCTGAGCTTGTCAATGATTTCAGAATCAAAAGATTTAATCCTAGACAATGAGATTAGTGACTCTGCTTAGAACAATATTATATTCCCATCATATCTCATCCTAGAATTACACTCTGGAGTGACTTATGATTGTGTTATTAGATTGAGACATAAGGTAAAGAAGAGTCTGTTTGTACTTACATGTATGGTCTTATAGAAATATGAGTATCATAATGTATCTGCTACAAATATCAAGGAAAGAAGTAGAGGCATCTTCCATAAGGTTATTTAAAACATTTATTGGAGGAAGAGCCAACATCTCATATTCAAGTACTAGTGGTACTGAATTTGGTGAGAGTAGTGGAATCAATGGTTAGATAGCCATTGAATCTGAATACACTCAAAGCTGTGTTTAGACTCTATTGGTCAAGTCTGAATACTGAATCGAGTCTGGCCAATAAAAAAAGGGTATGCTTGTTCTTTTTTGGTTTATCTTATGATTCAATGAAACATTAGTATAGATGTAAATACAAAGTTTTTGTTAGACTTCTAGAGAAGTTCTTTTTTTTTTAAAAAGGAGCTTCAGAAATCTTTAAGAGGAAACTCTACTGTGTTTGTCTATACTGAATGTCTTATTAAGCCAGATGATGATCATATTTATGGAAACAATTTTCTCACTTTTTGTGTTGATAATGTTGCTTGTTAGCTGTCTAAAGAAGACAATTCAATATTCATCTATCACTCATGACTCTTGTTTCAAGATAAAGTGCTAGTTCTGAATAGAATCTTAGAGACTTATGACTGGCAGATGATATCTCTGTCTAAGTCTAGATCTACTAGACTCTGATGGATGATAGCTTTTGAAAGTTGTCAGATTCTGTGATTCAGAAGAAGATTCTTTATGACTGACATAATAGTTTAAGTAAAAAGTTTTCCAAAAACTTTTATAATACTTGAATTTTCCTAAAGGTGAAACTCATCTGGTGGAATTGAAATATTTGCTGGATAAATAACCTTTGGGTAATGGTGTTTTCTCTTTTGGTACTTGTTGTTACTATTTCGTATCTTGTGAAACATCATTGTGTCTTTTTTTCTGACAAAATTCTTATTCTTGTAAGGATTCTTGTTCAGTTCTTCTTCTTCTTCTTCTTTTCCTCTTGTTTGTGTGCTGATCAAACCAAACTTGAGATGAGTTCTTCAGTTAATTCTTCTTTGAATCAACTGGTTGTCATCAATGAAAAGTTTGTTGATTTTGATGAGTTGCTTAAGATTGGTTTCAACTTTTGGAAGAGTGTGTCTAAACAAGGTTGGAATGGATACTTTAAGATGCTCTGTGGTCTCACTTATCCAAGTCTTGTCAAAGAGTTTTGGATCAATGCCTCCATTGTTGAGCTGAATTCTGAGTATGATATTCTGTCTAGAGTAACTGGTGCTTCTATTACAGTAACCTCTAAAGCGATTCCAAATGTGATCAATTGTGAAGAGATTGGAGAAATCCCAGGAACTCTTGTTTGGGAACACTATCTTCCTACTTCGCGTATCTTTGTAGACCCATATAATACATCATAGGTCTCAAATCTTCTTCCTGATGTTGTTGTTTGGAAACAAATTCTAAATTCAAACTTACTTCCTAAGGATAAGGATTTAGACTAAGTGGACCCTATTGAAAAAGATATGCTTCTACTTCTTAATTTAGATTTGAAGATTGATCTTCCTCAAGATATGTTTGACCATCTGAAGATGACTCTTTCTTCTTTTCAAAAGGGAAAGACCCTCTCCATTCCTTATGGACGAGTTATTTTTGAAATACTTGTTCAACAGGGAGTTAACATAAGTTCTGAGGCTAGTTCTTCCAAGATTTGGAGAGACAAGTTTGAAGCTATTTATGAAAGATTCTGATGTTAGATTTCTGCATAGTTATGATTTGTATTTTGTTGAAATCTTTGTATTAAGCTTCTTATTATTAATTCAAAGTTTGTTCATGCTTTTGTTCAATTTTAAACTGTTGAATATTTATTCTTTGTTGTTCATGAGAATAAAAAATAAACAGGTAAAAGTACTCAATGTTTGCAACTTATTTCATTAATGAAAAGGAAGCTATTACAAGACAATTAGATTTCCTAGTCTGTTAGATTGGCCCTAAGGAATTCCCTAGGATCATCTGACATGTCCAGATTATCTAAGAAGTATTGTCATTCTTCCTTAGAAAACTCCAAAGCCTCCTTCTTCAGTTGGTTTTTGCGTCTGGATCCAGAAGATCTTCTTCTTCTGTGTGTCTTCACAAAGGATGCTGAAGAGGAGAGCACTTTTGAAGTTGTCTGTTTGCTTGCAGATCCTTCAGCTATTTTGCCTTGGTTTGCTTGAGTTGCTACATTTAGTAATGTTGCCTTTCTGAAATCTCTCTTTGGAACCCAGATTTGCTTTTTCTTGTACATCTTGGTGTTTTAGGGATTAAGTGATGATGGAAGAAAGCTTACTTGAGTCCTTTTTATAGGCGTGTTACATACATTGTCTTGAGTTTAATATTATTTAAGTATTGGTTAAATCTTATCGGTACTCTAATAATAACTCTTAGAAATGTTATCTAGCAGTCTAATCTATTTAAGATTCTCTGAACAGCTATGAGTTAATGTTTGATTTGTTGCTTCTGTGTAAGTTTCACTTTGTTAACGTACTTTCAGTAAATCTATAGAAAAATTATTGGAATGTACTTGCATGCTGAAGAAATATTGATACAAAAAAACTACTTCATTAATATTAGGCATCTGGATTACAAAAATATTTTAAATAAAAAGAGGACAAGATGTCTCTTCTAGTAAAGATTCCTAGCTAGAGCATCTCGTGCCCAACGGCGTCCACTGTTGCCATAATCCACCTCTTCATCTTCAGAGTCGACTTCTTCTTCCTCTTCTATGACTGGGAGTGATTGGTAGAACCACTTTTTGACCCTTCTTTTCTTCTTTGACCTCTTCATACTTTTTCTCTTTGGCTTCAGAGCAGCTAATGACGAACCTCCTTCTGAAGGTTGTTCAGGAACTGCTGAAGTTGCCTCTTCAGAAGTAAGTGGTGCTGAGGGCAAAGGCTCAGTTGTATAAGATTCAGAAACAGCTCGCCTCTGAGGAGATTGTACTTCTAAGCTTGTAGAGCTCTCTGTTACATCTGTTATGACGGATGTATTATGATTCTCAGTTGATGACTCAATTTCTCTAGGAAGATGTTGATAAAAATGACTTAGAAGTTGTGTGTTTTTATAGTGGCTTATGTGGATACCAAGAATCAACACTTAATCCTTGCTTAATTCTTGGAATAGTAATGGCCAATAAAAATTTAAAGCGTGCACTTTACAAACCTTAATGATTCTTATTACTTGATTACTTTTCCTCTGGGAAACTGATCAAGTAATGATGATCTAAATTGCATTAATAAGTGAAATCTTTTCCTTATTTTCTTCTTTTTCCTTCTTTTATTCTTTTTTATGTGACAAAAGGGGGAGAAATAATAGTAAGTATTTAAGTGGAAACTGAATCCATTGAGTACCTATTCAATTGTACATATTGGTCATTTAGTTTCTTGTCACTTATTTTTTGTTTTTATGGTTACCTTGCCCATGGCGTATTTTAACTTTCTTGTACATAGGTCTACGGAAAAGCTAACAAACCTCAGACTTAGCCTATCAGACCCAGAAGGAGCTTGCAAACTTCATATTCTGGTGTTGCCAAAGAAAGTTAAAAGGGAAACATATTTTAACTCTCTTGTACATAGTGTTAAGTAAGAGCTTACAAACCTATAACTTAGCCTATTAGACTCAGAAGGAGCTTACAAACCTCGTATTCTGATGTTGCCAAAGGAAGTTAAAATATTGTTATTTTGGTTTTTGTAAATATGGAACAAAGAGGGAGCTTACAAACCTCAACCTTGGAATTGTATGACTCAGGAGGAGCTTGCAAACCTCGGACCCTGATGTTACTAAGAAGACTGATTAATTTTTTTATTGAAAAATAGTTCTTGGTGTTAGAGTCAACAGAACTCAGCTGTGGACTATCAGACTCAGGGGGAGCTTACAAACCTCATACCCTGTTGATGCAGAGAAAATTAAATGCCCAACGTTGTCTTTTAAATACTTGTGTTTGTCATCATTAAAAAGGGGGAGATTGTTAGAACAAGATTTGTTCATGACATATTCTCTTTTAGTTTTGGTGATAACAAAAGTATTAAAAGAACAATGGTTTATATGATGTGTGTTTTATTTATGCAAGTTATTGTTCTTGTACATAAATGTTAGTTCTTTAATTTTTAGGGTTGGCATTAATTTTGTAAAACAAATAATAGCAGCAATATGTTAGATAGGATATTCTATCTTGCTAAAGAAGAACAGGTTGAGCAAGAAGTCCTATTGTGCAATGGAACATGTTGAGTTGAAGTGGTTCCAACATCTGGAACAACATGTCGTATTAAGATGTCCCATGAAGGTCCATTTGACATCGCTTCAGAACTGAAGTGAATTAAAGACTCTGTTATGTCTTAACAGATGCAGAATATTCAGGAAATTCTATGCAAATTCTATGTGGCGCTGAATTAAAAGGTCCGAAGATTCAAATTTAAAATTGAGAAGAATATTGAAAAATATACACTTTCTAAATATGGAGATATTTTAGGAAGTTAAAGATTGAAGACCTATTTGTATGCAAGATCTGGTGCAGATTTGTAACAGCTTTAAACTGCGATTTTGAAGGCCCAAATCCAGTTGGGAATAGGTTATATATAGATGCATTGTAACCTAGAATTGCAACTCAACCAAAGATGTAAAAGTTCTATTATTAGGGTTGGTTCCTGTACCAATCGACTTGTGAGTTGGACAGTTTGTTAGTGTGATCCTCGAAGCTGTTAAGTAAGAGGAGTATTGTTCTTGGAGGAAGCTTTTAAGTAACTCTAAGTTGTGTCTTGGAAGTGTGTCTTCCTTTTTGAATTGTTGTATAGGTAAAGAGCCATTGATGCAGTGGCGGAGTGTTGACTGCTAGACATCATTGCGATGATTGGAAGTGAGATGGAGTCTCTTACCTAGGGAGAACTTAGGTAGAAGGGTCATTGGGTAGTTATTAAATTAGGAGATTATCAACTTGGTTGTTGAGTCTATAATTTGATACTGCTAAGAGTGGACTTCCTTCCTGGCTTGGTATGCCCCCTGATGTAGATTGTTAGATCGAACTGGGTGAATAAATTCTGTGTGTGATTTATGCTTTTCTGTACTGGTTTTAATTGTTTACACCTTGCCATGCTGTTTTGTTCAGATCAGGTGTCCAGACATTCTATAGGACATCTGTAGTCTGATATACCAGAATTTCAATAAATAATCAGAATCTATTTTACTTAGCCACACTTGGGAGTTGCTTCATTTCTAGCTTCTGGTGGCAAAGTCTAAAGAATAATTACTAGTGTGGCTTGGCGCAGACTCTGAGCTAAAGGTCTCAGCATTCAGACGAGTTACTACATTTGGTAATTGTATATCAGCATCTGGTACTATTCAAAGCTAGTGATAAAGCTATGGATTGTTCATACTGCTAGAGTCTACAAGATTGCAAGGCTCAAGAAAGGTTGGCATGCTCTACGGATGTCTGCTCTCAACGGCTCTATCAGTATAAAACCTCTTGAAGACTCAAAGGTTAAACGTGTTACACACTGGATTCACAATCTGTTGTGCATCCATCTTCAACGTCTTTTGTACTATGGAATAAAGGCAAAGTCACTTGATCAAGTCACTTCCTAAACGGCTAGTTTCTGCAAAGGCTATAAATATGGTTGAAGATTCAAGTTTAAATCTTAACAAGGATTCTTCAGATGAAGGAGTAGCAAGATCAAGCAATTATCAACTCTAATGTAATATGCAGATTTTCTGTTTTAGGTTGTAATTGTAAAAGCCTTAAGATTTCTTACCATTAAATATCTTAGAAATATTAAGAGCTTTAGGTCTTTGTTATGGTGATTTCCCATACCTCTGATGCTTGTATCATGTACACCTTGTTCTCTATTCTGCTGAGCCTTTAGTAGTTTAGATCAAGTCTCTTGCTATGTGCTTGAGCAGAAGTCTTGTCTGTAATACCCTGTATTATTTAAATGCTCAATTGGATATCATATGAGTATCTATGTACTCTATCTTTGGTTAATTGGATTAATGGAATCCTCTAAGTACTTTAAGTATTGACATTTGGGATCAATAGAGCAACTAATGAACTCTGAAGAGATCAATTATTTTATTAAAGAGACGGATTAATATTTATTAATCCGAGGAAGTATTTTAAGGTAACTCTAATAATTGATCAATTGATGTTAGACGATAAAATATCAATTGGAGATATTTTACTCTATTGGATTATATTATATAATATTGGTATTTTATATATATATATATATATATATATATATATATATATATATATATATATATATATATATGTTATAAAGTAAAGAAAAGTTAGAAAACGAGAAGGAAAGGAAAACAGAGAAAAAAAGGAAAACGTGGAAAGAGAGAAAGAAGGAGATAGAAGAGAAACCATGGAAGAAGAAGAAAAGCTCATGGATCATCTTCACTATTCATCATCTTCTTCAACCTCCTCTTCAATCTCTAAGGTGGGTTCTAGTTAGAAACTCTAAGTTCTAGAAAAATATGTTTAGAACTTAGGTTAGATTTGAGAGAAAATGATTAAATGGATAAATCAGTGAAATCTAACGGATGAAATGCGATATAACGTGCGTAGTATAGTCGAGTTATGATTGGAGTTGATTGGGTATGTTGGATTGAGTTTGAATTGAATTGGTATGGTTGAAAAACCTAACTTTTCATATTTGAGGAAATTGGTATTAATTTTTTAATTATGTTGGATGGCCTTTTTATGGAGGAAATATCATAGTATATCGAATTCTGAGACCGGGGCTTTTTACGGAATCGAAATCGGAGGTCCGGAAGGCATTTAACGGTCAAAAACTGAGTTTTTAGCAGAATCTGCGCATTCATGCGCCGACCCCCAGGATTATGCGTCGATGCATGATCTGCGTGCGCTGACTCGGGCGAAATCCCCAGGTTTATGCGTCGACTCATAGAACCATGCGTCGGCTCATGATCACAGAATTTTCCAAAATGTCAGATTTTGTTTTCTTCATAACTTTTGAACCGTAAGTCTGTTTTGGTCCCTGTTTGAAGCGTTGGAAAGCTATTTCAATGCTCTTTGTGATGGTGAGGTAGAAACATGGTTATATGCCATGGATTGATAATAAAAATATAGGAAATTAATGTATGTGTGAATATTGTAGTCCTCGTTTCCACCAAAACTCAAGAATCGGGAATCCGATTGATACGAGTCCAAAGCCTTTGGAAAGATAATCCAATAAGGTAGAGAATGGTATTGAGAGACCATGATTTAACCAAGGATGCTTGGTAGAGGATAGTAGTGGCTTGTATTCCTTAAAATATATGTGAACTACTACGCGAAAAGTGATGTTTATGTGATGTGTGATTATATGTGTTTACTTGTAATATTTGTGTTATGCCATGTCTATCTAATTGTGAATTATGAATGAAAGAAAAATGCATGTTAAAATGAATTAGGAAGAGTGAGAAAACTTTACCCCAAAACAAAATGGCATAGTTAAGATTGTTATAATTCTAGGTTGTGAATAGAATTGTGACAGAACTCTGGATGGCGACGCTCGTGCATTCATTGACGAGTTCTGGCCTGGAGTAGATAACTTAATGACAACGCTCGTGCTTACGGAGCCGAGGCGTGTATCCATTTCTGAAATGACAACGATTGTGCATGAGGGGCCGAGGCGTGTGTCTATTTCTGAATGGTATAGGAAAGAGTGAAACACTAGTATGGAACATGTGTGTAAACCTTTGTGGTTTTGTGAAAGGTAAAAGAGGCCTTAAGGCATTGTGGCCTTATAATTGTCGAATACAATCACGTTAGTGTGTATGATCACGTAATCGTAACCAGTTCTCTGAGTTGCAGTTTCATAAGTCTCGAGCTCCTCTGAAATAAGGCATGGTACTTGGCAGGTTTGATTCCCGCGTGTAGTACAAATGGAACCTACGGGAAGAGACTTAAGATGGTTAATAGGCCATGAGAAGTGATGATTCATGGCTAACAGGCCGATGTTTCCAAATCCATTTCATATGCCAAGTAAATTGCAAGGATCCATGACTCGAGTTGACTTTTAGACGTAGAAGAGGACGAGAAAAGGGGATGCCTTGGCACGGTTATCGATTAGTGATATGGTGATTTGATGAACTCATGAACATGTTTCCATATAGTGTGAGATTGTGAAATTGTGAACTCAAGGTCATTTCTATTCCCCTTGACTTGAGTTAGGATTGGTAGAACCCTGTAAAGCCTAGAGAATCTATAAGATAGGGAACTCACTGAGATTTGATGTATCTCACCCCACTATATTTGCTATATTGCAGGTGTGGTTTGCAGGTTTGATTTACATGTGGAGCGATGCTTGGATGTATCAAGAGAAGCTTAGTTAAGCTTATTTTTCGTTGTGTATTATTTTGTTGTATACAATTGAGGATATTGTATATTATTCTTAGATTTTTATTTTTGGCTAGTTTCCATGACTTGTGTCATATGTTGTATTTATGTTTTAGAAATGGACAAGTATGTGAACTATGTCATTAGGCACTTTTGATGTGTCAGTACCAAATAAAACACTTGTATGGTATTATTCTAGATAAATATTATACAGGACGTTACAGTTGGTATCAGAGCAGGTCGTGTCCTCGACCTAGCCTTGAAACATCATAAGTAAATCTATTCCTGCCTCTTAAGTGTGTCTTGCCAGCATGAAACTTAATATCATACTATGTAGTGTTGGGCCTAATCAACCTAAGGCTATGTATGTGATAGGTAGAATCATGGTTGAGCGACACGAGGATTCCGAAGTGTTGTCGGAACTTGTGCTGTGAGGGAAGGCTCAAGCCAAGAGTTAGTAGTGAAGGGTTTTGGTTAGCTCAGTTGAGATCTTAGTAAAAGTTGTGTTGGGGAAGCATGCAAATTAAAGAGTGGTGTGTTGTTTAAGCAATCCTTTGGAAAGGATGGGGTCTGAAAGTTAAGAATCTCTAGCGGACGATTGGTTAAGGTATTGAGGAATATGTAAATTTGCTAGTAAGGCTGGATTGACAACTGATTTGGACAAGGATGTCAAGTAATCTCATTCCATGGAAAAGAAGAGTTATTTTATGGAACGTGTGACGTAAGGTCCGGAAGTGAGATAGGTATTGGTGTTTCTGTTTCTAAGGTCACTATGGTAGTTTGAATGAACTTCATTTAATAATGGAAAGTGTAGTGATACGGATCGGAAGAAGTTTGTGTTAAGGAATAGAGTAAGTATCTTGGATTTAAGGGAATCTTAGTAAGATGGTTTTATATTTGGACCTGAGAGGATTACAATGGAGAGCGAAGTTAATGCTGTGTGGAATTAACGGTATGTTATGAGAAAGTGATAACGGAATGTATTTTTGGACGAATGTGCAATAGAGCTATTGAGTAGTTGTTGAGGCTTAAGTTAAGGAAGTGTAATCAAGGATGGTTCGCCCACGAGAACCCTATTAGGATGATGTGAAATGAGAAAAGTTACACCTTGGTATTAAGAACAAGCGTAGTAGTAGCACCGTGGTCACAAGTGTACGTGATGGGTTCTCATTCTTGAGACAAGTGTGAATGGATGTACCTTATGGAATAGTGAGCATCGTATTTTAAAAAGTAAGATTGCGGTAAACAATGAGAAACAAATCAAGACTTATTATGGACTAAGTGTAAACCATGGGACGGTTGATACCGGAAGAGTTTTGTAAGTAGTTGACGAGAATTGTCGGTTGCGAATCTTCCATTAAGTAATTTGGTGTAAGTGGGAGGTTCAATGGATATTGAAGGGTATGAAATCCCGGTTGATGTGTAAGAAGTGATGAGAAAGTTCTCCAAGAGGATGCATTACCCCGATTTATTTTCAAGTATAGAGGAATTTCTTTATTTGGGAATAATCAGAATATTCGGAATCTATCTTTTGCCTGGAGTAGATAACTTAATGACAACGCTCGTGCTTGTGGTGCCGAGGCGTGTATCCATTTCCGAAATGACAATGATCGTGCCTGAGGGGCCGAGGCGTGTGTCTATTTCCGAATGGTATAGGAAAGACTGAAATACTAGTATGGAACATGTGTGTAAACCTTTGTGGTTTTGTGAAAGGCAAAAGAGGCCTTAAGGCATTGTGGCCTTGTGATTGTCGAATACAATCATGTTCGTGTGTATGATCACGTAATCGTAACCAATTTTTTGAGTTACAGTTTCATGAGTCTCGAGCTCCTCTGAAACAAGGCATGGTACTTGGAAGGTTTGATTCCCGCGTGTAGTACGAATGGAACCTACGGGTAGAGACTTGAGATGGTTAATAGGCCATGAGAAGTGATGATTCACGGCTAACAGGCCGATGTTTCCGAATCCATTTCATATGCCAAGTAAATTGCAAGGATCCATGACTCGGGTCAACTTCTAGACGTAGAAGAGGACGAGAAAAGGGGATACCTTGGCACGGTTATCGATTCGTGATATGGTGAGTTGATGAACTCATGAACATGTTTCCATATAGTGTGAGATTGTGAGATTGTGAACTCAAGGTCATTTCCCTTCCCCTTGACTTGAGTTAGGATTGATAGAACCCTGTAAAGTCGAGAGAATCTATAAGATAGGGAACTCGCTGAGATTTGATGTATCTCACCCCACTATAGTTGCTATATTTCAGGTGTGGTTTGCAGGTTTGATTTACAAGTGGAGCGATGCTTGGACGTTTCAAGAGAAGCTTAGTTAAGCTTATTTTCCGCTGTGTATTATTTTGTTGTATACAATTGAGGATATTGTATATTATTCTTAGATTTTTATTTTTGGCTAGTTTCCATGACTTGTGCCATATGTTGTATTTATGTTTTAGAAATGGACAAGTATGTGAACTATGTCATTAGGCACTTTTGATGTGTCAGTACCAAATAAAACACTTGTATGGTATTATTCTAGATGAATATTATACAGGGCGTTACATTGTCTCATTGGGATTCAAGCAACAAGTCTTGATCCAAGATACTTAAGCCATGTAAGTCTCATTGCTTAAGTGCTTGAGCTGTGAAAGTCTTATTCAGCTAGTATAATTGAGCAAAAGGGGAAGTCTCCGTCTAAGGGGCGTGAGCAAGAAGTCTCAAGTGCTGCCTGAGCAAGAGGAAGTCTCAGTCTGGATTATCAGAAAAGCAGGTAGCTCGATCAGAGGGCGTGAGCAAGAAGGCTTATACATGTGCTCTAAGCAAGGGTAAGTCTCAACCAGAAGTCCTTTGGTGCAGGTGGCTCGGTCAAAAGGTGTGAGCAAGAGAAAGTCTTAGACATGTTCTCTGAGCAAGGAAGTCTCAGACAGTTGGTCTGAGCAGGTGTAAAGACTTATGTAGAAGCATAAGCGATTGTAATCATGAAGTGGTTATAATGAAAATCTCTTTTGAGGCAAGGGGACTGGAATATTCTCAGTTAGGGGAGGAACCAGGATAAATCTTTTGTGTCTTCTGCTGTTATTTATTTACTTCTGTTATATCCGTTGCCAATGAATTAAATTAGAATTTGGACACCACTTCTAATTCTGAAACTCTGATCAGAAGTTAAATTAAAGAAAACGTGAAACACAATTCAACCTCCCCTTCTTGTGTGCTTTTCACACCTTCATGTGATTCTACTCATGTACAAACTATGATTCGAATCAAATTGATAAGGTCCATTTTATCTTGTGATATTGCAATTTGGGATTGAGATCTTAGGGGGGTTTCAAATAAGAAAACTAAGGATGGGTTTTCCTTCAAGATCAAAGTGTGGATTTGAAGGTTTTGGACAAGATTACTCAAGTTTAGATTCGATCGAGTGAAGACTTTGAAGGGTTGCAGTTCTTGCAAAAGAGTAGCGTGAGACAATGGATCATCTTGGAAAATCTTGGGTTACAACAATTGTGCAATTTGGATTTGATTGAGTGAAGGCTTTGAAGGGTTACGGTTCTTGCAAAGGAGTAGCGTGAGACGTTGAATCAAATTGGAATTGTTGGGTGACATTATCAAGCTAAGATCAAGGGAAGAGAAATTGCTATGATCAACATTAAACTTAGGGCTTGTAGGGTTGCATTGCTACATTTCTCTTGTAAAACTTCTATTGCAAAGTAAGGTTAATTTCCTGATCTCAATTCAAATTCGAATTGAGGGCGGACGTACCCATAGCGAGACAGATTGGGGAACTACCTAAACAAATCATTGTGTAGTCTCTCTCTCTCTCACTCTCTCTCTCTCTCTCTCTCTCTCTCTCTCTCTCTCTCTCTATCACACACGCACACACACATATTTCATTTACAAATTGTTGTATTTATGATTTGTTCGATTAATTCGTTTGGTAAATTGTTTTGAAATTTGTTTGAAAATGTTTTGTTGAGTTTATCACAATCACTTCGATTGTAGTTGGATTTAAGAATCAACAAAACTATATAAATTTCCAAACTAATTATATCGAACTCAAGGTGTTCGATAATTTTCTACAGTAGTGTTTTTGTTTGAATTATCATTGGATATAGAATTGTTGTTAAGTAGCTTTCTAGTGATTGTGATTATAGCTTTTTGATTAAATTTGCTTATCATCATCTCCGATTTATTTTCACATACACATATCTGAGCTTTTCAATAGAGATTTTGGTTTAGACGAATTGATCTAAGTTACTTCTGCTAGCCAAAGTTTTTGAAAACACTTTTTGTAATCAAATTTTTATTGGGGATCTATTCCCCCCTCTAGATAAGTCACCTTCGTCTAACAAGTGGTATCACGAGTTTTGGTTAATTCCATGCTTCAATACTTACTTTTTAGAAAATTTCTACCGAAGCTAAAGGGGCATACAATAGAGCACCAATATTCACCGGTGAAAACTATGGCTATTAGAAAGCTTGTATGGGTATGCATGTCAACTCGATTGACACGGGTATATGGGACGCCATCATGAACGATCCTAACCAAATTACAATGATAAATGATGAAGTTACCGTACCTAAACTGGAAGCACAATGGGATGATAATGATAAGAAATTATGGTCACATGATTGGAAGGCACAAAATATTCTCACATCCACACTTGGTGTTGATGAATATTATCGTGTCTCTCATTGTGAGATCGCCAAAGCTATGTGGGACGCATTAGAAGTTGCCCATGAGAGAACTAATGAGGTCAAACAAGCTAGGATCAATACGTAAAATCAAAAGTTTGAACTATTTCGCATGAAGCATGGTGAAATCATTGCCGAGATGCAAAAGAGGTTCATACATCTTATTAGTCGCTTGAAGACTATAGGTAATCCTATCTCCAATGATATAGCTACTGATAAGGTTTTGATATGTCTTAATAGGGAATGACAACGCAAGGTCACCACGATCAAGGAAGTGAATGATCTTAAAACACTTGATCTCACAACTTTATTTGGCAAGCTAGAAGAACATGAGCAAGACCTCACTTGCTTGGAAAAGCATGAAAAAAATCATGAAAAAAGATGAAGAAGGAGAAAGGTAAATACAAGGAGTAAGAAAAAAAGTCCATTTCTCTAAAGACTTCAAGTTCAAAGTCCTCAATTAATGAGCAAGGTGATTGTGAAACAAGAGATGACAAGAATTTGGATGAAGAAGATATGGGACTCTTTGTGAAAAGATTCAACAAATACATTAAAAGAAATGGTGTAAGGTTCTCGGACAAAAATCTCATCAAATTCATAAGACAATCAAACTCATCAAAGGAAGATGATGACAAGGAAGGAAGACTAAGAAGTTCATGTTATAATTATGGCAAAGGCGGACATTACAAACCGGAGTGTCCATTGAAAGAGAAAGACAAAGAGAAAGCTCATCTTAAGAAATCTAGCTAGCCTAGAAGAGCTTATATTGCGTGGAAAAGAGATAGTGATTCCTCAAGTGATGAGGAAGAATTAGCAAATATTTGTCTCTCGGCCTACTCTCATGGAAAGAAGAAAAAGAATGTAAGTCACTCTAAATATGAACATGTTAATGAATTGTCTTATGTTAAGTTGCAAAAAGCATTTGAAAATCTACATAGAGAAGCCATAGATGCTTTCAAAAAGTTATCTTCAAACAAAAGAATCTTTGCGAATTTGGAAGCTAAAGTTTTGGAAACTGAAAAGAACATGGAAGATCTTAAGCAATCTATGTTAGATTTTCAAAGAGTTAGAGACGGGGATGATGAACCTTCATGGTTCGGTTGTGAAACTTGTCACATTTGGCAAAGAGAGGTAAACACTCTTAAAGCTACATTAGACAAGGCATTACAACCAAAGGTCACTTTTGCTATTGATACTACTAAATATAAGATACCTTCTCATAGTCCTTATAGAATGATAGCATAGATGAAAAGAATCAAATTATCAAAGGTAACTCTTATTACCATTTAACTTGTCATTTTTGTTGAAAAAGGGCCATACCATTGCAAAATGCAAGTTTAGGAAATTTCTCGTGCCTAAAGGCGTTTTTCAATGGTTACCTAAATCCAACCAAGGTTTCACTCACCCCTAAGGACCCAATGAAGATTGGGTACCTAGCACTTCTTATTGATTTTGCAGGATAAATGTCTTGGCTCTATGAAGAGAGTATGGGATCTCGTTTGTAGTAGCTCAAGACATAATACGAGTAACATCTCCTCATTTCTTTGACTTTGTGGAAAGGAAGAAGAGTTGTGTTACTAAAGACGTTAATATCTAGTGTTCCTTAAGTGGTAAAAGTGTGTAGACTACTTATAATGCTTCCATCCAAAGAAATGTAGAAAATATATTTCATTTCATGCAAAGGCTTATCTTCAAAAGACATACTCAAGAACATAGAATAAGGTATTGATCAACCTAAGACGATGAAGCTTAAGGAGGAGTAAGATATAGGAATCTTGACTAGGTAAGGGCACTTTCTAACGATATTATATGTGATTGAATGCTTATGTGTTGGTATTAATGAAATATGTGCCCAATTGGGGGTTTTGTGATAATTGTGTGTATGTTTGAGAATGTTTAATATTGGTATGCCCAATTATGAATATGTTTTTATGCTATGATGCTAAACGTGTAAATATGCTTTCATATAATTTTGAATAAATATTTGAATTGACATGTGGTTATGATTACGTATGATGAGATTATGTAATGGTTGCATTAGTATGTGTAGGGAAAGCATATACTCATGCATATCATAGTTGCGTGTATGTCGAGGGGACTGCACCAGGTGAGGACTCTAGTGAAAGGAGCCCACCTAATCCTGCGAGATTTTATTGAGTCGGTGTAGTAGGGAACGCTACACCTGGTGTCAGTAGGGAACGCTGAACCTTTAGTGGAAAGGATCCAGGACTCTCTGCGAAGAGGTTAAATTTCAAAATTCATGCATGTGAGGAACCCGGTTAGGGCGATCACACTCATGTAGAGTCTACATTAGGATATTTGCGCATTGCTCTATATATTGAAATAATGTTGACTGTTATATATCATGTTGTACTTGTATGTGTGTATTCTTTCATATATGCTATTTTTAGATTATGACCCTCTACTATTATTATGGACTGGGCTTATGCCCCAGGTTCTTAGAGGTTTGAGTTGTTCTTAAAGACGTGGCAAAACAGTTATTGGATCGGTGATCTGAACCAGCAAGTCTAGATGCTACTTAAGGGTTTAGTACTCAGTCATCTTCAGTTAGATTCCAAAAATCAGCTTAGAGTTTTGTTTGAGAGCGGGGTCCTTTCCATCTATTGCGAAGTATGTTATTATAACATAAATGTTTATTGTGTAAGATGTATTGATCATTATTTAACGTCAAATACTTTTTGTGAAAGAATGTTTTTAGTATTGAAAATATTTTGCAACTTATGGCGAGTATTTGTTTATAACTTTGAAGAAGATTTTAAATAGGAAAACTTCTACTCTGATTGTATTTTAAAAAGGGACCATCAAGAATGCTATGTTTTATTGTTTTTTTTAAAAGAAAAAAATACACTCTCGCTGTTAAAAATTGGGGTGTTACATCTCACATCAATTAGTTATGCATAAATCAAGTTGAAGTCTTCCTAAGTCATTCCAAATGCATATGTGTCACAATTTTCGTGTTTTTGACCTCATAGTTCGACTCATAAGTCGTATAGGTTGGCACGTAGAATTAAATGTTTGAATTTTTCAGAATTGATTCAGTATGTTTCAACACATGCGAGTGTAGGTTGGCATATAGGATTAATTTTTAAAGTCTTGTAAATACGCTTCAGTATGTGTCAGCTCATAACCTTGTTAGGTTGACACATGCTTCCAAGAGGTCGACCTACGCTTACAGCAGGTCGACTCATAACGTGTTGAATGGCATTTCACTTCATTTATTCATTCATTTCTTATTCATGAACCTGTCTTAATATCTTCCAATTCCTATTGAGTCTTGTAACTCTTCAATGTGTCATAAATTTCTCCATTATTCCTCTTAGATTCATCCAATACAACTCATTCATGTCTACATTTTCCAAAATTTCATTAAATCTCATCATTCAATCATCATTCTTCATCTTCTATAAATACTTCTTCATCCTCATATTTCAAATCACACCCAAGTCTCCAAACTCCAAATTTCCACTCATTCCTAGTGTTCATTGTCATTGTAGTGTGTATTAGAAACTTTATCTTTGTTTTGGGATTGTGGGTAATCATATATCTCTCAAACATTTCCAACTCTCATTCACACATTCCATCAAACACCTAGGGTGCGAAATCTGCTTTGAACAATTCTCAATGGCATCTTAGTATGCAAAAACCATGGTTGATTCCAAAGGCAAGGGTAAGAATACCACATCCTCTACTGCTCCAGAAACTACTTTTTCTTTGGTCTCCTCTAGTTATGCTAAGGAATTTGAAGATAAACACCAACATAGGCTTGTTGTGAAGCAATATGTTTGGAAGCCCATTGTGGCTGGTTGTTTGGATATTTCAGAAGTTACTAGTCTAGTTGCGGAGCAACAAATTAATTACATTATGCAGCTTGCTCAAAACTATAATGAATACCTCATTCATATATTCTACTCTAGATTACATGATAGGCAAGGTTCTTGCTTCAATTTTACCATAGGTAGCAATGTTTATGAGTTTACTAATGATCTTTGGAAGTCGTTATTTGGTATTACTGTTATTAATGTTGATAATGATGATGAAGTTGACCCTTTGGTGACGATTACCAACATTCATATGAACTTTGAGTGGAATGTTCACGTAAATGAGATGCTTAAGGCTCCCCGATCAGATGACTGCTATGACACTATAATTGTCAGCCAATTGAAGATGACTCCTAGGATTTTACGGTGGCTAGTTTCTCATGTCTTGCACCCAAAGAATGGCAGTTTCTCAAGAATAGACAATACCGAAGTTTATCTTGTATACATTCTTATGAACAAGATTCAGATTAATTGGGCAAACTATTTTGTTTTCCGAATGTTTGCCATCAAGAATTGCAACATAGAAACCTTGTTTTGTTACGCCTCCATGATTGATAAAATCCTAAACTACTTTGACATTGTAGTGCCAAATCTTATGTTTAAAACCCCTAGTCAGGTTCAAGAGTTCTAGCAATGCACCTTAACCAATATGGGTTACTTATGGGATGAAGAGCTCAGGTGTACTATTTTCATATGGGAAAGCATGGTAAGAAAATTTACAATTTTGATGATCCTTCTGAGTTTGCTGACATAACTTCCGAGCCACATGTTGGTAATCAACCTACTAGAGCTTCTCGTGGTGTTTCTCAAGATGATGACCTTATGCAAGATGTTGATCATGAGGATGGTCAAGTAGGTGATAAATAAGGAGATCAATCCTCTATTATGGTTATGCTTCAAAATATACAGATCAAGCAAGATGAGCGCTATAAGGAGAAATGTCAGAGGCGCGATGTTTTTGAAGTCGCTCAAGTGGAACAATTTTGTCTAATGCAAGAGTGTGTGACATCACAGGATGCTAACTCTTATTCCTTTTCCTCATATGTGACTGAAAGGCTGGTGTCGATGAGAAGTAAAATGGATGCAAATCATGCTACCGTAAGTTCCAGAGTTAATCAAAAGATTGCTGCTCAAAATGAGAATCACCATCATTATACTCAATTTTACCAAGAGATGTGTGACTTATTGGATAATCAGTTTGGAAATGATGGACAAGGATGGTTTCGTGGATTAAGGCTTATGCCTAGAGGTTGTGGAAGACACTGAAGTGTTGAGTCTTAGAATCATTTATGTCAAGCATTTTATGATTCCTTCTGTCATGCATTTCACAGTTTAAGTCTTCATGCATTTTTTTTTTTGTTGTTGTTATCTTATGTCTTGGCTATATTTCAAATGGTTTTGTAACTTGTGACAAATGGTTTACTATGTGTATTCCCTTGAATGACTATTATGAAATGCTGGTATATTGCCTTTTATTTATATTTTGTTGATTTCTACTGTGTACTTTCTTATATGTTGAGTATATGTGAGTACACATTCTTATCTTTGCAATTTCCTCTGCTTTGGTATATTATATATGAGCCATGTCATATCTATGTAATACTGCTAATGTGATTGCTTTGTCTCTTTTTGATGTTGTCAAATGGGGAGAAGTATTTGCAGCTATGAAGCAGCTATGATACATACATTCAGGGGAAGCCTTCATGGACATGTAAACGCATCAACTCAAGTCTTGCCTATTGAGACAAATTTGGTTCATACCATGTATCCTCTAAGGTTTGCTGATAACAAATTATTTGAAAAATAATTAGGATTTCTAAATAGCTGGTTCATGTGTGCAGAATTATATTTACTTGATAAAGCTGGTTATTACACGGAAACGGCTATGCTTCGGTTACTGCTAGTACACTTCAGAATCAGAAGCATGCTATGGCTGCCTCTGAAACTGAGTAGTGTCAACTCTAGCTATGTAAACACAGGACTCGAGATTTATTGGCATTATCTTCAAAAGATTGTGTTGTACTTATTTCATAGAAGTGTTCTCTGGACAAAGGCCTTGTTCAGTGGATAATTTTCTGTATACGAGTTCTAACACATGCTTTATTGGAAAAGAATATGTACTAAAAGATTTAATCTGATTATAGCCGTTGAGGATGCTTCAACGACTATATTTCTTCAGCTATAAAAGGAGCAGAAGAACTGAAGATCAACTTAAGAGAATAACGCTGCAACTTTAACTGAAATATACACACACTTTATATCAACTCAAAAGAAGTTAATTTGTTAAGAGTTCTTATTCTTGTATAGCTTAAGAAACCTTAGTGTTAAAAGTGTGTTATATTATATTTGAACACCTCTGATTGTTAATCAAGTGTTTTTTTAAGTTATTCCTTCTCTAAACAGTCAGTTTAGATAAAAGTTTTTTGCTTTGGGCTTGAGCAGAGAAGTCTTGGATTCGAGGAATCTGAGCAAGAAGTCTTGGACTAAAGGTCTGAGCAGAGAAGTATTAGGAAGAGGGTCTAAGCAAGGAAGTTCTAAACTAAGAGGGTTTAAGCAAGGAACGTCTTAGGATCTGGGGATCTAAGCAGTGAAGTTTTGATTAGGTGTTGATTAAGGAAGGAAGTCTTAGGTTGTTGGTCTGAGCAGGGAAAGTCTTATACTTGAAGGTATAAGCAGTTTTAATCTGTTTGATTATAGTGGAAATCTCTTGTAAGGCAAGGGGGTTGGACTATTCTCAATTAGAGAGGAACCAGTATAACGATTGTGTGTTCTTTGTCCTTTTTATTTACTTCTACTACATTATCTGCTGCACTTACTATCAGTTTTTAAACTCTGGTTTAGAATCTAAACTCTGGTTCATAAGTAGAAATGATTTGGCAAACGTAATTCAACCCCCCTTCTTGTGTATTTTTATAACCTACACTGCCATCATCAAAAAGGGGTAGTATATGAGTGCAGCCTTCCAATTAGGGCTTTTTTTGAATGATGTCAAAACTATCATTAGCATTTATGTACATTGGACCGTATCATCTGAGTCTAGCTGTGCATTTTAGCATTAGGGTGCATGATAACATGTTGGAAAAGGATTAAAAAAGATTCATGAATCAAGAAATGATTTTATGCATCAAAAATTATGAAAACTTTGTTATAGGTCGACAGATACGCTCTACAAGTTGGCACATGTGTTGCTTTATTAAAGCATGTAGGCTCTGCTAGATGTGCCTCCTCTACAGGTCGACATATGACATGTATAGGTCGGTACATGACTTACATAAGTCGACCTATGCATCAAAAATATTGAAAAATTGCATTGTTTTCCATTCCTTTTGCTTCATACTTGCTCATATATATATACATTTTATATGCATCGTTTCTTTTCAATGATTTTAGTAAAATCATAAATGAAACTTGGAACATACTAAGAGTCGTCATCATCTTCAACCTTGGTTTTATGCATACACACAAGCAAAGTACAAATAATCATTCATTGTTTGGGTTCCATCTAGAATCAAGTTGATAAGATCCAATTTAGCTTGTGGTATTGCAAATTGGGTTGAGATCTTAGGGGGTTTCAAATAAGAAAACCAAGGTGGGGTTTTCTTTCAAAATCAAAGTGTGGATTTGAAGGTTTTGGACAAGATTACTCAAGTTTGGATTTGACCGAGTTAAGGCTTTGAAGGGTTGCGATTCTTGAAAAGGAGTAACGTGAGATGGTGGATCATCTTGGTAAATCTTGGGTTACAACAACTGTGCAATTTGGATTCGATCAAGTGAAGGCTTTGAAGGGTTGCGGTTCTTGCAAAGGAGTAACGTGAGACGGTGAATCAAATTGGCATTGTTGAGTAACTTGATCAAGCACAGATCAAGGGAAGAGAAATTGTTAGGATCAATATCAAACTTAGGGTTTGTAGAGTTGCATTACTACATTTCTCTTGTAACACTTCTATTGCAAAGTAAAGTTAATTTTATGATCTCAATTCAAATTTGAATTGAGGGAAGACATACCCATAGCGAGGTCGATTGGAGAGTTGCTTAAATAAATCCTAGTGTACTATCTTTCTCTCTCTCTCTCTCCCTCTCTCTCTCTCTATCTCTCTCTCTCTTACATTTTATTTACAAATTATTGTGTTCATCATTTGTGCGATTAATTCGTTTGGTAAATTATTTTCAAATTTGTTTGAAAACGTTTTGTTGATTTGATCACAATCACCTGGATTGTGGTTGGATTTTAGGATCAACAAAACTATATAAATTTCCAAACTAATTATATCGCACTCAAGGTGTTCGCTAATTTGTCACGATCGTTTTTTGTTCGAATTATCATTGGAAATGGAGTTGCTTCTTAAGTAGATTTCTAGTGATTGTGATTATAGCTTATTAATTAAAGTTGAATATCATCATCTCCAATTTGTTTTCACATACGCATATTTGAGCTTTTCGATAGCGGTTTCGGTTTAAACGAATTGATCCAAGTTACTTATGCTAGCCAACTTTTTTAAAACACTTTTTGTAATCAAATTTTTATTGGGGAACTATTCACCCCTCCCCCTACTTCTAGATAAGTCGCCTTCGTCTAACATTATGCATGCTAAAAATAAATCGTTTTAAAACTTGATACCGAGAGAATGGGAAATTATAAAGGAGACTTAATAATCGAAAGTAAATGAGACTGAAAGCGATAAGACAAGCAACAAAATCACTGTATTGGGGTACTCCCCGTGAATCTATTAGGGACATGCAACTACAGCTTAACTTTTTTAACCTATTCCTTTTTTACACTTCATTCGATGGGCCCACCAAATCTGGGGTTAGCTTAGTTTTCGGAGGACCAATCACATTCTGAGAATACTCTATATGCTCCTTATAAGCTAAACAATCGCCTTTTTTCCTTTTTTTTAAACCAACACCAAATCCTCTTTTGAATTTTTAACAAGCCATAGGATGTCATCTTCATCGAATTTTGAACCTTGATCTTCCACACCTAACCAGTCATTCGAACAGGTATCCGACTCTGAGGCTGTCTACGCGCGAATGGGTATTGAATCTAAAGGTTACTTACTAAGGGGGAATGAAGGGTTTTTTATTAGGGTGTTCGTCAAAACTTTGCAGTATCGTGCCTAAGTATCCTTATAGTGCAATAAGGAAATCAGAGCATTCGTAGTTCGTGGAATTACAGTTAAAGGATTGAAAGAAAAAAGGTGGAAAAGAAAAAAGGTAGAGAAAGAAAAAAGGTAAAAGAGGAAGAAGTTAGTTAATGGTTAATGGTTATTGATTGAATGATCGCTTTATCAAATCGGGACCAATTTATTGCTATGTTAAGTAATTGCAAGTGGACTTATGTATAAGTCACACCTATCTGAGGCCGGTCAATAACAATCTTTGTGTTAAAACATGCTAGAGAAATGATATGTAAATCATTCTCCTAAAGTTATGTCACACAAAAAGAAAAAGAGAATGGTCTTATCTTTAATCAAGAACTTCCATGATTAATCAAAGGCGACCTATCACTATCTCAATGTGTAGAGAATGGTCCAAATGATCATTCATCAACATGTTTGAAATAATGAAGATTCAATCTCCTTGAAAATCAACATTCCATGATTCTTAAGATTTTCATCCACCAAAAATGAAAAAATAAAAAACGAGATGAAATGAATTATCAAGAAACAAAATAATAATGTTTAATAATAAATAAAAAATTATTTAATCAAAATCATAAAAAGAAAAAGAAAAAGAAAATCAAAATAGAAGAGAAAAAAATAAATAAATAAAAAACTAGAGAGGAAGGGAGTATAACGTGTGGATCATGGAGGTGTAGGAGTAGGTTGTATGGGCTTAAGGGCCCAATGCTCATGTGATGAAGGAAGGGTTTAAAAGAAAGGAAAAAAAAAACAAAGGTTTAGTAAAAACATGTTCCCCTTCTTTTCAAAGCTTCATCCGCCGGAAAACAAAGATAGGGTGGCTGGTGGCGGAGTCTCACCGGACCACCTTAAAACATTGAGCACAACACATGCACCCCACTAGAAATCTTCTGTAGATTCGAAATCCACCATTGATTTTCTATAATTCGTAAAGATACGCACAAATCGAGTTTCTTAGAACTCACCCTCTCAAATTAAATTGCAACAATGAAAACGGAAGAACGAAAGAAGTCACAGAGGTGAGTTATTTACGTTATTGTTCGTTAAATTCTTGTTATTGTCTCAGAGTTGTTGTGTAGTTTTTGAGGAGCTGTGGTGTGAGTGTTGTTGTTTGCGTGAGTATGTGTGTTGGTTTATGAGATGTTTGTTTTTTGGTTTGAAGAAACAAAGGTAGTGATTTTATGAATGGAGAAAAGTGAATGAATTGGTTTGTGTTTGTAGGTGATTTTATGAAGCTTTGAATTGGTTGAAGCTTGGAGGTTATGTGAAGGTTGGAGAAGAGTTTAGAGATGATTTCGACAGGGTAATTATGGCTTCTCAAAGCTTGAGAAATTGTGAAGAGGGAGCATCTTATTTATAGAGTGGATTGCGTACCACGTTTTGGAATGCAGTGACGTCTTTTTGGAATTTTCGTTTTGCTTCAAGTAGTAGCTGCGTGAAGTTTTTGCAGGTCGTTTTGGTTCGTGAAGCTTGGCTTGGTGAAGCCTGGCTGGTGTATGACTCGACGTGTTGTTCATGGGCTTCATGTGCAGATGGTTGTGTAGTAGCGGCATCTTGGAAGGCTTTTGCAGCTTGGCTTGGAAGTTGTAGTTCATGTGAGAAGCTTGGTGTAGTTTATGTTTGTAGCATGTGTAGTTTTTGGCTTCATGAAGTGCCTTGGAGCTTGTTGGCTTAGGCTTGTATTTTAGCTTCATGGGCTTGCCTTTCCATTGTTTGGCAATGTTATTCATCATGGGGTCCATGAGTTTGTTATTTTTTCTTTCAATTTTTTAATTGTCATTTTGGTACAAGAGAATTTCTTAATCCACTCCTTGATATTCTCATGCACCTCGCGAAATTCCTTTTACGCCCCCTTTTTCGGAGATACACATTTGGACGCACTATTTTTTTTCTTTACGTTGGATGCTTTCGGAGACATATATACCGAAAAAGTTTTGTAGATGTATCTCTGAAATCTTATCATAACAGTTTTTTTTTTTAAATCAAGTTTTGTTGATCGCAAATGGAAATTAACTGTTGCAGATGAATATAAAATAACATACATCAGTAAATAAAATACTATAATATATATGTATGAGAAGTAATTTGTCATAATCATAAAAAAATAGTACATAAATGTCATCAAAATATATATATCAAAAACCATATCACAGTTACTATTGTGTGTGTCTGACTACATCTGCATCCCCTCCTATGCCTATGCCTCTGACACCTCGTCTGTCTCTACTGCCTCCTCGACCGCCCGGTCTGCGTTCTCGACCAGGGATCCTACCCGTCCTGGCGTGATGCCTGCGATACATAAGTGCCCCTTGTGCCACCTCAATGAACTCATCCAATACACGTTTGTGGTCAGACTCCTCAGGGAAGAAACCGATGACAATGCCTGCCTGCCTCATCTCTACTATCTGACGACAGCGAGGCAGGACATCCTGAGTGTGGTCCAACTGAGATTGCTGCTCCTCTAAGATCTCCTGATGAGCTGGTCTGGGCGATGATCTTTCTGCAATGGGCACCATGTATGGGTGTGAGACGGTGAAGAACCATATGATGTAGCCATCAACGCAACTCTAGTCTCTCGGCCCTCTGGTCGCCCGAGCCTCGTCTGGTACCATGTGCGTCTGGTAGTCAGCAAAGATCTCGTCTATCTGCCTACGGGTCAAGCCTAGAGGAGCGGAGACAGCTGGGTGTTTAGGTATCGTCTGTGTGTACCCGAACTGCCGCATGACGCGCTCCGACAAATATGGAATAGTGATGGTCGAACTGCATGCCAACCATCCTGAGAATAGTGATATTTTGTCAAACGGACGCGTCTCACAGTGATCGGCATAGACGTCGTAGCGGATGTCCTCAGCAACCAGTCGATCGAGATAGACTCTATAAGGGTCGACCGCCTGGTTCCCCCTGAGCGGGATAAAGGCACGGGCACGCGACATCTGCTCTGTAATCAAGCACACTCCCCCACCCGGCGATCATGGGAAGGTGTTGGAATATCCAAGCCTGAAATGAAAATAAAAAACATCAGGATCAAACATTATCACGAATATAGAATGAAAAGAAATGAAAAAAAGTTATCTGAATATAAGATTGTTACCACAAGTAGTGACACGCTTCCTGCCACAGTCCCGGTCTTCCACAAACATCCCTCTCTCAGCCTCGAGTACGTGTAAGCCAGGGTAGCCGCCCCCCAGTTGTACTCATGGATCCATGTGGAATCCAAAAAGTACCTCAGGAAAGCGACATCGGTATATGTGGAAGAAGTGTCCACAAACAGTTGTGTGCCGACTAAAAATAGAAAATAGCACATCAGCACACGTTGTTTGTGTATCTCAACATCATCTGGATCACTATCTGCCTGGCGTGCAGCAGCGAGCGCCTCACGAAATCTACGTGTTAGAAAGGAGAACCACACATGAGCCTCTCTGGTCTTATCCACCTCCTCAAGCGCATGCAGTGGATCAGCCTCAAGCTCCTCGATCAACATCTCTCTCGCCTCCTCCTTCGTCATCCTACCGTGATGGAGGAGAGTACCCCTGATCGGTATATGCAACGGACAGGAGATGTCGTCCAGTGTAATAGTCAGCTCGCCATGTGGTAGATGGAAGGAGGACGTCTCAGGGTGCAATCTCTCCGCAAATCCCATCACCGTCCTGTTGTGGATCAGGGTGTAACCGATCTCACAAAGGTCCTTCAAACCAGTGGTGGCAAGGACATCCTGGAACCAAGCCTCCTGTGGTTGTTCCAAAGATAATATCTTCCGCCCATGGTTGGAGAACTTCTGCGGCTTACGAGTCTGAAAATTTTCCATAAATAAGAAACAATGTTAGTAATCAACAATCGTACAAATTATAAATTTTCAATGAAAAAAAGAAGAAACAATATGAGTAATGTTACCTCTCCATCCCAGACATGTCTGGCAGTATGGTCAGCGTACCTTGTCAGCAGGGACATATCTGAGGGATCCCCTGGGAAACCCTCAGGCTCATCATCGTCTCGTGACCAGCATCCTCCGCTGGTGGGTCATCACCCTCTGGAGGTGGCACCGGAACAACATTATCGGCAGGATGAGGAACAGGAGTATCCCGACGAGGCCTGCGGGATGACGGGGCCTGTGATGAACCCTCAGCTGAATCCCAACGCCTCCGGGATGAAGAAATCGATGATGGGGTGGGATACGAGGTCGAGGGAGTGTCCTGGACATGTGATGAAGAAGGTTATCCAGTAGGCTATGCCTCAGCTGTATCGGCCTTGGTAACGGTGGCCTGGCTCCACTCGCGTCTCACAGATGAATGCTGCAAAACCCGTCCAAGTCGCAATCTATCGTCTCTGTCTGACATAATGTATGCAACGGAATAACCAAGAAAAAACAATTAGATACAAATAAATCAAAAAAACAAAAAAGAAAATAAAATTAACATTTTCTACTTCCGATATACACATACGAAACAAGTTCCGTAAATGTTTCTACGGAAGAACCCATAATTTACAATGTTTGGGTTATTCCAGAGATGCATCTACGAAAGTGCCCTAACGTTAAATTGTTCCGTAGATGTAGATCCGGAACAACCTGCAACTCCAAGGTTACGGCAATGACGTCCCCTACCCATGCAAATGTTATTTTTGAAGCCCTGATCGTCCGTTTCAGCCAACAAACAATACCTACATTGTCTCTAAACTATATTTTTAAAACTATCTAAGGATTTCTGTCCCTAAAACTATATTCTAACTCGTTTACGGGAAATACTCGAAAATACGTCGGAAACTCGAAAACTTACCGATTATATCGAGCTTTGAATGTGTTGATGTTTCTTGATGGTTGAAATGAACGCTTTTTGTCGAACTTGATTGAAAATAATGAAGTTTGGTGGAAAAAGATTTTCTGAGTTGTGAGAGTTTGGAGAGTTTGAGAATTAGAAGATGAAAAATGAAGAATGAGGGAGGAGAAGAGACTCTGCCGCGAATGTATTGCAAAATGTTCTGGAGCTATGTAAACAGAAACATTTCGTAGATGTAGCTTCGGAAAAAACCAACGTTAAGTAAAAAATGTGCGTCCGGAGATATATCTCCGGAAGCAGGGGGTATTTTTGGAAACGCACATGGTGCGTAAGAATCACAAGGGGTTGGGTAAGAAAATCTCTTGGTGCAATGAAAATGTAACGGGCTTTGACTCTTTTTGTTGTAAATTTGTTTTTTCATGACAAGTAATGGCCTTTGAATTGTAAATGGACCTTGCACCCGCCAAATTGAAATATGAACTGCACGACCCAAAACCCTAATTGGAAATGAATTGGTCTTCGACCATGAAGCACTTAGCACAGCCTGATAACTTGATAATGAAGCGAACTCTTCTTTTTTGACCAAGATTAGGTCAAACTCAACTTGAATCTCATCCGTCACTACACACACACTTGACCTGATAGTCTTGACTGAACTCTGACTCAACCTTGCAACACCTGAGCTTTGACAACAAGAAAAAATGAAAGTAACAACACATATTTTTTGAATTTCGAATGTGCAATAGTTAAATGATATGTTAATGATATGATGCAAAAATGATGAAAATACTATGAAAATGCTAGGGTAAAAATGAGGGTATGACAACCATATAATAGTTGGTTCTCACTAATATTCTTGCAATGTCCATCTTAGATTGCTCCCTGGTGTCATCATCCGAGAAAATGTACGTACCAACTGGTTTGGTAATAAACTCGAAAAAAAATTGGTTTCAAGCATGACATGGAATAGTACCAAAGATCCTTAGCCACGTTACTCTTTCTTTGTCCACATCTCCTGGATCCCATTTATGAATCTCCTTGAACTGTTGCTTCAACTAATCTCTCCCTAATTCCACCAGCTCGAGCAACTCGGTCTCCTCTCTTTCATTTAGTAAACAAAGGTTTGCTCCTAAAGGTGTAACCTTTATTGCAAAATAGCCTTCCATATTAAAAATCTATGAATGTTGTAGGACATTTCTGAATTTTCCACCACTCCCACGTAAACTTTAAGAAACCTAGGGATGTTCATGGTCGGTTAATTTCCATAACTAATCCATAACCATAAATAATCCATATGTCATAATCGGTTATTAAAATCAATTGTCATAACCGGTTTTCATTTTCGCAAAATGGTTATAAATCAGTTATTAACCGGTTATATCCATGACCAATTTTAAAATTAGTTTTGATTTAATTTTATTTAAAAAAAAAATTTCAAGATTTTTTTATTTAAAAAAAAAATTTTAAGAAAAATATTTATGTTCAAAATTAAAAAATAGTTTTTTTAAAATTTTTGAAAATAATATATTTTTTTATTTAAAAAACATTTTTTTAAAATTTAAAAAAAAAAATCACAAAAAAAAATTCAAAATTTTTTATTTTTATAAATAAAATTGACTAATTTGATTTTTATTTTAGATATGGATGTTCAAATTATGGATTTGGTTAAAATCATATTAAAAATAGGGTTAAATAAGTATTAGGTCCCTGAAAATAACTCAACTTTGAGGTTTAGTCCCTAAAAAAATTTCCTTCAAGGTTTGGTCCTCCTAAAGTTTTCCGTTTCTAACTCTAATCTCTCTCGTTAGTTTTCACTAACGGCGGATGACGTGGCGTGCCATGTGTGTAACTATTCCTTGCCACATGTATTTTATTGCATTGACCAGTCAAAAAATGCATTTTTATGTTAAATTTATTCTCCTCCTTCTCTCTCTCTCACTCCTCTTCTTCTTTCCCTCTCCACCTTTTTCTCTACCCTCATTTCTCTTTCTCTCTCACACAATGTATGAAGTTACTTGTTCTCTACCCTCATGTCTCAGTTTAACTGTAATAACAGAAATAACTTTATTTTGTTAAATGGCTCAATTTTCCTATACAATAATACCTCTATCTCACCAGCAATCGATGAACAGTTTAGCTTTTACGAGTCTGATAGTCTCCCCAGGTTTGAACCATCAAACGATAATCCTCTTCCAAGTTGTGCGTATCCTTCACATATTTGTTCATTATGGAATTTTTCTGTCACTATTTGTGCATAATATGATTCCAACTATTGAGTCTTTCATGTTGCAGATGTTCCCGAGGGTTCCTTTATAGTTAGGGCGCATACACCAATGTCAAATTTATTTTCCTGCCTTTGATTTAATGAAGTTGATAGATTTACATCTCGTGATCAACTAAGCTTTTCTTATACTTATTTGAAGCTCAGGAGAATGAATCCAGATAAACCATTTCATCTATATATGTTCAAGGTAAATTTTCACACCATTTCACGCCATCTCTCTAGAATAGCTTATGAAAATTGCTTATAGGTTATATGAAAACAGTTCAACTTGAATTTAACATTTGTAATTGAAATAGTTTAAACACACTCATTTATATGATAAGTGCATTGTTATAAGTGATTAACTTAGTTTTATATTTTGTTATAAGTGATCAATGTTTTATTTTGTTCAGCTTCCTAGTGTTTTGAATTAAGTATGGAGGAATAGATGGTTTTGCTAACATGTGAAATTAGTGGCTTAGTAGAGGGTATTAGCTAGTGGCTTAATGCAGGAGGTAAAAATTATCCTTTTGTAACGTGCCCCTATATGAAAGCAATGAACGACATTGATTCATAGCCATTGTATTGCAAAATATTAATAACAAGTTTTTAATAATAGTTATTGGTTTAGTTTTATACCACTACCAGTTCTATAAAATAGTTGTTGTTAGTCGTTCTGATAACCATCACCGATCATTAAACTGTAGTGAATTCATTTCAATAAAACATCTTCGTATTATATAGACTTACAGATATTTGAACATACACCAAGTCACCAACCAGTACACAAATAAACATCACATATTACATATACATTACTACTAGCTAGATGAAGTTATAGAATGGATTTATATAGAGGTGTTTGAAAGGAAATAAAAGCGTTAGGCAAGAAACATATTTGGTGGTGTGGAATTACCAAATTAACTATTAATTAGTCTTAAAAAAAGCATGTGTACGCGGGTAGAATTTGGAAACAAGTTGAATATGTAACATTGTTGCTATTGAGAAGGAGACTAACATAACAATATCACGTAGTTAAATATGTTCATATATTATTATGTTTTGACAGAAGTATTAGTTTATACTCTTAACAAATATTCTTTTTTATTATTTGGTATTGATAATTATCAACATCGTATAACCAATCATAAACTACATAGACTCATCCGTTTTTCCGTGAAAAATAGTGTTAGAATTTTTCTCTTAACTTCTAACAAAGCAAAAAGGGACAACAACCTCCCTAAATATTAAATTATGAATGAAACAAGCAATTACTTAAGTACAAACCACAGCATATACCTTGGAGCTCGCACACTGCATTAAGCAAAATGGACAAGAAAAGTCTTCAGTCACTACCAGCCACATTCCAAAGAAAGATGGATCATTGTTTCAAAGGAATAGAAGATTTTGTGTCAGTCTACATTGATGATATTATTGTCTACTCTAATAATGAGGAGGAGCATGCCAAGCATTTGACTAAAGTCCTACAAGTCTGCGAAAGGGAAGGACTAATCCTATCAGAAAACAAGATGAAGATAGCCTGTGAAGAAATTGAGTTCTTAGGTGCTGTTTTCAGCAAGGGAAGAATGAGACTCCAACCCCATCTCATAAAAAAAATCAAAGCGAAGAGCCCAAGAAGCAATCCATGACTTGGCCCAAATCTTGCAGACAAAGGCCCAATTCTACACCAGTAAGTCAACTAAGGATAATGTCTACAATGATGCAAGACCTTACGTCAGAGAGCAAGCGGACAAAATCCAGCTCATCAAACAACAGCTGGAAGGCATTACCAGAAGATAAGAAGGAATCTATGACAGAAGGAAGTGGTGAGCCCCACCACGATAAGGTGTCCCATACAATAATGTAAAATAGTTTGTCTGTTTTCAATAATGGAGCAACTATTGCTCCCCGTGCGTTTTACCTTTTTCAAAAGTCATTATCTCTTACCAAACTTTCGTAGTGGACGATGGGGCCCAGAAAGTGTACCCGCACTATGAAACCATAGGTAGAGATATCATTTGGAAGGAGACAGGCAATGTATCAGTACTGTCAAAATCACTTTTTATATGAAAGAAATTATCACAAGAGAGTAAGATGCATTGTTGAACATAGTGAATAATAACAGAGGATCTTGTTTTTGTTATTTCTGATGTTGTTGTTGTAATGAAAAGAAGGATTGTGTGAGAGATAAAGAGAAATGAGGGTAGAGAAAAAGGTGGAGAGGGGGAGAAGAGGAGTGAGAGAGAGAGAGAGAGAAGGAGGAGAATAAATTTAACATAAAAAAGCATTTTTGACTGGTCAATGCAATAAAACACATGTGGCAAGTAATGGTTACACACATGGCACGCCACGTCATCCGCCGTTAGTGAAAACTAACGGGGGGACTAGAGTTAGAAACGGAAAACTTTGGGATGACCAAAGTTTGAAGGAAATTTTTTTAGAGACCAAACCTCAAAGTTGGGTTATTTTCAGGAACCTAATACTTATTTAACCCTTAAAAGTATATCTAAAATATAGATTTGATTAAAAGTATACTAATAATTAACCGATTTTTAATAACCAAATTTAAATATGGATATAAATTATTTAAATAACTAGATTATTTGATTACCCCTAATGAAACCTGCTCAATCCTCTTTGTCATTTGCACTGTATTTCAAATGTGCGAACTGTGTTTGTGTTTTCCTTTGCCTGGAGATTCCTCTTTTTTCTTTTTGTATTCGTCTAGGTTTGCATCGATGAAGGTTGGATTTGAGGACATTTGCATATGATCTTACTTTGAGATTACATGATGCATCTTCTTTCTCAGGACCCTCCTTCCTTAACTTTGGATTGACATTGGCGTTAGACTGATGTTGCAGACCAGAACCTTCCCTCCTAATTCCTTGGTCCCTCTGAAATTCTGGCTCATGCCTTCTTTCAAACCTGGAAAGATTGACGAATAAGAGATATTTCCCTATGAAGATATTGTCAAGCTTAATCACCATATCTTCACCCATGAAAGTCCCTCCTTGATGGAATGACTACCTCATCTATATTTCCAAACCTCTTAAATTCTTCATACATGTCTTTTGCTCTGCAATCATCAAGAAATGAGGTGAAGAAAAATGAGGTCAATTAGGATACATCCCTGCACGGGTGATTCCTCCCTTCGTTATCCCATTTAGTTTTCATTCGTGCTTTACTCTTCTTGCCGACTACTGTTTATTAGGATTAGATATTGTTTTCTCCAGGAAAGATGAAGAAAAGCATAATTTTCAAGTCATATCAACTAACTATTGAGATGTAGCCTGCTAATAACACTCTTCCTTAGATAAAAGGCAGTGTACAAGAAAAATTGTGTAATGAAGCAATAATCTTCAACAGTTACAATTCTTATATAGTTTGTTTTAACTTTTTTTTTTAATAATTTTTTATAATGTTACATATTTTTATTAAAATTATTTATAAAGAATTTTTTAATAAAAATTTCAAATAAATTAGTTATTCTTAAAATGTTGTAGGTATTTTATTATTTTATTAAAAAAATTTGGATATAAATTTTTTTAAATATTAAAATTTCAAAAAAAAAAAACAATTAATTTAAAATAATTTCAAATAGCATTTCAAAAAAAAATTTTGAGATACAATTTTTAAAAAAAATTACGATTTGAACCATGCTTTAATCTTCAATCATGTATATTGATATTATAACATATCAGAATTAGTCTTTTAATTTATAAAAACTAAACTCGAAATTAAGAGGATCGGTGATAACATAATGAATGCATTTTTACTCATATCAATTTGGAGGTTTCAACTCTAGTAGATTATATACCTTTTGGTACATTTGAGAGAAGTTAACTATAATATATCACCTATAACTGAATTCCTACCCACCCAATTTCCCAAAAAATAGATTAAGATAGTTATATTTATTATACGCTCTCACATATATATAAAGGACTTTTCAATTACAACTTCTACCCAAACTTCCAAGCCTAAACAAAGGTATCTGCTATAAGATACTTGAAATTTTAGTGCAATTTAAGATAAACTTAAAAAGCTTTCTTAATCTTGAAGACTAATAACTTAACCCACTTAGCAGAGTTGAATGAATGTTGATTTGAAACAGGTATGAGCTTTACTATGCAAGCAAGAGGCCACGAAACAACTGCGATACCGGTACAAATTCCCCATTGCTCCCATGTTAATCTTTCTGTATCAGCAAATTTCCTTAGCAGTTCCACCATCAAGATTTGAAGAACAATAGTTATCCCCACAATTCCGAGAAACAGGTGGTTTTTCAGAATGCCTTCGAATACGTATAGTTTCTCCATGCTTCGCGAGTTGAACTCGTTGAAAACTTGGCAGAGAACAAAAGTGTTAAAAATTAGTGTATCCTTTACCTCTTTACTTACGTTGAAGATTGATTTTCCGTAGAATTGCATGATGAGAAGAACTGCGATCTGATAGGTAGCTTGCGCTAGAAGGTTTCTCCACATGATGTTTGTGATAAGAGGCTCGGTTCTTCCGATCGGTTTTTTCTTCATTAACTCCTTTGTAGGCCTTTCTGTTGCTAGTGCCAAAGCGCCTAGAGTGTCCATAATGAGATTCACCCAAAGAAGTTGAACTGTTGTTAAGGGAACATCGCCGGAAGAAACTGCTGCGATGAAGTTTATGACTAGTGCTGCAACATTGACTGTTAGTTGAAACTGGATGAATTTTTGGATGTTGTTGTAAACACATCTTCCCCATCTTAAAACAGTTGCGACGGAATTGAAATTGTCGTCTAAGATAACGATATCGGAACTTTCTTTGGCGACTTCGGTTCCTTGGATTCCCATTGAGAGTCCTATATCGGCTTCTTTTAATGCAGGTGCGTCGTTTGTACCGTCGCCTGTGACCGCAACTACGTGGCCTTTCTTTCGCAAGCATTGCACCATCAGAAGTTTGTCCATAGGGGAGGATCTTGCCATCACTCGGATGTTATCGACTTTCTCCATTCTCTCTTCTTCTGTATAGTTTCTGAATTCAACACCTTCGATGACTTCTCCAGCATTTGCATGATCCTTAGGATCTAATATTCCACATTCTGTTGCTATTGCCTTTGCAGTGAATAGGTTATCGCCGGTGATCATCTTAATTTCGACTCCTGCAGCTTTGCAAGTTTCCACAGCTTTCTTTGTGTTTGGCCTGCAAGGATCCTTGAGGCCAACAATGCCGAGCAAGGTCAATCGATCTTCTCGTAGAGTCTTTTTCTCCCTTTCGATCATATAATCGTTATCTTCTGAATCTGAAATCTCCATGTGAGCAAAAGCAATGCATCTTAGACTACTAGCAGCCATGCCTTGAATCATCTTCTCGATTTTAAACCGTTCTTCTTTGTCGAGGGACTTCCTCGCGCCGTTACTATCAATATAGTTTGTACACATAGCAAGTATCATCTCTGCAGCTCCTTTCCAATGTACCTGAACTCGGTTGTCGCTGTCCTTCCTTATTGCAACGCCGCTTCTTTTCTTCTCCGAGTTAAACGTTTCAACATGAAGGATTTTATATTTCTGTTTCATTTCATCCATGTCCATACCTAAATCCAATACCGCCCACATAAGTATAGCTTTCTCCGTTGGACTACCTGAAATTTCAGGTTCAGATCCTGATGGTGGCTTATAGACGCTTCCGGTTGTATTAAGGCCCACCCCTTGATGGAATAACTCAAGAACATTTGGAGCCATTGCATTGGAAAAATTCTCAATAAAATTTTCGAGGCCAAGAGAAAACTTGGTCACCCTCATCTGATTCAATGTCAAGGTACCTGTTTTATCAGTACAGATAACTGTTGCTGATCCCATAGTTTCACAAGCAGAAAGTTTCCTCACCATGGCATGATCTGCCATCATTCTTTTCATCGAGTAAGCGAGCGTGAGTGTCACGGCCAACGGCAAACCCTCAGGGATTGCCACAACCACAATAGTAACCGCAGCCGCAACAATACTCACAACAGAATTCAAAACGTCATTTACATCGCTTTCACTTCCTTGAAACTTCTTATTCCCTTTCTTTTCTTGTGAATTACCTGTAAAATAACGAACCAACAATACTAAAAGCACAAGAAACGCAACCGCGAGTCCAACCTTTCCAATCGATGATGTTAACTTGTCAAGGCGATCTTGCAGCGGCGTTCTCTCGTTAGTGTCTCGCGATATCGAGCTCATCATTTGACCCCAAGAAGTGTTTTTCCCAACAGATGTTACAAGCATATCAGCATATCCATCCACCACTTTCGCGCCAGACAACAAAAAAGGTGCTCGTAAAGGCTCAATCTCTACATGGTCGCTCTCACCTGTCATGCTAGACTCATCCACCTGCAATGAATGACCTGATAGAAAAACTCCATCAGCCGGAATCTGATCACCAATTTTAAGAGACACAATATCTCCCACAAGAACATCAAAAATCGATATATTCTGTGGCCTTCCGTTTCTCACAGCTTTAACTTTGATATTGTTACTTATCTTAGACAATTTATGAAACTGTCTCTCTTGTCTGAAATTGCTTAATGCACTTACAACCACCACAAGAAAAACCGCTAGAAATATACTTCCACCTTCATACCAACCTTCCCCTGGTCCATGTTCTTTTATACCGAAACCAAGGGAAAGACCAGCACAAACCAGAAGGATAATAATAGTTGTATCATTAAAAGCCTCAAGCACGAAATATAAAAGCCCTTTCGGGGGCGGCTTCTTGTAAGTATTCGAACCAAACAACTCAATCCGTCTCGAAACATCATCATCACTTCCCACAATTCCTATTTTCGGAACCGTTCCAAGAACACGTGCAACGCCTTCCACTCCGCCAAACTCACCTAATGACTTCAAGCATTTGTCCTTAACCATATCCGCGAGCTTGGCCTTATCAACATCATGAGAAACCAACGAGTAACGATCGGTTCCGTTATGTCGAGTAATGAGCGGTTCAATTACATCAAGAGTGGTGCTAGATGACAGTGTATGAAAGAGTTTTGGATTTTTTCTGGATATAACTTCTCTTGCAAGGGAAAGCATAACCCTTCTAGAATAAATAGCAGTATATGCAAAACGCCACCTTCTTTTTGCATTATTGGTGTATTTAGAACTGACTTTTGTGAAGGTATTGGTGATATCAATGATGAATGAAGTACCAGCATAGTGTAGATTATGATTGTTAGACATGGTGGAATTTTACTAGACCTATAGGAAAATACTAGGAAAGAACTTCATTCTATAGATACATGAATGATCACCTAAGTGTATATATACACACAAACAGTTTGATATTTCGTGTTAAAGAGTACATGATGAAACAGTTTCCATGAAACTTCCTAGGAAAAACAATGCTGCTTTTGTTTTTTTTTTTTTTTTTTTGACAGGAATGCTGCTTTTGTTGTTATCTAGAATTTGGTCAAATATTGCAAAAAGGAGTATTTTAATACACACATTGATGATGAGGAATTTAATGGTTTTTTCTAAGAAGAAAGTAAGAAGTTTGATACTACTAGTTCACATGAAAATTGAAGTTGCAAAAGAAAAACAGCACGATCTATGATGTGAGGATGGAAAATAGAGTTAGTGGGATGCATTTTCATGAGTTGTTCATAACCACTATCTCTAATTAATTTTGAATAATCAATACATAGAGCACAATCTAGGTGGAGTGAAGAGACAAATTTTTATTAATTGTTTAAAAATAAATATGAAAGATAATATATATTTTTTAATCAAGACTTCAAATTGGTTTTAAAATGTTATTTGTAAAGTAGCTGCACGTTTAATTGTAAGATTATAACTTATTTTGTTTTTGATTATAATAAAAAGTTTGTGAATATATGGGGTGCCGTCCTGGACGGACATGGACTGCGCGTGGAGTTCGCGTACACGTGATAAGTACACACTTATATGCAATTTTATTATTTTTCTAATTTTTGTTATAAAATAATGTATTTATATTTATTTTAGTTGATTTTTTTATTTATATACATAATAAAAAATATACGGAAATAAAAGACAAATCAGCAGTAAGTAGTGCTATTTTTCTTTTAGTGACAAAATTCTATTTAAAATTCTAAGCAATTTAAATGATTTAATTGAAATTCATTCATTTTTAAATTTTTTTTGTTTGGATGGAGTGTTAAAATGATTCATTGTTAAATTTTTAAAGTCATTTTCATAAATTTTACAACTTTTGAGCCAAATTTAAAATATGAAAAATAGGAACCAATTTACAATTTTTAAAAATTTGAAGGAACTAATTTGTAAAATTTGAAAAACTTTAGGGACATATTTGTAATTTTTAGAAAATTTTAAAGGTGAATTTAAAATTGTCATAAAATATGAGGATCATCTTGCAAAATTTGAAAAATTAATAATAAACAATTTAAGAATTGCATAATATAAAGTGAATGAGTAATTTCAAATTCTTTACTTTTTGGTGTCATATGAAATTCCTTAAACTTAATTTGAATAAAATACTTCCATAAATTTACATTAATTTTATAATTCTTCATATTTTTTATCCAAACAATACATTTTGTTCAAGTGATTTTAAATTCCCTCAAAAAATTATTTTCTCTCATTAAAAGTTTCGTCCAAACACACTATTAAAGTCCTAAATGACACAACATTATTATATACGAGTCTTTGATAGTAAAAAAATCAACTACTTCTCAGGTTAAAAAATCAAGTGTAACAGAAAAATAGTATAAAAGCATATTAATTATCGAAACACATTTTACAAAATGAAACATAAAAAAATTATAACTTATGTTTTAAAAATAATTGTTAAAAAAACTTAAAATGAAAAAACTCTTTTATAAATTGTACATTTAATTGTTTTAAAATTGAAATATTTCTATCTTTAATACAATTTCTTTATGTAAGCATATTTTTTAAGTAGACAAGTTAACAAGATTTATTAAGTAAAGAATGAACCATGTGATCATGACTAAAAACCGTGTGGTGTTTTTTGCTTACAACATCAGCATCTACATTGTACAGGATGCAATAGAGGGCAACATCAAAATTTGCGGCATGTTTCACACCAGCCAAAGCTAAACCGAATGGCTAAAGCTATTATATCCTGACTTCTGTTTATTATTGTTGCTGTGGGACCTAATGACAAAACCAGAATTTTTTACTAAAATACGGATATACATCTTTCTCAATATCTACTCTACCCATATTTCCAACAAAAGTCTTAAAGAGAATTTTTTATTATATCCTATATGTTTTTAATATATCATGTAAATTTTCACATTTTTTTTCATTTTGGAAATACATTTCTAAATGCATCTGTTTCGGAATAAACGTTGATATATTTTAAAGATATACATATCTCTGGAACCATTTTAAAAATTCAGAACAAACACCCATAAACCATTTATATATGAATTGTTCTGGAGATGCATGTACGGTAATTTTTTAGAAATACATCTCCGAAGTGTATCATAATAGGTTGTTTTTTGCTTTAAGATGTGTATTTGTTTTTAAATAACGTATGAAGCACAAACTTGAATAAAAAAATAGACGTACAAAATAAGAAGAGATTAATATTGGGTGTGTCAAAAATAATATAGCAAAAAAATAAGAAAATGTCGTACAATCGAGATTCAAAATGTAGTAACAATGTCAGAAATAAAGTACAAACTATAGTATTACAACAAAATAATAACAGACAAGTACTAAGTGTGTCTGACAACCTCTCATCTACCTCATATGCCTCCTCTACCTGCTCTGCCTCCTCGGCCATCAACCCCCTGATCTCCGGCGATGTCTACGGTACAAAAGTGCCTCATGTGCCTCGACCATGATGGCATATAGGACTCGCCTGACAGTAGACCCCTCAAGGAAGATACCCTTGTCAATGTCTGCCTGTGCAATCTCTAAAATGCGACGACAACGAAGCAAGACATCATCAGTATGATCTAGCTGAGTATGCTCCTCCTCAAGTATCTCCTAATGAGTTGGTCTCAGCAAATCTCCTAGAGCAGTTTGCACCATGTACGAATGTGACACCCGAAGAACTACCTGATATATCAAACGACGTAGCTCCAATCGTTCGACGCTATGGTAGCTTGTGCCTTGTCTGATACCAGATGACTCTGAAAATCAGCAAACATCACCATTATTTGTCAACGAGACAAAGCAGGAGGACCAGAGACAGCAGGTTGTCTTGGGATAGTCTGGGTGTACCTGAACTGCAGCATGACGTACTCAGGCAGATGAGGAGGATAGATACATGATCCGCTGGCCAACCATCCGGAGTATAGAACTATCTCGTCAAATGGCCGCATCTGACGGTGATCCACGTTGTTGCGGTGAAAATCGGATAACAAGCTATTAATTAACTTGCATCATATTTCTTTTACAATCGACTTTGATTTATCCAAAGGAAAGGTTCAAGATCGTTAGAAAAACCTAAAGGGGGGAGATCTAAGGTTCGGGGGTTGGTTACGTCCAGGGAAGGTATTAGCACCCTAAACGTCCGTAGTACTCTACGGGAACCTCTTGTTTTGTTTATGTTATTCTAATGTTTGCATGCTAAGAATCTGTACTATGGTAAAGATAAAGACCTAGGTATATACACTAAGTATGGTCTAAGGGTGTAAAAAGAAAATGTGGAATCCGAGAGGGCATCGGATGTAAAGGAAAAAGGTGGAAAAAGAAAAAGGTAGAAAAACAAAAAAGGTGGCTCGCTAGGATCTCACAATCCTATGCCTACGTATTCTCAAGATGAACTTGAGAAATCAGAGCGTCTGTAGTTCCCCTCAACGGGGGTGAGGAACTCTTGACTGTGGTCAAGGTTCCAAGGGAAAGTAGGGTGAAAAGCTTGAAAGCCAAGCTTGTAAGGATGGATTGGTTAGGAGAAAGAGATTAATGGCTATCTCTTGAAAGGATTGTGAAAGGTTGGACCGTCTTAAAGGAGAAGAGATTAATGGCTATCTCTCGGGAAGGTTAGGTTAAAAAGGTATTTGAGTTATCTATGACATGAAGTCAATAGAGAGACTTTTCCTTTGGAAGGAAGCAAAAGTGACGAAGAGGACATCTCGAGTATCAAGAGTATGATGAACAACAACATATATATAGTGAGTGTAACAAGGACTAAATTGAAAAATGAATATTAGGAATTAATTAAAACAAAAATGTTAAGATAAATTAATAATTAAGAATTAATTAATAAAATAGACTAAATAAACAAGATTCAAAAATAAACCAAATTCTATTTTAAAGCTAATTAAATAATTAAACTAATTAAACTAAAAATTCTAGCTAACTAAAAATTCTAGCTAAACTAATTTCTAGATTAAAAATTCTAACTAAACTAGTTCTAGAAATCTAAAACTTAAGCCTTATTAACTAAAATAAATAACTAAGTCTAATTAACTAAATCCTAAATAAAACTAAAACTAAAATTAGCTTAATCAAATTTTAAAACTAACTAACTTCTAATGAAACTAAGCAACTAATTAAAATCTAATTAAAACTAGTTTTAAATCTAAACTTAGTAAAAAAAATAATAACTAATTCTGAACTAAAAAAAAAAAAAACTAGTGACTAAAACAAATGAAAACTAACAGATTTGTGAAGGGTGCAAGCTGAAGGCTCATTGGGCCAGAAACCAAGGACAGAGGAAGCCCACAACGGGTGTTGAATCCAGGCCGGGTCGGGTTATATGCGTTGGGTCGGTTCAATTTGGTCTTAAGAAGAATAGAAAACCTAAATCTAAAACAAAGAAACACGGCTATGGAGCAAAGCAGAAACAGAGTCAAGAGCGATCCTCCACTTCCTTCTTTCCCAATACGATTGCCACCAACACCATCCTCAAACTCATCTTCTTTTCGGCACGATTAAATTTCTCTTCCTCTCATCATGCTCAATCCGCGCGGTTTCTCTCTCTCATCGTTCACGAAGCGACGGCAACATAAAACGATGCTCAAGGGAAGAAAAGAATCAGTTTAGAAAGGACCCGCGAGTTTAACAAATTAGAAGCTCTGTTCACAAGTATCAAATTCAGGTACGATCATAGGCTTATGTAAATGAAGAAAAATGGAAAAGTACCTCAATCGATTTTAATATGTTTTTCTCGAACTCGATTGATCTCTTCTTCTACTGATCTCGTGTTCTCTTCTTTTCGCTCACCGGTGATTTGTCTCTGATACGGCGGCGGTTCCTGCTCCGGTGTGCTTCGTCTCAGCGGCGCGGTGATGACTCTCTATCTGTTTGTGGCAGCGATAGTTGGTAGAGGTCGTGGCGGAAATGTTGTTGTTTTGGTGATAATGAGAGGGATTCTGCTGTGTAACAAGGCGTTGATGGTGATGATGGGTGTCGTGGAGTTTAGAGTTTCACGGTTTGGCTTCTGTTTGGCAGTGTAACAAGGTTTTGAATGATTGGAAAATGGTGGTTTGTGACGATGAAGGGAAAGCTCTGGGTTGTTGTTCTGAAGGTAATGGTCGAAGAAAAAAATGGGGAAGGGAGTCAAGTGGTTTCACCGAGTTGGTTTTTTTGTTCTCCTCTTTTTCTTCTGCCAAGCTTCTCCTTAAATCAATTTCAAATTTGTTTCTTTTCAAAAATTCTGAATTGGTCTGTTGAGTGGTTATTTTCATGATGCCAGTATTTCATTGTATAGTCCTTGTTGCTCTGTTGTTTTTGGTTTTGTACAAGATTCTTGGTCATTGAGCGGAGTTTTTTTGGAGGATGATGCAGGGTAACAGAATTTGGGTTTGACTTGTTGTGGTTCAGTTTTGGACATAGATTTGGCATTGTTTGGTACAGGGTGCGCATGCTCTGTTGGTCAAGGCCTAGGGCAAAGTTTGATGCCTTTGGAGGATGAAGCGCACGGCTCTTATCAGCAGGTTTTGTTTTAGTGAAAGTGTTACAGCAGGCTGGTGGCATGAGGTTTGTGGTAGCAGACATTGGTTCGGTTCTGCAGAATTTGTCCGTTGTGGCTTTTTTTCCATTTTTGTTTGTATTAATAAATCATAAATAAAATAACTCTAAGTATTAATATTTTTATGAGTTTTTTTTAGACAAAAGAAATTGATTAAATGAAATTAATTAAACTAATCTTAAATTGTAATCAAAATTAAAGTTAAAATTACAATAAAAATTAAAATTACAATTAGAACTAAAATTAAAATTAAAGTGAAAAATTAAAATTAAAAATTACACTAAGTTAGTAAACTTAAGCTAATTAGTATTAAAATTGACTAAAATTTAAAATAAGCTATATTAAAATTAATCTAATTAAGACTATACTAAAAATAAAAGCTAAACTAAAATAAAATAAAATTAAGTCTAAAATAAAAATTGTAATTTAAAAAACATTAAACTAAATTAAATGTGAACTAAGTAAAAGATAAATTGAAATTAACTAAAATAAATCTTAGACAAATTTAAAATGAGAATCTAACTAAAAATATAAAAATAATAAATAATTTAAATCAAGAATGACATGAAGAAGAAAATGCATGATTAATGAGATGTTTACTAAAAATGCGAAAACAGAGACCGACTCAGAATGATATGAAATTATCAAAATCTGAGGGTAAAATTTGGGGTACAATAGTTGCCCCTATTTAAATAGCTTTACCGGATGGTACGAGGGATGGAAATCCTCGAGACATCAAGGTGAAAGGTATTTAAATATAGCTAACCGAAAATTTTGCCCTCAGATGGAATGCAGATGCTAAGGACAGCTAACAGACATACAAATGCAGACATGCCATGGACTTATAGTATGATAATGATGAAAAAGGTAAATGCCAAAATGCAAACGAAGACGAAAGCAGGCAAGGATAAAGTCCACACAATGAGAAATCACTCACTGGGGATGACAACAGCATTAGGGAATAATCTAAGGTGATGAAGCAACTGGTTCAAGCGTGACCGGCTGACACTGGGGAAATAGAAGATACTCTTACTGGGCATGGAGCCAGAAAGAAGACACGATCTCCACTGGGGATCAATTTGAAATGAAAGGATAAACATCAGCAAAAGATTTTCTGGAATTTTCTTATACTGAAGAGTTCAAACGGGATCTTCAAGAAAAACCAAAAAAGACAGGGAAAGAAACCTCCTGAAAAACATCAGATGGCAAAAGAAACCAGTCATCCAATAACGGCTTTGAATGAAAGGTACAAGTCACAATATCTAATAACGGCTTTAGATAAAGTGAACAAGGACTCGATCTGAAAAAACATCAGAAAGAGGGACACATCCAGATAGGCATCGGATGGTAGAGAAACCAGACATCCAATAACGGCTTTGAATGAAAGGTACAATCACAACATCTAATCAAGGTTTTAGACGAATGTGAACAAAGATTCGATCTGAAAATTATCAGAAAGAGAGAAAACCAAACATCCAATCAAGGTTTTGAATGAAAGGCACAATCACAATATCTAATCAAGGTTTTAGATGAAAGTGAACAAAGTAAAGAAACCAGACATCCAATAATAGCTTTGAATGAAAGGTACAATCACAACATCTAATCAAGGTTTTAGACGAATGTGAACAAAGATTCGATCTGAAAATTATCAGAAAGAGAGAAAACCAAACATCCAATCTAGGTTTTGAATGAAAGGCACAATCACAATATCTAATCAAGGTTTTAGATGAAAGTGAACAAAGTAAAGAAACCAGACATCCAATAATAGATTTGAATGAAAGGTACAATCACAACATCTAATCAAGGTTTTAGACGAAGGTGAACAAAGACTCAATTTGAAAATTATCAGAAAGAGAGAAAACCAAACATCCAATCTAGGTTTTGAATGAAAGGCACAATCACAATATCTAATCAAGGTTTTAGATGAAAGTGAACAAAGTAAAGAAACCAGACATCCAATAACGGCTTTGAATGAAAGGTATAGATCACAATATCTAATAACGGCTTTTAGATAAAGTGAACATAGACTACATTCAAGAATGGCATTGAATGTAAAAAAACCAGTCATCCAATAATGGCTTTGAACAAAAGGTATAAATCACAATATCTAATAACGGCTTTAGATAAAGTGAACAAGGTAAAGAAACCAGACATCCAATAATAGCTTTGAATGAAAGGTACAATCACAACATCTAATCAAGGTTTTAGACGAATGTGAACAAGGATTCGATCTGAAAATTATCAGAAAGAGACAACCAAGAATGGTACTGGAGTGGAAGAATGTAAAAAAATCCAGGAATAACACTGGAATGGAATGGACAGGTAATGTTTTGGTAGGCCCCAAGTAAGTTGGACTTTGACCACAAGGTAAGACGTGGATAACAACACGACCTCGGGAGAAATGCAAATGAGGATGAAACACTCATGCTATGCATATGTATAAGAATTATGCAGATGATATGATCAAATGCCAATGTGAATGTAATGTCGACGGCACAGCTAGACTCCTTTGGTAAGAAGACAAGACTGGAAAACTGATTCCTCAACACGGAGATCACTGTCATTCTCCTTGGGGACTAGGGATGCTACTGCTGAACACACCTCTGCCACACGGGTAAACTGTATCAAGTTGATGATCCTTGTAGGAAAGATGGAGAGCTGCTCGGGGATTCTTCAAGTAAACTGCCCCAGATTAGCTGACTGTTGTAGATGAGCTGATCACTGCTTCAGCTTGTCTGATTCTGAAAATGATTGTTTCACTGTGCGCTTGGAAAGCTTGCCCCAGTCTGAGTCTTGAAAGGTTTTCTGGATAAACCAAATCTGAGAAGTCGCCATTAAACCATAAATCTTGAGCTGATCCTCAACAAGATATGGAAGGAACGTGCCCCTGATTGGATCACCGACCAAGTTTCTTTACTGTTTGAAAATTCCTTAAAAGGAAAACTAGTTTGCGAACAAAAGTACTTGTACAAACATGGTAAATGCAAAGTTCATGCAACTTTTGAAATCAAAATCATTTTGAAAGAGGTGCAAAGTATCTGAGTCATTGGTCAGAATACGGCGGTTCAAGACACTAAAGTGAAAAGTTTAAGCAAAAGGTGTAGTGCCAAAACAAATGATCCGCAAAGATCTTTAGGAGTCAGTTTACACAACCTCGCTGTAGTATGCTTTCAAAATAACCTTGCTTCAACTAGGTCTTTTGAAGGTTATAACGTGGCCTGGTTCACGGTTTAAGAAACAAAGGATAAAGGCTCGAAATTTATTTGTGACCCACCCAATCTACGTGATGAACTTCCAATCCTATGCTCAGTTAACTCAGACTCTGTGCTCAAATTCCCATAGGTTAGGAATTACACTGATGATAGCGATGATGGTTCAGAAGTCAATGGTCTTAAGATGGCGGTCACTGCTTCCTTACAACTTTTGGCTGTCATACAAGCTTTTCTTTTTTTTCTTTTTTTTTTTTTTTTTAGTGACTGCCTGGCTTAAGGATTACAGTGAATCATCATTGCTGTCTGACTTGAAAGACATCTTCGACACTTGCTTGCTGTGTGCGAAGGAATATTTGTGAACTTTGTTGAAAGGGGTTTTGAATGCTATTCTTGTATTTGAATGCACAATCAAGCTAACTGAGAACTACCCTGCCCCAGGTTAAGATTACGGGTTTTTATTTGTAAAGAAAATAAACTCCTACTTCAAGGCTCAACGAGGTTGACGAGGGGTTAACTTCCTTATTTCTCCAGTGTTTGGGATTGAAACAATGCCTTACATCGTCAGCAAAGTTTTGATTTGAAAGCATACCAACAACAATTATGAGTATGACATTTTCATCATTCTCCCTCCAATCTTTGCATAATCAAAAGAAAGTAGACAAGGGAATTTTTATTTTTCTTGAAAGAGAAAGCATTAATAAGTAAATAGCAAACACAAATGAATTGAATCAGAAATTGCAATGCTCATTTCATTAAACTTGAAGGTACAAACGTAACTTGAAAGCAAACAGCTATTACAAAATAAGGAAAATGCAAACAACAAGAAACAAAGGCCTAGTGACTAATCAACACAAGGATGAGCTGTCCTGTCTGAAACACTGGCTTTTAGGAGGATAACACGCTGAAGTCGACTGAAGCTTCACTTGGCGTGTCCTGGCAGAGGGTTGTTCTGAACATTGGGATTGTCCTTAAAAGAGAAGATTTTGTTCTTCATCAGCTCTTGTACTCTAGCCTTCAATGCAAAGCATCTTTCCAAGTTATGGCCTGCACCACCTTGATGATATTCACAATGAAGATCAGCCCTATAGCCGGCTGGAAGAGGATTTGGAGGAGGAGGCAGAGGCCTTGTGGTAATCAAATTTTGTTGAACCAAACTAGGATAAAGTTCAGTGTAAGTCATGGGAATGAGATCAAATTGACCCCTATTACGATACTGGGTTTGTCCAACAAATGAACGTTGAGGAGCTTGAGCTGGTTGTGGAGCAGTAACCACGGGAGTAACAGCAGCAATAGTAGGGTGGACAGCATACCGAGGTTGAGGACGAGGCCTTCTTACTTTAAACATTACAGCATTAGTCTGTTCTTCCTTCTTCTTCTGAAAGTTCCCGTAGGATTTCTTCACAGCATTAGAAGATTCAGCGGCCTTTGATACTTTTCCCTTCCTAAGACCTTCCTCTAATCTTTGGCCAAGAGTAACCAAATCAGTGAAATTAGAGGAAACACTTCCAACCATTTTCTCCCAATAAAACGGGGACAAGGTATCCATAAACATTCCAGTTAACTCTTTCTCGGCCAGGGGAGGTTCCACTTGGGAAGTCAACTCTCTCCAACGCTGAGCATACTCCTTGAAAGACTCTTTATCATTCTGATACATGTTTTGCAGTTGACGGCGATCAGGAGCCATGTCAAGGTTATACTTGTATTGCTTCATGAAGGCATTGGTGAGGTCTTGGAAGTTATGGATAGAGTTTTGCTCAAGACCCATGTACCATTTGAGCGATGCTCCGCTCAAGCTGTCTTGAAAACAATGGATTAGCAATTTCTGGTCCTTGGCATGAGCAGTCATCCTACGGAGATACATGACCACATGAGCTCTTGGGCAAGAGTGACCCTTGTACTTCACAAAATCTGGAGTTGTAAACTTAGGAGGTATAACAAGGTCAGACACTAAGCACATATTATCCGCATCCACATTAAAGAAGTCATTACCCTCAACAGCTTTGAGTCTTTTCTCTATGCTCTGAAACTGCTCTCGAACAACTTCAGGTTCAACAAAGTCTTCATGGTCTTCACCTTGAGCACTTGCAGCATTGTACTCATAAAGGGGATTCTCGAAAGAAGCTCGAACAGTCTGTGGAACAGCATGAACCACAGGTCTGGGCTGGGTGAAAACAGGAGCTTGAAACACTGGCATAACATTCTGACCAACCATAGCAGTAGATGCAAGAGGTGGAGAATAGTTGTGTGGCAAACCAAACTCTGGCCAAGTTGATGGTGGTAACTGAACGGGTGGTGGATCAGCACTTGAAACTTCCTGGATGACAGTCCTTTGGGGAGGCTCTCCCCTTGCAATCAAAACTTGGAGCATCTCAGTGAGTTTAGTCATGCTTGACTTAAGTTAATCGATCTCCATTCGGACCTCAACATTGTGTATCTCTTGCTCTGACATCCTTCGTCTGTAGTTAGCTCTAGTCCGGTATCAGTGTCGAGGAATCAGCTTGACGACTCACGGGTGATACTGGAAGATGGAGACAACTGGAGATGAGTAACTGGACCGACAGACGCATGCAATGAATCATGTAAAGATGCAAATGATATGCAATGCAATGCAAACCAACTGGTTTCAAGGAACGCAAAAGCAAGTTACAAACATTTTTTTGAAAGCTGAAGAGTTTTGCTTTAAAAACCATGATCTTTATTGATCTTTACAAAGAAAAAGCGCATGAATTCCTTGAAACCAGAGGGCTATCATGAATGTATGCACAAACACGCATATACAGGTATTCACATATTCACACATATATACAGGGAAACAAATGAGGGCTTAGGTTTAAAGATCACGAGCATGGAGCCATGGTCTACCCGTCCCAAAAGGTGTGTACTATGGGTTTTCATCTGTAGAACAGGGTTCTAAAAAGTTCCCAGAGTCTACAATCCATCTTTCGGATTTTAAAGATTTCCCAGATGACTTGGTAATCGATAAAATTCTCAAGAGGACCTCGTCTGAGTGTAGTATCGCGTGACAACCAATTCAGAAATAGACTCCATCATGGTCTCCGCACTACATCTAAAAGGCTTAAGTGGGGTTTGGTAACTACGGTTCTCAGTATCCCGGGCACCCAGGTCGAGAGTAGCAAGCTTTCACGAACGAATTCGTTCAACATAGCTAGACTCGAGAGGGCCTCAACTGAGTGATGGTGTTTATCAATTCGACCTTTCAGGATTCGACTCCCTCAAAGCTTCCTTGAATACCATCGATCTATAATAAGTGCGCTCAAGTCCGGGCTAGGACTTATCTCACCACTCAAAGTAACAACCCCGCACACAGAAAACCCAAGCAGACAGAGATATATACAGGTATACAGATATATACAGATATAAATATACAAATGTACAAGCAAGCAAACATATAAATAACACAAATACAAACAAGATAGACTTAACCCTCTTAGGAAAGGACCAGCAAGAGGTCTAACTTGATCCCCAGTGAAGTCGCCATTTCTGTTGCGGTGAAAATCGGATAACAAGCTATTAATTAACTTGCATCATATTTCTTTTACAACCGACTTTGATTTATCCAAAGGAAAGGTTCAAGATCGTTAGAAAAACCTAAAGGGGGGAGATCTAAGGTTCGGGGGTTGGTTACGTCCAGGGAAGGTATTAGCACCCTAAACGTCCGTAGTACTCTACGGGAACCTCTTGTTTTGTTTATGTTATTCTAATGTTTGCATGCTAAGAATCTGTACTATGGTAAAGATAAAGACCTAGGTATATACACTAAGTATGGTCTAAGGGTGTAAAAAGAAAATGTGGAATCCGAGAGGGCATCGGATGTAAAGGAAAAAGGTGGAAAAAGAAAAAGGTAGAAAAACAAAAAAGGTGGCTCGCTAGGATCTCGCAATCCTATGCCTACGTATTCTCAAGATGAACTTGAGAAATCAGAGCGTCCGTAGTTCCCCTCAACGGGGGTGAGGAACTCTTGACTGTGGTCAAGGTTCCAAGGGAAAGTAGGGTGAAAAGCTTGAAAGCCAAGCTTGTAAGGATGGATTGGTTAGGAGAAAGAGATTAATGGCTATCTCTTGAAAGGATTGTGAAAGGTTGGACCGTCTTAAAGGAGAAGAGATTAATGGCTATCTCTCGGGAAGGTTAGGTTAAAAAGGTATTTGAGTTGTCTATGACATGAAGTCAATAGAGAGACTTTTCCTTTGGAAGGAAGCAAAAGTGACGAAGAGGACATCTCGAGTATCAAGAGTATGATGAACAACAACATATATATAGTGAGTGTAACAAGGACTAAATTGAAAAATGAATATTAGGAATTAATTAAAACAAAAATGTTAAGATAAATTAATAATTAAGAATTAATTAATAAAATAGACTAAATAAACAAGATTCAAAAATAAACCAAATTCTATTTTAAAGCTAATTAAATAATTAAACTAATTAAACTAAAAATTCTAGCTAACTAAAAATTCTAGCTAAACTAATTTCTAGATTAAAAATTCTAACTAAACTAGTTCTAGAAATCTAAAACTTAAGCCTTATTAACTAAAATAAATAACTAAGTCTAATTAACTAAATCCTAAATAAAACTAAAACTAAAATTAGCTTAATCAAATTTTAAAACTAACTAACTTCTAATGAAACTAAGCAACTAATTAAAATCTAATTAAAACTAGTTTTAAATCTAAACTTAGTAAAAAAAATAATAACTAATTCTGAACTAAAAAAAAAAAAACTAGTGACTAAAACAAATGAAAACTAACAGATTTGTGAAGGGTGCAAGCTGAAGGCTCATTGGGCCAGAAACCAAGGACAGGGGAAGCCCACAGCGGGCGCTGAATCCAGGCCGGGTCGGGTTATATGCGTTGGGTCGGTTCAATTTGGTCTTAAGAAGAATAGAAAACCTAAATCTAAAACAAAGAAACACGGCTATGGAGCAAAGCAGAAACAGAGTCAAGAGCGATCCTCCACTTCCTTCTTTCCCAATACGATTGCCACCAACACCATCCTCAAACTCATCTTCTTTCCGGCACGATTAAATTTCTCTTCCTCTCATCATGCTCAATCCGCGCGGTTTCTCTCTCTTATCGTTCACGAAGCGACGGCAACATAAAACGATCCTCAAGGGAAGAAACGAATCAGTTTAGAAAGGACCCGCGAGTTTAACAAATTAGAAGCTCTGTTCACAAGTATCAAATTCAGGTACGATCATAGGCTTATGTAAATGAAGAAAAATGGAAAAGTACCTCAATCAATTTTAATATGTTTTTCTCGAACTCGATTGATCTCTTCTTCTACTGATCTCGTGTTCTCTTCTTTTCGCTCACCGGTGATTTGTCTCTGATACGGCGGCGGTTCCTGCTCCGGCGTGCTTCGTCTCAGCGGCGCGGTGATGACTCTCTATCTGTTTGTGGCAGCGATAGTTGGTAGAGGTCGTGGCGGAAATGTTGTTGTTTTGGTGATAATGAGAGGGATTCTGCTGTGTAACAAGGCGTTGATGGTGATGATGGGTGTCGTGGAGTTTAGAGTTTCACGGTTTGGCTTCTGTTTGGCAGTGTAACAAGGTTTTGAATGATTGGAAAATGGTGGTTTGTGACGATGAAGGGAAAGCTCTGGGTTGTTGTTCTGAAGGTAATGGTCGAAGAAAAAAATGGGGAAGGGAGTCAAGTGGTTTCACCGAGTTGTTTTTTTTGTTCTCCTCTTTTTCTTCTGCCAAGCTTCTCCTTAAATCAATTTCAAATTTGTTTCTTTTCAAAAATTCTGAATTGGTCTGTTGAGTGGTTGTTTTCATGATGCCAGTATTTCATTGTATAGTCCTTGTTGCTCTGTTGTTTTTGGTTTTGTACAGGATTCTTGGTCATTGAGCGGAGTTTTTTTGGAGGATGATGCAGGGTAACAGAATTTGGGTTTGACTTGTTGTGGTTCGTTTTTGGACATAGATTTGGCATTGTTTGGTACAGGGTGCGCAGGCTCTGTTGGTCAAGGCCTAGGGCAAAGTTTAATGCCTTTGGAGGATGAAGCGCACGGCTCTTATCAGCAGGTTTTGTTTTAGTGAAAGTGTTACAGCAGGCTGGTGGCATGAGGTTTGTGGTAGCAGACATTGGTTCGGTTCTGCAGAATTTGTCCGTTGTGGCTTTTTTTCCATTTTTGTTTGTATTAATAAATCATAAATAAAATGACTCTAAGTATTAATATTTTTATGAGTTTTTTTTAGACAAAAGAAATTGATTAAATGAAATTAATTAAACTAATCTTAAATTGTAATCAAAATTAAAGTTAAAATTACAATAAAAATTAAAATTACAATTAGAACTAAAATTAAAATTAAAGTGAAAAATTAAAATTAAAAATTACACTAAGTTAGTAAACTTAAGCTAATTAGTATTAAAATTGACTAAAATTTAAAATAAGCCATATTAAAATTAATCTAATTAAGACTATACTAAAAATAAAAACTAAACTAAAATAAAATAAAATTAAGTCTAAAATAGAAATTGTAATTTAAAAAACATTAAACTAAATTAAAAGTGAACTAAGTAAAAGATAAATTGAAATTAACTAAAATAAATCTTAAACAAATTTAAAATGAGAATCTAACTAAAAATATATAAATAATAAATAATTTAAATCAAGAATGACATGAAGAAGAAAATGCATGATTAATGAGATGTTTACTAAAAATGCGAAAACAGAGACCGACTCAGAATGATATGAAATGATCAAAATCTGAGGGTAAAATTTGGAGTACAACACACGTATTTGTTGAAGTGCATATCCTTAGCAACCAAACGGTCAAGGTAGACTCTGAAAGGCTCGACACCGCCCGGTTCCCTCTAAGCAGGATAAAAGCACATGCACGGGGCATATCCTTAGTGTACTCATCCACACTCGCCCAACCACCTGTTCAACATCACCAACAGACTGTTGTGCAGCAACGATATCATCATCATATATCTTCTTCAGGAACTCAAACATAGCATGAGCACTCCTGGTCCTATCCACTTCCTCAATCGCTTTCCCTGGATCAGCCCCTAGATGCTCTACCATCATCTCGACTTCCTCGTCTTTGGTCATCCTACCATGAACGAAGAATCTCCCCCTGATTGGAAGATGTAACAAATACAAGACATAGTCTAGTGTGATAGACATCTCACCATGCGGGTGATGAAAAGAAGACGTTTCGGAATGCCATCTCTCCACGAATGCATTAAGCATCATGTGGCTGACTTGAGTGTAACCAGTCATGCATAGGTCTTTCAACTCAAATAAGGTCAGAACCGACTGAAACCACTCCTCATCCGGCTGAGCTAAGCCAACAATCTTCCTCCAATGGCTCATAAACTTATGGGGATCACGCACCTCAAATTTTCCAGAAATAATCAATGTCAATAATAATCAATGTTAGAAATAATCAATGTCATCAATTTAAATGAACGTAAAAAACAAATCAAAAATCCAACTAATGTTACCTCTCAGTCCCAGATATGTCTGGCAGTGTGGTCTAGATATAGAGGAAATAGGGACAGGTCATATGGACCTTTTCCAAATCCCTATGGCTCGGCATCCTCAACAACATCATCCTCCGGAGGTGGCACTAGATCAGTAGGATCATCAGCGGGAGGTCGCACTGGATCAGCAGGAGGTGGCACTGGTGAATCGTGACGCTTGCGAGAGGATGGGTGAAGTGACGCGTCAACTGGTGAATCATGTCTCCTACGAGAAGAAGAAGAAGATGGAGTGGCCTAAGATAAAGGTGGAGTGGCCTGAGATGAAGTGACCTGAAGTGAAGGACGAGCCCTAGGAGTAGAGTGCGCCTCAGAAATCTACGTCTCTACCTGACCAGAAGTATTTGCTTCCTCCAGAACCTGCTGGATCCGCTCACGCCAGACGAATGTGTGGTGGGCAACCTGACCATGTCTCAGTCTGTCGACTCTATCATTCATAATGCTTGTAAGGTAAATTAAGGTGTATCATTAGTTCAGGCAGACAACAGAAACAAACAAGAAAATTTTATAAAAAAAACAGACTGCATGATATTCCGGAGATATATCTCCGGAAATATCATAAAACAATAGCGTTGAAAAATTTAGGATATACATCTCCGAAAACACCAAAAAAATATTACCTTTGAAGAGTTCCAGAGATGTATCTCTGGAAATTCTCAAAGAATATGAAACACTGAACTATTCTGGAGAAGTATCTTCGAAAAGTTCCGCAACTCAGAGGTCGCGGCAATGGCGTAATGTAACTCATGCAAGTTGAATAAAATGATATGATCTCCATTTTGAGCCAACAAACAAGTCATATACAAAGTTTAAACTATGTTACATGAGATTCCTACACATTTCTAACCCTAATCATTGATTTCTACACATTTACACGAAAACTCAAAATTCATCTGAAAACTCAAAAATTTACCTGAAATTTATGTTTTTTATGATGTTGAATGATGTTATTGATGATGTTTGATGTTCCTCTGAGCTTTCTTTGATGAAATTTGATGTTGTGAAGAAGTTGAAATTTGTACATGGAGAGAAGAGTTTGAGAAAGTTTGAGAAGTGTGTGGGAGGAAAAGAGTCTGGCGTGTTATATGCTCCAAATTGTTCCGAAGATATATCTCTGAAATATTCAAACGTTCAATGAACTTTGGGTGCGTCCAAAGATATATCTCCGGAATCAGGGTACATTTGTAGAATTTCATATGGTGCGTTAGAAATACATAGGATGGAAAAAGAAATTCTCAAATCTTAAATTATTTAAGTTTCAAACAAAAAAGAAATAACTTGAAGTGAGCTCGCCAAACCAATTGAAAAATGCTAATTAACCAACATTAGGTCCGTCAAATCAATTGGTACGTGCTTCTATTATTAATAGGCGCATCTAGAGATGTCAATTTGTATCCGTTAATAGAGATTTGTGTAAAGATTATCTGTTTGGAGCTCCGAAGTCGAAGATTTTTTTCCCCCGCAGGAACAGGGATGGACGGAAATTTTTCCTTGATGACACTTTCGGGTTGGGATCGGAGAAGTATCCTTCGCCCTGCTGATTCCCTGACTCTGACCATACTATTTAACTTTTATATATAATATATAATTATATAATTTTGCATGTTTATGTTATTAAAAAATAATTATTATATTAGGAAATGAAGATTCATGAGTGGATCATTTTATTTTTATTTATGTTTTATTGTATAATGGATTTTTTTCACTACCCAAGTACCTAATCCTATAAAAGTGCACCCAATACACATAATGTACACACCCTCTCCTCTTCTTTTTTCTCAATTCTCTTTGACTCCTCCATTTTTCGTCTCTTATGTCTTCATCATCATCAAAACAACAACTCTCCTTTGTTCATTGTGATTATGGTAATTACTTTTCAACTTTAGTATACTTCAACTAGCAAGGTAATTTTTATTCAATAAGTAAATTAGTGGTTATGTTTTCGTAACTGCATGTGTTTTTGCATTTTTTTGTTATTGATGCAAAATGTGTTTTTATTTTAAAAAAATGCAAAATACATGTCTTTTTAAAAGGAAAAGAATAACTAAATACTAGTATCATAGTTTTGATCAAAACGTATATAAATTTTTTTATGATTTGATCTTCGTGGATCTCCGATTCTCTGTAGGGATATGTGGGGATGGGGATGGGGAAAAATATTCCCTTGTGGCATGGATCGAGGACGAGGATGGGGAAACCATCGGGGGTGGGGAGCAAAGAAGCATCTTCCGCACATTCCATGTCTCATTGACATCCCTAGGCGCACTATGTTATTGTATTTTATGTTTGTTATATTATTTAATCACTTATTAATATAATATATTTAACTAATTATTTATTAATAAAAAAATTAATGTAATATAATTAAAGTTGAATTACAGAAGGAGACTTGATGCATTGATTATAGATGATGTCATATGGACACCATACATAGGTCATATAGTCCACCGTGAGTTTGATGACTTTTTATATTCTGGTTATATGCAGTGGGAGACCTTAGTCGCTAGAAACTTACCTGAGAGGTGTCTGCGATAGTATGGTTATGTCCAGGGCATCCCACGACTAGTTCCTGATATTCCATTTGCAAGTATTGACAATTGGATTAAGAGCAACATCATCAACTCTGGTTGTGCCATTAGAAATCGCGCGGTGATGGTTCAGCACGACTCATAATGTGAGGATGGTTTTTAATTCCTATATTATTTGTATATTACGTGTAACATTACTCAGACATCTACACAACACTTTTTATTAAACAACATTTTGGATCTTCCATTGATACAAGATGAACATAATATAATATTTGACAAAGGATTACATAACTTAAAAAAACGGTAATAAATATGAAAACCTACACACTACCAGATGATTTCGGACATTTCATCATCTTAATTATGTCGACGAATGATCTTGAAATCTTCGCATCTAACTCAATCGGCCCCTTTGTTAGCATACGGTGAAATGATCTCCACATAACGGTCACATCTTCATCAGTCTTCAACTCAATAAGGTTGTATTTCACCCTTCCATTAGTATCAATTCAATCTTCACGAAAATCGTTCTTTGTCACCTCTCTGTTATTAATATCAGGCAACAATTCATTCAACTTTAATGTCAAGACGGCGAGAGATATGGTGCCAATCGAAAGTCGGAACTCTACGAGAGGTGCAGCTTCAATGAAGTACACTTCTGCCTTAATCAAAAATTGAGGAAATGACATTTTGAGATGTTTTCTCGAACATGTGGCATTCTATTTATACAACTTTGAATTCATTATGGACCACACAAAATTGTCGGTGCAATCACAACCGTCCAAATTTGTCAGCAAAATCCTAAACGTTTAAAATCTTATAAAATTAAACTATAGAAATTTTTACTTTGGTTGAAATTTTCGGTAAAACATGGTACTTTTTAAAATTACCGATAGACTTGTAAACTCCCGGAATTTTTAAAAATTTTGATATACTAAAAATTTTGAATACACTACCGAAATTTTTAAATTGCCTACCAAAAATTTTGTATGCAAATTTGATTCCAATTTTTAACAAAGACACTTTTGAAATTATAAAATTATGTGAGAGTATTAGCTACAACTGGAGGATGACAAGTTAAATGCTTCCTCTTTCTATATTCGTGTAGGGGGAGAATCCTTTCCCGTGAGAATTTCATAAGAGAGAGTAGTGAACCTAACCTTTAAAATTATATATCTTTTATATTTTTTATTGTTTTTTTTAATATGTAATTCGAATTTCACTGCATAAATATTTGACTAGAGAGGATGTATACGAAGAGAGAAGTAAACATTTTAACCTTTAAAATTATGTTTTTTAAATATATAATTCAGATTTCACTGCATAAATATTTCACTTGAGAGAAAGTACACCCATTGGTAGAGGTGGCAAAACGGGTTAAGCCCGTCGGGCTTGCCTGTTTAACCCACCATTTTTGGCAGGTCGGGACGAGGTTTTCGGCTCGTATCTTAAGTTGTCCCACCCCGTCTAACCCACTTTTAAAATGGGTCGAGGGCGGGGCGGGTTTTGTCCATATGCATTTTGTTAAAAAAAGTTATTTTTTTACTTGAAATTAAAGCAATATTAACATGGTCTGTAATAGACATACTTTTAAAACAACTCTCATTTCTTCAAATTCTAATGTTAATTTTTCACATAACTACAAACACCTCATTTTGAAGACATTAATTGGTCTCTGCTTCTTTTTTTATTTTCACTCATAGAAGAAAAAGTCTTTATTGCAAAATATAGAGAATACATTATTTTTTATTTTCTATTACTCATTGTCATTGTAGCCGAGTTCTAAAGTTATAAGGTAAGTTTTTCACAAAGGGGTTTGTTTCCCATTATGATAATAAGGTTTTGATTTTTATTTTATTTATTCAATTTTTCGTTTTATTTATTTTTTGACACTAAAATGCTAAATTAAGTGTTTATTATTTGTATTGATAATTTTTAAATAATGAAGCTTTGATTTTTCTTGGATTGTTTTATTTTTGAGATGCTTTCATTATTAAATATTGATAAATCTACTTAATTGTCTTTGTTTAGCTTGTACTAGTTAGTTTTTGATGAGTCCAAGCCTTTGAGTTTAACATTAATTTTGGTAAAACTAACTTGACAGCAAGATGTTGGACAAGATGTTCTAACAAGAAGAACTAACTGAAGATCAAGATGTTGGACAAGTTGTCATATCATGATGATTTGACATCTTTGTCTGTTACTTTTCAGTTTTTAATATTGTTATTTTAATTCCAGATTTCAGATTATTCTGGGACTATTTGTTTTTCTTAGGTGGCGTCCAAGATTGAGGAATCAGAAATTCTGATTATAATTTGAAGATGTTGCACGCGCGCGCGCGCACACACACACACACACACACACACACAGGATTGAAGAAACTATTCTAGAGGAGAATTAATTGCTAATTCTGGGGAACAAAATTGTTGCGTTTTTGAAGCCCAAATCCAGTCTTGTTTATGGTTTATAAATAGGATGGATTTAATCTAGGAAAAGTGTGGAAAAATACATTGTTGCCTAGTGAGTTTAGGGTTTGTATTTGTGAGCCTCTCTTGTGTCATGTTGATACTAGAGCTTGACTGTTTACTTTGAGTTGAAATTTCTGTCACTGCTTTGATTGAAAGGGAGTTGAGAAGGGTCTCAACCTAGGAAGTGTCTTAGGTAGAAATTAAGCACGGGTAGTGATTAAGTGATAAGTTGTAAACCGGAGGTTGTTTAGCTTATAATTAATATTATCTAGTGATTTTCATTCCTGGTTTGGTAGCTCCTAGACGTAGGTGTAGTTGTTCACCGAACTGGTTAACAATCATTGTGTGTTTATTTATTTTCTGCAATTTGTATTCTACTCCTTATTGTCATTGTGTTTGAAGCAGAGATCAAGTGTCTCGACATCTCTCAGGACATCTAAGGTCTGCATACTAGAATTTCAGTTTTCTTGATTTATGTCCCTAAATGTCCTTATCTAGGTTGTGTTTGTTGATTTTTTGAACAAAAAAGATTATTTTGGGATATTAATGTGTTTGTTTTAAGTTTTTGGTATTATAGTAACATTTTTTATTTATAGGGAAGAATATGACATTTACATTAAGACTTGTTGAAGTTTTACTATGTGTAGTTAAAATTTGTCGGTCTCTTTGATAATAATTAACAATTTTATAAATTATGTAGTAAATCAAATTTTAAAAAGAAAAATTGGCAAGCAGGTCCGCCAATCCGCCAACTCATTAGTAAACAGGACGGATTTGATTTTTGAGCTCGGACACCTAAGTTGGTCCGCCCCGCCCGCACCGCTTTTAGTAGAATATAACAAACTCAAAAATATATACATATTATTAATTTGGAGATAAAATTATAATAAAATAAATATACTTATTAAAAATTTATTGAAAAAATTATATTATTACATTGAAAAAAATAAAATAATGGTTTTTTTTAATTTTTTTACTAAGTGGCGCTCAATATAAATTGAGAGTATTTATCACAATGAAGAGATTAAAATTGATGCCTAGGTAAAACCGTCCTTATCACTTTTTTTTTAATAGTATCACCCTTAGAAACAGAAATTGTTTCCCTCCAATCACGTTGTTGTTGCAATCAAGCTGTAAAACCTTTGTCAACCATTGATCACACTATTTAGTTTATCCAAAATTACTATTACCTCTGTCTCAAATTATAAGTTACTTTGTCAAAAAAATTTGTCCCAAATTATAAATCACCTTACATTTCCAATGTAATATAAATAACATCTTTCTCAATATACCCTCAAATATTTATTATTATTGATTCTTTCAACTATTTTAATTTTTCTCCCCTATATAATTATGAGGGGCATTACTGTAAAGTTATATATAATTTGTCTTTCCCATAAAGTAATAATTAAGTTTTTTAATTTGTGTGAAAAATCTAAAACGTCTTATAATTTGAAACAAAAAAAATATTTTTTAATTAGAATCGTTCGATCACGATCGGACAATAAGATTCGACTGAATACGTGAATGCAAGATGATATGCAATAGGGAATAAAGATCGAAATACATCATTATAGTTTCAACAATTTATTTATAAAATAAGTCATTTCAACTATGAAAAGGCTGGTAATAATGAGCGAAAACATGACATGTTTAGTAGGTAGAAAAATGCAATGAATATAAAAAAATATATAAAAAATGCAATGAATTTTTTAAAAAATAAAAAATGCAATGAATTTCCAGGAGACAATTTACACGAGAAGATCAACAACTATCTTTCATAAAGACCACGCCAATGACTAAACTATCTGGCATATCATAAATCACAAGCTAAACAAATCTTCACATTGAAACAAGTTAGGTCATGATACATTATTAATTCGACAAGTACAATGCCTTTTTCTCATCCGTGAAGTATCCTTTATTTGTACAAGTTTAATTTCTTCTAGGACTCTATTTTCTAGCCTACTTCCCAAAGATTGCCCTATTTGCACTATCATTAAAAGTAGTGATGTGTCATATTGTCATATCACATGTTCATATTTCCACTTTTACCCCCTTCAAACCAAACACTAGTTAGTGATCACTATGTACATTGCATGACTAGGACTAGGTCTAGGATTAGGATAGATAGTCTTTGTTGACTAAGAGAAACTACCTGGTAACTTCGTGCCTAAAAATTTATTGACTTCTTTACATATTTAGCAGTAAATTCGGACTTCAGAAAAGAAGCTAGTAAAAACAAGTAATCTCAAGAAAATGACATTTATGAAATGTCAAGCTGGAATAAGACTTGGAACATGACAAGCAATATAAATGCCCTGTTGTCTTCACTGCAACTTCGCAGCACCTCACAATGTCGACAGCATAGGAAATAATAAAGGAAACATCCCTTTCAAGATGACCCATTCTTTGTTTTCTAATAATTAGCATAAATCATGGAAATTCTAGCTGTATATACTTTTGTTTATACGTAGACGATGGGCTGAAAAATTCTCTAGTAAGTATAATAAATTAAATTGAGAAGAGTTAAATAGTTAGAATTATATAAAAATTATTAAAAAAGATCTCGAGATTAAAAATTTAGATAAAATTATAATATTGGATAGAATATTATAAAAAAAGTCGATCCATAGTATCGATTTTCCTTAATGAGACAAGACTTAATTGTTGTTATTGCATATACAAATGAAAATTTACCACCAACTATAAGATTAATTTGTTGTGTGAAAGTAAATAATAGTCGGTTGAACAATCAACAGGAAAATAAGGATGGTGTTACACATGAGAATGTTAAGATAGATAAGTGCACAAGATACGATTAAAAATTAAATTGTATGAGAAAAAAAATTACAACAACCCCTTTGTGGAAAAAAATGGAAAAGTCATTCTAGTCTTTTGAGGATGTGCAAAGGAATACCTTTTTTTCTTTTTATTTTTTAATTGAGCCAAAGAATACCCTCTAAACACCAATAAGAAGGTAAAGTGTATAACCCAATGACTTAGGATGAATAAACCGAGAAAAACCATTGACTAAATGTTGTAGGATGAATCAACTGATAAAAACTATTGACTAAATGTTGTTTACTCAAAATAATCATTCTGGAATTACATCTTCAACAACCAATTGTAATAATTTTTCAAAAGATTAAGAAATAATTTTCTCTGAACCTGATTGTTCTTTGAAGAAAAAAATTTCAAAGCCAACTTGCCTACGTAAAGAAATATTCAGAAAACTTAACAAATAAATATAGACGAAGGAGCTCCGAAATATCTAATATCAGTCCATTATCGGAGGACTAGCATGACCATTATGAAATAAATGGTCATATTAGAATACAGTCGAAGAAAAAACTTAAATGAAGACTCAGTTAAACATGTGTATAACCGGTTCGTCTTATGTTTTTAGTGATCATATTTTGGTTAGCTATGATTCAACCATAAAAATAAAATTGAAAAAAAAAAAAACTTATTTAATTATAATTAATCATGCCGGACTATGAGATCTTGTTTACCCACAATTTTATTTTAAAAAATTTGAGGATATATAATTGTGTTGTAGTACATCTTGCACAATCTCTCACAGACGGCCTTGTGTACAACAATAAGAAAAATTTTACTTATAATTATAAATTATGTATCTTTTAATTTAGTTAATATAAATAGTTTATAAAGCATTTGATTGCTGCTATTGTAAAAAAATGACTGATAAGAAAATGAACGGTTCTGCATTAAAGTATGAGAAGAAAACCTATTTTACTTCTATTAAAAAAAAACTATTTTACTCATCAATTTCATACAATATGCCCTTTGCGATGTGTGAAGAACGGGACAAAGGGGCATGGCAAAAAAACAAACTTTGGAATTTAGACTAGGTTGCTATTAAGTCATCACCACCATAAACATAGACATCATCTTCAAAATGGTTGCTATGTGTCAATAATGCTAGGATTAGGACTTGCTATTTTATTTCGCAAATTAATTCGTCATGATATTTTAAGATTGATTGCCAGTTCAAAACTACTATATTGATAATTTTAGGGAGAAAAAAACCATGTATCATCATTTAACTGTGTATATTCCAATTACTTTAAACTCTGTGAATCTCAAATCAAAACAAAACAAATCAAATCCTTGGTTAAGGGTAACCTCAAGAAGTTACTAACTCCAAGGGAGTCAAATGACAATCCTAATGCTCCGTAAAGATAATTAAAAAACTGTCGCAACTTAACAGGTGAAATGGCCCAATTTGAAATAACCAAGTAATATAAGAAACTACTTTAGAGAGAATTGTCAACAATATAGGCTTCAATCATATCTAGATGTTCGCCATACCAATTTGGAGTGTGTAATTGATTCACAAGGTATAAAATTTCGTCCTGCAACTCTTTATTTAATGGTTCAAAACTTGCAAAGTAGATCTGGCCCATAAAGGGCAGGGTAACAGAACGAGGGTTTATGTTTCTTATGCACTATGTAAATTTTAAAAAATGTCTCTAATTTTTAAATATGTATCTCCAAACGCACTATAATACACACATTTAATTTGTTTTTAAATTAGATCCCAATTTTATAAATACATTTATTATGGAAATATATCTCCGCAAATATATATACTGAATCAACATTTTTTAGCTTTCTATACATACTATCCTTTTATCACTAGTGGATATGGGAAATCACATTATTATTAATAATAATAATAATAATAATAATAATAATAATAATAATAATAATAATATTAATAATATACTCCACAATATCTAGTATAGCATCTTACAAAAAAAACTAATAATATTTACTAGTGGATGTGGATAGACACTAATAATAATAATAATAATATTAATAATAATAATAATTACTTCTTGCATTTTTTATTATTTGCTATATTTAAAGACTTTTTATTGTTTATTGAATTCAATATATTATTAATTATAAATTAATTCAAAATATGTTTAGCTATTTATCATAGAGACAGTAAAAAATAAAAATAAAAAATAATTAAATTTACTAATTGTATTGCAGTAATATGTAAAAAAAAGTTTAAAGAAAAGAATATATGTAAAAATAATGAGAAGGAATAATTAATAAACACAGATAATTTCTCCCAACAAAAAAATTATAGCTATATATTTGTAAAAAAAATTCATAAATATTGTCATTTTAATTATATTATTTAATTGATAATCCGTGTATTATCTTAGAAATAATATTTTTACTACAAATTTATGTGATTGAAATATATTAATAGTTAATAAATTAATTCAATAAAAAAAATTATTTTGATTTTTTTTAAGATGCTATGCTAGTTATTGTGGAATATATTATTAATATTATTATTATTATTAATGTGACAGTAGTATCCACTAGTGATATAGGATAGTATCCAAATAAAGCTAAAAAATGTTGTTTCCGGAAATATATTTCCGGAATTTTTTCGGAGATATAGTTGCGGAATAAATGTATTCATAAAATTGGAGTCTGATTCAAAACCGAATGAAATGTGTGTATTATGATGCGTCCGGAGATACATCTCCGAAAATTTGAGACATTTTTGAAATTTTGCATGGTGCATGAGAAACATATAGGGTGCAATAAGCAATATACCACATTCACCAACATTTCGCTCATAAAGGGAAACATTCTAACCCAACCATCAATAAACATATAGGGTGCAATAAGGAATATTCCACATATTCACCAACATTTCGCTCATAAAGGGAAACATTCTAACCCAACCATCAAGCGTCCCTTGTAACATGAGCTATTCCCAAGTGGCTAAAAGGTACCACTAAACTAGTTAACTTCTCAACTAAAAACGCCAAACCCTTGTCCATCAGATACAAACGGACGGGAAGACAACTCAGAGACAGAACCAGTAAATCAATCAATAAATGTCTACAACAACAAATCTCCAATCTAAGTATAAGGCTGAACTCCTGACCAGACACTAGCAAGGCTAATACAGCAGAATATTTACTTGACTAACATTCATTGATAGACAAACAATGAAGCTCCATTCCAAAGGCAATCAAATAGCTAGAGCAAGTAAAGCTGAAATATAAACTTGCACCTTGAGTTAACCTACCAAGTCGATCTATACATATAGAGGAATAAATAATTAAAGTTCCCTTCAAAATCCCTTTCATCATTATGTCTTAATGTGGTGGGGGTGAACACATTATGATTGCACTCCATAAAATTCGGGTTTCCATAGATTAGGGTTAAAACTGGCCAAATTGAAGAACAATAAGACAACATTGTATAAAGGAAGTACATGGCAAATTTGATTAACATATTCCATTCAGTTAAACTCCAGAATACAGAGGTTAGAATCTAACCTCTGTGCATTACCATATGAAATATCAAAATAGATGGAACTATGGAGCATTTGTTTTCAAGTTATGATACCACGACACAAACAAAAATACCTCTTTGTAATTTATTACCCAAAAAAATCCAGGAAAAGTAAAAATTTAGAGGGAAGAAAAACCTGTATACTTTGATTCGCTAAGCTCTATGAAATGGCAAGTCTGATAAGGTTCTGCACCAACCAAAGAAGAAATAAGTTACTAGTTACTACCTAGCCACGGACTTCAGAAAATAATTCATTCAAATTAAAATTTAAAATTGTTTTATGACAAGCAGAAGCCTCCAATTAAGAGAGTCTATGTGAGGAAATAGAAAGCAAACACCCCTGTCTTATGAATTAGTTAAGATAGTTATAAAGTGTAACAGAACATGTAGTTGTGATTGAGGGACAGGAGAGAGAAATAAAGGGCAAGAGAAGAAAAGGGGAGGACATTGAGTGTGATCATTGTTGTGGGAGAGTCTTGGCCTCTCGAATACCAGGGGTAAGGGTATTCATTATATCTTTTACCCAAGCCTAGTTCTACTACCCCACCAGTATAGAATTTGTGAATTAGGGTTCTTCAATAAAACTTCGATTCAACTGCTTTTTTAATCCAGTTATTAGTATGATTTATAAACTGGTATCATATATCCATGCATCTAGAAGTTATTAGTGAAGTAGGATTCATAGTTGGTATAAGAATGGAGGGAAGATTAGGGTCCATGAAGATGTGCTCAGGGAATGGAATTGAATGAGAGAAAGAGAGAAAGAACAAGTTCAAGCAAGGCGACAGAGAGATTCAAGAGACCAAGTAGGATTTGCAAGATGATAGGCTATATAAGTTTGAAGAAATGATGGAGAACCTCGCCCAATTGGTGAGCAGAAGACCCAAGAGGCGAGAGAGGCTCTGATATTAAGCCATGGCAGAGGAGTACATTATGTCAGGAGAAGGTGCTAGTTTATATGTCGATTAGCATCTTCAGAAAAACTGGCACTCCTAAATTTTCAGGAGATTATGTAATTGATTGGGAATTAGAGTGGTACTCTCGCATTAAAGGAACTATATTAAGAGGAAATGGTGGTGGTCGTGATAGCACTAGAAGGAAGAGCTCTCAGTTGGCTTCATTGGTTGCAAACCCAACATATCTTGAGAGGGGCTTAAGGTTGCAATGACTCAGAATCACTTTGAGGATCTCTTGAACTTAAGACAGATTCAGTGGCTGAACGGGTTCTGTAGTGCAGACAATAGATCAACCAGGTCCAGTAATAAGAATGGGCTGGTTAATGAGAATGAGATGCAAGGCAATATGAGGCTGAAGTGCAAAACAAGATTAAGAGGGGACTGTAATACGAACCCCCGATTGTAGAAACGATAAACGGAAGTAAATAGAACAGTATTGGAAATTAAAGAGTGTGTTATTTCTGAAAATCAAAGGAAAATTAAAAAGGATGAAGATCCTACTGTCCACAAAGCTAAAAGCTAAGCTACTTCAGAGAACCAATGCTCTCTGCCTAACAAAATCAGAGATTTTGCTCGATACCTTTCTCTCTTCACTCAGAATCCAACAGCAAAATTTCTTTACACAATTCACTTCTCATATACTCCTCCAACAAGCAGCCATGTGGATATTCCCATTTTGTCCTTCTGTGTTTCCCCTTTAACATAAACTGTGTCTTAGGTGTGATGAAACATATAGACGGGATCATTTCTGCATAAAAAAGCAGTATCAAGTGATGTTAATGGAGGAATTTATGGAGGAAGAAGATGTGAATGGGGATAGATTCATGGATGCTGATCAATGAGGAGCAACATTTTGGAGAAAATATAGACCCTGTCATTCCTTCCATAAAGACAAGCAGTGCCTTTATGCTGGTGGAACAAAATAGATGGACCCACGGATGAAAAGATCGGAAGCCAAGAGAGTGGGCAACCTTCCAAAATCATCACTCCAAGTTTTAACAAGAAAGAGAGGGGCTTATCGGTGGCTGATCCAATTTTATCAGTATTTTGAAGACAACAAAGTACATGAGGAGGTGAAGATAATGTGGGTTACTATGTTTGCTTTGACGAGAGAAGCTTTTGAATGGTGGTAATAGCAAAGATGATAATCACAGAAAGAAATAATAGAGATAAATGAACAATGGAATTATTTATTGAATGTGATTCAGAAAGCTAGATTCAGAAAATGAAGGACACAAACAGAGGCATATATGAAATTCAAGACAAGAAGCAAGAACTCGAAGCATCTGAAACTGAAGCTGAAATCAGAAGTGAAGAGGAATACGAAATGACAAAAATATCAGGAAATACAACAATAAAGAAGACAGCGCAGAATGTGGTGTGCAAAGACCAATTTAAGTATCGCAAGGGAATAATCAAGATGAAGGAAAATATTGAAGAAAAAGAGGTTATTGTATTGGATCCAGTGAAAGAAGCAATGAGATGTTAGATGGTAGAGAAGTCTTGCTTCGAAGTGCGGGTTTCAAGCATATCCGGCAATCCGCTGACGTTACCGTGACCATTGCACTTAAGAAATCTTGCAAAATTGAAAATTAGAGAATTATGGTTCAGAAACGGACCGACTGAGTGGCCACCCCACCTGAACAGCTAGACCAGCAGTAATCATTGTGGAAACCTCTTCAAAGTAAGATTTGTGTGATTGCAAGTATGAACATCCCAGAGTTGCGACATACCGTGCAGGCGCGGACGTGATAAGGAAGGTGAACAATGGAAAGGTTTAGGCACAAAAGTTGACTTATATTTTTCTACATGATGGGCTCAGCCCAAAGACTAGTATATTGTCCAAAAAAAATTAAGTTGAAAATCTACTCAGCCAAGCACGAATTCAGAAAACACAGAAATTCTGCACTATTCAAAATAGAAAAGGCAGCAGTCAAGCTCTGTTTCCTGGCTGATAGAGTTACTGTATTAGTTAGCAGTTTATATTACAGTTATATGCTGGGCTGTATTGTTGTGTTGTACTGTGTGAGTTAGTTATAGCTTTCTGTTAGCAGTTTACTACCTCTGTCCCTAATTATAAGACCCCGTTGAGTTTTTTTCTTGTCCTTTTTTATAAGACCCTCTTCACCTTTTAAAATGCATTAATTATTTTTTTCCACACATATCCCTAATTATATTACATCTTTTTTTATACTCTGTAATAAATACAGATACATACACATTAACTATTTCTCTCTCTTAAGGATAAACTTGTAAAATTATACAAAATAATCAATACATTTAATAGTCTAACCAACTTTCTTAATTCCCGTGATTTTCTCAACGGGGTCTTATATTTAGGGACGGAGGTAGTATATTACAGTTATATGCTGGGCTGTATTGTTGTGTTGTACTGTGAGAGTTAGTTATAGCTTTCTGTTAGCTTTCTGTTACAGTATATTCTCTACATAATGAGAGTTCATTGTATATCTTTCATTATGAAATACAATGAGAATTTCCTAACAGAATTCCCTAACTGCATTATGCAATTCTATCGTGGTATCTAGAGCTTCTTTTTCGGTCCAGTAGAACGCTTCCATGGATCCTCTGTTTCCGTTGTCGCATGTAAAGCTTTCACATCTCATCTCGGTAAAGCTTGATGACAAGAACTTCAAGCAGTGGAAGCAACAAATTGATGGCGTTGTTTGCGGTCACAAGCTGCAGTGATTTGTCACAGTGCCAGCGATTCCTCAGCGGTTTCCGTCCGATTCCGATTCTGCACGTAACGGCGCTAACTCGGCGTATCTTGATAGGGAGCAACAAGATGCACTCATCTGTACGTGGCTTTTATCCACCATCTCTGATTCGCTTCTTCCGAAGCTAGTTGATTGCAAGCACTCCTGGCCATGGTTGTCAAAATCGGGATCCCACTAAAGATCGTTCGAGTATAGAAAAATCGTAAATCGTAGGATCGTAATCAGAATCGTAAGATCCCACATAATAGATAAAATTAAATAAATAAATAAATAGAAAAAAAAACATGATTAAAAAACACAAGTAAAAGAATATTCTTGTAAAAAAACATAATTTTTCAACCCCAAACATAAACTAAAAACATAATCATTTCAAACATGATTAAAAAACTAAAAAACCAAAGATGAATTGAAATATTAGAGGTGGTAATAGTTGAAAAAAGTAATTTAAATTTATAAAAGGGATAAAAAAAGGGAGGAATTGATTCATATTTAATGAATATTAAATGATTATAAATTTTCATATTTCCAATACGTACTAAACAAAAAAGCAACTGTTCCCAAAACAACTTTCGGCGCTGCTGCTAAACCTAATTTCAAAGAGAATCGAGTCAAAACTTGGCCAAACGGGTCGGTTTAAGTGATGTGAATCTGGGTCAAAGGTTCAAACAGGTCAGATTTTGGCCAAACCGGAACGAAATAGATCGCAGATTTCACGCGTTTACGATCTTCCTCGGCGCGCCAACCGCTCTCCCATATCCAGCGATCTTTGCACCGATCCGACTCGGTGGCCGATTGAGGAAGCGCAAAATCGTACGATCTTAGGAGTTAACGCGCGCTCCTGACAACCATGCTCTTGGCAGGTTCATCGTTACTTCACCACCTTACTCACCACCAAAGTGTGCCAACTCCGATCGGAGTTGCGTCGTCTCACGAAAAGATCGCTTACGATTGAGGAATTCATGGTCCGTGTTCGCGAAATCAGTGAATCACTGATTTCGGTTGGAGATCCCGTTCCTCTTTGTAACCTAATTGAAATCGTACTTGATGCGCTTCCTGAGGAATACGACTCCATTGTTGCCGCTGTGAATAGTAAAGAAGATCTAGGTTCTCTTGATGAGCTGAGTCGTGTCTCCTTGTGGATGAATCACGATTGGAGAAGCATCGGAAAGTTGTTATCACAGAGCCAGTGTCGGTGAACTTAACGCAGGTTCCTCCGTCATCATCGCCAGCCACCACTGAACAGTCTGCCACTGGTACTGAGTCGTTTCATCAAGGTACTAGTCATGTCACTACTAACGCTGAGAATCATGGCTACAACTCAAGAGATGGACGTTTTGGTCGTGGAGGTGGCCGTTTTGGCCGTGGAGGTCGTTTTGGCAAACTCAACGTAAAATCTGTCACAAATCAGGACACGATGCGTCTATCTGTTATCATCGATAGTTGAACTCCAACGCCGCCATGTTTTCTCCTTAGAGAACTTCCTTCAACCCTGTCATGATGATTGCACGTCCCATGTATCCACCTTCCTTTGGATATGCAGCTCCAAGATCTGCTCCTCCACGCTCTTCTCTGCCTCAAGCTTTTCTTGCAGGTTCAGATCCTAACTTCAACAATCAATGGTGGTATCCGGACTCAGGTGCGTCTCACCATGTTACTCCTGATGCTTCGAATTTGTCTGACTCTATATCAGTGCCTGGATCTGAGCAAGTGTTTATGGGAAACGGCCAAGGTTTGTCTATCAACTCTGTAGGCTTTATGAAATTTCTCTTACCAAACTATCCTAACATGTCTCTCACCCAACACAATCTTTTGCTTGTGCCTCACATCGCCAAAAACCTTATTAGTGTTAGTAATTCCGCACAAGATACTTATGTTTCTTTGCCAACCTTAATACATGTGTTTCTTTGCCTTCTGACAATTGTAATCTTAGCAACTCTAGTAATCATGAACTGAATTCAAATGCTACATACACTTGTGTTTCCTTATGTACTAATGATTCATCTATGAATAAAATTGGTTCTGCTTGTCAATTTTCTCCTGTTAAGAGTCCCACATCGGACAATATATGGTTTGAACATGTGTTTATAAGTGGGGGCAATCTTCACTCTACAAATCGGTTTTATAGGGTTGAGTTAGGCCCAACCACATTTCTTAACATGGTATCAAGAGCCTAGTTTAAAGATTCGATGGGCCACCCACCATTTATTTCCACGCTCCAGATGTCCAGTCTTGGGCGTGAGGGGTTGTGTTAACAGTCTCACATCGGACAATATATGGCCTGAACATGTGTTTATAAGTGGGGATAATTCTCACTCTACCAACCGGTTTTCTAGGGTTGAGTTAGGCCCAACCACATTTCTTAACATCTCCTAATGTTAATGTTGCTACTCATGATATTGCTTCATCATCTCAGCATGTTAATATCCCCTCATCCATATCTACTAATAAATATGTTTTGTGGCATACACGCTTAGGACACCCTCACCATCATGCTCTTGCTGAAGTGCTAAAAATTTGTCACCTCCCTATCCCTCCAAAACCCCCAGATGAACTGTGTGTTGCCTACTGTTTAGGAAAGTCTCATGGGCTCCCCACCTCCTTATCCACCGCAGTGTATAATTAAAAGAGTTTGAGAAATGGAACATTCTAGAGAAGAATTGTATTGTATTGATTATTTCTCAAACTAAAATGATACAAGTTGAATGTTATTTATACATAGCTTGAGCTAACAGATACAAGACAGCTCAGCATAACTAACTCTAATAGTTAGTTAAGACTGAGAACTAACTCTGATACAGATGCTGTCAGGTCAGCATTACTTACTCTATTCTAACTATAGCTTATACTCTAATAATAATCACCCCTTTGAATTGGTTGTTTGTGATATATGGGGTCCAGCTCCTATGCAATCCTCATGTGGTTACTCCTACTTCCTAACCTGTGTTGATGCCTATTCTAGGTTTGTTTGGGTTTTTCCACTTAAGCTAAAGTCTGACACTCTCACCCAGTTCATTCAATTCAAAAAGATGGTTGAACTTCAGTTTAATTGCAAAATTAAAAGTGTGCAGAGTGATGGAGGGGGTGAGTTCAGACCCTTTACTAAGTATCTCACTGAGTTAGGAATTATTCATAGGTTTACATATCCTCACACACATCATCAAAATGGTATAGTTGAACGCAAACATCGTCATATTGTGGAAACTGGTCTAGCCTTACTTGCACAGTCCACACTGCCCTTAAAATTCTAGGACCATGCGTTTGGTCTAGCCTTACTTGCACAGTCCACACTGCCCTTAAAATTCTAGGACCATGCGTTTGTTACAGCAGCCTATCTTATCAATAGGTTTCCTAGCTTTACACTTAATAACCACTCTCCTTATTCCAAATTGCTTAACAAAACTCCTGACTATACATGCCTTAGAGTGTTTGGATGTGCATGTTTTCCCTTCCTTCGTCCCTATAATTCTCACAAACTTGATTATAGATCTCAGGAATGCATTTTTTTAGGGTACTCTACTACTCATAAAGGGTATAAATGTCTTGCTTCTAATGGTCATATCTACATCTCTAAAGATGTACATTTTAATGAATCTAAATTTCCTTATTCCTCTATGTTTTCTCCCGCTCCTCCCACTGCTTCTCAATCTTCCCCTCCCACTACTTCCTCCTAGTTTGTGTCAGCTAGTTCATCAGCCCCTTTTCCTCTTCATCATGTCATCCTACTCTCTCTTCCCACTCTACTCCTATAAATTATGTTGATTCCAATGTTGGCGCTACTTCCAACCCTGTTGTGCCTTCTGCCCTATCTAGCTCCCCTACCACACCCTCTACCTTATTTCCTGGTCTTATTCTTTCATACCTAATTGAAGCTAGCACTATATCACCTTCATCATCACCTGACATTTACACCTACTGCTAGTCATGTTTCAGTTCCTCCCAATCCCTCCCATCCTTTCATTAATCCTCTTAATGTCCATGCCATGCAAACTAGAGGCAAAAATGGTATCTTTCAACCTAGACTTAATCCTACACTGTTGCTCACTCACATGGAGCCTATTTTTGTTAGTCAGGCCTTAGCTGCTCCTCATTTATTCCAGGTAGGGGTGGAAATAGGCTGGGCCGAGTTAAGCTTTGCCAAGCTTAAGTCTGGCTTGCCAAATAAACCGAAGCCTAAGCGTGACCTGTAGCCTGTCATAGACTTTATTTTTAGGTCTGAGTCTGGCCTTTTCTAAGGCATGATTAGCCTGTTAGACTACATAAAAGCCTATTATTTTAGACATATATAAATAAGCAATTAAACTAATGTTTAAATAAACTAACATATTAAAAAAACAATGAGACTAAAAATTTGTTTGCATTGACTTATTTTAACTTACTTATTAGCATAAGTTTTGTGAGACTATTTATTTAAGATAACTTTTGAAAATAACTTATATCATTGTTCATAAGGTATTTTCATCTTATTTTCATAAATTATCCAAGATAACCAACTTTTATTTATGTATTTTAGTTCAAAGTACAAAACATAACATCATGATAATAAAAAAATATTCATATTTATTTAGATAAGCCGACCTATTAGGCTTAAAAGCCTTTTTAACTAAATAGGCTTATAAAAAAGCCTCGACTTTTTCTATTTAAAAAGTTTGATCTGGCTTGAGACTGTGTAGGCACCTGTTATCAGGCTGACCTATTTCCACCCCTAGTTCCAAGCTATGAAAGATGAGTATCAGGCTCTTTTGAGGAATTAGACCTGGACTTTGGTGTCACCATCTTGTTCCAGAAAACCCATTGGCTGCAAATGGGTTTTTCGTGTAAAAGAAAATCCTGATGGATCCATTAACAAGTATAAGGCCAAACTTATGGCCAAAGGATTCCATCAGCAGGCTGGAAGTGATTTTACTGAAACTTTTTCACCAGTTGTGAAATTTGTCACAATCAGAATTATTTTAACCATTGATGTCACACACAAGTGGACAATTCAACAGATTAATGTCAATAATGTTTTTCTCAATGGTACTTTCAAAGATGGTACTTTTGAAGAGGAAGTTTTTATGCAGCAGCCACCTGGTTTTGAGGCCCCTAATAAGTCTCTTGTATGCAAGTTAAATAAGGCAATTTATGGGCTTAAACAGGCACTTAGGGTCTGGTTTGACAAACTCAAAAGTGCCTTACTATAGCATGGGTTTTAAGCTAGTCGATGTGATCCTAGTCTGTTTCTGCTTCACAATGGCAGCCTCACTATTATGATATTGGTTTATGTTGATGATATTATCATCACTGGGAGTTCTGCAACTTTCATTGTCACACTCATCAAGGATCTTAATGCTGCCTTCTCTTTTAAACAGTTGGGTAATTTAGACTATTTTCTAGGAATTAAAGTCACTCACCTGCCCAATGGCTCCTTGCTTCTCTCACAAACCAAATATATAAGTGATCTGCTAGCCAAAGTTAATATGTCTAATGCAAATAGCATGCCTACTCCAATGATTTCCAGCAGTACACTTTCCAAAGTTGGCTCTAATGAAGTTTCTGATCCTACTCAATTTAGGTCTGTTGTTGGTGCTTTGCAATATGCAACTTTAACATGACCTGAAATTTCCTTTTTTGTGAATAAGGTGTGTCAGTTCCTGTCAAATCCAATGGAGGAACATTGGAAGGCTGTAAAGAGGATTTTGAGGTATTTGAGTAGCACTCTCCATCATGGATTTCTCATTCAGCCTGCACCTGCTCAGCAGCCTCTAATTTTGCTTGGCTTCTGTGATGCTGATTAGGCATCAGATACCGATGACCGAAGGTCTACCTCATGGGCATGTGTTTTTCTTGGTCCTAATGTTGTGTCTTGGTGGTCTAAAAAGCAACCGTTAGTGGTCAGATCAAGTGCAGAGGCAGAATATTGTAGTATGGCTCAACTAGTTGCTGAAATACTCTGGGTTCAGTCACTTCTTAAGGAAGTGCACTGCCAATTTCAAACTCCAAAGGTCTTGTGTGACAATCTGAGTACAGTCACCCTAGCTCATAATCCTATCCTACATAACTGGACCAAGCATATGGAGTTGGATATCTTCTTTGTGAAAGAGAAAGTTCTAGACAAAAGTCTTGTTGTGGCTCATGTTCTAGCTCAGGATCAGTGGGCAGATGCTTTAACTAAACCACTCTTTGCATTGAAGTTTCTTCCTCTTCGTGATAAGCTAAGGGTGTTTAACAAACAAAGTTTGATAAGCACACTCTCCACTTCTAAGGGGGAATGATATAGTTAGTGTATTAGTTAGTAGTTTATATTCCAGTTATATGCTAAGTTGTATTGTTGTGTTGTACTGTAAAAGTTAGTTATAGCTTTCTGTTTTTGTTACAGTATACTCTCTATATAATGAGAGTTCATTGTATCTCGTTCATTATGAAATACAATGAGAATTTCCTAACAAAATTCCCTAACTGCATTATGCAATTTTATAACTGGCCAAAAGTAGCAACCAAAACTGAGCATTTGAACCAGCACACGTCTACGTTTTTTTGGCAAAAATACTACCAAAAACAGAGCATTTGATCCCGGAGGAAATTATCCTATTTCATGTGCAACTTGATCAATCTACTTCAAGTTATAGGATCCATGATAGTATATCAAAAATCTGTTAGGAATTCTATTAGGAATTTCATATTGCATTTCCTTAATGAGAGAGATACAATTTACTATACTTATATAGAGTGAGTATTGTAACTAACTGTCACAGCTCAGCATAACAGAACTGTAACTAATTGTTACATCTCAGCACAACAGATACAGCTCAGCAGAGACTACAAAACACTAATACAAACTGCTAACCAATACACTACTCTATCATTTCCCCTTAGACGTGGAGGGTGTGCCAATCAAGCTTTGTTTGTTGAACACCCTGAGCTTGTCACGAAGGGGAAGGAACTTCACTGCAGATAATGGTTTAGTTAGAGCATTTGCCCACTAGTCTTGTGCAGGAACATGAGTCACAACTAGATTCTTGTTAAGAATCTTTTCTCTTACAAAAAAGATATCCAACTCCATATGTTTAGTACTATTGTGCAGAATAGGGTTATGCGCAAGTGTGACTGTGCTAAGGTTGTCACACAGAATTTTCGAAGTTTGAAACATGCAGTGAAGTTCCTTAAGAAGAGATTGCACCCAAAGTATCTTTGCAGCAAGTTGGGTCATACTTCTGTACTATGCCTCTGCACTTGACCTGGCCACTATTGCTTTTTGGACCACTAAGATACAATATTAGGACCAAGGATCACACAAGCCCCTGAAGTGAACCTTCTGCCATCAGGATCTGATGCCTAATCAGCATCACAGAATCCCAGCAAAGACAGAGGTTGCTGAACAAATGTAGGTTGTATGAGAAGACCATTATGAAGGGTGGCACTTAGATACCTCAAGATTCTCTTGACTGCCTTCCAATGATCCTCAAGTGGATTTGACAGAAACTGACACACCTTGTTCAAAGAAAATGAGATTTCAAGCCTTGTTAATGTGGCATATTGCAGAGCACCGACAACAAATCTAAACAGAGTGGGATCAGAAACAGTATCAGGCCCAACCTTAGAGAGTTTACTGCTATAAACCATTGGGGTAGGCATTCCATTAGCATTGAGCATATTGACTTTTGCTAGCAAATCACTTACATATTTTGTTTGTGAGAGAAGCAAGGAACCATTAGGTAGGTGAGTGACCTCGATGCCTAGAAAATAGTCTAACTTGCCCAACTTTTTAAGAGAGAAGGCGGCATTAAGATTCTTGATCAATGTATCAATGAAAGGTGCAGAATTTCCAATTATGATTATATCATCAACATAGACCAAGACCATAATGTGAAGGTTGCTAGTGTGAAGAAGAAACAGATTGGGATCACATTTGATGGCCTGAAACTTATGTTGCAGTAAAGCACTTTTATGTTTATCAAACCAGACCTTGGGTGCCTGTTTAAGCCCATAGATAGCCTTGTTTAACTTACACACAAGTGTCTTATCAGATGCCTCAAACCCAGGAGGCTGATGCATATAAACCTCCTCCTCAAGAGTACCATTGAGGAAAGCATTATTCACATCAATTTGCTTAATTGCCCACTTGTGTGTAACTGCAAGAGTTAAAATAATTCTGACTATAACAGGTTTCACAACTGGAGAAAACGTTTAAGTAAAGTCACTGTCAGCCTATTGATGAAAGCCTTTGGCCACAAATCTGGCCTTATACTTATTTATGGATCCATTAGGATTTTCCTTAACCCGAAAAAACCCATGTACAGCCAATAGGTTTCCTTGAAACAGATGGTGACACCAAAGTCCAAGTCTGATTTTTCAACAGTGCACGATATTTATCTTTCATTGCCTAAAACCAGTGGGGAGCAGCCAAGGCCTGACCAACAGAAGTAGGCTCCATGTGTGTGAGCAAAAGTGTAGGGTTAAGTCTAGGCTGAGTGATACCACTCTTAGCTCTAGTTTGCATGGCATGGACGTTAAGGGGACTAATTAAAGGTTGGGAGGAGTTGGGAGGAATGGAAACAGGCCTGGCAGTAGGTGTGGTGTCAGGTGAGGATGTAGGAGAGATGGTACTAGCTTCGGCTAAATCTGAAAGAATAAAGCCAGGGGAAGGAAGGGAGGTTAAAGAGGGTGTTGTAGGGGAGCTAGCTAAGGCAGAATGCTCCAGAGGACGTTGTGGAGTACTAGCAGAACCAAGGTCAGCAATGGAACTGACTGAGGGAATAGGAGCAAGAGATGGGGAGGGAGTAAGACTGACATAGTGAGGAGGAAGGGGAGGCGATGAAGTTGCTGACATAAACTAGGAGGAAGTAGTTGGAGAGGAAGATTGAGTCCCATTGGAAGAAGAAGAGGAAGGAAATTGGGAGGAATAAGGAAATATTGACTCAAGAAAAAGGACATCCTTAGAGATGTATATATGACCGTTGGAAGCAAGGCATTTATACCCTTTATGAATAGTGGAGTACCCTAGAAAGATGCATTCCTGAGACCGATAGTCAAGTTTGTGAGAATTATAGGGACGAAGGAAGGGAAAGCACGCGGAGCCAAATACTTTAAGGAATGTATAATCTGGGGTTTTGTTTAGAAGTTTGGAGTAAGGTGAGTGGTTATGAAGAGTATGACTAGGAAGCCTATTAATAAGATAGGCAGCTGTAACAAATGCATGATCCCAAAATTTTAAAGGAAGCATGGACTGTGCAAGTAAAGCTAAACCAATTTCCACAATGTAATGATGTTTGGGTTCAACTATACCATTTTGATGATGGGTATGTGGACACGTAAACCTATGAATGATACCTAACTCTGTGAGATATTTTGTGAAAGGCCTGAACTCACCCCCTCCATCAATTTGGACAATCTTGACTTTACAATTAAACTGAAGCTCAACCATAGATTTAAACTGAATGAACTGAGTAAGAGTGTCAGATTTTAGTCTAAGAGGAAAGACCCAAACAAACCTAGAGTAGGCATCAACACAGGTTAGAAAATAGGTGTAGCCACCTGAGGATTGAACAGGAGCTGGACCCCACAAGTCACAGACAACCAATTGAAAGGAATGGTTATACACAGTAGTGGATAATGAGGTAGGAAGCCTGTGAGACTTTCCTAAACAGCAAGCAGCACACAGTTCAGCTGTAGGTTTTGGAGGAACAAGTATGTGATAGAGTTTTAGCACCTCTGCAAGAGCTTGATGGTGAGGGTGTCCTAAGCGAGTGTGCCATAGAACATACTTATTATTGGACATGGAATGAGGGATATTGACATGCTGATATGAAGGAGGAATATTATGAGCAGCAACATTAACATTAGGATAAATTTGACAAGTTGAACCAATCTTATTAGAGGAATCATCAGTACATAGAGAAATACAAGTGCATTGAACATTCGAATTAAGTACATGATTACAAGAGTTGCTAAGGTTACAATCTACTGAAGATGAAGATACACATGTATCAAGACTAGAACAGGACTTGGACAGTTGTGAAGTAGGGTTGGGAAATTTGTATAAACCATTAGCTCCAACATAGCCATAAAGGATTTCAGACGAATCCTGTGATTTGACAAGACAAAATTGAAGTTGAAACTCAAAGAAAACATGATTATCCTGAGCAAATTTACTAACACTGATAAGGTTTTTGGTGATCTGAGGCACTAGCAATAAATTGTGTAGGGTGAGAGACATGTGAGGATAGTTTAGTAAAGGAAATTGAATAGAGCCTACAGAGTTGATAGACAAACCTTGACCATTTCCCATAACCACTTGCTCAGATCCAGGCAATGAAATAGAGTCAGACAGATTCGAAGCATCAGGTGTAACATGGTGAGACGCACCTGAATTCGGATACCACCATTGGTTGTTGAAATTGGGATCTGAACCAGTGATAAAAGCTTGACGTAGAGGAGATCGAGGAGAAGTTGGCCTTGGAGTAGCATATCCAAATGAAGGTTGATACATAGGGCCTGCAATAATCATGAAAGGATTAAAGGAAGCTCTCTAAGGAGAGAACAAAACAACATTGGAATTTGAATATCGATGATAACAAAAGGACGCATCGTGTCTATATCTATGACAGATCTGACATTGAGTTTTGCCAAAGCACCCTCCTCCACAACCAAAACGGCCACCGCCACGGCCAAACCGACCACTTCTTGAGTTATAACCTTGATTCTCAGCGTGAGCAGTGACATGACTAGTTCGAAGAGGAAACAACTCCGTACCAATGGTGGACTGTTCAGAAGTGACAGGTCATGATGCCAACGGAGCCTGCGTCAAGTTCACTGTCACTGGCTCAGTGAGCACATCCTTCTGATGTTTCTCAAGTCGTGATTCATGCGCGAGGAGACTCGATTCAAGCTCATCAAGAGAACCTAGATCCTCTTTGCTATTCACAGCTGTCACAATCGGATCATACTCCTCAGGAAGCGCATCGAGCATGATTTCGATAAGGTTTTGAAGCGGAACTGGATCTCCAACCGAAATCAGTGAATCACTGATTTCGCGAACACGAACCATAAATTCCGCAATCATAAGCGATCCTTTCGTGAGATGACGCAATTCCGATCAGAGTTGTCTTGTCTTGGTGGTTAGTAAAGTGGTGGAGTAACGATGAACTTCAATCCAGACTTGCCATGAATACCTGCAATCAACGAGTTTTGGAAGGAGAGAATCAGAAATTGTTGAGAGGAGCCAAGTATAGATGAGCGCATATTGTTGCTCCCAATCAAGATACGCAGAATTAGCACCGTTGAGAACAGAGTCTAGACTAGACGGAAACTGCTGAGGAATCGTCGGCACGGTGACAAACCGCTGAAGCGTGCGACCGCAAATGACGCCTTCAATCTGTTACTTCCCCTGCTTGAAATTCTTGTCATCAAGCTTAACCGATATGAGGTGCTAAAGCTTAACAACAAAAACGGAAACACTCCGTCACTGTGAAACGGAGAAGCCATGGAAGAGTTCTATTGGATCGAAAGAGAAGAAAAAAAAAAGCTCTAGATACCATGATAAAATATCAGAAATCTGTTAGGAATTTCATATTGTATTTCCTTAATGAGAGAGATACAATTGACTCTACTTATATAGAGTGAGAACTATAACTAACTGTTACAGCTCAGCATAACAGAACTGTAACTAACTGTTATAGCTCAGCATAACAGATACAACTCAGCAGAGACTACAATACACTAATACAAACTGTTTACTAATACACCACTCTATCAATCCAGAAGGATGCGATTTACCACCATACAAAATAGGGGCTGTCTTGATTTTGGATAGTAAAGGGGCACCTAAGTGGGTCTTGGTGGACACAAGGCTTAATAATGCCATGCTTTGTTTTCGGGCCAAAAATGCCACACGAAATATAGTATCTGATCCAAGCACATAATCTCATGTAGCATATAATCTCATGTTTCAGACCTTGCTCTGTCACTCTACTTCAAGTTATGGGACACCAGTGGATACTAATGTGATTCAAAGAAAATTGTCCAACTAAATGGGTTTCCCTGATCCATAATTTTGAAAAGAGATCAGATTTTCATGAGTCATTTTTGTGGTTAGCATTTTAAGAAAGCAGGCATACAATTGTAATTTAGTACAATGTAACATCAACAAACAGACAAACAAGAATGGTCAATCATTGTATGAAAACTTTATTACCCTGCATGACAAGCACAAGGCAGGTTATGTGTGACTGAATTTTGGTTCAATACTAACTGCATTGCTACAACCAAAATAGCGCCATTCAACGCTCTTTATGAGCATGATTTTTCTTTAATGTTGAAGGGACTACTACTCACTACGAGGTTTGGGAAGTAAATTCGATGCCATTTACAATAGTGGTTTGTCTAAATTCTGCAACGCTGTAATAATTTTCAAAATGTTACAAGTTATAAACCCTAACCATCAAAAAGTTAATTCACTTATTAATTGTTCCTAAATAAACTTGGGTAGCGTGTATAGACTCACAGAATTCTGAAATTGAAGATGATTGACCGAGTTAACACCATAATGAAAATTTTCCCTTTATACATGCCTAAAATGATAGTGGTTCATTGCATTTTTAGAAGGCCCAAAATACACCAACTGAATGATAAGGGTCCATAATGCACTATACGTTAACCTAACAGTTGTAGCACTCAACTCCATAGATGCATCTAACATCCCAACATGATCCCATAGCTCCTAACATAACCAAAGTCACGAAGCAGAAAATGTCAACAAACCTATTGTTGTAAGTTTGCAAGTAACCCAATAGGTCAATGAGGTGAGTAAATGCAACTCTGATGAGCTGAATCCAACGCAACAATCCTGCAATTTTTGAACTTAATAGACTCTTTTTATCTAATAAGTTGTTGGTCTATCTTGTAATTTGAGAATTTATCTCAATTTTAAATTGTGAATGCTATGTTTGTGAATTAGTTGGGTCTATGTATGAACTCATCTTAGTTTAGTTTATTAGTTGGTTGCTTCCAAAAATTTAAATGTTGTTAATACGATTTTCTTTATTGCCTAATTTTAGAATGGTGAATATTTACAATTCACATAATAAACTGTGCTTGGATACCAATCAAGGCTTTAAGTTGAGTCCCACTGATTTTACGAGGTCATGTAGACTTTCAAGTTTGATAACTTCAGTTGTGATGTTAGTGGGGGGATCAAATCAAAATGAGACCCATAGGTGAGGAGAGGCATCAAATGTGATCATTGTTGAGGATGAGTTCCAGTCTCTCAAATACCAGGGGTAGAACTATCCATTGTATCTTCTGTACTATCCTAGCCTCGCTACCCCACTGATTCAGAATTTTGGGAGTTAGTGTTCTTCAAAAAAAAATTCTATTCAATTAATTTTCTAATCCATTTTTTATCATTCTCAAACAGCATTGTGTTAATATACTATGTGACACAAAAAAACACTTCACCGACATGGTTGACATTTTCATGCATACCAGAAACTGTGATAGACAGTGAATAGCATCAATCAATGAAGACAGCTGAATATTATATGTTGAAGTCATCATGACACATGACCCAATTGCAAATACAAATAAATGTCAATGACAATGAGGGATAATGCCACTCAATGTGTGACCAATTTATACAAATAAACTAAGGGTGCTTGGTAGTGTACAGTTATTTTTACACCAAAGCACCATATTAGACATCAATTCCTGGGATTTCAAAAACATGCTTTGGTTTCAAATTTAAAATGAAAACTGTTCAACACACACAGAATGCCCCAGGTATAAAAATCATAGATTCCTAGTAATCCTACATTCCCAATTTCCCATGCTTCTAGCGTTTCAAACATTGGCATCCAGGTTTCTAAGTATGAAAATACTTGTATGTCTACAGTATATCCACAAAGCTCAAATGCAAGATTTCTTGATTTCCATTACAACAAACCAACAAGTTTCCTATCATCACTAGTTCTTACTACATGCATGGCATAACAAAGAACAAAACCAATAAGTTTAAACAAACATTAGAACATGGAAATGCTACCTGAGACATTAGACAACAAAATCATTCAGGACGTGCTTCCGCATTTAAACATTGTTTTAATTTTTAATCCCTTGTTGGCTCTCATCCAAAATCCGTTTCACACAATCATCAGAATCCAACAATTCACTAGCCCTTTGATTATTCACGCCAAATTCACCACCAATCAAACACCTAAAACTCATTTTATTTGTTGGCATTGAAGCCCATCCAATCAACTTCACAGCTTCCTTTGAACTCAAAACCCCTTTCCCGACCTTAATCCTAGCATCCCTAAAAGGAACCAAACATTTCTCCCTAGCTAAGCCAACACACTTCTCTTTCGCCACCGCGAAACACTCCTCCATCTCCCGCACTTCACAAATCTCCCGTTCCTTCAAATCAGAGAGTTTGGGACCAGACAGAGCCTTCCACCAAGGAGGCTTGCACTTGCTGGAAGCATTGATGGCACAACCAATCCTTGCTCCTTCCTCGCATTGCTGAAAGATTTTGCGCTCGCAGGCTATGAATGCAGAGGCCCAAGCTTGTGAGTCTCTGAAGGCCAGAACGTAAGGACCCGCCGATGGATCGTCGGAAGGACTGGCCGGTAACGGTCCTCGAAGTAAGGGGATTGGGCGGTCGAATTTGAAAACGGTCGATGAAGGTGAGTATGCGTCTTCGAATTGCGTGCGATCTTCGTATGCATCCATCGCCATTGTTAGGGTTAGGGTTTGAAAGGAATGTTTGTTTAATTGAAAGAAGAACTCAAAAAAAAATTGTGCAGAGTAAAGCAAAATGATTGAGAAAAATTCGGTGTCTGATCAACGTAATTTGAATGCTCGACTGTGATAACACCGTAGCAGGGTGGCTACTTCCGCTACTGCTTCCGACACCGGTATTGCGTTTCAAGATCCTCGGAACCGTCTCCGTTGTCGCGTCTTTCAATAGTACAGAGATAAACATTCAAACTGCAAGTAAACGGTAAAAGAGTAGTAACTTTCAAAGTATAATATTCTATTTTATTTATTTTTGGATTAAATACCATTTTTCCCTATTATATAGGTGACTTTCGCTTTATCTCTTAATTTTTTCTTTTGCAAATGCTCTCTTGTTATTTTAAGATTCTATTAATATACACTTTAGAGAAATTTGGCACATGTCAAGTGCATATGTGTCAAGTTGAGTGACATTTTTTTTATTTTTCATTTTTTTAAAATGACACCTAAGCTTATTTGTGTCACATCAGTAATTGCCATATATAATGTTACATTTGCAATGTTCGTTTTAGTCCTCCCCATTTGACCAAAGTGAGAACCACCATTGAAGTTGTGCATGCAACCTCATTAAAGCATTTCGTGCCTGGAATCACTCAAGGAATCAGCTGAACATCTCGTCATCTATCGCTTCGAAATGGATTCGCGTCCAAAGGTATGACCATTTCATCCCCTTTTTTCCATTTTGTGATTTCGTGCGTTAGGTTTAGTCTGATGTTAGGGTTTCCATTACAGATTATGGGTAAGTTCAGTGTTGTTATTCATCATGTAGGAGAGTTTGTTAAGGAGAAGAATATGTTTTATAGGGGTGAGGTTCAATCTACTGTGTCTAATCAAGATATCGAAGAATGGGGTATAGATGAAGTGATGGAACTGGTACTTGGATCGGGATACATTAGAGATGAATTTAGGGTTTGGAGCAAAATAGAAGGTATAGATGAAAATTTTGTTGAAATTAACAGTGATCACCGTGCATCGGATGTTGCTAATTATGCTTTAGGTAATAGCCCTGAAGGGCACATTTATGTTGAACATAATGTGAAGGACATAAAAGATAAGGTTGTTGAGCCTAAATATATTGAGATGGGGGTGGGAACCGATTCAAGTGACACAGAAAGTGTTGATGAAGCAGCAAATGTTAGGTTTGATGACACAGAGGATGGGAGGACAACTGCAGTGGATGATGGTTTTGAATGTTTTAAAGTAGAGAAAGCCAAACTTTCTTCACGTCGAATTGAAGTTGATGGAAAGTCCTATAGTTATAAGAGGTGTGCCAGTAAATCACCCATGAAGAAGATGACACCAAAGAAAAAGCAGAAGATGACACCAAAGAAAAAAAATGACACCAAAGAAAAAAAATGACATCAGAGAAAAAGAATAAGATGACACCAAAGAAAAAGGAACCTGTAGAGATGGATAAAAACCAATATGCAAGTGATGAGTTGGGTAGCTCTGATCCAGACAATGTTTTAAAAACCGGACCGGTCATCAAACCGGTGAGAGTATTGGGTCACTGGTTCATCGGTCGAACCACTGGGTCACTGGTCGAACCGCATGACTAAACCGGATTAAACCGGATAACTCGGTTGAATAAACCTGTCATTATAACAAAATTATATATGTATAAAACCGGTCGAACCGGATACTTCAGTCTCTAAAAAATACAACTGACACTTAAATTTTTTGAAAATATCATATCATAAATTCACAAGTTTATAATTTAAATTCAAATTTTAAACATAGTCTAATTGTAAAGTATTACACATAACAAAATAGTACAAAATAACAAATTGTACTTGCAAACAAAGTCTAATTGCATCAAATATAATTGCATAGTTTATAACAAAATAACACCAATCAAGGTCTACTAAATTTAGTTCCAAGGAGGTAAAATTATTTCGATGTTGGGATCTCCTTCTTCAATATCAAAACCATCTGCAGCAAAATCAATTGCATCCGCAACATCTTCCCCATCAATGATATCATTACGTTGATTGTTTTCTCCAGAATTAAGTTGTGCATCATCCTCAACATCAACCTCATCCAAATTTAATTGTTCTATAACAAAATCCAATTTAGAGAGTTTAGCAATTGACATATAGTAATAATTTAACATAACAAAATTGTAATTCACAATAACTAATACCATACCAATATCGTTTGAAAAAGGTTGAATTGTCATACTAGCAAGATCTTTGCGTAGTGCTTCCACTTCCTCAATAGTTAAGAATGGTGGTGAATCCTCCAACACCCAATTAGAATGATCACCAAGTGTTTCAAAATTGATAGGATCATAATTTTGTTTCTTCTTGTTTCTATAAATCATTAACCATAATATCAAACATAGAACCAAACAAATTATAACGACCAATTATTGAAGTAAATAGAAAGATACAATAACTAAAAAACAATGAAGTTTACTAATGAATTGCAAATAGGATCATGTAGTACTATTACCATGCATATTATCAAATAGAGAAGTTTACTAAAAATACAGAAAAATTGGTGAAACAGCCCGTGAAACACTACTCACCACTTAACCCTGTGAAACATATTGGTGAAAACAGCGTGTATACCACATTATATCATATGGGACGGTTGGAAAGAAATAATTGTATGTCAAATTAATTGTATGTCAAATTAATCTTAAGTAGTAACAATGATATAATGTGGTAACAATGTGGGATATAAACCTAAAAATAATTGTATGTCAAATTAATCTTAAGTAGTAACAATGTGTGATGATCTCTACAAAATTTTCTATAAGTCTTACCAAAATTTTCTAATTTAATTCATAGAAATAACACATTAGCCCCAAGTCTTATCCAAACATAAAAAATTCTCATTTGAAGGCTATGAATGAAAATAATTATCAAGTATAGAAACATTAGCATATAAAGCATAATAAGTGCCATACCTATTTTGTAGCCGTAAGTTATAACGAACAAAGACGAGATCATTAAGCTTTTGATGCTCCAACCTATTTCTTTTTTTTGAATGAATGTGCTCAAACACACTCCAATTTCGTTCACATCCAGATGCACTACAAGTTTGGCTCAAAATCCGAATAGCAAGCTTTTGCAAATTGGGCGCTTCAGTTCCATAAGTTTCCCACCATTGATCTAGAACAATGCATGTGAAAAAATTAGAAAACATTTTTAAATACATATTGACATTGTACTAAAATCAAATGCATAAAGTTTATCATCTAATTTTACCTGGCAAAATTTCATCTCGGTTTTCTACGGCTGTTGTCCTTCCAAAACTACCAAAACAATTTTTGAATGAACTCATCTCAGCAGTTAATTTAGTTCGCAAGTCCTTACTATCATAAGCATACTTTTCAATGACATCCAAAAGGCCTTGCGTGGTGGACTTGTTTTTTTCATATTCTGGATTGAATCTACAAGATGGATTTAACCAATAACCAGCAGCATGAAGATTTTTGCGAAGTTGTGCATCCCAACGGTTATCCAAGATCTTCAAATAAGGCTCTACTTTCAGCTTATTTCTTCTAAACCTCTTCTCAATCTCCTCCCTTGCTTTATACATAGCTCGATAGAGATATCCCATAGCCGGTTTATCTTCACTATCAACAATACGCAACACACGTACAAGAGGCTCTGTAATTTTCACTATATCAGCACATGTAGACCAAAAGCTTGAGTCTAAGACTTGTTCCACAAATTGCTTTGCCTTGACATCTTTGGAATAAGTTGTGGTTGTCCACTCTTTGGATGTTACCATGGCTCTTAGTGCATCTTTATGAGACAAAAGACTTTGCAATGCAATGAAATTAGTAGCAAAGCGGGTTGGAGCAGGACGAAGTATTTCTCTTCCACCTGTCATTTGTCTCATCAAATACAATGCAAAACAATGATTATATATGAATTTGGTCATTTTTGAAGCATGTGACACTGCCCCACTTACTTCCTCTAATTTCCCCATGTCTTGCAACATCAAATTAATACAGTGTGCTGCACAAGGAGACCAATACAACTTAGGAAATTCCTTTTCCAACAACTTTCCAGCAGCAACATAATTCGCAGCATTATCTGTAACGATCTGAACAACATTTTCTGAGCCAACATACAACACTACTTCCTTGAAAAGCTTAAACAACATGTCTGCAGTTTTAGAAGCACCAGAGGCATCAACAGACTTTATGAAAACAGTTCCTTTGGGGCAATAAACTAAAAAGTTAATAAGAGTTCTCCTACAACGATCAGTCCACCCATCTGCCATAAGAGTACAACCTGTATCCTTCCAAATAGAACGATATTGCTCTATCTGTATCTTCACATCATCAACTCATTTATTTAGCAAATTACCACGAAGGGCATGCATAGTAGGAACTTTATATCCAGCACCCATGCAACAAAGAGCATCAACTGCAGGTTGAAAATGAGGCGAATTTGCAGCATTGAAAGGAATAGATGCATCAATAAACCACTTTGCAATAGCAAGATCACACTTTTCTACCACTTCTTTACTTTGCATCACACTTTTTAAAGTAGGCTGAGCTCCCGGAGTTGTTCTGGGTAAAAAATAAGTACCAATGCGAGTGTCGTTCTTTTTAGATGCACCAATTCGCGGGTTCATTTGTACTTGCAATTCATCCCCCTCCGCAGTAAATGACTCGCTTTCAGCCACATCTACAAATTTTCTTTTCTTGCTCCGCTCATTAATATGTTGTTTCATCTGAAAACGAATTTCAGCAGACACTGACTTACAAATTTCAACATTTCCTGCTACTCCAGCCAAATGTTGCTTTACCCTATGAATTCCACCTCCACCAAAAGCTTTGTGACAGTAGATACAAACAAGAGATTTTCCATCAGGACTTTTAGTACAATGTGCCCAAGCTATATCAGTCTTTCCTCTAACATTATTTTGAACTAAACTATAAGCTGAAGAGGCTTCTTGTGATGGTGGTTGTGATGATGGTGTTTCAGAAGATGCCATTTTCCTGTAAAACAAAAAGTGATCAACAGTGAGAAATTTATTAACCAAAATTTGGTGACAGTGAGAAAACAAAAAGTGATCAATTACTACACCATCTATCATTCATTAAATGTAATGGGATAGTTATAGCAAATAAATTTTACCATTGAAAAATTATGTACTAGAGAACCTAAATGTAATGGGATAGTTATAATTTGTAATGGGATAGTTATAGAAAAATTTATCAATGCAGCAAATAAAAAATATAATAGGCAGTAAATAACAATATGGAGAGGTATGCAGTATGCTAGTTGCAGAGAACCTATCACAAGTAGCAGAAGTTACAAATTTGAGCACTTCTTTGTACCAACAAAACTTTACCCCTCAGTACATAATCCATAATCCAATTTCCTTCATTTCTTTAATTATTTTCATGAAACTAAAGTCATGATTAAACCTGGAGTCAACAACTAAGTAAAACGCACAATTTTGAAACACTCTAAGCATAAAACTCATAAGAACAATTCCATACAAGTCACTTCATATTCAATTGCATTGTTCATTAATTATAGAAATAGCTTATCAAAAACAGTTTGACTTAATTTTTAATCTTCAATTATAGAAATAGCTTATACCATCTGAACTAAAAAATTTACCTAATTGACCAAACAGATGAAGAAAAATGAATTTCAGAGTAAGAAACCAAAACAATCACATGAAAGCTTATACATTAAAACCAAAACAATCAGAGAATTTTTTACAACAGCAACAACAATTTGATTAATTTCAGAAGAAGAAAAATGACGAACCTGAAAATCTAAAAGGAGATTATGCGAAGGAGAGAAACGGAGAGGAAGAAGCGATTTCCAGCTTGCGATGAGGAACAGATGGTGCGAAGGAGAGAAACGGAGAGGAAGCGATTTCCAGCTTGCGATGAGAAACGGAGAGTTCTGCAGTTCATTACCCTAGCCAAGCCACTGTGTTTTGTTTTCCTTTTTTTTTTTTAATACTGAAAACTCAAAACGACGTCGTTTTGAGAAGAAAAAAATAAAAAAAAATAAAATGCTTTTCAACCGCCGGTTTATATAACCCGCCGGTTTTCCGGTTTTACCGGTTCAATCCGGTTTCCGCCGGTCCAATGACGAGGACGATCCGTTAAGTAAACCAGGCCGGCTAGTGCTCCGGTTCCCGGTCGGACCGGTCGGTCCGGTCCGGTTTTCACAACACTGGATCCAGATGCATCTGAAGATGAAAAAATGCCAAGGTATGAGAAGTTTATGAAGGAGCAACTTGGGAAGGATTATGAGTTTAAGTTGGGAATGGAATTTAATTCCTTGGCTAATTTCAAAGATGCAATAATTGAGTGGTCAGTTTTGAATGGAAGGAAAATTAATTTTGTGAAGAATGAAAGAGATATGGTAAGGGTAGAATGTAAGGGTAAATGTGGGTTTTGAGGTGTATGTTCTAAAGTGGGTTCCTGCAAAACTTATCAAATTAAACATGGGTGGGGACCCACAGTTGTGCTAGGGTTTTAAATAATAGATGTGCCAAGTCCAAGTGGGTAGCAAAGGTTGTGGTAAACAAGATGCAGTAGGTGAGAAAATGAGGATTGATGACATCATTCAAGACATGAGGAAGACTTACTCAATAGGGATTACACCAAGTGGGGCATGGAAAGCAAAGGAGATTGCAAAAGATATTGTTAAAGGGGATGCTGTTAGACAATATGCAATGGTTTGGAGGTATGCAACTGAATTAAGAAGAGTGTGTGCAGGGAATACATTGAAGATTAATGTAGAAAGACTTAATCCATCTATTCAACCAAGATTTGGGTCTTTCTACTTTTGTTTGGATGGCTACAAAAGGGGTTTCATTCAGGGCTGTAGACCATTTATTGGTGTGGATGAATGCCATTTGAAGACTAATTTTGGTGGTCAGTTGTGATGTGTTAATGAATAACATTTCATAATCATTTAGTGCAACAATACTAGGTGCTAGAGATAAACCAATTTTAACAATGTGCGGATGGATTAGAAACTATCCCATGAACAAAATTTCATCTACTGTAACTAAGGTTGAAAGATGGGAACATAGAATCATGCTTATTCCTAGGACAAACATGCATACAATTCTTAATCATTTGTTGTTGATGTGGGAAAAAGAACATGTTCTTGTGGGTTTTGGGATTTAGTTGGGATTCCACGTAGGCATGTTTGTGCAGCATTGGCTTATAGGCAACTTAAACATGAGGATTATGTGGATGATTGCTACTCTAGATAAAAATATGGATTGGCATATAGTGTTGCAATTAGCCCAATAAATGGGATGAATATGTGGCCATCGGTTGAAGCAGATGAATTACTTCCTCCTTTATATAAGAAAGGACCTGGCAGGCCCAAGAAGCTAAGATTCAGGGAACTAGGTGAAGGAGGTTCAAGAATGAGGAGAGTTGGAGTTACCTATAGATGCACTAAGTGTGACAAAATTGGTCATAACTCAAGAAAATGTAAGGCTACAATTCAGAATCCATGTGCTTTGAAAAGAAAGGTACATTAACTCATTCCTATTGCAATATATTTTGAAATGTTCATATTAATATCCTGCTGTTGATTTGGCTTCCATTTTCAAATGTAGAGGAAGACTCCTAGGAAAAAGTCTGGAGTAGCACCAGTTAGTGACCAAGGAGATGCACCAATTGCTGAACAAGGAGATGCACCAGTTGCTGACCAAAGAGATGTACCAATTGCTGAAGCACAAGTTGATGACACTACTACAATCCCAAAGGAGATGAACACGCTTAAGGGCAAGAAAAAAAATGAAACTTGTTGGACATAAAAGATCAAGTGACAGGTTGAAGGTGTTGAAAACCAAGACACATAAGGGACCTGGAACAACTATTGTTAAACCATTAGTCATTCAAGAGGATGAAAAAGGTACATTAACTCAAGAGCATGCTGAAGTTGGCTCAGACCCTAAGTTTGGGACATGTGTCAGGGTAATGAAGTTTTGGAGTAACATCTCAAGGGCTTAGTGAAATCTTGATTAGTTTCCTATTTTTTTGTATTGTAATGACAGTTGCACTTCAAGTGCTTTTGATTATGTTTAGGTCCTGATAATATGCACTTAGTGTGGTTTTGATTATGTTTAGGTCCTCCTTATGACAGATGCACTTAGAGTGCTTTTAATTACAGTTATGTTATGACAGTTGCACTTCAAGTGCTTTTGGTTATGTTGAATTTGTTATGTTGAATGACTTATGTTAAGATTTGGTTATGTTATGCCAGTTATGCCTTTAAGCTATGTTATGACAGTTATACTTTTAACCAAACTTTATATGTAATTCATCTCCTTCATTCATTACACCAAAATGGTACATTACATGGTAAACAAAAAACGTTACATGGTACACAAAAAACATTACATTAAACACATTTTGTAGACAACAAAAAATAACATCCATGACACTATCAGGGCCAGCATCAACCATAAATTTTGTTCCTTTTCAATTTTCAACATTTTTTTCAAATTTTCAACCTTCTTTGAACATGCCTCCTTCCCATATTCTTTGGAAAACTCGATTTCAAACTCTTTCCCATATTCTTTGGCAAAACCTTTCAGATGCCCAATTGTGAATTAACATTTGTTACACTCCATCTCTTCACCTCTGAAAAATGTTGTGTTTCGACTGCTCATAAGGAAGTCATCCACTTCATCATCCCAAACGAACAAATCGCATGCTACCTCACTCTACAATTAGAAATTTTTAGATGAATCAGACATGTTACTATACTCTAATTAGAACCAATAAATAGAAATTACCTTTCCACGATTTTTGCATCTCCAAAACTTTATCCTAGGGTTTTCTTGGGTATTTGACACGAACATCTTCATTGGAATGTTGCAACCACATCTGGGTATTTCTCTACCAGTTGAATTGGCAATGGAGGAACTTCTGCTACCACCCATTTTCATGCCCTAATTTGAAGCTTTAAGAATGCAGGAGTTAAAACACGATTTGGAGAAGACGAAGACAATGTAATAATATTATACACCTCAATAAAACATATGTGGCAAAAATAAGCTTAGGTGTCATTTAAAAAAAATGAAAAATAAATAAAAAATGCCACTCAGCTTGACACATGTGTACTTGGCATGTGTCAAATCTCTCAAAGGTGTATATTGATGGAATCTTGAAATGGGAAGGGGGCATTTGCAAAAAAAAAAAATTACAGGGGGTAAACCGGAAGTCGCCTATATGGCAGGGGGTAAAATGGTATTAACCCTTTATTTTTTTACATCACGTTTTGAAATTCAAGGACGAATGAATTTTGATTTTTAATTTTAAATCTATTTTATAAATTTAATTTTAAAAAACTATTTAAAAAATAATAATAATTGGCAAAATACTCTTTTTGACCTCTTATCTTTATCTTAGGATCTATTTTGGTCCTCAACATTTTAAAAAGACCGGTTTCATCCATTATATATTTGAACTACGTCATTTAAGTCTTTTTCGTCTATTTGTTTCTAACAACGTCAATATGTATGCATGTGGCAGCTAATTTGACATTGATTGGTCATCTTCTTCGTGTTATTCATCAATTTTTCTAGAAATATTCATTTCTGCGGAATTTATAGAACCGTAAAAGATTCATTGTCATTTTCCTTTAAATCTTCCATTGAATCCTTCAAGTAAAGTTTTTCCAATAGATTCAAATCTTCAAACTGATTATGCTGTAATGGACTTTCACTTCCATATGCACAAAAAATCACATAACCATGTTTGAATTCCTTAAGCCATGCAATCCATTTTTAGCTTTGTAGAACTTGGAAATCAAAGCAACATCAAGTGATGGCAAAACTTTGGAAAGCACATAAATTAAGTTTGGAAAATAAACCTCTTGACTCCCTCAACCCACTTTTCATTATATCTTTCGATTGATCAAGTCTCTCAAATTGCTTTATCGTTTGTTTTGGTGGTAAGCTTTTCTTTCTTTCGTGTCTAATTTCACTTTTAACGGTAACCCATTTTTGCTCTTCATGTTCTTCTTCAACTTTGTGGTGCATTGCTCTCTTGTGTTTCTCCTTTGCTCAAAATCAAAGCTTTTAACATAGTGGTGTTCTTCTTGCCATGTTTGAAAGAGGGGATTGTTATGTTGCTGACATTAATTTTGTTGGAGAGAAATGAGATTGAGGTGGGTGTTCGCTGGTAAATTTGGCGAACAACCTCTGGTTTCCTAATTTATGAAAATTAGTTTACTAACAGGACCAACCAAACAAATCCTAGGACAAAGTGCTTTTGAAAATGTCTTTGATTTGAAAAGGAATGTATTCGTTTTGTGTTTTCTAAGGTTTCTTTTACTAGTTTTTTCGACTGATAGAACAAAGACACGATAATGGCGAAAAAGTAATTGAAGATAAATTTAAACGGGAAACAAAGTAAATTGCTGAAGTAAAGGAAATGACTTGAATGTAAAGAAATGAAGAAAGCTTGGAATTTTATTAAAGTGCATAAATGTAAACTGGTGTTTTCCATACATACATTTTCCAGAACACTCGTTTCTCTCACACGGTTACTTTGAGTATTTGCGATAATTTGTACAATGTTTGGAACACACCCCAATCTAACACCAAGACCTCCTATTTATATACAAACGAAATAACTACCCATAACAGCTATTTCTCCTAATGGCGACAAATGGCATTCTGCATGCATTCACCTCCTGGATGTGCTCCACGCGTCCAATTTCAAAAACGAAACTCCTTCCTGAAATTTGAATTTCAAACACCCTTCGAATGGACCGATTCTTCTTGTGTCGAAACTATCCTTCTTACTTAGAAAAATCTGCCAATGTTTTCCCTAAGTACCATTTGTTTTCGACTTGCCTTCCTCATCAAAAACCTTCTAATTGAAATGACCTGTCGAATCGACCTGTCGAAATTTCCATTTTGCTTTTGAATAATTTTCCTGGCGTCAAAATTAGCAACCTACAAATTGCCCCCCAAAAAATGCATTTTCGACCGAGGGAGAAAAACATTTTTTGCCAATGCAATTCGACGCCATGAATCATTCGACCAATGACTGTTCATATGATTTAGACGTTAGAAATGTCAGAATCATCATTACGCTTTTTCCCAAACGTCTTTTCAGCCCACGTTTTGAGATCTTCATCATCCCTACTCTAACCCCTAGCACATCGTGGGTCAAAACCCTAACTGCCACAGTCTGAATCATCCACTTCACTTTCTCCACGTGTCCTACAATCTTTCCATTACTTTTTCCCATTACAATTTCTGAATACCAACCGCTTCCATTCTTCCACTTATATATAAGTTAAAGACTTCATTTTTTTACCTTTTACGTTTCGTCTTTCCAAAACAAAAACTCTCTTCAAACTTCATCTTCTCCATTTTTCTCTCTATTGCTTTGTAATCAACAATGGCGTTTTCTGCTATTCCAAAAGTCACAGGTAAAGATTCTCGGAAGTCCAACAGCTTAGCACCAGTAGAAAGAATCTTTGGTCCCAAGGTGGTGGGAAATCAAGAATATGTTCCGGAACCTCCCAATGAAGAGGAAAAATGCTGCATCTATCAATCCCAGGTACTCATTCCTATCTTGATTTCTGGTAAATCCCATGCCATGTTAGGACCTTTGCCTGACTTAAAATTAGACCCAGTTAAGGTACGAGAATTTTTCCCAACCTATCATCGTTACAAACCCATAGCGAACGGGGTTAGACCTAGAACGGATAAGGAAAAAATTATAGATGAAAAGTCCAAAATAGATGGCCAAGGGACCCCCTCTGAAGAAGTCATAAACTTAGAGTATATGAATAATTTCAGAATTTTTAGATCCTGCCCTTTGTCGAATGATCCCTCTGATTACCTAGCTTGGTTGGAAAAAATAGAAAAAGTTAAAAGTAATTGAAATTCTGGTATCAGACGTGTGATGTCACAACAACACACTCTGCATAATGGACAGCAATAACAGTAAAATAACACCAAGAATTGTTGACCCAGTTCGGTTACAACCAACCTACTCTGGGGGCTACCAAGCCAGGGATGGAATTCACTACTTGTAGATATAATTTACAGACTCAACAACCCGTTGACAATCTCCTAAACTTATACTCTACTAATGACTTCTTACCTAAGAAACCACTTAGGTATGAGAACACCACTCAATCCCTTACAAACACTCAAAGAACCCACTTTGAGTACCCTTGATCTTACTTCACAGCTTTGATCAAGCAAACACTCTCTATTACTTCACAGCTTCTAGAGAGGACAGAAAACTCAACACCTATTCAAACCCTAGAATAGTGTAAATACAACTCGTACAAAATACTCAAGACACTCAGCCTATGCTCTTGATCTTCTCTCTGTATTTCTGTACCTTTAACCTTTGGTCTTGTGCGCTTTATATAACTCCTTGAATTGGTCTTGGACTTGCTACAATATCTCCCAGATTTGTTATTTAAAACTGAATATTTAAAACAGATTTTCTCCTAAAATCTTTTTAAATCTTCAACCTTTTAAATCTCCTACAAATCTGCAACAGATCTCCTATGCAGCAGCAAATATCTATCCCAAGATATTCGCATCCAATGAGACAGCTTGCTCTCCACAATTCCAGCTAATACGCAACCCTAACAAACTCACAACCTGCTGTTGTTAATTATGCAGATCTGATGTTACAACATCACCTGTGTGACATCAGACATCCAACTTCAGCAATAACTACTTAACACAGCCCAGTGTTAAGACTTCAATGTTGCAACATCAGCACCTTGACATCAACATTGAATATACTTTGTTTTACCAAAATTCCAGCCAATCCAGGAACTAACAATCTCCCCCTTTGGCTAATTTTGGCTAAAATAATCTCTGCATCTTCAGAGACTTCAGCAGCGGAATAATCTTCAAAAGTTTGAAACTCTCATCAGCAGCAGTTTGATACTTTACATAGTCTTCATCACTTGATCTGCTGCAACACCATCTTCATTATTGACAACAGCCAATTAATCCTCCCCCTCTAAAACATGAACCGGCATCACAGCTGTTCAGTAGCTCTTTGATGTCTGCTTGGCTGCACTCTTCAATTTCCATGATATCTTCATTCCCCCTTAATGCAGCATTACCACTTTTCAACTAAACACCTTTTAGCAGCATCATTTTATCTCCCCCTTAATATCTGCATCACATTAGTAGCATATGGCAATAATACTCTTGACTATCTTGGCTATTTTACTGATACCACTCTTGACTATCTTGGCTATTTTCTCCCCCTTTTTAGCCACAATTAGGCAAACTTCAGTTAGAAGCCCTATTAACTATAGTCAGTATACCCTAGCTCTCATTGTTAGTCTTTCAGTTAGTAAACAGGCAAAATAAATCATAGAAGGAAACTAAAAACATAACCAGTGCATAAAACAACACAATATTCAAATTACATGACCATCACAGCAAAAACACAAAAAAAGAGAAACTATTATCTAAAAACAGAAGATGGAGGTTAGTCTTCTTCTGAACTTGCTTCATCTGCACTATATTGTCCTTCATCTTCAGAGTCAGCATGATCATCATGTTCCAAACTTTGGATCATCTTCTCAATCTTTTCTTTTCTAGTCAAACTGGTATTAATCACAACATCCAAGTCTTTGCGGGTTTCCTTTAGCTCTGCTAGCAAATCAGCCTTGGAAGTTTTCTTCTTGATACCTGCATTTGATGTTGACACAATGTCTGGAACATGACTCCCAACAAGTAACTTTGGATGTATGGATAAGGTAGATTCCCTCTTGCAGGCTGTGTCTGAACTTGTTAAGATGCCTGGATGTTGTTTCATCATAACTCCACAGATGAGCGAAGGAAATGCTATAGGCAGTTTGATAGCATTAGTGGTGGCATGTCTCGCAGTCTGCTCAAACACATATACTCCATAGTCAAATTTCTTCTTAGTACCCACAGCATAAATAAACCTCCCTAGTCCCACAGCTGTTATGGTTTTATGATTGGTAGGCACCCAATTTGCGGCTCCAATTCTGTGTAAGATAGCATACTTAACACTAAGTTTGCTAGTTGGCAGTTTCACTTTCAAGGGCCACACCTTAACTTGACCAGCAGTTATTTCCTTGCAGACATCATTATCAGTGGCTTCTAGCTCAGCAAATTCTTCATCTTTTCTTCCTAGATACTTGTTTATAACCTCAGGAGAGAATTCAACACATTTTCCTCTCACAAACACTTTCATGTAGTCCACACTGCTTTTGTCTGAAATCTTCACAGGAATATTGACCACAAATTCCTTAACCAGGTTGTCATAGCACTTGGAGAACCCATGAACCGTCTTCATCAGACCAGCAGCCTTAATCACCTCTATGACTTCTCTAATCTCCATAATCTCTTTCCCAATCTCTCTTTCAAGAGCAAGTCTTCTTTGACAGATGAACTTCCACATCGACGCACTGCTTGCATAATGGAATGAAATGTTATCAACCGGAACCTCAGGTATCTTGTCAGCAATTCTCTTCAAGATTGACTTTCTGACAGGAGTGATGTCTTGAACATCATCCTCAACATCATACTCTGATTCAGATTCTTCCATTAGCTTCCTTTTTCTGGGATTCACATCAACCTTACTCCATGCTTTTGTTGGCCCAACAACAGTCTTTTTCCTCTTCTCATCAGAAGCTTTCTTTGACGACGATTCAACCATCTTTCCTTTTCTTGTTCTTAGTCTCTTGGACAGACTAGGCACTGCTCTTCCAATGACTTCATCATCAGATAAGTCATCAACATCAATTACATCAGTAGTCTCAGCATCCCTACTAAGCGATGTTCTAACCTCCTCTTCAACATCTGCTTCACCATGAATATCATCTTTTCCACCAACAGAAGTGGGTTCAGCAGATGTCCTAACATTCTCCTCAACATTTATTTCTTCATACATGTCTTCACTCTGATCAGCATCTTCAATAGCTGTCATTGCAAGTTGTTGAAGACTTGACTTACCTTCCTGCATGTTGTCTTTCTCAGCTGGCATCCAATTCAGTGGGATTGAAATTCCTTTGACAGGGATGCCTTTGTCCAGAATCTTTGAGGCAAGATTACCCATCCTATTGTCTACATCAAACTTCTCTTCAATAGTCTGAGACGTATATGATTTCGGCACAGTTTTGTCCCCAAATAACACACTAGTAACAACCTTCTTTGTTTCAGGATTCTTGAAGATAGTAGCAGGTCTCTTGGGAGTTAGTTTAGTGGGTCTCGAAGTACCTGATTCTGGGAGCATCATTGAGATAGGTTCTATATTCAAAGCTTCTTCTGCAAATCCCTCTTCTGAAGAAACCCTAGCCTTATCTCGCGAAGAGCTTTGAGCGACAGATTTCTTTGATAGAGACGACGTCTGGTTTGACATGGTTCCCTTGAGGCAGTATGAGTTCAGATGATTCTTCTTGTTGAAGGAGACGAACGGACGGAAGATATGCTCTTTGATGAACCGTGATCTTGCTACACTAGAGAATGATGGTCTGAGGTATGGCGCCAGATTTTCTGTATTTTTTAAAGACCAATTACTAATTTTCTCCCTCCATACAGACTTTCCTTTTAAACAATTCACATCAGGACTCACTAACTCTGAGTTGCCTTTCAACATCTTGATGTCATAGTCTGATGTTGTAACATCAACTTGAGCATCAATAGTTGAATTTCCTTCAAGATAAATCCACTGATAGCAGTTATCCTTGGTTCTGGCACCCTTCATAACAATCTGATTATGCTCATCAGAAACCACACACTCATGCTTAGTGTAGTTTACCTTGTAACCTCCATCACACAGCTGGCTTATGCTGATCAAATTTGCACTTAAGCCACTGACAAAAAGAACATTGTCAAGTTCAGGTCTACCACCTTTCACTTTCCCAACTCCTGCAACAACTCCTTTCTTTCCATTGCCAAATATAACTTCAAGAGGGGGGCAAGTTCTAAATTCAGCAAACATGGATCTACATCCAGACATGTGTTTGGAACACCCACTGTCAAAATACCATGTTCCTTCTTCAACCTCTTTGTCAGCCAAGTGAGCCAATAAGCACTTCACCTTCTCCTTAGGTACCCATTGTTTAACAACTTTGGGCCTGTGCTCTCTCCATCTGTTTTGAGGTTGAGGGTATCCATGCAGCTTATAGCAAGAGTACTGCATATGTCCAAACCTTCCACAATAATAGCATCTCACCCTTTCATCTCTGAATCTTCTACCATGATGATATTGCTTAGGCTGTCATCCATAATGTGGTCTCCTCCTACCATAATTGCCCTGCCATCTATTATGCTGGTATCTTCTCCCATAAGAAGGCTTAGAATGTTGTTTCCTGGATTGTCTCCCATGATGGTGTGGTTTTCTTCTTCCATGAGGAACAATATTGGTGTATCCATATCCATCACCATACCAGTTGTCCTGATGTTGAGACACCTGATGAGACATGTGCTGTTTGAACTGAGCAGCTTGCATGCTCTTGTGGTATTGTGGGGGCATATACTGACTAGCTCCTTGTGGCTGCTTTCTCTTCTGATATGGACCAGTTTTCTTCTTAGGTTGTGAAACATCAGCTTTCTTAGGGGTAGTATCCTACTTCTTTGGCTGATGTTGAGATGAAAGTTGTGACACTTCCTTCTTTAAACCTGAAGTGCTTTCTTCTGAAGTTCTCTTATCCTCAGCCACATAACCTATCCCAGCTTTGTCTCCAGCAGCTTTTTTTGACTGAAGAATCTTGTCAAGTGTGTCTGTACCACAGCTCAGCATCCTAACAGACTTGGTCATTTGATCAAGATGAGCTCGAACTAGCACCACTTCATTTTCCAGATCAGTCTTTTCGTTCTCTAGCTGAGCAATTTGTTGTTTGTGGCACTTGTTTTCTTGACAAATCTCAGCACTTTTTAAACACAGCTCTTGATAGGTAGAAGCTAACTCCTCATAAGTTACTTCTCCATCACTAGAATCATCATTAGAAACCACAGCTCCTGTTAAAGCTCTCACATGCTTTGCTGACTCGCCTTCACTTTCACTATCAGAGTTAGACCAGGAAACTGTCATGCCCTTCTTCTACTTTTTCAAGAAGGTGGGACATTCTTTCTTGACATGTCCATACCCTTCACACTCAAAGCACTGAACTCCTTTATCTTGGGTAGTTTTCTCTTCATCCTTCTTGCTGGTGTCAGAAGTCATGTTCTTGACATTAGGCCTGGAGTTATTATTCATTCGCTTGAATACTTTGGTGAACTGTCTTCCTAACATCACTATGGCCTGAGATAGATCCTCCTGCGATTCAGAACTCTTTCCTTTTTCTTCTGCATCATTTGACACCAAGGCTATACTTTTTGGCTTCTTTTCTGGTTCTTCCTCATTCAACCCAAGCTCAAAAGTTTGAAGAGATCCAATGAGCTCATCTACTCTCATCTTGCTGATGTCTTGTGATTCTTCAATGGCAGTAACCTTCATCTTATACTTCTTAGGTAGGGACCTAAGGATCTTCCTCACAAGCTTTTCATCTGACATCTTCTCTCCAAGAGCACTAGATGCATTGGCCAGCTCAAGAACACTCATGTAGAAATCATGAATAGTCTCATCTTCCTTCATCTTCAGGCTTTCAAATTTTGATGTTAAAATCTGAAGTCTTGACATCTTGACTCTAGATGTTCCTTCATGAGTAGCCTGCAAGATATCCCATGCTTGCTTAGCAACTTCACAGGTATTGATTAACCTGAAGATATTCTTATCCACTCCATTGAAGATGGCATTTAGGGCTTTGGAATTTCCAAGTGCAAGCTCGTCTTCCTCCTTAGTCCACTCTTCTTCAGGCTTTGGCTTAGAGGTGCCTTCTTTATCTTTACCAGCATCATCCTTCTCACATACAACAGGTGCTTTCCACTCTTTAATAACAACCTTCCAAGCCCTACTGTCCAAGGATTTTAAGAAGGTGGTCATCCTTGGCTTCCAATAGTCATAATTGGATCCATCCAAAATAGGGGGTCTGTTGACGAATCCTATAACTTCTTTGTCCATCTTTACACCAGAAAGTAACTTCCCTAGATCTCACCCAGAGACAGACAGGATGCCTGCTCTAATACCAATTGAAATTCTGGTATCAGACGTGTGATGTTAAGGTGTGATGTCACAACAACACACTCTGCATAATGGACAGTAATAACAGTAAAATAACACCAAGAATTGTTGACCCAGTTCGGTTACAACCAACCTACTCTGGGGGCTACCAAGCCAGGGATGGAATTCACTACTTGTAGATATAATTTACAGACTCAACAACCTGTTGACAATCTCCTAAACTTATACTCTACTAATGACTTCCTACCTAAGAAACCACTTAGGTATGAGAACACCACTCAATCCCTTACAAACACTCAAAGAACCCACTTTGAGTACCCTTGATCTTACTTCACAGCTTTGATCAAGCAAACACTCTCTATTACTTCACAACTTCTAGAGAGGACAGAAAACTCAACACCTATTCAAACCCTAGAATAGTGTAAATACAACTCGTACAAAATACTCAAGACACTCAGCCTATGCTCTTGATCTTCTCTCTGTATTTCTGTACCTTTAACCTTTGGTCTTGTGCGCTTTATATAGCTCCTTGAATTGGTCTTGGACTTGCTACAATATCTCCCAGATTTGTTATTTAAAACTGAATATTTAAAACAGATTTTCTCCTAAAATCTTTTTAAATCTTCAACCTTTTAAATCTCCTACAAATCTGCAACAGATCTCCTATGCAGCAGCAAATATCTATCCCAAGATATTCGCATCCAATGAGACAACTTGCTCTCCACAATTCCAGCTAATACGCAACCCTAACAAACTCACAACCTGCTGTTGTTAATTCTGCAGATCTGATGTTACAACATCACCTGTGTGACATCAGACATCCAACTTCAGCAATAACTACTTAACACAGCCCAGTGTTAAGACTTCAATGTTGCAACATCAGCACCTTGACATCAACATTGAATATACTTTGTTTTACCAAAATTCCAGCCAATCCAGGAACTAACAGTAATGATTGGAAAACTATGGGTATTTATGATCTTATTCAGCTGTCAAAAGTAGGGCCAGGATATTGTCCTTCCATGCTTCTAGCTTCCCTCTATTTCTGGGACAACACTTATAACAACTTTCACATTCCTTGTGGGATGATTACTCCCACCCTTTTCGACATAGCTGCCATTATTGGCTTAAGCCCCTTAGGAGTCGATTATGATCCAAACTTGCTAGCTGATGATTCAATAGGCTTCGACACCAACAAAGCCACCTTTACAGCCTACATTGCCAACTATCATGATAAGGAGACCAAAGAAGTATCTGATCAAGAGCATGTAGCCTTTCTGGCCCTTTGGCTGTCGAGATGCGTCTTCTGCTCCAGATCTCTCCAAGTGGCGAAGCGCTACATCACCATAGCAAATCAGCTTCACGCTGGGCACCGGCTGTGTCTTAGCGAGATGATTTTGGCGAATCTCTACGAATCCCTTGGCGAAGGGGTTACCATCCTGAAGAATATTAAGGAGAAGAAAACTTTGCTGTTATCAGGACCCTTCTGGCTTTTACAATTGTGGCTCAATGCCACTTTCGAAGCCTCCCTTCCCAACAAGCCAACTGTGGACGCAGCCACTCTAGGGGACAAAAGAGTCGAAGGTCTTTGTTTTGCGCAACTAACACCTCATAACAAAGGTCTAAGCCTCCAATAAACCTTTACCAGCTACGTCATGATGTTTGCTAAACGTTACAATTTTACGCCCAACATGGGTCCTTTTGCTGATAGGAAGGTTGGACCTGCATGGTTTACCAGAAAACTTCCCCTTGAGTCGAAATCTCTGGAAGACGAATTCCTCAATGTCTGGGAATCTTTTCTTACTCCTAGACTTCTAGTTTCCAAACTTGGCCCTTCGAAACTAAAAGTTTCCCTTGTCAATTATCAGCCCAATCTGGTTTCTCGACAGTTTGGGTTGATAGAAATAATACCAAAACCTTTCTTTTCCAGAAAAGGCTCTTTGATTCATTATAATATGACTCACACTGAAGATGAATGCTCTGAGTTATTGGCGAAGTATTCGAATCTGGTCGAAATCCAACCAGTGGTCTTTCGACCCAGCGTCTTTTGTACTCAAGAGTTTGACGAATGGTGGAGGGCCTATTATGATTCTCAAATTTTTAATGTGGATTCTTTCACCATTCAACTGACCAGAGCCTTTGCCCTTGTGCAGGACAAGACAAAGAAAGGTACTTCTCGACACGTCAAAGAAATCCAAGCTTTCCAGAAATACTTTGAAACTGCCTATAGGCCTAATGAACTTAGTCGAACCATAAGTGAAGCAGCAGTTACTTTGAACAAAAATTTACAGAAAAACTTGATGAGTTAAAACTACCTGCGTATGTTCGACTAGAACAAGGTTATGAGGTAGCTTTTAAACTTTATCGCCCAAAATTTCCCCCTCTACCATCTGCTGAATTTGGCGTGGCTCTTAGCCCTCCATTTCCAGATTGGTTCATTTGTGGGGATTCTCTAAAAATTCCTCGCCAAGAAAACCAGAAACGTGCCAAGCGAGTGGTTCCGACTAAGTACACCCTAGACAATTTCAAAGGCCACCTTCATATTGGCATATAACACGTTCGCGTGGAAACTCCTATATATGAAGGTGTGAAAAATGGGAAGAAGTTCAATCTCACTTTTTATTTACTCAAATATATGTTATTTTATGCTTGACTCTTTTCTTCTTTTCTTCTCTAGCTATCAAGATTTCGACCAAGAAACCCGCCACAGGCGAAGCAACAACTGCTGGAGATGCAGAGCCCCAAAAATACACTGCCAAGACACCTTTGGTGAAGGTATTACTTTAATTTTCTTTTAGGTCACCAAGTGTTTTATTTTCTATAATACTAATAAAATTTCTCTTGTTCTACAGGGCAGTCGAAGACCGCCATCGACGCCTAAGAAAAGAAAAACGAAAGAACAAGAAGTCAAAGTTGCCGACACTGATGATGGTGATGAGTCACCAGACCAAGTAAAACCTACCAAGAAGAAAAAGAAGACAACCAAACCTCCACCACAGAAACTGTAACACCCCCTATCTATACCCCCAGGCTAATAAAGCGGTAAATAAAAATTCAAAAATTCATCAGAGTACATTTGAAAACATGGCATAGACAGGGAGCATCACATCAATTTGAAACCAACATAACATACAACACCTGCTCATTTAGATATGCAACAGTGGAGTAGCAATCAACGGAGGAACTCAGTTCCTTACACCCACATTTCAGATTTTAGAATGAAAGCGGAAAATCTAAAACTGAATAACATATATATATATATATATATATATATATATATATATATATATATATATCATGAAAGTTGTCATGCATCGAGTTATACATGTACAAGTCAAAAGGCATATATATACATGATACACCAATAATCACAACACGGCCACCCTAACTACCCGGTGTCACATATCAGAGCCGACCGACAAAAGAATGAAGACGCAAAGCTTCACAAAAAGACCTCCAGCAACTCTAATCTGCAATGCCTCATAGAGCATTATAAAACAGCAGAAGGGTGAGAAAAACAATCATAATACCGTTGAGTAAAATTATATATTAACACAAAAATACACAAGTATAAAGTTCTCACCACAAATGCACCACAATCGAATAAAACATAACACAGTACAATTATCAGGTATTCATCATCAATGCACGTCAATCACACATAATACACTCCTCATCAACACAATTATACATATCCCATCACATTATTCACATTCACAATTAACATACACAATTAATCCATGATTATGCAAATACACAGAGACCGACACAACGACTCTATGCACATGCCATGCGGTACCGACTTCCAATGTTTCTCATGTCTCATCACCAGTTCACTCAGGAACTATTGGAACCATCGCTCGTTACTGAGAATCTCAAGTAACACCCCGTCGGGCCTACGATGTTCACCCGTCGCTTTAGGTCCTCAGGCATCGCCTCATATTTTCGAGGCACACGACGTTATGGATCACTTTAAGTCCCATCATGGGCACACGATCGTCTACAACCATCGCTTTAGGTCCTCAGGCAGCGCCTCATATTTTCGAGGCACACGATGTTATAGCAAATTCCCTCAGGAATTAAACCGCCACTCAGGACGTTTCCACAATACATGTCATGATGCTTGGCATATAATGACTCATGACATTCACATTGCATACATACACACATTCATGATCATGCATTTATCATCAAATACCACACATAGTATTTTCTTGCCCTTAGGCCACAAATCATCATCGACACATGGTATTCTTATCCCAACACAGCACACAATCCATACAACATTCATATTAACAGTACGGTGTACCTTACACATCCAATTCACACAATTATAACAGCAAAAGTCGACAAAACGACACTATTCTCGATTTTTCAACATAATTAAATCGGCTAACAATTCCAAAATCATCATCATCCAAAAGTACATTTCATAAGCTTTCCAACGATATAAATATCACTCAAATCGGAACTACGGTTCGAAAGATATGGATTTTAAAAAAAAAGAAAATTGTTTTCAAAAACAACCAACCGCCCGGCGAAGCATGCTCCCCGCTCGGCGAAACACGCTTCGCCTCTGCTTCGCCCGGCGAAGCACAGGCGACACCAAAACCCCAAAATAATTCAAAGAGGCAGAAGCTTGGCACCTCTGCGCCTCTCAAAACCGCCCGGCGAAAAAGACGCATCGCCCGGCGCTCAGGGCCTTTCGCCCGGCGCTCTGCACCAGAAGCAGAAACATTCTGCTGCGTGAACACTGTTCCATACCTCCAATTTTTCCCATTTTCTTCCCCAAATCATTTCCAACAGCAAAACAATTACTAGCAATGGTTCATACACATACATAGATCATACAACACAAATTATATCGAATTCCGTCCGTGAAAACATCGATTTCTACTCGATTACACGATTTCGACCTATATCCGAAAAACTACCGAACGAGACAATACAACATGCAACCACACATACATAATCATACACAACAATAAGATAATCGAGTTTCACACCCTTACCCGATTTAATCGATTCCTAGAACTTGTTCTCTTGATTTCCCAAGCTTTTTCTCCAATTTCTCTCTTCTCCTCTTTTCTTCTCTTTTCTTATTTTCTTACTTTCTTTCTCTTCTACTATTTTTCTCTCTATTTCTATTTTTCTTTTCTTTACTAACTTAACAAAATACACCCAAATGCCCAAAATACCCTTACACTCAAATATCTCGCAAACGTTCCCAAAACCCGATAAAATATATTCACGACGAAAAATAACATATTTTCACATAAAAGTCAGAAATAAAATAATATAATAATAAAATAATCCAAACGACTCAATTAAAATAAAAGACCAAAACTGACAAAACTGGGGCGTTACAACTCTCCCCCACTTAGAAATTTTCGTCCTCGAAAATCTCACCTGAAACAAACAACTCTGGATACGACTCCCGCATCCGACTCTCCAACTCCCAAGTCAAATTACCCTCGGCAGCGCCTCCCCACGCCACTTTCACCAAAACAATATCCTTGCCTCGCAACTGCTTCACTTCGCGATCCAAAATACTAACAGGTAAAGCCTCAACTGTAAGGTTCTCCCTTACCTCAACCTCATCCATCGGAATCACATGCGACGGATCCGGAACATACTTCCGAAGCTGTGAAACATGAAACACATCGTGCAAATTCGACAGACTCGGCGGCAACGCCACCCTATACGCCACATCACCCACTCTCTCAGATATCTGGTAAGGACCAATAAATCGAGAAGTAAGTTTCTTCGATTTCAAAGCACGACCAACACCCGTTACCGGCGTAACTCTCAGAAATACATGATCGCCCTCTTGAAACTCAAGATCCTTCCGTCTCCGATCATGATAACTCTTTTGCCTACTCTGAGAAGCCTTCATTTTCTCTCGAATAAGCTTCACTTTCTGCGTCGTCTGTTGCACCAACTCTGGTCCAACCACCATCCTCTCACCAGATTCGTGCCAACACAACGGCGTCCGACACCTTCGTCCATACAATGCTTCAAACGGCGCCATACCAATACTAGAATGAAAACTGTTATTATACGTGAATTTTATCAATGCAAGATAACTATCCCACGCACCACCTTGTTCCAAAACACAAGCCCTCAACAAATCCTCCAACGACTGAATCATCCTCTCCGTCTGACCATCCGTCTGCGGATGATAAGCCGAACTCAATCTCAATCTAGAACCCAAAGCCTTCTGTAAACTTTCCCAAAATCTCGATGTAAACCTTGGATCTCGATCAGAAACAATACTCAATGGAACTCCATGCAACTTCACAACCACACTGATATAAATCTCAGCCAACCTCTCCAAAGAAAAACTGATGTCAATCGGAATAAAATGAGCCGATTTAGTCAGCCTATCAACAACCACCCAAATAGCATTATGCCCCCTCTGAGTGTTCGGTAACCCCGTTACAAAATCCATCGAAATGCTATCCCACTTCCACTCAGGAATATCCAACGGTTGCAACAAACCACTAGGCCTCAAATGCTCCACCTTCGATTTCTGACAAGTCAAACAAGCATACACAAACTGAGCCACATCTCTTTTCAAACCAGACCACCAGAAAATCTTCTTCAAGTCTTGATACATCTTATTCGCTCCAGGATGTATACTCAAATTACTCCGGTGTCCTTCCTCCAAAATCATCCTTTTTAACTCTGGATCATCCGAAATACAAATTCGTCCACGAAACCTCAAAACACCATTAGAATCCACTTGAAAATCACTATTCGCATCTCTTCCCCCAACCAACATCAAATCCACAAATTTCAAATCCAACTTCTGTTTCTCACTAACCGTCATCAGAAAATCATTAGTAACCTTCAACATTCCAAGCCTTACACTATCCGAAGTCACTTCACATACCAAACTCAAATCTCTAAACGATTCCAAAAGTTCCCATTCCTTAACCATCAAAGCCGACATATGCAACGATCTCCGACTCAATGCATCAGCTACCACATTAGCTTTACCAGGATGGTAATTCAAGCCAAAGTCGTAGTCTTTCAAGAATTCCAACCACCTACGTTGCCTCATATTCAATTCCTTCTGATCAAACAAATACTTCAAGCTCTTGTGATCACTAAAGACTTCAAACCTCGCACCAAAAAGATAATGCCTCCAAATCTTCAACACAAAAACCACAGCCGCTAATTCAAGATCATGAGTAGGATAATTCTTCTCATGCACTCTCAACTGCCTCGAAGCATAAGCCACAACCTTACCTTCTTGCATCAGAACACCACCTAGACCAATCAAAGAAGCATCACAATAAACCACAAATGGTTCAGTAGGATTCGGCAAAATCAAAATCGGAGCTGTCGTCAATCTTCTCTTTAGCTCATTAAAACTCTCCTCACACCGAATATCCCAAATGAACGCTTGACCTTTACAAGTCAACTAGGTCAACGGTAATGCTAGCTTCGAAAACCCTTCAATGAACCGTCGATAATAACCGGCCAAACCCAAAAAGCTACGAATTTCAGTAACAGATCTCGGAGCCTCCCACTGTAGAACTGCTTCTACCTTAGATGGGTCCACAGAAATACCGTTACCTGAAATCACGTGTCCAAGAAAACTCACTTCCGACAACCAAAATTCACACTTGGAAAATTTTGCAAAAAGTTTCCTTTCCTTCAAAACCTGCAAAACAATACGCAAATGTTCCGCGTGCTCCTCGCGAGACTTAGAATAAATCAATATGTCATCAATAAATACAACAACAAATCGATCCAAATGCTCGTGGAAAATCTTATTCATGTATTCCATAAACACACCAGGCGCATTAGAAACCCCGAACGGCATCACAGAATATTCATAATGACCGTATCGTGTCCTAAAGGCCGTCTTCTGAATATCTTCTTCCTTCACCCTTATCTGATGATACCCTGACCTCAAGTCAATCTTACTAAACACACAAGCACCAACCAACTGATCCATCAGATCATCAATTCTCGGGAGCGGATACTTATTCTTAATCGTCACTTTATTCAACTGGCGATAATCAATACACAATCGCATACTTCCATCTTTCTTTTTCACCAACAAAACTGGCGCACCCCAAGGAGAAACACTTGGCCTTACAAACCTCTTCTCCAACAAGTCATTCAACTGCTTCTTCAACTCTACCAACTCAGATGCCGACATTCTATAAGGTGCCATAGAAACAGGTCTAGTACCAGGAACTAGATCTATCGAGAACTCCACCTCTCTCTCTGGCGGCAAGTCTGAAATATCCTCAGGAAACACTTCAGGAAATTCACACACAACAGGAAACACCTCAAGCGACACCTGACTATCCACAACCAAAGATGCAAACAATCCAAACAACTGAGCTTCGTCCGCCAAAAGTCTCTTTAACTCTTTGGTAGATAAGAAACTCGAGTCTTCGTCTTCCTCCAGAGAAGGAAACCTTACCAGCTTATGATAACAATCAATATGAACCCTATTAAATTGCAACCAATTCATTCCCAAAACTACATCCAAACCTTCCAACGGCAAACACACTAAATCCATCTCAAAGTTTTTACCATAAATGGTCAAAGGACAACTCAAACACACCAAAGAAGTAGTTACTGACCCCATCGCTGGAGTATCAATAACCATCTCACCGTCCATCAAAGACAACACAAGATTCAAATGCTTCGCGCACTCAGACGAAATAAATGAATGAGTCGCTCCAGTATCAATAATAGCAACTAAAGGCGTACTATTAATAAAACAAGTACCTCGAATCAGACGATCTGCACTTGAAGTCTGAGTTCCTGCCAAAGAAAACACCTTGCCACTAGTTGGAGCTTTCTTTTGATTCGGACACTTCGAGCTAATGTGACCAGGTTCCCCACAGTTATAACATTTCACCACATTCTTCCTTTTACAATCAGCCACAACATGTCCTTCACCTCCACAGTTAGAACACTTATCCAAAATATTCCTACACTCGGACTGACGATGTCCCAATCCACCACATCTAAAACACCTCGGAGCATTAGACATACCACCTCCACCTGACCTTCGATCAAAAGTACCCCTTTGTTTACCTTTATCCGCTGGTGTTACATACAGACCACTTCGAAACTACTACTTCTCATTCCTGTCACTTACACTTTTATAGTGAGTAGATCTAGCCTTACTATCCTCATCATAGATCCTACAACATTCCACCAAATCAGCAAACCTCCTTATCCTCTGGTAACCGATCGCCTGTTTTATCTCAGGATTCAATCCACTTTCATACTTCACACACTTAGAGAATTCCGCAGTCGCTTCAGCATAATAAGGATAAAACTGCACCAACTCAACAAACTTAGCTGTATAATCCACAACAGACATATTACCTTGCTTTAGCTCCAAAAACTCAATTTCTTTCTCTCCTCGGACATCCTCGGGAAAATACTTCCTTAGAAACTCTCGGCTAAACACTTCCCAAGTGATCTCTTCGTCCTCTGCAGCTTCCAACACCTGACGAGTACCGACCCACCAGTCATCTGCTTCTTCCTGCAACATGTGAGTTCCCAGTCTCACCTTACTGTCCTCGTCACAATCCATCACCCTGAAAATCCTCTCAATCTCTTTCAGCCAAATCTGCGCTCCATCAGGATTATGTCTCCCTTTGAAGATATGCGGTATATTCTTTCTAAACTCATCATTCACCCCAGCATTCGGTGCACCCTGCACAGCACGAGCCATAACCTGCATAGCAGCAGCTAAAGCAGCATCGTTCCTTCCTGCCATATTCTGTTCATTTCCAATAACAGAAACTATGGTTAAACAAACAGCTCAACCAACCACAGCGACCAACAAGAACTGACACAACCGACACAGACTGACACCAACTGGCGCAAACTGACACAGACTGGCTCTAATACCACTTAATGTAACACCCCCTATCTATACCCCCAGGCTAATAAAGCGGTAAATAAAAATTCGAAAATTCATCAGAGTACATTTGAAAACATGGCATAGACAGGGAGCATCACATCAATTTGAAACCAACATAACATACAACACCTGCTCATTTAGATATGCAACAGTGGGGTAGCAATCAACGGAGGAACTCAGCTCCTTACACCCACATTTCAGATTTTAGAATGAAAGCGGAAAATCTAAAACTGAATAACATATATATATATATATATCATGAAAGTTGTCATGCATCGAGTTATACATGTACAAGTCAAAAGGCATATATATACATGATACACCAATAATCACAACACGACCACCCTAACTACCCGGTGTCACATATCAGAGCCGACCGACAAAAGAATGAAGACGCAAAGCTTCACAAAAAGACCTCCAGCAACTCTAATCTGCAATGCCTCATAGAGCATTATAAAACAGCAGAAGGGTGAGAAAAACAATCATAATACCGTTGAGTAAAATTATATATTAACACAAAAATACACAAGTATAAAGTTCTCACCACAAATGCACCACAATCGAATAAAACATAACACAATACAATTATCAGGTATTCATCATCAATGCACGTCAATCACACATAATACACTCCTCATCAACACAATTATACATATCCCATCACATTATTCACATTCACAATTAACATACACAATTAATCCATGATTATGCAAATACACAGAGACTGACACAACGACTCTATGCACATGCCATGTGGTACCGACTTCCAATGTTTCTCATGTCTCATCACCAGTTCACTCAGGAACTATTGGAACCATCGCTCGTTACTGAGAATCTCAAGTAACACCCCGTCGGGCCTACGATGTTCACCCGTCGCTTTAGGTCCTCAGGCATCGCCTCATATTTTCGAGGCACACGACGTTATGGATCGCTTTAAGTCCCATCATGGGCACACGATCGTCTACAACCATCGCTTTAGGTCCTCAGGCAGTGCCTCATATTTTCGAGGCACACGATGTTATAGCAAATTCCCTCAGGAATTAAACCGCCACTCAGGACGTTTCCACAATACATGTCATGATGCTTGGCATATAATGACTCATGACATTCACATTGCATACATACACACATTCATGATCATGCATTTATCATCAAATACCACACATAGTATTTTCTTGCCCTTAGGCCACAAATCATCATCGACACATAGTATTCTTATCCCAACACAGCACACAATCCATACAACATTCATATTAACAGTACGGTGTACCTTACACATCCAATTCACACAATTATAACAGCAAAAGTCGACAAAATGACACTATTCCCGATTTTTCGACATAATTAAATCGGCTAATAATTCCAAAATCATCATCATCCAAAAGTACATTTCATAAGCTTTCCAACGATATAAATATCACTCAAATCAGAACTACGGTTCGAAAGATATGGATTTTAAAAAAAAAGAAAATTGTTTTCAAAAACAACCAACCGCCCGGCGAAGCATGCTCCCCGCTCGGCGAAACACGCTTCGCCTCTGCTTCGCCCGGCGAAGCACAGGCGACACCAAAACCCCAAAATAATTCAAAGAGGCAGAAGCTTGGCACCTCTGCGCCTCTCAAAACCGCCCGACGAAAAAGACGCATCGCCCGGCGCTCAGGGCCTTTCGCCCGGCGCTCTGCACCAGAAGCAGAAAAATTCTGCTGCGTGAACACTGTTCCATACCTTCAATTTTTCCCATTTTCTTCCCCAAATCATTTCCAACAGCAAAACAATTACTAGCAATGGTTCATACACATACATAGATCATACAACACAAATTATATCGAATTCCGTCCGTGAAAACATCGATTTCTACTCGATTACACGATTTCGACCTATATCCGAAAAACTACCGAACGAGACAATACAACTTGCAACCACACATACATAATCATACACAACAATAAGATAATCGAGTTTCACACCCTTACCCGATTTAATCGATTCCTAGAACTTGTTCTCTTGATTTCCCAAGCTTTTTCTCCAATTTCTCTCTTCTCCTCTTTTCTTCTCTTTTCTTATTTTCTTACTTTCTTTCTCTTCTACTATTTTTCTCTCTATTTCTATTTTTCTTTTCTTTACTAACTTAACAAAATACACCCAAATGCCCAAAATACCCTTACACTCAAATATCTCGCAAACGTTCCCAAAACCCGATAAAATATATTCACGACGAAAAATAACATATTTTCACATAAAAGTCAGAAATAAAATAATATAATAATAAAATAATCCAAACGACTCAATTAAAATAAAATACCAAAACTGACAAAACTGGGGCGTTACAGAAACCTCCTACTCCCAGAATTTTAGAAAAAACTCTACCCAAAAATCCAGGCGAGGAAACTACCCCTGCTCCAGCAGAAAGCGAAAGCTCTAGCTTGAAGACTAACACTCCAAAGGTATGGTCTCTTTTTTTCCTCTTTCGACGCTGAAAAGGCTGTTTACTTGTGTTACCTTTCTTGATCTATTTGTCTTTCAGGTACCTGTCGATACTCATGGGCATCCCATGGTCCAAGTTCTCCCAAAGACCAGCAGTGATCCCACCTACAAACCAACCAGCGCCTCCAAATCTTCTCCTAAGAATTCGGCAAAGGAATTAGCTACTGAAGTAAATCAACCCACTGCTATTTCTACACGAATTCCAGACGTAGTGGAAGAAGAAACTGGTCCTGAGACTGACGACTTAGTCGACACTGGTGGGGATACTGTGATGCCTACTGCAGTGGTTATCATAAGCAATGAACCTGAAGACCAATCTCCCCTCAACTCACCAGTCGCTGACGAAGAAAAGGACGAGGAGGTTACAACTGATGGCGAAGAGGAGGAAGGAAAAGCAAACGAAAGGCCACCAACTCCCACAACTGCTATGGACGAAGAGAAAGAAAGTGACAAAGAAGACCTTGGTAAAACAAATAAAACTGCTTCGACCACGACAGCTTCGACCCAACTTTCTCACGAGGAGCTTGGACCTCACTACCCTGATAGATCTTGTGGTAACTGACTTTAATCGGCTTCGAGAGTACTCCAACAAGCTCAAAAATAAGACAGAAACCCAACTTGCTGAGTGGGATGCTGCTTCCAATTCGTCCAACAAAGTCACTGAACTAGAAAAAGTGTCTGAACAAAATAAGAAAGAAGCAACTTTGTGTGGTGAGAACATCCTTAAGTGGAAGAAGCAAATTGCTGCTCTCCAAAGCAAAATTTCCCCGGCGGAAAAGCGTCAAGCAGAACTGCAACAGATCGACCAAGAGGAAATCCTTAAAGAACTTGAAGTTGGTGTGCATCATGTTGATAAGGCCCGAAAGCTTGGTGAGGAAATTGAGGAGCTTTCGAAAGGCAAGGCACTTTGTGAGCGTCGTCTCCAAATTCAGAGGTCGAAATTTGAAAAGCTGAAAGAATCTTTTCCCGTTTGAATATTTGTAATATTTTGTTTGGCTTTTTTAAGGCCTTTTTGTAATGGCATTGGATCTATATTATTTGGAGAAAAGATTTTCAATCCGCCATATTGCTTTTTCTCTGCATAATTATTCGACTGTTATTTTAACTTCTTGTAATGTGGGCCTATATTTTTTCAAATACTTCCCGTTTATTTTTAATATACGCTTATCTTTATCCACTTCTTTCGACTTCATATGCGCCATTGGAAAATACTCGTATAATTTGAAAAGGTCATTCCCGCTTAGGGGACCATTTTCCCATAAGTCTGTCTTTTCGATCCATGGGGAGAATTACTTTCCAAACTAACTCACCAATTAAGAAAGTCTTACATTTCAATTTCTTATTGTAAAACTTTTCGACTCTTTCTTTTTGCCTTTTCAATAAATCCAATGCATTTAATCTTTCTTCGTCCAAATCAACTAACTCGTCCATCATCATACTCCAATATGTATCTGATGGAATTTCATGATGCCTCTGAATTCGAATCGACTGTAAATAAACCTCAACTGGTAAAACTGCATCATGTCCATATGTCAATCTAAATGGAGTAGTATTTGTTACTTCTTTAGGGGACGTTCGACAAGCCCATAAAATTTGATCCAAAGTCTTGTGCCAATTTTTAGGCTTTGTCCCCACGTGTTTTTTAATCAAACTTATCACAACCTTATTTGCTGCCTCGACTTGTCCATTTGCTTGAGCGTAATAAGGTGTCGAAGTGAGAAGCTTGAATCCTATCTCCTTTGCAAATGTTTGCATATTCTTCCCAGTAAACACAGATCCTTGATCTGTTGTTATTGTCTCAGGTATCCCATATCTATAGATGATGTGCTTTCGAATGAATTCTATGACTGCTTCTTGATCAACATTTACCAAAGGTATGGCTTCTATCCATTTTGTGAAATAATCTATTCCAACCAAGATGTATCTTTGGCCTTTCGACGATGCTGGTCGAATTTCTCCAATCAAATCTAAAGCCCAACCCCTAAATGGCCAAGGCTTCACAATAGAATGTAACTCACTTGCGGGAACGTGTGGTATTCCTGCATGTACTTGACATTCCTGGCAACCTTTTGCAAATTCGACACAGTCCTTCAACATTGTTGGCCAATACATTCCCTGTCGAAATAATAACCATTTCATTTTATGGCCTGCTTGATGAGCACTACATGCTCCACTGTGCACATTCGACAACGCTATAAAAGCTTCATCTTCGCCCAAACATTTTAACAAAACTCCCTCTGAAGTCTTTTTAAACAACTCATTTCCAAAAAGCACATAACTTAACGCTCTGTACTTAACTTTTCTTTCGACTTTCTGATTTGGGTCTTGTAAATAATCCTTAATGGGCTTTCTCCAATCTTCGACTCTTGAATCGTCTATATTAAATATCTCAAAACTCTCTTCGTCGCCATACCCTAACTTTATTGTCTCCAAATCTGATGGGGACAACTTAGTTGATACAACTCTTCCTCTTACTTCAATGGCCTTTTCCAACTTTTCTTTCGACACTTTATAACCAGATGCGAGTTGTGCCAAATCATTCACCACTTGATTTTCCATTCGAGGAATATGTCTGATAGTTACATTGTTGAATTTCTTCAAGAGCCTGTTAGCTATTACGAAGTACATAATTAAATTTTCTTTAACACACTTGTACTCCTTGGTCACTTGCTTTATTACCAACTCAGAGTCTCCCATTATTTCGACTCTAGTTGCCCCCAATTCCAATAAAATTTCAAGTCCAGTTATCAAAGCTTCATATTCTGCTTCATTGTTCGAACATAAGCCTTCGACTTTGTACTTGAATTTTGTTGGAATTCTATTAGGAGAAATAATCAATAGCCTAATACCAGTTCCATTCTTATGACTGGAACCGTCGAAGTATAGTTTCCATGGCTCTATTTTGACATATTCAATGTAATCTTCATTTATGGCGTGGTCAGCTATAAAGTCAGCCACCACTTGTCCCTTAACAGCCTTCAAAGGCAAATACATTAAGGAATATTCAGTCAATGCCAAAGTCCATTTCCCAATTCGACTATGTAAAATTGATTTTGATAACATATGCTTTATTACGTCAAAATGAGAGGAAATATATACATCGACTGGCTTTATGTAGTGTTTTAACTTCATACACGAAAAGTAAACACACAGACATAGCTTTTCTATTACACTATACCTAGTTTCGACATCATTTAAGACTCTACTGAGGTAGTAGATGGCTCTTTCGACGCCATTCTCATCCTCTTGACATAACATACTTCCTAATGTCCTATCTGATGCCGCTATATACAACCTCATACTTTTACTTCTACAAGGAGACATCAAGATTGGGGGATGGGTCAAGTATTCCTTGATTTTGTCGAACGCAACTTGTTGATCCTGCCCCCACACAAAGTCTTCATTCTTCAGTCGAAGTAGAGGAGAGAAGGCTTGCGTTTTTCCACTAAGGTTGGAGATGAACCTTCTGAGAAAGTTGATCTTCCCAAGCAGAGACTGCAACTCCTTCTTTGTCGATGGCGCTTTTGCCTCCATTATTGCTTTGGCTTTGTTTTCATTGATTTCGATCCCCTTCTTGTGGACCACAAAGCCAAGGAAATCTCCCGCCTGCACACCAAAAGCACATTTGAGAGGGTTCATTTTTAAACTAAACTTCCTCCTCCTTTCGAATGACTGTCGAAGATGGTCAATATGATTTTCACCTGAAACAGACTTAATTACAATGTCATCTATATAGATTTGCATAAAAGTTTTGATAAAATCATGAAAAATTGAATTCATGGCTCGTTGATAAGTTGCCCCAGCATTTTTTAAACCAAAAGGCATTACCACCCATCCGTAGGTGCCTATGGCTCTAGGACAACGAAATGCCGTCTTAGGGACATCTTCTTCAACGATAAAAATTTGATTATAGCCAGAGTATCCATCTAACATACTCAGATACTCATGGCCTGCAGCAGAATCTATAAGCATTTCTGCTACTGGCATAGGATATTCATCCTTAGGGGTAGCTGAATTCAAATCTCGAAAGTCAATGCATACCCTTAATTTGCCATTTTTCTTTATTACAGGAACAATATTTGCAATCCATTCTACATACCTCGTTGTGCGGATGAACTTACATTTTAGAAGTCTTTCGACCTCCTCTTTAATCTTCGACAAAATCTCTGGTGCGAAGCGTCTGGGAGTTTGCTTCACAGGCTTCTTTCCTGCTATTATGGGCAACTTCAATTCGACCAAACTCCTGTCGAGCCCAGGCATTTCGTCGTAGTCCCACGCGAAACAATCTTTAAACTCTTTCAGCAGTTGGACTATTTCGACTTTCAACTGAGGGCCCATCTTGGCACTTATGTAAGTTGGCCTTCATAGTTTGATAATACCATGTTGTGGGATTTTGCATCAGACTCATCTTTCCCAATTCTCTTCAACATATAATGGGGCATTAAGTTAACTGCAACCCCTCCATCGACCAGGATTTTGTTCACTCCCACGTTCTCCACTTTCCCCTTTATGAATAGAGGCTTGAGGTGGCCACGCATGGAGTCATCTGGCCTTTCGAAAAAGGCATTTTGTTCCTCGACACAGCCGTTATTCATAATATAGTAACATACTGGCCTGTGCCCTATAACTTCACTCTCTATAACATCCTCCTCTTCTTCGACCTCCATAATTTGGTCGTATTCTTTTGGAAGGACAGAGACCATGTTGCACACGATGTCGAGAGACGCGTCCGACTCAGACCTGAAATCATCAGTCATTTCGTCATCCTCTCCCACTTTTTCTTTAGATGGCACTGGTTCCAGTGCATTGCAGGAATTATTGCTGTAAGATGCCTCTTTTCGATTCACTACTTCGGCGTTGCTACTTGACTCTGGTTTGCTTCTTTCGACATCAACTTTCTCAACAACCCCTTTCTCAGCAGCTTCCTTTTCCGCCCTTTTTTGTCTTTGGAATCGCCTCCATTGGGACCTCGACACGGGATTCTTGCCTTTATAATTTTCTGAGGGATAAGGCCTTGGTTTTGACCTTTCGGCTTCCTTGTTGCCAGCCATGGAAGAACCCCTCTGAACTTCGAAAATTTTCCACTTTTTCTGTCCCTGGGCCTCCTTTATTGGTTGAACCCATTTGTCATTAGGAGCTTTGTTGGTGGGTTTGAAGGTATTTGGGTACCTTTGTCCAAATTTTTGTTGGTTTTGATCATTTCGCCTTGGGTCGAACCTCTCCAATCTCGCAGGCGGAATTGCCCCCCAGTTTCCTTTCATTTTGGCTTTTTCCATTCCCTTCAGGTTGTCTGCTGCCTTCTTGTTGAACACGGCGCTACAGCGGGGGCACATCATAACCTCAGATTTTTTCTTCTGACACCTTTGAAGGAACTCAATCAGATTCTCTTCCTCTTTAGGATACGCCACTTTTTGATATTCCTCTCTACGGCGCTCTTCGTCAGTCTGCATTGGAGCTTTCTGGGATACCTCTACCATATTAACATTGGTTGTTTGCCCATCTCCAATACTTAACTTGTTCATCTTCAGAGTGAGTCCCTCCTCAATCTCATGCTTCTTCTTTGCCAGGTCAAAATCCCCTTCTGGCGATGGCTTCTTAATGTCATGTTGGCAATAAAAACCAACATATTTCTCTCTGGGATCCTCTGTTGTTCTTCGTAGAATCCCATAAACAGTTGGCTTCGCAGGACCATCAGAAGTCCTTGCATTTATCTTAGAGATACCTTTGCCAATCTCAGTATTGGCTTGGTTAGTTTGGTCGACAGTAACACCAAACTCCATGTTGTCTCCCTTAAGGCCCTTAGTAGCCTTATTCTTGTCCTCGACAAAGCCTTCAGTAGCTTCGTCATTCTTCATAAAGTTGAGACCCTCAGTGGCCTCCTTCTCTTTCTCGACGGAACTCTTAGTAGTTTCGTCATTCTTTGCATTGTTGGAACCCTCAGAGGTTTCATCCTTGTTCACATTGTTGAGGCCTTCAGTGGCCTCTTTGTTCATGCAATTCTTCAAACTTCCTTCGCCAAGGTATTCAGTAACCTTGATCATCACTGGTTTATTGATGAAGTCTTCGGATATTTCCTCCATATCACTTTCATCTGTAGGGATCTCAGCGATCTCTACCATGTTTACATTTGCGTCGAAACCTTCAGTGGCTTCTATCATCTCAAAGCTGCAGTCAGAACCCTCTTCGACCTCCACCATGTTCACTGTGGATGGTTCAGCATAGTGGGCTTCGACCATCTGCATCGGATTTGAGTCAACCTTCATTGGTGGCTTCGACTTGTCGCCGAACTTCAATCTTCCGTCACGAATGGCATTTTGCACCAGATCCCTGAAAAGGAAACATTGAGATGTTTTATGACCTAAAAAATTGTGGTACTTACAAAAACTTTAACTTATATGTGAGCCTAAGAGGGGGGGTGAATTAGGTTCTTAGAATATTATCCCGATTTTTGACGATTTTTGATCTTTACTTTCCTAAAGATTTCTAATGATAAATGCGGAAAGTAAATGAACACCAAGATGTATAGTGGTTCCCCTCACACGTCGAGAGTACTCCACTCCCCTTTCAACATGAAAGAGAATTTACTATAGTTTTGGACAAGACAAGACTCTTCCTAGTCTTTCTATACAAGTCACTAACTATCAACTACCAAGAACACCCTCTTGGATTTTACAAATTTAAAGTCCAACCGAGAACTAATCTCTCACAATGGACTTCTTGTATCCATAATCCGGATAACAAGGATAACAATCAACTGAACTTAATTCCAACAATTCTGAAATTAAGATATCATACAAAGATATAAATCTGAATTTTGTAAGAATTTTGATAGATGGAATCTTGATGCTTTATCAATCACAAGACTGATCTTCTCTTTCAACAACAATTATTCACAAACAATAAAGGGTTTTAGATTGCTCAAGTACTTTCTGGTTAGATGATATGAAAGTGTGCAGAAAAGTTCTTGAGTGAAAGCTTAATAAACTTGAAGTGTGAATATGTGAGATTTTAAAAGTTTTGTTGAAAAAGGTGAAAAATATGATTTGAAATTTTCTGTATTTATATGCACATAACACCCTTATGAACCAAGGTAAAGACTGTAAAAATTTCATGAACAAATGCCAATGCATAATGAAAAGGTTCCATGAAGAGAGGCATGAAGAGGTGTTATGAAAAAATGATGATTTTTCAAATCTGTCCAGGTGCTAATCGATTGCACCTATGTGCAAATCGATTGCACTATGCTTAACGTAACAAAAAATTCAAAACACAACAGCATGCAATCGATTGGACCCAAATGCAAATCGATTGCACTATGAAAATGTTTAAAAAAATTCAGCAAACAACAGGTGCAAATCGATTGTACCTCCATGCAAATCGATTTGCATTAGTTAAAAAGTGAAAAATGATTATTCTAAACAAGTCATGATCAAATAAAGAAGTATGCAGTGATGTTTGTTTGATTGAGCATCTAAGACTTTAGTATTTGATTAGAATTGTCATTATACCTTCATGAAATGTGAATTTCTTGAATACTAAGTCTTGAACTTAATTCTTTTATCTTGAATAGCATCTTTGCATTCTTTGTCACTTTTTGCTACTAAGAGATTTGTCTTCATCAAAACAATTTTTAACCATAGAGAAGCTTGACTTCACATTCTCCCCCTTTTTGATGATGACAAACAAAATCTCCTTTGATGCTTTGTAATTTTCGGAAAAGAATTTCTCCCCCTAAGATGCATAACTCCCCCTTTAGATGTGAAGCTTAGAAATAGTTTGATTTGATCATCTTGAAGGAGCCTTTGAAAATTTAGTACCTATTTAAAATCTTAAAAACAAGGAAATATACAAGCATTCAAGCATAACACCTTTCTCCCCCTTTGACATTATCAAAAAGAAGGGAAAGATGGGTGAAAGATAGAAGAATTAAAGAGTAAAAGAATATAATTTGAAACCATACAAGCATAACTTTGAAAACATTAAAGATATGGAATATTTAAAACACACATGCAAAATTAACATAAACAAGACAAAAGAGTTATGGTACTAAGTACCTTACATAACATTGAAAAATGACAACATAAACTTTAAATCTAAAAAGATATAAAAGTAACAAAACATATTAAGATTGATCCATATCATTGTTGGTGTTGAGGTTGAAGAAGTTAGGACCTTGATACAGAGAATGACGTTGGATAGGTGTAACTAACGGAATTGGGGCAGCCGGGTTGTTAGGATCATAAGGAGGAATATGGAGATGTGAGTAGAGATATGAAAATTGTTGGTTAATGTTGGTTTGGACCCTATTTATTTGGTTGGTGGTATTCTCATGGTTTTGAGCAATTTGATTGTTCGCGGAAGTCCAATGCTCATGGATGGTTGAGTTAAGATTGGCAAATTTTGTGGTCATGTAGTCAAAAAGGGCTTGGTTAGAGGGACCATCCACACCAAACGAAGGAGGAACATCTTCATCACTTTCATGATTTTCCCCATTAGCTTCATTTTCTTCACCATCATTACCAATATAGGAAATAGTTTGAGACTCCGAATCATAGTGCACACCCATCCGATTATCCACATTCCTTATTGTGATCTTGTGAATATTTATGTCCATTAAAAAACAATCAATACCATCAAACACAACCTTGAAGTGTTCCAAGATACGAGTAATGAACCATGCATATGGTAGAGATTTTGACTTATGAGTATGAGCCAACATGTGATTTAAAATCAGCCGAGCCCAATTAACTTGTATATTATTTTTGATGCTATACAAAACTTGCATCTCCACATCCGTAACGGTGCAATGGTTACCGTTTCTTGGAAACAACACATATGCAAAAAAATAGTGAAGCAAGCGATCATCAATATAGAAAATTCCAGCCGACCATGATCCTCGAGATGGTTCAATTCTGCCTAGAGATCTTACACGATGTGCATAAAATTCTGTTTCTGACATCCTACTAATACTGTAGTAAAACTCTTTTTTCTTATAATCATTCCAATCTTCATCCTCTGGATCGTATTAGAGACTACCGGAATGAGGAATATCTAAAATTTTTCCAAGGATTTTTTATGTCAAAACAATTTTCTTTCCTAAAACAGATGTAACAAACTTTCCATTCTCTATAACCATATTACAGTAGAACATTCTCACCAGGTCTGGATAATAAGGTCCAGAGGAAGCTATGACTAAGCCTAATTTCAAAGATTCTAGAGTATCTTGAAAATTAAAACATCTCTTAGGAAAAGTAGATAGATCACCATATTTTGGAGTTTGGACAATCTTTCTTTGAAATAAATTTTCATACCTCTCAATTTGTTCATTTGTGAGGTCTTGATAAAGAGGAGGAATGTTGGAGGATGAGGAAGCCTTTCCTTTTCCTTTTTCTACAGCAGAGACCTTCCTTTTCAACCTTGAAGCCATGGTTAATGGTTGATGAGAAATGGAGAAGATGAAGTAGAAGGATGGAGTTTTGGATATTTTTGTGAGAGGGTTTGTAGGAAAACGAAAATAGCTATGTGCGAAGAGATAAAATCTGATATTGAAAGTTGGAATAGAGATTCTTTTGTTGGAATTTGGTGAGAAAAGTTAAGGTGAGTGGTTATGGGAAATGAAAAGGATAATAAAGATGAGTAAATTTTGGTCAAGAAAGGAATCTCATAGGTTAGGTTAGGTAGGAATCAAATCTGAAAAGTTGAAAGAACAAGTGATTGGAAATGATGGATAGGGACTTGACAATTGAATTGATCAAACACAATAATAAAAAAAATAAAAGCGTTTTTGACTATGCTACAGGTGCAAATCGATTTGCATTATAGTGCAATCGATTGCACATAACTAAAAAACGCGTGAAAACACAACACGAACAGACTTCAATCGATTTGCATGTGTAAGCAATCGATTAGACAAGGTAAAAACAATAAAGAAAACAAAACTTACAGTGAGCAATCGATTGGATCAAGGTAAAACGTAAAAAAAAACTATTTTTTACAGTGAGCAATCGATTTGAGAAAGGGTGCAATCGATTGCTTTTAGTGAAATTTGTAAAATAACATGAAAAACATGTATCAAACCATATTACCAACATGTTTAAAAACATATAACAAAAATTAAGCATATATAAGAAGGGAGTAGAAGTAGAGATGCCATAAAATAAATGCCATAAACTAAAGAAGATAAAGACATTTGTGCACCTTTGTTGTTTGATGAACCATACCATATGATAAACGTTTTATGTGTCTTTTTCGTCTAGAATTCCAAGTTCCTTTCGAATCTTGTAAAACGCTTCTTTTGCAAGCGGTTTCGTGAAGATGTCTGCGAGCTGATTATGTGTATCCACAAATGTGACTTCAACATCTCCTTTTAGTACATGATCACGTAGAAAATGATGTCGAATGTCTATGTGTTTGGTTCTTGAGTGCATGACCGGATTCTTTGTAATATTGATGGCACTTGTGTTGTCGCATCGAAGTGGTATGCATTCAAGATCGATTCCATAGTCACTTAATTGTTGCTTTAGACAAAGATTTTGAGCACAACAACTACCCGCTGCTATGTATTCTGCTTCAGCCGTACTAAGAGCAACACACGCTTGTTTCTTACAGGACCATGAAACTAAGGCATTTCCTAAAATGTGACATGTTCCACTCGTGCTTTTTCTATCAGTTTTGCAACCTGCATAATCCGCGTCAGAATAACCAACTAAATTACACATACTCCTTTTGGATACCATAGTGTAGCGAGCGATTTTGGACGCGGTTCTTAAGTGCTGGCTGCTCTCTGCGGTTGAGCTTACTACAAGTCGATTCATTTTTTATTCTATTAAAGCTGATGAAGGAAGGGAAATAGATGTCTCCAATTAACCCTGCTTTGCATACTGAGTTTAAACAACGGTCTGTTAGGTTACAGATGCGATCAATGTGGGGGGGGGGGGCTTTGTACTGGTTATTTGTATTTTCGCCAATACGGATTTCCTTTCTTTCTAGGATCTTATAGCGGGGAACAAGGATTAAGATGTTAGGACTGATGCTTTTTGATAGATACATGAGAGTATGGGATTCTGGGTTTTTGTTTAGTGTGCTCGCTAAGATTTTTTCTTTCAATCTTATGCCTACGTATTCCCGTTTACCGAAACAGGGAAATCAGAGCGTTCGTAGTTCCTCCTATTCTATGGGAGGAAAATGGTTTTTGGTGTCTTGTTCAAAGCCCAAGACGTGAAGCGAAAGGTGGTTTGTATCTTGTTCAAAGCCCAAGATGTGAAGCTAAAAAGTTTATTTGTATCTTGTTCAAAGCCCAAGATATGAAGCTAAAAGGTCTCACCTTTAGAGAGAATTTGTCATCTCTAAAGAGGGGGTTGTATGTCGCAACTGTTTATAAAGGAGAATTACTTTAACCGGGATGTGTGAATCCGGCAATGCCATAATTTTCTTTATATGGTATTTTAACCTAAAGGAGAATACTTTAACTCAGTGTAGAGCAATGCTATCTTTCCTTAGGAATTTCTCATGCTAAAAGAGGGATAGTGGCATGGATGTAGATGATCCAGAGGCTTGCCGCTTACAGCGATTAGATGAAGAGGAAGGAGTTATTGATGTTTGTGTACTGTGAACGAGGCACAACTTTGATGCTAAAAGGTTAATTGGATTAACCAGTGGTTTTCTTATACAAAGCCTAAGAGAAGGCTATTGGCCCAACAAGAGGGAGTTTTTATGTGTCTCGTACGAAGCCCGAGAGAGAGGCTAAAAGGGTTGACTCAACAGGAGAATCTTTTATACTCAACAAGAGAGTGATTTTGTATCTCGTACGAAGCCCGAGATGGAGGCTAAAGGTTTGACTCAACAAGAGAGTCTTTGTATCTCGTACGAAGCCCGAGATGGAGGCTAAAGGTTTGACTCAACAAGAGAGTCTTTGTATCTCGTACGAAGCCCGAGATGGAGGCTAAAAGTTTGTTTGGCTCAATAAGAACCTTTTTGTATCTCGTATAAAGCCCGAGATGGAGGCGAAAGGGGTGATTGACTCAACGAGGGACTCTCTTATGTGTCTCGTACAAAGCCCGAGAGAGAGGCTAAACGTTGTTTGACTCCGCTGGGGAGAATCATTGTACAAAGCCCAAGAGGAGACTATGGTTACTGTTTCAGTTAAGTGACAGGTCCAGTATACTGATTTTGAAAGAGAAAATCAGTTCTTATATGAGCAACACTGTACTCATGGATTTGATTCAAGGATCCGGGTTATTCTGTTCTTCAAGGAAGCGGGAAATCTGAAGGGTATTGAGACTGTCCGAGTCTGCGGGTTTCCTTCCTATTTAACGAAGGGGTCACTTGAGAATGTCTTTAAGACTCAAGGAAGTTAGACTGTCCAAGTCTAGAGTTTTATCTTTTGTACTATGCTTTGAGAAATAGTAGTAGACTCTATGAAAGGACTGTTCTATGAGGATGACTAGGTTCTGTTCCTATACCTCTAGGAGGTCGTCGGGACAATTTGTACGAAGCCCAAGAGGAGGCTGGAAACTTTTAAGAAGCCGACGGGTCCTTGTATTAAGCCCAAGAGAAGGCTATCATTCCCGGAGGAAGAGATCATTATACGAAGCCTAAGAGGAGGCTGTGAATACTTCTAAGAAGCCGTAGGGTCCTTGTACTAAGCCCAAGAGAAGGTGGGGTTGCTTTTAGGAAGCCTGTGGGTCCTTGTACAATGCCCAAGAGGAGGCTGATGCTTTTAAGAAGCCGATGGGTCCCCAAACCCCGAGAAATTCAAGACAGGCTATTCACGAGGAATAGATCAAGCCAGGAAAGTTCGAGAATTTGGAAGAAACTCAAGAGATGCCATTCACGGAGAAAAGATCATCTCTGGGGAATAGAGTTTCTTGACAAGTGCTTTTAAGAAGCCTGTGGGTCCCCTAACCCTGAGAAATTCAAGGCAAGCTATTCACAAGGAATAGATCAAGTAAGGAAAGTTCGAGAATTTGGAAGAAACTCAAGAGATGCAATTCACGGAGAAGAGATCATCTCTGGGGAATAGAGTTTCTTTGACAACTTCTATGAGTGACAGTCTATGAAAGGGTTCACAGGGAATGCTGCCTTTCATATCTCCATATTGTTTAACCCCAAGAGGAGGGAAGACTGTGTCTGGTAATCCTATGGGGATCTAGTTTTGACTATTTAAGAGTGATTGAAACGGCTTTACCTAGTGCTAGACGTAGTTGTCGGGGAAACTCTAAATATCTATACTATTATTACACAGTTGATATGAGTTTATGAAAGAAGACTTACAGCGAAACAGCCCCACAATACAGTTATATATATATGAGTTTGTGAAAGGAGACTTACAGTGAAACAGCCCCACAATACAGTTATATACATATGAAAGCGTTAAATGAAAGCGGGTAAACACTTACTCGGTTGTAGAGCTTCCATGCTGTTTGATTAGTTGTTCAACAAAGAAAGATTGAAAAAAACAGTATATTCAAAATCAAAGGAGAAAGTGCTTTGAAATAAAAAGATTTGGGGCTTACATCTCAAGGAGAGGCCCAGGGCTTTATCAGTGAGCGCACTGTTTGAATTTGTACAGAGGGACTTATACAAGTGACTGAGGCCCAAAAGAAGTTTTCTGTACAAAGGGGTGGGTCTTACACTCTCTTAAGAGGCCCAAAGAGTTTAAAGAAAAAGAGTGGGGCTTATAACATGAGGGTAGGACCAATTGATTTTTCATTCAAAATGGCGATCGCGCCGAGATTTTCTTTTAACGCAAAGGGGCTTATACAATGTCTGAGGCCCAAAATGTTTTGGTTAAAAGGGATTGGGTCTTACACTCTAATAGAGGCTCAAGTGAGTTTTAAGAAAAGAAATGGGTCTTACTACTCGAGGGTAGGCTCAGGGTTATTTTGAAAAGGCGACGATCGCGCCGTTTATTTGAAAATGTACAGAGGGACTTATACAACGAATGAGGCCCAAAATGTTTTCTGTACAAGGGGGTTGGGTCTTACACTCTAATAGAGGCCCAAGTGTATTTGAAAATCAATTGTGAAAGTTGAATTAATCAAAAACCCTAATTTTAATCTTTAAAAGTAAATATTTAAAGAAAATCAAACAAAATACAAAATAAATTTGAATAATCCATTTATGATTTTGTTTAAGGTTTTAAAAAAATGAGAGATAATCACAAGGAATATTTAAACTCATTTGGTTTTGATTTTCAAAGTAAATATTCACTTTTAGAATGTTTAAAAATAATTAAAAATGAATTTATTCACAAAAATACTAATTATATTAAATAAATAATATAAATCTAATTTTTTGGTGGAATAAAATATTTCAACATTTTTATGATTTTTTACAAAAAGAATCAGTAAAAAATGATTAAAATTGAGTGAGTTATTAATTTTTCAAATCATTAAAAATAATAATATGAAAAATAACAAAATAAAAAAGTGATAAAAAGAAGTCTGGGGTGAGGGGGATTCGAACCCCAGACCTCTCGCTTGCCAATACACACAAAACCAGCTGATGAACCGTTGCGGCGCAATGCCAATTCAAATATAACATGGCAATGGAAAAATATATAGAGAACTTGTTGGATTTTCTGAAAATGGTGCCATGGCCATCTTCTTCCTCAAGCTCGTGCATGAAGCCCTCTATCTCGCTCATCTCTCAACCATTTGACATGCTTCAAACACCAAATCCATGCGTTTTTTCACAAGGAAGAAGATGACAATACCCAATTTCATCCATTTTCAGTGTATAACAAATTATTTCATTGTGGTCGTATGAACCCTAATTTTGCAAAAGCAATCGAGTAGGCATGATTATGAGTGCTATGATCAAATTTTCGGAGGGAAAACAATCAACATATGATGGCAAGCAATTGGCAAAAATATCATGCGAGGAAATATGCATGGATCATGGAGTTTGAGTTTTGAGGCTTACCTTGATGCAAGCTGAAATGGAACTCTGCACAAACTTTGTTCCAGTTGTGAATTAACGATCCCTACAGCTTCAATGGATGTTATGGAGTGTGTTACAAGCTTTGGAACACTTTGAAACTCTTTGGATCAAGCTGGAGACCTCCACCTGCATAATTGAGGCATAATGGCTTGGTTGAAGGGTGATTTTGAGCCTGAGGTGTTACAGTCAGTGTTTAAGTGTTTGGACACCTCAAATACATCATATGTGATGTGTTTGAGCAATTGGAATTGATTGCCTAAGGCTGCAACTCAAAACCCGATAGTGGTTACTCAAAAACCAAAAAACTTGAGGTTTAAGGAAGAATGAGAGAAAGCAGTGCTGTAACTGGCTTTGGTGTGAGTTAAATGATCCATTGGGACCTCTATTTATAGGTGATCAACTTTTGTTTTGGAGGAATAGTGAATGGCTGCTGGATCAGATCACATTTGCATGAATTGGCTTGGAGGATTTCTTCTCAAGCAAGGCAAGCTAGCCATTCCCAAGAGCAGGGCTATGCCTTGACCAAAATCACATTCCTCAGATGTTTTTATTGTTGTTTAATCAGAGAATTTGACTGAGTAGGGTAGCTACCTTGACAATGCACAATTCCACATTAATGCACTTTGAATTCAAGGCAAAATGTGCCAAAGTGGATGAATTTCAAGTTGGAAGATTCCTTGGCTTTTTGACTTAGATTTATCAGTTGGATCAGATGCAATGTGATTGGTTTGAATACATGTGGCATGCTGATCCTCAGTTTTTGGTTCAAAATCGTGTGTGGCAAGCAAACATGCAAACTGATTTTTCCAAAACAGCTTGCAGCAGCATGACTTTGGGCATGGATTTCTCTTGGCTCAAGTTGAATCAATTCATGCTGTTAAGCTCTTTGAATTCTTGGCAACATTTGCAACAACATTGGTGTTTAACTTTGGACTTGATTCAACTTGCATCTATGTGAAAAAACCTCACAAGTTTTGGTGTTTCAACAAAATCTGTCTTGGACAGAATTTTTTCTAAGTGTTGGAAAATGGTGTACTTTCATATTTTCAGCCATTTTGGCTCACTCATAGCTCAAAATCCACAATGAATTGGAGTTAGGTCTAGTTGAAGTTTTTGTAGAGGGCAATGAGAACTACAAATCAAGATTTGGATGGGAAAAAATGGCCTTGTGGTTTAGGAGTTATGACCCTCCAAAGTTGGTACCCTAGCCACTTTATTTTTAACTTAGAAAATTTTCTAAGTTTTTATGGTTACCCCCTTTTACAAGTTATCCAACTTTTCTTGATTTTTCTTGATGAATGATGATTCAAATCATACATTAACATCATTTTAGGGTTAAAAATCCATTTTGGTGAAAAATCTCAAAAAGTCAAAGTTGACTTTTGTGCACAGTTGACTTTTTGTCAGATGAATTCCAAACTGTGCAATTCCTCAGGAAATCATGTCCTTGACCTAAATCAAACTTGATGGACATGTTCCATGGGTGTCATGGGGTATATTGAGGCATGTCCTAGGGTTTGGGAGCATGTCCTGGTCAAAAGTCAAAGTTACAGTTGACTTTTTCCTTAAAACCCTAATTGTGGTGCAGATGAAATTGAGACCTGTTGCTCAAGCTTCTTGAATTAATCCATTGTTCCAAATGGATCAATATAGTTCATTAGAGACCCTCAAACCCTCTCTCGAGGTCTTGGCTCATGATTTGCCCCAAAAGTCAACTTAGGGGTGAATTAGGTCAAGAAACACTAATTCCTGATTTTTGATGAATGCAACCCCTGAGGCAAAATTGACTTGATGATTGGGTCCATGAGGTCCCATGGGGTATATTAGGTTGTGTTTTGGATCTTTGGCTCATGCCCAGAGGAAAATTTCCCTTTGGAGGCCCTAATCGACCAAAACCCTAATTTGGTGATACTGGCGATCTTGAGACTTGATCCACCTAGAAGGGAGCAACTTTGTGCTTAATCCTTGGAGTGAGAGTCCTCTTGATACTTTGTGGATGTTTAAGAGGTTAGACAAGTTGAAGATCATGTCATTCCTTGATTGATCCTTTGTCTAAGGCTCTGAGAGGGCTTGAAACCCTATTTTTGATTGTAGTGGATGCTCACCTATCTTTGGGGAGACTGATGAAGTATGATGGTTCCTCCATATTGTGATGATGATTTTCACAATGATGGGAAATCTTGGTGGTCAAAATTTGGGGTATGACAGATGCCCCTATTTAATCTTCTTGGACACGAAGGTGTGAATGACGAAGGTATTATGGCATTCGGGGTGCAAGAGGATTAAATATCGGAATACCCGAAATTTTGATGGTGGTTATGAATGGTAGCTTACGCATTCATCTTCTTTAGCTAAGCGAGGATGCTTAGAAAAGGTAAACTTCCCCTCGATCCTGGTCTTCAGCCAAGGAACTGGTCTCAGTTTTCTTTTGAAATAAACCTCCCCTCGATCCTGGTTTCCTACCAAGGAACTGGTCTTAGTTTCTCTTGTTTAAACTTCCCCTCGATCTTGGTTTCCTACCAAGGAACTGGTCTTAGTTTCTGATTGTAAACTTCCCCTCGATCCTGGTTTCCTACCAAGGAACTGGTCTCAGTTTTTTCCGTCAATAAACTTTATTGACAAGGGACACTATTTGTAGCGGTTTTCCTCAAACTTCTCGCCGGATTTTCTTGGAGAGATGCCATTTGACGGAAAAAGTTTTGACGTCAGACTTGCTGGGGAACCCATCATCTGAGTTGTAGAGGTGCACAAACTTCTCTGTTGGAGACGCCATTTGCCGAATCTACTGGGGAAAGTGAGTCTCTTGAGATACTGTTTTCGTTTGGGGGCTTACATCATACTTTTCTCGGGATCTTTCTGGAGAAATGCCATATGATGGGATCCAATTTAGAGGTGCCGATGACCTTTTCATCAGTGGGTTTTTCGGAGAAAAACTGCCGTACCGCCGAATCTCTGATTAAGAGGCTTTTTTCTGGGGATTTTCCTTAATCCGGGAAAGCAAGGATATCATCTTCAATGGCGAAGAGTGACATTTGTTGAAAGTTTTCTTGTTTCTCAGAGGTTCAAGTTATCAAAGTGGTCAAGGGCCAATTCTAATCCAGAAATAAACTGGAGGAGAGATTGTCCAGACGCAACACTTCCTGGCGAGGAAAAGGCTGACAACTCGATTGAGAGGACTTTTATCACTAGGGGACACGACCGACTAGAGTGATAGCGATGCAATATGAATGCGAATGAAAATAAAATGCATGGTGTATGTATGTTTATGCTGACAAAACAGACGCGACATACAGACTAGAGGATGAACACGACTGGATACTCGGCCACAGTGGGGCATGTAGAAATATCGCTGGTTCAAGATAGCAATTCTGCCTTGCTTAGGAGAGATAGTCCCTACGGGGAACCATGGTGGTCGGGCTTAGGAGATGAGAACTCGGCCGAGGATGTCAGACGAAACATGGTCTCTGACACAGTTGATCCTTCATTCAGGCGTAATGGTCTATAAGGAGTACTTTGATTCTGCACTTTGAGGTTCGAACACCTTTGGAGACGCTGTTTACTGTGAATTTTGGTAAACAACCTCTGATCTATCAATCTAAACGCAAATTGATTTAACTTGCAGGATCGATCACACAAATCCTAGGACATGTGCTAAGTTTGAGAGACAAGTGTAACTTAAAGAAAATGTAAACTGAACTCCACGTTCGACAATGCTGAAAATAAAATCTAACTGAACTCCACGTTCGACTACAGGCAATAAAGTAAAGTGAGAACTTGAAATTTAAAGTAATGCAAGTAAAGGGTGCAAAAATTAAAGGCGTCGAATGGGTAAAAGCTTTGAAAGTAAAATGCAACGAACTCCGTGTTCTTGGAAAGTAAAGGACGGGGAAGTAAAAGTGCTGTCGAAGGTAAGGTGCTGGAAAGTAAAAGACTTTGAAAATAAATGCAGTTGATTTAAAGGAGAACTTCACGTTCTTGAAAATGAAAGGCTTTGAAAAGTAAAGGTTTGAAGATTAAATGCTTGAACGTAGAATGCAGTCGAAAGTAAAACGCAGAAAACTTAAATGACTTTGAACATAAATTTGACATGGAAGATAAATTTCAAGAAACTGTAAAGGCATGGAAAGTAAACATGCTGAAGATAAATTAGATTAATGAAGACAATGGTGTTACATTACGTACATTCTCACGAACTCGTTTCTCTACACGCGGGTACTTTGAGTTTCTTAGAGTAACTTGTACAAAAATATGAACACACCATTTACATAGAACCAACTCCTATTTATAGTGCTAGGAAATAACTACTCAGTGGTGGTTACTGCTTCGAACGTGTGGATTTTGGCGTCTTCCCCTTAATCTCAACTGTTCCCACGTCCACAAATGCTCTTATTTAAATTTCAAATATTGGAAATTCCCTCCAATCTTAACATAACCACTGCAGCGCTACATTCTCACGGTCGAAGAACCCTTTCCATACTTAGCCATTTTTTAAGGTTTCTCCACATTTATTCGACTCAGGCCTCTCAAAAGTTAGGTCGAAGCCTTCTTTAATATTAAAAATAATTTTTTAACATTAACATAACTTTGACTTTGTCTGGCGTCGAAATTGAGGGTTAACAAATTGCCCCCAAGGAATGTCCTTTCGCCAGACTTGGTAGGAAGGCCATTTCTTGACATAATGCTTATTTCGACGCCTATCTGTATGGCCTTAACTTAACATCCCACTAATTCCCTAATGGCTAAACTGTTCAGTTTCTTTAACCCACGCCTCTGACGTCACGCCATCATGACAAATCCTTAAAACGTCTTTTCAGTCGTATTCATCATAACGCCTTTCTTGAAAACAGACGTTAACAGTCTGCACATAACTGCTCATTTCCATCACGCCTTCAGGAGGAAGCCACGTGTCCCACTAAGCCCTCAGCTTCAACGGTGGATCCAAGTCCTTGAAGGTTTTCAAACATCTATATATATACCCATTTCCGCCATTTTGTGATCTTTCCACTCCTTTAGTACTCTCAAGCAACTCTTCTTCTCTTCAGTTTTTTGCGCAAACCCAGTAAAGACACCATCTTTCCATCTTCTTCCACAATGGCATCCTCCCACATTAATCCTCAAGCAAAGAAGACCCAAAAGGGAAAAGTCACTCCATTCAAGCAAACCATCCCACCGTTCGCTAACATCCCATGCCCTCAACTGGTAGATAACCGTCGTTGTTTGCCGGAACCTACCTCTACAGAAGCAAGAGCCATCTACCAATCTCAGGTAATGATTCCCCTTGTTATGTCTGATAAAACTTATGCATTATCTGGTCCTTTAGCTGAGGAGGATATTTCCAACGAGAAGATGAGTGAGTTTTTCCCATCGTACCGGAAATCCAAACCATTAGGGCAAAAGAGTTCCCCTAAAATTGATTCTGATGCTGGAGCCTCCCCCGAAGAGATCCCTTTACCCAAACTCAATGTTGGCTATCTCCCTGATGGCACTAGATTGATGAGAGCCGTCAATCCTTTAAAGGAATTCGACCAATGGATGGCAAAGATGGAGAAAGTTAAAGCTGACCATTGGAAGGAGATAGGGATCTATGACCTTCTGATGCTGTCGAAGACCAACATCCCCTATTGCTTGAACATGTTGGCAGCATCTTTGTACTTTTGGGACAGCACCCATTATACATTCCACCTGCCATGTGGAATGGTCACTCCAACCCTCTTTGACGTAGCTGCCATCATGGGGCTTCGACCAGATGGCTTCGTCTACAATCCTGAGGTTGATGCTGATGATACCATCAACATTGCAGGCTCAAAACTGACCTACACCCTCTTTATCAAGCACTACTTCAAACAAGAAGATGATGAGGTGTCTGATGAAGAACACATCGCTTTCCTCACAGTCTGACTGTCGAGGTATGTTTTTTGTACTAAGTCCTTGCAGGTGGCTAAGAAATACCTGCCCCTGGCGAACCAACTCCACCACAACAGAGGGACCTGTCTGAGTGAACTCATTCTGGCAAACCTTTACGAATCTATCAGTGAAGGGGCTTCTCGACTGAAGAATGTGGACGCTCAAGGTCCTATGCATTTGAGCGGTCCTCTTTGGCTACTTCAACTATGGCTCAATGCTACATTTGAGGCTAGCCTCCCCAGAAAAGGCATAGTCGATGAAGCTTCCGCTGAGATCAGGGAGAGGAGCGTCGAAGGGACATGCCTGGCTAAGCTCACTCCTAACGATGATGGTGAAAACCTTCAGAGGGCTTTCACCAGTTATATAATGATGTTCGCCAAACGCTATGAATTTACTCCTAGCATGGCACCCTTTGTTCGACGAAGCCATGGCCCTGAGTGGTTTCAAAGGCCATTTCCAAATCCTCTCCAACCCCTTGATCCAGAGTCTGTTGCCATCTGGGAAGCCTTTTTGATTCCTAGATTTATTGTCCACAGGCTGAACCTAGGGAGAGGTTTATCAGCGTTGATTGCCTACCAACCCAACTTGGTTTCTCGACAATTTGGGCTGGCCCAGAGTTTCCCTCAGTGCCTATATGAGAAAAAGGGTCAAGTGATTTTTCACACCGCCTACCTCGACGAGGAGAACATCTCTGAAGCACTCAACATCAGGAACGAAAAAAGAAGCATCCTCTCCCCTGTGTTTTTCGAACCTTCCTTTTTATGCACTTCATCCTTCCACCAATGGTGGTTGAAGCATTATAATGAGCACTTCCTTGATGCGACTACGTTTTCTTCGTTACTTGACTAAGCTTTCCTCCATGTGCAGGACAAGACGAAAAAAAGTAAGTTCACTCACATCGAAGAAATACAGGCTTTTCAAAAATACTTCGAAACTATCTATCGACCAGATGATCTTAGTCGAACCATTCATGAGGCTGCTGGTACTCTAAAGAGAAAATTTCTAGAAAAGCTGGATCAACTAAAAATTCCTCCCAACGTCCCTCGTGAGAAAAGTTATGAGGTAGCTTTTAAACTTTTTTCCCCAAAGTTCCCCCGACTGCCTAATGCTGATTTTGGAGTGGCGCTTACCCCTCCATTTCCAGATTGGTTTGTCTGTGGGGAGCATTTAAAGCTTCTTCGACAGCAGTCTCAGCCAAAAGCCCAACGAGTGGTTTCGACTAAGCATACGTTAGACAGTTTTAAAGGGCACCTTCATATAGGAATTCAGGACGTTCATGTCGAATCTGAAATATATGAAGGTTTGAGATCCTTACTCCATGGCTTTATGACTAGTCATGTAATCATTAATTTGTAACAATTGTGTGCTATCTTTCAGCTGTGTCTAGGAAAGCTGCTTCGACTAGAGCTTCCACCTTGCAAAGTGGCAAAGACCAAGGGAGTACACAGGTATACTTTGTACCTTTTGTTTTTACTTATACTCTATGAATTTCTTCCTTATTTTCACCGCCTTTTCAGACTGGTCGAAGGCCTCTAACACCTTCCAAGAAAGGTAAGAAGGATACCCCAGCTGTGGTGACAGTTTCAGAAGCCTCAGATGAATCTCTTGAAGAGGTTCTCATGAGGAAAAGGAAAAAACCCACAAAGGCCTCTGGACCTGCTGGCCCACCCCCTTCGAAGGTGGCCAAAATACTCGAAAAGGCATCCACCACAAGTGGTGTCGAGAAGGAACCCTCCAAGGTAGCCTTGAGAACCCCTCTTGGTGACCATGGGGTTGAAGAATCAAGTCTTGCGGTTGAACAAACTCAGGTATACACACCATTACCTTTTCTATTATGCTTGACGTCCTCCGCCTATTATTTCATTCTCATTATCTCCACTTGTGTTCTTCTGGCATCCATCATAAAAAATCCGGATCCTCGACCAACTCCAAGCAACTTTGCCGCCACCACACTTGACGAATCCGTTCCTCACCCAACTTCAGAAAGCCTTACTACCACGCTCCTCAACAGCCAAGGTGAGCCAACTTATTACCCATCTTCTGATATTGGCTCTGGTTTAGTGAGATTAATCAACCTATTCCACACGTTACAACAGCTAATGCAGCACCAGTTCCAACTCCAACTCAGCACGCACAAGCAGAGGGAGCTAACTCTGATGAGGATGGCGCTTCAAGCCCACGACTTATTAATCAGGGTACCTCCATGGATAAGGGCCAGATGGTTGAAGACGAAAGGCGTGAACCTGAGATCCAAACACACAACGCCACTCTTGATCAAACCACACTGACTGATCAGCAGGAGAATGTGCAACCAGCTGCGGATGAATCTGATGAGGAAATGGGAGGAGAAAAAGATGAAGAGGAAGTGGGATCATCAGAGGAGGAAGCAGAACAAGCTGAGCCTCGCCCCCACCACACTCCTTCGCCTATGGTCGCTCCACTATCTGGGGACTCACTGATAGCGCTCAAGTGGTCGAACCCACATGAGTTTGCCAAATTAATTCTTGAGCAAAGGCACGGTTCTTCCTCTGTTTCTTCGACCTCAGCACCAAATGACTTCACCCAATCAATTCTCCAAGCCATCAAGAAATTTTTTTTCAAAGGGGATATTTACAAAATTCTGGCCTCAGATCCAACTGCAACTGCTTACTTGAAGGACACCCTTGCAAAGATTGAGCTCACTACCCTCAATCCAGATGTCTCTGGTTTTCTGATAGAGCTAACTACCGTGGTAAACCAAATAGCTGCAGAGATAAAACTGCTTCCTTCGATCAAGGATACCATCGAGAGAACATCTGACTGTGAGAGTGCAGCCTGGTGTAGCGCACAAGAGGCGTATGAAGAGATCCAACGTATGGAGGCTGATCAAAAGAAAAAGCAAGACGAGATAGCCTCCAACACGAAGGACATTGAAGCATGGAAGCAACAGATCACAGAGCTACAAGCTAAAATTGCAAATGCTGAAAACCGCAACCGTGATCTGCGCCAACTCGACGACACTGAGATAGCTGAAGAGACGAAGCATGCTATTGACCATATTGAGGCGGCCCAAAGATACGAGAACGAGCTCGCAGGAGCAAAACTTGACGAATCTTTGTGCAGCGCTCGTCTCAAATATCACATAGAGTCTTTTTCTCAGTTGGCGTCGAGGCTTCCCTTCTGATACCTTCGACACCTTTATTTCATTTGTCTAATCATCACTTGTTTCTTGGCCTTTTCAGGCTTTTTTTGTAATGACAATTTTATGCCTGTTAGCACTGATTTAATTTATCATTATTATTCTGCCTTTAACTGCTTTCGACCTATATTGCATGATGATGTTCTCTATTGTTATTTTTACCAGTCAAACTCGCAATTAAAGCGTTTTATCTTTTTCTTGGAAAGTCACCCTTCCAGCTTTAAATTCCAAGGAATAAGCTTCTAGCTTTAAAGTGACACTTATAGCATAGCCCTCAGGCCTATTTCCAAGAATCACTCACCTATTTCCACCGTTTGGCTGGCCAATCCAATCAGCCCTTAGCCTCTATAAATCTCTTCCATCTGACCATGTTTTGCGTAGAAGCAACCATGAATACTTCAGAGAAACCTCCAACTAAGAAGATGGCTGGAAAGGCCAAGGCAACTGAGGAAACAAAGAAAGTAGAGGCGCCTCAACAACCCAATGCCTCCATTGGAGCAGCCTGTTTAGCCAAGAAGAAGGAAACCAAAATGAAGATCTCCAAGAAAGGGCGCTCCAGCACCCAAGAATCTGATGATGAGCCAGATGCAGATTATATGGAATTCCTCAAATCCATAGATTGAAGAGATTATGAATAACCTTACCTTGAGAAAGAAAAAATGTTGTACTATTTTCTCTTTGCTTTGTATGCCATATTAGCCTGACTCGGCCTATTTTGGCTTTCTTTTATCAAATAAAGCTTATGTTTTTATATGAATCTCCTGCAGCATAGGCTTATATTTTTTCAAATACTTGCCATTTACTTTCAAGATTCTTTTATCTCTGTCTAATTCTTCCACTTCATAAGCTTCATTAGAGAACACTTGTATGACTTGGAATGATCCTTCCCACTTAGGGGACCACTTGCCCAATGTTCTATCTTTTCAATCCGTGGGCAAAATCACCTTCCAAACCAATTCCCCACATGCAAAAGTTTTAGATTTAACCTTTTTGTTGTAGGACTCTTCGACCCTCTTCTTTTGTCTTCTCAGCAACTCCAAGGCTCTAAGCCTTTCTTCATCCAAATCCACTAATTCATTCATCATCATTTCCCAATAATTCTCAGAGGGAATTTCATGATGTCTTTGAACTCTTACAGACTGTAGATAAATCTCAACAGGTAATACTGCATCATGACCAAAAGTGAGTCGAAATGGGGTAGTGTTGGTAGCCTCTTTGGGGGATGTTCGACACGCCCAAAGAATTTGGTCTAACGTCTTGTGCCAATTTCTAGGCCTTTTCCCCACATATTTCTTGATTAGTCCAATCACTATCTTATTGGCCGCTTCGACTTGCCCATTGGCCTGAGCATAATACGGTGTAGAAGTTAATAACTTAAAACCTATCTCTTTGGCAAATTCCTGCATCTTTCGACCAGTGAACACGGATCCCTGATCTGTAGTAATTATTTCAGGAATACCAAATCTATAAATAATGTGACTTTGGATGAACTCAATAACATCTTCCTGACCTATATTCACCAGTGGTATTGCCTCAATCCACTTGGTGAAATAATCAATTCCCACCAAAATATATCTCTGGTTCTTTGAAGATGCTGGTCGAATCTCTCCCACTATATCCAAAGCCCATCCTCTGAAAGGCCATGGTTTCACTATAAAATGTAATTCACTTGCAGGGATGTGATGTATGCCAGCATGAATTTGACATTCTTGGCACCCTTTAACAAATTCTATGCAATCCTTCAGCATAGTGGGCCAATACATGCCTTGTCGAAACAACAACCATTTCATCTTCTGGCCAACTTGGTGTGCTCCACATGCCCCACTATGTACTGTCGAAAGTGCCAAATATGCCTCTGCCTCACTAAGGCATTTCAATAAGACTCCCTCAGGGGTCTTTTTAAACAATTCATTACTCATCAGCACATAGCTCAAAGCTTGATACCTGACTTTCCGTTCTGTCGAAGCCGTTGGGTTTCGCAAATACTCAACTATGGGCCTTCTCCAATCTCCATCTGTTAAATTATCTATGGCAAAAATTTCAAAATTTTCGCCATCTATACACCCAAGCTTAGTTATTTCTAAGTCTGATGGACATAATCCAACAGCCACCACCTTACCTCTTGCCTCAATTACTTCTTGAAGGTTCTCTTTCGACACCTTGTATCCAGAAGCAATTTGGGCCAAGTCGTTAGCAACTTGATTTTCTATTCTAGGTATGTGTTGAATGGCCACTACCTCAAATTTCTTTAATAATCTATTGGCTATCACAAAGTACATAATGAGATTTTCTTTAACACATTTATACTCCTTTGTGATTTGTTTTATAACCAATTCTGAATCTCCCATTATTTCGACTCTAGTTGCCCCCAATTCTAACAAAATTTCAAGGCCAGCAATTAATGCTTCATATTCAGCCTCATTGTTAGAACAAGGACCTTCGACCTTGTACTTGAATTTTGTTGGAATTTTTTCAGGAGAAATAATGTATATTCCTACTCCTGTTCCATTTTTATGACTTGATCCGTCAAAGTATAATTTCCAAGATCTTAATTCGACGTAATTCAAATCATTTTCATTTATGGAATGGTCAACTATGAAGTCTGCAACTATTTGCCCTTTCACAGCTTTTAAAGGTTGATATGTTAAGGAAAATTCTGTCAATGCTAATGCCCATTTGCCAATTCGACTGTGCAAAATGGGTTTAGATAACATATGTTTTACAACATCAAAATGAGACGAAACATACACATCAACAGGTTTTATATATTGCTTTAATTTAGTACAAGAGAAATACAAGCATAAACATAACTTTTCAATCATGTTATACCTAGTTTCTGCATCATTTAAAACTCGACTAAGGTAATAAATGGCTCTTTCGACTCCATTTTCATCCTCTTGAGCTAACATGCTCCCTAGAGTTTTATCTGCTGCAGCTATGTACAATCTCATACTTTTGTTTCTACAAGGTGGTGAAAGAATTGGAGGGTGGCTTAGGTACTCCTTGATCTTGTCGAAGGCTTCCTGCTGCGATTGCCCCCACTCGAAACCATCTTTGTTAAAACGAAGCAATGGCGAAAAAGCTTGTGTTTTTCCACTCAGGTTAGATATAAACCTTCTTAAGAAGTTGATTTTACCCAACAACGACTGCAACTCCTTTTTGGTTGATGGTGCTTTCGCCTCCATTATGGCTTTGGTTTTATTCTGATTTATTTCAATCCCTTTCTTGTGGACCACAAAGCCTAAGAAATCCCCTGCCTGCACACAAAAAGCACATTTAAGAGGATTCATTTTAAGACCATATTTTCTCATCCTTTCAAAGGATTGTCGAAGATGGTCAATGTGACTATTCCCAGAAATAGATTTTATAACAATATCATCAATATAAATTTGCATGAATGTGTCTATAAAATCGTGGAAAATTGAATTCATTGCCCTTTGATAAGTAGCACCAACATTCTTGAGACCAAAAGGCATCACTACCCACTCATAGGTGCCTAAGGCTCCAGGGCATCTGAAAGCAGTTTTATGAACATCTTCCTCAGCAATGAATATTTGGTTATAGCCAGAATATCCATCCAGCATACTAAGGTATTCATGTCCTGCTGCAGAATCTATTAACATTTCTGCTACTGGCATTGAATATTCATCTTTGGGAGTTGCAGAGTTTAAATCCCTAAAATCGATGCACATTCTCAAAGACCCATTCTTTTTAATAACAGGTACTATATTAGCCAACCATTCGACATACCTTGTAGTGCGAATGAATTTGCAACGAAGCAGTCTTTCAACTTCCTTTTTGATCTTTGATAGTATTTTTGGTGCAAACCGTCTTGGATTTTGCTTGACTGGTTTTTTCCCAGGCGTCATAAGCAACTTGTGTTCGACTAACTCCCTGCTCAGACCAGGCATCTCATCATAATCCCAAGCGAAACAGTCTTTGAATTCTTTCAACAGCTGGACTACTTCGACTTTTAACTGGGGATCAAGATTGGCACTGATGTAAGTAGGCCTTTTGGTTGCCCCCTCACTGAGATCCACTTCTTCCAAAGGATCTTGTGCTAGCATTTTTATATTGTTTGCCAACGGATCCTTTTCAAATCCCAAAGGCTCATCTTCATAGATAGCGTCGAGCCTCTGGCTTTGCCCTCCAGTTTCAACCTTGTCTGGTGGTTTTGGGTCGAAGTCCTTGCCAGGACCTTCTTGATACACTTCAGAAATGGCTTCACCAGCCATATAATCATTGGCGGCTTCCAAAGCCGCTTGCAGTTTTGTTTCGGCCACATAGGCCGAAATTCTTTTCATAGCATCGAACTCAGTCATGATCACTGAATTCATCTCCCCACCCTGTGGGCTCTATTGGAGGTGTGCCTAGGCATGGCAATCTTCCTCCTGGTACCTCCCTGTCCCATCTGAAACCTTCTACAGGGTGTAAGTACAACGAATAAAACGTTTCCTCGTCAGGTGTAAACTCAAAATTAGCTGGAGGACATGGAGCAATGTTCGCCAGATGTTTCTCAAATTGCCTACTGTCCACATGATTAACAGGCACCTTGAAGTACCCTTGATCAGCTTCAATGTTTTCCACTATCCCATCTGGTCTCCAGATTGTGATTCTCTGGTGCATAGATGAGGGTACTGCTCCTATCCCATGAATCCACTCCCTTCCTAAGAGTAGATTATAGTTAGCCTTTGTTTCGACGACCATGAACACTGTTGGTCTGGTAATAGTTCCCATAGTGAGATCTACTTGAATCACTTCCAGAGTAGAACCAACTTTGCCTTCATAGTTCGACAGAACCATGTTGTGGGGTTTAGTATCAATTTCAAATTTTCCAATCTTGCTCAACAGAAATCTTGGCATCAAATTAACAGTCGCACCACAGTCTACCAAAATCTTGTTGACAGGAACGTTCTCCACTTTTCCAGTAATATAAAGAGGCTTCAAGTGACCCTTCATTGCCTCCGTGGGACGCTCAAAGAAAGCATTATGTTCTTCGACGCACCCATTGTTCATGATGTAATAACACACAGGCTTGTGTGCCATCATTTCCAACTCAGCAGTTTGGTCTAAGTCTTCGATCTCTGAGACTTGACCAAATTCTCTTGGCATTACTGACACCACATTTACCAAAATGTCTAGGGAAGCTGCTGACTCATTGTCGAAGTTATCAGTCATATCATCATCCTCTTCGACCTTCTTTTCTGGCTGAATAGTAAACAACTTTCGTCGTATGGGCAGTTTCTCCATTGCCCCAGCCACATTGGTGCTTGACTCCCCTTGCACCTGAGCCTCCCTAACAGCTTTTCGCCTGCGCTTCTCTCTTCGTCATTGCGATCTAGACATTGGGTTTTTACCCTTGTAATTCTGCAAAATGTATGCTGATTTGTTTGTGGTGCGATTCTCCTTCCTGTACTCAAATAACGCACCTCTTTCCACATCGAACTTCTCCCACTTTTTCTTCTGTCCTCTTCCTTCGACAGGTTTGATCCAACTACCTGTTGGTGCGTTCGCCGCTGGCTTGAACGTACCTGGCTTAATTCCTGGTGTTTGGTTTTTTAGCCCTGTCGAAAGTCGCCTATGGTCAAAACCTCGGTGCCCCTTGCCCACCTTCTGCCCCCAGTGTTCGCCAGTCTTCTTAACACCTTCAAGCTTGTGGGCAGCCTTTTCATCAAAAATGGCGCTGCACCTGGGACACAACATTACTCCAGAGTCTTTTTTCTGGCAACGATGTAAGAAGTCCACAATTGTCTCTTCTGGCTTAGGATAAGCCATTTTGTCGAGTTTCTCTTGCTCATCTACCTTACTCAATGGTTCATCCTTTCGATCAATAATTTCGACCATGTTGACATCCATTCTGTCCTTCAGGCGCATCTTGGAGAAGCTGGCTTCCAGACTTTCAGTGGTCTTTGCCAAGCAGCCACCACCTACTGCTGCTTTTGCAGCTCTTTGGGAAGCTTTTTCCCAAGCAGCTTTCTCAGCCTCTACCATCTCCGCAGCATTAACTCTCTCGACATCAGGAGATGTCTTGTAAAAAGTTTCAGCAGCCATACAGATCCAATTTTCCACCAGACAACCATCCATGTCCAGCATCTCTCCAACCAAGAGCATGTCATCTTCCAATTCCTTAACAACTTGAACTTTGGGGGCATTTCTACCCATAGCCTCATTGGTGTTGATACTATCTGAACTAGAATCAGACTCCTCAGCCAACTCGACCATATTAATGCCTTCATTGACAGTTATCTTCCACCCACTCACGGTTACATCAAAAACCTTAGCAGCATTATCCATTTCCACAAACTTATCAGCAGTTTCTTTAGTCACCAACATCATACTGGTGCCATCAACATTTAGGCCACTTGTAGCCTTACTAGAACCTTCAATCTTCACAGCACTGATGGCGAAGTCTTCAGTAACTTCTACCATGTTGACTGACTCGTCGAATCCCCCTGTGGCTTCCACCATCTGAACCTCAAGAGGCTCTGTATAGTTGGCCTTTGCAACTTGCAACAGGTCAGAGTCAATCTTCATCTGGGCTTTGCCTTTTTCCCCAAACTTTAGCCTTCCTTCCTGGATAGCGTTTTGCACCAGATCCCTGAAAAGAAAACATTGAGAAGTTTTATGACCCAAAAAATTATGGTACTTACAAAAACCTCTTTTCTTTCTTTGTTCTAAAGGTGGCGTTTTAGCACCAGCAGGCACTATCATTTGCCCATCTTTAACTAACAAATCAAAAATTTCGTCACATTTAGTGACGTCGAAAGTATATGTTTTCTTAGGGAATTTGTCGTTAGATTCGACAAGATTTTTTCCTTCTGAAGGAGCTAATAATTTGCAAGCGTAAGGTGGTCCCTGCTTTAACTCAGCAACGTCAACCTCATTTTCGTCGAAACAAGATGGCTCACCATACAGACTCTCCACATCTTCCTTGCATTCGACAAACGCTACTTTTTTACCCCTACTAAATTTGGCTTTTTCTTCTTTTAGCCTCTCTAGCTGTCGAACCCTATCAACCAGCTGGGCCATATCTCTAAGATATTGGGTATCTAATTTCTTCCTAATGGAATAATCAAGACCCCCAGCAGCTATTTCGACCAACTCATGTTCTGGAACTTGTGTAAAGCACATGGCTTTAAGAAGTCGAAACCTATTCAGGTAATCATCAATTGGCTCAGTGACCTTGCGCTTGATGCTAGCCAGTTCTTTCAAACCAATTTTAGTTTGCCCCATGTAGAACTGTTCATGAAACAAACGTTCTAATTGGGTCCAATTGTATATGGAATTTGGAGGCAACGTAGTAAACCATGTGAAGGCATTCTTGGTAAGGGAACTTGGGAAGTATTTGATCCTAAGGCTTTCGTCAGCAGCAATCTCGCCCGCTTCGATCAAATATCTAGCCACATGTTCGACAGTAGACTCAGTAGTATCTCCTGAAAATTTGCTGAACTTTGGAACCTTCATCCTAGGGGGAAGTTCTGCTTGAAGAATGTAGTCCACTATAGGTGATGTATAATTTGGCCTGGTGAAGCCAAAATTCATCCCATTCCTAGTCATTATCCTTTCGACCATGGCTGCAAGATTATTTTCTTCTGCTTGATTCTGGTGTCGAACCTGCCTAAGTAATTGGTCTGCGTTTTGGTTCTTGTTCACCATCACTACTGGTTCTACCTCCATCTGGTATGGCATCTGGTTTCTTGGTGGTTCGACTCTGAAATGGTCAACCATCTCTTGATCCTCCAGGTTAGCCTCAGGTATCTGACGTTGATGACGCCTTGGGATATCTTCGACCACCGTCGCTCTTCGCTCTACTACTGGCACTCCCATGAAATCAGCCATGCGTGCCACTTGTGCAGCCAGTTGTTGGTTAGTTTGAGTTGTATTTTGAATCAAAGGTTGAAAAACTTCTCCCATTGTCTGAGACAACGTATGTACCATTTGCATGTTACTTTCATCCATCTGCTGTCTCAAATAATTTATGGATGTATTTGTAAGGCTAGGGGTTTGAACAGAGTAACCAACGCCTATACTCTAATTGTTTCGTCCTCCTGATCCTGACCCTTGTAGTGGCGAAGACACAACAGTTTCTAAAAATACAGGTGGAGCATTCTGCAGGTTTTGCATCATTGATGTAGGCATACCATAGGGTTGACTCCTTGACCCTGGATGTGGGAAACCTGGTGGAGGAACGTGCCTGTACATTGTATTTCCTCCTGGGGATGTTGGCGAATTAGAACTTTATGGTCCTATATATTCCAACACAGGTTGAGTATATGATTTTGTATATGCTGATCCTGGCTCCGACACCACTAACGGAAGTGACGCCGGTCCTCCTATCGAAGACACTGGTGATGGAGTGCTTTGAGTCCCAATACTGCTACTGGACTGAGTGTTTGAAATACTCCCTTGAGGATCAACTTGTTGATTGGCATTAGTTGCCATCTTCTTAGTATATCTTCTATTTGGTATCTCTTCGTTTGCTGTGGCTAACTTCCCACTCCTCAATAACATGCAACGAAAACACTTCTTCCCCAAGAGAGATAAGGCTGACAAAAAGGTTCGACTTAGCACTGGGTCCCACTGGGCGTGCCAATTTGTTTACTGTGAATTTTGGTAAACAACCTCTGATCTATCAGTCTAAACGCAAATTGATTTAACTTGCAGGATCGATCACACAAATCCTAGGACACGTGCTAAGTTTGAGAGACAAGTGTAACTTAAAGAAAATGTAAACTGAACTCCACGTTCGACAATGCTGAAAATAAAATCTAACTGAACTCCACGTTCGACTACAGGCAATAAAGTAAAGTGAGAACTTGAAATTTAAAGTAATGCAAGTAAAGGGTGCAAAAATTAAAGGCGTCGAATGGGTAAAAGCTTTGAAAGTAAAATGCAACGAACTCCGCGTTCTTGGAAAGTAAAGGCTGGGGAAGTAAAAGTGCTGTCGAAGGTAAGGTGCTGGAAAGTAAAAGACTTTGAAAATAAATGCAGTTGATTTAAAGGAGAACTTCACGTTCTTGAAAATGAAAGGCTTTGAAAAGTAAAGGTTTGAAGATTAAATGCTTGAACGTAGAATGCAGTCGAAAGTAAAACGCAGAAAACTTAAATGACTTTGAACATAAATTTGACATGGAAGATAAATTTCAAGAAACTGTAAAGGCATGGAAAGTAAACATGCTGAAGATAAATTAGATTAATGAAGACAATGGTGTTACATTACGTACATTCTCACGAACTCGTTTCTCTACACGCGGGTACTTTGAGTTTCTTAGAGTAACTTGTACAAAAATATGAACACACCATTTACATAGAACCAACTCCTATTTATAGTGCTAGGAAATAACTACTCAGTGGTGGTTACTGCTTCGAACGTGTGGATTTTGGCGCCCTCCCCTTAATCTCAACTGTTCCCACGTCCACAACTGCTCTTATTTAAATTTCAAATATTGGAAATTCCCTCCAATCTTAACATAACCACTGCAGCGCTACATTCTCACGGTCGAAGAACCCTTTCCATACTTAGCCATTTTTTAAGGTTTCTCCACATTTATTCGACTCAGGCCTCTCAAAAGTTAGGTCGAAGCCTTCTTTAATATTAAAAATAATTTTTTAACATTAACATAACTTTGACTTTGTCTGGCGTCGAAATTGAGGGTTAACAGACGCGATTGATGTTCTTTCGATGTTTAACAGTCAAAAGAAATTGTCATCTTTATTAAAAATCAGAAAAAGTTTTAACAAGTAAATTCATTTTTGTTTCATTTCAAGAATCGTTAATCATGTTAACAACGTCGTTCTGTAAAGCTAAAACAAATAAGAATTACAAACAAAAGCACAAGGGCTCAAATTTTATTGATAAGATGGAGATCAGCCAAACGCGTGATTCCAAAGAGTATATACAAAGTTTGAAAATGGTAATTTACAGGGAAAAGGGCTACGTTGAAACATAACGACCACTGTCCTTCTACCAACTTTGAATTCGGAGCATCCTGAGCTTCTGTCGAAGATGACCTTGATTGGAGTTTTCCTCTGATGGATGATGTAACTGCTGCTGCTGAGGGACTTGCCTCTGTTGAACATAGTTACTTGCCATTATCCCTAATTTTTGCCTGGATTGTACTATGAGATTTCCAATCCACCGGGATGATTTTTTCATGTCTCTAATTTTTGCCTGGACCGCCCTTTCGGGTTTTCAATCCACCGAGACAGTTTTTTTAGGCGAAGTATTTCTTGACTACATCAACATTCGTGGGGTAGGCAAATTCCTCTCCGTCCATGGTTGCAAGTCTTAAGGCACCGCCTGAGAAAGCTTTCGTGACCACATAGGGGCCATTATAATTCGGAGTCCATTTGCCTCGCGAATCAGTGAGAAAAGATTGTATCTTCTTGAGCACAAGGTCTCCTTTCCTGAAGATGCGAGGTCGGACCTTTTTGTCAAACGCCTTCTTCATTCTCTGTTGATACAACTGACCGTGGCATAGTGCCGTGATTCGCTTCTCTTCGATCATATTCAATTCGTCGTGTCGGCTTTGACACCATTCAGATTCGGTGAGCTTAGCTTCCATCAATACCCTGATTGATGGGATCTCTATTTCCATGGGGAGCACTGCCTCCATGCCATATACTAGAGAGAAAGGGGTTGCCCTTGTCGAAATGCGGACAGATGTGCGATAACCGTGAAGAGCAAAGGGTAGCATCTCGTGCCAATCTTTGTAGGTTACAACCATCTTTTGAACGATCTTCTTGACGTTCTTGTTAGCCGCTTCTACCGCTCCGTTCATCTTGGGTCGGTAGGGAGATGAGTTATGGTGTTCGATCTTGAACTCTGCACACAACTCTTTCATCATCTTATTGTTCAAGTTAGACCCATTATCAGTAATGATCTGGCTCGGAACACCATAACGGCAGATGATATTGTTTTTGATAAATCGGACCACCACTTGTCGGGTTACATTAACGAATGACGCTGCTTCGACCCACTTGGTGAAGTAGTCAATGGCTACCAGGATGAACCGATGTCCATTTGAAGCCTTAGGTTCGATCAAGCCAATCATGTCGATTCCCCATATGGAAAAAGGCCATGGGGAAGAAAGAACTTTGAGATGTGATGGCGGTACATGAATTTTGTCGGAGTATATCTGACACTTATGACACCTCCTCATGTACTTGTAGCAGTCGGATTCCATGGTCAACCAATAGTACCCTGCTCTTAGAATTTTTCTCGCCATTGTGTGTCCGTTGGCATGAGTGCCAAAGGATCCTTCATGAATTTCTTTCATAAGCATGTCTGCTTCTGGTCTGTCTACGCATCGAAGCAAGACCATGTCAAAATTTCTCTTATAGAGAGTGTCACCGCTCAGGAAGAAGTTTCCAGCCAATCTTCTGAGGGTCTTTCTATCTTTCCTGGATACCCCAGGTGGGTACTCTTGTTTCTGAAGGAAGTATTTGATATCGTGATACCAAGGTTTGTCGTCTATGACTGCTTTAATCGTGAAGATGTAAGCGGGCCGTTCAAGGCGCATGATGTCAATCTTAGGTATGTCATTCCATTGACCTACACTAATCATGGAAGAGATAGTGGCTAATGCATCAGCCATGTGATTCTCATCACGAGGAATGTGATGAAACTCAACTCTATTGAAGAAAGGTAGCAACCTTCTTGCATAGTCTTTGTAAGGAATCAATCCTGATTGGTATGTGTTCCAATCTCCTTTTATCTGATTAATAACCAAAGCTGAATCACCGTATACGTCCAAATTTTTGATCCTTAAATCAATCGCTTCTTCGAGACCCATAATACAAGCTTCGTATTCGGCCTCGTTGTTCATACATTTGAACGTAAGTCTGGCAGTGAAAGGAATGTGGGTACCCTGAGGGGTAACAATGATTGCCCCAATTCCGTTTCCGTAATGATTAAATGCTCCGTCAAAGATAAGTCCCCACTGGGAACCTGGTTCTGGCCCTTCACTGGGTAGCGGTTCATCGCAGTCTTTCATTTTTAGATACATGACATCTTCGTCTGGGAAGTTAAACCCAATTGATTCTTGATCGCCAATCGGTTGATGAACCAAATGATCGGCTAAAATACTTCCCTTAACGGCTTTCTGAGCGTGGTACTCTATGTCATATTCTGATAACAGCATCTGCCAACGGGCAATTCTTCCCGTAAGAGCAGGTTTTTCAAAAACGTACTTGATTGGATCCATTTCTGAGATTAACCAAGTAGTATGACAAATCATGTATTGGCGAAGACGTTTGGCTGCCCAAGCCAAAACGCAGCAAGTTTTCTCGAGCATCGTGTACCGAGTTTCGCAGTCAGTGAATTTCTTGCTTAGATAGTAGATGGCATACTCTTTCCTCTTTGTTTCGTCTTGTTGGCCAAACACGCAACCCATTGAGTCCTCTAGAACTGTGAGGTAAATGATCAGTGGTCTTCCTTCCACTGGAGGTGATAGAATCTGAGGATTCAACAGATATTCCTTAATACTGTCGAAGGCAGTTTGACAATCTTCTGACCAAACGCAATCCTGGTTCTTTTTCAGTAATTTGAAGATCGACGCACAAGTGGCAGTCATAAGGAATATGAATCTGGAGATGTAGTTAAAACGTCCCAGGAATCCCCTGACTTGTTTTTCAGTTTTCGGAGAAGGCATTTCTTGAATGGCCTTGACCTTGTCAGGATCAACCTCAATTCCTTTCTGGCTGACGATGAACCCTAGTAGTTTCCCTGAACGGACACCGAAGGTGCATTTGTTAGGATTCAAGCGGAGCTTGAATTTTCTTAGATGTTCGAACAATTTTGACAGATGTTCAACGTGCTCACTCTCTGTTTTTGATTTTGCAATCATATCATCGACAAATACCTCGATTTCCTTGTGTATCATGTCATGAAACAGAGTAGTCATGGCCCTTTGATAGGTTGCCCCGGCATTCTTCAAACCAAACGGCATTACCTTGTAACAAAAGGTGCCCCAGGGGGTAATGAACGAAGTTTTCTCCATGTCTTTCGGCGCCATTTTGATCTGGTTATAGCCCGAGAATCCATCCATGAAGGAGAAAACTTTGAACTTTGCTGTACTGTCTACCATCATGTCAATGTGTGGTAAAGGAAAGTCGTCCTTTGGACTAGCCTTGTTCAGATCTCTGTAATCGACACACATTCTGACCTTACCGTCCTTTTTCAGAACGGGTACGATGTTGGCTAACCATTGAGGATATTCTGATGTGGCGAGGAAGCCTGCGTCAACCTGTTTCTGTACTTCTTCTTTGATTTTGATAGCCATGTTCGGGTGAGTTCGTCTCAACCTTTGTTTTACTGGTGGACATTCCGTTCTTAATGGTAGGTGATGTTCCACGATGCTGGTATCCAACCCTGGCATATCCTGATAGGACCAAGCGAATACATCGGGAAATTCTCTGAGAAGCTTTATCAAACCCTCTCTGGCAGCTGGATTGAGCAGTGCCCCAATCCTGATTTCTTTTCTCTCTTTTTCCGAACCCAAGTTTACCGTTTCCAACGACTCTTTGTGAGGTTCAATGGACCTTTCCTCTTGTCTGAGTAGTCGGGAGATCTCTTCTGGAATTTCGTTGTCAACTTCTTCTTCAGCCCCAAATACCGGGAACTCAAAGTTGGGAGAAGGCATCGGATCGTATGTTTCAACTGGGTTTAAAACAAGCAATCTGCATGACGTGATGATTCGTGTTTAGAAGAGATAGAGAAAATACAAGTGTGTGCAGTGTTTTTATTTTACTGTTTGTTTTTATTTTTACATGTTTTTTAGGATTACCATTTTCTGAAAAAGCAAAAAGAGAAAACAGCAATTAATGCGGAAATTACAGAACGACGTTATTTTATTAATGAACAAGTCGAATCTTGAAACTATAGCCCTATAAAACAAAACTCTGTAGCTTCGGGCAAAGCGAAGAGGGAAATTTATAGAAAGCGAGCCCTATCAAAACATCCGTTTCACCTGGGCAGGGTGAAAGGTTAAAAGACGGCAATTACTTTGACTGATGAACGACCTTCGGAACCTCGACGGCAACCCATTGGCGGCGAACTCCTCGGTGAATCACAAAGTCTGGCACCTTCCTTGATTTGTCTTCAAAAATAACGCTGATTTCTGGTGGAGCAGGATCATTGGAATCTGTCTCCCAAGCAGAATTATCGTAGGAGGATTCCTCTGTTGCATTTTGCATAGCATTTGTGCTCTCAGCTGTATCTCCCCATCCAGTCGGCTGGATGTCTTCGAGCCTGATACGAGAGCTTTCGGGAGCGGTGTACTTGACCTTGAAGTCGTATTTTCCACTCGGTTGTCCCAAGGTGTCCCACACTTCTTTGGAACTGGAGGAGTCATCCCTCTCGATGACATTGACCTCGGGAAATGCATAGTTAATGAATTCTAGTCCTGCAAACATTGCAAATTCATTGTCGTGTTGAGTAGTTTCAGGATGACCTAAGTGTTGATCCCATGACATGGTGGGGACACAGGTATTCTGTTCAGTGATGCTCAGCTGAGTTTCATTACTCGGCTGACTTTCTTGCCCCAAGTCTCCTGGATAAGGTTGCCACATTGGTAGACAATCCATTGGGCCATAGTAATTGTGGTCAAAGTTGTCTTTCATTGGAGTGTCTTCCTCTAATGAATTCGGCGGAGCACGACATCCTTCCGGATCACAATCTCCATATATCATTTCGACGTCTGACCTTGGTATAAATCTCGGACTTTCTGTAGGAAAGCAAAAAGGCATAGGCACCTCTTCTTGAGACATATAACCGTCCTCGTTAAGATAGGACTTCCATTCTTCATCTGTGTCAGAGGGATCTTCCTCATTGATAGCATGAACTGTCTGAGACACTGGGTGAAGGAAACCTCCACTGTGGAAGAAATCCTGAATGGGATGAAGACTTTCATCGTTAGCAGCTGTCCGGGTACAGGTTGCAGAAAAACCAAGACCCTTCTTTGTTTTATTGTCAATAGGAATGACAAGCTGTCCCCATCCGGTTGTATCGGTACTCCCGACCGCTTTGATAACATCTTTGTATGAGGAAATCGAGGTTCCTCCTTTGAAAAGATTGTCCTTGCTCACCGATAGTGCTTGGAACTGAGTTCTAATAACCTCCTCGGGTTCTATACCAGTAGATGATGATAAGTTGCTTACAAGCAAGGCTTGTTCCCCACAAACCGTGACAAGTTGATCGTTCTTGACGAACTTTAGCTTTTGGTGGAGGGTTGAAGTGACCGGCCCAGCCTGGTGTATCCAAGGTCTTCCTAATAAACAACTGTATGTTGCCCGGATGTCCATGACCTGGAAAGTGACTTGGAAAGTGTGAGGACCGATAGTTATGGGAAGATCAACTTCACCGATAACTATTTTTCTGGATCCGTCGAATGCTTTGACGACGACCTCGCTGATTCTCATCGGAGGGCCTTTGAATGATAATTGCATCAAAGTGGACTTCGGCATAACATTCAGGGCTGACCCTGTGTCTACCAGTACACTGGCTAAAGCATCGTCCTGGCAGTTAACTGTGATATTGAGCGCCATGTTATGACGGCGACCCTCTTCAGGTAACTCCTCATCACTAAATCCTAAATTGTTGCAAGAAGTGATGTTAGAGACAATACTATCGAACTGTCTGATTGTTACATCCTGTTCCACAAAGACTTGCTCCAAGACTTTATGTAGAGCCTCCCTGTGGGCTTCTGAACTGAGTAACAGTGATAATACCGAGATCTTTGAAGGAGTCTGTAACAGTTGATCGAAAATGTTGTATTCACTCCTTTGGATGAGCTTCAGCATCTCATCATTATTTTTTGAAAGGTCGGGATTACTGGATTGACCGACTGGTGGATCGGGAGCTTCTGTCTGAAGTTCCTTTTCTTTGTTAACTTCCCCAACCCCTCGGTTGAAGATTCTACCACTCCGTGTTACTCGACTGATGTCTGCAATGTTCACGACGGAGGGTAATGGAATTTCCTTTCCATTCTCAATTATCGTTGCACCGTATTTGTAAGGGATAACCTTAGTTAATTCATACGGTAGTGGTCCCAGTAGATAGATAACTATAGGAAACTTCTGATTTTTCTGGCCATCATAAGTAATCTCGATCCGTTCCCGGTTGGGAACTTTAGATTCGTCAAGTAGAGGGATGATGGCAAAAACATCCCTGGTCTGGTGACGACCAGAGATGGTGACAACATCCTCAACTTGATCGGCAAGGTAATTCGGCGTCCAGTTGATGGGTCCAGAACCCGGATATGGACGAATTTCTCCATGGTCCACCTGCCCCTGGAGAGCTGCTCGCATAAGGTAGCACCCTTGGTTACTTTCCGAACAGACGCTACAACGGTCGTAATTGTGTGGTGGCACCTGGCCACGCCCACTTTGAATACAATGTAACCTCACTAGGTTACCTTCCATTGATCGGACATCCTGACTTTGACGACGAGTAGGATTCCTGTTACTGATACTAATTTGCTGAGTATCTTCGTCCATGTAGATTGGCATCCACCAATGATTTAACAAGTGCTGAAGTGCCTCCTGGACAAGGGTATAACCCTGATCATTTTCGCAACCCGCTTTACAGCTTTGATAGTCATGTGATATTAAGAATCCGAGTCGGACCTGCTCAGCATGTAACTCTACCAGGCTGGTATTCATTACGCGAATGTCAAAGATCTGAACCATGTTGATCTGATAGGAATTCCTATCATGGTAGTCTTGGATCCATCCAAGATCCATCTGACGCTGGAGGGCCTCTTGTATGAAAGAGCATCCCTGTTTGTTTACCGAGCAAGTCAGACAGGAACTGTAATCGTGTCGCAGCAGATTATGATACTGGCTTTGCCTTGAGTGCATCGCCACCAAGTTGGCATTCATTGCACGGATGTCGTGGTTTTGAATGACGTTAGAATTCATATAGACCATGTTAACTCCACGAACTCAGTGCTCTTGGATCCATCCGAGATCCATTTGTTCCTGTAGAGCTGCTTGCACCACAGAACATCCCTGGTTGTCTTTAGAGCAGATATCACACTAGTGATAGTTATGAGGTGGCACATGGACATATCCACTATGTCTACAATGCATCTTGACCAAGTTGGTCCTTAATAAGAGTACATCGTGAATTTGATAGACATTGTTAGTCTCTTTCTCAATTAGATTGAATGCAGCCTTCTCATGTTGAGGCAGCGGGTTCGTAAGAACATTAGGATTTGTATCCTTGAAAGATAAGAGCCTGCTCGTAACAAGATTTTGCACGTCAGACTTGAAATTGAGACAAGTCTCAATGTTATGCCCCAAACCTCCTTGATGATAGGGGCAAGTTTGATCCACCTTAAACCAAAAAGGCAGATTTTCCGGTACTGTAAGAGGGGACTTAGTCTGGATGTGCCCCATAACCAGTAGTAATGGAAACAACTCTGCGTACGTCACGGGTATAGGATCAAACCCTGATGGTTGTGTTGTACGGTTGTTGTTATATGGAGGACGAGCCTGCTGAAGAGGCTGTTGTGTCCTTTGCTGATCAGGTTGGCTCTGCGCAACCTGAGGTTGATACGTAGGAATAGGCGCAGGGCCGATAGCAGGAGTCACAGCCGCTACTGGTTGATATCGACGCCTTTGCTTTCCGAGAGAGATATTCCCAATATCTTGCTCTTTTTTCTTAGGGAGAGTACTACCGTATTTTTTAGTACCGCTCGTCGATCCAGTGTCTTTTGCCAAACGTCCTTCTCGGACGGCTTCCTCAAGACGTACACCCATGCCAATCATCTCGGTGAAATCACTAGGCGCACTGGCAACCATTCGGTCATAGTAAAATGAGCTTAAGGTTTTTAAGAAGATCTTTGCCATCTCTTTTTCCTCAAGAGGCGGACAAATTTGAGCAGCAATTTCACGCCACCTTTGAGCATACTCCTTAAAGGTTTCCTTGTCCTTTTGCGACATCGATCTGAGTTGATCTCTGTCGGGTGCCATGTCCAAATTGTATTTGTATTGTTGGACGAAGGCAGTACCAAGATCTCTGAATGTACTAATCATAGTACGGTTTAAACCCATGTACCATTTGAGTGTGGCACTGGTTAAACTATCCTGGAAGTAGTGAATCAGTAGGTCCTAATTCTCCGTCTGAGCTGACATCCGCCGAGCGTACATCACCAGATGGCTCTGAGGGCAAGAGTTACCCTTGTATTTTTCAAAGTTGGGCACTTGGAACTTGTGCGGGACTTTCACATTGGGGACCAAGCAGAGGTCTGCGACGTCCTTTCCAAATAAATCCTGACCGCGAATGGCTTGCAGCTCCTTCTGCATTTCCAGAAACTGCTCCTGGAATTCATCCATTCGGTCAAACATAGTTTCCTTTTTACCAGCAGGTATTGGTGGAATCTGTCCTTCCGGGACAGTGTGCACCACAGGGGGTGGTACCGTGACTACGGTAGTGAATCTTGGCGTCTCCCAAAGTTTGTAACCTTCAGGAGTCTTCAGTATGCCCCTGGCATCTTCGCTTTCCCGAAGTTTGTAACCTTCAGGCCCAACGGCTTCTGTTGTGATTCCCTGATCCTCAGTGATCGGCGGAACATATCCTCCAGGATATAGTTGACAGGCATGCCCCAGGGACGATCTTTCGGCATCTGATACCTAGGATCATACTTCTCCACTATGGGCGTTGAGGTGATATCTGAGATCACAGTTCTTTGTAGCTGAGCTTCTGCCATGGCTTGCATGTCGTTACGAAGCTTTCTCATATCCTCTCTTAGAGCGTCGATCTCTTCTTTCAAATCTCTGTTTTCTTCCTCAAGATTATCCATCTTTTTCTGACGATTGGCCCGAGTATTATACGAATGAGACAGTTTGACTCTAGAACCGAGACACAAACGTGAGATTCGTAGAGAAGAAGAATGCGTTACGTGAGAATGATGAATGCAATGATTATATTAATTGTTTTTTGGTTTAATCAAAATAAACTTCGACAATTAGATTGAAAATATCAAACAGTGGGGAAACCCCCTTTTATTGAATTTAAAGGATTACAGAAATGGAAATACAGTAGATTACAAGGTGCAGAAACAAAAACCTAAGCTAATGGGTCCCGAGAGAACTCGGGTGCTGATTCTGGTATCTTCCTTTTCTTTGACCGGAGCTCTTGAACCGTTGCCGGGTTGTCATTCCTTTGCCAAGTGAAAGGAGCGAGCAAATTCCTTTGGTCATCCTGATTATCCATAGCATGTTGCTTTAAAATCTCGATCAGAGCATCCTTTTCTTTCAGTAGTTGCTGTATTTTGATGCACTCTACGTCGAGGGTGCGCTACTTGTTCTTCCAAGACCTTCTCTCCCGTTGAACTTTGTTGAGAGTAACCTGAAGCTTTTCCGTTTCCGTCATGAAGTACATGACAGATTCCCTCGGCGGAAGAATTCCGTAACGAGGATAAGGCATTTTTAGCTTGAGAGCTCTAGTTTGTACCCAGTGGAGATAAGGCTCCACCGAGACACAGTCCGGTTTTCCTAGAGACTCCCGTCCTTTCTTATGAACATGTTTCCAAGCGTGCACTATTTCCGTTTTTAGTGCTCTGTCATTTTCTCCTTCCTTGAAGAAAAGACCTTCCAGATGAACACCCCGTGGAATGTGTCTCATCAGGTATCCAAATTGACGGCGAACCAATACCGGATGGTAGTTGATTCCTCCTTTAGTTCCTATGAAGGGTACGTTGGGGAAGTTTCCACAACAGTCAATGATTCTGATTCCCTCATAAATCCTATTGCACCAATCTATATCAGAGTTGGTAAGAGACATGATCTTCTGCGACCAACGTAAGGCACTCTTACAATCCCAAAAAGCAGCAAACTTGGGCAAGTGGGAAATAAACCATTTATAAAGCAGAGGTACACAACATGTGATCTCCCCTCCGCTGTACAAATTCCCCAAGTGTACAGAATGATACGCATCTGCGAGCAAAGTCGGCACAGGGTTTCCAATGAGAAAAACCTTAATGGAGTTAATATCGACGAAATTATTGATGTTGGGAAACAAAAATAACCTGTAGGTAAGCAAGACAAAGATGCTTTCAAAAGCAGTCACGTTCCCGATACTAGCGAAGTACAGGGCTTTCTTTGTCAAGAACTGGGATGGCAAACCTTGGATGCCACCCTTAGCGCTCATGTGAGTCCTGACCTCAGACTCGTCCAAATGAATTGCTCTTGCAATGGTTTGATTCTTTGGAATTTCTCCCAGTCCAGAAAATGGAGCTCGATCGGTGATATGTAGATCGATCAGATGAGAATACTCCTCCAGCGTTGGTGCTAGCTGGTAATCCGGGAATGTGAAACAGTGATAAATCGGATCGTAGAATTGAATGAGCGCATCCATGATTCCCTCAATCACATGGACTCTTAACAGTGGTAGCAAACCTTCGTGCTTGGCTCTGAAAGCCTCAAGGTTAGTGATCATCCTTGCTAACCTTCTCAAATCCTCTAGTTTTGGAACCTTGAAGGTGTACGTATGAGTTCTCCTCCTACCGAAATCCATTAGCGTAATCCTCTTCTCTGATATTTGCAATCACAGTCTTAGTTTAATTTGAAAAACAGAGAGACTAGAAGAGAAGTTTTTTGAATGTTTTAATGTTTTATTAAATGAATGCATGAATGCAGCACACAAAAACATAGAAAAAACATGGGGTCAAAGGGTCGTTGTCATGAAGTCAAGGCTCTACCCATCCCCAAAGGTTTATACTAGGGTGATTTTTGTACCTGTACTCATTATCATCAGCTCCTCCCAGGAAATCAAAACAACAAGCGGATCGCCAGCGAGTTGTAGAGCAATCTTAGAGTAAGTGCCATTCACCGAGAATAGATCACCAGCCTCAAATGAGGGTAGTATTGCGTAACAACTATTTCCGATAGTTTCCGCACTACGAAAGGGTTTGGCTCCTCAACTTCTCAGGCATCACAACCGACCCATTGTATAGGTGAGAGAATGGTTACATTGGTCAGCCTCCACTGAGGTTGATGGTCGACCTCGTCGCCATCACTTATCTTAAGTGTATACTCAATCTTTCCACATACGGCATCACCCGCATTCCCATTAGCAGAAAATAAACATGTATATCAATTAGGAAAAGCAGTATATATATTTGTCCTAAACATCCTAGACCTTATAAAGCTAAGAATCCTAAGTTCCTGACAGAAATGGCTCCCCGGCTGAGTTACCACTCTGTAGTTTCTACACAAGGAAAACAGAAAGAAAGAAAGAAGGGCCCCACGGTGGGCACCATTTTTCTGTAGCGAGCGATTTTGGACGCGGTTCTTAAGCGCTGGTCGCTCTCTGCAGTTGAGCTTACTACAGGTCGATTCATTTTTTATCCTATTAAAGCTGATGAAGGAAGGGAAATAGACGTCTCCAATTAACCCTGCTTTGCATACTGAGTTTAAACAGCGGTCTGTTAGGTTACGGATGCGATCAATGTGGGGGGGCCTTTGTACTGGTTATTTGTATTTTCGCCAATACGGATTTCCTTTCTTTCTAGGATCTTATAGCGGGGAACAAGGATTAGGATGTTATGACTGATGCTTTTTGATAGATACATGAGAGTATGGGATTCTGGGTTTTTGTTTAGTGTGCTCGCTAAGATTTTTTCTTTCAATCTTATGCCTACGTATTCCCGTTTACCGAAACAGGGAAATCAGAGCGTTCGTAGTTCCTCCTATTCTATGGGAGGAAATTGGTTTTTGGTGTCTTGTTCAAAGCCCAAGACGTGAAGCGAAAGGTGGTTTGTATCTTGTTCAAAGCCCAAGATGTGAAGCTAAAAAATTTATTTGTATCTTGTTCAAAGCCCAAGATATGAAGCTAAAAGGTCTCACCTTTAGAGAGAATTTGTCATCTCTAAAGAGGGGGTTGTCTGTCGCAACTGTTTATAAAGGAGAATTACTTTAACCGGGATGTGTGAATCCGACAATGCCATAATTTCCTTTATAGGGGATTTTAACCTGAAGGAGAAGACTTTAACTCAGTGTAGAGCAATGCTATCTTTCCTTAGGAATTTCTCATGCTAAAAGAGGGACAGTGGCATGGATGTAGATGATCCAGAGGCTTGCCGCTTACAGCGATTAGATGAAGAGGAAGGAGTTGTTGATGTTTGTGTACTGTGAAAGAGGCACAACTTTGATGCTAAAAGGTTAATTGGATTAACCAGTGGTTTTCTTATACAAAGCCTAAGAGGAGGCTATTGGCCCAACAAGAGGGAGTTTTTATGTGTCTCGTACAAAGTCCGAGAGAGAGGCTAAAAGGGTTGACTCAACAGGAGAATCTTTTATACTCAACAAGAGAGTGATTTTGTATCTCGTACGAAGCCCGAGATGGAGGCTAAAGGTTTGACTCAACAAGAGAGTCTTTGTATCTCGTACGAAGCCCGAGATGGAGGCTAAAGGTTTGACTCAACAAGAGAGTCTTTGTATCTCGTACGAAGCCCGAGATGGAGGCTAAAAGTTTGTTTGGTTCAATAAGAACCTTTTTGTATCTCGTATAAAGCCCGAGATGGAGGCGAAAGGGGTGATTGACTCAACGAGGGAGTCTCTTATGTGTCTCGTACAAAGCCCGAGAGAGAGGCTAAACGTTGTTTGACTCCGCTGGGGAGAATCATTGTACAAAGCCCAAGAGGAGGCTATGGTTACTGTTTCAGTTAAGTGACAGGTCCAGTATACTGATTTTGAAAGAGAAAATCAGTTCTTATATGAGCAACACTGTACTCATGGATTTGATTCAAGGATCCGGGTTATTCCTGTTCTTCAAGGAAGCGGGAAATCCGAAGGGTATTGAGACTGTCCGAGTCTGCGGGTTTCCTTCCTATTTAACGAAGGGGTCACTTGAGAATGTCTTTGAGACTCAAGGAAGTTAGACTGTCCAAGTCTAGAGTTTTATCTTTTGTACAATGCTTTGAGAAATAGTAGTAGACTCTATGAAAGGACTGTTCTATGAGGATGACTAGGTTCTGTTCCTATACCTCTAGGAGGTCGTCGGGACAATTTGTACGAAGCCCAAGAGGAGGCTGAAAACTTTTAAGAAGCCGACAGGTCCTTGTATTAAGCCCAAGAGAAGGCTATCATTCCCGGAGGAAGAGATTATTATACGAAGCCTAAGAGGAGGTTGTGAATACTTCTAAGAAGCTGTAGGGTCCTTGTACTAAGCCCAAGAGAAGGCGGGGTTGCTTTTAGGAAGCCTGTGGGTCCTTGTACGATGCCCAAGAGGAGGCTGATGCTTTTAAGAAGCCGATGGGTCCTCAAACCCCGAGAAATTCAAGACAGGCTATCACGAGGAATAGATCAAGCCAGGAAAGTTTGAGAATTTGGAAGAAACTCAAGAGAAGCCATTCACGGAGAAAAGATCATCTCTGGGGAATAGAGTTTCTTGACAAGTGCTTTTAAGAAGCCTGTAGGTCCCCAAACCCCGAGAAATTCAAGGCAAGCTATTCACAAGGAATAGATCAAGTTAGGAAAGTTCGAGAATTTGGAAGAAACTCAAGAGATGCAATTCACGTAGAAGAGATCATCTCTGGGGAATAGAGTTTCTTTGATAACTTCTATTAGTGACAGTCTATGAAAGGGTTCACAGGGAATGCTGCCTTTCATATCTCCATATTGTTTAACCCCAAGAGGAGGGAAGACTGTGTCTGGTAATCCTATGGGGATCTAGTTTTGACTATTTAAGAGTGATTGAAACGACTTTACCTAGTGCTAGACGTAGTTGTCGGGGAAACTCTAAATATCTATACTATTATTACACAGTTGATATGAGTTTATGAAAGAAGACTTACAGCGAAACAGCCCCACAATACAGTTATATATATATATATATATATATATATATATATATATATATATATATATGAGTTTGTGAAAGGAGACTTACAGTGAAACAGCCCCACAATACAGTTATATACATATGAAAGCGGTAAATGAAAGCGGGTAAACACTTACTCGGTTGTAGAGCTTCCATGCTGTTTGATTAGTTGTTCAACAAAGAAAGATTGAAAACAACAGTATATTCAAAATCAAAGGAGAAAGTGCTTTGAAATAAAAAGATTTGGGGCTTACAGCTCAAGGAGAGGCCCAGGGTTTTATCAGTGAGCGCACTGTTTGAATTTGTACAGAGGGACTTATACAAGTGACTGAGGCCCAAAAGAAGTTTTCTGTACAAAGGGGTGATTCTTACACTCTCTTAAGAGGCCCAAAGAGTTTAAAGAAAAAGAGTGGGGCTTATAACATGAGGGTAGGCCCAATTGATTTTTCATTCAAAATGGCGATCGCGCCGAGATTTTCTTTTAACGCAAAGGGGCTTATACAATGTCTGAGGCCCAAAATGTTTTGGTTAAAAGGGATTGGGTCTTACACTCTAATAGAGGCCCAAGTGAGATTTAAGAAAAGAAATGGGTCTTACTACTCGAGGGTAGGCCCAGGGTTATTTTGAAAAGGCAACGATCGCGCCGTTTATTTGAAAATGTACAGAGGGACTTATACAACGAATGAGGCCCAAAATGTTTTCTGTACAAGGGGGTTGGGTCTTACACTCTAATAGAGGCCCAAGTGTATTTGAAAATCAATTGTGAAAGTTGAATTAATCAAAAACCCTAATTTTAATCTTTAAAAGTAAATATTTAAAGAAAATCAAACAAAATACAAAATAAATTTGAATAATCCATTTATGATTTTGTTTAAGGTTTGAAAAAAAATGAGAGATAATCACAAGGAATATTTAAACTCATTAGGTTTTGATTTTCAAAGTAAATATTCACTTTTAGAATGTTTAAAAACAATTAAAAATGAATTTATTCACAAAAATACTAATTATATTAAATAAATAATATAAATCTAATTTTTAGGTGGAATAAAATATTTCAACATTTTTATGATTTTTTACAAAAAGAATCAGTAAAAAATGATTAAAATTGAGTGAGTTATTAATTTTTCAAATCATTAAAAATAATAATATGAAAAATAACAAAATAAACAAGTGATAAAAAGAAGTCTGGGGCGAGGGGGATTCGAACCCCAGACCTCTCGCTTGCCAATACACACAAAACTAGCTGTTGAACCACTGGGGCGCAATGCCAATTCAAATATAACATGGCAATGGAAAAATATATAGAGAACTTGTTGGATTTTCTGAAAATGGCGCCATGGAAAAATATAACATGGCAGTGTTTAAGTGTTTGGACACCTCAAATACATCATATGTGATGTGTTTGAGCAATTGGAATTGATTGCCTAAGGCTGCAACTCAAAACCCGATAGTGGTTACTCAAAAACCAAAAAACTTGAGGTTTAAGGAAGAATGAGAGAAAGCAGTGCTGTAACTGGCTTTGGTGTGAGTTGAATGATCTATTGGGACCTCTATTTATAGGTGATCAACTTTTGTTTTGGAGGAATAGTGAATGGCTGCTGGATCAGATCACATTTGCATGGATTGGCTTGGAGGATTTCTTCTCAAGCAAGGCAAGCTAGCCATTCCCAAGAGCAGGGCTATGCCTTGACCAAAATCATATTCCTCAGATGTTTTTATTGTTGTTTAATCAGAGAATTTGACTGAGTAGGGTAGCTACCTTGACAATGCACTATTCCACATTAATGCACTTTGAATTCAAGGCAAAATGTGCCAAAGTGGATGAATTTCAAGTTGGAAGATTCCTTGGCTTTTTGACTCAGATTTATCAGTTGGATCAGATGCAATGTGATTGGTTTGAATACATGTGGCATGCTGATCCTTAGTTTTTGGTTCAAAATCGTGTGTGGCAAGCAAACATGCAAACTGATTTTTCCAAAACAGCTTGCAGCAGCATGACTTTGGGCATGGATTTCTCTTGGCTCAAGTTGAATTAATTCATGCTGTTAAGCTCTTTGAATTCTTGGCAACATTTGCAACAACATTGGTGTTTAACTTTGGACTTGATTCAGCTTGCATCTATGTGAAAAAACCTCACAAGTTTTGGTGTTTCAACAAAATCTGTCTTGGACAGAATTTTTTCTAAGTGTTGGAAAATGGTGTACTTTCATATTTTCAACCATTTTGGCTCACTCATAGCTCAAAATCCACAATGAATTGGAGTTAGGTCTAGTTGAAGTTTTTGTAGAGGGCAATGAGATCTACAAATCAAGCTTTGGATGGGAAAAAATGGCCTTGTGGTTTAGGAGTTATGACCCTCCAAAGTTGGTACCTTAGCCAATTTATTTTTAACTTAGAAAATTTTCTAAGTTTTTATGGTTACCCCCTTTTACAAGTTATCCAACTTTTCTTGATTTTTCTTGATGAATGATGATTCAAATCATACATTAACATCATTTTAGGGTTAAAAATCCATTTTGGTGAAAAATCTCAAAAAGTCAAAGTTGACTTTTGTGCACAGTTGACTTTTTGTCAAATGAATTCCAAACTGTGCAATTCCTCAGGAAATCATGTCCTTGACCTAAATCAAACTTGATGGACATGTTACATGGGTGTCATGGGGTATATTAAGGCATGTCCTAGGGTTTGGGAGCATGTCCTGGTCAAAAGTTAAAGTTATAGTTGACTTTTTCCATAAAACCCTAATTGTGGTGCAGATGAAATTGAGACTTGTTGCTCAAGCTTCTTGGATTAATCCATTGTTCCAAATGGATTAATATAGTTCATTAGAGACCCTCAAACCCTTTCTTGAGGTCTTGGCTCATGATTTGCCCCAAAAGTCAACTTAGGGGTGAATTAGGTCAAGAAACCCTAATTCTTGATTTTTTATGAATGCAACCCCTGAGGCAAAATTGACTTGATAATTGGGTCGATGAGGTCCCATGAGGTATATTAGGTTGTGTTTTGGATCTTTGGCTCATGCCCAGAGGAAAATTTCCCTCTGGAGGCCCTGATCGACCAAAACCCTAATTTGGTGATACTGGCGATCTTGAGACTTGATCCACCTAGAAGGGAGCAACTTTGTGCTTAATCTTTGGAGTGGGATTCCTCTTGATCCTTTGTGGATGTTTAAGAGGTTAGACAAGTTGAAGATCATGTCATTCCTTGATTGACCCTTTGTCTAAGGCTCTGAGAGGGCTTGAAACCCTAATTTTGATTGTAGTGGATGCTCACCCATCTTTGGGGAGACTGATGAAGTATGATGGTTCCTCCATATTGTGATGATGATTTTCACAATGATGGGAAATCTTGGTGGTCAAAATTTGGGGTATGACACATAGACCAACATTCGTCGTTCCCTTGAGATACTTCATGATTCTTTTCACAGCGGTGAGATGTGACTCCTTCGGATTTGCTTGAAAACGGGCACATAAACACACACTAAACATTATGTCAGGACGACTTGCCGTCAAATATAATAAAGAACCAATCATACCTCGATACTTCGTAATATCAATGGAAGCGCCCGATTCATCTTGATCAACATAGGTTCCGGATCCCATTGGTGTAGCCATAGCCTTGCAACTATCCATGTCGAATCTTTTCAACAATTCTTTGAAATACTTGGATTGGTTGATGAATATACCATCCTTTAGTTGTTTGATATGAAGTCCAAGGAAGTAATTCAATTTTCCCATCATTGACATTTCAAACTCTCCTTGCATCATCAATGAGAATTCTTTACAAAGATCTTCGTTTGTTGAACCGAATATGATGTCGTAAACATAGACTTGAACTAACAAGGTATTACCTTTTGCTTTCTTAATGAACAATGTCTTGTCAACTTTGCCTTTTACAAAACCCTTTTCACAAAGAAAATTGCTAAGACGATCATACCATGCTCTTGGTGCTTGCTTTAAGCCATAAAGAGCTTTCTTTAATTTGAAGACATGTGAAGGATTCTTGAAGTCTTCAAAGCCCAGGGGTTGTTTGACATAGACTTCTTCATTGATGTAGCCATTCAAGAATGCGCTTTTGACATCCATTTGATAAAGCTGAAAATTTAATGAACATGCATAAGCAAGTAATAAACGGATAGCTTCTAACCTTGCAACTGGAGCGAATGTTCCTCAAAATCAATGCCTTCCTCTTGATTGTAACCTTGAGCCACCAATCTTGCCTTGTTTCGAATAATTATCCCATTCTCATCACGTTTGTTCTTAAACACCCATTTGGTACCGATGATGTGTTTATTACTTGGTCTAGGAACAAGTTCCCAAACTTGATTCCTTTCGAATTGGTTTAACTCTTCTTGCATAACAATAATCCAATGATCTTCACTTAAGGCTTCACCAACTTTGGAAGGTTCAATTTGTGAGACAAACGCCATATTCAAGCAAGCATCTTTAAGATTTAACCTTGTTGCTACACCTTAACTAATATCACCTATAACTTTGTCAATAGGATGATCTCTATGAGTCCTCCATTCTTTAGGTAGATCATTTAAGTTTGTCTCTTGTTGAATCGGTTCTTCTTGGAATTCCTCTTGATTTTCTCTTGAAGTATCTTCTTGGGTAATTTCTACAATTTCATCATCATTATCACACAAAACAATATCCTCCTTGGAGGGGTTAGATTCATCAAACTTAACATGCATAGATTCTTCAATTTTTAAAGTTCTTTTATTATAAATTCTATAAGCCTTACTTGTAAGAGAATAACCAAGAAATATACCTTCATCCGATTTTTCATCGAACTTACCGAGATTGTCTTTATCATTGTTTAAGACAAAACATTTGCATCCAAAAATGTGAAAGTAAGCAATGTTTGGTTTCCTCCCTTTGAAAAGTTCATAGGGGGTCTTCTTTAGAATAGGTCTAATGTTAACACGATTACTTACAAAACATGCCGTGCTCACCGCATCTGCCCAAAAGGATTTTGGAAGATTTGAATCGCTAAGCATTGTTCTTGCAAGTTCCACCAATGACCTATTATTTCTCTCCACCACTCCATTTTGTTGAGGAGTCCTTGGTGCCGAGAAGTTGTGAGATATTCCATGTTCTTCACAAAATTCTTCAAAGGAAGCATTTTGAAATTCTCCACCATGGTCGCTTCTTATGGAGGCAATTGAAAGTGACTTCTCATTTTGAATTTGCTTTGCATATTTCTTGGACGCCTTAAATGCATCACTTTTCTGCACTAAAAAGAAAGTACAAGTATATCTAGAGAAATCATCAACAATAACTAAAGCATATACATTACCTCTGAAGCTTATTGTTCTTGATGGACCAAATAAGTCCATATGCAACAGTTGTAGTGGCCTTGAAGTGGACACCACATCTTTAGATTTGAAAGTTGACTTGGTTTGTTTCCCCTTTTGACATGCATCACACAATTTATCTTTGACATATTTTATCTTTGGTAAACCAATAACTAAATCATGCTTAATTAATTTATTCAAATGCTCCATATGAATGTGAGCAATCCTTTTGTGCCAAAGCCATGAATCATTATTGCTTGCCATAAGACATTTAACCTTCAAAGAAGTGTCATCAAGGGAAATCATAAAAATATTGTTAATTCTATTACCTTTAAGCAATACCTCATTAATGACTTCGTCTTCTATCAAACATTCATCTTTAGTGGACTTGATTTTGAATCCTTTGTCACAAAGTTGGCTTATGCTAATAAGATTATGCTTTAAGCCTTTAACATAAAGCACATCTTCAATTGTTGTGAAAGGTGGTGAACCAACATTGCCTACGCCAAGAATCTTTCCTTTATTGTTATCTCCATAAGTAACATAACCCTTGGCCTTAAGCACTAGACTTGAAAATTTGTTTATATCTCTGGTCATGTGCTTCGAACAACCACTATCAAGATACCATAGATTAGAAGTGGTCTTCAAGCAAACCTACAAAACAAATTAAGTTTTGTTAGGTACCCAAATAGCCTCGGGTCCTTCATAATTAGTACCTTTCTTTACCCACACATAATGCCCACTTGCAACACTAAAGTTTCTTACATAGCAAACATTAGGTGTATGGCCAATAATACCACAATAAAAACAAGTAGGAACAAAATTGCTTTTATATCTAGGAACATATGATTTCTTTTTAGGAAATCTCTTCTTAATGGGAGTTCTTTTCTTTTTAGGATAAGGATGCACAATTTTAGGTTTGTTCACTTTCTCCTTAGAATTTTGGTCACTAGCCTTAACAAATATTGTTTTACTAGAACTTGGTTTAGAAAATTTAGAGTAACCAAGTCCACTTTTATCATTTGAATATCTTTGTTGACTAAGGACCGCTTCTAAACCAATTTGTCCTTTCTCATATCTTTCTAAGACTCTTTTTAATTGAACAATTTGGAATGAAAGTGACTCACAATTTTTACACACCAACTCTTGTTTTTCTTCACTTGTTCTCTTTTGTTTTTCATCTTTTGACTCTTTTTCCATAACATCGACTTTTTCTTCTAAAGATGTTATTTGTCTTTTTTGTGAAGAAATTGTTTTACATAAGACCTTACATTCATTTAAGAGTTCATTTATGGCTTCTTGTGCATCATTATCATAAAGAGAAAATTTAGTACTAACCTCGTCATTTTCATCTTCGGAGTTATGTGTAGCCATAAGTGCTAGTTTTGCGCTTTCATCGCTCTCCGAGTCGGATGATGAACTAATTTCGTTGTCTTCCCATGCAATGTATGCCTTCTTATTTTTTGATTCCTTCTTGCCTTTAAAACTTCCTTTCTTTGCAAGTTGTGGACATTCGGGTTTTATATGACCTTGCTTCCCACATTCATAACAAGTAATGTCTTGAGAAGAAGTTGAAGTATCCTTTTTCTTAAAGTGTTTCTTCCTTTTAGCATAAAAGGACTTATCTTTATTTCCAAAGAATTTTCCAAGTCTTTTTACTAGAAGCATGAAATTTTCGTCTTCCTCCGATGAGTCGTCATTTTGTTTTCCTTTTGTATCTACCTTCAAAGCAATACCTTTAGATTTCTTGTCTTGAAGTTCATGTTTTTCAAGTTGTCAAAGTTCTAAATCATGTTCTTGAAGTTTACCAAATAAAGATGCGGAAGTCATCGTAGAGAGGCTTTTCTTTTCCGATATTGCCGTTACTTTTGGTTGCCATTCTCTTGTCAAAGATCTTAGAATTTTGAGATTTAGTTCATCATTTGAGAATGTCTTACCAAGTGCTATTAAGTGGTTAGTCAAATGAACAAATCTTTTATGTAATGCAACAATAGTTTCTCCGGGCTGCATTCGGAACATTTCATATTCTTGACTTAGAGTATTTAGTCTAGATCTTTTAACTTCAGCCGTTCCTTCATGTGTTTCTACCAAAGTATCCCATATTTCTTTTGCAGATTTACATTGTGAAACTCGGAAAAATTCACCCATACTTAATGCACTTTGAAGAATATTAATAGCTTTCTTTTCATCGAGCACTTTCTTTCTATCATCTTCATTATAAGCAGTTTTAATCTTTGGAGTTGCAACATTGTTTACAACACTCATTGGTTGGTGTGGACCATTTTCAACAGTTTCCCATATACCTTCTCCTTGTGCTTCAAGATGTGCTCTCATACGAATCTTCCAAAAATCAAAATACTCTCTAGAAAAAAGTGGGGGCTTGCGGAAGCCATGCTGGATCTTTGAAAACTAGGTTCGTGCTTGCGGAAGCCATGCTGGATCTTGTCGGAACAGGTTACCTAACCCGCTCTGATGCCAATTGTAACTTATATGTGAGCCTACGAGGGGGGGGGGGGGGGGGTGAATTAGGTTCTTAGAATATTATCCCGATTTTTGACGATTTTTGATCTTTGCTTTCCTAAAGATTTCTAATGATAAATGCGGAAAGTAAATGAACACCGAGACGTATAGTGGTTCCCCTCACACGTCGAGAGTATTCCACTCCCCTTTCAACATGAAAGAGAATTTACTATAGTTTTGGACAAGACAAGACTCTTCCTAGTCTTTCTATACAAGTCACTAACTATCAACTACCAAGAACACCCTCTTGGATTTTACAAATTTAAAGTCCAACCGAGAACTAATCTCTCACATAGGACCTCTTGTATCCACAATCCGGATAACAAGGATAACAATCAACTGAACTTAATTCCAATAATTCTGAAATTAAGATATCATACAAAGATATAAATCTGAATTTCGTAAGAATTTTGATAGATGGAATCTTGATGCTTTATCAATCACAAGACTGATCTTCTCTTTCAATAACAATTATTCACAAACAATAAAGTGTTTTAGATTGGTCAAGTACTTTCTGGTTAGATGATATGAAAGTGTGCAGAAAAGTTCTTGAGTGAAAGCTTAATAAACTTGAAGTGTGAATATGTGAGATTTTAAAAGTTTTGTTGAAAAAGGTGAAAAATATGATTTGAAAATTTCTGTATTTATATGCACATAACCTTATGAACCAAGGTAAAGACTTTAAAAATTTCATGAACAAATGCCAATGCATAATGAAAAGGTTCCATGAAGAGAGGCATGAAGAGGTGTTATGAAAAAATGATGATTTTTCAAATCTGTCCAGGTGCAAATCGATTGCACCTATGTGCAAATCGATTGCACTATGCTTAACGTAACAAAAAATTCAAAACACAACAGCATGCAATCGATTGGACCCAAATGCAAATCGATTGCACTATGAAAAAGTTTGAAAAAATTCAGCAAACAACAGGTGCAAATCGATTGTACCTCCATGCAAATCGATTTGCATTAGTTAAAAAGTGAAAAATGATTATTCTAAATAAGTCATGATCAAATAAAGAAGTATGCAGTGATGTTTGTTTGATTGAGCATCTAAGACTTTAGTATTTGATTAGAATTGTCATTATACCTTCATGAAATGTGAATTTCTTGAATACTAAGTCTTGAACTTAATTCTTTTATCTTGAATAGCATCTTTGCATTCTTTGTCACTTTTTGCTACTAAGAGATTTGTCTTCATAAAAACAATTTTTAACCATAGAGAAGCTTGACTTCACAAAAACCTCTCTTTTTCTGTTGTTCTATAGGAGGCACTTTGGTGCCAGGTGGCACTATCATTTGACCATCTTTAACCAACAAGTCAAATATTTCGTCACACTTAGTGACGTCGAATGTATAAGTCCTTTTAGGAAACTTATCATTCTTCTCAGGTTCGACTGGGGTTTTTCCATTCGACGGAGCCAATACTTTACAAGAGTATGGCGGACCCTGTTTCAATTCTGCTAAGTCAACTTCTTGTTCGTCGAAACTAAACGATTCGCTCTCGTCATCATCATCTTCTTGACATACCCCCACATAAGCCACTCTTTCTTTCTTATTTTTAGTTACTCTAGCTTTTTCGGCTTTTAAACGTTCGACCTGTCTCACCCTATCCGCCAATTGTGCCATATCCCTCAGATATTGAGTGTCTAATTTCTTTCTAATTGAATAGTCTAGACCACCTGCTGCCATTTCGACTAATTCGTGCTCAGGCACTTGCGTGAAACATCTGGCCTTAAGTAATCTAAACCTATTTAAATAATCATCAATTGGCTCAGAGAATTTTCTTTTAACACTAGCCAACTTTTTCAAACTTATTTTTGTTTGTCCCATGTAAAATTGTTCATGGAACATCCTTTCTAATTGGACCCAAGTATGGATCGAATTTGCAGGCAAAGACGTGAACCAAGTAAAAGCATTTCTCGTTAAAGAACTTGGAAAATATTTCATTTTTAGGTTTTCATTGCGTGCAATTTCTCCTGCTTCGATCAAGTAACAGGCCACATGTTCGACAGTGGATTCACTAGTATCCCCTGAGAATTTGGTAAACTTGGGGACTTTCCATCTTGGGGGTAATTCTTGTTGCAAAATATACTCAGACAATGGGGATGTATAACTGGGCCTTTGCAGCCCCACATTCACACCATTTCTGGCCATAATCCTTTCGACCATGGCTGCTAAGTTGTTTTCTGCTGGCATGTTGTTATGACGCAATTGTTGCACAACATCATCAACATCTTGGTCTCTATGGACTAACACCCTTCTAGGCTCTTGTTGGACAGGAATTTCGACATGAGGCTGTTCGACCACTACCTCTTGGTTTCTAGGGTTTACTTGAGAAACATTCGCTGACCTCTGGTTTATTGTGGGTTCCTCTTCGACAACTACTCTGGGATTCTGAACTATTTGTTCCCTTGGTTGGGTTTGAGGAACACCAAAGAAGTCAGCAATGCGCGTCATTTGCGCTGCTAATAATTGGTTCGTTTGGGTGGTATTTTGTATTAAAGGATTAAACACAGCCCCCATTTATTGTGTTAGCATCTGCACCATATCATGGTTGCTTTCGTCCATTTGTTGCCTAATTACTTGCGCAAAATTGTTAGTGATTGCAGGCATATAAGTTTGGTATCCCGTTGGCACAGACTGACCCATTCTGCCTATATGGTTCGGACCAGACCCTGATCCTTGTAGGGGCGAAGTAACATTAACCAAAGGATCAGAATATAAAGACGACGCATTGTGTAAACTTGCCATCACCGTTGTTGGCATTCCATAAGGCTGTTCTCTATTATGTGGAGGCATTGAAAAATTCGTCACAAATGGCCTATGAACACCCCCTAAAGGATGAGGGGTCATCTGAGGCATTTGGGGTCCCACTGTAGAGACACTGGGCGCGTTTTGGGATGCCGAAAACGCTGGGATTGACCCCGTTGATGATGGTATCGCTTCTGACACAGAAACTGACGCCGTATTGTCTCCTGTCGAAGGAATAGGCGTTGGGTTGTTAACATTTTGATTATTAGGCGCGCTTTGATTCACCATTCTTCTTGTTCTTGTTCTTTTTGGTCTTTCTTCGTTGTTCACGGCTAACTTGCCACTCCTTAGAATCATACAACGAAATAAAAATTTTTCTTCTAAGAATTTGCTATAAGAACAAAAGGACAAACTAAAGTAAATGCACTAGGTCCCACCGGGTGTGCCAATTTGTTCGCTGGTAAATTTAGCGAACAACCTCTGGTTTCCTAATTTATGAAAATTAGTTTACTAACAGGACCAACCAAACAAATCCTAGGACAAAGTGCTTTTGAAAATGTCTTTGATTTGAAAAGGAATGTATTCGTTTTGTGTTTTCTAAGGTTTCTTTTATTAGTTTTTTTGACTGATAGAACAAAGACACGATAATGGCGAAAAAGTAATTGAAGATAAATTTAAACGGGAAACAAAGTAAATTGCTGAAGTAAAGGAAATGACTTGAATGTAAATAAATGAAGAAAGCTTGGAATTGTATTAAAGTGCATAAATGTAAACTGGTGTTTTCCATACATACATTTTCCAGAACACTCGTTTCTCTCACACGGTTACTTTGAGTATTTGCGGTAATTTGTACAACGTTTGGAACACACCCCAATCTAACACTAAGACCTCCTATTTATATACAAACGAAATAACTACCCATAACAGCTATTTCTCCTAATGGCGACAAATGGCATTCTGCATGCATTCGCCTCCTAGATGTGCTCCACGCGTCCAATTTCAAAAACGAAACTCCCTCCTAAAATTTGAATTTCAAACACCCGTCGAATGGACCGATTCTTCTTGTGTCGAAACTATCCTTCTTACTTAGAAAAATCTGCCAATGTTTTCCCTAAGTACCATTTGTTTTCGACTTGCCTTCCTCATAAAAAACCTTCTAATTGAAATGACCCGTCGAATCGACCTGTCGAAATTTCCATTTTGCTTTTGAATAATTTTCCTGGCGTCGAAATTAGCAACCTACAGTGGGTTGGTAAACGAATCCAAGATGAAGTTGGGATCTATGTTTTATGTCGAAGTTACATCCCAACAAAACACTTATAAAGTGTTTGCTAAAATGTCCCAATGAAAACCTTCACCACCAAAGGAAGGTGAAAGAGGTTGTGATGAAGTTTTATTTTCGCCCCAACAAATAATGTCTTGTTTTCCACTTGCATCAATGGAGTAGAAGACTTTGTATTGACTGAATGAAGCTAAGATTGGTTTGTTCATGGTGATGGAAATTTGGAAGAAAATTTGGTTTGTTCAAAGAGATGAAAGGGAATGTTGACCCCATGCTTTTGCAGAGAGAGAAAGTGTTTTCATGTTTTATTTGTTTTTGTTTATTTTATTGTTTTTAATCCACCTAAGAGTCAAGTATATGCCAAGTGGTCCTTTTTTATTTTGACTTACAAACCTAATAGAATGGACTAACATGACAATGTTTGAAGAGATAAATGAACAAATCGGTCTTTTTAAAAGTTGAGGGACCAAAATAAACCTTAAGGTAAAAATAAGGGACTAAAAATGGAATTTTACCATAATAATTTAAGAGAAAATATAATATGCACTAACTGCCAATCGATCACCATCGTGTGTTCCACCAAATCTATAATTATTATTGGTGTGACATGAGTGAGTGATGAATTTTTATTATATGATAGTGTAAAGTTATTTTGTATTGTTAGTCCATAATCATTAAACTCATAATTTATATATATTTTTTATCTTTTATTTTAGTTATAATAATGTTTTAAGCTTTTAATTTTAGATCTATGTTTTTATCTCTTATTTAATAATTTTTTTATTATATTTATTCAATAAGTGTTAATGATGTGTCGTTTCCATTATGACTCCAACTAATAAAATGTTGTTAGGTCATTTATTTAAATTAAAAGAGAAAATAACATTTATCTCTTTTAAGGTTTATTAAAATGACACAGCCACCTCCTTTAATTATAAAATATGTACAAACCTCTCCAAAATTTATATACCAACGAAAGTTTTTAATGACGGGCAACAAATCGTAGGTAAATGTTATTTATACCTACAAATTTTTGCTCTCGTTAAAAACGATATGAGATGTCAGTGGCATTTTAATAAAAGTGGAAGATACACTCCTCTCAAAAGTCAATGTCGTCAAAGATCCTTGTCACGTTGTTTACTTGTAAATATGGTAAACAATCATGAGTTTAGTTCAATTAAAATATTAACTCGAAAAATCTCAAGGACAATTTGTGCAAAGAAAATATATAATGAAAAGTGTGTGTGATTTGAGTTTAAAACGTTTGAATGATAACCAACTGGATGCAAACAACAAACTTTGGATAAAGATAATAAGCAACAAACAAAGTAAATGAATTAAATGACATTTAACATAAATACTTTGAATACAAAAGATTTGCAAAGAGATTAAAGAATGGTCCCACTCACATTTCTCACAAACTATTTTGCTAACGATGAGAACTTTGCGACCCTTATTTCATGACCTGAGCCTCCTTTTATACTAGTCCTAAATAATCATCAACAACGGTCGTTTGTCACACGTTCGCCGTGTGTCCTATTACGCGGGTTTTCATCCTTTCAAAAGCCTCGACGCGCCTTTAGTGATTAAACTGTTGGTTATCCATCTATCAATTTGATAACTACCTTAAAAACCTCTTAACTGCGTCCCGTTGAGAGTTCCTGACTTAGTTCCAAAGAGTTGTTCAGACTAATACAAAGACTAAATTTTAAAAATTTTACAAGGGGAACTACGACTAAGTTTTAAAAAAGTTAGAAAAAATAGTTATAGTCATTCCATTTTTTAGTTAATACAAAGGTTTATAAATAGAATAAAAAGATTTCTTTCCCCTTTTCCATGTTTTAAAATAAAATTTTAAGAAGAATTTTGTTTCTCTAAAACTTAATTTGTAACCTTTTATTTAGATTTTTTTTAGGAAGCATGAATGATGAAATAGTGGCATTAACAAAATATTCTTTTATTGCACTTTTAAATTTGATATGCCCTCTGAGCTAAAAAAAAAAAAGAGAAAAAATAAAGGCAATAAAATAAAATCAAACAGAGTAAATAGGATAAATTTCACCCGATTATTTTTCCTATATGTTGGTTGATCCCTAATGTCTAAAACAAAAGGAAGCTAAACTGAGTAAGTAGGGTAACCCTCACCCGACTACTCTTTCCAAAAGTTGGTAGTTCCTAAAAGAAAAAAAGAAAAATGCCCAAATGGATTAAATGTTGGTCATGTTTTAAAAGTATGAAAAAATATATATTTTTCTTTTAAATTCATGATTTCCTTCTTAAGAGAATCAGTAAAACCGAAAGTTGATAGTCATGCTTACGGCGGGACTTAGTTTTTTAGAATTCAAATGTCTTTTAAACTTATGACTTATAAGGAAATTTAAAAGACTCTAACTCGGAACCTAGGTTGGTGATCCCTTGAAATTTGAAATTTCCTAATATTTGCATGCGTAATTAGAATGTTTCATTCACATATGCTTCATCCTAATATTTTCTACTAGATAAATTGCTTGTAGACAAGCAATGGTTCAAACATTAGGAAATATCATAAACCTAATTTATACCATTACTTATCATTTTATTTTATTGGTGGTTCAATGTTTTTACTTGATTTTATTTTCATTTTACTAGCGTTTCCATTGTTTTTATTTTATTTAAGCAATCCAAAGGAAAGTGAGTGTTTTTGGGCTTAAATCTAAGTATTAAAGACTCAACGTAAAAGTTGTTTAAAAAGTCTCTCAGAAGCTATAAAGAATGAGGCAAAATTGATGAATAAGCATGGAGAACTACGACCAACCTATAACACTCACTTGCTAAGGTCGTAGTGGTCAAGCAAAGAAATCAGTCAACACAAAATAGGAAGGGTTACACTCTCCCCACATCAATGGCTATAATTGTAGTCCCTCCCTCCACAGTTTTATTTCTTTCGACTATTTTAATTTATTCAGTTCCTAGCCATTTTTTGTATTAAGTCCTACTTATTGCTAGATATTGACATTTTTTGATGATAAACTCTCTTTAAATCTCATTTTATACCATTTGATGCGAGTATAAGGCAATACTCTAATCTTTATCAAAGTTCATGAGTGTTTCTACAAAAGTAGAAACAATATCACTTGATGGGCTAAAAGTGAAGGCTGATATCTAACATATTAATGACAGATTCTTTTGAGGTTTTTATAAGCTTTTTTTATGAGTCTTGCCAATGAATCAACCATAATAATATGTGATTAATTGATTCGAAAAACGTTTATATGCTATGAAAGAAGATGTAATCTATTGCAACTATTAATTTGTGTAAAAGTTGAATTCCAGTAACGGAACATGGATCTGAGATTTATATAATCTATCTTAAGTAAAGAATCATACTCCTAATACTTTTTTTTATCATAATTCTAAAAACAATTCAGAATTACCACATTAATTAAACTATCTCTTTTAGCTAATCAACACGATAAAAAATCACATCTAGTCTCTATAAAACGATATCTTACTAGTCTGATATAAATCGTGCAGTTGTAGCATATCAACAATCTTGCAGGGGCACTCACTGCACTGGAGGCTCGCACCACCTCATTGGAGAAGCATGTCGACACCGTACCAACGATCTCTCATTCTGCTACCGAACAAAGACTAAACTACTATTACTAAAATATAATAAAATGATATAATAATATTATCTAAAAAAAATCTATGGAATTTCATTCTATAAAAGTGTAGAGTATTCAACATAATATTGAAAAGAAAGTATCCGTATTGTTTAACACTTCTCTATTATATATTTGTAAATATTGGTGTGTTGTATTGGGTTAGTGAGGCCAAATGTATTAAATTGTAATTTTTTTATCGAAGTAGGTTGCTCGACAGAGATAATAAAATGTCGAAATGACTATGTGTGTCAAATTAAATTAGTTGTCGAAATGCTGACTTAACTTTATTTGTTTTTTTTGCTGAGTTAGTTAGGTTAGTTAGAATTTTTTTGGTGTGCAAACAACCTCAACCTATGAATAGGGAGTAACCCTATTATTGTATGTAAGTGAATAATTGCAGATTACAAAGTTTGAGAGTAGAGAGAAACTTTGCAGTTTTCATAATTCTTCTTCTTCCTTCTCTCGTTAAACCCTAAACCTTTCTTCCCCAATTTAAATTTTCTTCTTTCATTTTAATTGTGAAGTGCTACAATCTTGAAACCAAGGTTGGTTGATCCACTCGAGTGAAGAGTGAAAAACAAGAGAGATAATCAATCAGAAAGATTGATTCTTGTCCATAAAGATTTGGTTTGGAATTCATCAAGTTTTGGTGAAATTCTTGAGCGGGGATTGGCAAATTTCCAACATCCGATATTGAGAGCACAGGATGAGCGATTCGTGGAAAGCAAAACACGATGGCGATGACGATAAATCATCCGAATGGACATTTTCGGCGAGTCTCCCAATTCTGAAGGGTCAGAATTTTGAGAATTGGTGTAAACAAATAATGGTTGTTTTCTGTTGTCAAGATCTTTGGGATCTTGTGAAGGAGGGAGTGGCGACGCTTCCAAAAGACGCGTCGAATGAAGAAAAAATGAACAAAAAGAATTGAAGAAGAAAGATTATCAAGCTCTTTTTATAATTCATCAACGCATTGATCCATATCATTTTTAAAAGACCAGTGATGTAGAATCGCCAAAAGAAGCATGGGAAATCTTGGAGAAATCGTTTGAAGGCGCAGAGAAGGTGAAAGAGACGATGTTACAAAGTCACAAAAGAACGTATAAATTGATTTAGATGGAAACATAACTGATTTTTTCACTAGGGTTACAAAACCGATGAATCAAATCAAGGTATGTGGAGAAATGCTGAGATCAAGATCAGTTGTTGCAAATATCTTAAGGTCATTGGCTCCAAATTTCGACCACGTGGTAGTAGCCATAGAAGAGTCGAACGATTTGTCAACATTGCCAAAGGAAGAGCTTAAAGGGACACTTGAGTCTCATGAACAAAGAATGGTTGAAAGAGCTAAAAGCAAGTCAAAGAGTGATGTGCCTTTGCAGGTGCAATCAACAAGAGAAAAGAAAGCTAAAGGGAATTGGTTCGACAACAAAGGTAGAGGAGGCTAATATAATTCGACTGGCCGAAATCAGCAAGAATGAGGCTGGTTGAATTTGAGAAAGTCCTCATACCAAAGCATCCGAAGAGGTTGTGCTACTGGTAGAGGAAGAGGTGGAGGTTGAAAACCTGACAAAAGTCACATTCAGTGTTTCTGAAATTCTTGTATAGCAGATCACTAAGACGTCGGACAGGATGTTGAGACACTTGATCTCTGCTTTATACAATGTCAATAAGGAGAATAATACAGATTGCAGAAAGTAAACGAACACAACACAATTGTTAACCCAGTTCGGTGCAAATCACCTACGTCTGGGGGCTACCAAGCCAGGAATGAAATCCACTATAATAGTATTAATTCAAAGCTAAACTCCCTCATTTACAACTTCTCACTTAATCACTACCCGTGCAACTTCTATCTAAGACTCTTCTAGATATGAGACCTCTCTCAATTCCCTTTACAATCACCACATGATAACAAATACTCAATGCTTACAAGCTTAAGAGTGAACAATTTACAACAACCTATGTCGACCACATAGTATCAAAAGATACATAGGTGACTTACAAACTACACAAGAGACTCTCAAAACCTTAAACTCTTATGTTGCAACGACGACTTGTTGTTGTGTGTGCTATCTCTTTTAGGTCTAGCAAGTCCTTATTTATAGACTCTTCCAGTATGGGCTTAGACTCTTCAATAAGGTCCAATCTTCACGTTTAAATCAGCTGCAAGATCTTCACATAAAAATAGGAACAAATCTTGTATAGTTTCTTAAAAACTCTCAAAGATCATTTTTATGAAATCCAATTAACTCTGGACTTGCTCCTAATAAATCTCCTTGATCTGCGCATAATGATGAGGTATATCTAAAAGATTCTCATCAAATAAAATCAAATCTGTCAAGAGATATAAAACAGTAGCACCTGCTGTACCCGACAAAGATGTCATGACATTGTCTTCGACATATTGTCTGAAAATCACATAACAACAGTGTAAGACCCTTAAACCCCCTCGTAAAATAATACAATTATCAGAGTAAAAATTCATAAAAATCTCACATATAGGATGTCACATTCACTATAAACCTGCTCATGCATACGACATGTAACACATAATTATCATTAACGGTACCAACAAAATCATATTTAAATATTTTTCTCATGTAGCAGCAGAAACTCAACTAAAAACATAACATGTTTAAACTCCGTAACCAACATCAATTAAAGAAAAGTAATAACGACAATGGAATAAATAACAACAAGCGTTCCATATCCCCAGTGTTACACATCAGAGCAGACGTCGACTCAAAACATAAAGTGAAGGACTTCGTCTTCACTAACCGCAACACCGCACTATTCTTGATTATCTGCACGTTACCCACGTGGAGGTAACATTCAAACAGAAGGGATGAGATTCTTAATCAACAAAAGAAATGCATAATATAAATATAAAAGCATATAATCATTATGCAATTCACCCTATCATCACAACATTAACACAATTACAATTTTCTCACACAAGCAGACAATCATATAATTCGCAACACAACACAACACAATGGGATACAATGAGACTCACAACTCGACTCAATGCATGTGGTACCAATTCGATCCCTTTTTCATGATCATAATTCCTGTCGGAATTTCCATATGAGTCGCTCACACCCCACATGGGCACACGGCACCCGTAATCGCTCACACCTCATATGGGCACACGATTACCTAAACAACAACAACAACACGATTCCATTTCAAGGAATCCAGATAAGGCGCTCACACCCCACATGGGCACACGACTTATCATACAACTTATGCAAACATGTTATGCATCAACGACAACATACAACGACCAATGCATATGAATATCATACTTCCAATACATCACACCACAAGTGTCCAACACGAGGCATATACCTTCCAAAACATGCAACAATTGCAATCCACAACTACAACACACATTCGCACAAACCGAACTCAACATTTCAATGTTCAACATATCACAGCGTACACGGAAACATAATTAACGCGTCAAATGGTTGGAATTCTAATATTAAAAATAATTTTAACAGAAGGTACACGAAACCAGCTTTCCAACGATTCGAACGACGACTGAAACGGACCTACGGATCAAAAGATATGAATTTTTAAAGTTTTAGAAAATTTTGTTCATTCCAGTTCTGCTCGCCTGATGTTCGCCCAGCGAGACGCCAGTAAACTCTCCTTCACCCGGCGAAATCCCCATTCGCCCGGCAAAATTCCTTTTTTGCCCACTGCTCGCCAGACGAAGCAGAAGCGAATTTCCTCCCCCATACAAATTCCAGTAACATACAGTCCGGAAATGCACATAGAATCCACATCAATCATCATACAACAGAACACACATCAATTATATAAAATCACAACTCAACCAAAAATCAATTTGCATCATTTATATGTTATTACGGACACCGACACGCAACCAAGAACGACCAAACAATTAGAGAGATGCATAGAGATGAACCTAACGATTTACCCACCCTCATACATATATTATGCATCCCTTAAGTGATCAAAGAACCACACCCTTACCTTAGTGACGATTCTTCGGATGTTCTTTATGCGCTAGCTCTGCTTCTCTCTCTCTCGTTCCTCTTTTCTCCAGAATACGATCGTTCTAAAAAAATCCCCTCCTTCTAATTTTCTTCTTTTTCCTACTATAACCCTTAGACCCCTAATATGCTCTTCCTTCTTTACCCTTACTAAACATCATGAATGAACCACTTTGCCCTTACTATTTCTCTACTCTTATATTATCCACTTTTAATTAGTAAAATAATTATAACTAATTATTTAAATCTACTAATTCCAACTAAATCATTTAAATAAAATAATTATCCAATTATTATTACTAAAATTCCAAATTAATTGTTTTAAAATCTAAATAATCTAATTTAAATTATTTAAATTAATAGTAAGCCACAATACTCCTATAGCCCTACACTACCCAACACATGAACATACCAAAACATGCCACATATCACGTAATTCACAAATACATGAGATTAAACACAATTAATCATCAATCAAACAAATTATAATTATCGGGGCGTTACAACTCTCCCCCACTTAGAATATTTTTGTCCTCAAAAATTTACCTCATACGAATAACTCTGAATACGACTCTCGCATCTTGTTCTCTAACTCCCAAGTCATATTTCCACCGACAGCACCTCCCCACACTACCTTCACAAGAGTGATCTCTTTACCTCTCAATTGTTTCACTTCGCGGTCTTCAATCCGTATTGGTAAAGCCACAACCGTAAGGTTATCGGTTACTTCCACTTCATCCATCGGAATCACGTGTGACGGATCCGGAACATACTTCTGAAGCTGTGACACATGGAACACATCATGCAAGTTTGACAAATTGGGTGACAATGCCACTCTGTAGGAAACAAGTCCAACTCTTACGGAAATCTGATATGGACCAATAAATCAAGGAGTAAGCTTTTTCGACTTCAACGCACGCCCAACACCGGTCACCAGAGTGACTCTCAAGAACACATGGTCTCCTTCTTGAAACTCAAGATCTTTCCTCCTCTTATCATGGTACCTCTTCTTTCTACTCTGCGAAGTTTTCATCTTTTCCCGAATTAACTTCACCTTTTCAGTAGTCTGTTGAACAATCTCAGGTCTAAGTACTACACTCTCACAAGATTCATGCCAACACAACGGCGCCCGACACCTCCGACCATACAAAGCTTCAAAAGGCGTCATTCCAATACTGGAATGATAACTGTTATTATAAGTGAACTCAATCAACGACAAATGGCTATCCCAAGCACCTCCCTGTTCAAGCACACAAGCCCTCAACAAATCCTCCAAAGATTGTATAGTTCTCTCCGTCTGTCCATCTGTCTACGGGTGATAAGCCGAACTTAGTCTCAGTTTTGATCCCAATGCTTCTTGCAAACTCTCCCAAAATCTGGAAGTGAACCTTGTATCTCTGTCCGACACTATACTCAATGGAACTCCATGCAACTTCACAATCACCTGAATATAAATCTCTGCCAGCCTCTGCAAAGGAAAACTGATATTAATTGGAATAAAATGTGCCGACTTCGTCAGTCTATCCACCACTACCCAAATAACATCATGCCCTCTCGGAGTATTAGGCAATCCAGTTACAAAATCCATAGAAATATTGTCCCACTTCCACTCTGGAATATCTAACGGTTGCATCAAACCAGCAAGTTTCTGATGTTCCACATTCACCTTCTGAAAAGTCGAACAAGCATATACAAACTTAGCCACATCACGCTTCAATCCAGGCCACCAAAATATCTCCTTCAAGTCTTGATACATCTTTGTAGCTCCTGGATGGATACTCAAGCTACTCTTGTGACTTTCTTCCAGAATCATTCTTTTCAACTCAGAATCATTAGGAATACAAATCCTATCACAGAACCTCAACACACCTTGTTCATCCACTCTAAATTCGTTACTTTCTGTCTGTTCATTTCCAATCATCAAATCCACCAGTTTTACATCCAACTTCTAACCCTCTCTGATACTATTAAGAAATTCATTGTTGATGTTCAGCATACCCAACATCACAATATACGGTGTCTGTCCGCAAACTAAACTCATATCTCTGAACTGCTCAATCAATTCCAACTCTTTAACCATCATAGCAGACATATGCAAAGACTTCCGACTCAGAGCATCAGCCACGACATTAGCTTTACTGGTGTAGCGGCAAAAATCGTGAGTGTAAGCTATTGATTAACTTAACTCATAAAGCAAGAGTCGCCACCGCACTTTTATTTTATCCAAAAGGAAAGGAAAAAGAGCGAATAAAACCTGAACAAGTTCCAAACAAGAATAAGTTAACAGAGACTGGGTAAGGGGGTTGGTTACACTAAGGGAAGGTGTTAGCACCCAAAACGTCTATAGTACTCTATAGGAACCCTTTGAAATATCTACGCTTTTTGGTTTGAAAAAGTTTGTTTGAAAAGAGATTGAGGAGATGAGAAGAGAAGTGTTTTTTAAGATTTTTGTGTTTGGAGAGACTTATCGCCTCATGCCTACGTACCCACAAAGTGCAATTAGGATCAAAACCTCATAGTTCATGGTATATAAAATAGGTTTGTTATGGTTGATTTTAAATGTAAAGACAAGTCGTCATTTCCAAGCGAATAATTCCGCTTAAAGAGATGACTCATGTCTAAACTTATGAAAAAGTTTAAAGGAAAAGTGCACTAGGGCACAAAAGAGGGTAAGTGAGTTTGGTGTTTTTTAAAGTCTTTTGAAAAAGGTGTCAATATGCTTGTGTAGTTTAGCATTTATCAAGAAATGAAAAGAAAAGAGTAAAATCAATTGACAAAGTCAAGGTTTGATTATGAAAGAGGTGAGAGTTTGAAAACAATAAGGTTTTGAAAAAGGGAGAAAGTTTTTAAAATTGAAGAATGGGGAGGAGAAGAAGTGACTATCCTAAAGTATAAAGTAAAAGCTAAGGATAAGAACGGTCTAACCACACAAGTAAGCTTCATAGTCTTCAAACCATAATTCCAAAGCAAAGGGAGAAAGTCCTAGTTCTAAGTCCAAGGGTCCAAGAATAGCATTAGATGTCCAAGGTCTAGGTGCAAAACTTCATGTCTAATGCAAAGGATAGTAACCATAGTCCAAGATTAAGAGCACAAGTTTTTAGAGGTTTTGGCCTTTATTAATGTTTTTGGTCCAAGTGGACAAAAAGAAAAAGGCATAAGCATAAACATATGGTCCAAGTGGACAAATGAAAAATGACGGAAGTATAAACATGATATGATACAATGAACAATGAGCAATAAAAATAAAGAGAGATAGGGAGAAAGAAGGAATCATAAAAGTATAGTAATAGTAATGTAGTAGTATATACATAATAGTAGCACAAAGGCCATAGTGCCATAAGCCTTCAAAAGTAACACCGATTATTCCGTTTCGCGTCTTGAACTATAATGATTAAACAATGTACTTAGGTCAAGGTTAATGAAGACTTGTTAGAAGACTGATAGAATCAAAGCCTCTACACAACAAGCTTCAAAGATTTTGAACCTAATACAAAAGATTAACCATCCTTGGGCTTACATAACCAAAAGGTTTGGGCCACGAAAGATCAAGTTCCGATTCGGAGGGAGGGACAAATGTAGCGCTATGTTAAGCAATCGCCAAGTGACTTATATAGAAGTCACCCAACTCGAGGCCAGTCAATAACGATGTTAGTGCTAATGCATGCTAGAGAAGTGGTATGTAGATCACTCCCCGAAAGCAATACCGCACGGAAAGAATATAGGTAGTGATCTAGTCTTGATCAAGAATTCAACAAAGAAATTCTAAGATCCATAAGACTTTCATCGATCCAAATAAAAATAAATAGAGGGAGAGGTGAAGAGAAAAACCAAATTGAATTACACTTTCAAGATCCTTTCATCTTCAAGTTCAATCACCTTTAATTGATAGGTTTAATTGTGAAAACATATCACTAATTCAAAGCACCTCAAATGAATTCAACAATTCATTTAAAGATAGATTTGAACTAATGAATGTTTAATTACTTTAACCATATCCAAAGTCCATTGAAATTGAAAAGAAATTAATCTCAACAATGCACTTCAGGGCCAAAACAACAAGAAAAGGGGAAGAAAAAGGAGGAAAAACCAAAACAGTCCCCAAAACAAGTGAAAATCACATTCTGGACACTGGTTAACCGGTTAACCAAAATGAAATGCATTTGATTAACCGGTTAACACTGTCATGACAACAACAAAATTTTGAAAAAATTCAGCATTCATGATCTAATCATTTCTTGAAACACCTCATGGTCATGGATGCAAATTAGCACGAAAATTCAAGTAAAACAACAACAAATAACACCAATGGATCACAATTTGCAAGATTCAAAGATCAAGCAACAAGAATTATTAAAGGATCACATTGTGAAAGATGAATCAAGAACAGTAATGGTGGAAAATGAGATTACCACTCCAAATCTGAAAATTACTTCAAATTGCTCCAAGATGCAAACTCCAAATCCTTGATATATAAGAATTGATGAAGAAAACAAGTTTGGATGAAGGTTTAGCTCAAAGTTGAACAAAAATCAATGTGAAAACTTGTTAACTTTCAAAAGAAGAAAGTGAGCTTTGTGTGAATTTTGTGGTTGGGGAGAGAATTTGCAAGAGGTTTTTTGGCTATCAAAAGCTTGAAGAATGAATAAAATGAGGGTTATATTTATAGAGTCGAGGCTTAGAAATTTTGATGGCTTGAAGCCTTGTTTGGAACCAAAATTAGGCTTAGAATTTGAATTTGGAGGCAAAATCAAGATCAAGTGGTGATTAGTGAAGGTGTATGGTGGGAATTAATTATGATGAGGTAGGGAATTATTTGGAAGTGATCTAGTATATTCTCATGATGAAACAAAATGAATTTTGGTGCCAAAATGCTGCAGAATTTGAATTTGGCTCATTTTCTCAAAAAATGCACTGGTTAACCGGTTAACTAAAATTAACTGCATTTGGTTAACCGATTAACACAACAAAAATTGAGAAAAAATTGCTTTTTTGATGTGTTGTCTTGGCTCCGGCTCGATTCTTTTGATTTGTCAAATAAGGCATGGAAATAAACACATGAACCTTGGAGTCTCTTGAATAATAATTAATTAAATCTCGGAAACCCTTGATCAGTTGATTTTGAATTACTTGCAGATCAACTTTGACTTTGTTCAGATGAATTTCATTCGAGCTAAGGGACTGATGTTTGATATCCTTGATTCAAATCCTTCCTGAAAAAGTTAGTAAAAGGGAAACAAACATATTTTTGGATTTTGATTAAAGGTTAGTAAACATAAGCAAATAAAGGCAAATAAGAAACACACAGATGCTCGGTGATCCCTGCAAGGAATAAACCTAAAGATGAGAGGGATAGAGGAACCAAAGCATGATCTTGTTTGCGGTGCAAAGATGCAAAATGAGATGTGAAAAATCTTAGGGGTAAAAATTAGGGTACAACAGCTGCCCCTATTTAAGTTTCTTCTATCCAGAGATATGAAGATACTTAAATACAAAAAGCTATATTTTTAGCCCTAAGATGCCACAAGATGATATGAATGCAAAGGATAAGACATCCTGCGGGGAAACTTGAAACAAGATATTTACGGTAAATTGAGTGAGATGACGTGAAAATACACGTTGGGGAACATAAGCTATTTCTGGATATTTTTTAAGGTGACAAGAAGTATCCATCAATAGTTGGAAAGAGAAGGACAAGACCCTAGGAAGACGAGTAGCGACATCCAAGAATAGCATTGGATAGAAACTACGAACGAGACAAAAGTATGCTAATAGATGTCCAAGAATGGCATTGGACAATCAACAAGAAAGTTTCTGGTAAAAACAACAGCGTCATCCAAGAATAGTATTAGATGGAGGTGAAAAACACTCTATTGGGGATAAGATATCCAAGAATGACATTGGATGAAAGGAACTACAACATTCAAGAATGGCATTGAACGGGGCAATAACAAGCATCAGAGACATCCAAGAATAGCATTGGACTCGACTGGGGAAAAGGTGTCCAAGAATGGCATTGGACAAAAGGAATCTCAACATCCAAGAATGGCATTGGATGAAGTGAAAAAAGTTTGGGAAAATACATCAGGAGCATCCAAGAATGGCATTGGATAAAAAGAGTTCACGATATCCAAGACAGGCATTGAATAAAGTGAGAAAGAACTTTCAGGAAGGGCACTGAAAGTAAAGGTAAATCACTACATTCAGGAATGGAATTGAATGAGAAAGAAATTTCAGGAATGGCACTGAAAGTAAAGGTAAATCACTATATTCAAGAATGACATTGAATGATAGTGAGAAAGACATCCAGGAATGGCACTGAAAGTAAAGGTAAATTACTACATTCAAGAATGGCATTGAATGATAGTGAGAAAGACATTCAGGAATGACACTGAATACAAAGGAGAAAAGTCATCCAGGAATGGCATTGAATGCAAAGGAGAAAACTCATCCAGGAATGGCACTGAATGAACAGATAAAACTTTTAGGAATAACACTGAAAGATATCCAAGAAAATCTGTTGGGGATTACAAAAGAGAAACATGATTTCCAGGAATAGCACTAGGAGAAACAAGAGGAACAAGATATCCAGGAATGACACTGGAGATCAAAAGAGACAGACATCCAGGAATGGCACTAGAGTGGAAGAAAATAAAGATCCAGGAATAGCACTGGAATGAAAGAGACAGACATCCAGGAACAGGACTAGATGCACAGGAAAACAACAACATCCAGGAATAGCACTGGGTGAATAGACAGGTAACTGTTTTGGTAGGTACCAAGTAAGTTGGACTTTGATCACAAGGTAAGATGTTGACAGCAACAGGACCTCGAGAAATGCATATGAGCGCGAAACACACTTCGAGCTATGCGAATCTTTCTATGTATGATAAATGAATGATTTATGTATGCAATGCAGATGATTGAGATAACCAAGATAGACTCTTTTGTGAGGGAAGAAAGGAACTCTGATTCCTCAACACAGGCAACACTGCCCACTCTGCTTGGAAAGAAGATGTTCAATATATCTCTGTCACACTTATGAATTGTATTATGATGATGGTCTTTTGAGGAAAGACATCTTGAGGATTCTTGAAGAAGACTGCCCTAAATTGATTGACTGATGAGAATAAACTGATCATGGCTTCAGTTTGACTGCTGCGGGGGAAAAAACGAACTGATCGTGGCTTCAATTCTTGGAACGAATGTTGAGGATAAACTGATCATGGCTTCAGCTTGACTGTTGCTGGGGATGAACTGATCATGGCTTCAGTTCTTGAAATAAATATTGAGAATAAACTCAGTATGCGTCTTGAAAGAGATCTTCTGGCTAACCAATTCTGAGAATAACTTGCACTGAGCAACAAATCTTGAACTAATTCACAATAGGATCTGGAAGTAATGTGCCCCTGATAGGATCACTGACCAAGTTTCTTACCTGTTTGAAATTTCTTGATGAGGAAAGTTTGCCTGCAAATAAGATCGTCCAAACTTGGTAATTTTAATGCAACGTTCATGCAATTTTGAAATCAAAAATCATTTTTGGAATGACATTACTGATGTAAAGCAAATGAATCACTTGTCAAAACACGGTGGTTTTAGACATTCAAAATGCAAGAGAGAGCAAAGGTATGAGATCAAAACAAATGATTGGCAACAATCTTAGAAGTCAATGTACGCAACCTTGCTGTAGTATGCTTTCAAAAGAAACATGGCTTCAATTAGGTCTTTTGAGGGTTGTAACGTGGTCTGGTTCAAGGCTTTCGAAACAAAGGATATAGGCTCAAAATTTACTTATTCCCAACCCATTCTTCGCGATGATCTTTAGCCCTATGTTCAGTTAATTCAACCTATGCATTTAGGTTCCAAGCGATTTTGGAATTGCAACACTGTTATGATGATGACTCAAGAGCCAAGGAATTTTTGAGATGGAAATCATCTTTCCTTACAACATTTTGTTGTTTTTTATGAGGACATCAGTTAACTCATTTTATCTTTGAGGATTTTGGTAACCTCTTGATTGATTTTTTTTTATCCCTAACTTTTGCCTGAACTGTGTCATTTGAGCTTACAGTCAGCAGGATGCCCCAATTTTTGCCTAAGTCTCCTTCATTGGTTTTGACTTAGTGGGCCTTTCATTTGATTTTTTTTCAATCTCTCTTTTTTTTTGAAAGATAGTGACTGCTTGGCTTAATGATTATAGTGAACCATCATTGGCTTTTGATTTGAAAGACATCTTTGACACTTCTTTGATGTGTACGAAGGAAAGCTTGTGATTGCAACCTTTATTGGAAGGCATTTTTGAATGATTCTCTTATGTTTAAATACACAGTCAAATTAACTAAGAATTACCCATCCCAAGGTTAAGATTGCAGGTTTTTTTCGTATAGAAAGAAACTCCAACTTCTAGGCTCAAAGGGGTTGACAAGGGATTAACTTTCTTATTTCTCTAGTATTTGGGAGTTGAAACAATGCCTGTACATCATCAGCCAGGTTTTAATTAAAAGCATACATTCCAGCAATTTTTGGGTATTTCGTTTTCATCATCCTCCCTCCAATCTTTGCATAAACAAAAGCTTGATAAAGAAAATGAACAGGAGATATATTTTTGTTTTGTGAAAAAGAAAGTATAAAGATGCACACATTGGATGTGAAATGAATTGAATCAAAACATTGCAATGCTCATTTCATTAAAATTAACCATGAAAGTACAAATAAAGTTCGAAAGCAAACAATCAATACAATCAAAGAAAAATGCAAACAGAAAGAAACAAGGCCTAATGACCAATCAACAATAAGGATGAGTTGTCCTGTCTGAAACACTGGCTTTAAGAGATGATTTGTCTGAACTGACTTAAACTTCACTTGGCATGCTCTGGCAAAGGATTGTTGACAACATTGGGATCATCGTCATGAGAAGTCAGAATCTTTGCTTTCACCAATTCTTGTTTTCTAGCTTTCAATGCATAACAACCTTCTAAGTTATGGCCTGCCCCACCTTGATAGAACTCACAATGAAGATCAGCCCTATAGCCGGCTAGGAGAGGATTTGGAGGAGGAGGTAGAGCCCTTGTTGTAATCAAACCTTTCTGAACAAGATCTGGATACAACTCAGTGTAGGACATCGGGATAGGATCAAAGTTAACCCTATTGTGATTCTGATTTTGTCTAACAGCCTGACGAGGAGCTTGAACTGGTTGAGCATTGACAACAAGAGCAACTGCAGCTACATATTGTTGTTGCTTGCGGTGAGGTTTCCCTTCAACTGAAACAACATGGGTATCGCCATCCTTCTTCTTTTGAAAATTCCCAACAGACTTTCTAGCACCATTAAAGGCTTCAGCATTAGTAATATTTCCCTTCTTGATACCCTCTTCTAGTCTTTCTTCAATAGTGACTAGGTCAGCAAAACCAGATGATATACTGCCTATCATTTTTTCCTAAAATAGTGGTTGAAGAGTGTCCATGAACAATCCAGTCAATTCCTTTTCTACCAATGGTGGGTCCACTTGAGCAGCTAGCTCTCTCCAGCACTGAGCGTACTCCTTAAAGGATTCTTTTTCTTTCTGAGACATATTTTGCAGTTGATGGCGGTCAGGTGCCATGTCTAGGTTGTACTTATACTGCTTTAAGAAAGCATCACCCAAGTCTTTCCAGCTTTGGATACAACTCTTCTCAAGTACCATATACCATTTCAGCGAAGCCCCGCTCAAGTTGTCTTGTAAACAGTGAATGAGCAATTTGTCGTTGTTGGTATAAGCAGCCATCTTGCAGTAATACATCACCAAGTGGCTTCTGGGACAAGTGTCCCCCTTGTATTTCTCAAATTCAGGAGTTTTGAATTTAGCAGGCATAACCAAGTCTGAAACCAAGCACATGTCCATTGCGGCGGCACCAAAGACATCATTTCCTTCCATGACTCTTATCCTTTTTTCTAGAGTTTGCCATTGCTCTTTGACTTCTTCAATGTATCTATGTTCTCCCTGACTTTTGGATTGTAGACCAGCAGCATGGTACACGAAAGGAGGATTCTCAGGAATAACTTGAGCAGCAGAATGTACAACGGGCTGAGGTTCAGTGAACAATAGAGCTGAAGATATTGGCAGTACAGACGGAACAACCATCAGAGTAGTTGCGAAAGGTGGTAAGTAATTCAGAGGTAACCTAAATTCTGGCCAAGTAGAAGCTGGTTGTTGGATCAGTGGAGGGTTAACAGCAGTAGTTGGGATTTTAGAGATCACGGTCCTCTGAGGTGGTTCACCTCTAGCAATCAGAACTTGCATCATTTCTGTGAGCTTGGTCATGCTAGCCTTCAACTCATCAATTTCCATTCTGACTTCGGTATTGTGTTGTTCTTGATTTTCCATTCTCAATCTGACGATAGATATAGTTCTGTAGTTATGTCGAGGAAACAACTTGATGGTGAACAGATAACCGAAGAAGGAGATAGTTGAAATGAGTTTCTTTGACAACTTAGATAAATGCAGATGTATGCTCATGGATGCAAGAGTGCATGGATGCAACAACCACAAACAAGATCACTAAAAGCACACAGGTTCAAACATTCGAGTCATGAGCATGGAGTCAAGGTTAAGAACCAACCCACAATGGTATGTACTAAGGTTATATCACTTGCCGAACAAGGTTCTAAAAAGTCCCCAGAGTCCTCAATCATCTTTCGGATATTACTAGCACGCCGATTACTCGGGAATCAGTAATATTCTCAAAAGAACCTCGTCTGAGTGTAGTATCACGTATCAACTATTTTAGGTTTACACCTTCATATCCACCGCACTACGTCCTAATTGGCCAAGTGGGGTAAAGGAATACTAAAGTCCTCAGTGTCATGGGCCTGAGGTCGGAAAAAGTAATGTTTTTCGCGATTACTCGCTAAACATCAGTAATTCCGAGGAAGCCTCGACTGAGTGGATGAATTCTCAATTCAGCTTGTTCGGGATTACTCCCTAGAAGCATCCTTGACTATACCATCCTCCTATCATAAGAGCTCTCAGATCCGGGTATAAGATATATCTCACCTCTCAAGATCACCCAAGCAGAACAACCAATAACAGTCAAATCAAACAGATAAAGTGTAAATAAATCAAAGTAGGCCGAACCCACTAAGAACCAGTGTTCCCCAGCAGAGTCGCCACTTTTTTGTAGCGGCAAAAATCATGAGTGTAAGCTATTGATTAACCTAACTCATAAAGCAAGAGTCGCCACCACACTTTTATTTTATTCAAAAGGAAAGGAAAAAGAGCGAACAAAACCTGAACAAGTTCTAAACAAGAACAAGTTAACAGAGACTGGGTAAGGGGGTTGGTTACGCTAAGGGAAGGTGTTAGCATCCAAAATGTCTATAGTACTCTATAGGAACCCTTTGAAATATCTACGCTTTTTGGTTTGAAAATGTTTGTTTGAAAAGAGATTGAGGAGATGAGAAGAGAAGTGTTTTTTAAGATTTTTGTGTTTGGAGAGACTTATCGCCTCATGCCTACGTACCCACAAAATGCGAATTTTTTACCATGTTGTCACACTATTAAAAAAATTCCATAATGCCATACTGAATAGTACTATATAGCAATATGCCACACTTTCAAACAAAAAATTGGACACGTCAGCACTGCCACCCATTGAAAGGGCGGCAGAGTACATTTTTTATCAGTAATAAAAAAAATAAAAAAAACAATTTGGTCATTGCCGCCTTTTCAATGGTCAGCAAAGTACATTTTTTACGTGTGCCGCCCTTTAAATGGCCGGCAGTGCTGACGTGTCCATTTTTTTTGTCTGAAAGTGTGGCATATTGGTATATAGTACTATTCAGTATGGCATTATCGATTTTTTTTAATAGTGTGGCAACATGGTAAAAAATTCACAAAGTGCAATATATGATCAAAACCTCATAGTTCATGGTACAAATAACAAAATAGGTTTGTTATGGTTGATTTTAAATATAAAGACAAGTCGTCATTTCCAAGCGAATAATTCCGCTTAAAGAGATGACTCATGTCTAAACTTATGAAAAAGTTTAAAGGAAAAGTACACAAGGGCACAAAAGAGGGTAAGTGAGTTTGGTGTTTTTTAAAGTCTTTTGAAAAACGTGTCAATATGCTTATGTAGTTTAGCATTTATTAAGAAATGAAAAGAAAAGAGTAAAATCACTTGACAAAGTCAAAGTTTGATTATGAAAGAGGTGAAAGTTTGAAAACAAGAATGTTTTGAAAAAGGGAGAAAGTTTTGAAAATTGAAGAATGGGGAGGAGAAGAAGTGACTATCCTAAAGTATAAAGTAAAATCTAAGGATAAGAACGGTCTAACCACACAACTAAGCTTCATAGTCTTCAAACCATAATTCTAAAGCAAAGGGAGAAAGTCCTAGTTCTAAGTCCAAGGGTCCAAGAATAGCATTGGATGTCCAAGGTCTAGGTACAAAACTCCATGTCCAATGCAAAGGATAGTAAGCCTAGTCCAAGATTAAGAGCACAAGTTTTTAGAGGGTTTGACCTTTATTAATGTTTTTGGTCCAAGTGGACAAAGAGAAAAAGGCATAAGCATAAACATATGGTCCAAGTGGATAAAGGAAAAATGACGGAAGTATAAACATGCTATGATACAATGAACAATGAGGAATAAAAATAAAGAGAGATATGGAGCAAGAAGGAATCATAAAAGTATAGTAATAGTAATGTAGTAGTATATACATAATAGTAGCACAAAGGCCATAGTGCCATAAGCCTTCAAAAGTAACACCGATTATTTCGTTTCGCGTCTTGAACTATAATGATTAAACAATGCACTTAGGTCAAGGTTAATGAAGACTTGTTAGAAGATTGATAGAATCAAAGCCTCCACACAACAAGCTTCAAAGATTTTGAACCTAATACAAAAGATTAACCATCATTGGGCTTACATAACCAAAAGGTTTGGGCCACGAAAGATCAAGTTCCGATTCGGAGGGAGGAACAAATGTAGCGCTATGTTAAGCAATCGCCAAGTGACTTATATAGAAGTCACCCTACTCGAGGCAGGTCAATAACGATGTTAGTGCTAATGCATGCTAGAGAAGTGGTATGTAGATCACTCTCCGAAAGCAATACTGCACGAAAAGAAAATAGGTAGTGATCTAGTCTTGATCAAGAATTCAAAAAAGAAATTCTAAGATCCATAAGACTTTCATCGATTAAAATAAAAATAAATATAGGGAGAGGTGAAGAGAAAAACCAAATTGAATTACACTTTCAAGATCCTTTCATCTTCAAGTTCAATCACCTTTAATTGATAGGTTTAAGTGTGAAAACATATCACTAATTCAAATCACCTCAAATGAATTCAACAATTCATTTAATGATAGATCTGAACTAATGAATGTTTAATTACTTTAACCATATTCAAAGTCCATTGAAATTGAAGAGAAATTAATCTCAACAATGCACTTCAAGGCCAAAACAACAAGAAAGGGGAAGAAAAAGGAGGAAAAACCGAAACAGTCCAAAAAACAAGTGAAAATCACATTCTGAACACTGGTTAACTGGTTAACCAAAATGAACTGCATTTGGTTAACCGGTTAACACTGGCAGGACAACAACAAAATTTTGAAAAAATTCAGCATTCATGATCCAATCATTTCTTCAAACACCTCATGGTCATGGATGCAAATTAGCATGAAAATTCAAGTAAAACAACAACAAATAACACCAATGGATCACAATTTGCAAGATCCAGAGATCAAGCAACATGAATTATTAATGGATCACATTGTGAAAGATGAATCAAGAACAACAATGGTGGAAAATGAGATTACCACTCTAAATCTGAAAATTGCTTCAAATTGCTCCAAGATCCAAATTCCAAAGACTTGATATATAAGAATTGATGAAGAAAACAAGTTTGGATGAAAGTTTAGCTCAAAGTTGAACAAGAATTAATGTAAAAACTTGTTAACTTTCAAAAGAAGAAAGTGAGCTTTGAGTGAATTTTGTGGTTGGGGAGAGAATTTGCAAGAGATTTTTTGGCTATCAAAAGCTTGAAGAATGAATGAAATGAGAGTTCTATTTATAGAGTCTAGGCTTGGAAATTTTGGTGGCTTGGAGCTTGGTTTGGAACCAAAATTAGGCTTGGAATTTGAATTTGGAGGCAAAATCAAGATCAAGTGGTGATTAGTGAAGGTGTATGGTGGGAATTAATTATGATGAGGTAGGGGAATTATTTGGAAGTGATTTAGAATATTCTCATGATGAAACAAAGTGAATTTTGGTGCCAAAATGCTGCAGAATTTGAATTTGGCTCATTTTCTCAAAAAACGCACTGGTTAACCGGTTAACCGAAATGAACTGCATTTGGTTAACCGATTAACACAACAAAAATTGAGAAAAATTTGCTTTTTTTAATGTGCTGTCTTGGCTCCGGCTCAATTCTTTTGATTTTTTAATGAAGGCATGGAAATAAACACATGAACCTTGGAGTCTCTTGAATAATAATCAATTAAATCTTGAAACCCCTTGATCAGATGATTTTAAATTGTTTGCAGATCAACTTTGACTTTGTTCAGATGAATTTCATTTGAGCTAAGGGACTGATATTTGATATCCTTGATCCAAATCTTTCCTGAAAAAGTTAGTAAAAGGGAAACAAACATATTTTTGTATTTTGATTAAAGGTTAGTAAACACAAGCAAATAAAGGCAAAAAAGAAACACACAGATGCTCAGTGATCCCTGCAAGGCATAAACCCAAAGATGTGAGAAATCTTAGGGGTAAAAATTAGGGTACAACAACCGGGATGATAGTTCAAGCCGAAATTATAATCCTTTAAGAATTCTAACCACCTTCTTTGCTTCATATTCAACTCCTTCTGATCAAACAGATACCTCAAGCTCTTATGATCACACTTCAAATCTAGAACCATAAAGATAGTGCCTCCAAATTTTCAACACGAATACCACTGCAGCTAATTCCACTCATGAGTTGGATAATTCCTCTCATGGACCATTAGCTGTCGTGAAACATAAGCCACAACCTTACCATCCTGCATTAGCACACCTCTTAAACCCATCAAAGAAGCGCCGCAATACACCACAAAAGGTTCATTTAGTTCGGGTAGAATCAAAACTGTAGCTGCAGTCAATCTCTTCTTCAGCTCAATGAAACTCTTCTCGTAGTGAACATCCCACACAAACGATTTACTAGTGCAAGTCAACCGAGTCAACGGAAATGCCAACTTTGAAATGCCTTCAAAAAACCTATGGTAATAACCAGCCAAGCCCAAAAAGCTTCTAATCTCAGTTACCGACTTCGGAGTCTCCCACTGTAGAACTGCATCTACCTTGGATGAATCCACAACAATACCATCACCTGAAATAACATGACCAAGAAAACTTATCTCTCTCGACCAGAATTCGCACTTAGATAACTTAGCATAGAGCTTCTTTTCTTTTAACACTTGCAGCACGATCCGCAAATGCTCAGCATATTCCTCTTCTGACTTAGAATAGATTAGAATGTCGCCAATAAAGACAACCAGAAATTGATCCAAGTAAGCATGAAAAATTCGATTCATATACTCCATGAATACACCAAGTGCATTAGTAACTCCGAACGACATCACTACATACTCATAATTTCCATATCGGGTCCTGAAAGCCGTCTTCTGAATATCTTCATCTTTTACTTGTATCTGATGATAACCCGACCTCAAGTCAATCTTGCTAAACACACGGGCACCCACCAACTGATCCATCAAGTCATCTATTCTTGGAAGTGGATACTTGTTCTTAATCGTTACTTTATTCAGCTGCTTGTAATCGACACATAACCTCATAATGTCATCCCTTTTCTTCACCAACAACACCGGAGCTCCCCAAGGCGATACACTTGGTCTCACAAATTTCTTTTCTAGCAACTCTTCCAGTTGCTTCTTCAGCTCTGTTAATTCTGATGCTGACATCCTGTATGGTGCCATAGAAATAGGTCTGGTACCAGGGACAAGATCAATAGTAAACTCCACTTCTCTCTCTGGTGGTACATCAGTAATATCATCCGAAAACACTTCTAGAAATTCACGCACTACTTGTGAATCACTAATCACCGACTCACTCTCCACTGACAAGGATGCAAACAATGCAAGCACTTGAGCTTCTTCTTCTAAGAGCTCTCTCAACACTCTAGCAAATAGAAAACCATCTTCTTCTTCTTCCTTAGGAGCAAGAAATCGTACCGACTTGTTAAAACAGTTAATATGAACAAGATTGAACTCCAACCAGTTCATACCCAAGATCACATCAAGATTTCCCAAAGACAAGCAAATAAGGTCCACACTAAAGTCCTTACCAAATATTGATAGCGGACAATTTAAACAAACTAGGGAAATAGTCACCGATCCCTTTGCAGGAGTTTCGACAACAATGAGACTCACAACTCGACTCAATGCATGTGGTACCAATTCGATCCCTTTTTCATGATCATAATTCCTGTTAGAATTTCCATTTAAGTCGCTCACACCCCACATGGGCACACGACACCCGTAATTGTTCACACCCTACACGGGCACACGATTACCTCAACAACAACAACACGATTATGTTTCAAGGAATCCAGAAAAGGTGCTCACACCCCACATGGGCACACGACTGATCATACAACTTATGCAAACATGTTATACATCAACGACAACATACAACGACCAACGCATATGACTATTATACATCCAATACATCACACCACAACTGTCCAACACGCATCATATACCTGCCAAAACATACAATAATTGCAATCCATAGCTACAACACACATTCACACAACTGAACTCAACATTACAATGTTCAACACATCACAGCATACACGAAAACATAATTAACACGTCGAATTGTTGGAATTCTAGTATTGAAAATAATTTTAACAGAATGTACACGAAACCAACATTCCAACGATTCGAACGACGTCTGAAACAGACCTACTGATCAAAAGATATGAATTTTTAAAGTTTTAGAAAATTCTGTTCGTTCCAGTTCTGCTCGCCTGATGTTCGCCCAGCGAGATGCCAGTGAACTCTCCTTCGCCCGACGAAATCCCCATTCACCCGAAGAAATTCCTTTTTTGCCCACTGCTCGCCCGACGAAGCAGAAGCGAATTTCCTCCCCCATACAAATTCCAGTAACATACAGTCCGGAAATGCACATAGAATCCACATCAATCATCATACAACAAAACACACATCAATTATATAAAATCACAACTCAACCAAAAATCAATTTGCACCATTTAGATGTTAATACGGACACCGACACGCAACCAAGAACAACCAAACAATTAAAGAGATGCATAGAGATGAACCTAACGATTTACCCACCCTCATACATATATTATGCATCCCTTAAGTGATCAAAGAACCCCACCCTTACCTTAGTGACGATTCTTCGGATGTTCTCTAAGCCCTAGCTCTGCTTCTCTCTCTCGTTCCTCTTTTCTCTAGAATACGATTATTCTCCAAAAATTCCCTCCTTCTAATTTTCTTATTTTTCCTACTATAACTTTTAGACTCCTAATATGCTCTTCCTTCTTTACCCTTACTAAACATCATGAATGGACCACTTTGCCCTTACTATTTATGTACTCTTATATTATCCACTTTTAATTAGTTAAATAATTATAACTAATTATTTAAATCTACTAATTCCAACTAAATCATTTAAATAAATAATTATCCAATTATTATTACTAAAATTCAAAATTAATCGTTTTTAAATCTAAATAATCTAAATTAAATTATTTAAATTAATAGTAAGCCACAATACTCCTATAGCCCTACACTACCCAACACATAAACATACAAAAACACACCACATATCACGTAATTCACAAATACACGAGATTAAACACAATTAATCATCAATCAAACAAATTATAATTATCAGGGCGTTACAAGCAGCGCCTGCTGTACCAGACCAAGATGTCATAACATCTGTCTGTCATAACATCTGTCATGATAGTTGATGAAGATACTTCAACATCTTGCTCGACATCTTGCCAAGTATTATAACCATATATGTACTGATGTCTGAGCAACCATGTCAGGACATCTTACCCAACATATTGCTGTAAACTTGTTTTAGCCAAAATGCAGCTAATCAAAGACCTAAAATCTCCCCCTTTGGCAAATTCTGGCTAAAACAACCTTTGAATAACACATCCAGCCCCCCCTCAAGGAAGCAACCAAGGAATCCTACTACTACTACTACTTACTTCTCCCCCCTTTTAGCCATAATATGACAAACAAAGCAACTATGCATTAAGGACAATCAACCAAAAGCAAGCAAGTCAGTAGCAGAACATATCCTACTCAGAAGCTTGTATAATCTGACAGGTTACAGTACTCCCCCTGTCATACACAATTAGTCTTCCCCCTCAAGGGAAAACCCCCACACATCAGAGCACTGTAGCGAGTGATTTTTGGATGTGGTTGCGAAGCACGATCGCTCTAGTACTACAACTCGATTCATTTTTTATCCTATTAAAGCTGATGAAGGAAGGGAAATAGATGTCTCCAATTAACCCTGCTTGCATACTGAGATTAAACAGTCGAAACTGTTGGTTTACAGATGCTACAAAGATTCGGGGTTTTTCCTAGGTTTATTTTGTTGACGAGGGGCGCTTTAGGCTATCGGTTGAGATGTTAGGACGAATATATATGAAAGTATGGGATTTTGGGTTTTTGTTTAGTATGCTCGCTAAGATTTTTCTTTCAATCTTATGCCTACGTATTCCCGTTTACCGAAACAGGGAAATCAGAGCGTTCGTAGTTCCTCCTATTCTATGGGAGGAAATGGTTGTTTTGGTGTCTTGTTCAAAGCCCAAGACGTGAAGCGAAAGGTGGTTTGTATCTTGTTCAAAGTCCAAGATGTGAAGCTAAAAGGGGGTTGACTTTAGAGAGAATTTGTCATCTCTAAAGGGGTCTGTTTGTCACAACTGTTGGGTGACTGACTGTAAAGGAGGATTACTTTAATCGGGATTTGTGAATCCGGCAATGCCATAATTTCCTTTATAGGGGATTTTAACCTGAAGGAGAAGACTTTAACTCAGTTTAGAGCAATGCCATTTTCCTTAGGAATTTCTCATGCTAAAAGAGGGACAGTGGCATGGATGTAGATGATCCAGAGGCTTTCCGCTTACAGCGGTTAGATGGAGGGGAATGAGTTGTTGATGTTTGTGTACTGTGAACGAGGCACAACTTTGATGCTAAAAGGTTAATTGGATCAACCAGTGGTTTTCTTATACAAAGCCTAAGAGAAGGCTATTACGTGTCTCGTACAAAGCCCGAGAGAGAGGCTAAAAGGTTTTGACTCAACGAGGGAATCTTTTGGTATCTCGTATAAAGCCCGAGATGGAGGCTATTTGACTCAACAAAAGAGTTTCTTGTATCTCGTACGAAGCCCGAGATGGAGGCTATTTGACTCAACAAGAGAGTTTTTAATATCTCGTACGAAGCCCGAGATGGAGGCTAAAGGGTGATTGACTCAACGAGGGAGTCTCTTTATGTGTCTCGTACAAAGCCCGAGAGAGAGGCTAAACGTTGTTTGACTCCGCTGGGGAGAATCATTGTACAAAGCCCAAGAGGAGGCTAACTTCACAGGAGGAGGATCTTTATACAAAGCCTAAGAGGAGGCTATGTCGACTGTTCAGTTAAATGACATGTCCAGTATACTGATTTTGAAAGAGAAAATCAGTTCTTATGTGAGCAATACTGTACTCGAGGATTTGATTCGAGGATCCGGGTTATTCCTGTTCTTTAAGGAAGTGGGAAATCCGAAGGGCATTGAGACTGTCCGAGTCTACGGGTTTCCTTCCTATTCTTGAAGGGGGTCACTTGAGAATGTCTTTGAGACTCAAGGAGATTAGACTGTCCAAGTCTAGAGTTTTATCTTTTGTACTATGCTTTGAGAAACAGTAGTAGACTCTATGAAAGGACTGTTCTATGCAGATGACTAATTTCTGTTCCTATACCTCTAGGAGGTCGTCGGGACAATTTGTACGAAGCCCAAGAGGAGGCTGGAAACTTTGAAGAAGCCGACGGGTCCTTGTACGATGCCCAAGAGGAGGCTATCATTCCCGGAGGAAGAGATCATTATACGAAGCCTAAGAGGAGGCTGTGAATACTTCTAAGAAGCTGGCGGGTCCTTGTACTAAGCCCAAGAGGAGGCGGGGTTGCTTTTAGGAAGCCTGTGGGTCCTTGTACGATGCCCAAGAGGAGGCCGATGCTTTTAAGAAGCCGATGGGTCCCCAAACCTCGAGAAATTCAAGACAGGCTATTCACGAGGAATAGATCAAGCCAGGAAAGTTCGAGAATTTGGAAGAAACTCAAGAGATGCCATTCACAGAGAAAAGATCATCTCTGGGGAATAGAGTTTCTTGACAAGTGCTTTTAAGAAGCCGATGGGTCCCCAAAACCCCGAGAAATTCAAGACATGCCATTCACCGAGAATAGATCAAGCCAGGAAAGTCCGAGAATTTGGAAGAAACTCAAGAGATGCCATTCACGGAGAAAAGATCATCTCTGGGGAATAGAGTTTCTTTGACAACTTCTATGAGTGACAGTCTATGAAAGGGTTCACAGAGAATGCTGCCTTTCATATCTCCATATTGTTTAACCCCAAGAGGAGGGAAGACTGTGTCTGGTAATCCTATGGGGATCTAGTATTGACTATTTCTAAGAGTGATCAACGGGCTTAATGCTAGACATAGTTGCCGGGGAAACTCTAAATATCTATACTATTATTACACAGTTCATATGATTTTATGAAAGAAGACTTACAGTGAAACAGCCACAATACAGTTATATGTATATGAAAGCGGTAAATGAAAGCGTATAAACACTTACTCGGTTGTAGAGCTTCCATGCTGTTTGGTTAGTTGTTCAACAAAGAAAGATTGAAAACAACAGTATATTCAAAATTAAAGGAGAAAGTGCTTTGAAAAAGAAATATTTGGGGCTTACAGCTCAAGGAGAGGCCCATGGTTTTATCAGTGAGCGCACTGTTTGAATTTGTACAGAGGGACTTATACAAGTGACTGTGGCCCAAAAATTGTTTTCTGTACAAGGGGATGGGTCTTACACTCTCTCAAGAGGCCCAAAAAGTTTTAAAGAAAAAGAGTGGGGCTTATAATACGAGGGTAGGCCCAGATGATTTTTCCGTTTGAAATGGCGATCGCGCCGAAGTTTTCTTTTAACGCAGAGGGGCTTATACAATATCTGAGGCCCAAAGTGATTTTGGTTAAAAGGGGGTTGGGTCTTACACTCTATTAGAGGCCCAAAAGGTTTTAAATGGGTCTTATAGCTCGAGGAGAGGCCCAAAAGGTTATTTTTCAAAAGGGCGACGATCGCGCCGTTTGTTTTTGACGGTATCGGGACTTATACAATACACTGAGGCCCAAAAATGATTTGGTCAAAAAAGGATTGGGTCTTACACTCTATTAGAGGCCCAAGAGTGTTTGACAATGATTTGTTTGAGTGAAAATCAAAGAAACCCTAATTTTATTCTTTAAAAGTAAATATTTAAAGAAAATCAATGAAAAATACCAAATAGGTTTGAATAAACCACTTGTGATTTTTGTTTAAGGTTTGAAAAATGAGGTATAAATCACAAGAGATATTAAAACTCATTTGGTCTTGATTTTTCAAGATGAATATTCATTTTAAAATGTTTAAAAACAAATAAAAATGAATTTATTCACAAAAATACTAATTATATTAAATAAATAATATAAATCCAATTTTTTTGTGGAATAAAATATTTCAACATTTTTGTGATTTTTTGCAAAAAGAACCAATAAAAAATAATTAAAATTGAAAGAGTTATTAATTTTCCAATTAATTAATAAACCATGAAAATATTGGAAAAAATGGCAAAATGTGAAAAAACACAAAATGGCATGGGTGGGGTTTGAACCCAAGACCTCAAGGTTACAAGGCGCGCGCCTTACCAGTGGAGTGGTGATACATCCATTGTTTGAAACAAAACAACAAATATACAAGGCATGACTTGGTTTTAGGCCTGACCCAAGGCAAGTTTTGGCAAGTTTTGGCTCAGAAACGTGAAGGTCATAACTTTCTCAATTCTTAATGGTTTGAGACAAAATTTATATGCATCTGGACCAGAATTTCATAAGGAATCCAATGGTGGTGGTAGTTTTTTCAGATCACACTCCCTCCTCAAAACCCGATAGTGGTTTTAAAAATGACCTATAAATGCATTTTCTATGCTACAGCTTGGTACAAGCATGGATTACATGGTGAATTAGCTCAAACACAACATATACAACATGTATGAGATGTTTATGATCAATGGACTTCAAAGCATTGCATGTTTGAAAGATTCCAAGTTGTGAGGCTTACCTCTTTTTTGAGATTTTGGAGCTTTTGTGCAATCTGTCAAACCTCTTGTTCCAGAAATGATTTGATGCTTTAGACACACTCAAATGATCCCTTAGAAGCTTTTAGGATGATTGGAATTGACTGGTACCTGCAAAAACACAAACAGTCCCTTTCTTGCAAAAGGGGTCAAAAGTGACCAAAATAACAACTCTCTCAAATGGTGTTCCAGATGAGGGGAACCATTTGGGACAGTTCAAGGATGATATTTGGAGTGTGTTTGAGGTTTTATCTGGTTTGGAAAGTGACTGAATCAAGACATGGCTTGAAAAATGCAAACAAAGCCTATTTTGAGGTTTTGAGAGGTGACTTTGTGATTTTGTGATTACAGGTCACTTGTGATAGTTTGCATAACTTACATATGATATATATGAGGTGTGTGTGTGTGTGTGTGATTGATTGTGATGAAAAAGCTCTCAAGCTCAAAAACTCAAAGTTGCCTTGCTAAAGAAGGCATTTTTGCCAAGAGAAAGAGGTTTTGAGGAAAACATCTGTTTGATGGCTTTGGTGTACTCAAACTGAGCACAAATGAGCTCTATTTATAGTAGAGTAAGTTTGTTTTGGGATCCATAGTGAATGGCAACTGCAGCAGGTGTTTGTTCAATGTTGGCCAATGGAAATCCAAGTCTCCTCTAGCCATTGACTAGAGGTTAGGGCACATGGTTGTGGTTCCCTTGGTCTTGGATAAGTCTTGACTGAATTCAGTTGCAAATGGCTCAGTCCATGCCACCTTGATGCTTCCATTGAATGCTCCAATCCAAAATTGGAGTCTTGTCCCTATTTTGGCCATTCTAGGTTCAACATGCTATTTCTTGTTCCAAAGACTTTGGAGGCTTGGCTCAGTGATTGTCCCCTTTAGATTCAATCCTCAGAGGTGTCCAAGTGGATAGGAGCATTTGGATTTGGCTGATTTTGGCAAATCGAGCAAAAATGCAAATTCTGCCTTGCCTTGGCAGATTTCAGCAAGGCAACTTTCCAATGTCATATCTCATGACTCAAATTGAATTTGGTAATGTTCTTGGTCATTTTGGAAAGCCCTTACATGATACAACAACTGTTTGAACATATTTGGTTTTGATCTCTTTTGAATCCAAGTGAAAAATCCCCCTACATTTGGCAAAAAGTAGGGTAAAATCTAACTTAGTGAAATTTTCACTAAGTGTTGGAACAAAGTGACTTTTCTTGATTTTGATCACTCCATAACTCAAAATCCACAATGAATTGGAATTAGGTCTAGTTGAAGTTTTTGTAGAGGGCAATGAGATCTACAAATAAAGCCTTGGATGGGAGAAAATGGCTTTGTGGTTTAGGAGTTATGACCCTCCAAAGTTGGTACCCTAGCCACTTTATTTTTAACTTAGAAAATTTTCTAAGTTTTTTATGGTTACCCCTTTTACAAGTTACCCAACTTTTCTTGATTTTTCATGATGAATGATGATTCAAATCATACATTAACATCATTTTAGGGTTAAAAATCCATTTTGGTGAAAAATCTTAAAAAGTCAAAGTTGACTTTTGTGCACAGTTGACTTTTTATCAGATGAATTCCAAACTGTGCAATTCTTCAGGAAATCATGTCCTTGACCTAAATCAAACTTGATGGACATGTTCCATGGGTGTCATAGGGTATATTGATGCATGTCTTAGGGCTTGGGAGCATGTCCTGGTCAAAAGTCAAAGTTACAGTTGACTTTTTCCTTAAATCCCTAACTGTGGTGCAGATGAAATTGAGACTTGTTGCTCAAGCTTCTTGGATTAATCCATTGTTGCAAATGGATCAATATAGTTCATTAGAGACCCTCAAATCCTCTATTGAGGTCTTGGCTCATGACTTGCCCTAAAAGTCAACTTAGGGGTGAATTAGGTCAAGAAACCCTAATTCCTGATTTTTGATGAATGCATCCCCTGAGGCAAAATTGACTTGATGATTGGGTCCATGAGGTTCCATGGAGTATATTAGGTTAGGTTTTGGATCATTGCTTGTGCCCAGATGAAAAATTTCCATCTGGAGGCCCTGGTTGACCAAAACCCTAATTTGGTGGCACTATCGATCTTGAGACTTAATCCACCTAGAAGGGAGCAGCCTTGTGCTTAATCCTTGAAGTGAGAGTCCTTTTGATCCATTGTGGATGTTTGAGAGGTTAGACAAGTTGAAGATCATGTCATTCCTTGATTGATCCTTTGTCTAAGCACTCAGAGAGGGCTTGAAACCCTAGTTTTGATTGCAGTGAATGCTCACCCATCTTTGGGGAGACTGATGAAGTATGATGGTTCCTCCATATTGTGATGATGATTTTCACAATGATGGGAAATCTTAGTGGTCAAAATTTGGGGTATGACAAACACATGCAGCGGAACAGCAGAAGCAACACAAGCATGACACACTATCATGCTTCCCCTAAGTAGTTGCATACAACAAGCAACCACAAATACTTTGCATATCCCCCTTTTTAGCCACAAATTAGCCAATTGAGATATTATCAGTAGTAACATCTTCCTCTTCTTGATCTCCTTCTTTATCCATTAAACTAGAAAGTATCGTCCCTGAATCTCATCCAGAAACAGACAAGATGCCTGCTCTGATACTAATTAAAATTCTGGTATAACAGATCACTAAGATGTCAGCCTGTCAAGAGATATAAAACAACAGCGCCTGTTGTACCAGACAAAGATGTCATGACATTGTCTTCGACATCTGTCTAAAACTCACATAACAGTAGCGCTTGCTGTACCAGACCAAGATGTCATGACATCTGTCATGACAGTTGATGAAGATGCTTCAACATCTTACTCGACATCTTGCCAAGTATTTTAACCACATATGTACTGATGTCTGAGCAACCATGTCAGGACATCTTACCCAACATCTTGCTGTAAACTTGTTTTAGCCAAAATGCAGCCAATCAAAGACCTAACAATCTCCCCCATTGGAAAATTCTAGTTAAAACAACCTTTGAATAACACATCCAGCTCCCCCTCAAGGAAGCAACCAAGGAACACTACTACTACTTACTTCTCCCCCTTTTTTAGCCATAATATGACAAACCAAGCAACTATGCATTAAGGGGAATCAACCAAAAGCAAGCAAGTCAGAAGCAGAACACATCCAACTCAAAAACTTGTACAATCTGACAGGTTACAGTACTCCTCCTGCATACACAATTAGTCCTACCCCTCAAGGGAAAACCCCCACACATCAGAGCACATGCAACGGAACAACAGAAGCAGTAGCAAGCAGCACAATCATGACACACTATCATGCTCCCCCTAAGTAGTTGTAACAAGCTACCACAAATACCTTGCCTCTCCCCTTTTTTAGCCACAAATTAGCCAATTGATATATCATCAGTAGTAACATCTTCCTCTTCTTGATCTCCTTCTTTAGCCATTGAACCAGAAAGTATCATCCCTGAATCTTATCCAGAAACAGACAGGATGCCTGCTCTGATACCAATTGAAATTCTGGTATAGCCGATCACTAAGATGTCGGACAGGATGTCGAGACACTTGAACTCTACTTTACACAATGTCAATAAGGAGAACAATACAGATTGCAGAAAGTAGACGAACACACAATAATTGTTAACCCAGTCCGGTGCAAATCACCTACGTCTGGGGGATACAAAGCCAGGAATGAAATCCACTATAATAGTATTAATTCAAAGTTAAACTGCCCCATTTACAACTTCTCACTTAATCACTACCCGTGTAACTTCTATCTAAGACTCTCCTAGATATGAGACCCCTCTCAATTCCATTTATAATCACCATGTGATAACAAATACTCAATGCTTAAAAGCTTAAGAGTGAACAATTTACAACAATCTATGTCGACCACATAGTATCAAAAGATACATGGGTGACTGTCATACCCTAAATTTTGACCACAAGATTTCACATCATTGTGAAAATCATCACCATAATATGGAGGTATCTTCATACCTCATCAATCTTCTCAAAGATTGTTGAGCATTCACCTCGATCAAGAATTAGGGTTTTGGACCCCCTCAGAGCACTCAGATAAAGGATCAATCAAGAATTGACATGATCTTCAACTTGTAAAGCCTCTCAAACATCCATGAAGGATCAAGAGGTCTCCCATATCAAGAATCAAGTACAAGAGTGCAACATTTCAAGTTGATCAAGCCTCAAGATCATCAGTATCACCAAATTAGGGTTTTAGTTGACCAAGGCAGCTAGAGAGAAATTTTCATATGGGCATGAGAAAATACTTCAAAACATGATCCACGAAGCTGAAAGGGACCTCATGGATCCAATCATAAGTTTAAAATAGCCTCAGGGGATGCATTCATAAAAAATCAGGAATTAGGGTTTCTTGACCTAATTTACCCCTAAGTTGACTTTTGGAGCAAGGCATGAGCCAAGACCTCAAGGAATGTTTTGAAGAACTCAAATATTTCATATTGATCCTCTTACAAGTTCAAATTGACACAAAGAACTTGGTTCATGAGCAATATAAGGATTCAAATTCATCTGGACCTCACACTAGGGTTTATAAGAAAAAGTCAACCATACCTTTGACTTTTGACCAAGACATGGTCTCAAACCATGGGAAATGATTAAGGACGCTCTAAAACACCTATGGAATCCATCCATTAGGTTTGAATTAGCCCAAGAACTTGATTTCATAAAGGATCACAAAGTTTGAAATTCATCTGATAAAAAGTCAACTTTACCCCAAAACCAAGTTTGACTTTTGAGATTTTTTGACAAACATGGCTTCTTCAAGTAAAAAACAATGCTAACTTATGGTTTGGATCATCATCCATCAAGAAAAATCAAGAAAAATGAGGTTACTTGCAAAAGGGGCAACCTTAAGAAACTTAAAATTTCAATAAGTTATGGAAAAAAGTGATTTTTACCCAACTTTGCAAGACCATAACTTGTGATCCAAGAACCTTTTTCTTCCATCAAAAGCTCAAATGAAAGCTCTCATTACATACTACAAGATTGTCAACTACACCATATTCCAAATCTACATGGATTTTGAGTTATGGATTGATCAAAATCACAAAAAGTAAGAAATGCACATTTTTCAAACACTTAGAAAAATTTGAGACAGAATCTGTCTCATGTTTTGTCCAACTTTTAAGGCATTTTCCATCACGATCCAAGATGAATGAAGATCAAAGTTAAACATCAAAGTTGAAGTATGATATATGGGCTTTCCAAAAAGTACAAGAACCCATTCTAATTTAACTTGAGCAAGAAGTTACAAGCCTTGCAACATGACCTAAAAATATGGTTTTTCAAGACAACATGAATGCATGACTTGTGCCACACAATTTTCTCATTCATGTTTTGTCACTTTTCCAACTTTGTCATCTTCCAAAAACACAAAACTTCTGATGACTCACTTGTTCCTTGATCAAGGAGTCAAGAATTCCACTTAAGCATGTGCAAATCCATCATGACATGAACTTTGAAATTCAATTTTGGCAAGGTTACATTAATACAATGCATTGAGGTGTCATGAACCAAGCCATGCCAATCCAAACCAGTCAAGATTCAGTCCAAGCTCTGAGTGTTCAAACCTGCAGAAATTGAATTGAGTCAAGCTAGAGGAGACTTGGCACTTTTTGAATTATCTAAGTCAATGGCTACATTGTAACGCCCCAATTTTTGTTAGTTTTATTTAATCGAGTCGATTTAATTATTTCTATTATTATATTATTTTATTTTTGACTTTTATTTGATAATATATTATTTTTCGTCGTGAGTATGTTTTATCGCGTTTTGGGAACGTTTGCGAGATATTTAAGTGTAGGGGTATTTTGGTCATTTCACTTTATTTTTCTTAAGTTAGTAAAATAGAAATAGAAAGAGAGAAAAATAGAGAGAAAGAAAAAGAGAAGAAGGAAAAGGGAAAGAAAAGAGAAAGAAAGAAGAAAAGAGAGAAAAATTTGGGATTTAAGAAAATCGATCAACCGACTTTTCAAACATGATTAAATCGGGTAAGGGTGCGAAACACGATTATATTATACTTGTGTATGATTATGTATGTTTGTATTTGGTTGTTTTTGGATTGAAATGAGATGTAGAGCAAAAACCATAATATGTTGAAATTGTTAGAATTCGATTAAATTGTGTCGGAAATCATGTTTTCAGGTTCCTTATGGTTGATACATGTTAGATATATATTGTTGTGCTATCTATTGGCAATTTTCTGGTGTTTAGGTGAAAATTGGAGTGGGTTTGAGTGAATTTCGCAGAAAAAAATTCTGCAGAAAAATTCTGGGTTTCCTCTGCCGTTACGCGTATCAGGCATGTCCATACGCGTATTGGCTTGGGCAATACGCGTATGGGAGGTGCATTTGAGGGCAATACGCGTAATGAATTCCATTTTTCTCGGCCATCTGCTGAAACGCGTAATGGTACGCGTATGAGTTTGGACAATACGCGCATGAATCAGGGCAATACGCGTATGGCTAGCAAGGGTGCAAAATGTTGTTTTTTCGCGATTCCTTTTCGTTTTACTTCTGTAACTTGTGTTCCGATTATCCGTTTTGAACATTCTTGGTATCGTTGGAAAGCTAATAAAATGTAATTTCTTATTAAAATGGTTTTGAGATTGTTGGCCGATTTAATTATGTTGGAAATTTGAAATAGTGTCGTTTTGTCGACTTTTGTCGTTGTAATTGTGTGTAATTGAGGTGTATCGTGCAATGTGTTGTTGATATGGATATCGTATGACTTGTGTGCTGTTCTGTGATGAAAATGCATGTGATAAAGTGTTGTGATGATGGTTTGTGGCCTAAGGGCAAGAAAATGCAATATGTTGTATTTTGTTATATATGCATGATTATGGATGTGTATATGTGTGCATTTGAATGTCATGAGTCATTGTATGCCAAGCATCATGATATGCATTCTTGTGATGTCGTGTGCCCTAGTGGGTGTGAGCGACGAATCGGTTCCAGAGGGAATCCGCTATAACATCATATGCCTTATACAAAGAGGTGTGAGCGATGATTATGGACGACCGTGTGCCTTATACAAAGAGGTGTGAGCAATCGGGTCGTGTGCCTTATACAAAGAGGTGTGAGCGATCCATAAACGTCGCGTGCCTTATACAAAGAGGTGTGAGCGACGGGGAACATCGTTTGCCCGACGGGGAGTTACATTAAGTAACAAGCGATGGTTCCAATAGTTCCTGAGTGAACTAATGATGAGATTGACGGATGGATGGTACCGCATTTGCATAGAGTCGTTGTGTCGGTCTCTTTGCATTTGCATAAATCATGAATGAATTGATTTTGTGTGGAATTGTGAATGGAATTGAAGAGTTGATATATATATATATATATATGTTGTTGATAAATGCCTTGAGCTTGATTATATATACCTTGGTGATGGATGTATGAGATATGCATTGTGTTGTTTTGTGTTTGAATTCTGGTATAAGTTGTGGTGAGAATATTTTACATGTCTATTTTTGGTATTATTATATAATTATATGCAATTATATTATGATTGTGTTTCTCACCTTCTGCTGTTTTGAATGCTCTATGAGGCATTGCAGATTAGATGCTGGAGGTCTTTTTGTGAAGCTTAGTCTTCATTCTTTTGTCGGTCGGCTCTGATATGTAGCACTGGGTAGTCGGGGAGATCGTTGCGATTTATGTGTATATGTATATATATATATATATCTTTTGGATTGTATATGTATGAATCTGTGAATGTCAGACAAACTTTTTATGTGATATATATATATATATGAGATTCAGTTGCAGATTTTCCGCTTTTATTCTGTATCTGATTTGTGGGTAGTAGGAACTAAGTTCCTCTGTTATTTGCTACCTGACTGTTGCATATATTTATGAGCAGGTTTATTGTGTTTTGTCTCAATTGATGTGACGCCTTCGTCTATGCCATGAATGTTTTAATTATACTCTGATGAATTTTTTTGTCACTTTATTTAATTGGGGGTATAAATTAGGGGTGTTACATACATAGCTACTCATAGTGATCAACCTCCATTCACTATTCCTTGCAAAACAAACTTCCTCTACTATAAATAAAGGTCATTTGTGACTGATTAACACACTCCAAAACATCTCCACTTATGTTTTCATCCATTTCACTCTTTAAAACCAGAATTTCCTTCTTTGGTAAGTAACATGCGAATTTTCAAATAGAGAAGGATTCCACCACAACCAATGATCCTAACACCACATATATATCATATAGAAGTTATCCAAACACTTCTCCATCATTTGTAACATCATAATCACAAACCTCCAAATCACACTTAAGCCAAGTTGTAGTTGGGATACCACAAAGAATTCCATGGGTCTATAATCAATTCCAAGCTTCTACACACCTTACATAAGGTCCATTGAAGCTGTCCAGATCCTTACACAACATCTGTAACACCTCTACATCAACATTCGAATTCCTCTTGCACAAGTAAGCCTGAAGCTCTCAAACTCTATACTACACGCATCATAAATTCATTTTCAAGTTATCAACATGTTTCTGGTAGTTCATAGAGTAATAACCCTCAATCAATTGCATGTTTTCATTCGTGTATTGAATTTCACTATGGTTTTTGCAAAAACTAGGGTTTTTGTGTTCATACGAATTATCTCACTCCACACTTAAAATAAATGAAATTAAATACCACCATCGTGTTCCTTGATCAAAAGCAAGCAAGATTGATGTTTGAATCGTTTCGTTTCATTGTGTATTGAGTGAGATTGAGAGGGTTTTGCAAATCAGGAAAACCAGAGCACGCGCGAGGAAGAAGATGTGTTCTTGGCGCCTTTTTCAAATATTTGAATATTTGAATTTTCTTTTATTTTTTAATTGATTTCAAAAATTAATTTCTCTTCCAATTTTAATCATTTTTTATTGATTCTTTTTTTTCAAAATTCACAAAAATATTAAAATATTTTATTCCACAAAAAAATCAAAAGAATATTATTTATTTAATATATTTTGAATTTTTGTAAAGAATTTCTTTTTAATTGTTTTTTAACATTTTTTACGAAATCTTTCTCTTTTTTTTTCAAACTCAAATGATTTTCAAGCTTTCATATGAATAAAACATGATTTTTCAAACATTTTTCAAAGTTCACAACATATTTTTAAGGCAAAATACCCTTTTTGATCCTTTAACTTTACCTCGGGGTTTATTTTGGTCCCTTAACTTTAAAAAGTGTCATTTTGGACCCTTAACTCTTTAAAACGTTCCATATTAGTCCTTTTGTCTTATTAGCGACAAATTTAGCGACTGATTTTTAAATTTTTCCGTTGCTAATAAGACGAAAAGGACTAATATGGAATGTTTTGAAGAGTTAAGGCACCAAAATGACACTTTTTAAAGTTAAGGGACCAAAATGACCCAGAGGTAACGTTAAAGGACCAAAAAGGGTATTTTGCCTATTTTTAAAAAGGCTTAAATAGTCAGTTGGTCCTTGTAAGTTTGCAAGTTTTTGATTTTGGTTCCTGTAATTTTTTTTTGTCTGAGTCCCTATATCTTACTTTTTGCGTGCGGTTTAGTCCCTAAAGCCAAAATCCGCAGATTTCCTGCGGATTTTACTTCGGATTTTCCTGTAAATTTTGGCTTTAGGGACTAAACCGCACCCAAAAAGTGAGATATAGGGACTCAGACCAAAAATAAATAAATTACAGGGACCAAAATCAAAAACTCGCTAACTTACAGGGACCAAAAGTGCATTTAAACCTTTTAAAAATATTTGATATTTTATATCATTTTTTATTTAGCTTTTTTTTTTGAAAAATTGTATTTTTAATTAAAATTAGGGTTTCCCCTTAATTTTAAAATTTCAAACTTTCTTTGAAAATACTTTTGGGCCTCTAATAGAGTGTAAGACCCAACCCCTTTTGTAAATAAATAATTCCTGGGCCTCTGTCATAGTATAACTCCCGGTGTGATTTTCAAAACAACGGCGCGCTCGTTATTTTTCAACTGGGTCTCTCCTTGAGTATAAGCCCCATTATTTTCTTTACAAACATTTTCGGGCCTCTAATAGAGTGTAAGACCCAACCCTCTTTGTACATAAATAAATTTTTGGGCATCTGCTATAGTATAAGTCCCACAACGTCTTTCGGTATCGCAGTGCGATCACTGTTTTCAAAACAAGTCATCTGGGCCTCTCCTTGAGTAAAAGCCCAAATCTTTTGTTCATAAACTTTGTTTTAAACAATACAAAACTTCCATGGGCCTCTCCTTGAGTTGTAAGCCCCATACCTTTGTTTTCGAAATCATCTATCTGTTTTAACTGGTACTAAGAGGAACATTATTCCCGGTGAAACTGCTCTTAGACCACTTGGGCCTCTCTTTGAATTATAAGCCCCAAACATTATTTTCTTTTAAACAACTTTCTTTTAATTCAAATTCAAATTCAAAGTTTTCTCAAAACTTTTTTCAATTTTTTAAAACCCTAATCATACAGCTGTAATCAATACAATCAATCACAATACACTTGGGCCTCTTCTCAGAGTGTAAGACCCAACATCTTTTCAATTCAATGCATACTTGTTTATATACCTATTAATTCACTTATTTGTATATACTAATGCGTATCTGTCTAGAGTTTCCCCAACAGTTAGGTCTACACTTAGGTCAAACTAGAGGTTACTTCTAACTTAGTCAAAACTAGTTCTCTCATAGGAAACTTCCCTCAATATAGTCTGCCTCCTCTTGGGCTTTATTCAATATGGAACAGAGAAAGGAATTATTCCCGGTGAAACTTTTCTCAAGACTGTCAAAACTTAGAAACATATATAAAAGAAATTCATTTCACCAGAGAGGATTAATTCCCGGTGAAACCTCTTTTGAATTTCTTCAAACCTTAGAACTGTTCAACAAAGAAAGGATTAATTCCCGGTGAAACCTTTCTTGAACTTTTCTTAGGCTTGGACCTACAGGCTTCCTAGAAGTATCCCCAGCCTCCTCTTGGGCTTTATACAAGGACCACCAGGCTTCTTAAAAGTTCCCCCAGTCTCCTCTTGGGCTTAGTATAAGGACCCAAAGGCTTCCTAAAAGCATAGGATAAAATTTAGTCATCTTTACTAGTTCAATCACTAGGAGAGTCAATTTCCAGAACATCCAGTCAGTCAGGAGTTGTTCTTTATCTCTAGAACCCATAACCTCCTCTTGGGTATCTTAAAAAGATCTTTCTACACCAGAGTCTACCACTTTTTTAAGAGACTTGGATAGTCTCAGCCTCCTTTTGGGCTTCATTCAAGTAGACTTGGAAAGTCTCATTATCATAGTCTCCTTTTGGACTTCACACCAAGACCCTCAGACTTCCTAAAGGCATAGGATAAACCCTGATTATTTTACCAATACATCAGTCTCCAGAAGAGTTCAAACCTCTAAGTTTTTCAAACTCACCTTTAAACTTCTCCGATCTCCAACAAGGCTTGAAACTTTCACCTTGAAAATCCCAGCCAAGGTCAGATTGACCTTAACAAAATCCTAATAGAAACAGAGCCTCACGGCATCTGATACTTCAACTCTTCCCTGATTCCTCAGCCAGAGGTAGTTTCCCTTTGGATTCCCCAATACAGTTTAGACCTTCTCCTGGATTTCAATAATCCTCAGCAAAAGTCAGCCTCCTCTTAGGCTTTATATAAGAATTTCCTCTAATCAGCCTCAATCTTGGGTTTTGTACAAGACAGATAAAACCCTCCCCAGTGGAGTCATTTTCTTTCAGCTTCCACCTTGGGCTTTGATCAAGGAACACAAAAATCAACATCCCCCAGATGATACCATGAGTCCACTCTGTAGGAGGATATCCCCTATATACATCACATATAAAATACAAACAACCAAAACCTTTGTCCAGAAAATTGCTGTAAGTGGTACACTTGTTGATTCAAAATCAAGCTGGAGTCCTTCTCTTATCCTGGCTAAAATTTATCTTTCATCTAACTGCTGTAAGTGGTAAGCCTCTGGATTCCATACATCCAAGCCAATGTCCCTCTCTTAGCATGAAAGACTCATAAGGAAAAAGTGGCATTGCTCTATACTGAGTTAAAGCTTCTTCCTTCATGACATCTCTCTTATAAAGGAAATTATAGCATTGTTGGATCCCATATCCCAATTAAAGTAATTTCCCTTGTAACCAATTACTCAACATCTGTGATGAATAGGTGAGATATCTCCCTTTAGAGATGACAAATTCTTTCTCATTCAACCTTTAGCTTCAATCTTGGGCTTTGAACAAGACACAAATACTCTAATAGCTTCAATCTTGGGCTTTGAACAAGACACAAATACTCTGATAGCTTCAATCTTGGGCTTTGAACAAGACATCAAATATCTTTCCTACCATAGAAATAGGAGGAACTACAATTTCTCTGATTTCCCAAATCTCTTTACGGGAATACGTAGGCATAAGATTGCAAAATCTTAGCGAGCAAATAAATAAAAAATCTTAGGTCCAGTACCTTCCCAAAAACAATAGAAAACCCATAAACAACAAAAACACTCTCTCAACACTCCCAAAGGAGAAACTTTCCCATTCCATAGCAGATAAACACAAGAAAGCATTTCACATAGCAGAAATACATGCAAAAGCAGGTTCCTATAGATTACTATAGATACTCTGGGTGTTAACAACTTCCCTTTGTATAACCAGACCCCGATCCCCTATCTCTTAGCATTTTTTAAAGAAAACATTTGCGTGCAGGGTTAGTTTAAGATATCTTCCCCTTCCTTTCAAGCTTCATAGGATAAATACAAAAATCATAAAGTAGCACCAATCATGCAGAAGGTGGTATCGTCACAAAAAAACCAACGCTACAGAAAAATGGCGACTCTGCTGGGGTGTTTAGGATTAGATTACCTAAGAGGTCTAGGCCTTGCTTTGCATTTATTTTTCTTCTATTTTACTTACTTTCTCATTTCTTATATATCATATATTGTCGTTTTACTTGATATACTTGTTTAAATTACTGTTATATGGGAATGCAATTAATACGCATGTGGTGAGTCCGAGAGAACATTAAGATAAGTGGTGGCGTATTCAGGGAGGCTTATAGGGAGTGAATCCTGACCAAGATAACTTGAGAGTCCACTGAATCAGTGCAGGTATCCTCGTGGAATTACCAATGTTGAACAAGCAAGTCGTGAAAGCATTGTTTTTTCCCATTGGATACCCTTGAAACTGAGGATTAGTAAGCATTTAACCATTTGACCATTAGGTAGTGCGGTGACTATCGGGAATAGTTGGTACGTGATACTACACTCAAAGGAGATTCATCTTGGGATATTACAACTCACATGAGTCAATCGGTTTGCTGTTAATATCCTCAAGAGAGGTCAATGATTTTGAACACCTTTGTTAGAACCCGTTCTGCAGGTACAAATTGACCTTTAGTACACACCTTGGGGATGGGTAGATCCATGGCTCCATGCTCGTGACGATGAACCCCTAAACCCATGTTTTCAAATGTTTTTGTTTGCTGCATTCATGCACTCATTAAACAACTCTTTTTTAAACAAGAAAACAAATCTTTTTTCTAAAAGAACTAAAACGATAATTGCAAATATCAGAGGTTGCGTTATGGATTTCGGTAGAAGAAAAATGCACAAGTACACCTTCAAGGTTCCAAAATTAGAAGACCTAAGGAAATTGGGAAGGATGATTACTAATCCCGAAGCTTTCAGAGCTAAGCACGGAGGACTATTGTCTCTTTTGAAGGTCAACATGGTTGAAGGGGTCCTGTCTACACTGGTTCAGTTCTATGATCCAGTATACCACTGCTTCACATTTCCGGATTATCAACTTACACCAACACTGGAAGAGTACTCTCACCTGATTGATTTACCTATCACTGATCAAGATCCATTTTCTGGACTGGAAGGAATTCCAAAAGATTGAGCCATTGCAAGGGCAACCTCATTAGAAGAGTCGGACATTAGGACTCACATGACCACCAAGGGTGGAATCCAGGGTTTACCAACTAATTCCTGATGGAGAAAGCTCTATACTTTGCTAGTATAGGAAATATAACCGCTTTCGAGGATGTCTTTGTTATGCTCACATATGGGTTATTCCTCTTTCCTAACATTGACAACTTCGTTGACACCAATGCTTTTAAGATATTCTTAATTGGGAACCCATCCCAACCTTGCTCGCGGATGCTTATCATTTTGTACACTTAAGGAATTTGTACAGTGGAGGGATGATCACATGCTATGTACCATTACTCTACAAATGTTTATTTCCCACTTACCCAAGTCTGCTGCTTTTTGGGATCACACGAGTAGTCTGCGATGGTCGCAGAAGATTATGTCTCTTACCAATTTTGACATAGATTAGTACAATCGAATCTATGATGAAATAAAAATCATCGACAAATGTAGAAATTTCCCCAATGTACCCCACATTGGCACTAAGGTAGGAATCAACTACCATCCAATTTTAGCTCGCCGTCAACTTGGATACCTGATGAAGAATATCCTACATAATGTTCATCTGGAAGGTCTTTTCTCCAAGGAAGGAGAAAATGAAAGGGCACTAAAGACAGAAATAGTGCATGTCTGGCAACATGTTCACAGGAAGGGGAGGGAGTCCTTAGGAAGACCAAATCGCATCTCTGCAGAGCCTTATCTCCACTGGGTATAAACTTGGGCCATCAAACTGAAGATGCCTTATCCTCGTCAAGAAGTTTTTCCCTTAAAGGAATCTATCCTTTATTTCATGTCTGATGCGGAAAAACTCCAGATCACTCTTAACAAAGTCCAACGTGAGAAGAACTCTTGGAAGAATAAGTACCAGATTCTTAATTTGGTGTGTACCAAGATTCAAGAACTATTGAAGGAAAAGGATGCTTTGATTGAGATATTAGAGCAGCATGATATATAAAGTCAGGAGGAACAAAGAAATTTGCTCTCTCCTTTCACATGGCAAAGGATCATCGACCCGACAATGGTTGAAGGGTCCCGATCAAAGAAAAGGAAAATTCAAGAACCAGCATCTGAGCTCTCCTCAGACAAACTCAGAATCCATAAGTCTAATTTCCCTTCTCGCACTTTGTAAAATACTGTACTTTTCCCTGTAAAATACTGCAATTTTCGAGTTCAATAAAAGGGTTCCCCCCCGCTGTATGATATTTGCAATATAATTGTTAAAAGTTCTTTTGAAAATAAAAACTAAAAAAGATCATTTTCATTCTTTACATATCATTCATCATTCTCACATAACACATCTTTGTCATTGAGTCTCACACATGTGTCGCACTCTAGAGTCAAACTGTCTCATTCGTACAATACTCGGGCCAATCGACAAAAGAAAATGGACGATCTCGAGGAAGAGAACAGAGATCTGAGAGAAGAAATTAATGCTCTAAAGGAGAGTTTAGAGAAACTCCATAACACCATGGAATCCCTGGCAGCAGCCCAGGAACAACAACATCAAAGGACTGTGATCTCGAAGATTACGTCTACACCAGCATTTGAGACACCTGGCAGTAATCCTCAGTACAACATGCCTAAAAGTTTCCCCTGGGGCATGCCTCTCAACTTTATACCTGAAGGATATATACCTCTGGTCACTGAAGACCCATAAGCTATAGCAGGAACCGCTAGACCTAAAGGTTATGAATTTAGGTAAATGAAGATGCAAAGGTTACGACAGAAACTCCTGAAGGTTACAAACTTCAGGTCACTGAAGCACCAAGAGTTATCGCCGTAATGTCTATACCACAACCAGTGGTACATACTATCTTGGAAGAACAGATTCTGCAGGCTGCTCCTGGCAGAAATGAAGAAGAATATGAAAGGATAAATGAATTCCAGGAACAGATCTTGGAAATGCAGAAGAAACTGCATGCCATTCGCGGTCAGGACTTGTTTAGTAAGGACGCCGCTGACCTTTGTTTGGTCCCTAATGTAAAGATACCGCACAAATTCAAGGTGTCTGACTTTGAAAAATACAAATGCAACTCTTGCCCTAAAAGTCATTTGGTAATGTATGCTCGGAAAATGTTTACCCAGACAGAAAATCAACTGCTACTAATCCATTACTTCCAAGACAGTTTAACCGGTGTTGCACTCAAATGGTACATGGGTTTAAACCGCACCAAGATCACTACTTTCAGAGATCTCGGGGCAGACTTCGTTCAGCAGTATAAATACAACTTGGACATGGCACCAGATAGGGACCAGCTCATAACAATGTCACAAAAGGATAAAGAAACCTTCAAGGAATATGCTCAGAGATGGCGTGAAATCGCCGCCCAGATCTGTCCTCCTTCCGAGGAAAAGGAAATGACAAAGATCTTCCTGAAAACATTAAGCTCGTTTTATTATGACCAAATGTTTGCCAATTCACCTAGTGACTTCACTAAAATGGTGAACATGGGGGGTACGCCTTGAGGAAGCAGTCCAAGAAGGATGATTAGTCAAGGATGCAGAGCCATCCAGCAGTACTAAAAGATACGGTAATGCTTTCCAAAAGAAGAAGAAAGAGTAAGATATCAGTAATATCTCTATGGGAAAGCAAATGCGAAGGTATCAACCAGTAGCAGCAGTAACTCTCGCTATCAACCCGACACCAGCTCCGACATATCACCCTCAGGTTGCTCAGAGCCAACTAAATCAACAACAGTATCAGAAAAGGCAGCAACAACCTCTTCAGTAGGCTCGCTCGAGTACAATAACAATAATCGTACTACACGATCACCAGGGTTTGACCCTATACCAATGTTATATGCAGAATTATTTCTACTTCTGCTGGCCAAGGGGCACGTTCAAACCAGGACTCCTCTCGTAGTACCGAACAATCCACCTTTTTGGTTCAAAGCAGATCAAACTTGCCCTTACCATCAAGGAGGATCAGGACATAACACTGAGAATTGCCTCAGCTTTAAATCTGATGTACAGAAGCTCGTTAGAAACGAGGTTTTATCTTTCAAAGATACTAATCCAAATGTTGAAAGGAACCCCTTACCGCAACATGAAAAGACTACGGTAAACTTGATAGAAGGAGAACCTGGCAGTAGTTATCAAATTCACGATGTATGCCTACTAGGAACAAATCTGGTGAAAATGCATTGCAGACAGAGCGTGTACGACCATGTGCCATCTCACAACTATCATCAATGTGATATCTATTCCAAGAACAATCAAGGACATGCCATAGTACAAATAGCTCTTCAAGAACAAATGAATCTAGACTGGATCCAGGATCACAGGATTCATGAAGTAAACATGGCCCACGCACATCCAAACATTGTTCAAAATCATGATATCCGTGCAATGAATGTCAATCTAGTGGCAATGCATTCAAGACAAAGTCAATATTACAATTTGCCACGGCACGATTACAGCACTTGCCCGATTTGCTCAAATGACAATCAGGGATGCTCTTTTGTACAAGAGGCCCTCCAGCGTCAAATAGATCTCGAATGGATCCAAGACTACCATTAAAGGAATGATCATCAGGTTAACATGATTCAGATCTTCGACATTCGTTTAATGAATACCAGTCTAGTGGAATCGCATGCCAAGCAGATCAGACTTGGTTTCCTGTCCCCACATGATTATCAAGACTGCAAAGAATGCTCTAAAAACGATCAAGGTTGTGCACTTGTATAAAGAACTTTTCAACATATGTTGGACCACTGGTGGCTCCCAATCTACCAGGACGAAGACACACAACAAGTTAGCATAACTAATGGAAATCCTGATAGACACCAAAGTTGTGATGCCCGCTTACTGGAAACGGATCTGGTAAGGATGCACTGCATATAAAGTGGGTACGGTCGGGTACCACCTCATAATTATGAGCGCTGTGGAATATATTTGGAAAATAACCAAGGATGCTACCTCGTGCGAGTAGCTCTCCAGCATCAGTTAGACCGAAAGGAAACTCAACCATGCTTGAAGTCTCAATCAATCAACATGGTGCAAAGTTGCCTCCCTGCTCAAAAAAGGACCAAAGACTACTTGACAAAAGCATTGTCACAGTCTCCAATAAAAGAGAACCTGTAAATCATGGAATTACCAAGGATGTTTGCACCATAATTCCTCTGCTCAATGAGTCAAAGATCCCTCTTGATAGTAGAAAAGTTCCCAACCTAGAGCCGATTGAGGTTGCTTATGATGGTCCAAAGACCCAAAAGGCCCTTGTAGTTATCTACTTGCCAGGACCAATACCGTACAAATCCAAGAAAGCTATTCCGTACAAGCACGGTGCGACTACAATAGAAGATGGAAAAGAAATTCCACTACCATCCATTGTAAACATTGCTGACATCAGCCGAGTTACCCAGAGCGGTCGAATCATCAACAGAGGAGTTGAAGAACCTGCAAAAGAAAAGGAACCTCAAGTCAGAGTTCCTAATTAATAAATTGGTCAATCCAGCAACACAGAGCCTGTAAAGAACAACGATGAAATGCTAAAGCTCATCCAGAAAATCGAGTATAACACTGTGGATCAATTGTTGCAAACTCCGTCTCGGATCTATGTGTTATCTCTCCTGCTCAGTTCAGTAGCTCACAGAGAAACTCTACATAAAGTATTGGAACAGGCCTTTGTAGAACAAGATATGACAGTGGGTCAGTTTGACAGCATTATCTCCAACATCACTTCCTGCAACAATTTGGGATTTAGTGATGAAGAACTTCCAGAGGAAGGCAAGAACCATAACATGGAACTCAATATCATAGTCAATTATCAGGACGATGCTTTAGCCAACGTACTAGTAGACACAGGTTCATCCTTGAACGTCATGCCAAGGTCAACTTTAGTACGACTATCTTTTCAAGATACTCCGATGAGAGGCAGTGAGATCATCGTTAAACCCTTTGACGGATCCGAGAAAACTGTTATCGGTGAAGTCGATCTTCCCATAACCATTTGTCCTCACACTTTCCAAGTCACTTTCCAAGTCACTTTCCAGGTCATGGACATCCAAGCAGCATACAACTGTTTATTAGGAAGACCTTGGATACACGAAGTCGGGGCGGTCACTTCGACACTTCACCAGAAGCTGAAGTTTGTCAAGGACGAAAAATTAGTCACGGTATGCGGAGAACAAGCTTTAATCATGAGCAACTTATCATTATTCTCCTGTGTAGAACCAGAGGAGGTCATTGGAACTAAATTTCAAGCACTCTCGGTGAGCAATGAGAATCACCAAGAGAAAAGAACGTCAATTTCCTCATACAAAGACGCTCTCAAAGTAATGGGGAGTGATAACATAAAAGGATGGGGACAGATTGTAATTCCTGCTGATAACAAGACAAGAAAAGGTCTTGGCTTTTCTCCAACATGTACCCAGACTACAAAGAAGGATGAAAGCTTTCATCCCATTCATGATTTCTTCCACAGTGGAGGCTTCCTCCACCATGTATCTCAAGAAGTCCACACCATCGATGGGAACAACTCTTCTGATACAGATGAAGAGTGGAAATCTTATCTCAACAATGAAGGTTATATATCTCAGGGAGAAATGTACATGTCATTCTGTTCTCTAAAGAAAAGTCCCAGATATATACCGAGATCAGATGTCAGAATGATCTACGGAGATTGTGATCCCGAAGGATGTCGTGCTCCACCCAAATCATTAGAGGAAGACACTCTGATGAAAGATAACTTTGACTATAATTCTTATCATCCCCTGGATGATTTTCCTATCTGGAAGTCTTACATGGAAAACTTGGGGCAAAAGAGTCAGCCGGATAATGCATATCTGCTGAATGATCTTGAAAAGAATACGAATGTTCTCCCAGAGTCATGGAATCCTTACCCAGAACATTCTGAAAATGTCCAACAACACGTTGATGAATTTGTGAAGATCGCAGGACAAGAATTTATTAACTATGCATTTCCTGAGGTTAACGTCATTGAAGAAGATGACTCATCTATTTCCACAGAAACCTGGGATACATTGGGGCAGCCAAGAGGCAAGTACGACTTTCTAGTCAAATACACCGCTCCCGAAAGCTCTCGCATCATATATGAGGACATCCAGCCAACTGGATAGGGAGATCCTCTTGAGAGTGAAGACACTATGGAAGATGCGACAGAAGAGTCCTCTTATGATAACTCTGCATGGGAAGAAGACTCTAGTGATCCGACTCCGCCAGAAATTGGTGTCATTACTGAAGAAAAACCGAGAAGGAAAGTACCGGACTTTGTGATCCACAGAGGAGTTCGTCGCCATTGGGTTGCGGTCGATGTCCCAAATATCGTTCATAAATCGAAGTAATTGCCGCATCTTTGTTTTGACCTTTCACCTTGCCCGGGTGAAATGGATGTTTTATAGGGCTTACTTTTCAGTAAATGTCCCTCTTCGCTTCGCCCAAAGCGATAGAGTTTTGTTTTATAGGGTTGTGTTTTAGGAATCAACAAATCATAAATAAATAATTTCATTCTGAGTTCCTGCATTTATTGCTATTTTCACTTTTCGTTTTTTTAAAATTGTTATTCAGAAAATGGTAATCCTAAAAAACAACCCGAAATAAAAATAAGCGTTTTCAAAAAAAAAAACACTGCACACACTTTTGCATTCTCTCTGCATTTTCAAAAAAGGAATCATCACGTCGTGCATATTACTTGTTTTAAACTCCATTGAAACATACGATCCAATGCCTTTTCTCAACTTTGAGTTCCGGGTATTTGAAGCCGAAGAAGAAGAGGACGAAGAAATTCCAGCAAAGATCTCCCGACTACTCAGACAAGAGGAAAGGTCCATTGAACCTTGCAAAGAGCCGTTGGAAACGGTCAATTTGGGTTCAGAAGAAGAAAGGAAAGAAGTTACGATTGGAGAATTACTTAGTCCACCTGTCAGAGAAGGCTTGATAAAACTTCTCAAAGAATTTCTAGATGTGTTCGCTTGGTCCTATCAGGACATGCCAGGTTTGGATACCAGCATCGAAGAACATCACTTACCACTGAAAACAGAATGTCCTCCGGTAAAACAAAGACTAAGAAGGACTCATCCAGATATGGCCATCAAAATTAAGGAGGAAGTGCAGAAACAGATTGACACATGTTTCCTTGCCACCTCAGAGTATCCTCAATGGTTAGCCAACATAGTGCCAGTTCCAAAGAAGGACGGGAAAGTCAGAATGTGTGTAGATTACAGGGATTTAAACAAAGCAAGTCCAAAAGATGATTTTCCCCTACCACACATTGACATGCTGGTAGACAACACAACAAAATTCAAAGTCTTCTCCTTCATGGATGGATTCTCGGGCTATAATCAAATCAGAATGACGCAAAAAGACATAGAGAAAACTTCCTTCATAACCCCATGGGGCACCTTTTGTTACAAGGTAATGCGGTTCGGTCTAATGAACATAGGGGCAACCTATCAAAGGGTCATGACAGCTCTATTTCACGACATGATGCACAAAGAGATTGAAGTATATGTCGATGACATAATTGCCAAATCTAAAACAGAAGAAGAGCGTGTGGAACACCTATCAAAGTTATTCGAATGTCTGAAAAAATGTAAACTCTGCCTGAATCCCAACAAATGTACATTCGATGTTCGCTCAGGAAAGCTCTTAGGATGCATCATCAGCCAGAAAGGAATTGAGGTTGATCCCGACAAAGTTAAGGACATTCAAGAAATGCCTTCACCAAAGACTGAAAAACTAGTAAGAGGATTTTTGGGACGTCTCAATTACATATCAAGATTCATATCCCTCATGATCGCGACATGCGCACCAATCATGAAACTACTCAGAAAGAACCAAAGCTGTGTATGGACAGAAGACTGCCAAAGAATATCCGCTGAATCCACCGATTTTGTCTCCTCTAGTAAAAGGAAGACCATTGATCATCTACTTAACAGTCTTAAAAGGCTCTATGGGTTGTGTACTTGGCCAACAAGACGAGACAAAAAGAAAAGAGTCTGCCATTTATTACTTAAGCAAGAAATTCACAGACTGTGAAACTTGATACACTATGCTCGAGAAAACTTGTTGCGCTCTGGCTTGGGCAGCCAAATGTCTTCGCTAGTACATGATTTGTCACACTACTTGGTTAATCTCCGAAATCGACCCAATCAAGTATGTCTTTGAAAAGTCTTCCTTAACAGGAAGGATTGCCCGTTGGCATACGACATCGAGTACCATGCTCAGAAAGCCGTCAAAGAAAGTATTTTAGCCGATCATTTGGCTCATCAACCGATTGACGATCAGGGATCAATCAAATTTGATTTCCTGGATGAAGATGTCATGTACCTAAAAATGAAAGATTGTGATGAACCGCTACCAAGCGAAGGGCCAGAGCCAGGTTCCCAATGGGGACTAATATTCGACGGAGCTGTCAACGCTTATGGAAATGGAATTGAGGCAATCATCGTGACACCTCAGGGTACCCATATTCCCTTCACTGCCAGATTGACATTCAAATGCACAAACAATGAGGCCAAATATGAAGCTTGTATCATGGGTCTCGAATAAGCTATCGACTTAAGGATAAAGAATTTGGATGTGTTTGGAGATTCAGCCCTAATTATAAATCAGATCAAAGGAGAATGGAACATATATCAATCAGGATTGATTTCTTACAAAGACTACGCAAGAATATTGTTACCTTTCTTCAATAAAATTGACTTTCATCACATTCCTCATGAAGAAAACCACATGGTTGATGCATTGGCTACTCTATCATCCATGATTAATGTGAATCGATGGAACGATGTACCCAAGATCGACATAATGTGCCTTGATAGGCCTGCTTACATATTTGCAATTGAAGCCGTCATAGACGACAAACCATGGTATCACAATATCAAATGCTTCCTTCAAAAGCAAGACTACCCTCCTGGGGCATCAAGAAAAGATAGGAAGACTCTCAGAAGACTAGCTGGCAACTTCTTCCTAAACAATGATGTACTCTACAAGAGAAACTTCGACATGGTTTTGCTCAGATGCGTAGACAGACAAGAAGCGAACATGTTAATGAAAGAGATTCACGAAGGATCCTTTGGAACTCATGCCAATTGACACACAATGGCAAGAAAAATTATGAGAGCAGGATATTATTAGCTGACAATGGAATCCGATTGCAACGAGTACATGAGGAGGTGTCACCAGTGCCAAATATACGCCAACAAAATCCATGTACCTCCAACGCATCTCAAAGTTATGTCTTCTCTATGGCCTTTTTCTATATGGGGAATTGACATGATTGGATTGATTGAACCCAGATCCTCGAACGGATAACAGTTCATCCTGGTAGCCATTGATTACTTTACTAAGTGGGTCGAAGCAGTAACATATACCAATCTGACCAGACAAGTGGTGGTCCGGTTTATCAAGAACAATCTCATATGTCGTTATGGTGTTCCAAGCCAGATCATTACTGATAATGGATCAAACCTGAACAACAAGATGATGAAAGAGTTGTATGCTGGATTCAAAATCGAACACCATAACTCGTCTCCCTACCTACCTAAAATGAACGGAGCAGTAGAAGCAGCTAACAAAAATATCAAGAATCATTCAGAAGATGGTTGTAACCTACAAAGATTGGCATAAGATGCTCCCCTTTGCTCTTCAAGGTTATCGCACATTTGTCCGCACTTCAACAGGGGCAAGCCCTTTTCTCTCTAGTATATGGCATGGAAGCAGTGCTCCCCATAGAAGTAGAGATCCCATCAATATGGAGGTATCTTCATACGTCATCAATCCTCTCAAAGATTGTTGAGCATTCACCTCAATCAAGAATTAGGGTTTTGGACCCCCTCAGAGCACTCAGACAAAGGATCAATCAAGAATGGACATGATCTTCAACTTGTCAAGCCTCTCAAACATCCATGAAGGATCAAGAGGTCTCCCATATCAATAATTAAGCACAAGAGTGCAACATTTCAAGTTGAGCAAGCCTCAAAATGATTAGTATCACCAAATTAGGGTTTTGGTCGACCAAGGCCTCCAGAGAGAAATTTTCATATGGGCATGAGCCAATACTTCAAAACATGATCCAAGAATCTCAAAGGGACTTTATGGATCTGTAGCGAGTGATTTTTGGATGTGGTTGCGAAGCACAATCGCTCTAGTACTACAACTCGATTCATTTTTATCCTATTGAAGTTGATGAAGGAAGGGAAATAGATGTCTCCAACTAACCCTGCTTGCATACTGAGGTTAAACAGTCAAAACTATTGGTTTACAGACGCTACAAAGATTCGGGGTCTCTCCTAGGTTATTTTTTTTCGAAAAGGGGTGTTTTAGGCTATCGGTTGAAATGTTAGGACGGATGTATGAAAGTATGGGATTTTGGGTTTTTGTTTAGTGTGCTCGCTAAGATTTTTCTTTCAATCTTATGCCTACGTATTCCCGTTTACCGAAACAGGGAAATCAGAGCGATCGTAGTTCCTCCTATTCTATGGGAGGAAATGGTTGTTTTGGTGTCTTGTTCAAAGCCCAAGACGTGAAGCTAAAGGTAGTTTGTATCTTGTTCAAAGCCTAAGATATGAAGCTAAAGAGTCTATTTGTATCATGTTCAAAGCCCAAGATATGAAGCTAAAAGGGTTTGACTTTAGAGAGAATTTGTCATCTCTAAAGAGGGGTTTGTATGTCACAACTGTTTATAAAGGAGAATTACTTTAACCGGGATTTGTGAATCCAACAATGCCATAATTTCCTTTATAGGGGATTTCCAACCTAAAGGAGAAGACTTTAACTCAGTTTAGAGCAATGCCATATTTCCTTAGGAATTTCTCATGCTAAAAGAGGGACAGTGGCATGAATGTAGATGATCCAGAGGCTTGCCGCTTACAACGATTAGATGAAGGGGAAGGAGTTGTTGATGTTTGTGTACTGTGAATGAGGCACAACTTTGATGCTAAAAGGTTGATTGGATTAACCAGTGGTTTTCTTATACAAAGCCTAAGAGGAGGCTGATATGTGTCTCGTACAAAGCCCGAGAGAGAGGCTAAAAGGTTTTGACTCAACGAGGGAGTCTTTTTGTATCTCGTATAAAGCCCGAGATGGAGGCTAAAAATGTTTGACTCAACAAGAGAGTCTTTTGTATCTCGTACGAAGCCCGAGATGGAGGCTATTCGACTCAACAAGAGAGTCTCTTGTATCTCGTACGAAGCCCGAGATGGAGGCTAAAAAATGTTTGACTCAACAAGAGAGTCTTTTGTATCTCGTACGAAGCCCGAGATGGAGGCTAAAATTGTTAGCTCCGCTGGGGAGAATCATTGTACAAAGCCCAAGATAAGGCTATTGTGACCGTTTCAGTTGAGTGACAGATCCAATATGCTGATTTAAAGAGAAAATCAGTTCTTATATGAGTAATGTTTGCACTCAGGGATTTGATTCGAGGACCAGGGTTATTTCCTGTTCTTTAAGGAAATGGGAAATCCAAGGGTATTGAGACTGTCCAAGTCTACGGGTTTCATCTCCTAGTTTTGGAAGGAGCTTGAGATTGTCTTTTGAGACTCATGGTAATTAGACTGTCCAAGTCTAGAGTTTCATCTTTTGTACTATGCTTTGAGAAACAGTAGTAGACTCTTGGAAAGACTGCTCTATTAAGATGACTGATTTCTGTTCCTATACCTTTAGGAGGTCGTCGGGACAATTTGTACGAAGCCCAAGAGGAGGTTGGAAACTTTTAAGAAGCCGAGTGGTCCTTGTATGAAGCCCAAGAGGAGGCTATCATTCCCGGAGGGAAGAATCATTATATGAAGCCTAAGAGGAGGCTGTGAATACTTCTAAGAAGCCGACGGGTCCTTGTACAACGCCCAAGAGGAGGCGGAGATGCTTTTAGGAAGCCTGTGGGTCCCCAAACCCCGAGAAGTTCAAGACAGGCTATTCACAAAGAATAGATCAAGCCAGGAAAGTTCAAGGATTTGGAAGAAACTCAAGAGATGCAATTCACGGAGAAAAGATCATCTCTGGGGAGTAGAGTTTCTTGACAAGTGCTTTTAAGAAGCCTGTGGGTCCCCAAACCCCGAGAAGTTCAAGATAGGCTATTCACAAAGAATAGATCAAGCCAGGAAAGTTCGAGAATTTGGAAGAAACTCAAGAGATGCAATTCACGGAGAAGAGATCATCTCTGGGGAGTAGAGTTTCTTGACAACTTCTACGAGTGACAGTCTATGAAAGGGTTCACCGAGAATGCTGCCTTTCATAACTCCATATTGTTTAACCCCAAGAGGAGGGAAGACTGTGTCTGGTAATCCTATGGGGATCTAGTTTTGACTATTTAAGAGTGATCAACGGGCTTAATGCTAGACGTAATTTCCGGGGAAACTCTAAATATCTATACTATTATTACACAGTTGATATGAGTTTATGAAAGAAGACTTACAGCGAAACTGCCCCACAATACAATTATATGTATATGAAAGCAGTAAATGAAAGCATATAAACACTTACTCAGTTGTAGAGCTTCCATGCTGTTTGGTTAGTTGTTCAACAAAGAAAGATTGAAAACAACAGTATATTTCAAAATCAAAGGAGAAAGGGCTTTGAAAAAGAAAGATTTGGGGCTTACAGCTCAAGGAGAGGCCCAGGGTTTTATCAGTGATCGCACTGTTTGAATTTGTACAGAGGGACTTATACAAGTGACTGAGGCCCAAAAATTGTTTGCTGTACAAAGGGATGAGTCTTACACTCTAATAGAGGCCCAATTGATTTTTTTTAAAAGGCGACGATCGCGCCGTTCACTTGTACAGAGGGACTTATACAATAAATGAGTCCCAAATTTGTTTTTGGTTAAAAGGGGATTGGGTTTTATACTCTATTAGAGGCCCAAAAGTTTTGAATGGGTCTTATAGCTCGAGGAGAGGCCCAAAGTTTGTTTTTCAATGGATGATGATCGCGTCGAACTTTTTGAAATACAACGGGACTTATACAATAAGTGAGGCCCAAAATAGGTTGTATTTACAAAGGGTTGGGTCTTACACTCTATTAGAGGCCCAAAGTGTTTAAAGAAAAGAAATGGGTCTTACTACTCGAGGGTAGGCCCAGATGGTTTTTAAAAGGCGACGATCGCGCCGTTCACTTGTACAGAGGGACTTATACAATAAGTGAGGCCCAAAATTGTTTGTACAAGGGGTTTTGGGTCTTACACTCTATTAGAGACCCAAAAGAGTTTTGAAAATGATTTATGAGGGTTGAATTAATCAAAAACCCTAATTTGTTTTCAAAATGTGTTTTAATTGAATAAAAATTCAATTAAAATGATCAAAATTGTTTAACATATGGAAAAAAAATTGTGATCTTGGATTAATGCTTCAAAAATTAAGTATTGACCTACAAAATAATTAGAAGGCATTAAAAGTTGCAAAATCAAGGTGGAAAAAATATTCAAAATGTCAAAAATAATTAAAATATTAATTCTTTGCAAAAATATCAATTATATGAAATAAATAATATTTTTTGGATTTTTTGGGAAAATAAAATATTTTAACATTTTTGTGAATTATTAAAAAAAGAATCAACTCAAAATCATTAAAACTCAGAGAGAAATTAATTTTTGAATCAATTAAATAAAATCACAAAATTCAAATATTTGAATTTGAGAGAAATGGCGCCAAGAACAGCTGAAGAACACGTGCGTTTTTCAGTTTTGCCCAGATTTGCATTTTCTATCCAATCTCACTGAATACTTGATTATATCATGCAATCCACATACCAATCAACTCGTTTCAACCTCACGATCATGTCTATGGCAATTAATTTCATTTAAATTAAGCATAAAACAAGAAATCACGAAAAATCCTCAACAACCCTAAATTCTGTATGAAGGCTGGGATTTTTGATACACGATTCAAACAAAGCAATTACTTGAGGGGAAACATTCCATGCATGATTATGAACATTTGGCAAAAGTATTGTGTGAGGAAATATGCATAGATTGAGAGATGACCAAGTTTAGGCTTACCTCTAGGTCGTGACAGCAAGAGCAAATTGATTTCTGAGTAGGAGGTGTTACAGATGAATTGTGATGATCTGAACAGTTTTCCTACACCCTATGGAGTGTGTTTGAATGCTTGGACTTGACTGAAAATGGTTGGATCACTTCATGGCATCTCAACTGCAACTTGGTTAAAACCTTGAGCAATTGACTGGTGATTCTGAGAAATCAGTGTTCCAGATGTTGTTTAAGTGTTTGATCAGCTCATATATGATGTATATGAGGTGTGTGTGTGATTGGTTTGAGTGGAATTGCTCTCTAATGAAAAACCCGATAGTGACTTGCTAAGAAAGGCATTTTTTAGAGTGAGAAGTGGATTTTGAGAAAGGCAAGTGTTGTAGGCCTTTGGTGTACTTAAACTGATCACAATTGAGCTCTATTTATAGTAGAGCAAGTTTGTTTTGCAAGGAATAGTGAATGGCAACTGCTGAGTAGGTTTGGCCAATGTTGGCAAATGAAAATCCAAGTCTCCTCTAGCCATTGACTAGAGGTTAGGGCACAGGCTGCTGGTCCCCTTGGTCTTGGATAAGTCTTGACTGAATTCAGTTGCTAATGGCTCAGTCCATGCCACCTTGATGCTTCCATTGAATGCTCCAATCCAAAATCGGAGTCTTATCCCTATTTTGGGCAATTCTAGGTTTAGCATGCTATTTCTTGTTCCAAGGACTTTGGAGGCTTGGCTCAGTGATTGTCCCCTTTAGATTCAATCCTCAGATGTGTCCAAGGTGATGACAAGGCTTGGAATTGGCTGATTTTGGCAAATCGACCAAAAGTGCAAAAATCTGCCTTGCCTTGGCAGATTTCAGCAAGGCAACTTGCCAATGTCATATCTCATGGCTCAAGTTGAATTCGGTGATGTTCTTGGCCATTTTGGAAAGCTCTTATATGATACAACAACTGTTTGATCATACTTGGTTTTGATACTTTTTGGATCCAAGTGAAAAATGTCCCTACATTTGGAAAAAAGTAAGGCAAAATCTGACTTAGTGAAATTTTCACTAAGTGTTGGAACAAAGTGACTTTTCTTGATTTTGATCACTCCATAACTCAAAATCCATGAGGAATTTGGACATAGGTCAGTATGAAGGTTTTGTAGAGGGAAATGAGATCTACAAATCAAGATTTGGATGGAAAAAATGACTTTGTAGTTTAGGAGTTATGATCCTCCAAAGTTGGTACATTTGTCACTTTTTTTCATAACTTTGAAAATTTTCTAAGTTTTTATGGTTACCCCTTTTACAAGTTATCCCATTCTCTTTGATTTTTCTTGATGAATGATGATTCAAATCATACATTAACATCATTTTAGGGTTAAAAATCCATTTTTGTGAAAAATCTCAAAAAGCCAAAGTTGACTTTTGTGCAGTTTTGACTTTTTGTCAGATGAATTCCAAACTGTGCAATCCTTTAGGAAATCATGTCCTTGACCTAAATCAAACTTGATGGACATGTTCCATGGGTGGTATAGAGTGTATTGAATCATGTCTTAGGGCTTGGGAGCATGTCCTGGTCAAAAGTCAAAGTTACAGTTGACTTTTCTTGCGAAACCCTAACTGCGGTTCAGATGAAATTGAAACTTGTTGCTCAAGCTTCTTGGATCAATCCATTGTCCCAAATGGATCAATATGGTATATTAGAGACCCTCAAATCATTTCTTGAGGTCTTGGTTCATGATTTGTCCCAAAAGTCAACTTAGGGGTGAATTAGGTCAAGAAACCCTAATTCCTGATTTTTGATGAATGCATCCCCTGAGGAAAAATTGACTTAATGATTGGGTTTATGAGGTTACATGGAGCATATTAGGTTATGTTTTGGATCTTTGGCTCATGCCCAGATGAAAATTTTCATCTGGAGGGCCTGGTCGACCAAAACCCTAATTTGGTGTCACTGGCGATCTTGAGGCTTGATCCACCTAGAAGGGAGCATCCCTGTGCTTAATCCTTGAAGTGGGAGTCCTCTTGATACATTGTGGATTTTTGAGAGGTTTAGACAAGTTGAAGATCTTGTCATTCCTTGATTGATCCTTTGTCTGAACACTCAGAGAGGGATTGAAACCCTAATTTTGATTGCGGTGGATGCTCAACCATCTCTGGGGAGACTGATGAGGCATAAAGGTACATCCATATTGTGATGATGATTTACATAATGATGGGAATCTTAGTGGTCAAAATTTGGGGTATGACAGATGCCCCTATTTAATCTTCTTGGACCCGAAGGTGTGAATGACGAAGGTATTCGGGCATTCGGGGTACAAGAGGATTAAATATCGGAATACCCGAAATTTTGATGGTGGTTATGAATGGCAGATCACATTCATCTTCTTTTGCTAAGTAATGATGCTTAGAAAAGGTAAACTTCCCCTCGATCCTGGTCTTCAGCCGAGGAACTGGTCTCAGTTTTCTTTTGAGATGAACTTCCCCTCGATCCTGGTTTCCTACCAAGGAACTGGTCTTAGTTTCTGATTTAAACTTCCCCTCGATCCTGGTTTCCTACCAAGGAACTGGTCTTAGTTTCTGATTTAAACTTCCCCTCGATCCTGGTTTCCTACCAAGGAACTGGTCTTAGTTTCTTTTGTCAACAAACCTTATTGACAAGGGACGCTATACATAGCGGTTTTCCTTAAACTTCTCACCGAATCTTCCTGGGGAGATGCCATTTAATGGAAAAAGTTTTGATGCCAGACTTGCTGGGGAACCCAATCGTCTGAGTTGTAGAGGTGTACAAGAAATCTTTCTCGTTTTTACCATCGAGTGGGTACTCAAGACAGCCCCCTGGTTTATACCATTCTGCAAACATGTAAACCTGAGAGAAGGGATAATAACTATTAGCAACAACATTTCACTAATGCTTCAACCAACACTGTTTCATTAGCTTTTAAAAACGTGAGAGAAGGGATAAACTCATACATATATTTAAAAATGCATTTAATTTTCCAGTCACTTTATGCTAGTATGGTATTAACATTGAGTAATTATAATTCTAAGAAATAAAGGATTTATGCAGGAAAGGGAAATATAGGTATCATAAAATAGTGTATGAGTTTGTCAGTTATCCATCAACATGGGTTGTTTCAAAGCAAAAGTGATGTTGTTTTCTTCCTTTTTCTTTCATTCTTATTATTAAATATCAAATAATAGAATCATACTTCAAATAGCAATCTAATATTGATAGGCTGTGGACTTAAAATTTCTAGGGATATACTGATGGGTACAGTCGTACAACAAATACCTGGAAGGTGGCCTTCCAAACTCATGAAATCACAAATAACTAAAGAGCCCAGCTTCTGAGTTTATTTAGTTTCCACCGATTTTTCTATAATTACTACAAGATTCTAAGAGCAGCCTGAGGACGTATAGCATCCGGTCATAAAAATAAATCAATATTACGTACTACTTCTGTTTAACACATACCATACATACATGTTTGCAGGAAGTAGCAAGAGAGAAGAACAGACTAAAAGTTTCTGCCATTCTTGAGCATCTTCAGAACCAGCATAGTTTTGAAGATCCTTTAAAAACTCAGTAGGACCTATGCGTGACAAGAAATCAACACCTCCAGCAACGTCGTGACTCTCAAGAACCACAACATTTTGTTCATATCTTGCCAACAGTGCACATAAAGTTCACATGGAAATACGTGGCACCTGTTTTCAACCTTTGACTAACAGAACCAGATGAAAGGATAAATGTGACACCATTTTAAAAGTTAAGGGACGAACTTGCCACTTTTTAAAGTTAAGGGACTAAACTGGACCCTGGGGCAAAGTTAAGGGACGAAAAATGTTATTTTGCCTTAAAGTAATTTCCCTTGTAACCAATTACTCAACATCTGTGATGAATAAGTGAGATATCTCTCTTTTGAAATGACAAATTCTCTCTCAGTCAACCTTTAACTTCAATCTTGGGCTTTGAACAAGACACAAATACTCTGATAGCTTTAATCTTGGGCTTTGAACAAGACACAAATACTCTGATAGCTTCAATATTGGGCTTTGAACAAGACATCAAATATCTTTCCTCCCATAGAAATAGGAGGAACTACGATTGCTCTGATTTTCCAAATCTCTTTACGGGAATATGTAGGCATAAGATTGTGAAATCTTAGCGAGCACACAAATCAAAAATCTTAGGTCCAGTAACTTCCCAAAAATAATAGAAAACCCAAAAACAACAAAAACACTCTCTTAACACTCCCAAAGGAGAAACTTTCCCAATCCACAGCAGATAAACACAACAAAGCATTTCACATAGCAGAAATACATGCAAAAGAAGGTTCCTATAGATTACTATAGATACTCTGGGTGTTAACAACTTCCCTTTGTATAACCAGACCCCGATCCCTGGTCTCTTAGCATTTGTTAAAGAAAACATTTGCGTGCAGGGTTAATTTAAGATATCTTCCCCTTCCTTTCAAGCTTCATAGGATAAATACAGAAATCAGAAAGTAGCACCAATCATGCGGTAGGTGGTCGCGTCACCAAAAAACCGACGCTACAGTGACTTACAAACTGCACAAGAGACTCTCAAAACCCTAAACCCTTATGTTGCACCGACGACTTATTGTTGTGTGTGCTATCTCTTTTAGGTCTAGCAAGTCCTTATTTATAGACTCTTGCAGTATGGGCTTGGTCTCTTCAATCAAGTCCAATCTTCACATTTTAAATCAGCTGCAAGATCTTCACATAAAAATAGGAACAAATCTTTTATAGTTTCCTAAAAACTCTCAAAGATCCTTTTTATGAAATCCAATTAAATCTAGACTTTCTCCTAATAAATCTCCTTGACTTGCGCATAATGATGAGGTATATCTAAAATATTCTCATCAAATAAAATAAAATGTGTCAAGAGATATAAAACAGCAGCGCCTGTTGTACCAGACAAAGATGTCATGACATTGTCTTCGACATCTGTCTGAAAATCACATAACAACAGCGCCTGCTGTACCAGACCAAGATGTCATGACATCTGTCATGACAGTTGATGAATATGCTTCAACATCTTGCCAAGTATTATAACCACATATGTACTGATGTCTTGACAACCATGTCAGGACATCTTACCCAACATCTTACTGTAAACTTATTTTAGCCAAAATGCAGCCAATCAAAGACCTAACAGTTTCAATTGTCAGAAGTATGGTCATTACCCTATTGATTGTCCAGATAAACAAAAGAACTAAGATAATGATGCAAACTGGAAAAGCATGAAGAATAAGAGATGTTGTTGATGGTCACAACAAGAGATGAAGAAATATTTCATGACCAATGGTACTTGGACTCAAGATGCTTATCACACATGAATGGTAGGAAATATTGGTTTGTCAACATAAAATCCTCAATGAAGAACATGGGGAAATTTTCAATTGACAATACTCTAGCAGCTGAAGGTATTGGTGATGTTCTGATTATGAGGAAAGATGGCAAAAGGTAAGTAATTTTAAATGTATTGTATGTAACAAGCATGAAGAGTAATTTACTCAACATAGGGCAATTGGTCGAAAAGAACTACAAAGTGTCAATTAAAATCAAGATGATAAGAGTTCTCAACTTAGGTGGAAGGTTAATCTTGAAGGTTCGTATGTCTCAAAATAGAACCTTTAAGGTTGAACTTAATGTGCTGGAGCACAAGTGCTTTGCAACTGCAGCTAACAGGGATGAATGGATATGGCACTATAGATTTGGTGATCTCAATTCCAAAGACATCAGAGATCTGAAGAGAAGAAATATGGTTTCAGAATTACCAGAAATCGCCATTCCAAACGAAGTATATGAGGAATGTGTGCAGGCAAAGCAACACAAGAATAACTTCAGCAAGGATATAGAAAGTAAGTCAATGGAAATTCTTGAAGTCATATACTGAGATGTTTGTAGTCCTATTCAGGTGGATTGATTGGAGGTAACCAATACTTTGTCACTTTCATAGATGATTTCAGTAGAAAACTATGGACTTACCTGATCAAGAAGAAAAGTGAAGTGATCGAGGTATTTGTCGAGTTTAAATATATGGTAAAAAGATAAAGTGGTCGAAAGCTCAAGATTATGAGGACTGGTGGTGATGGAGAATATGTGTTGAAAGACTTCGACACATTATGTAAGAAAGAAATGATTGTGCATGAGGTGGTGCCTGTAACGCCCAAGTTTTTGTTAGATTTGTTTAATCGAGTCGATTTAATTATTTTTTTATTATTATATTATTTTATTCTTGACTTTTATTTGGTAATATATTATTTTTCACCGTGATTATATTTTATCGTGTTCTGAGAGCGTTTGCGAGATAATTGAGTGTAGGGGTATTTTGGTCATTTTACTTATTTTTCTTAAAATAGAATATAGAAGTTAGAAAGAGAGAAAAATAGAGAGAAATAAAAAGAGAAGAAGGAAAAGAGAAAGAAAAGAAGAGAAAGAGGGAAAAACTTGGAGAGAAAGAAATTGAATCAACTGACTTTTGAAAACACGATTAATCGGGTAAGGGTGTGAAACTCGATTATTCTATACTTGTGTATGATTATGTATGTATGTATTTGTTTGTTGTTGGGTTGAAATTGGATATAGAACCAAAACCATAATATGTTGAGATTGTTAGAATTTGATTCAAATTGTGTCTGAAATCATGTTTTAATGTTCCTAATTGCTGAGACATGTTAGATAGATGTTGTTGGGCATTCAATCGGTAATTTTCTGGTGTTTAGATGAGATTTGGAGTGATTTTTGGTTGAACCCGTAGCAGAAAAATTATGCAGGAAGAATTCTGGGTTGTCGCTGCCGTTACGCGTATCAGGCAAGGCAATACGCGTATTGGGTTGGGCAATACGCGTATGGCAGGTGCAATTGAGGGCAATACGCGTATGGGAATCCATTTTTCTCGGCCATCTGCTGAATGCGTAATGGTACGCGTATGGGGCTGGGGATTACGTGTATGGCTCAGGGCAATACGCGTATGGCCAGCGAGGGTGCAGAATTTTGCCATTTCGCGATTCTCTTTCTTTTTAATTCCATAACTTGTGTTCCGATTATCCGTTTTGAACATCCTTGGCATCGTTGGAAAGCTAATAAGATGTTCTTTCTTATCAAAATGGTTTTGAGATTGTTGGCCGATTTAATTATGTCGGAAATTTAGAAATGTGTCATTTTGTCGACTGTTACCGTTTTAATGGTGTGTATTTGAAGTGTTATCATGCAATATGCTTTTGATATATATCGTATGACTTGTGTGCTGTTGTGTGATGAAAATGCATGTGATGAAATGTTGTGATGATGGTTTGTGGCCTAAGGGCAAGTAAATGCAACGTGTTGTGTTTGGTTGTATATGCATGATTATGGTTACATATATGTGTGCATTTGAATGTCATGAGTCATTGTATGCCAAGCATCATGATATGCATTCTTGTGATGTCGTGTGCCCTAGTGGGTGTGAGCGACGAAACGATTCTAGAGGGAATCCGCTATAACATCGTGTGCCTTATACAAAGAGGTGTGAGCGATGATTATAGACGATCGTGTGCCTTATACAAAGAGGTTTGAGCGATCGGGTCGTGTGCCTTATACAAAGAGGTGAGAGCGATCCATAAACGCCGTGTGCCTTATACAAAGAGGTGTGAGCGAAGGGGAACATCGTTTGCCCGACGGGGAGTTACACTAAGTAACAAGCGATGATTCTAATAGTTCCTGAGTGAACTAATGATGAGAATGATGGATGGAATGGTACTGCATTTGCATATAGTCGTTGTGTTGGTCTCTTTGCATTTGCATAAATCATGAATGGATTGATTTGGTGTGGAATTGTGAATGGAATTGATGAGTTGAGATATATATATATATATATAATGGTGATAAATGTATTGTGCATGATTGATACGCTTTTGTGATGGATGTATGAGATATAATTGTGTTGTTTTGCATTTGAATTATGGTGTACATTGTGGTGAGAATATTTTACATGTGTATTTTTGTATTATTATATAATTGTATGCAATTATATTATGATTGTGTTTCTCACCCTTCTGCTATTTTAAATGCTCTATGAGGCATTGCAGATTAGATGCTGGAGGTCTTTTTGTGAAGCTTAGGTCTTCATTCTTTTGTCGGTCGGCTCTGATATGTAGCATCGGGTAGTCGGGGAGATCGTTTGTGATCATGTGTTTACGTATATGTTCTTTTTGGATTGTATATGTATGACTCTGTATATGACAGACAAACTTTTATGTTATATATATATGAGATTCAGTTGCAAATTTTCCGCTTTTATTCTGTATCTGAATTGTGGGTATTAGGAACTGAGTTCCTCTGTTATGTGCTACCTGATTGTTGCATATCTTTATGAGCAGGTTGTTGTATTTTGTTTCAATTGATGTGACGCCTCCGTCCATGCCATGAATGTTTTAATTATACTCTGATTATTTGTTATCGCTTTAATTGATTGGGAGTATAGATTGGGGGTGTTACAGTGCCACTCTACATTCCACGTCAGAATGGAATTGCAGAAAGGAAGAATAGAACCATCATAAATATGAGTATGTTGAAAAGCAAGCATCTACCCAAATAATTATGGGGAGAAGTCGCGTCGACTGCAACATATATACTGAATAAATATTCTACGAAAAGACTAGAAGGAATCGCGCCAGAAGAATGTTGGCCTAGTGTCAAGCCTAGCTTTAGTCATCTGAAAATATTTGGATCTATATCACATAGACATGTGCCTGATCAGTTGAGAAGAAAGCTTGATGACAAGTCATGTCAAATGATCTAATAAGATATCATTCGACTGAAGGATACAAGTTGTTTGACCCAATGAACAAACAAGTGGTGATCAGTATGAACATGATCATAGATGAGCTTATGGACGAAAAATGTTAAGAAGGATTTAGTGAGAATCTTATGTGAAGAACCAACAAGTGAAGTCGAAAGATAAGTTCGACAGGAAGAAAGATAAGTTCGACAGGAAGAAGTCAGAGGCCAAGCAAGCACAAGCAGACCTCAAAGAATGAGAAACATGCTTGCAAGGTTGCAAGAATGTGTGATTACATCAGATGATATGGTCGATGATAAAGATGAAATGGTACACTATGCTTTCTATGCAGGTGTCAAACCAGTCAATGCAGCTGAGGCATTGAAGGATTCAAAATGGATGAAAGCAATGAATGAGGAACTGAAGTCCATCGAAGTCAACAACACTTGCTCACTTGTCGAATTGCCTCAAGACAAGATGGCAATCGATGTGAAGTGGGTTTACAAGGTGAATTTGAATACCAAAGGAGAAGTAACTCGACACAAGGCGATACTTTTGGTGAAAGGATTTCTTCAGAAAGAAGGAATAAACTTCGACGAAGTCTTTACACCTGTTGCTAAGATTGAAATAATTAAGTTAGTTGTTGGTCTAGTAAACATGAACAACTGGCACATATGTCAGATGGATGTGAAATGTGCATTCCTAAAGGTCCCCTTAGATGAAGAAGTTTATGTTGCACAACCAGTTGGGTTTGTGAAATATGGAAAAGAAAGTAAGGTATACAGACTGCATAAAGCCCTGTATGGACTTAAGCAAGCGTCAAGAGCTTGGAATAAGAAGATAGATAGATTTCTAAGGGAGAAGGAATTTGTGAAGTGCACAACTGAGTATGAAGTATATGTAAGAAGAAGCAATACTAAATTGCTTATACTATGTCTCTATGTTGATGACCTGTTGATAACATGAAGTTGCAAGAAGGAAAAACATGACCTAAATGGGAGGATTTGAAATGTCAGACTTGGGAAATCACTCATACTTTCTTGGTATCGAATTCTACAAGAGTAGTAGAGGCTTGATAATGCACCAAAGAAGATATGCAGGTGAAAAAGAGATTTGAGATGCAAGATTGCAACCCAACTTCGACTCCGGTTGAGCCCAGATTGCCATTGTCGAAAGACACACATGAAGATGATGTCGATCCAACGCAGTATAGAAGACTCATTGAGTCACTTCGATACCTTTGTCACACAAGGCCTGATCTAACATACAATATAGGTATGGTAAGCAGATTCATCCAGAAGCCAATGGTATCACACCTAGCAGCGACGAAGAGGATACTAAGGTATCTGAAAGGAACTCTTGACTATGACATTTTGTTCCCTGCAGCTGATGAAGGAAAAGGATTCAAGTTAGTGTGATACACCGACTCAAGTTTGTGTAGTGATGTTGAGGATAGAAAATCCACAGCTGGCTATGTGTTTATGCTAGGGGGTGCACCAATTGCTTGAAATTAAAAAAAGGAACCAATAGTGGCACTGTCGTCATATGAAGCAGAATACATAGTTGCTTCTCTCTATGCATGTCAAGCAATGTCAATGGTCAATTTGGTCGAAGAGATTACAGGGAAGAATCATGGAGCAATTACAATGAAGATCGACAACATGTCTGCTATCAATCTAGCGAAGAATCCGATAGTGCATGGACGAAGAAAACACATCAAAATGAGGTCCCATTGTCTTCTAGAGCAAGTGGCAAAAGCGAAGCTGAACTTGGAACACTATAAAATTGAGAATTAGAATGCAAATATCATGATGAAAGAAGTGCAGGTCAAAGTGTTCAAAAGACTAAGGTCTATGATACATGTAGATAGCTTAGATACAACAGATTAGGCAGTGTGTTGAATTGTAATTCTTTGTGTCGAAGCAGGTTGGTTAGGGAATGTCGAAATGCCTATGTGAGTCGAATTAGATTAGTTGTCGAAATATTGAGTTACCTTTATTTGTTTCGTTTAGCTGAGTTAGTTAGGTTGGTCAGGGTTTGCTTGGTGTGCAAGCAACCTCAACATATAAATAGAGAGTAACCATATTATTGTATGTAAGTAAATAATTGCAGATTGCAAAGTTTGAGAGCAGAGAGAAACTCTGCAGATTTCACAATTCTTCTTCTTCCTTCTCTCGTTAAACCCTAAACCTTTCTTCCCTAATTCAATTTTCTTCTTTCAATATAATTGTACAGTGCTACAATGTTACAACTAATGTTGGTTGATCCAGTCGAGTAAAGAGTGAAGAACAAGAGAGATAATCAATCATAAAGATTGATTCTTGTTCATTAAAATTTGATTCGGAATTCATCAAATTTCGGTGAAATTCTTGAGCAGGAATTGATTAATTTCCAACAAAATGAACATTTGTACTATGGCATTGCATAATTAAACTAAATTATTTTCATTTTCTCTGTAAAAACTACATCACTTTAGCATGATCATCATCTTTGCAAATTCTTCATAATTAAGTTTACCATCGCCATCCAAATCCGCTTCCCTAATCATTTGTTTAGCCTCTTCATACGTTAGTTTCTCTCCCAAATTCATCATTACGAATCTCAACTACACATCAAAACAAATTTTTACTTAACATAAGTAATAAAGAAAATTAATTTCGCTAAACAATTATTATTAATACATCAAAAGTGCTTAAGTTTATTTCCATGCTTACCTCCCTTGCAGAAATATACCCATCTTGATCTCTATCAAATACTTTGAATGTTTCTTTCAATTCATCATACATATTTTCCTATTAAAATTTAATTTTACAATAGTATAATATCATTAGCATCAAGCAACAAATATTTAATCAATCAATTTAATATAGAGATTTATGGTTTAGGGTTTAAGCATATATTTGATGGATGCAATAATATATTACCTTTATTTTTGTACTCATAATATTCAAGAACTCTTGAAAATCCATATATCCTTTTCCATCAATATCCACTTCACTAATCATATTTTGAATTTCTTCTTTTCTTGGATTTCCATCTAATGTTCGGATTGCGGATGTTAATTCATCCTCTGTAATAATTCCTAGACATCACCAAAAGCACAAAAAATTATAAAAAGTCAGAATCAGTTTCAAAGAACTATCGATATATTGTTACACCAAAAATGGAATTGAAGAAATTAAAATCGCATATAAAAATACACACCATCATTGTTCTTGTCGATGAGACAAAATGCTTCGTAGATTTCAGCAATTTGATCTTCCCTCAAAGAATCTGTCATTATTAATTATGAAGACAACTTTGAATAGTTTTGTTGTCTAATGAAAGAGTGGGAAAGAATTAATAAGCAATGTGTTACATGATATTTTCTGTCTTTTCATTGGACTTATATAGAGATGAGTTTAATATTTGTTGAAATAGTCAAAGACATCATATTAAAAAATCATGAACTTTTCCTAAAGGAGGAATTTTCAATTGACTCTGTGCATCATTATATAAGTCAACGAAAATATACAGTATCAAATTAAAGTGTCGTAAATATACAGTACTATCTAATTAAAGCGTCAGAAAATATACACCATAACGGACTTGTTCTCCTAGGAGTAGCAGAAAAGTACTTCTAGGAGTATATAGTTTTATATATTTTTTATTTATATAAATATGGATTTAAATTTGAGTTACATAAATATGTTATTGTTACATTTAATATATGCTTTTAAATTTTAGTTTTCACTAAAAAATTATTCATTTTTATTTTCGTGCTTTTAAATAAACTCTATTTTATTTTTGGCTGTTTTTTTTTACAATAATAGATTTAGTTCATTCCATTAAAGATAATAAATTTTTCGCTATTTGATTGGCAAAGATATTGTTTTTAGGGTTAAATAAGTTAACGGTCTCTATAAATATATTAAATTTCGTTTTTAGTCTCTATAAAATTGGTTTTTATAAATTTTTTCATTCACAATTTTAGTCCTTATTGTCAAGTCTTATTAATGGAAGCCGACATGCCATGTGGAAGACAACTTGAATTTTTTTTTTTAAATGTCTTAGTTTGAAAGGTTACAAACCTCCTCTAAACAAACCCTAAATATCATATTTCAACAAAACAAACTTCTAAGAGACATTTCATCAAACACCTTAACTGCAACATTCAAAATTGCAACATTATTCCCAATCACATTTGTTTCACCAACAACATTATAGTGATTAATATATTGAGATTTGCTTTTCGTTCAACTTTATCTGCAACATCAATCCAATTCCCAATCCATACATGTCAATGTCCTAAAACAAAGAAGTATGTTATGTATGCTATCAAACTACTCATTCCCCAAATCAATTTTAACCCATCTAGATCAAATTTAAAAGGTCCAATAAATTGATCTTTACACATTTACACAACATAGATAATCTCAACACCGTTAATTTAGATTAAACATCTCAAATTACTCCTTCTCAAAATCAATTTTAACCCATCTAGATCAAATAATCAAAATCCATAATAAAGTCACACTGTTGGTAGTTGATTAATTGATAGTTGATAAAAATAGTTTTAGAACATTGTTTAAAAAGAAGGCTATGTCATTGATTTCTTAGATAATAAATTACAAGATACCAATTGCTTATTTATAGGCTCAAGTCACCAATCTCTTAATGATGGTGAATATTTCTACATTACATTAGTTCTTTCTAGAGTTTTCATGATAGATGAGTATCATGACAGTTCTAGGTTCTTCTATCATTTTCATATACTTATATTAAAGAATACTCTAGAAATTTGTAGCAATTTCAACACTCCTCCTTGATGCAAATTTCTGTGACTCCAAGCATAACTCGTAGCTCTTCAAATTTTGGTCTCGGCAACGCCTTTGTGAATATGTCTGCAATTTGATCCTCTGTTCTGCAGTAGTCGAGTTTGATCTCTTTAGTTGCTTCAGCTTCTCTGATAAAGTGAGACTTGATTGCTATGTGTTTTGTTCTGTTGTGATGAACTGGATTTTTCGCCTTTGCAATTACTGATTTGTTGTTGCAATTAATTTTAGTAGGCCCATCTTGTTTTTCTCCCATGTCTTAATGTATCCTACGAAGCCATATAACTTGACTCGTTGCTTCAGCAGCTGCCATATACTCTGCTTCTGTTGTAGATTGTGCAACCGTAGCTTGCTTCTTCGACGCCCAAGAGAAAATTCCTGATCTTAGTGAGAAAGCATAGCCAGAGGTGCTTTTCATGTCATTTACCGAACCTGCTGTTCGCCGAGGCGAACAACCGCTGACCTTCCGTCGCAGGTTCGCTTGCGGGATCGGCCACACAAATCCCAGAACAAGGGAATTGAAAGCGTATGTTTGTGCTGCGTTTTAGTTTCTTGGTTTTTTAGTGAGAGTTGTCACGCTGAGGTGACCTTGGTGACGCAAAGAGTTTTCTAACGATCAACGAGTTTGGCGCAAAAACAAAGAAATAAAGGAGAGGCTGAGTAAAACGAGAAAAAATAATGTCTTAAATTAAATACTAGAAGTAAATTGCATTAAGTAGAATTTGGACGCAAGTGTACATTTGTTTGCGGGAGTGAACTCGTTTTTCTCTAAGCTTGGTACTTTGAGTATTTTCCCCTTACAATGTGAAAAAATGCGACCCCTAAAAATGAAAAGTACAGCGCCTTATATAGGCCTACAATGTAACTGTTTGTCTACCCGAATATCTTCTGAAGCTGACACGTGGCACCCCACTTTCTTTTTAACTTCCCATAGTCTTGGAAGTTTCAAACTTTTCCCGCCTAAACACTTGTTCCTTGAAGTTAAAATCAGTTTGTCACCTCATTTCCCTCCGACGCCAAGGCTTGTCGCCGTTTCTCCGACGTGCCTTTCAGCTGGTGTCGACTCGACACCTTGACGTGCCTCTTTGCGCCGACACGCCCTGGAATCTCTGGATCCCACCGTCAGTCGAAATCCAGTGTCAACAAATTGCCCCCCCAAAAAGCCAGTTTCGACTAAATACTGTGTCGATGGAGAAATCTGGCTTTTTGGTTTCTTACAGGATTTCGACGCCTTTGCCAATCGTTTTGTCTTTCCTCTCAACACGTGGCAAGCGCCGTCTGACATGATGATGGCAATCTCAATCCTACGATTCCCAAGAAAATGCCATGATGGCTAGTCCCGTCTAAGTCATGGGCTTCGAAACTAAACCCCACTTACTCTTAGAAGTTGAAAAGTTTTTTTATCTTTCATCTTTCTGCATGCGCCCTATAAATAGTCTTCTTTAGGAACTCACCACTTTTCATAACTCCTTCTTCACGAAACTGTCATTTGCTCTGAAACCCAGACTTTGATTTCCTCTTCCTAAAGCTTTTACCGCCTCAGAGCACCCTTTGCGTTCTTTCTTCCAATGGCTTCATCAAGAACCCCTACAACTCACATTCCTCAAACCACTGGTAACAACCCAGTCACGTACGTAATCTCTGAAGCGGAAACACACCATCCTCTTCCTCAACCATCTTCCGCTGATGAGATGGTGGTGGCCAACTGGTGCCGCCAAATGGTTATCTCATTCGCGGTTGAGAATAAGCTGTGTGGTTTCCATGGCCCCCTTCCAGACAACAAACCTAATCCACAAGAACTCCAGAAGTTCTTCCCTTGCTTCGACCAAACGATCCCACCTGCTTTCGAGAAAGGGGGCACCTTAGACCTCAAATACATGGCACCCAAATCTCGCGTTTTCAGATCCATGCCAACTCCAGGCAACAAAGATTACCTCGCTTGGCTTGACAAAGTCGAAGGGAAACGCCAAAGGCAATGGAAGGGGTACGGCATCTTCGACGCAATCACACTCTCCAAAACCGCCCACAGGGTCAACCCTTGTTTGCTGCTGGCGTCGATGTATTTTTGGGAAAGATCGACCAACACATTTCACCTTCCTTGTGGCATGCTCACGCCAACACTTTTCGATGTGGCGGCTATCACTAGCCTTTCGCCACTGGGTGAGACGTTCGACCCGACTTTGGAGACGGACAACGCCTTCGACTTTGAACGTGCTAGCTTCCAAAACTACATCGAAGATCATCATGACAAACGCTCTAAAGAAGTCTTTGATGAAGAGCATATGGCCTTCTTGACCCTCTGGTTGTCATATTATATGTTTTGCCATGGCTCCTTGCAAATAGCCAAAAGTTTCATCAGTATGGCCATTCAGATCCACGAAGGCCGACAGATATCTCTGGCCAAACTTCTGTTGGCCTCCCTCTACCATTCTCTTGGCCTGTCGGCCATGAGACTGAAACTCCTCCACCAAACTACTAAAGCCTTAAATATCTCAGGGCCTATGTGGTTGTTGTAACATTGGCTCAACGCCACTTTCGAGCACAAATTAGGATATCCAGCCTCTGCAATGATGGACCGTCTAAACAAAGCACGTTTTGTCGAGGGACTGCGACTAGCCTTGATGACCACCCAAGAAACTCCAAGACAAGCCCTCTTTATGAGGTATCTCAGTATGTTTGTGGAAACCTCTTCTTTCGTCCCTGACATGGCGCCATTTGTGGAGCGTAAGTTTGGGCCTGACTGGTTCAGACACCCGTTCCCTGGAGTCTCACCTCAAGCTGCTGCCTGTCGAATGCTATATGGCGGGCGTTTCTTACTCCCACCATGATCTCTTTCCGCATCGAAACGGGGAACAATGGATATGGTTTTATGAACTACTGTCCAAATTTGGTGGCCCGACAATTTGGCCTGAGCCAGATATTGCCAAAACCCTTAGTGAGGCATCCTGAGGATATAGTACGGTCCGGTCGACGCTTGACTCACGTAGGTCACAAAGCTTGCATGAGGTTTGTCAGGGCCTCTCAACACTTGGAGCTACCGGTTTTCTCCTTCCAGCCTTCCTTTTTCACTACTCAGGAATTTGAGGCTTGGTGGTTGGAGTACCAAACTCAAGCTTTCACTCCAAATCTTTTCCTGGCGAACGTGGTCGACGCTTTTGCTTCTACAGCTGGTATCCCTAAACCGTCGACTACAGCCCCTGTCATAGATATCGACCCTGCAGAGGATACTTCGACAAAGGTAGACCCTGGACTCTTGATTTAATTTGCCCATAGGTCTGAACTAACTAGTCTCAGCTTTGCTTTCAGGGGCGCAAACGAGAAACGACTGCTGCGTCGACTTCCACCAGACCAGCCAAAAAACCTAGGGCCAACCTTCTACAGGTATTTTTTAATTTCTTGTTCTGCGTCCTTGTCTTCTCTTTGTTCTTACATCATTTCTACGCAGGTTTCTGAGAGAGTACCTTCCCCAGAAAGGACTGAATCGAATGAGAGCACTCACTCTCGAGTCTTCACTGCAGCAACTCTAGCATCTCCTCCATCTACCCCTTTGGTGAGGAAGAAAAAGGCTATAACGCGAAGGGCACCTTTAAAACCCAGCGTCTCGACGGTGGCCCCAGTCGTCCCAAGAAACCTTGAAGATGTTTTCGAACCAATTCCCTCTGTCGCCCTCCCCAAGACAACAACTCCTGTGCAGGTATTCCAACTTTACTTGTGTCCTAGACGACCTTGGGGTGACGAAGCTCACTAGCATTTTGTCTTTTGTAGGAAAATGTGGTTACTTCGACCACTGTTGGTGAGGGTGATACTGAATCGGCCGCAGACGCCCCTACTGCCAATGTCGCCGTTACGCCAAGTCCCCAAAAGATTGATGAGTTTCACCCACTTATTCCCGAGGAAAGCTTGGCGAAGACGTCTCCTGCTGCAACTGATAACTTGGAGCATGATGATGCATTCCCTGGGGTGACTATTAGTCCTTCGCCCGCCGTGGATACTGACGTCGGGGAGACACTCCAAATCCCTGAACATCAACCAGAGAAGGCTTCGGCTACTGTCGAGGAATCTCTTACTCCGGAGGCACTCTTGGCAGCCAAGGCAACAAATCCAGCAGCAACTCTGAAGGCACTACACAAACTTCGCCAGGCAGCCGAAGAGATTCAACCCACCGGTTCGACCGCAATCCCAACTCCAGAAGTGGATGCTTCTTTCAATCTCAAACTTCAGCAGCTGCGGTCTTATCTTTTTGAGGAACAGTTTCTGGCGGCCGTCGCTGAGGAATCCGACATAGCCAATGACGTCTTCAACATTCTGAATGAACTCTCTGAGTTCCAACTTCCTGCCCCCATGGCCATATACCTGATCGAGTTCGAAGCCTTCTTCACTCAAATGGCCAAGGACCTCGCTATGCATCATCAGGCCGACGCCCAAATTCGGTTCCGACATGACGAAATGAAACGCGAGTGGCATCTTAGCTCCGTCTGTGAACGGAAGCTTGGGGACTATGAAACTAAAAAACAAGAGCACTCCAATAAACTCCAAGCCTTTGACCAATAGATATCTGAATATCAAGCCCAGATCACAGAGCTGACAAAAAATATAGCTGAGGTCGAACACCAAAAAGCCTCTTTGGACTCAGCTAAGCCTCTGCCCTCTCAAGAAACCATCGACCACGAAGTCGCTCAAGGACTTGTTCACGTCGAAGTGGCTATGAAGATTAGAGATGCTATCAGCCGCATGCAGCGACGAAAGGTTCTTCTTGAGAGCAAGATAGTTCATGAGAAGGTCCTCTTTGATGATTTTAAGGCTAGATTTCCTGAATTTCCTTAGTTTGTATGTTGGTATAATGTAATGCACCATATTTTGTAAGCCATTCTTGGCACTAAATAAATGAAAACTATGTTTTGATGTGAACCTCTTGCAGCATGGGTCTGTATCTTTTCAAATATTTCTCATTTACTCTTAAGATTCGTTGGTCTGCTCCCAACTCCTGCACTTCGTATGCGTTGTTACTAAACACTCGTGTCACCTGAAATGGTCCCTCCCAGTTGGGCGACCATTTTCCCATCGTTCGATTTTGTCGATCCATGGGCAACACCGCTTTCCAAACATAGTCGTTTGCGGCAAAGGTTTTTCTTTGGACTTTCTTATTGTATGCCCTGGCGACTCGGGCCTTTTGGCGCATCAACACATTTAAAGCCACCATTCTTTCCTCGTCTAAGTCCACGAGTTCGTCTAACATCATTTCCCAGTATTGTTTCGACGGAATCTCATACTGTCGTTGCACTCTAACGGACTGCAAGCATACTTCTGCGGGTAGCACAACGTCGTGTCCGTAGGTTAGACGGAATAGAGTAGAGTTGGTCGACTCTTTGGGTGACGTCCGACAAGCCCACAACACTTGACTCAACGCCTTATGCCAGTTCTTTGGCTTTTTTGCAACGTGCTTCTTGATTAAACCAATGATTATCTTGTTAGCTGCTTCAACCTGGCCATTCGCCTGAGCATAGCGTGGCGTCGAGGTAACCAACTTGAAACCTGTTTCCACCGCAAACTCTTGCATCTTCTGCCCTACAAAAACAGAACCTTGATCTGTCGTGATTGTCTCGGGTATCCCAAATCTATACAAGATATGATTCTGGATGAAGTCTATCACAGCCTCTTGATCCACTTTCACCAAAGGCACAACCTCTATCCATTTCGTGAAATAGTCTATTCCTACGAGGATGAATCTTTGCTGCTTTGACAAAGCTGGCCGAATCTCCCCTATTACATCCAAAACCCATCCTCGAAAAGGCCATGGTTTGACAATCACATGTAATTCGCTGGCTGGGATATGCTGGATGTTTGCGTGCTTCTGGCAATCCTGGCATCCTTTTGCAAAATTTATACAATCCTTAAGCATGTTGGGCCAGTAGAATCCTTGTCGAAACAAAAGCCATTTCATTTTTTGGCCAACCTGGTGAGCTCCACAAGCCCCATTATGAACCTCAGAAATTGCCAAATATGCATCAGTGTTTCCTAGACACTTGAGCAATACCCCTTCTGGAGTTTTCTTCAACAACTCGTTTCCTACTAGGACATAACTCATTGCTCTGTACTTAGTCTTTCGATCGATGCTGCCCAACGGGTTTTCCAGATACTCTATAATTGGCCTTCGCCAGTCTGTTGGTGGCATATCGTTAACGAAAACCTCACAACTTTCTAAGCCTTCGACCAAGCTCATCGAGACTTTGGATATCGACCAACTTAATGGTGCGTGTACGTTCGACACCATCTTTTTCCTAGTTTCGACGAAGTCTTTCAACTTACCTTCCAACACTTTATAACCAGAGGCAATTTGTGCCAGCTCGTTAGCTTTCTGGTTTTTTATCCTTGGCACATGCGAGATATTGATAATTTTGAAATGTTCCAACAAACGCTTCTCCAGCGAAAAGTAACTTAAAATATGCTCCTTTAAGCATTTATACTCCATCGTGATTTGTTTAATCACCAATTCTGAATCTCCTTTTATCTCAAGCTCTTTGGCTCCCAAGTCTTTGAGTATCTTGAGACCAGTAATTAAGGCTTCGTACTCTGCCTCGTTGTTTGAACACTTGCCATCGACTTTGCATTTAAAGGTAGTTGGGATTCCTTGTGGGGATATTATTAGGATTCTAACACCTGCCCCGTTTTTATGGCTCGACCCGTCAAAGTACAATTTCCACGGGGTGACGTCGATACTATGTATCGACGTTTCGACTACAGCATGGTCGACAATGAAGTCTTCCACTATTTGACCCTTCATCGCCCTCAAAGGGACATATGTCAGGGAGAATTCAGTTAACGCTAGTGCCCATTTCCCAATTCGACTATGCAAAATAGGTTTGGACAACATATGCTTAATGACATCAAAATGCGACGAAACATAAACATTAACTGGTTTGATATATTGTTTCAATTTCATACATGAGAAGTACAAACATAGGCACAACTTTTAAATCATAGTGTACCTAGTCTCAGCATCTATCAATATCCTACTAAGGTAATAGATGGGTCTTTCGACGCCCCCATCATCCTCTTGTGCTAACATATTGCCTATGGTCGTATCCGACGCTGCAATGTACAACTTCATGCTTTTATTTATACTAGGTGGTAATAGGATTGGAGGCTTCGTAAGGTATTCCTTGATTGCGTCGAAAGCCTCTTGTTACTCTTGCCCCCAGCGGAACTCACTTTCCTTCTTGGTCTTGAGCAGTGGTGAAAACACTTTCGTCTTGCCACTTAGGTTTGAGATGAACCTCCTCAAGAAATTTATCTTCCCCAACAAAGACTGGAGCTATTTCTTTGTTGTTGGAGGCTTGAGATCTAAGATGGCCTTTATTTTGTTCTGGTTGATCTCGATGCCTCGCTTGTGGACTACGAATCCCAGGAAATCCCTTACACGAACACCAAAGGCACATTTTAGTGGATTCATTTTTAATCCATATTTCCTCATTTGCTCAAAATGAGCGTCGGAGGTGGTCGAGATGACCATCCTCTGATGACGATTTTATGATTATGTCATCAATGTATACCTGCATAAAATTCTCAATAAAATCATGGAATATAGCACTCATAGCCCTTTGGTAGGTTGCCCCAGCGTTCTTCAACCCAAAAGGCATCACCACCCATTCATATGTCCCCAAAGCTCCAGGGCATCGAAATGCGGTTTTGGGGACATCTTCCTCGGCTATGAGAATTTGATTGTAACCGGAATAGCCGTCGAGCATGCTCAAATACTAAAACCCCGCGGCTGAGTCGACTAGCATCTCTGCCACGGGCATCGAATATTCGTATTTAGGAGTAGCGTTGTTCAAATCCCTAAAGTCAATGCACACTCGAAGGGTCCCATTTTTCTTAATAACAAGAACTATGTTTGCTATCCATTCTACATACCTTGCAGTTCTGATGACCGACTTTTGAGCAATCTTTCAATTTCTTGCTTGATCTTCGACGTCACTTCTGGGGCGAAACGCCGAGGGTGTTGCTTTACTGGCCTTTTGCCTGGCTGGATTGGGAGACAATGCTCAACTACACTCCGACTCAAACCAGGCATTTCACCATAATCCCAGGCAAAACAGTCCTTGTATTCTTTCAACACTTTAACCAATTTGGCTTTCATTGTTGGTCCTGCCTTGACACTCACGTAGGTGGGCCTTTTGGTTGTTCCATCCCCTAAGTCGACTTCCTCAAGCGGGTCCTGGGCTTGCATTCTCTGTAATTCATGATCTGGGCCTTTTTCGAACCCTAAAGGCTCATCATCATAAATACCATCAAGCCTCTGATTTTCTACAGCTTCCCTTTGGCCTTGTGAGCCATTAGCTTTTTTGTCATGGTTGGCCCCCTTAGTTATTTGGAGAGTCTCATCCTTTTCGAGTGCCGACATCTTTCTATTTTCAGCCAGATAGGCCGAAATCCGAGTCATGCTTTCTGACTCAGCAGTCATTTTCACCAGTAGTGGGCCACCCCGTTGGTGGCATTTCCATTGGCTCCATGCCTTCGTCGGCAGTGTCCCAGATGAACCCATAGTCGGGGTCTAGGTTCAGGACACGACCCGTGTCGACAGAGGTGTAAGACCCTGATCCGTCATCACAAGGAGCCACATTTGCTAAGTGCTGGTCAAAAGACTTCTCGGTACCCTTGGCTTCGTCGACTTTGTAATATCTTTAGTCTGCCTCAATATTTTCGACGATACCATCCTTCCTCCAAATGATCAATCTCTGGTGCATTGTTGATGATACTGTCCCAATTCCATGGATCCACTCACGTCCCAACAACAGATTGAAGTTTGCTTCGATTTGATGACCATGAAAAGTGTCAGCCTGTTGGTTGTACCTACTGCCAAGTCCACTTGGACAACCCCCAAGATGTTACTGGTATTGCCTTCGTAGTTGGACAAAACCATGTTGTGTTGTCGGAGGTCAGCCTCCGTCTTTCCAATTTTCTTAAACAGATTGTGAGGCATTAGGTTCACAGTCGCTCCACCATCTACAAACACTTTGTTGACAGACATCCCATCAATCTTCACCTTTATGAATAACGGCTTTAAATGATACATCATCCCAGGGCTAGGACGTTCAAACATAGCCGTTTGTTCTTCGACCACGCCACTATTTATCACATAATAGCATAGCGGCTTGTCATCCGCATTCTCACCAGTGATGAAGTCTTCTTCAGTCTCAGAGATTTCAGACACCACATCATACTCAGCTGGTAGAACCGACACGATACCACAGTTTACCACGAAATCTCCGCCATAGGTGTCATCATTGGTGTCGTCGTACATGTCTTCATCAAAATCTCCTTCAGGTGATGGGTCATACTCTTCATCGGACTGAGGGGAGTATTTTGGCTCTTATTCATCTGACTGAGGAGTATATTCTGGCTCTTTCTTGCTCTCCATCAGTGAAGTACACCTTGAGCTCTGGGTTGACACCACCTCCTTTTCTCCTGAAGTGTTCACAGTCACTGCCATGGTCTGGTTCGTCGCCACCTTGTTCTTTTCTACCTATCTTCCTCTTGGGTACTAGTGCTTCTGTCCAGATGTTTCGACAGGCTTCACTTTTGAAGTCGTAGCCTCTCTTTCAGCCTTCTTACTACGCTGATAGCGCCTCTACTATGTCCTAGTCATAGGGTTTTTCCCTTTGTAGTTGGGGGAGACCCTATATCCTGCTTGTTCGACCCCTTTATCAGCGACATTCGCCTCCTTTTCCAAATCAAGAGCTTTCCACTTTGGTATTTTGCTTCCTTTCTGATTTACTGGTGTCATCCATCTTTCCTGTGGGGAGTCTGATGGGGGCACGAAAGTTTTAGGCCTTGCCCCTTGGAACAGCTTTCTGTACTCCTTATTTCGACGAGGGGCCCCGCTCCCGTCGAACACAAACCTTGGGACAGGTGGCTTGCTCTCTGGCAACACTCCTCTCTTGCTTGCCTCATACCTCTCAGCAGCTTTCTCATCGAACACAGCATTGCATCTGGGGCATAGTGCGACTTTCGAGCCGCTTATCCTGCACTTTTCCTGAAAATCCTCCAAACTTTCACCAGCCTGGGGGTACACTGCTTCAAGTTTGTTCTCCGCTCTCTTGTCAGAACCTTCAGTAGTTTCGACCATCATGCATTCTACCACTTCAGCCATTGGTGGCTTGTCGAGGCCCTCAGTAGCTTCGACCATCAAACATTCGTACACTTCTGAATACAAAGCCTCTTCAACCTTCAGTGGGTCGGTGTCAACCTGCATCTTCGGCTTCTCGCCAAATTGGAGTCGACCCTCCTTCAAAGCCTTCTGCACCAAATCCCTGCAAAGAACACATTGAGCTGTTTTATGACCAAGGAAATTATGAAACTTACAAAATTCCCTCTTTTTCTTTTGTTCTATAGGGGGATCTTTCAAACCAGACAGAATAATTATTTGACCATCTTTAACCAGTAAATCAAATATTTCATCACATTTGGAAACGTCAAAAGTATAAGTTTTAGCGACGTATTTATCCGTCTTGTTAGTTTCGGTGGGATTTTTTCCGTTCGATGGTTTCAACAGCTTGCATGTATAGGGAGGTCTTGGCTTAAGTTCAGCCACGTGGATCTCACTTTCGTCGACAGATTCTTCATCGTCGGACGAATATTTGTCAGCAACCACATAAGATACTTTTTCTTTTTTACGATATCTGTTAGACTGGGCCTTTTCAGCTTTCAGTCGTTCGACCTGGCGAACCCGGTCAGCCAGTTGCGCCATATCTCTAAGATACTGTGTGTCCAACTTCTTCCTGATCGAATAGTCCAGGCCGCCAGCAGCCATTTCGACTAATTCGTGTTCAGGGACTTGAGTAAAGCACCGTGCTTTCAAAAGTCTAAACCTATTCAAGTACTGGTCTACTCACTCCGTGGCCTTGCGTTTGATGCTTTCCAACTCTTTCAAACTTATTTTCGACTGTCCCATATAAAATTGTTCATGAAACAGTCTCTCCAATTGTGCCCATGTGTGAATGGACTGAGGGGGCAACGTGGTAAACCATGTGAACGCATTCTTCGTGAGGGAGCTTGGGAAATATTTCATTTTCAAGTCCTCATTGTTCGCTATGTCTCCTGCTTTGTTTTGATACCTAGCGACGTGTTCGACCGTGGACTCTTCCGTTTCCCCAGCGAACTTGGTGAACTTAGGCACTTTCCATCCCCTCGGAAATTCTGTTTGTAATACAAAATCAGGTAATGGGGATGTATATGTCGTTCGTCGAAGGCCTGGGTTCGCCCTATTACAGACCATGATACGTTCGACTACTTGGTTCCTATGGACAATCACAGGAGGCCTTTGAACTCTCCTAGGGATCTCCTCGAACTCACGGGGTTGTTCTATAGTTTCATCGAAGACTTCGTCCTGACGACGAGGCGTCTCTGGTCGAGGTGGTGGGGTTTGTCGACCCTGAGCCCTAGGGGGACCTAAGAAGTCACCGATTCGTGTCATCTGAGTCGCCAGTTGTTGGTAACTCTGGGTTGACTCTTGTATCAGTGGTCTTGATATTGTACCCATCTGTTGAGTCAACATGTGGACCATCTCATGATTACTCTCATCCATCTGTTGCCTCATGACCGCGACGAAACTAGAGGTAAAGGTCGGTATGGATTGGGAGGCAAGGTTGAATCCTAGGGGTCGAACCATCTGGTTCGGCACGTGTCCTATCCCTTGATAAGTCAAAAATACTGGGGACGAACTTTCCCCAAATAAATGGCCGCTAGAATGCAAACTTGACATGAACTCTGGTGGCATTCCATACGATCTAGGTATAGGCATGGTGATACTAGGCATATATTGCCCCGTAGTCCCTGCCATTGTCTATCTCGGGTCGTTTCGATGCGGCGTTACAATTGGTCAGCTAGGAGAGGTTGACACCGCCGATATAGTACCAGAGCCAAATCAGTTGTCTGTGTTCCCACCGTAGTTTCCGTCGGAGACAATTCTTCGTTCGGTCGTGGTATTACCATCTTACCACTACGCAAAAACATATACTCAATTCACACGAGTCCCACCGGGTGTGCCACTTTGTTCGCCGGGGCGAACAACCACTGGCCTTCCGTCGCAGGTTCGCTTGCGGGATCGGCCACACAAATCCCAGAACAAGGGAATTGGAAGCGTTTGTGCTGCGTTTTAGTTTATTGGTTTTTAGTGAGAGTTATCACGCTGAGGTGACCTTGGTGACGCAAAGAGTTTTCTAACGATCAACGAGTTTGGCGCAAAAACAAAGAAATAAAGGAGAGGCTGAGTAAAACAAGGAAAAACAATGTCCTAAATTAAATACTGGAAGTAAATTGCATTAAGTAGAATTTGGACGCAAGTGTACATTTGTTTGCGGGAGTGAACTCGTTTCTCTCTAAGCTTGGTACTTTGAGTATTTTCCCTTTACAATGTGAAAAAATGCGACCCCTAAAAATGAAAAGTACAGCGCCTTATATAGGCCTACAATGTAACTGTTTGTCTACCCGAATGTCTTCTGAAGCTGACACGTGGCACCCCACTTTCTTTTTAACTTCCTATAGTCTTGGAAGTTTCAAACTTTTCCCGCCTAAACACTTGTTCCTTGAAGTTAAAATCAGCTTGTCACCTCATTTCCCTCCGACGCCAAGGCTTGTCGCCATTTCTCCGACGTGCCTTTCTGCTGGTGTCGACTCGACACCTTGACGTGCCTCTTTGCGCCGACACGCCCTGGAATCTCCGGATCCCACCGTCAGTCGAAATCCAGTATCAACACCTGCCCAATCACTATCGGTGTAGCCAAGTAATCCTGAGTTGGTTTCGGTAGTGTACCATATACCTAATTCTTTTGTTCCTTGTAGATACCTCAAAATTCTTTTTCCTGCTCCAAAGTGTATTTGACTTGGGCTTTGCATGAATCTTGATATAAGACTTGTAGCATACATTATGTATGGCAGTGTAGCTGTCAAATATATGAGGCTTCCAACTAGACTTCTGTATATGGAAGCATCAGCTTCTGGTGCTCCATCATTCTTTTGTAGTTTCTAATTTGTTATGAGTGGAGTAGCAACAGGTTTGCAACCATACATCTTGAATTTCTTAAGTAAGCCTTCTGTGTATTTCTTTTGCGAGATTAATATCCCTTCATTTCTCTGACTTACCTCTATACCGAGGAAGTAACTCATCAAACCAAGGTCGGTCATCTCAAAGGTCTTCATCATGTCTTCTTTAAACTCCATCATCATCTTAATATTATTTCTTGTGTAGATAAGATCATCTACATATAGAGAGAGTAAGAGAGTATACTAACCTTGAGACTTGATGCAAAGTGTAGGCTCACTCTTGCTCCTCCTGAATCCTCGAACCATAAATACTGATCGTTTCTGCTATACCATGCTCGAGGTACTTGCTTCAAATCGTAGAGTTCTTTTCTTAGTCTTAACACTTTGCTTTCTTCTCCTTCAGAGATGAATCCTTTTGGCTGCTCCACATAGATCTCTTCTTCAAGTACACCGTTGAGGAAGGTAGATTTGACATCTAGTTGATGGATACTCCATCCTTTTTGTGTCGCAAGAGCTATTAGAGTTCTAATGGCATCAAGACGAGCTACTGGTGCAAATGTCTCATTGTAGTCAATCCCAAGTTATTGTGAGTAACCCTTAGCTACTAGTCTCGCCTTGTGTTTCTGTATGGTGCCATCAGGGTTGAGCTTTGTCTTATAGACCCACTTAACCCCAATGATATCTTTTCCAAGGGGACGATTTACTAACTCCCATGTGTTACTTTTTCGATCATCTTTATCTCTTCTTCCATTGCCTCGACCCATACTTCCTGCTTTGATGCTTCTTCAAAGCTTCCAGGTTCAAGTATGGCCAAGTTACAGGTTTCATATATGTCAACCAAAGATTTTACTCGTCTTGGAGTAGAATCTGGTGAAGATAGTTCTTGATCTTGTTGTTATGGTGGAGGTGAAGCAGATTTACTTGGGTCTCCTTCCTCAGCTTATTCTTGAGGTAGTTGAGCTGGTATAAGGATGTTTTTTTCCACTTTTTCTTCATCCTAATTCCAAGAAGCATTCTCATCAACTTCAACATCTCGACTGATGATGAGTTTTTTGTTTGCAAGTTGTAGACACGGTAGCCTTTAGAGATCGTGTTATACCCCAAGAAGATACCTCGTATAGTCTTGTCTTCAAGCTTGTGCCTCTTCACGTCTGGAATATGAATGTAGCATATAGATCCAAAGACCCTTAGGTGCTTTGCTGATGGCTTCTTTCTGTTCCAAGCTTCAATTGGAGTCTTATCGTTGTAATACCCCAAAATTTGCTCTCCCCTTTTGTCATCATAGCATGGCATTATCATTTATCATATCATATTCACCTCATTAACATTACATTGCATTTAACATAGAAAAATGAAGCATGGCATCCTTCTTACCATTAGGGCATGTGATCAGGTGGAAGGTGGACATTCAAAGGATCATTCAAAACACCAAGGGGTCAAATAAGTGGTCTCAAGGCAAGCCAAGAGGTCTCTCATGTCTCATACTACCTCAATTGATCATCCACAATCTCAAGAAAGTGAGATCCAATGGGAGATTGAAGCACCACATCTTTCACTATGCAAGAGGTTCAAAAATTGAAGGAAAACCCTCAAAAGAGATAGCTCATTGATTCAAAATCATTCTCAAGTGGCATTTCTCATCATCCTTTAAGAGGATACACAACATACTCTGAGGAATTGGAAATTGAAGACTGCACTTTTACCTCCTAACCAAAGGGGGTCAAAACTAGGGTTTCCCATTAAATCAGGGAATCTTTGATTTTTGGACAAAACTTGATGTCATGGTATTCTACATGTTCTTAAGTGTATGTATGTGGAAAATTGCATCTCAATTGGTTTTAGAAGTGGTTCAATTGGAAGAAAGATCAAGAATCAGAGAAATTGGGGCAAAGTCAAATAATCAGAGGAAAAAGTCAACTCTTGACTTTTTGAGCCCAAAATCATGAAATTCATGTTACATATGTCCAATGTACAAAATTTGGTCAAGAAACTCCAAAGGAATCATGAAAAAAATCAAGATGTGGAAAGTTGCCATTTTTGGAAGAGGAAGGTTTGCTAAAAATAGCAAGTTTTGGCCATTTTGCATCAGAGTTTGAACCAAGGCCATTTAAAATTGAAGCACCAAATGAAAATTCCACTAGGCCACAACAAAAGGTCTTGCTTTAAGCTTCAAATCCATGTGTAGAACATCTCCATTGGATAAAAATTGAGGGAGATATGATTGATCAAAGTTTGGGCAAAGTAGGCCCAAAACCATGTCATGACCAAGTTTAGCTAGGTCTGCACGCAGTCATTTTCTCAAACAGTTGGTGGGCAAAATGTAGGGATCAATTACTCATAGTTAGAGGCTTCAAATGAAAAATCTTTCAACATGAAAGTTGTTCATCTATGTGAGATCTTCAAGATTGATGTTCATGATTTTTTTATGTGATCAAAGGATAAGGAGTTGAGATAGCTCAAAGTTTGGTCAACACAACTGAAAGTCACTAGGCCAACTTGTCATGCCATGCCACAAACTGCTCGACCATACATCAGTTTGTTTTTCCATCTGGTTATGGTCATTTTTAGGCATGTTTGAGGCATCCTTTCACTTTCATTTTCAAACCAAACTTGTTGTATTGTGATCATTCTTTCCAACAACATCAAAAGTTCCTCAAACCATCCACTAACATGAGAGAAATCCACCCTCGAACCTACATTGTTGCATTGGTTACAAACTGTCACAAAATTGAAAAAATAGAAGGTTGTTGTTGTTATCATGTTTTAAGTCACACGCATACATTCTCAACACACTCCCAACCTTTGCCTCATTTGAACAAACACCACCTTACACATACATAGCCTTACATCAAAGAGGAAATAAGAAAACTTCTGGTACAAGCCAGGCTGCTGCACTGATAGTAACATCACCACCACTGGTTCACTCTCATCCTCACCATATCATCTCATAATCACTCCACACTCTAACAGAACTTCCCCAACTCGTGCCATTAACCACCTAACTCAGTTAGTTAACTCAAACTCAGTTAACTAACTCAGTTTAACTAGAGTTCTAACTGTTAACTGAACTGGTTGGGAGTTAACCTTGGATATATAAGCTGAAACTCTCACAATTTCAAGAGAGGATTCTCATTTTTCACTCTCACTCTAAATTGCTCTCACTTTTCTCTCAGAGTTCTCTCCATTCTCTCTCTGATTTCACACGAGTTCTTCACCCGTTCTCACCTTGATCTTCATCAATTGTTCATCATCAAGCACTTCTGATCAAGAACAAGCTGAAGTAAGAGCAAGCTATCGAGAGCAGCAACTTCTCCAATTGGAATCTCAGTTCATTGTCTTCAAAATCCAAAGGTTCAGAGCATTTATTTTGCTCTTAAGAAGCTCAAGATCAATCTCTCATCTCTGGTTTTCTGTTGATTCAAGAGTTCTCCAATTTCAGGTTTCAAAATTTCTCAAACTTTAATTGCACGATTTTATCCTGTTTTGACTTGTTGATGTGTTGTTTGAGCTTATTAGAAGCTATGTGAAGCTGGCTAGTTGATAGAGCTCCTTAGGAGTGTAGAACTGAAACTTAGGGCAAAGTTTCTCTTCTTCGATTCTCTTTATTCATGCGTGATTTGTGAATTTTGTTGCTGAATTTGTGTTCCTCATGAGATTAGCTTTCGTTTGATACCTAGTTTGTTGATTTCTGGAAGCATGTGATATTTACAGTGCCGGAGAGTGGCCGGAGAAGGTGACCGGAGGTCCCTCTCCGGCCGGTGAGGTTACATTAGGGTTTTGCATGCCAGATTAAGTCACAGCCGTTGATTTCGTTTGATCTAATGCTCACAATGATGACAACACATAAAAACGCACATGCCTCTCACATGCTCATTCTGATTTTATTTTTAAACTTTGTGTAACGCAGTACACTGTAGGTAACGTGTTCCCTCACGCGTGTGTGTTGATTGCATATACTTTGACTGCTTGTTTGACTTGACTTGATCCAATGGCTATTGATGAGTCAATTTTGTTGACTGAAGAACATGCTAGTTATGGTGTTTTGCGCGCTTAATGGACCCAAATCAGAATACTATTCGCACCTCCCTTGTTTAAGGCCCAATTGATTTTGAACTGAATAGTTACTAGGCATGCACCCCCATTCACATTTACATTCCATTTTATTTTTTCCATTTTGCTACACATTTCATAATTAATTTTTAAAAATACCAAAACATATTGGAAAATTCTACAAAAATTCATGTGTATTCTTAAAACATTTAGGAAATTTTTCATGATTTTATTTTCTGATTTTATGACCATTTTGCCCCTGTTCCATTATTTCTTTTGAATTTCCATTTGTATGCATACTTAATGTGACATATGATTTTGTGCATTTTTGTTCTTGATCATAAAAAATGATTTTGATGCCTTTCTTTTTGCATTGTGGTCACAATATGTTGAGGTATGTTTGATATTTATGAGATGATTTTTAAGTCTTTTTTGGATGACTTTTGATGTGTTTCTTTGAGCATGAATGCATGAAACTTCCATGAGACTTTGACCTAATTGTTGAGTGACTTTGGTTCTGATTCATTGCTTGTGGACTTGATATGTTAATGGCATGTGTTCAAGGTGTTTGATTAGTGAAAGCCATAATTTTTGAAGCATGTTTGCTATTTGTTTGAAGCATGAAGTTTAACTTGTTCATTTTGTGAATGCATGCCTCATGTTTGGTTTGCTTGATCATGAAGGCACTTGTGCCATGAGTTGTGGTTTTGTTTGAGGATGTATAGCATGTTAATTGACTTCTGATTGTGACATTTGGGTTTCATCTTTGCATGTTTGATGTTTATCTTGCACCTTAAGTCACTTGTTTCACAAGTATGAACCACATTCACATCACTTCACCTCTTCTTCTTTACTACTTGTTGGATTGAGATTTTGTTTGCATGATTTGGTATGCTCATTTAGGATAACATTAGGTTGTGTAAATATGAGTTACATTCTGACTTGGAAGCATGTATAGCATTCAATCTCATTTTACTTTGTTTGTCAACTTGTTTGAATTTGGTTTGTTCATTATACTTTCTTACTTTACTTGTAAGTGATTGTGCTAACCATGTAGGGGCTTTGGTAAGTTTCAATTGAGTGTGGATAAGGAATCCACATTCAACTTCTATCCTTTCTCTTTTACAATTCCATTTAGTGTTTTGCTAAGCACTTATGTGCTTTCTTTTAATAACTCATCACTTGCCCTTTGTGAATTACAATTCATCTTCTACTTTAGAAGTGAATTGTTTAATTCATTCTTTCTTTAGACGTTAGGTTGAAACCTCACAAACCTTTAGGATCACTCCCTTTAATCTTCAATTAGGATTGAGTCTTAGTCCATATAGGTTTTACCTTTTCTCCTCTCTTGAGTCCCTCTTCTCATCTCTTCAAAGAAAATTCAAAATATCTAATAAAGGTAGGCATTTATTGCATTTAGGCCTTTCATATGAAGAAAAGATTATAAGGGGTCTTCTCTTGTAATCTTAGAATGTGTAGCATATAGCCCATCTTGGGTCAATGTGTTAAACATTTGATCTTGTATGAGGGACTTAAATGCAATACTTGTTGAAGGTACAAAGAAAAACGCTTCTTCATTTCTTAATTCACAAAAACACTTAATAAATACAAGTATGCTAGTGTGTTTGAACCTTGACAATTGGAACTAAGTGTGGGGGTCTTCTTCACCCTTAGTGTATCTTCTTGCTCATTCCATCTTGGAATGTGAGAAGGTACACATTCCAATAACTAAGATTCAGATATACTATCATATGCAAACAAATAATAAAACACTTCTTTCTAAAAGGCAAAAACAAACAATAACGTCTTTCCTTCGGGAATTCTTTTCTCATCTCATTCATTCTCAACGCACGAACGCGCTTCTACTCGTTCTCTTGCAAGATGGTAACGCACTCGGACCAGCGAGCCTGCAACACCTGAGCTAGAACGTAAGCCGTTCTCTAAAAAACACAATCCATCCCTAGTGAGGGGAACTACGTCGCTCTGATTCTCATGCTCCCGATGAGATACGTAGGCAGTGGGGTAGGGCCCATGCGAGCACTTCTTTTATTTTCCCTACATTTGTTTCTCTTTCTCTTTCTCTTTCTCTTTCTTTCAGTTCCATTTCCAGCATCCTATTCTATCACCCTTTGATCGAGACAAGCAAGCGTGGATCCCATTGGGTACGATGGACGCGAGGGGGTGCTAATACCTTCCTCTCGCGTAACCGACTCCCGAACCCATCTCTCTTGGTCGCAAGACCATGCTTTTCCTTTCTCTCAGGTTTACGCGGTGTTTCCTTTCCCTCTCTTGGGATAAATACACATTGCTGGCGACTCTGTTTCGGTGCCACTTTCGCGTTTGTACTTGGATGAAAATCCCGGGAGCGACAGCTGGCGACTCTGCTGGGGATCGAACCCAGAATCTCTGGTTTCCTTAGCGAGTCAATCCTAGCGCTTGTTTGTTTTTCTTTCGTTGGGTGTTTACTGTTGTGCTGTATTTACTGTTTTATTGTATGGTTATTTACTGCTTTACTGTACATTACTATATTTACCGCATTTTAGCATTTTCATTTCACATGATATATTATGCTATACTGGACTGTGTTGTTTTCTGTTTGGCGGAATGGGTGTTCTGAGAGATAAGCCCACTACCAAGGCTTGAGTACATACATAGGTATTAGAGTGGATAGTCATGACGCTTGCGTGGTGGTGACCACGTATTGTTGTTCATGAGACCCACAACCAGACGAGGTTCTATCAGGAGCTTTCTGCTACTGCATGTTATGCAGGCCAGTGGTTATTCTCTTGAGGGACTGTCGACTCTGGTGACCATTCCCGAGGACTCAGTTGCGGCACTCCTCCCGAGATGTGACAGTGGCAGACCACATTCCGTGGCAAACCCATTGCATATTCTCGATCCGAGGACCCAATGCTGGGAACTTGCTATAGGACATCCCTTTTTAAAAGAGAGTCAGCGGAGGCACTCCTCGATTGGCGATAGTACTGTACCCTGAGGGATGAATGTACTATTGCTTCTCGACCTCAGTGCCAGAAGCTGAGGACCTTTTGTTTTGGAGAATCAGTTGAGGCCTCCTCGATTGATGATGATGCCAAACTAGAAATGGTGAACGTATCATCATTTCTCGACCTGAGAGCCCGGGATACTGAACATCCTAGTACCCACATGTGAGAAGGGCGGGTTGTTTACAGGTTTGCAGGTAACCATGACCTCCTACATACCCGGTTTTCTATCATCATTGCACAAAAAGGAAGTTTCATCCTATTGTATTCAGATGGTTCTTATCTATGGTTCTATATTAGTCTCAGAGCTACACTGACACCGTTCACAGTTCAGCACAGACACCTGATTACCTGATCACATTGCCCTTTGCATTGCATTATCATATCCTAACATACATGTTTATTCATTTCCAGGTGCATATATTACCCTTGATTCCAGTCATCAGGTCCCTGCAAATATGAACACTAAAGAGAGGAAGAATATCATCAGCTATAAGTTCCTTACGCCTACTTTAGGCCCTATTGTTATGCTGAAGGGAATGGCGAGCCCTGCAGTACGAGAAGCTTTTGAAGAGAAATATGGGTGGATTTTATCTATGGTTCGTAATGTCAGTGATTATGAAGCCAGAGGTCTCCATACGTTGATGCAGTTCTATGATCCGCCTCTGAGATGTTTTGTATTTCCAGACTATGTGTTGGTTCCTACCTTGGAGGAGTATTCCAACATGTTGGGGATTGCTATCAAGGAGGAGCCCCCTTTCTTTGGATCGGTGGGGGATCTTGACTTTGGGAAGTTGGCTGGTGCTCTTTATTTGAGCAAATCAGAGTTAAGTGACAATGTCTCCAACAAAGGAAAGATTCGTGGTTACAAGCTGGAATATCTGATTAAGAAGGCCCAGGAAGCAGCTAAAGGCAAGAATTGGCTTGTTTTTAATGCTTTGCTAGCCCTTTGTATATACGGCATAGTGTTGTTTCCCAACGAGCCGGATTTCATTGATACGGACGCTATACGAATATTCATGATGAAGAACCCGGTGCCAACGCTACTGGGAGATCTTCACTACTCGTTGTACAACCGAAACGAAAAGAAAAGAGGAGGGATAATTCGTTGTTGTGCACCTTTGTTCTATAAGTGGTTCGCAGGCCGTTTACCACAATCAGGGGCTTTTGTGGATTCCAAAGATTCTCTAGAGTGGAAACAGCGTTTAATGGGATTGGTGGCCAAGGACATCGTATGGGTAGATCATGGGCTGATTGGCAAGAATATTATCCACAGCTGTGGTAAGTTCCCTAACGTTCCACTAATAGGAAGACTGGGTGGGATTAACTACAATCCTTCTTTGGCCATTCGACAATTTGGGTATGCCCTGACAGGTCCGCCTATTAAGAGAGATGTGGAGGAGTCCCTCTATTTTCATACATCAGATGGGTGGGAAGCAGCACAGAAAGCTTCTGAAAGCTGGGGTAGCATACTGAAAAAGGGGAAAGTTACTCTAGGAAAGCCTAACAACCGGGTTTATCCAGCATATGAAGAGTGGGTGAAGAAAAGAGTTGAAGATTTTCTCTTGCCTTTTGGTAAGGCACCCCTTTTGTATCCGGAGAATGAGAAAGCAAGAAGCACTGCTACGGTGGAAGAAGTTGACAAGTTGCAAGCCTTGGTGAAAAAGCTCCAAGGAGAGAATTCCGAGTTGAGTAGCCGTCTTCAGAATGCTCTACATGCCAACAAAGAGCTGGAGCGGAAAGCCCAAGATGCTGAACAAATCCTAACTGGAAAAGAGAAAGACTTTGCTGGAAGAGCCCAACATTTCCGGAAGATTAGTAAAGGTGCTGATGATGCTACTCAAGCCCACAAGCAAACCAAACAGGCGTTAGCACAGACCAAAGAAAAGTTAACAAAGTTTCAGCACGCTTGGGACGAAGTTAGGATAGAGAATGCTGAATTACAGGAACAGTTGCAGATTAAGGACGAAGAGCTTGAAAAGGCGCATGAGCAGAGGAGAAAGTATCGGGAAAGCCTCGGTAAGAGTCAAGAACAGCTAGAAGAAGCTAGAGGTGAGATGAGGAATACCAAGAAAGAGCTTGAAGAAGTCATGATAGAAAGGGAGATACTCAAGATGCAAGCCGGCATAAAGAGACACAAAGGAGTGTGTGATGACGAGGCTCTGATGCTGCATATGGGTTCTTTAAATGAAGCTCTTGAGAAAAGGGATGTCTTGATCAAAGAAATGATTGAAAAGCCGAATCACCAGCGTACCCGTATACTTTTTGAGGAGATCAAATACTCAAGTGATAAGCTGAAGGGTGTGGAATTGTCAGACTGATGTTCTTTTCCTTATATTTTGTTATTAATGGTTACCATCAGGCTTGTTGATGGATCCATTTTTCCTTGTATTGCATTTGCGGATGAGCCTTTCTTAAATGTACTTGAATACTTTGTTGAATGAGTATGAGCAATTTTATTCAGAATTATTCCTTATCAGATAGCTGCACACAAGCACATGACCACGACACGTCTCTTTATATCACAATTTCTGGTCTTCAGATTTCTGTGGTTGGATTGGAATCAGGGTATAAAGCACCTCGGAAATGACAAACATAGCATTGCATGGCATTGCATATCATTTTGCATTTTTGTTACGTGCTTTTCAGGTACTCGTTGCGGGGTCTCTAACCTTTATTTGGTTTCAGGCAGTATAGCGGAGAGTCATATTCACCGATATTCGACGCGAAGGAATCAAGTAAGAATCATGGATCAAGTGCAAAGTGATTTGGCGGAAATGAGGGCGCGTATGGACCAGTTCATGACCCTCATGACTGGCATGGCGCAAAATCAGGAGAGACTGAGGCTTCTGGTAGAGCGTCCCGACAATGGGCCCGAAGGTGATCATCATGACAATTCACAGGGACATGGCATTCCTCCCCCCGGTGGTAACCCTCCTCCTGGTGGTAACAATCGGGGTAATGGAAATGGTAGGCATGCTGGTGTTACTCTTGAGGATACTCTGGAAGACCAATTTACTCTGCTGGATGCTGATGTGGGTAATCAAGGTGATCGAAGGTATGAGGAGTTAGCAGAAAAGATCAGGGCCATAGAATGCAAGAACTCTATGGGTATTGATGTTACCAGCTTGGGGCTGGTCTCAGGAGTCAGAATTCCCCCTAAATTCAAACCTCCCACTTTTGATAAGTATCACGGCAATGCGTGTCCCCAAACGCATCTTCAAGCTTACTTTGGGAAGATTTCAGCCCATACGGATGACGAGAAGCTATGGATGCACTATTTTCAGGACAGTCTGGCTGGGGCATCCTTGACCTGGTACATGAAGTTGAATAGAGCTGCTGTGAAGAATTGGAAAGATCTGGCAGAAGCGTTCCTGAAGCAATACCAGTATAATATCGACATGGCGCCCAACCGCACCCAATTGCAGGGATTGTCTCAGAATGCCAAGGAGAGTTTCAAAGAGTATGCACAGAGGTGGAGGGAAATGGCTGCCCAGGTTCAACCTCCCTTGTCAGACAGAGAAATGGCGGATATGTTTATGGGCACCTTGCAAGGGGCTTATCTTGATAGATTAGCTGCTTGTCCGTCAACTGGATTTGCTGATATTGTGATTGCGGGAGAAAGAATTGAAAGTCTGTTAAAGCTTGGAAAGATCCAGGATGTGAGTGGGGCTGGCTCTTCGGGGACGAAGAAACCGTTTGCTAGTAACCAGAAAAGAAGAGAAGGTGATACGAATGCTGTGTTTAGAGGACGAGGCAGAGGGCGTTCTCGAGCTTATTATCAGGTAGATGCTGTAACAATCCCCACACCGTCTGTTCAGAAACAACAACCCCAACAACAAGTTCAACAGCAACAACCTTTTTTCCAGCAAAGGTCTAGACAGAGGGATCGTAAGATGGATCCTCTCCCTATGACTTATGCCGCGCTGTTGCCCCGGCTACTCGAGTTAAAGTTGGTGGAACTCCGTACTATGAAAGCTCCGGTTGCTGGAAACCTGCCACCTAACTTCGATGCTAATGCTCGTTGTGAGTTCCACTCAGGTGCTCAGGGGCACTCCATTGAAAAATGCTGGGCTTTCCATCATAAAGTACAAGATTTGATTGATGCTAAAGCCATCAATTTCTCTCCCGCTCCGAATATTACTCAGCATCCCATGCCTGATCATAGTGCAGCAAATGTGTACGCTGTTGAAGATGGGAGGAGATTGAATTTGGTGTTAGACGTTCATCAAGTGAAAACTTCTTTGTTGGTTGTAAAAGATCGTTTATTGAAGGGACTGGTGTTCCCGGGCTGTAATCAAGAGTGCTCTGAGTGTATGAATCAGGAGAACGGCTGTGATAAGTTGAAGATGGGTTTACAGAATCTGATCGATGAAGGATGTCTACAGTTCGACAGAGTCGTGAAAGACACTGATGAGATATCAACCGTGACCATCTATTACAATCCCGCTGAGATTCAAATGCCGGTCAATGCAGTTCCCGTGGCGAGTGTTGCGCCAGAAGGGCCCAGTCCTGTCACTATCACGGTGCCAGGACCAATTCCGTTCACGTCTACGAAAGCTATCCCATGGCACTATGGGGCAGATGTATATTACGAAGGTAAAAAACAGGAAGTTGAGTCATCAGTCAGCCCAAATATTGATAATGTAGGGGGTGTAGGGGGCTTCACGAGGAGTGGAAGGTTGTTCGCTCCCCAGACCTTGAGAAGTGATAAGGAGGTAGAAGATGCAGCAAAGGCTAAAGGTAAACAGGTGGTTGAAAGTGCGCCTACACCTGAAGCCGAGACAAAGATTATTTTTGATAAGGAAATGGAAGAATTTATGAAGATAATCAAGAAAAGCGATTATAAGATTGTGGACCAACTGAATCAGACCCCTTCAAAGATTTCAATCTTGTCACTATTGATGTGCTCTGATGCGCACCGACAGGCGTTGTTGAAAGTGTTGAAGAGTGCATACGTGCCACAAGAAATTACTGTTAATCAGCTCGAGGGCGTAATCTCCAATGTTAATGTTAGCCATGGCTTGGGCTTTACAAGTAGAGATCTGACGGTTGAAGGAAGAAACCATAATAAGGCTTTGCATATCACGATGGAGTGTAAGGGCGCAGTGTTATCTCATGTACTGGTAGACACTGGTTCATCACTCAATGTATTGCCCAAAAAGGCATTGATGAAGCTGGAAGTTGACGGTTTGATCTTACGGCCTAGTGAATTGGTGGTCAGAGCATTCGATGGGACCAGACGATCTGTGTTTGGTGAGGTGGAATTGCCCGTACAAATTGGACCACAGGTATTCAAATCCACGTTCCATGTAATGGACATACAACCTGCATATAGCTGCCTATTGGGGCGCCCTTGGATTCACGGAGCTGGAGCTGTTACTTCTACTCTACATCAAAAGCTGAAGTATGAGTTTGAAGGGCAGGTTGTGACAGTGTGTGGGGAAGAAGACATCTTTGTGAGTCACTTGTCCACGTTCAAGTACATTGAAATGGATGGGGAAATTCATGAGATGCTGTGCCAATCATTTGAAGCAGTCAATATTGACGATGCACCTGAGTCTTCTTCTGTACCAGTTGGGGCTGGTACCTCCATTTCATCTTACAAACAGGCTGTCGAAGTCGTCAGGGCAGGCAACGCCCGAGGTTGGGGCAGGTTGATAGAGACCCCAATGAAGGAAGACAAATTTGGTATTGGTTATCATCCCTCTACAACTTCAGATGCGGGGAGCAGGGGACCCATTACTTTCAATAGTGGGGGAATTATCTACACGGACCAGTCTTGTGCAGCCACAGAGGATAGTGTTGACGGTAATTGTGACCTGGACAACTGGGTACGCCCTCATGTTCCGGGACAACAAGTGCAGAACTGGTTCGTTGAAGAAGTCATTCGGGTTACTCTTCAGACAGAGTAATTTTTCTTTGTTTTTTCTAACCATAATGCATGTCAAAATCTTGCGCTCTGCCCAAAGCGTATAGATTCATTTGTAGGGCCACCATGGTTGCATTTGCAATGTTTAATCATTAATAAAGGACGTTTTGCAATCAAAATTTTGTTCTCTGTCTTTCAGTTTTTATTTTTGCACAAAAAAATAAAATGGCAATGTTTCAGTTTCTTTTGTTTTGCTTAAAAATAAATTCTAAAATAAGGCATGAACCCGTTCATGCAGACTTGATCCTCCGGATACCACTGATAACGATTTTGATATGGCTATGTATGGCTTTGACAATCCGATTTATCAAGCCGAAGAAGGGGATGAGAAAGATTGTGAACTTTCTGAAGAACTGGCTAGATTGTTGAAACAAGAGGAAAGGGTCATCCAGCCTCATCAGGAGACTGTAGAAATCATCAATATTGGTACCAAGGACGCCAAGAAAGAGATCAGGATTGGTGCCAGCTTGCAAGCAGATGTGAAGCAAACTTTGACGGAAATGTTGCGCGAGTATGTTGACGTCTTCGCCTGGTCGTATCAAGACATGCCGGGGTTGGATACGGATATTGTTGTGCACAGGCTACCATTGAGAGAAGAATGTCCGCCAGTCAAGCAGAAACTTCGTCGGACTCACCCCGACATGGCTTTAAAGATTAAGGAGGAAGTCCAGAAGCAGTGGGACGCTGGTTTTCTTGCTGTGACAAAGTATCCGCCATGGGTAGCCAACATCGTGCCAGTACCGAAGAAAGATGGAAAAGTGAGAATGTGTGTGGATTATCGAGATCTTAATAAAGCTAGCCCGAAAGATGATTTTCCACTACCTCATATTGATGTGCTGGTCGATAATACAGCTCAGTTTTCAGTGTTCTCATTTATGGACGGTTTCTCCGGGTACAACCAGATCAAGATGGCACCTGAAGATATGGAGAAGACCACGTTCATTACTCCGTGGGGTACATATTGTTATAAAGTAATGCCTTTTGGGTTGAAAAACGCAGGGGCAACGTACCAGCGGGCGATGGTGACATTGTTTCATGACTTGATTCATAAGGAGATCGAATGTTATGTAGATGATATGATTGCCAAGTCGAGAACAGAAGAGGAACATCTGGTTAACCTGAAAAAGCTGTTTGAAAGGTTGAGAAAGTTTCGTCTGAGATTAAATCCAAACAAGTGCACGTTTGGGGTGCGTTCTGGAAAGTTGCTAGGTTTCATTGTGAGCGAAAAAGGAATCGAGGTTGATCCTGCCAAGGTGAAAGCAATACAAGAAATGCCTGAACCGAGAACAGAAAAAGAGGTTCGTGGTTTCTTGGGTAGATTGAACTACATTGCAAGGTTCATATCTCACCTAACAGCCACGTGTGAACCAATATTTAAATTGTTAAGGAAAGATCAAACGGCCAGGTGGAATGACGATTGCCAATTGGCATTCGATAAGATAAAAGAATACTTGCAGGAACCTCCGATTCTAATACCTCCAGTTGAAGGGAGACCGCTGATAATGTATCTGACAGTGCTTGAAGGATCCATGGGTTGTGTTCTCGGTCAACATGACGAGACAGGTAGGAAGGAGCATGCTATTTACTACCTGAGCAAAAAGTTCAATGATTGTGAGTCCCGATACTCAATGCTTGAAAAGACATGCTGTGCGCTTGCATGGGCCGCTAAGCGATTGAGGCAATATATGGTTAGGCACACGACCTTGTTGATTTCAAAAATGGATCCTATCAAGTATATTTTCGAGAAACCAGCATTGACAGGCAGAGTTGCACGGTGGCAAATGGTCTTGACAGAGTATGACATTCAGTACACTTCACAAAAGGCCATCAAAGGAAGTATCTTGTCCGACTATCTCGCGCAACAGCCGATTGATGATTACCAACCCATGAAGTTTGACTTCCCTGATGAGGACATCATGTTTCTCAAAGCTAAAGACTGTGAGGAACCACTCCCGGAGGAGGGGCCAGACCCTGAATCCAAATGGAGTCTGATGTTTGATGGGGCTGTCAATATGAATGGGTGCGGAGTTGGAGCAGTTCTTATCACGCCGGAAGGTGTTCATATGCCTTTCACTGCACGAATAACTTTCGGATGCACCAACAATGAAGCAGAGTACGAAGCTTGTATAATGGGGATCGAGGAGGCGATTAATCTACGGATTAAAACCCTTGATATATTCGGTGATTCAGCTTTGGTAATCAATCAAGTGAAAGGGAGTTGGTACACGCACCAAGCAAATCTAGTGCCGTATAGAGATTATACGAGGAGATTGCTGACATTTTTCACAACAGTGAAACTGTACCATATTCCTCGAGATGAGAATAGGTTCGCGGATGCCTTGGCCACTTTGTCTTCCATGATCAAAGTGCAAGGATGGAACCATGTACCTAAGATTGAGGTATCCCGCCTTGACAGACCAGCATTTGTGTTTGCGGTAGATGCAACGTCTGATGACAAGCCATGGTTTCATGACATTAAGTGTTTCTTGAAAAGTCAAGAGTACCCGTCTGGGGCATCGTCCAAAGACAGGAAGACGTTGAGAAGGTTAGCTGGTAGTTTCTTCTTGAACAAAGATGGCGTGCTGTATAAAAGAAATTTTGACACGGTCCTGCTTAGATGTGTGGATAGACATGAAGCAGACTTGTTGATGATTGAAGTGCACGAAGGCTCTTTCGGTACCCATGCCGGAGGGCAGGCAATGGCTAAAAAGTTGTTAAGGTCGGGATATTATTGGTTGACTATGGAGTCAGATTGTTGCAAATATGCCCGCAAATGCCATAAATGCCAGATCTACGCAGATAAAGTGCATGTACCTCCAAATCCGTTGAGTATCATGTCGTCGCCTTGGCCGTTTGCCATGTGGGGCATTGATATGATCGGAAAGATTGAGCCTACAGCTTCCAATGGTCATCGTTTCATCTTGGTGGCAATTGATTACTTCACCAAATGGGTTGAAGCTGCATCCTATGCCAATGTTACAAAGCAAGTGGTCGCTCGTTTCTTAAAACGGGATATCATTTGCCGATATGGAGTTCCCGAAAGAATCATTACTGATAATGGTTCTAATTTGAACAATAAGATGATGGCTGAGTTATGCCGGGACTTCAAAATCGAACATCACAATTCTTCTCCGTACCGCCCAAAGATGAATGGCGCGGTCGAAGCGGCCAACAAAAATATCAAGAAGATTGTGCAGAAAATGGTTGTCACGTACAAAGATTGGCATGAGATGTTACCATTTGCTTTGCATGGGTATCGAACGTCGGTACGCACGTCCACTGGGGCAACCCCATTCTCACTTGTATATGGTATGGAGGCAGTGCTACCGGTTGAAGTAGAGATTCCGTCCCTCAGAGTTATGATGGATGTTAAGCTAGATGAAGCTGAATGGATACGAGCCAGATTTGATCAGCTGAGCCTTATTGAGGAAAAGCGATTGGCGGCTGTATGTCATGGGCAACTATACCAGCGCAGAATGAAGCAGGCATTTGACCAAAAGGTGCGTCCTCGGGTTTACAAAGTCGGAGATGTGGTACTCAAAAGGATCCTTCCTCCCAATACAGACCACAGGGGCAAATGGACTCCTAATTATGAAGGTCCATTCGTGGTTAAAAAGGTCTTTTCGGGCGGAGCTTTATTGCTTACAACCATGGATGGCGAAGACTTTTCATCCCCTGTCAACTCGGACGTAGTCAAAAAATACTTCGCATGAATAGACCCGCTGGATAATAAAAATAAAAAAAATCCAGGCAAAAAAGGGCATCCCGGCGAACCAAAAACAGAATAAGGTTCGGGCAAAAATTAGGGATATAATTGAAAAAAATTGTACACCCGGTAAGTTGAAAACCCGAAAGGGCAACTTAGGCAAAAAAGGGTATCCTGGTGGATCGAAAACCTGAAAGGGCGGTCCACACAAAAGAGGGATTTAAGCGAATGACTACAGTCTGAGTTATCTGTACCCATTACCGTTTGAACAACTGACGTTCTGAAAGATAGGAATCGGTCTGATCATTCCTCAGAAGGCAAGGTCGAGGAGTTTTGAAGACATACTGGTCATAACAGAATGGAAACTCAGTGGAATTCCGTTTTCACATTGCCATTAGGATAGTTTCTTTTCTCAATTTTTAGCGATCACCTCTTTCCAGGGATTGCTTCCAGATGTAATTGCCTATTCTGGGCTCTCAGTCAATAAATTGAATTTCAATAAAAAGCTTTCTATTTTTGTTTTATTGCTTTGTTTGCAAAAACGTCCTAATTTTTGATAAAACATTGCATTTGAAAACATGGCAGCCTTACAATAACATGCGCAGAAAAAACATTTGAAATTACTTCGAATGTTGAATACTCCCGGATGATGGATTCTAGCCACGCAATATTCGGGGCATGTGGGCATATTCTTTTGTTGCAGGTAGCAGGTGCAGATGATTTTAAGCACAAGACTAGCAATAAATCACTCCACGCAAAAGACTGGGGCAATTATGGGTAAGGAGATCGGCGTTCATCGGGTCGATCTCAGTGAATTAAGTTCAACTGGGTACCGTTGTATCTTATTAAGTCGATTCTCTCATTCAGTACTTCCAACAGCTACAAGCTTTTCTATATCGATAACGGTCACAGGTTCCCCAAAAGGGTGGTCTCGTCGACACCAAAACTGATGGTCATTATCCCCAGCGAAGTCACAAGAGTTGGAAGAGGCTAGATCTTCTGTAAAATCCTCTTATGACATCCGCTTCGGGGACAAATTGTTGGTTTTCTTAAGCATGGGGCATGTTGTTTCCCCAGCATGAAGTGTTGATCACCCCCCATTAGAGTTTGATGGTCATTATCCCCAGCGAAGTCGCAGGAGTTTGAAGAAGCTAAATCTTCTGTAAGATCCTCTTATGACATCCTCTTCGGGGACAAATTGTTTGGTTCCCCAGCATGAAGTGTTGATCATCCCCAGTAGAGTTCGAGGACAGTGGGTCTTCTGTAAAATCCTCTCAAAAGGCATTCCCCGGCACGAGACGTTTTAAAGCAGTTTCCTCCAACAGAGTTTGTTATAAACTCGTCATCCCCAACGGAATTGTCTAAAGGAAAGCTCGCCTAACATGGGACATTGTAGTACTTATCCTAAGCTCGACAGTCACATTCTTCAGCAGACTACTGTGGATTTGCTTTGGGTTTCCCCAACAGATCTCTAAGGACTCTTTCTAGCAAGTTGCAGTGGAATGTTCTAACCAGGATTTGCATATCCCTGGCAGAGTAGCCCTGGTATCCAGCAAGATCGTATCTCTGGTCGTGGTATCCCCACAAAGGTCAGCATCGAATCTTGTTAGCAATACTCCCCAGCTAAGTTGTTGTTCTCCCCGCAGAGGTTTATCAGATCGACAGAATCTATTCCTCAACAAGGATCGTACAGCCTTTTCCCAGCCGGGTCAGAAGGTTGATAATCCCTATAAAGGATCTTGGGTTGAATAAATCCCCAAGCAGAGTTTTAATGGCTCATTTCCCCAGCAGGACGTCATTAAGAATTCTCATCCCCAGCGGAGTTGCTGTGACTAGAATCCAGCCCCAAACAGATGGAATAATTCCTGGCAGAGTCATCATTCCCTCATATCTTAAAGTCCAATTTATTATTGGCAAGCTTGACAATTCGAAGCAGACGGATTGTTCGTCCATTCGCCAGCAGAGATATTATCCTCTCAGGAACCTCTAAAGTCAAGTCATTGATCATTGTTCCTCAGCAGAATCAGCAGAGATGTCTGACACGGATGCAGAGAGTAATACCATTTTGCAAATTCTTAAAGTCCAACAGTGGATTGGCAAAAGTCCGTCTTCGGGTGGCAAAAGTCCAACAGTGGATTGGCGAAAGGTCCATCTAAGGGTGGCATATTCCAAAAGTCCAACAGTGGATTGGCGAAAAGTCCATCTTCGGGTGGCAAAGCAGCTAAAAGTCCAACAGTGGATTGGCGAAAGGTCCATCTAAGGGTGGCATATTCTAAAAGTCCAACAGTGGATTGGCAAAAGTCCGTCTTCGGGTGGCAAAAGTCCAACAGTGGATTGGCGAAAGGTCCATCTAAGGGTGGCAAATTCTAAAAGTCCAACAGTGGATTGGCAAAAGTCCGTCTTCGGGTGGCATGAAGTTCCAAAGTCCACCAGTAGTGTGGCAGGCCAGTAGTCGTCTGGAATTGCATAAAAGACATTATCAAAGTCCACCAGTAGCGTGGCAAGCCAGTAGTCGTCTGGCGTCGTTCAAAAAGACATTTCCAAAGTCCACCAGTAGTGTGGCAGGCCAGTAGTCTTCTGGAATTGCATAAAAGACATTATTAAAGTCCACCAGCAGTGTGGCAAGCCAGTAGTCGTCTGGCGTCGTTCAAAAGACAGTTTTCTCCGACAATGTTTCATTGAAGATTCAAGCCAGCAATGTCGTGGAAGTTTCTTCCTCATCATCCAGAGCAAATTTTTGGTTATATTGGGTATTCAATCACTATATACCTTGAAAGTCCGAAAGCAATTGCTTTCAGGCATTCAGGTCTACAGCGCTTGAATAGGGGCAGCTGTAATACCCCAAAATTTGCTCTCCCCTTTTGTCATCATAGCATGGCATTATCATTTATCATATCATATTCACCTCATTAACATTACATTGCATTTAACATAGAAAAATGAAGCATGGCATCCTTCTTACCATTAGGGCATGTGATCAGGTGGAAGGTGGACATTCAAAGGATCATTCAAAACACCAAGGGGTCAAATAAGTGGTCTCAAGGCAAGCCAAGAGGTCTCTCATGTCTCATACTACCTCAATTGATCATCCACAATCTCAAGAAAGTGAGATCCAATGGGAGATTGAAGCACCACATCTTTCACTATGCAAGAGGTTCAAAAATTGAAGGAAAACCCTCAAAAGAGATAGCTCATTGATTCAAAATCATTCTCAAGTGGCATTTCTCATCATCCTTTAAGAGGATACACAACATACTCTGAGGAATTGGAAATTGAAGACTGCACTTTTACCTCCTAACCAAAGGGGGTCAAAACTAGGGTTTCCCATTAAATCAGGGAATCTTTGATTTTTGGACAAAACTTGATGTCATGGTATTCTACATGTTCTTAAGTGTATGTATGTGGAAAATTGCATCTCAATTGGTTTTAGAAGTGGTTCAATTGGAAGAAAGATCAAGAATCAGAGAAATTGGGGCAAAGTCAAATAATCAGAGGAAAAAGTCAACTCTTGACTTTTTGAGCCCAAAATCATGAAATTATGTTACATATGTCCAATGTACAAAATTTGGTCAAGAAACTCCAAAGGAATCATGAAAAAAATCAAGATGTGGAAAGTTGCCATTTTTGGAAGAGGAAGGTTTGCTAAAAATAGCAAGTTTTGGCCATTTTGCATCAGAGTTTGAACCAAGGCCATTTAAAATTGAAGCACCAAATGAAAATTCCACTAGGCCACAACAAAAGGTCTTGCTTTAAGCTTCAAATCCATGTGTAGAACATCTCCATTGGATAAAAATTGAGGGAGATATGATTGATCAAAGTTTGGGCAAAGTAGGCCCAAAACCATGTCATGACCAAGTTTAGCTAGGTCTGCACGCAGTCATTTTCTCAAACAGTTGGTGGGCAAAATGTAGGGATCAATTACTCATAGTTAGAGGCTTCAAATGAAAAATCTTTCAACATGAAAGTTGTTCATCTATGTGAGATCTTCAAGATTGATGTTCATGATTTTTTTATGTGATCAAAGGATAAGGAGTTGAGATAGCTCAAAGTTTGGTCAACACAACTGAAAGTCACTAGGCCAACTTGTCATGCCATGCCACAAACTGCTCGACCATACATCAGTTTGTTTTTCCATCTGGTTATGGTCATTTTTAGGCATGTTTGAGGCATCCTTTCACTTTCATTTTCAAACCAAACTTGTTGTATTGTGATCATTCTTTCCAACAACATCAAAAGTTCCTCAAACCATCCACTAACATGAGAGAAATCCACCCTCGAACCTACATTGTTGCATTGGTTACAAACTGTCACAAAATTGAAAAAATAGAAGGTTGTTGTTGTTATCATGTTTTAAGTCACACGCATACATTCTCAACACACTCCCAACCTTTGCCTCATTTGAACAAACACCACCTTACACATACATAGCCTTACATCAAAGAGGAAATAAGAAAACTTCTGGTACAAGCCAGGCTGCTGCACTGATAGTAACATCACCACCACTGGTTCACTCTCATCCTCACCATATCATCTCATAATCACTCCACACTCTAACAGAACTTCCCCAACTCGTGCCATTAACCACCTAACTCAGTTAGTTAACTCAAACTCAGTTAACTAACTCAGTTTAACTAGAGTTCTAACTGTTAACTGAACTGGTTGGGAGTTAACCTTGGATATATAAGCTGAAACTCTCACAATTTCAAGAGAGGATTCTCATTTTTCACTCTCACTCTAAATTGCTCTCACTTTTCTCTCAGAGTTCTCTCCATTCTCTCTCTGATTTCACACGAGTTCTTCACACGTTCTCACCTTGATCTTCATCAATTGTTCATCATCAAGCACTTCTGATCAAGAACAAGCTGAAGTAAGAGCAAGCTATCGAGAGCAGCAACTTCTCCAATTGGAATCTCAGTTCATTGTCTTCAAAATCCAAAGGTTCAGAGCATTTATTTTGCTCTTAAGAAGCTCAAGATCAATCTCTCATCTCTGGTTTTCTGTTGATTCAAGAGTTCTCCAATTTCAGGTTTCAAAATTTCTCAAACTTTAATTGCACGATTTTATCCTGTTTTGACTTGTTGATGTGTTGTTTGAGCTTATTAGAAGCTATGTGAAGCTGGCTAGTTGATAGAGCTCCTTAGGAGTGTAGAACTGAAACTTAGGGCAAAGTTTCTCTTCTTCGATTCTCTTTATTCATGCGTGATTTGTGAATTTTGTTGCTGAATTTGTGTTCCTCATGAGATTAGCTTTCGTTTGATACCTAGTTTGTTGATTTCTGGAAGCATGTGATATTTACAGTGCCGGAGAGTGGCCGGAGAAGGTGACCGGAGGTCCCTCTCCGGCCGGTGAGGTTACATTAGGGTTTTGCATGCCAGATTAAGTCACAGCCGTTGATTTCGTTTGATCTAATGCTCACAATGATGACAACACATAAAAACGCACATGCCTCTCACATGCTCATTCTGATTTTATTTTTAAACTTTGTGTAACGCAGTACACTGTAGGTAACGTGTTCCCTCACGCGTGTGTGTTGATTGCATATACTTTGACTGCTTGTTTGACTTGACTTGATCCAATGGCTATTGATGAGTCAATTTTGTTGACTGAAGAACATGCTAGTTATGGTGTTTTGCGCGCTTAATGGACCCAAATCAGAATACTATTCGCACCTCCCTTGTTTAAGGCCCAATTGATTTTGAACTGAATAGTTACTAGGCATGCACCCCCATTCACATTTACATTCCATTTTATTTTTTCCATTTTGCTACACATTTCATAATTAATTTTTAAAAATACCAAAACATATTGGAAAATTCTACAAAAATTCATGTGTATTCTTAAAACATTTAGGAAATTTTTCATGATTTTATTTTATGATTTTATGACCATTTTGCCCCTGTTCCATTATTTCTTTTGAATTTCCATTTGTATGCATACTTAATGTGACATATGATTTTGTGCATTTTTGTTCTTGATCATAAAAAATGATTTTGATGCCTTTCTTTTTGCATTGTGGTCACAATATGTTGAGGTATGTTTGAGATTTATGAGATGATTTTTAAGTCTTTTTTGGATGACTTTTGATGTGTTTCTTTGAGCATGAATGCATGAAACTTCCATGAGACTTTGACCTAATTGTTGAGTGACTTTGGTTCTGATTCATTGCTTGTGGACTTGATATGTTAATGGCATGTGTTCAAGGTGTTTGATTAGTGAAAGCCATAATTTTTGAAGCATGTTTGCTATTTGTTTGAAGCATGAAGTTTAACTTGTTCATTTTGTGAATGCATGCCTCATGTTTGGTTTGCTTGATCATGAAGGCACTTGTGCCATGAGTTGTGGTTTTGTTTGAGGATGTATAGCATGTTAATTGACTTCTGATTGTGACATTTGGGTTTCATCTTTGCATGTTTGATGTTTATCTTGCACCTTAAGTCACTTGTTTCACAAGTATGAACCACATTCACATCACTTCACCTCTTCTTCTTTACTACTTGTTGGATTGAGATTTTGTTTGCATGATTTGGTATGCTCATTTAGGATAACATTAGGTTGTGTAAATATGAGTTACATTCTGACTTGGAAGCATGTATAGCATTCAATCTCATTTTACTTTGTTTGTCAACTTGTTTGAATTTGGTTTGTTCATTATACTTTCTTACTTTACTTGTAAGTGATTGTGCTAACCATGTAGGGGCTTTGGTAAGTTTCAATTGAGTGTGGATAAGGAATCCACATTCAACTTCTATCCTTTCTCTTTTACAATTCCATTTAGTGTTTTGCTAAGCACTTATGTGCTTTCTTTTAATAACTCATCACTTGCCCTTTGTGAATTACAATTCATCTTCTACTTTAGAAGTGAATTGTTTAATTCATTCTTTCTTTAGACGTTAGGTTGAAACCTCACAAACCTTTAGGATCACTCCCTTTAATCTTCAATTAGGATTGAGTCTTAGTCCATATAGGTTTTACCTTTTCTCCTCTCTTGAGTCCCTCTTCTCATCTCTTCAAAGAAAATTCAAAATATCTAATAAAGGTAGGCATTTATTGCATTTAGGCCTTTCATATGAAGAAAAGATTATAAGGGGTCTTCTCTTGTAATCTTAGAATGTGTAGCATATAGCCCATCTTGGGTCAATGTGTTAAACATTTGATCTTGTATGAGGGACTTAAATGCAATACTTGTTGAAGGTACAAAGAAAAACACTTCTTCATTTCTTAATTCACAAAAACACTTAATAAATACAAGTATGCTAGTGTGTTTGAACCTTGACAATTGGAACTAAGTGTGGGGGTCTTCTTCACCCTTAGTGTATCTTCTTGCTCATTCCATCTTGGAATGTGAGAAGGTACACATTCCAATAACTAAGATTCAGATATACTATCATATGCAAACAAATAATAAAACACTTCTTTCTAAAAGGCAAAAACAAACAATAACGTCTTTCCTTCGGGAATTCTTTTCTCATCTCATTCATTCTCAACGCACGAACGCGCTTCTACTCGTTCTCTTGCAAGATGGTAACGCACTCGGACCAGCGAGCCTGCAACACCTGAGCTAGAACGTAAGCCGTTCTCTAAAAAACACAATCCATCCCTAGTGAGGGGAACTACGTCGCTCTGATTCTCATGCTCCCGATGAGATACGTAGGCAGTGGGGTAGGGCCCATGCGAGCACTTCTTTTATTTTCCCTACATTTGTTTCTCTTTCTCTTTCTCTTTCTCTTTCTTTCAGTTCCATTTCCAGCATCCTATTCTATCACCCTTTGATCGAGACAAGCAAGCGTGGATCCCATCGGGTACGATGGACGCGAGGGGGTGCTAATACCTTCCTCTCGCGTAACCGACTCCCGAACCCATCTCTCTTGGTCGCAAGACCATGCTTTTCCTTTCTCTCAGGTTTACGCGGTGTTTCCTTTCCCTCTCTTGGGATAAATACACATTGCTGGCGACTCTGTTTCGGTGCCACTTTCGCGTTTGTACTTGGATGAAAATCCCGGGAGCGACAATCGTGTACTGCCTTAGTTGGACATTTGTTGAGTATGTAAACATTAGTGTATACTGCTTCAGCCCAGAATGTGTTAGGAAGTCCCTTCTCCTTGAGCATCGATCTAGTCATTTCCATAACTGTGCGATTCTTTCTCTCTGACACACCATTTTGTTGAGGAGAATATGTGACCGTAAGTTGTCGTTCAATGCCTTCATCCTCACAAAATTTGTCAAACTCGCGGGAGGTGTACTCTTTGCCTCGATCACTTCTTAGTACTTTTATCCGTTTTCCATTTTGATTTTCAGCAAGGGCCTTGAACATTTTGAATACTCCAAAAACTTTTGATTTTTCTTTTAGGAAATAGACCCATGTCATTCTAGAGAAGTCATCAATGAATAGTATGAAGTACCTGTTGTTCTCGTGTGATGGCGTCCTCATTGGTCCACAGACGTCAGTATGTATCAGCTCCAACAAATCTTTCGCTTTCCATGCTCCGCTTGTTGAGAACGGAAATCGGCGTTGCTTACCAAGGAGACATCCTTCACACACTTCCATGCCAGAGCCATAAATCATCAACTTGTACCTTCATGGCAATGTTAGTTGCGTATTTTAAATTTAGAGGGAAACTTATATGTCTCTTATTCATCTTTACTTGGGCTATCTCAGACCTTTTATTTTTGTTGTTTAAGATTTTGTATAAACCTCCTTCAAAGTGAAGTGTGTAGCCTCTCTCCATCATTTGGCCAATGCTTAGAAGATTTTCTTTTAGGTTGGGAACTAGTAAAACATCATGGATGAGTCGCGTACCTTTATTTGTCTCCACGATGACAGTGCCTTTGCCTTTTGATTCAACCACACTTCCATTTCTCAGTCGAAATTTGACTTTGACAGACTCGTCAATGATTTTGAAAATAGTCTCATCCTTAGCCATGTGATTGCTATATCCACTATCCAAGTACCAACTTCCACCTTTTTCTTTGATTGAGTCTTGAGTGTCATAGAACATACATTGTTCTTGATCATGCTCCTCTGGTATATTAACTTGATACCTATTTTTGTTGCGATAATTTTTCTCTACGTGCCCGAACTTCTTGCAATGGTTGCATTGTGGCATATTACGGTGCCAACAATTTTTCTCTGCGTGGCCTAGTCTTTTGCATATATTGCATGGAGGATTTTTATCTAGATTGTTCTTAAGGAAATTTCTAGAAACTTCTCTTCTTCTGGAAGTTTCTCCATAATTTTTCTTTCCTCCATTTTCTTTATTTTGAGACTGAAATTTTAGCTTTGAATGGAAGGCATTTTCTAGTGTATCTTCTTTATGCCTATACAGTCTTTACTCATATGCTTCAAGAGAGCCCACAAGTTCTTTCACTGATAGAGTGGGTAGATTTTTTGTTTCTTCAATCGTTGTCACGACTGGGTCAAACTTTGGGGGCATAGTAATTAGAATTTTTCAACAATTTTCTTGTCAAGAATTTCCTCCCCAAAAGCTCTCATTTGATTAACTATTTCTTTAACTTTAGAATAATAATCTTTAACTGTCTCAGACTCCTTTATCTTCAATAGTTCAAAATCTCTTCTTAGAGATTGAAGTTTAACGGCACGTACCTTATCGCTTCCTTGAAACTCCTCCTGCAACATGTCGCACGCTTCTTTGGTAGTCTTAGCTCCCATAATTCTTGGAAAAATTGCATCAGTCACCTCTTGTTGCAAGGTGAACAACGCCTTTGAATTTTTCTGTTTATATTTCTTCAACTCTTTTTCTTGAGTTGCATTAAGAGCTGAAGTATCTGCGGGAACAGTGAAGCCTTCTTTTACTATGTCCCATAAATCTTGAGATGAAAAAAATGTTTCCATTTTAACACGCCAGAAATCATAATTTTCACCATTGAAAATAGGGACAGAAATAGATGATGATTGAGTGGTGTTATCCATAGTTTAGAATTTTTTTTCGGAGTAGGTTTATAGTACAAAGGAAATTTTTGTAGTAGTTTGGAGGATTTTAGAATGTTAGGTAGGTAATATAACTATGCCTAATATATGACCGAACGTAGCCCTGATGCCACTGTTGGTAGTTGATTAGTTGATAGTTGATAAAAGATAGTTTTAGAGAATTGTTTAGAAATAAGGCTATGTCATTGATTTCTTAGATGATAAATTACAAGATACCAATTGCCTATTTATAGGCTCAAGTCACCAACCTCTTAATGATGGTGAATATTTCTACATTACATTAGTTCTTTCTAGAGTTTTCATGATAGATGAGTATCATGACAGTTCTAGGTTCTTCTATCATTTTCATATACTTATATTAAAGAATATTCTAGAAATTTGTAGAAATTTCAACACACACAATTATCACGTGAATTTGTTTCCTATGCATAAGTCGATCTTGTCTTAACTGCACAATCTCAAAAGCCATCACCAAATCATAACCGTCCATAGTTTAAGATGTCAATCACCTCTCATCGAAATGGTATATGAGCTAGAGAAGATTGCATAGATCAACGGTTAAAAATAGATCCTTGTTAGGTTTCATTCTTTCGGTTCTGTGTTTTTCTGAAATCCATATTTAATTCATGCATCTTGTTCAACTGGATCGCTTCCAGAACCCTCCGAGATTGAATTCGAGAGTGATTTTGTTTCTTAGTCTATGATTATGTTGTTTTTGTAGTTTTTTCCACGGAGTTTTTGAAGCTATAGAGGCTTATAAGAGATGGGTGAGACAGAACAAAGAGCACGTGCACTCTTTAGAATCTTTGGCCAATGTAAGTTTTGTGTTTTGGATTAACAATTTTACAATATTATCATGTTTGATTCAATATAATCATTTTGTTTATGAAAGACACATTGGAAATAGTCAACTTTGATCGGAAAGCATCTCTGTCATGATTGAGAACAATGTTGTTGGTGAAACAGTTGTGATTAGGAACAATGTTGCACTTTTGAATGGTGTAACTAACGTGTTTGGTGAAATGTCTCTTAGAAGTTTGTCTTGTTGGAATAAAATTTTTTGGGTTTGTTTAGAGAAGGTTTGTAACCCACTCAATCTAAGGCATTTTTCAAAAATTTTCCAAACTGTCTTCCACGTGGCGTGCCACACAGCTTCCGTTAATGAGAGTTGATGGTAGAGACCAAAATTATGGATGGAAAAATTTATGAAGACCATTGTTTGAAGAAAATTTTTAGAGAGAATAAAAGCAAAATTTGGTATATTTATATGGACCACAAACTTATTTAACCCTTGTTTTTAATTTTGGAGATTGTATGACGACTATTAAATTCCCGGCTTAGAAATGGATAGTGTTGGTTGTAATTCAGCTTCCATATGTAGTTTTTACGATTGGTATACCTCACACTTGTCTTGTTTAAGGAAGAAAGGTTAATTTGGGCTCTTTATATCGGGTTCGAGTATCCCTTATACTCGTTTTTAGTTGGAAGTTTCATTGCTTATTAAAAAAACGATAATATATTATCAATACAATGAGAAAAAAAGTTATTAATATAAGAAATGATTTTCCGCACTAGACTATAAGAAAATTCATTTGTTTCTAGACGACACACACAAAAATTTTATTTTATAAATAAAATTGAATTAAGAAATGACAATGATAAAGAATTGCAACTTCTGATGAGATGGAGTGAGAGGTCTGCATGGTTACTAATCCAATGCTCAAAATGAAAATGAATTTGAAACCTGTTATCTCAATTTGGCACCTTCTCTATATATAGATATAGAGAAATAACAAACTCTCTATTTGCTAGAAGTGAAATATAGAGAAACGTTGGATGCATTTACATTGATATTTCTTGTGATCATTAGGATGACAATCCTCATGTGCTAAGAAGATTATGGAAGGAGTGAGACCCATTTCTAGTGGTCGACTGAGGTTGATATGGTCGGCCCAGAATAGTTGCCCCCCAAGCCCTTACCTATGTAGAATAAGGTGGGGGCATGATGCCTTAGCTTCATATGCCGACTACCCATTGATCACCTTTGGACAGGTGAAGGAGAAACATTTCAGTTTCTTAGGCAATTGTGCATTTAATGAACCCTAGCTCAAACATCTTTTCAGAGGCATCATAATTATGACTCTTGGGAAACTAAAACATTGAGTGTTGCATGCAAGTGATTAAACGTGTTTAGTGAATTCCTTTTGCATGCTGGAATATAGTTTCTTTTTGAATAGTCCGTGCCACTTTCTTTCAAATCCATTTTCCAAGCCTAGTTGTTATCTCCTTATTTAGCGTTTTATTCTCTTACAACCGAATCATTAGTGCAACATGGGAAAGAAATCACAGAAAAGTACTCATAAGTCCCATAAAGATATCCCATTTCCTTGGGTGGATCTTTTTTTCTCTTCCACCATTTTTTTCTTTAAGGTATGTGGTCTTGATGACGCCTTTATTGACTTCGGTTGACCTTCCTACTAGGAAATCTTGAGTCTCACCGAAGATGAAAGGATATGGAGTCAATATGGCAATTGCGCCATCCCTTTCTATGAGTTTTTTTCTCTAACTTAGGTCTTTGTCTCCCTTTTACTTCCTTTAAGGTAGAAGTTTCGAAGCACCTCGAAATGACTCCTTCACAACTTCATCCTACAAGTTGGGATACATGAAGGTTTATGAGTATTGGTGTGAGTATCTGAAAGGAAAGCCCTCAGTGACACTTTTCTTACATCTCTTTAAATGTCGACGCAATCCTGTGGCTAGTGGGCATAACAGGGGGTTGAAACACTTGGATCCGACCGTGCACATATTTGGATCTCTCTCGGAGCTACAGTCTTTTGAAGACCAATTCTTTCTTGTCACCATACTCATCTTGAGGCTCATGTCGTAGTTTGTGCTATTTGAGACAGAATGGAAGGAAGATGTGTTGAGTTATTTCCTAAGTACTGGACTGATGGTCATTTTCTGACGGGGAACAACGTGTATGTATATAAGGAAGGGGACGTTTTTTATGAGGATAAATATTAGAAGAAAAAGTTAATAGGTTTCATCAAAAACCTTGGATACTTTGGTGAGGGCACCCTGTGACACCCTTATAAACCCTGTGTAACGCCCCAGACTGCTTTCAAGATTACCGACTCATCCCACAAAGTAACACGGGTCTTTTCAGCATGCTTTTTCCTCACTCACACACTTTTCGAGAAACTTCCCAGAAGGTCACCCATCCAAAAATTGCTCCAAGTCTAGCACGCATAACTATGGAGTTCTTATGGAATAAGCTACCGAAAAGAAGATGCATCTTGTTGGTATAGGCAGTACCAATGAATCCTTATAAGTCTTCCTTCAACCATGCAGCCTCATACCTACACAACCTCAGGTTCCCTCTTATTCCGATGTGAATTCGGTTTTTTCGCCTCGTGTACTGACAACCACTCTCTCGCCCTCATATGTTACATATAACCACTCTCCACCCTCTCCGGCCTCGGGTGTTACATGCCCACCAACTTCCGCTTGGTTCGTCCCCAAACCACATCGTATTGGGAGAGGTCTGCTCTGATACCATTAGTTACGCCCCAGACTGCTTTCAAGATTACCAACTCACCCCACAAAGCAACACGAGTCTTTTCAACATGCTTTTTCCTCACTCACACTTTTCGAGAAATCTCCCAGAAGGTCACCCATCCCAAAATTGCTCCAAGTCTAGCACGCTTAACTACAAAGTTCTTATGGAACAAGCTACCGAGAAAAGATGCATCTTGTTGGTATAGGTAGTAACAATTAATCCTTATAAGTCTTCTTTCAACCATGCACGTTACAATTAATAGTTGGACTGGGAAGTATTGGAGTAAAGACAGTTGCATAGGAACTCTACTCGTGAAGGTAATGGCACTTCCCCATATTGATTATAATGAAACTAGCAGTTAGATATTATAGGATAAAATTATATAACATATAATTGTTCTGAAGAGAGAATTGATATATAATTATATTATACAAATACTAGTTTTGTATATTGTGTTTTTGGTATGATTATGTGATGTGGGTCAATCTTTGTTTTGTTTGTGATTGTTATTATTATGTGTACTTGTAATGTGAATTGATTATGATTGGATATGGATGATTATGTGAAATAAATTTTAAGATGATGCAATAGATGATGTGATACTATATGGTTGTATGATTGCCTAAGTGGCGGTATTTGCCTAAGTAGCGGGATTTTCATTTGCATCATGATTGACATGGCATGTGCATTTCTGTGTGTTGCCTTAGTGGCGGGTTATTTTTCCTATTGTTATGGGATTAATTCTGTGTGGTGCCTAAGTGGCGGGATGATTATATCCGGATCATTTAGATTTATGAGCATGCATACTCACACATAAGGATATTTGTGAAATAAGGATTGATGTGGATTTGATTTCTCTTAAGCTGTTATGTTTTGTATGATTTGTTTTATAATATCACACTATATGTTTTGTTTGATTTGATATGGATGATGGAAGATTGGCCCCTTACAACAAACATTTTAGGTACCAATGAATTTGAAGACGTGAAGTGAAAATTGTTTGACGTTTCATGTGATCGCGGGGAAAAAACTGGGTTTGCCAAACTCGGTTTATTTATTTTAAATCACATATTTTTCCAAACTTGTAATTATAATTTATATATAAAAATAAATTTTAGAATTTTTTAAAAGTAAATATAGTTTTGTATATAATGTCTTGGACTAAACTCCGGGATGTTACACCCTGAATCTTTAATTTAAAAAGATAAACAATATTATTCTCAAAAAGATGCTACACATTCAAAACATACATACTCTTTCAAGTTAATAAAAAAAACTACAGTGTAACTCAACATAAACATATACTTTAAATGATCTCTTTAACATAAAGTACTTGATTGAATTCAAACAAATAAAAAACAATCAACTAAAACAATGATAATGAAAAGACCCATTCCCAGTGTTACAGATTAGAGCAACCGAAAAGTAAATAATAGGAAATGATAAATAAACAAAGAAAATCCTCAATGCCATATTTCAACTCACAATAGCTATTGCTCATCCTGATTATCTACCACATCTTACAGAACACCACAAACAAACAAAAGAGGGGTGAGAATACACTCAAATATATTAGCGGTGCAAAACATAGCAAGGGCAACATCAAATAACACGATCATCAAACACACGGTTCATTTCTAACAACAACAACAACAACAACTAATTCACAATGCCTTTATGCATGCAATGTAACTCACAACTCGACTTAATGCATGTGGTACCAATTTGGACATTAGAGGTATGTTACTGATCTCGTCCACTCAACAATGATTCCTCCTTGAACCGGGTCCCCACTTCTGAACCCCACTCTTCACTGAACCCCACTTTGAATCAGCCATTTGTCAGTGATCCCCACTTCTGAATCAATAACTTACCTTAGGACATAAATCCACACATTAATCACCGAAACACATGATTCCATCCATATAAATTAATACAGCAAAACTTATGGTTCCACTTCTAACCATACACAACAACACGCGAGGTAATCATAATAGTTCTCACTCTGAACTACACATCTCAACATCAACAACATATATAATCATAACTCATCATATAATTATTCACATAACATTTAAGGCATATTAACTTCATTCACCATCTCACTGAACACGACAAAACAACAACAAACAGTCGCTGGAATTGGAGACAGACGACAATTCGAGTAAAAAATGGCAACTATGCACTTTTACGCTCGCTAAGCAAGATTGGACTCGCTAAGAGAGAACCAAAAGCCATAAAACATCATATTCTTTCACATCACGCTAAGAGAGCGTCTTCCTCGCTAAGCGAGGGATCACTAAGCGAAGTTGCCTAGAATTGCAAAAATAAAAAACACGATTCCACCAATGGATCCCTATCAAAACTCTGATTTTGACCCCTAATCGCCCAAACCAAACAGAAAGTATCATATACATATCACACCATGATTAACACATCATATACTCATTAATTAAACACCGAATTCATCATATTATCATGAATTTAAGGTTTTCACTACTACAAAATAGATCTTTTGTAACACAAATTTTACAACAGTCATAGTGTTAACCGTGATAATAGTTTATTTTTGGGTGCTTTTTTGTTTTGGTATTTACTAACTTACATGTCACAACGGTCAAATGAAGCGACCGTAGTGAAAGGTACACAGAGTGAAATGGTTTAAATCCCAGCACCTACAATTACCCATTTATCGTGTTAAAATTGTGATTGACCATATATATCACCATGGTGTTTTTACCAATCGTGATAAAAGGTTATACTTATTTATATATAAGCAAAATTATCTCTCGCTTCAGTACATAACAACCGTCTCTCAAAATAAAACCCTAATAACTCTTTCAATTGTCTCTCTCCAAACGAAACCCTAACAACTTTGTCACTCATCTCTCTTATATGGAAACCCCAAAATGAAACCATAACATCAAATCTTAGCCAATGGGTATTTACAGGTTCATTTTCTCTATACTTTTTTTTTCAAAATATGTTTCAATAGCTTGTTTCATGATGTATAGACTTTCTTCTTGTTTTGACTTGTAGGTAGGGATGTTTGTTTCAATAAAGAGGATGAAGCTAAAGTTAGATTTGCAAACTTGTAGGTAGGGAATTTAAGTTTGCTGCTCTAACTTTAGCTTCATCCTTATTTCATTGTGGACACGCCATTATGGGGCATGTATGGTACGTTTCTGAAGCATTTTATGATTTGATATGTTGTATTTGTTGTTTATGGTTTGTTGTTGATGAATGTTGTTGTTAATGTTTGTTTAAAATATGAGTTTATTATATATTATGTGGTTTGAATATTTTTCCAATCCCTTACCAAATATATAACTTTCCAAACTGCATTAGAAAATTATGATATAATAGATAAAGTTGTATTAGAAAACAAGTACACGTTCAATTCTTGACAAAAGTTCTTCACACTGTTAACTGCATGTTGTTCTTTGACAGTTAGAACTTGGTTTAATGATTGTAGGTATTCAACCGCCCATCTCTCCACCTCTAATATTGTTCGTAAAGTAGATAATATTTTGCAAAAAGAACTAGAGGTGAAGGTAGGGGCGGTTGAAGAACTATGATCATTAAACTAAGTTCTCACTGTCAAAGAACAAAATACGGATAAGGTGTTGAAGAACTCTTGTCTAGCATTGAACGTGAACTTGTACTTCTAATATAAATTAATTTGTAATATCATAATTTTCTAGTGCAGATTGAAAGGTTATAAGTTTAGTGAGCATTGACGAAATAAGCATTCCACATAATTTATAATAAACTCAGCTCTATATATCACAACGGTTGTTTAGCACAACCGTTGTTAAATATGTTGCATTAAAGGATATCACAACGGTTGTATAAAGTAACCGTTGTAGTTGGTAGCACACTACATAGATACAATCACAGTCGCACATCCGTGGTGGAAAGCATCATACATACAATCATACCTTATCTCACAACGGTTGGACCAGCGTGGTGGTATCCCTTTTCCAACCATTGTGATAGGTGATTTCTGTAGTAGTGTATGCTCATAATACCAAAAACATACACATGAACAACAACTTAATCAATTATCACATACAAACGCACACAAAAATTAGTAATCAAACCATGCACAAATTTCATATATTCCACAACAATTATAATGGAATTATCACATGCTTCTCTCAAGAACACATAAACATCAACAATGGTGAAAATAGAAGAAAAAACTAGAGGAGGGTGATGATCCCTCTCTATCCTTCATGCATTTGACACCAATATTAGATTAATTCCCCCTTACCTTAATTTCTTGCAACAAGTTTCCAACATTGATTATGCCTTCTTCTTTCTAGAGCTCTCCTTATGGTTCCTAGCCTCTTGCCTCTTTTGTATTTTACTTCACTTTCATGTACAGTAGCAATCTCACTCTCTTAACTTTAGCTTTTTATTTTAACTTAAAAATTATATTTAAGTTAATTTTCACACTTTCACCTCTCAACTCTTGGGCACTCACTCCTTGCCACTCAAACTTTATTAAAATTCTAATTTCTACCCTAATCCCACTATTTCTCTTATTTCTCTTATTTTAATTAAATAAAACCCAACAAAATACCACATAATCCACACAAATCATATAAAGCATTTTAATAACCCAAATAATTAAATAAAAATAATAAAAATTCAATTAAATAAATTAATCGAATTCGGAGTGTTACACACCCTCGTGGAGGAGGTTGGCATGAAACATTTGCAGTGTCTTATTGACGTTCGCCTGTTGATTGGGGCCCGCTCTCTGGAAGAGAGAAAGGTCACTTTGGGTAAGTTTCAGAATATTTATGCTCTTTTGTTTTTAACCTGCATGCTGATAACGTACTTACTTTACTAAGATTATATGCATATCATATGAAGAATGAAGTGCAACTTCGGCTTATAAGGCAGGGGATATTGCCGACCGGGAGTAACACCATTTTGGAGTCTCTTCCCGTTTTTCCTAGAATATTGAGTTACCTACCTGTCCGTTGCTAACGGGGTCAAGGTCTCGTTCTTTTAGAGGCCTCTAAATCTATCCTTTGGAAGAGGACTGCTCATACTTGGTCAATTTATCTGGGCTGACTCTGAAGAATAATTGATAGCTCTGGCTCGGTTTGCCCGAAGTGCTTCCATAACTTTAGCCCTAGGTGGAGCAGCTCATTAGGAATCTCTTTGGGTTGCTCAACATCGTGTTGTGAAGCAACAGTTGGAAGAGAATATTCAAGCTCTGAAGCTTCAACGGGATATGTACCTACCCGAATTAGAGATAGATTCTGCCTCTCTTTCCGTGGGGAGGAATGCTTTACTTCCCCTCCATCTTGCTGGTTCTCTCTCCATATGGAGGACACTTTAGAGAAACCAGAACTGCTGCAAAAGTGTTGCAATCAGGTTATTTCTAGCCCTATCTTTTTAAAGATGCTCATGAATTAGTTAAGAGATGTGATAGATGCCATAAAGTAGGAAATATTTCCATGAGACAAGAGATGCCACTAATCAACATACTTGAAATTGAAATTTTTGATGTGTGGGGCATTGACTTCATGGGGCCTTTTCCTCCATCTTTTGGTAATCTTTACATTCTTGTGGCTGTAGACTATGTATCTAAATGGATAGAGGCAGTAGCAACACCCACTAATGATGCTAGAGTCGTGACCAAATTTTTGCTTAAAAATATTCTGACAAGACATGGCACGCCTAGAGCAATCATTAGTGATGGTGGATCTCATTTTTGCAATAAGGTTTTTGAAAATTTAATGGCAAAATATGGGATCAAACACAAAGTTGCTACAGCCTATCATCCTCAAACAAGTGGGCAAGCTGAGCTATCTAATAGAGAGATCAAGAGGATTTTGGAGAAAGTTGTTAACCCCACAAGGAAAGATTGGTCCAAACATTTGGACGAGGCTCTTTGGGCATACAGAACTGCCTACAAGACTCCTTTAGACTTGTCTCCATATAGACTTGTTTATGGGAAGGATTGTCATATACCCATTGAATTGGAGCACAAAGCTTTTTGGGTCGTTAAGCAATTAAATTTCAACCTAAAAACTGTTGGCCAAGCTAGAATGCTCCAACTCAATGAGTTAGAAGAGCATAGGCTATTCTCTTATGAAAATGCTGAACTCTAAAGAAAAGACCAAAAGATGGCATGACAGGAAATGCCAGAAAAGGGAATTAGTGGAAGGTCAAAGAGTTTTGCTTTTTAACTCTAGATTGAAATTATTCCCTGGAAAATTAAAGTCAAGATGGCCAGGACCTTTCAAGCTAGTGAAAATTTACCCCCATGGAGCTGTGGAGTTGTTGAATGAAAAAAATGGTGAAAAATTCAAGGTTAATAGCCAAAGGATCAAAACCTATTTTGGTGACCCTTCAAATAGCACTGGGGAACCATTCACTTTATTGATTAATGATTTCTGTTTTGGTCAGGCTATAAGACCTTAAAATAGCGCTACTAGGAGGCGACCCAACTTAATGAAGTTTTTTTTAGTTTGTACAAATGAGTAATTTTTTATGGCAAATAATGCCATTGGGAGTCATGACAGTTGGGACAACAACAAATGAGGAAAGACCAATGGGACATTCAAGGAAGATATTTCTAAGTCCAGAGGAATTATATAAATGATGAGCTGGCATTATTATTTAATTCTCTTGGGATGGAAATGAAGCGTTTGAATTTTGGAGAGAGAAGCAGAATGAGTGGAGTGCACGCGCCTAGAGCCTTGTGCAAATAACTCATGATGGCCCAGTCTGACACGTGAGACTGGTGGGATATATCAATACGCGAGCCCTCTTCTATGCAAGAAATTCAAAATTTTTGTCTTTTCCCTCTGTCACATCAACCAAACCCTTCAGTTCTTGCCCTAATTTCATAAAAACAAAATTTCCCTTTCTCCTTCCAAACCATCCTAATTTCACCATCACACTATCACACTATCTCTCTCTAAACTCCCGAACAACCATTTCCCTTGTTTGTATCTCTTTCTTTCCCTACAAACCCTAATCACCATTCCTCCTTCACCCCAACAAAACACAATGGAAATACCACCTGGAAGACGTGTCAAGATGGCAGCAAGAAAGAACACTACACAGTATGTAGTGTATTCTGATGAGGAACAAGAAGGTCATGAAACGTTCATCAACAGCGAGGCTTCTCGTTGCTTTATTGAATATTTCAGTAAGATGAGTTTTCATGCTGAAAGAGGTTTTGTCTTCAATAACCAAAAAGATAACCTAGGTCTTGCTGGGGATATAGGAACAACCATTAGAGATCTTGGATGGATGAAGTTCTGTCGCCAACCAGGACCCTATAACATTTCTCTGGTCAAGGAGTTCTATTCCAACCTAACCGACCTAGGACACAAAAGGATCAGAGTGGTTGTGAGAGGAACAAGAGTGATGTACAATGAAGCCACTATAAATCTTGCCTTAAATATAAGGGAAACTGGTGATGAATATCAAGAGTTGGTGCTGAAGTCAGATGAGGATGATTTTGATGTGTTTATGCAATCATTATGTACCCCAGGAACTAACTGGGTAGTGTCCAGTTCTGAAAAGGCCGTCAGGAGGCTGGATCTATTTCCAGAAGTGAATGTGTGGTATCAATTTGTGAAGCACTCATTGAAGCCCACTGCCCACAATGAGACAGACAGCAGGGCAAGGCTGGTGTTGCTTCACTATATCGTGTCGCTGAGAAAAATCAACGTAGGAAAGGTCATTGCACAGGAGATTCAAGCATGTTCAAGAAAGAAAGAGGGAATGTTATACTTCCCATGTTTAATCACAATGTTGTGTCGAAGGCATGACGTACCAGAACTTGACACATATGAGACTGGGTAACCTCAGGCTTCGCTAGATAAAGCATTAATCCAGACGCTTATGAAGCCAAAAGAAAGAAAGAGGCCAGCTGAGGTATGCCAGGCGTCGATAGAAGCAGCTGAGGAGCTTGAAAGAGATGAAGTGTTCTTGGATGTCCTTCTGCATTTGCAGAAGGACCAAAGAGATTATTTTAAGTTTCAAAAAGACAAGTTCATTTGGCAGGAAAAAGGAGCCACCAGTTTTCCCTAATCACATCTTGGGAGAACTGGAAGAAAATAAGGAGAAGAACGAGCCAGTCTGTGAGGATAAGAAGGTGAAAAAGAAGGAGAAGTCAAAGAAGAAGAAAAAGGATAAAAGAGAAAAGAGTGTGAAGAAGAAAGATGAAAAGGTTGTTGTTGGGACAAGTGGAGCTATGCCTGCTCAGGACAGCCCAATTCAGCCCAAAAAGAAAAAGAGTGAGAAAGCTGATGTCACCAAGAAAGCTGGAGTAGAGCCCCCAAGGGACACTCATAGTTCTCCATGGAAGAAAAAGTTAAGGCAAGAATGGAAGAAGAAGGAAACCCCTACTGCCGAGACCCCATAAAACAATCATTTAAAGGACTTTGATTTGAACCGAACTGACCCAGAACTAAGCCCAGTTGAAAAGGATGATGTCCTAGAAGAATTGATTGAAGAAGCTGAAAAAGATAACAATGAGATGAACCAAAATCAAGGCACAGAAGATTATGACAATAAGAAAGAAAAATTGATGGAAGATCAAGATCCGTTTATGGATGATAGTTGGCCCAAATACTACTCAACCACTGAGGAATCCTCCCCTGGATCCTTGAAGGCAGAAGATAAGAAAATTGAAGAAAAAGCTAAGAGCGATGAGGTTGACAGTGAGACAAGCAAAGGCAAAGCAGTTGTAGTCACTACTGTGACTACTCCTGTTGTATCTCCAGTCAAGAAGACAGCTGCAGAGAGTGAGGAAAATATTACAGAAGAACAGGTACTTAGCCCAAGGAAAAAGGAGCTGAAGAAGAAAGAAAAGATTGTCGTGAAGGAACCTATGCAGAAAGAAGCTGTCATGCCTGAAGTTTTCAAAGAACAAGCCAAGGAGTCGGAGAAACCAAAGGTTGCTAAGAAGGAAGCCAAGAAGAAAAAGAGAGAAGACATCCCGCCTGTGTGCAAGAGCACCAGGCTTAAGGCCTAATGGTTATCATTCAGAGGCAAGCCTAATCTTGCCTTCCCTTGACAGTGAGAACACTGTCCTTACATTAAGTTTAGGGGAGGCAGATAAAAGCTTGACCTTTTCTCTTTCTTTTCTCTATCTACTATTTAATGATGCTTCTGCTTAGGATAAGATGACAATTTGCTGGAATATTTGCTGGGATATTTGTTGAGATACTTTGCTTGGATATTTGCCTAGGTATTTTGGAGACCGTGTTTTTGGCCAAGTTTGGTGTCTGGATAATTTAATCATTTGGTTTATGTTAATTTCTGTTTGCATAGTTTATTCTTATTTAAATTCAATTTCATTTTGCATGAGTTATTTTCGAGCGTAGTTATTAGGATTGCATGAGTAGTTTCTTTTTAGATTAGCAAAGAGTTGAGTAAAGAACAACCAAGGGTTAGAATTATTTTTCCTGTGCTTAGAATAAAAACTGGGTGATGTGTCTGCCTATGAGTCTGTGGAAACAAGGTTAAGTTGTGACCAAGGGTGTTGCTGTAGAGGGATACTGATAACCTCTGTCCCGCCTCCACTAGTCTGTTGAATTAGCAAAAAAAATTTTAGAAAATATTTGTTTGAAATTGCGAAGCAAGTGGAAACCTTAGGGAATTACTATGGAAGGATGAATTGATTTTGATAAAGATTTAGACTTTTCACACAAAAAAAAGCACACCCCATATGTTATTAATGAAAAGTTCATGTGCCCGAAACTGGAGGAACATCCAGCATCTTCATCACAATAGCCAGTTGGACTCATTACAAGTGACATCCCGTTGAGTGAAAAGGTGGAGTGTTGAGCCAAAAAAAAAAAGAGAAAAAAATAGAAAAGAAAAAGAAAATAAATAAAATGGAAAGGTGTGATCTAAAATGTGAAAGTAAAAAGTCAATAAAAGAGTCATAACAGAATTCCATCTTGAAACCCAAAAGGAAGAAAACTTAATTCACAAGAATACTCAAATTGGAATCACAAAGAAAAATTAGCTCATTCTTCTAAAGAGTAGTGGCGTGACAGTAGGTGCCTAGTCACTTTAATAGTAACATATCTTGGGCTATAAACAGGCTGAGTTGCGCCAATTACTTTTCTACCCAGACTATTCATCCAATAAATAACTGATCCCTCATCACTAATATGAGCCTAATTTGTTGTTCTTAAAATTCTCTTTTGACATTCACCGTTGCATCACCTAAGGACATGTGATAGTTCAAGTTTGGGAGAGTGATAACGCTATTTTAGTGTGTCATGATGACTTATTTTCTCTTATGGTTTTAGTTAAGTTTAATTAGGATTTATTTAAATTTACTTGTTTTAGTATGTTTTTACCTTAAGTGCACTAGGTGCACCTTTTATGGTTTTTCGTGTGTTTTTGTTTTAAAGAAAATCTGATAAAGGCAAGCTGAGGCATGACACCTCAAGACAAAATCTGGAGTAGAATGAAGATTAATGAAAATGAGATGTTGAGTCTTGTTATCTATAAATTAACCAAGAGCTTGAAAGGATTTTATCATTAGGGCACACGTGGCAAGGATTTATGTAAAGAAAGAGCTAGAGCATAAAGATAAGATCAAAGGAGCTTGAGGACAAAAAGGTAGTAAAGTGGGGACCACACCTGCAAGAGCGCATCCTGCACCCAGCCTCCCGCCGTCTGCTCTGCGCCACTACCTGCTATAGCAGCCTGCCAAAGACACCTTGTCTCCCGTTGATATTTGTACTGGATAACTTGTTCATGAAGGTAGATTGGACAACTGGAAATTTTAGTGATTTGATGTGAGCTGAACCTTATTCCTATCAAAAGCCCATGATCCAAGACCCATCAACTTCTACACTCATGTTCAAAGTCTATAAAAGCAAGCCTTGTGCATCAGAGAAAAGAGAGACCGAGAGCTAGAGATTTCACACACTCAGATTTATTTTCAGTTTAGTTTTATGTCATTTTGAGGATTAGGAAGAATTAGAGAGTTTTCTTCTTCTCATCTAATCTTGTATTCACTGCTTGGAGTTGTCGTGACTAAAGAGATCTGTTGATGTCTATCCAACGCAAGGGATCTTCAAGTTATTACTAGGTTGTCATTTCTTTTAAATAATTTTGCTAATAGTATGTCATCCTGTAGATTCATTCCAGTAGTTTGTATTCAGTTCATTATGAGCTAAACTCTTGCTTGATGAGAAAATGAAGTTAAAATAAAGTTGTTTTTATGTTGAAATGATGCCTTGACTAGTGTCTTATTTTGTTATGTGTTTTTATTCTATACACTTGCTTATTAGAATGATCAACTTAGAAAAAGGTACAAGCTTGTTGTTGAGAGAGATCCAACTACAAGTGGATTTCATAACAAAAGTGGTTAATAAAGTAGGATAGAGATATTCACTTAATTCAGCTTGCTTAGAGATAAGAAGCCGAGACCATAAAGATTTTCAGAATTAAAACCAGACCCATTTTTGGGTTATAAGTGAGGCTTAGAGATTTGTTCCCTTGCCCTAGTTATGCATGCTTTGATGTTGCAGAGATATACCACTATATCACGTTCTGACCTTTTGAGGCACGACACTTCACATCATGGATACATTTCAGCAGTAATATATTAATGGATCTTAGTTCATCAATCATTCTCTCTAATATCTTATTTCCTCTTTATTTAGTGTTTTAGGTTGTTGTGTGAATTTCTTGTTTCTTATTATTATTAGTATTTTGTTACCTTGCTCATACTAGTTTTAAACAAAAGTTGAATACTTTAGGTTCAAAGTTAAATCAATTTCACTCCCTGTGGGCATGCTCTCTTATTTTATTACTTGCTGCAATCAAACATACATGTATACTTGCATGTGACACCTTTGCTTTAAATCAACATCACAAAGTAAACACGTAAGAAAGAATGACCAAGTTTTTGACACCGTTGCCGGGGAGTGTCAAGATCTGCTTTGAACTACTGTATTTGTTATTTTTGTTTGAAAATTTTATTTGAGTCTTTAACATTTTTGCTGTGATTTGGTGTCACGACAGGCTTAAGCTATTGCATGCGCAGGTCGTTACAACCAGTTTAAAGTGGTTATCCTGGTCTTGATAGAATTCGAAGAGCACGGAAGAGATTTTTGCGTTCCCAACAACTATCTAGAGACCCGTCAACATCAGCTGTGGCTGAACCAGAGGTAGAAGTGCACGTGGATACAGACGAAGAAGCTTCGTCATCATCATCAGACGAGTCACAACATGAAGTTGTCATGGCTGAGCAAGACATCATTGGCATTGCCAATGACAGGGCGCGCAACATTAGGGACTACGCTGTCTTTGATCTTGTGGCCATAAGCATTGGTATTGTTAGAGTAGAGATTACGGAACCACAGCTTGAGTTTAAACCTATGATGTTCCAAATGCTGCAAACCACTGGTCAATACTCAGGCTCTCCTCATGAATATCCACACTTGCACCTTAGACAATTTCTAGATGTTGCTGATAATTTCAAGATTCCTGGCATGACTGATGATGCCTTTAGGTTAAGGCTATTTCCTTATTCTCTAAGGGATAGAGCCAAGAGCTGGCTAAATTCTTTGGAACCAAATTCCATTTCGACATGGAACACTTTGGCAGAAAAGTTTCTGGCCAAATACTTTCCTTCTTCGAAGAATGCAAAGATGAGAAATGAGATTACTTCATTTAGGCAAGGAGATAACGAATCATTGTTTGATGCATAGGAAATATTTAAGGAGCTGTTAAGACAATGTCCTTATCATGGGATTCCCATCTACATTCAACTTGAGACTTTCTATAATGGATTAATTCCATCCTCAAGGAACATGCTAGATGCATCCAGTGGTGGAGCTCTTTTGTCTAAATCCTATGAACAAGGCTTCAAGATGATTGAGATTATTATGGCCAACACTTACCAATGGCCAGTCACTAGGGCTACTGCAAACTCTAGTCACTAGAAGCCTGCTGGAGTTCATGAAGTCACTGGGACAACAGTTCTTGCTGCTCAGGTGGCTCAAATCCACCAAATGATGAAAAAAATAATGACCCATGAAGTGACAAAACTTGAGCCAGTTAAGGTGGTTACTGACACGACTGAAGTTGCATGTGTCTACTGTGGAGGACCCCATCTGTTTGAAGAATGTTCTTCAAATCCTGTTTCAGTCAACTACATTGGCAACAACAACAACAACAGATACAACAATCCTTACTGCAACACATATAATCCAGGGTGGCACAATCATCCTAATTTTTCTTGGAGTAATAATCAAAATCAATCGAAGCCTCAAACACCACCAACACCACAAGTTCCTCCTGGTTTTTCTACTCCTAGTTATGCTGGGGGGAAATCAAGGAAACAATCAGCTGGAGAATGTATTGAAGTCTTTTATTCAAGAAGTCAAAAATCAATTTCAAGCACTAGGAGTAAGTATCAAAAACTTGGAAAATCAAGTAGGGAAAATAGCCACTGCCTTGAGTTCAAGGAACATGGGAACTCTCCCAAGTTCCACTGAAACTCCAACTGCACCTTCTGGAGTATAAAATGTTGACACATGTCAAGTTATCAAGCTCAGAAGTGGGAAAGAAGTTGAAGAGTATGTTTCAAAGAGAAAAGAGACAATTACAGAATTGCCTGAGCTAGACAGTTCTGGAACAAGAGAATAAACTGATGAAGAACCATCTCGGCATCAGAAACAGAATGAAGATGTCACTAATACAGACTTGACTTCTCAAGAGACAGAAGAGGTCATGACTGATACCAACAAGAAGTTAAAATTTGTTCAAGAAAGGCCTCCACCACCTTTTCTCAAAGGATTAGGAAGGCAAAAAAATAACAACAATTTGGAAAGTTTATGAAGATTCTGAAGCAGCTTCATATCAACATACCTTTAATTGAAGTTATTCATCAAATGCCAAATTACTCAAAGTTCATGAAGGATGTGCCCACCAAGAGGAAAAGGGTAGGAGAATTTGCCACGGTTGCACTCACTCAAGAGTGTAGTCAATTGGTACAAGGCAAGCTTCCACCTAAATTAAAAGATCCGGGGAGTTTCACTATTCCATGCACCATTGGAGATACTTTTTGTGGAAAAGCTCTATGTGATCTTGGGGCCAATATTAATCTTATGCCCCTGTCCATCTTTAAGAAGTTATAAATAGGAGTTGTCAGGCCTACAACCATCGCGTTACAATTGGAGTATAAGAGTATTTGTTACCCTCAAGGAAAGATAGAAGATATGCTAGTTAGGGTTGATAAATTTGTCTTCCCTGCTGATTTCATTATCATGTATTTTGATGCTGATGAGGAAACCCCTATATTGTTGGGAAGACCATTCCTAGCAACGGGTAGAACTTTGATTGATGTAAAAACAGGAGAACTCACAATGAGAGTCAATTGACAGCAAGTAGTATTCAACATCCTCAATGCTCTACAATATCCTGAAGAAGATGTAGCTGACTGTTCCATGATATCTAGCTGGGATAGAATAATTCATAAAAACCTTCTCAAGACTAGTGATGTGTTGAAACGGGAGCTAGAGAAATTAAAAGAAGAAGAAGAGTCACAAAGAGGAATCATTTATGGTCAAATGAAGAAACATGAGGAAGAATTTGTGGAAGTGGTAGAATCAATAGTTGTTGCTCACAAGTAGCATCTACCTTCCATAGAAGAACCTCCCAAGATGGAACTAAAACATCTGCCCGAGCACCTACAATATGCTTACCTGGAGGCAGGCCAGAAGTTACCAGTCATCATTGCTATAGATTTGAAAGAAGATCAGAAGGATCAGTTAATAGCACTGTTGAAGAAGCACAAAAAGGCAATTGCTTGGCAGATCTCTGACATTAAAGGGATCAGCCCAACAATTTGCATGCATAGAATTTTGATGGAGGAAAATGCCAAGAATAGCATTGAAAGTCAAAGAAGATTGAATCCAATTATGAAGGAAGTTGTCAAGAAGGAAATTATTAAGTGGTTGGATGCTGGAATTATCTACCCTATCTCTGATAGTGTATGGGTAAGTCTCATCCAATGTGTTCTGAAGAAGGGAGGCATGACTGTGATTGTCAACTAAAAGAATGAACTAATCCTCACAAGATTAGTTTCTGTGTGGAGAATTTGTATGGATTACAGAAAGCTGAACAAAGCAACAAGGAAGGATCATTTCCTTCTACATTTTATTGATCAAATGTTGGATAGATTGGATGGAAAAGAATACTATTGTTTCCTAGATGGATATTCGGGGTATAACCAAATTGCCATAGCCCCGGAAAACCAAGAAAATACAACATTCACTTGTCCTTATGACACTTTTGCTTTCAGAAGGATGCCTTTTGGATTGTGCAATGCTCCAGCCACCGTCCAACGTTGTATGATGGCCATGTTTTCAGACATCATTGAGAATTCCATGGAAGTCTTTATGGATGACTTCTCTGTTTTTGGAGAATCATTCAAGAATTGTTTGGAAAATTTGGATCTGGTATTGGCTAGATGTGAAGAGAATAATCTGGTCCTTAATTAGGAGAAGTGCCATTTTATGGTAAAAGAAGGAATTGTTCTTGGGCATAAAATCTCAAAAAAAAGGTTTAGAAGTAGATCAAGCAAAAGTGGAGGTAATAGAGAAATTACCACCACCTGTGAACATCAAGGGAATCAGAAGTTTTCTAGGTCATGCTGGCTTCTACAGAAGGTTCATCAAAGATTTTTCAAAAATTACTAAACCTCTATGCCAACTATTGCAGCATGACATGCCATATGTCTTCAGTCAGGAATGTTTGGATTCCTTTAATCTGTTGAAGGAGGCCCTCATTTCTGCACCCATTGTGAAGACTCCTGATTGGTCAAAACCCTTTGAGTTGATGTGTGATGCAAGCGATTTTGCTATTGGAGCTGTGCTAGGTCAAAGGTACAACAAGATTTTTCATACTATCTATTACGCTAGTAAGACCTTGATTGAAGCACAAATCAACTACACCATAACTGAGAAAGAACTACAGGCTGCAGTGTTTGCATTTGACAAGTTTAGACCCTACCTGGTTGGAACAAAAGTCATTGTATACACAGATCATGCAGCCATCAAGTACTTGATTGCTAAAAAAGATGCTAAACCGAGGCTCATAAGATGGATCCATTTTTTGCAAGAGTTTGATCTAGAGATTAAAGACAAGAAGTGGATATAAAATTATGTTGCTGATCATCTCTCTAGATTACTAGAAGAAGTTCTAAACAATAACAATGGAGCAATTCAAGAAACTTTTCCTGATGAGAAGTTACTGCTGATAAGAACTAAAGTGACACCATGGTATGCTGATATAGTGAATTATCTGGTCAGCAGATATGTGCCCCCTGATTTCAACTTTCAGCAAAGGAAGAGGTTCTTCCATACGGTCAAGAGCTATTTCTAGGATGAACTTTTCCTCTACAAAAAGTGTAGAGACCAATTGCTAAGAAGATGAGTAGATCATTCAGAGGCACGACAGATCTTGTCTTCCTGTCCTGAAGCTCCATATGAAGGACACTTTGGAGGAACCAGAACTGCTGCAAAAGTGTTGCAATCAGGTTACTTCTGGCCCTCTCTTTTTAAAGATGCTCATGAATTAGTTAAGAGATGTGATAGATGCCAGAAAGTAGGAAATATTTCCATGAGGCAAAAGATGCCACTCACCAATATACTTGAAATTGAAATTTTTGATGTGCGGGGAATTGACTTCATGGGGCCTTTTCCTCTATCTTTTGGTAATCTGTACATTCTTGTGGATGTAGACTATGTATCTAAATGGATAGAGGCAGTAGCAACACCCACTAATGATGCTAGATTTGTGATCAAATTTTTGCTTAAAAATATTTTGACAAGACATGGCACGCCTAGAGCAATCATTAGTGATGGTGGATCTCATTTTTGCAATAAGGTTTTGGGAAATTTAATGGAAAAATATGGGATCAAATACAAAGTTGCTACAACCTATCATCCTCAAACAAGTAGCCAAGTTAAGCTATCTAATAGAGAGATTAAGAGGATTTTGGAGAAAGTTGTTAACCCCACAAGGAAAGATTGGTCCAAACATTTGGACGAGGCTCTTTGGGCATACATAATTGCCTACAAGACTCCTTTAGACATGTCTCCATATAGACTTGTTTATGTGAAGGCTTGTCATCTACCCATTGAATTGGAGCACAAAGCTTTTTGGGCTGTTAAGCAATTAAATTTCAACCTAAAAACTGCTGGCCAAGCTAGAATGCTCCAACTCAATGAGTTAGAAGAGCATAGTCTGTTCTCTTATGAAAATGCTAAACTCTATAAAGAAAAGACCAAAAGATGGCATGACAGGAAATGCTAGAAAAGGGAATTAGTGGAAGGTTAAAGAGTTTTGCTTTTTAACTCTAGATTGAAATTATTCCCTGGAAAATTAAAGTCAAGATGGTCAGGACCTTTCAAGCTAGTGAAAATTTACCCCCATGGAGCTGTGGAGTTGTTGAATGAAAAAATGGTGAAAAATTCACGGTTAATGTCCAAAGGATCAAAACCTATTTTGGTGACCCTTCAAATAGCACTAGGGGAACCATTCACTTTATTGATTAATGATTTTTGTTGTGGTCAGGCCATAAGACCTTAAAATAGCGCTACTGGGAGGCATCCCAGCTTAATGAATTTTTTTTTAGTTTGTACATATGAGTAATTTTTGATGGCAAACAATGGCATTGGGAGTCATGATAGTTGGGACAACAATAAATAAGGAAAGAACAATGTGACATTCAAGACAGATATTTCTAAGTCCAGAGGAATTAAATAAATGTTGAGCTGGCATTATTATTTTATTCTCTTGGGCTGGAAATGAAGCTTTTGAATTTTGGAGAGAGAAGCAGAATGAGTGGAGTGCACGCACCTAGAGCCTTGTGCCAAACAACTCATGATGGCCCAGTCTGACACGTCAGACTGGTGGGACATATCAACACGCGAACCCTCTTCTATGCAAGAAATTTAATTTTTTTGTCTTTTCCTTCTGTCACATCAACCAAAACCTTCAGTTCTTGCCCTAATTTTACAAAAGCAAATTTTCCCTTTCTCCTTTTAAACCATCCTCATTTCACCATCACACTATCACACTATCTCTCTCTAAACTCCCGAACAACAATTTCCCTTGTCTGTTTCTCTTTCTCTCCCTACAAACCCTAATCACCATTCTTCCTTCACCCCAACAAAACACAATAGAAATACCACCTGGAAGATGTGTCAAGATGGCAGCAAGAAAGAACGCAACACAGTATGTAGTGTATTCTGATGAGGAACAAGAAGGCCATGAAACGTTCATCAACAACGAGGCTTCCCGTCGCTTTATTGAATATTTCAGTAAGATGAGTCTTCATGCTGAAAGAGGTTTTGTCTTCGATAACCAAGAAGAGAACCTAGATCTTTGGAAAGTGGGTAGACCAACTCTCTCGGAGGTGGGTAGTCACCTGATGACGTGTCCCTGCGGGAGGAGCACGTGGAGTACATGGGGGAAGAGGCGTGACCTCTCCTCGGACCATATAGTGTCTGCTCGACGGTAATGTCATTGTGTGTGCCCGACGAGGAGGTGAACTGGGCCTTAATGGGCTGCTTAGCACGTCCTTGGGTTGGGCCTGCCCGACCGATGGGCAGGCGCGACCTAGTCCAGAACATAAGGTAAACCTAATTTTCTAAAAAATAAAAGAAAGACAAAGTAAATAAAATAAAAGAGACATTTTCATTTCTTTGATTGATTTCCAAATAATACATTACACCTCAATATATAAAACTCTAAATATATCATAGCTATCCAAGTAACACAATCTTAAAAACTAAGAAATTTCTAGAATATAATGTTAATTAATATATTAAAAATATTAATTAAATATATACCTAATAATTACTAAATACTCCCTATTAAGTCGAGTCTTGTTGAAGTTCCTATGGTAGAGTTCGTATATTGGCTGTTTCTACCTACAATTCATTGCTCGCTGCTGCCATTGCTGGTGATATTAGGTTTTACTCTATTGATAGCTTTCTCAATAAGGTTTGATTAACAATGTCTTTACTTTACTCGACATTCTCGTTTCATACAAGTAAACCCAATCATGTTTTATTAAGTTCGATTATGAAATGCAACAAAGCAGCACTATGAATTTTGACATTGTTTGTATGCGCGTGCGATATCACAAATTAGAATAGAACTTTGTATGCTTGGAATGTTTTGTTTCAAATAACTTTGAATATGTTTATAGTCCATACAAATTCAAATACAAATAGGCTACATTTCTGTTTGGTTCAAATTTAATTTGGGTTTAGGTTTTCCCCCCCTTTTTTTTTAAGGTGGCCAATTTTCAATTATTGCATGTAAAACGGTTATGCTAATTAATGATGTAGCAAAATTTCATATTTCATAAAATGCATCCATGCCCTTGATTAGTTAACAAAGTAGATGTTCTATTGTTGCTGGAACTTTGTTTTGTATGCGTTTTCTGAGTAATGTGTCTTGGTTGTTTTTCCTAATCTCGTTTTCGTTCCAAATGCTCTGGCCTTAGATTTCGTCCCTAATGCTCTGGCTTTAGATTTCGTCCCAGAGGCACTGTCCCCATCTTCGTCCCTGTTGCACTTGCCTCAACTTTCTTGCTAGATGCATTGAGCCCATTGTTGTTCCAGATGCATGGGCTTTGTTTCTGTCACATAAGCAGTTCTCAGACTTATTTTCAAGTAAAATATTTTGGGTCTGCTATTATTAGTTTGAACCTTCGAAACGTGGTTTTGAGAAGTTGTTCAATTGCTTGCCATGAATTTCTCGCAGAAAGATGAATGATTAATGCATTTAGATGCACATTGTACTTAGACATTTTTCTAGTTTATTTTATTAATTTTACTATTTTATTGTGTTTTTAGATTTAAGTTTATTTTTACTTTTATTTTAATTTCATATTTTATTTTCAGCATTAGCGGTTATTTGATACCTGTTCACAGTGCAAACCATAACTTGAGCTACGAGAATCAGATTAACGCGTTCTTATAGGCGTTGGAAAGCTAAGAGAAAGAGCTATAAGTTTTGTGTTGAAGACAAAAGCTGATTCGTAATTCAGAAGTCTCAAATAATTCATAGAAGCTACATACTTAAGAAATATTTAGTTTTGCGCCGGGTTTTTTTTTATGTTTTTTTATCCGGTTGAGTTAGAACCCGAATGATATGTTTTTCCTATACCTAGTAGCGTCTGCTACTGTTCAGGCCTCTCTCATTCACTGTTTATGAATTTTTCTGAATCTTTGTACGAAAACTTATGGATAACTAATCCTGTTTGTTAATTTGCTGTATTCAGGTTCCGATACTTGAGATTAATATAACTTTGCAATTTAAATTCTATTCCCTTCAAGTATTCTATGTGTTTATCATTTGCTTAATCTGATTTATCACAAAGTAGTTTGTTTGGTTCGATTGATTCATTGTTCCTAAATTTTGATTGCGTGTTACCGTATGCTTAATCCGTTAATTCGCTTTATTCTTAACCGAATGCTTAATTCGGCAAATAAGAAACATAATTCTTATAATTTCATTCGTGCTTGTTGATTGATATTGTAATAAGAATAACTCAATGTGGGAAAGAGTTAGGAGAAAAACGTTTAAAGGGGCTAGGTTCCGTCCTCTTATGTGGGACATCTTTCAGTCGAAGGAGCTTCCGGTGGGCATTGAAGGAGTTGGGAGTGACTCTGTTTATTTTTTGGAATTTCCAGAAGCTCTCAAAGCAGCGGACATTTTTTACCTTTTTAAGGAGCATGAAGACTTGTTCGAAGTTGTTATTCCTCCAAAACGTAACAAGTTTGGAAAACGCTTTGGTTTCGCGAGGTTCAGTGGTGTTCCAGATATCAGATTGTTGGCTGTTTCTTTAGATAATATCTTCAACGGTAGCAAGAAGTTACATGTGAATATGCCTAGGTTTGGAAGGAGAGAAGGAGCTGTATCCTCCTCAAAGGGTGTCAATGGCTCTTTCTGTCAGTATAAGGATCCGGTCGCCCCTCTCAATCGGAAAGGGAAGTTTAGCGGAAGTTTCGTTGGGAGGAGATATTTTGCAGAGGTTGCTGGGAATAAGGCTGATGAATCGTTCACCAATCCTGGTAAGAAGCCGGTTTCGCTCTTGGAATACGTCACGTCGGAGGAAGACATTGCTAGGTTTAAGAAAGCTTATGTTGGTTTCGTGGTGGTTCCGGGTTCGTCATACAACATTCAAACACACTTTGAAATGGAAGGCTATTTTCCATTAAAGTTACCCCGATGGGGGCCAATATTTGTCTGCTTGAAGAGATGGAAGAAGGGGAGATATGCGATCTAATTCGTGAAGGGAAGGCATGGTGGCAGCAGTGGTTTACGAAAATTCGTCAGTGGAGGGAAGAAGATGTTGACAAAGAAAGGGTGACTTGGATCAGATGTTTCGATGTTCCGTGTCACGCTTGGAATCACGCTTTTTTTGAATATCTGGCTAAAATGGTGGGTACTTTGATCTGTCTCAACGATAATACTATGAAGAAGGAAAGCCTGGATGTCGCGCGATTTCTGGTTCGAACAAGGTGTTCATTGGCTTTTAACGAGACCTTCCGGATTAAGATTAATGGGGTTGAATTCTGCATTAAACTTTCAGAGGATTCCCACGCACCTATGCGTATAAACGTCACGAACAAGGTTGCTTCGGAGAAGGAGGCCGGCGTGAGTTCAGATGACGAAGATTCTTGGGGATGCTTTCGTTCGGTTGGTGATGATAGCGATGAAGCGGCGCCGAAAGAAGTTTCCGGTTCCCAGTTCCCGGACGACGTTTTGTCTCCAATTCTCGAGGAACGTGAAATTTTAGAAGACGGAAAACTCTTTTTTGTTCCCAACAACGTTGATTCTGCTCCTACTGGTAACGTTGCAGGAGGGGCAGCAGTTGGTTCAGGCAGGATAGCAGCTACTGGTGATAGTGACTCGTCACCAATGGTTTTGAAGGATGGGACATCGTATCAGAGTAAGGATAGGAGTAAAAATCCTCAACTTTTTCCTTCGCAGAATCAAGTGGGCCCTGGTGGATTAAAGGAAGATTTGGTTACTATGGGATCATTTAGTCAGGAAGTGGAAAAGCTAAAAAGAAAACAAGCTTTTTTAGAGAAAGTGGTTTTGTCAAAGGTGGGATGGGATTGTGGGCCTGCGGACATTAGGCCCAACTTCGATTTGGACTTTGGTCCCAATAGGGCTTCTTCCATTAGTGAGTCAGCTCATCAGCCTTGTAGGAAAGAAAAGGATATTTCTCCCGTGAATTCTATCCCCTCTTCTTCTGCTCGTATTTTGCCCATTCCTAAAGTTGTAGGGGGTTCTTCTTCGAGGATCTTAGACGACATCGGTTGTTCGGGAGGTGAAGATATATGTTGTGTATCTACCCATGACTCTGACATTAGACAGGGCAACATCAGGTTTTGGGAGAATTTTGAGACCAATGTTGGGGATAAAGTATGGCAAGCAGCTAAAAGGTTGGGGGTCGTTCCAATTGACGGAGGAAGAGATTACCAGAAGAAGATTACGGATATGGAGGTTCGGGACAAGAAGAGATCGAAGGAGATGAAGGCGATCGCGAAAAGGGATAAATGATTATCGGTTCTTTTAATATCAGAGGGGGAGGCAACAGTGCTAAGAGGAGAAGAATCGGAAAACTGATCGAGTTGGGTAAAGCTGATGTTTTCTTTATCCAAGAATCCAAATTGGAAGTGGTGGATGCTTCGTTGATCAGAAGTTTATGGCCTAATCATACGATAGGATGGTCTTTCTCAGGTTCTAAGGGTTTCTCAGGAGGTATAATCACGATTTGGAAGGAAGGTTTGTTCGATACTATTATCTCCTTCAAGGGTGAAGGATATCTAGGCCTGAAGGTTTGCTGGAAGGGTGATTTTTATTACCTAATCAATATTTACTCCCCTTGTAACATATCTCTGAAAAGGAAGCTTTGGAGTAGAATTCTTGAGCTTCAGAAGAAGTATTGTGATGGAGAGTGGTGTGTGGGTGGGGGGGGGGGGGACTTCAACTCGGTAGTCAGGAGTTCCGAGAGGTTCGGCCGTAATCAAGTGGTTCGTAATTCTGAGATGGTTCAGTTCAGCGATTTCATTGATGAGTCTAATCTGATTGATCCTCCTTTTAAGGGCAATTCTTTTACCCGGTTTAGTGGGGACGGGAAGTCGATTCCTGGTGTCTGATGCTTTGATTTCGATATGGGGAATCGTGGGGCAATCTATCGGTGACAGAGACGTCTCTGACCATTGTCCCATCTGGCTTACTATCAACACCGACGATTGGGGTCTGAAACTGTTCAGAGTTCTTGATTGTTGGCTGGATCATAAAGATCTTTCGGGTTTCGTTGAGAAGGTTTGGCAGAATGCAAAGGTGGCGGGGAGGAGCGATTTTGTCATTAAGGAAAAATTCAAGATTCTTAAGGATAATCTTAGAAGGTGGAATGTCGAAGTTTTCGGTAAGATATCTTTGGATGTAGAGAAAAATAAATCTGACATTAATGTGATTGATGAGTTGCTTCAATGTTGTAAGGATGAGGAGGTAGGAGATTTGGTTGAGTCTAGGAGTGTTGCTGTGAGGGAGATGTGGAGGAACTTATACCTTCAAGAACGCATTTTGATCCAAAAATCTGGGGTTAGATGGAGGAACGAAGGTGACATTAACAGCGCTTATTTTCACAAATCGGTGAAAGAAAGAAGGAGACGCAATTACATCGGTTCGTTTAGTGGTTTACATGGCCTTTGTGAATCTGTCCAGGACGTGAGGGAAGAGGTTAGGCGCCATTTTGCTGATAAATTTTCTGAAGATGAAGTTCAGAGACCAACATTAGACGACATTGATTTCAACAAGTTGTCGAGGGCTGATCAGTTGGGTTTAGAGGCTGCTTTTTCCGATTCTGAAATCAAGGATGTTGTTTGGAGTTGTGCTGGTTCGAGGTGCCCGGGGCCCGACGGTTTTAATTTTTGGTTCATCCGAAGATTCTGGTATGTTTTTAAGGAGGATATTTCTGGTTTTATTAAAGACTTTCATTCAAAGGTCAAGGCTCCCAAAGCTATCATATCTTCCTTCCTGGCTTTAATTCCTAAATCTCACTCTACTTTGGGCCTGGACGACTACAGACCAATTTGCTTGGTGAGTAGTTTATACAAGATTTTGAGCAAGATTCTGGCTAACAGGTTGAAGTCTGTTATGAGTTCTCTGATTTCGAAATGCCAATCGGCTTTTGTGCCGGGGAGGAATTTACTTGACGGGGTTTTGATTGCTAATGAGACGGTGGATTTCGCGACACGGGATAACAAAAACTGCCTTCTTTTTAAGGTCGAATTTGAAAAGGCATACAACAATGTGAACTGGAATTTACTTAGGTATATGTTAAAGAGAATGGGCTTCGGTAGTAGGTGGATGATGTGGATGGAGGCTTTGGTTTTCTCGAGTTACATGTCGGTTTTGGTCAACGGCAGTCCGACTCCCGATTTTGAAGTTAAGAAAGGTTTAAGGCAAGGAGATCCTATTTCTCCATTCCTTTTTGTTATAGTGGCAGAAGGCTTAGCTGGTTTGGTTAGGAAAGCTTCTGAGATAGGTGAGTTCAGAGGTTTCTCCTTTAACGGGAAGTGCGATGTGGATATTTTACAATTTGCGGACGACACTCTCTTAATTGGTGAAGGCTCTTGGGAAAACATTTGGGCTATTAAATCCATCTTACGCGGTTTTGAGATTGTTTCAGGCCTCGGGGTGAATTTTCACAAGAGTCGAGTGTTTGGGGTTAACATCAATCTCAACTTTTTACAGGCAGCGACTAATTTTCTGTCGTGTCGAGTTGAAGATAGTCTCTTTTCCTTTCTCGGTATTCCAATTGGGGCGAATCCAAGAAGGTTGGCGACGTGGAAATCGTTGGTTAACAAAGTGAGATCTAGATTAGCTAATTGGAAGGGTAGGTATTTGTCCTTCGGGGGGAAGGTTGACATTGGTGAAATCGGTTCTTGGGAGCTTACCGATTTTTATGCTATCTTTCTTTAAAGCGCCCAAATCTGTCTGGAGGGAGATTGATGGTATTCGCAACAGATTCTTATGGAGCGGTTTAGACGTGGGTAGGAAGGTGTATTGGGTGGCTTGGGAGGAAGTTTGCAAACCTTTTAACGAGGGAGGTCTAGGCGTGAATAAAATCGAGGAAGTGAATGTAGCACTGCTATTGAAATGGAGATGTCGTCTGTTTAAAGAGAGGAATTCACTTTGGTTTAACATTTTGTCGGCTAGATATGGCGACTTAATTTCGGTTTTGAAGGTTGGAATCTTGAGAATTCCGCAGAAACTTTGTTCTAATTGGGTGAAGGATCTACTGTTGGTAAACAAATCTTGTGCAGTCACTGATGCAGGTATCAATTTGTTTAATACCAATTGCCTTTTTTCTGTTGGGGAGGGAAGCAGAATTTTGTTCTGGGTGGATAATTGGACGGACGATGGACCGCTGCGTGATCGGTTCCCTGCAGCCTATGAGGCGAGTTCTTTAAAACTCGCTGCTGTCATGGACATGGGAGGATGGCAAGGCGGGACGTGGACTTGGTATAATTTTGGAACTGAGGATATTCACGATGATGTCAGGTCTGCTATAAAGGAGGCGTTGAAGAACACGATACCGGCTCAAGGTGTAAAGGACGAGGTAAGGTGGATTCCTGAAACGGACGGCTGTTTTTTGGTAAAATCTGCTCGCATCAGCATTGAAAATAGCAGAATAACTCCTTTGGAGGATTTGGATTTTAAGACTTCTCTGAATTTGTTGTGGAATTCTGTTTCTCCTTTTAGGGTGAGGGCCTTTGTTTGGAGGTGCTTTATGGATCGTATTCCGACGAAAGTCGCGTTAAACCGCAGAGGGATTCTAACCTCTGTCCATGATCTTTCTTGTCCTCTTTGTTTTCAAGTTACGGAAGACAGTTACCATTTGTTTTTTGGTTGCGAGGTTTCTAAGGCCATTTGGTTCAAAGTGGCGGATTGGACAGGGACTGATCGGATTCCGGAGGTGGTTCTGTGGAAAAACTTCCTGGCTTGGACTAAGCGAGACTGTTATAAGCAAGATAAGCCGGGTATGTCGCCGGTTATATGGATGGCGGTGGTTTGGAATATTTGGAAGCTTAGAAATTCGATTATTTTTAAGGGAGCTTTTATTTCGGTTGGGGATATTCTTTGGAAGGTTAAGCTAACGGCGTGGAAGTGGGCTACGTTGAGGGATAATTCTAATTCCAACTGTGGTTTTTATGAATTTTGTCAGGTTCCTCTGTATTGTTAGTTTGTATCTACAGTTGGTTAGAATTTTTCTTCGGTTTCGTCTCTCCGTTAGCTCTGTTTTTGGACTGCTTTTGTTAGGCGCAGTCTTTGTAGTTTTGGTTCCCTTTTGGGAGCTCCTTTTGTATCAAGGGTTCGAGTACCCCTAGTACTCGCTTTAATATCAATCCTTGCTTACAAAAAAAAAAAAACAGGAATATAATCTACTTAGGGCAGTGAAGTTATAATAATCGATAATAGGTAGGAATCGAATAAGCAGATTAGTTTTTTAATCGTAATTGTAATCACTTATTTTCACTGTTTTTGATCGAAACTTAAACCTAACCCCCCAAACCAAATCGATTTCAGAAGGTTAATAATTATCCAAGAGTCCTTTAGATAAGATATTCGAGTCTCGCTTCCCTTTTACAGCGTTTTGTATTAAACTCGTTTTTAACCCGTATGCGCCAGCGGATCAATGACCGTTCCCGCTATCTGGCTAGACTATCTATCTAGTGATTCTCTCCGATTTCATATGCACCCCTGAGTTGGCGTTCCATACTTTTCATTTTTTGTGTGGAGCAATACGTTGTTTTCTTGTAACAAGCTGGGAACAGTTTTTAATCTTTAACCTATTTTAGGTTATGTCTTAGTATTAATTTCCATAATTATTAGTTAATACTTCTTGAATTCCCTATTTATTTAGGATTGAGTCTGTCCATCCCTATAAATACGGATTATTGTTTAGTCTTTGGTATAAAGTCATTATCAAGTTATTATCAATAATACGCATAGTTCTTATTATTTTCTCTTCCTTTTATCTAACACACCAGAACTTCAACAAATCTATTTGTATTCTATAATCACTTTATGAATTGAAGCAAATCTTACTGAATGATTTGACCTTTGCCAAGGACACATGATATTGATATATTTTTTTGGGTTAAATATATTTTTGGTTCCTATAAAATTATCAAATTTTAGTTTTGGTCCCTATTAAAAAAATAACATGTTTTGGTCCCTATAAAATAATTATGCACGTAGTTTTAGTCCCTACTGTTAAATCAATGTGTATTTTTGAATGATTATTTTGCAAATATGTTTAAAACGTTATAAAAAGTTTCTCGAAAAAAAAGGAACTCAAAATTTAATTTATAAGTCGAGATTTTCATTACTTTTATCATTATCTTTTGAAATTTAAAAAATTCATATTTAATTCTTCACATTTTAAAAAATTATATAATTTGGTAAAGAAATATTTTATAGTAATTTAAACACGTATATTATTCAAAAATTTAAAAGTTTATGGGTAATTAAATAGTTTTTAAAAATTTAGAAAACAGTAAAAACTAAATCTGCATGCATAAATTTTGTGTAGGGACCAAAATATGTCTTTTTTTAATAAAGACTAAAAATAAAAAATGAGATATTTATAGGGACCAAAAACATATTTAACCCTATTTTTTTTATTATCATTTTCCAGGAAGTGAAGCTATCCTTTTCCTGTTCACTCAACCATTCAGGCTTTTTCAAGGACATGCGATGGGCAACATCATCAAAAAATTCTTAGTTGTTCTTTCAAATACTGGGCAATTATACCACGGCGAGGCTGGTTTTCCTCTTAAACATGTGATGGACAGTGTTCAAGCTGGTATGCTTTATTCTTCTGTTTTTAACTCACCAGTGGAACATGTTCATGCGTCATTATCACTATGTAGTATGTTTGATGTTTTTGAATTTGAATGGTCAAAGGTACCAATTGACAGATGTTACAATTTGAATTACGGATCATTATACTGTGTGTGTGGCGTGCAATGTGGAACTTACAAATCTATGAAGTTCAATGTATGGGATGCCCATACTAAGTTTCCATATGTCTCCATACTTAGAAAGAGGTAATTATTTGTAACTTTATTTATAATGTGGTTAATCTATAGGTGTAACTTCAGATAAACTTGGTGCTTTGCATTTGTTTAACACACAAGCTTCTTCAAATAATTGAATTTCATGATCTTTATGCTTGGTTTACTTGTTGGATTTTGGTGTCTCCTGTTTTGTCCATATTCAATATTCTACATGTAGTCGAGTAGCCTTTTCCTATTCTGTTTTGAACATGTGCTGTTCTTCTACCATAAGAATTGAATTCCTATGTAGCATGTGTGTTTTGTAGTCTTCAACTCATCTGAAATCCATAGCTGTTGAAGTTGTTGTACTGCTGCAAGAAAAGATAAATTATGAAGATAATACTCCGGTATCAATCCGGATCCTAGTTCCATCTAATGTAGGGTGTATTAAAGAGAGAAGTGGTTCGATCATAATTTTTTTTTTGTAAGCAAGGAATATATTGAGAGGAGTACAAGGGGTATTCAAATCTGTTACAAAAAAAGCGAGACGGAGCTCGACAAAAACAGAGAAATTACCTACCAATTGAAACCTAAGACAAATAAAACAAAGGGTCTTTGTTGAATTCGTAGAAATTACTATTGGGATTAGTAATGTCCCCTATGAAAGACCACATCCATACCGAAAACTTAACCTTCCAGACAGTGTCCATGACGTTCCAACCAATGTTCCTAAAAACAATGTCATTCCTGAGAGTCCAAAGATTCCAACAAACCGCTAACCAAATACATCCTTCTCTACCCTTTTTCACCTTCTTAGATTTACAAAAAGAGAACCACTCCACAAAACTACCTAAAAGGCAATTCGCTCCATAATCGCCAAATCCAATCCACTCCGCTGTTTCTTTCCAAACCAGCCTGGCCACCGCACACCTTAGAAAAGAATGATGAATGGATTCCGGAAAGCAATTGCAAAATAAACAATTTGAGTTGGTTCCCAAAAGTAAAATGCCTCTAAATAATAAAAGATCTTTAGTTGGAAGTTTATTCAAAATACATCTCCAGCCATGCACCTTGATTTTCAACGGAACCTCAACATTCCAGATTAACTTGAAGGCTCCATCGTTCTTGTTTGGAGGACCGCATGGAATATTATAACGATTTGCCAAATCATAGAAAGATCTCACCGAAAAAACCTCAGCCTCCCCATAAATCCATCTCACCTGATCATTAATATTGTCCTTCACCTCGGTCATTTGCAACACAGTTCGAACAACTCGCATCTCCTCCACTGCTTCCGCTGCTGCCAGAAAAGCAGGCTCAGAGTGCTGCTCCACTCTGCTGGCTAACGGAGCAGTAAAGGTGCCGTTAATGATTTAGGTGGTAGGTGAAGTTGATTGTGTGAGAGATGCTCTAATTCAGATAGTCTTGAGACTAAGGGAGGATGTATTGAGGAAAAGGACATTGACCAAAAACCTCCCATAGGTGCCGAATCTTTGTACGCGGGCAGTTCTGTTCTTTCAGCACCATCTATGTTGCCATCGGTTCCTGCTGTTGTACTAGCTTATGATTAGAGGACTGGAAGTGCAACTAGAACTGGACTGACATGCACTCTTCTAGCAGCCATTATGGTTATGATTCTTACTCGGTATTGTTGAGCTGTAATTTCTTGTGTCGAAGTAGTGTAGCTCGACAAAAACAAGGATTAGTCGAACTAACTTAATGTGTGTGTCGAAGCAAGTTGCTTCACACAGGATTTCGACTTACGCCTATTTTAATAATGTTAGCTATTTTGAGTTTTTATAGTTTTGAGCTTTGGCTTGGGGTGCAAGCTAACCTAAATCTAAAAATAGGGAGAAACCCTTATTTTGTAAACAACTCAGAATGGAGATCTTGTAATCACTTACAGTTGCAATATTAACAAGGTTTTCACAGTTTGTGGACAGAGAGAAACTCTGCAGAAAATTCATCTTCTTTTTCTCAAACGTTATTTTTCTTTCTTTCTCAACCTTTTCTTTTTATTGTCATTGCGTGAGTGGAAACAATCTTGAGATCAAGATTGAGTGAAATTCTCCATAGGTTGTGGTTGAATTCCAACATCTAGTATCTAGAGCTCCGGTTGCGATTCAAGGAAGCAAGACTATGATGGCGATTAATAATTCAAACGGGCACTTTCCGGCGAACCTTCCGATTCTCAAGAAAGATAATTATGAGAATTGGTGCAAACAGATTAAAGTGTTTTTCTGTTATCAAGATCTTTGAGATCTTGTGAAGGAAGGATATCACCGCTTGCATAGAATGCGACGAATCAAGAAAAGGTTGCACACAAAGAATTGAAGAAGAAAAATTATAAAACTCTCTTTATAATCTATTAATGTGTTGATCCAGATAATTTTGAAAAGGTTAGTGATGTAGAATCAGCAAAAGAAGTTTGGGAGATTCTTGCAAAATCGTTTGGAGGCGCAGAGAAGGTGAAAGAGGTGAGGTTACAAACTCACAAGAGAACCTATGAATTGCTTTAGATGGAGACAATGAAAACGTAACATATTTATTCACTAGAGTTACAAAGCTGGTGAATCAAATAAAGGTATGTGGAGAAGTGTTGGCATCAAAACCGGTTGTTGCAAAGATCTTGAGGTCATTGGCTTGAAAGTTCGACCACGTGGTAGTAGCCATAGAATAGTCGAAAGACTTGTCAGTATTGACAAAGGAAGAGCTTAAAGGGACGCTTGAGTCTCATGAACAAAGGATGGCTGAAAGAGCTGCAGGAAAGTCAAAGAGTGATATGGCTTTGCATGCGCAGTCAGAAAAAGAAGGGAAATGCAAAGGAAGTTGGAATGGCAACAAAGGTAGATGAGACTACAACAATTCGACTTGTTAAAATCAGCAGGAAGGAAACTGGTCGAATCAGAGAAAACACTGGAAGCAAAGCAACCAAAGAGGTGGTGTTGTAGGTAGAGGAAGAGGTGGTGGTTGAAATCCTGACAAAAGTCACATTCAGTGTTTCAATTGTCAGAAGTATGGTCACTATTTTAGTGATTGTCCAGAAAAGAAAAAGAATCAAGAAAATGATGCAAAACTGGTGAAACATGAAGAAGAAGAGATGTTGTTGATGGTCACAACAAGAGATGAAGAAAGATTCCAGAATCAGTGGTATTTGGACTCTGGATGCTCATCACACATGACTGGAAGGAAGGATTGGTTTGTCAACATGAAGCCCTCAATGAAGAATATGGTGAAATTTGTAAATGAAAATACTCTAGCAACTGAAGGTATTGGAAATGTTCTGATTATGAGGAAAGATGGCAAGAGGTCAATAATTTCCAATGTCTTGTACATACCAGGCTTGAAGATTAATTTTCTCAGTATAGGGCAGCTAGTCGAAAAGAACTACAAGGTGTCGATTGAAGACAAGATAATGAGAGGTCTTAACTCAAGTGGTAGCTTAATCTTGAAGGCTCCAATGTCTCAGAATAGAACCTTCAAGATTGAACTTAATGTGATGGAGCATAAGTGCATTGCAACTGCAGCCAGCAGAGATGAATGGTTATGGCATTATCGACTTGGGCATCTCAACTTCAAAGACATCAGATATTTGAAGAAAAGAAATATAGTTTCAGGATTAACAAAAATCGACATTCCAAGTGAAGTGTGTGAAGAATGTGTTTAGGCGAAACAACACAAGAATAGCTTTAGCAAGGATGCAGGAAGCAAGTCGAAGGCAATTCTTGAAGTCATATACTCTGATGTATGTGGTCATATCCAGGTGGATTCGATTGGAGGAAATATATACTTTGTCACGTTCATAGATGATTTCAGTAGAAAATTGTGGACTTACCTGATCAAGAAGAAAAGTGAAGTGATCGAGGTATTTGTCAAGTTTAAATCTATGGTCGAAAGACAAAGTGGTCGAAAACTAAAGATTCTAAGGACTGATGGTGGTGGAAAGTATATGTCGAAAGATTTCGATGCATTATGTAAGAAATAAAGGATTGTGCATGAGGTGGTGTCACCCTACGCTCCACAGTAGAATGGAACTGCAGAAATGAAGAATAGAAACATCATGAATATGGTGAGAAGTATGTTGAAAGGCAAGCATCTACCTAAAGAATTATGAGGATAAGTTGTGTCGACTGCAACATACATCTTGAATAGATGTCCGACGAAGAAGGTAGAAGGAATTACGCCAGAAGAATGTTGGTCTGCTGTTAAGCGTAGCCTAAGTCATTTGAAGGTGTTTGGATTTATAGCACATAGACATGTGTCAGATTAGTTGAGAAGAAAGCTTGATAACAAGTCGAATCAGATGATCCTAATAGGATATCATTCGATTGGAGGATACAAGCTGTTCGACCCAGTAAGCAAGCAATTAGTGATTAACAGGGACGTGATCATAGATGAGCTTAAAGAATGAGATTGGACTGAGAATGTTAAGAAGGATTCAATGAGAATCTCATGTGAAGAACCAGCTAGTGAAGTCGAAAGAGAAGTTTGACAAGAAGAAGTCAAAGGTGAACAGGCCTAAGCAGACCTCGAAGAACAAGACACATGCCTGCAAGGTTGCAAGAATGTGTGATTACATCAAATGATGTGGTCGATGAAGAAGGTGAGCTGTTACATTATGCTTTCTATGAAGATGTCGAACTGTCAATGCAACTAAGGCATTGAAAGATTCGAAGTGGGTGAAAACAATGAATGAGAAGTTAGAGTCCATCGAAGTCAACACCACTTGGTCACTTGTCGAATTGCCTAAAGGAAAGAAGACAATTGATGTGAAATGGGTTTACAAGGTAAAAGTGAAACCTAAAGGAGAGGTAACTCGACACAAGGCGAGACTTGTAGCGAAAGGATTTCTACAGAAGGAAGGAATCGACTTCGACGAAGTATTTGCACCCGTTGCTAGGATCAAAACAATCAGGTTGGTTGGTGGCCTAGCAAACATGAACAATTGGCACACATGTTAGATGGATGTGAAATGTGCATTCCTGAATAACCACTTAGACGAAGAAGTTTATGTTGCACAACCAGTTAGGTTTGAAAAACAAGGCGAAGAAAGAAAGGTGTACAGGTTGCATAAATCCCTGTATGGACTTAAGCAAGCTCCAAGAGCTTGGAATATGAAGATCGACAGTTTTTTTAAGGGAGAGGGAATTTGTGAAGTGCATAACTAAACATGGAGTATATGTAAGGATAAACAATGGGGAATTGTTTATACTATGTCTCTATGTCGATGACCTGTTGATAACAGGAAGTTGGAAGAAGAAGATTGAAGATTTCAAATACCTAAATGAGGAGTTTGAAATGCCAGACTTGAGAAATCTCTCATATTTCCTTGGCATCGAATTCTAAAAGACTGGTAGAGGTTTGATGATGCACCAAAGAAGATATGCATGCGAAATACTTAAGAGATTTGAGATTCAAGATTGCAACCCAACTTCGACTCCAGCTGAGACCAGATTGCAACTTTCGAAGGATTCAGATGATGATGATGTCGACCCAACCCAATATAGAAGACTTATTGGGTCACTTTGATACCTTTGTCACACAAGGTCTGACTTAGCATACAATGTGGGTATGACAAGTAAATTCATACAGAAGCCAAAGGTATCACACCTAGCAACGGCGAAGAGGATACTGAGGTATCTGAAAGGAACTCTCGACTACAACATTTTGTTTCCAGCAGCTGATGAAGGAAAAAAATGCAAGTTAGTGGGATACACTGACTCAAGTTGGTGTAGTGATGCTGAGGATAGAAAATCCACAACTAGCTATGTGTTTATGCTAGGTGGTGTACCAGTTGCTTGGAGTTCGAGACAGGAGCCAGTAGTGACATTGTCGTCATGCAAAGTAGAGTACATACCTGCTTCTCTTTGTGCATGTCAAGCAACATGGATGGTGAATCTGGTCGAAGAGATTACATGGAAGAGTCATGGAGCAATTACCATAAAGATCGACAACATGTCAGCTATCAATCTGGCGAAGAATCCGATATCATATAGTCGAAGAAAACACATCGAAATGAGGTTCCATTATCTTTGAGAGCAGGTAGCAGAAGGGAAGATGAACTTAGAACACTGTATAATTGAGAATCAGATTGTACATATTATGACGAAGGGGGTGCAGATCAAAGTTTTCAAAAGACTAAGAGCCATGATGAATGCAGACAGCTTAGACATAATGAATTAGGTGGTGTGTTGAGTTGTAATTCCTTGTGTCAAAGCAGTGTAGCTTGACAGAAACAAAGATTAGTCGAATTCGTTTAATGTATGCGTGTCGAGTTTTATTAGTGTATCGAAGTGTTGAAGCAGGTTGCTTCACACAGGATTTCGAATTATGCCTATTTTAGTAATGTTAGCTATTTTGGATTTTTATAATTTTGGGCTTTGACTTGAGGTGCAAGCTAACCTATATCTATAAATAGGGAGAAACCCTTATTTTGTAAACAACTCAGAATTGAGAACTTGTAATCACTTGTAGTTGCAATATTAATAAGGTTTTCACAGTTTGTGGGCAGAGAGAAACTCTGCAGAAAATTCATCTTCTTCTCAAACGTTATTTTTCTTTCTTTCTCAACCTTTTCTTTTCATTGTCATTGCGTGAGTGGAAACAATCTTGAGATCAAGATTGAGTGAAATTCTCCATAGGTTGTGGTTCAATTCCAACAGATATGATAATATATTCTTTTCATCTAAAAAGATTTGTTTCAAGGTTCAAACATTTGACAGAATATTTTTATTCGATGTGAAGTTCCATATTTCTACTCAAGTCTATGTTTGGGTGTTCGTTGTGTATTGGAATCCAATCATATGTTTAGTTCAATGTATTTTGACATTCTCAGTTATTTGTTTTAATTTGTTTCTTTGTGAAGTTGATTAGTGCGTAAAAGGGACACTAGTTGCCGTGGCTAGAAACAATGTTCTGAGCATTTTATCCACTAAGTTTGAAAAAAAGGTTTCAATTCCACTACTCTTCAGATCTTGGATTGGAGACTCTGAGGCAAATATCAGTGTAAAAGGTTTGTGTTAGACTATGCTTAGGAAACCTTTAGATCTAAAGTTGCAAAATAAGAATTAACATCAAACAACTATTCCGAATTTTTTCTTCTCCCTCACAACAATAGAAGACAACAATAAATAGCTAGGGTTACTACTATCCTTAATGGGTCATGGGCCCAATATAAACAAAGCATTAAACTGAAATTAATAAAAAAAACCCAAATGAGTTCTAAATGAGCCTCCCAACTAGTAATAATAATCTCTTAATAAAACATATATTTTTTTATTTCTAATGGGTCTTGGACTCTTCGTATCATTACTCATAGGCCCAATAGGAACCTTGTCCTTAAGGTTCAAAGAAGAATTAGAGGCAGACCCAATGGTCTTGGCAGCCCAATCCATGCGAGTTAAATGGTTGGAGGCAGGAAACGTGGAATTATCACGTGAGGGTGGAGAGTTGAGGGTATAATTAAATGTATCAGATTTTATGGGTGGGTAGGAGGTATACGTGGCATGGGGTGGGGATAAGTGAGGATTTTTTATTGAATTTACTGATAGGGGAATCTGAATGGGTGGTGGGGATTGGTTAATAGGAGATAAGGTTGGGATATTGGAAAGAGTGGGTGAAGGAAAAGTAGAGTTGGTGAAAGTAGATGTCCCTCGAGCCGTGTGCTGGTGGATATCACATGGGAAGTCTGACAACTTTTTGACTGGTGTTGTTTTTTAGGCTAAACTCACGTGGTTTGGAGAGACTTTTTCACAAGAGTACCGTTGGGGCTTTGAAGTGCATAAAAGAGGAGGTACTAAGTCCTTAAGTTTGTTAGTCTTCTCAACTTCTATTTTTTTTTCAAAGACTTTTTCACATGCGCCGAATCCTTTTCCATACCTGTATGCTTTAGTGTCTCAGAAACTTTGTTGGCCATGTTGTTTACTTTTAACACTGAGTCATTGTGAACCAGTTTTACAGAGTCGTGACCCCTTCCTTTTTCGATGGTGGTTGCATGCATGAGCTCGGTTTGGTGTGTTGTATTCACAACATCCAAAGAGGATGCGGTCGGACCAGTGAAAAACGAGGTGGATTCCGGCGGAAGGGGGCGAAAGGTGGATGGAGGATGGTCACCGAAATACGGTTTCAAGAGTGACACATGCACAACTGGGTGGATTTTCGAAGTTGACGGTAAATCCAACATGTAAGAAACTTCGCCGATGCGTTTGGTGATGAGGAAAGGTCCATAAAAGCGCTTCGCCATCTTCTGAGAAGAACGTTTAGCGAGTGTTTGTTGTCTGTAAGGTTGCAATTTCATCAAAACCAGATCACCAACATTGAAGGTAAAATCAACCTTTTTCTTATTTGCTTGTTTTTCCATTTGAACACGGCTCTTTTTTAAGTTTGTGTCTAACTGTTGCAAGATTTGTTGGCGGACTTGAAGAGAGTGTTCTAAAGGGTCATCATAAGAGGCGTCTGAAAGATACTCAGGAATGTTGGGAGGGTCACGTCCGTACAAAGCCTTGAATGGGGTCATTTGAATGGCTAAGTGGAAAGAGGTATTATACCAGAACTCTGCAAGGTGGAGGAACTTGAACCATTGACGAGGATGGTCGCCTACGAAACATCTAAGGTATGTACCAATAGACCTATTTATCACTTCTGTTTGGCCATCGGTCTCGGGATGATAGGTTGTGGTGTATTTCAGGGTAGTTCCTTGAGCTCTAAAGAAGTGCTTCCAAAACTTGCTGAGAAATAGCGGTTCGCGGTCGGAAATGATAGACTTTGGTGCTCCATGGAGACGAGCGATTTCAACAGAGAACCTGGAGGCGAGATCTTGTGCGCTAAACTTGGTAGGAAGAGCAAGAAAGTGCGCATACTTTGTTAGTCTGTCACACACAACCCAAATAACAGTGTGACCAAAAGAATTCAGTAAGTGGGTAATAAAATCCATAGTGAGTTCCTCCCATACTTGATTCGGAATCGGAAGAGGTTGTAACAATCCCTTTTTCTTTTGTGTTAGGTATTTGTTATGCTGGGAGGTGGAGCATCGTTTGACCAGTTCTTTGACCGCGACATACAAGCCAGGCCACGAAAAGGAAGCTGAGACACGTGCAAGAGTCGCCTTAACACCTGAGTGGCCTGCTGTGGGAGTAGAATGAAAATTGTGGAGAATATGCTGACGAATTTCTTGCAAGTCAGGTATGAATAATTTTTCCTTGTAGTACAATAAGCCTCTGGAAAACTTGTAGAGTGGGGTGTTTGTATGTTGTGTAAGTGTCTCGACTAACATCTTACCCGCTGTATCTTTTGCATAAAAATCCTGGAGTTTGACAATAAGATCTGGAATGGGCAAAGACACAACCAGCAACACAGAATCCTCTTGGTGAAACTTTCTGCTTAAAGCATCAACAACCAAATTTGATTTCCTAGGTTTGTATAATATTTCAAAATTAAAGCCCTGTAATTTAGATGCCCATTTCTGTTGTTCTGGAGTTTGGATCTTTTATGGTAAAAGATTTCGCAAACTTTTCTGATCTGTATATATGTCAAACTGCTGTCCTATGAGGTATTGACACCATTTTTTTACTGCTTCTGTAGCAGCATACATTTCTCGCACATACACTGAAGCTGCTTGCGTTCTGGGACACAACTTCTTACTAAAGAAAGCAATTGGATGACCATTTTGGGAAAGGACAGCACCAATAGCTACACCGGAAGCACCGGTTTCAACAATAAATTTCTTTGTAAAATCTGGCAAGGCCAGGACCGACATGTCGGTCATCTGCTGTTGTAATCTTGTAAAGGCCATTGTAGCCTGTGTACTCCATGTAAAACTAGTAGAACGTAACAAATCGGTGAGAGGAGCGGCGAGTGTAGCATAGTTGTGAACAAAACGATGATAAAAATCGGTTAGACCAAAAAATCCGCGGAGAGCTGTGAAAGAGCGCGGCTGAGGCCAGTCCAAAATGGCCTTAACTTTTTCTGGGTCGGGTGCAACACCACCCGCTGATATCACATGCCCTAGGTAATGAACTTGATTCACTGCAAAAACACACTTAGATAATTTGACAACAAAGGAATTAGACCTTAATAATTCAAAAATAACCTGCAAATGGTTTAAATGATCAGTGAGGTTCGCACTGTAAATCAATATGTCATCAAAGAAAACTAAAACGAATTTTCGCAAATGCGGGCGTAACAAATCATTCATAGCAGACTGAAAGGTGGAAGGGGCGTTAGTGAGCCCAAAGGGCATAACGAGAAATTCGTAATGCCCGTCAAAAGTCCGAAAAGCTGTCTTATGTGTGTCTTCCGTTGCAACTCGGATCTGGTGGTAGCCTGAGCGTAAGTCTAACTTGGTGAACAATTTAGCTGATCCCAATTCATCTAGGAGTTCATCTATTGTTGGAATTGGAAATCGATCTTTAACAGTAACGGCGTCGAGTGCACGATAGTCGACACAAAAACGCCAAGTTCCGTCCTTTTTTTAACAAGTAACACGGGGGACGAAAATGGGCTATGGCTAGGGATTATGACATTGTTTTAACATATCTTGGATAAGAGATGTCATGGCTTCCTTTTGTGAATGAGGATATTGATATGGTTTAACATTGACAGGTTGGGTGTTGGGTTCAAGGGGAATGTGATGGTCATGGGGTCTTTTAGGAGGTAGGCCTGAGTGTGGTTGGAAAAGGGTAGGGTACATGAGGAGTAATTGGTGGAATTTTGGGTTGAGGTCTGGTGGTAAGGATTCAAAAGTTGGGTTTTATGTCACAGTTAGAGTTGTGTTGGAATCAACTTGTTGAAAGGTGAGGAGATGGAATGATGCAACTGAATTGGTATGAATCAGTTGGCGTAATTGATGGAAGGTAGTATGGGTTGGTGTAGATGTAGGGTCTCCTTCCAAGGTAATGCATTTGTTTTGATGCGAAAAAGTAAGTGAGGGGACTAAGAAATCTGCCTGAATTTGGCCCAAAGTTCTCAGCCATGCCATACCCAAAACTACATCAGCACCCTCAATAGGCAAAAGGTAGAAGGGAAGTTGAAAGGGTGTGTTTTGGAGCATAATTTGAACATTATAGCAGATTCCTTCACATTGTAAGTGGGAGCCGTTTCCCACCATTACAGAAAATTAAGGAATAGGAGTAGTATTTAGGTTTAGATGGTGAGCAATTCTTGGTTGAAGAATATTATGAGTGCTGCCCGTATCAACAAGCACCATGACTTGTAAACCGCCAATTAATCCTCTAAATTTAAGTGTTTGAGGGGAAAATTGGCCAGTTAAAGCTTGAGTGGATAGTTGAAAATAGGAATCCTCTACTTCTTGCTCATGAATTTCATGGTCATTGCTCTCCTGAACTTCCTCATTGGCTACCGTGACTTCATCTTCTGCCAAAAGAAGTAGAAATCGATTGGTAGAGCACTTGTTCCCTGGAATAAATTTCTCATCACAATTAAAACATAAGCCTTGGGCCCTTCTTTCCTGAAGTTTGGCTTGGGAAAGCCGTCGTATAGGAAGTTTGGGAGGTAGAGCGGAGGGTTGAGATTTGGGGGGGGTTAGGTCCTTGGTTCTGAAACGAAGCTGAAGGTTTTAAGGGTTGGGAATTTTGGAGAGAAGTGCTAGCTTTATTGTAAGGGTTTGAGTAAGATTTGGAAAATTTAGGTTTGGAATCCTTAAGTTTGGATTCAATGAGTTTAGCAAGTCCAACAGCTTGAGAAATAGTAGTAGGCTTATGAATGGCTAACTCATTTCGGATCTCCAAAGTGAGGCCTGAAATAAAACAATTCAGAATTGCATCGGGTGGCAAACCAAAAACTTGATTGCCCAATTTTTCAAACTTAGCTTGGTATTCAACAACAGATCCTTCTTGCGTTAATTTAAATAATTCGGCTTGGTGATTCTCATACGAAGAAGGACCAAAACACAATTCCAAAGCTTTTGTGAAAGAAACCCAATCTGTTAAAAATGAATTCTGATGCATCCATTTAAACCAACCCAAAGCTTCATCTTTCATATAAAATGAAATTAATGACAATCTATTCTCATGTGGCATATTATAAAAACTGAAAAACTGCTCATCTTGAAATAACCAATCTAGAAGGTTTGAACCATCAAATAATGCCAGCTCAAGCGTTGGGGTTCGAAATGGGGATAAAGGTGGAATATTGGGAATCTGTTGGTAAGGGTTTTGATGATAAATGGGAAGGTTGTAGTTAGGTGGTGGTGGGAAAACTAGTTGTGTTGAAATGTATGGTGTAAAATGAGGTGGAGGCTGAGCTGCTGTAGCCTGCAGCGCTACTGTGACAGTGGGTTGTGTGGGTGTAACAGCAAAAGGTGCTGAAGGCCTTATGGGTGTGTTAGTGGGTGAGTTGATATGAATAACAGGGGTGGGTATCATAGGTGTAGAAGAGAGGTGTTGAGTAATACCTGAGGAGCTTGCTGCTGAATGAACAGTAGCGGGTTGGTGTTGCTCTTTTTGGGAAATGAGCTTGTGGAGGGTAGTCATGATGGATTCATGTCTAGAGTCTAAGATCTGTTTTTCGTTATCCATTCTAGTGTGAATCTGACCCAAACCATGCTCTAGATCTGCATTAACCCTATCAAACCGTTCATCCATTTGTTGCTGAACTTCTGCCATAGCATTGTTAAGATGAAGGTGAGCAGTTTGGACAACTTCTTCAACAATCTCTCTTGAAGGAGGGTTGTTTGGTTTTGGTGGAGCCATGAGAACAAGGAATGAAAGCACCAAATGTTATACTATGCTTAGGAAACCTTTAGATCTAAAGTTGCAAAAGAAGAATTAACATAAAACAACTATTTAGAATTTTTTTCTTCTCCCTCACAACACTAAAAGACAACAATAAATAGCTAGGGTTACTACTATCCTTAATGGGTCATGGGCCCAATACAAACAAAGCATTAAACTGAAATTAATAAAAAAACCCAAATGAGTTCTAAATGAGTCTCCCAACTAATAATAATAATCTCTTAATAAAACATATATTTTTTTATTTCTAATGAGTCTTGAACTCTTCGTATCAGTTTGAATTTTTTCTTTAATTTTTCTTTTAAGTATGTGTGTACTTATATTACACTTCCACCTGTAGGTTCTTCCTATTCATATATTTGTTAAATGCTATTTTGGGCCAATGATTCAATTAAAAGAATGGTTTGTCAAAGCTATCAAAATGAATGCTGGCAAAGCTATCAAAATGAAGACTAAATAACTATTTAATCAAACTAATTTTCTTTTTGCCAATTCCTTTTTAAACTAGAAAGCAAAATTTAATTTCTCTACTTGCAAAAACAATGAAAAATAGTTGCACAGTAATAGAAGTCAAAAGGATGGTAAGTCATAATTATAACAGTAACATAAGTATAGAAATAGTACAATATTTATATATAGTCTTAACTATTTATAATTCGCTTATCAAAAAAAAAAAAACTATTTATAATTCTTTAAAAAAACCATTTATCGTCTTAATTTTTTTAATGAATAGTATTTATATTATTTACATGATTATTTATTAATCTTATTATATAATTATATAACTATATTCTATCGCACGGGCCCCATCTGAATTTATATTACATATTTTTTATTCTCACTTATCAACTATGCCATTTATTTTGCAGTACATAAATATTCATAATTTCAAATATCTACTAATATTATGCATCAACTTTTAAATATTTATTCGTATTTATAATAAATCATACAATCGTTTTTCTAACTTCAATTATATAAAACAATAGCAAAAGAAAGATTTAAAAGATGAACATTAAAATGACCAGACTACAGCTGGTATCTCATAGATACATTCATATCTACCCGTAGATCATGCCTGCAATTCCAGTAATTAGCAAAACTCAGTTGAATTCAGATGAGTAGATTCTAAAATTACAACTCTAAATAAAGTCAATTTTCCAATTCAAATAATACTATTTTTTTAGATATTAGCCCATTTAGTTTAGCCACCAAAAAATTTTAGTTTATATTCTTAAGGCAACTCATAATTGCATAACACGTTTTTTTGTGTAAAAATAAAAAAAAAACTTTTCATTTTCATAGAGCAACTCAATAGACACGTTGAAACTTGAAAAATCTCTCCATCATCAGCCATCATCTTAAATTAATATACTTGACTAAAACACAACCAATTCCAGCAATTACCAAAACCCAGTTGAATTCATATGATTTAATTCTAAAACTGTAGCTCTGAATAAAATCATTTTTTCAATTCAAATAATATTACTTCTTAGATATTAGTCCATTTTTCATATTCAAACCTTTCACAAATTACAGTGTTAAAACTTTCAACATATTATTAGCTCATATTTGCATTTATTACAAAGCTAAAATGTATGGCAGCTCCCCGTCAAATTTGCACCACCAATATAAGGGGCTGCCAATTTATGTTATTGGACAGAAGCGACAACTTAAAACTCAAGAAACAAATAACAATTTATACCATATAGAGAACTAACAATGAATAATTCCATAACCTTCTGATACAAACCCGACCCTATCTCCTCAGCTACCATAATGATGTCTCCTCGCATCAATATTAACAACCTGAGCCTGCAGCTGAGCAGCTTTAACTTTAGCAGCAGTAGCCTGATGAAAGAACTGCTCCCTCGACAACACCCTCACACTCCTCAAGTACTGATCGAACGATACAACTCTAACCTGAACACCCTTATCCAATGCATAAAGAGTGTCTTTAATAGCTAAATCAACAGCAGTACAATCAAATAACATATGTTTAGAGAACTATTATGTGTTTCATGTCGACTAACCATCGGTTGGCTATACAAACAAAGACAGAAACAACCATTGCTGAATGAAACAAATAATATATATCATTCATTCCTAACACCTCTACACATTTGAATATAATTCTAATTCCAAAAGTTAGCTTCCAAAACATTCAAACAAACACAATATAGTCATAGCACAAAGTATCATACCTTATACCTTGTAGACATTACTTTGTGGATCTCTCATATTGACAAATAGATTCTCACATTTTAAATCAAAATGAACAATGTTCTTTCCATGTAAATACTCCATCCCAAATGCATCATCCATTGCTATAATGAGCCTCTTCCGACGATCTATCATTCTGTTAAATTCCTAAAAAATAGAATAAATAATAAATCACCAGTCCACAAAATTCTCAGATACATACTCATGTGCTTGAAAATATCTTAAAATATCGAGCAAATGCAAAATCAAAAATGTGTTTAATTACTTATCCTTCTTATGCAAGAACCGTTTCAAAGAACCATTAACCATGAACTCTGTTACTGTTGCTAAAGACCCATTAGGGCTATCACGAACAATACCATAAAAGGAGACTACATTAGGATGATGCAATGGATTAATAATCAATGTGAATGAAATTCTGATTTTCATAATTTTATCATGTGAATTATAACTTGCTATGTTTTCATCACTTTATCTAACTTTGTTATTTAGTGAAATCCAACAACTATGTGTAAGTAAAATGTCAAATACACAAATAAAGAAGAATACAATGCTACATGATGGTATATCACAACTTTTAAGTGTGAGAAGTTGAGGGAAACGAAAAGCAAGGTCTATCATCTATCCAACAAAAAAAATGGAAATTAATCAAAAACTAAAGAAAGTTATGGAAATAGCAAACTACCACGGATTTGGAAACGTAGATTCAACAAGTTATCACATCTTATCAGCCAAGGTTCACAACAATAAGGAATGTCTCATTCAAGATACTCAAATAACAAGTAACCCTGAAAATTGACAAATTCACCATCACCTCTCTACAAACACACAAACTCAAAACAATCATATCAAACCTTTACAACAAAAATATAATACCTTAAGTTAAGGTCTCATCCTCTTCAAGGGATTAAAACTTAGTTAATGCCTCATGCCAATTCAACACAATAGAACCCCCTCTCTTATATTTGTACACTTATCATTATTTGATCCTCCATCAGTTGTGAATACTCGATCTACTGTGATTAATCTACTGCAGAAACTCAATAAATCAGACCGGATCCAACGGGGCAAGGTCTAATCTGTAACAATAACTGCAAAATATCCAAACAGGAAAGTGTAAATAGCCAAAAATGACAATTAAAAGTCTAGTTAAAAACAAAAGCAAATGACAAATACAATTTTAGATTGATAATGGATATAAAAGACAAAAGGGATTGGACAAACAGTCTTAGTATAGGAAGTAAAGCTATAGAAGCACAATATAGGAAATTGTGACATCAATTAGGCCTCCATTAAAGAGTATTTTATATTTGATCTAAGCAGTTTCTATGTCATGTTACAACTATCAGCATGTATGCCGCTAATTAACTCTTGTTGAAGCTTGTTGACAAAATAAGCCCACTACCAGAAGAAAAAAATAACAGCCTTATAAACATAACGACATGAAACCATAAAAAAAAGGTAACGCATACAACTAATAACTGTATTATCTTCCCTAACTGCTGCAATATATCATGAGGACACCCAAGACAATTAGCTTGAATATAATATTGTAGCGGCCGGCTAAAAATTTTTGAGTCGCCATCATATTTTTTCTAAGGAAAATAATGATAAACCTAAAAAATCCTAATCCTAAAGGTAGAGATTCCTAAGGTTCGGGAGTCGGTTAAGTGAGGGGAAGGTGTTAGGCACCCCTCACCTCCATTGTACTCAACGGGATCCTCCTTAGATTTTAGGGTATGCTTGTTTGTTTGTCTAAATGATTTATTTATCTCTTAATCTATTATTTATACTCCTAGATAAGGAGTTTTATCCCTTATCCATTATTTATACTCTCGGACGGAGAGTTTTATCCCTTATCCATTATTTATACTCTCGGACGGAGAGTTCTATCCCTTAATCCATTTATTTATACTCTCGGATATCAAGAGTTCTATCCCTTAATCCATTTATTTATACTCTCGGATATCAAGAGTTCTATCCCTTAGTCCATTTATTTATACTCTCGGATATCAAGAGTTTTATCCCTTAATCCATTTATTTATACTCTCGGATATCAAGAGTTCTATCCCTTAATCTATTTATTTATACTCTCGAATATCAAGAGTTTTATCCCTTATCCCATCCCTTATTTAGGCTCTCGGACCAAGAGCATTATCCCTAGTTTAAATCCCTTTTTGTATCCCTTAAGATGAATTTCCCAAAATTCAAGAAAAATAAGCATCCAAAAACTTTATATTGAAAATATCCAAACAACCCCTTTATTTCTCCCATTAAAATGTAATTTACCAAAAAAATAGTTAAGTTAATAAATTAAAAAAAATAAAACCTAATTTTATAATTAAGTTAAGGAATTAGCTTAATTACAACAAAACCTAAATTTTTTTAATATTTAATTAAATAATTAATTTAAGGAATTAACTTAATTATCACAAAAAAACCTAAATTTAAAACCCCAATTAAGTTAAGGAATTAACTTAATTATCACAAAAAAAACTAAATTTAAAACTCCAATTAAGTTAAGGAATTAACTTAATTATCACACAAACCTAAATTTAAAAACCCAATTAAGTTAAGGAATTAACTTAATTATCTAAGAAGTCTAAATTAAAAAATTTGCAACCTAATTAAGTTAAGGAATTAACTTAATTATATGAAGAAAAAAACAAAATTAAAAAATAAATCCTAATTAAAAAAACTAATTTATGGCTTTATTTTAAAAAAAAACAGGGAGGGGTGCATTCCCTTTGAAGAAGAAGCAATTGGGCTTCTGGTGGGGTGCTAATAGTGATTAGGGCGCAAGGCCTAATCACCTAAATCCAAAACCTGAGAAAAAAACAAAAAAAAGGCCACCCTAGGAAGGAGTCAACGGTTGACTCCCTCGGAGGCGTTAGATCTTGATCAGACGAGTCTCTATGCTTTGGAATCTTGGCCCCTGATCATGATTACCCGTCCAGGTAATCCAATCCGACGATTATTGTGCCTAGTCAACGAAAAAGTATTGAACGCCTGCGTGCATATGATCTCTGGTTGACTCCCCAAGTCAATTGATCTGGAGGATGCAAGAGACGCCACTTGGCGCAAATCCACGGCCGCACGAATGGAGTATTTAATTCCGTTCCCTCTCAGACCCCTCCCATTTCTCACTTCTCTTTCTCTCTCTTTATTCGCTCCCTTTGTCTCTAACCAATTCTCTCTCGCTTCTCTCTAACTTCCTTCCTCCGACCACCTCTCCCACGGCCTCCGGCCACCGCCCCAAAACCCACCAACCACCGTGAATCCCAGAATCCGGTTGAGGATTCAACTGGAACCTTCATACACTAAGAACCCTAACCCAGACTTGCATGAACCCTAACCCTACCTTCAAGCGAAAACCCAGATTACCCTTTAACCCCATGAACCCTAACCCTCTACTCCATGAACCCTAACCCCCAAACTGGATGAACTCTAACCCTAAACTAACCCAGAAAACCCAAAAACACGAATAAAACCCTGATTTAAAACATCCAAACACAAACGAACAATGATTCAAATTCAAATCCCAAAAAAAGCTAAGTGAATTTTTGGGTTACCTCCTTTGCCGTGTCCGATTAAGCTGATTCCTATCCCTCCTTTTCTTTTCCTTACTTTCTGATCCCTTTTCGTCTTGTTTGCAGGTGGCGATTTATGGAGGTTAAGCTCGAAGGCCTTAAGGTTTCAATGCGACACCTTAAGGATTTCTGGAAAAAAGAAGAGCTTTGGTGTGGGGTTTGGAGGTTGCCGCAGCAGATTTTTTTTTTACTTAGGGTCCTTTTTTTTCCATCTGGATTTTCTTTTAGTTTTATAGGTAAAACTTAGGTTTAGACATTCAATTAGATTTAGATTTAGTTAGGAAATTTTTGATGTAATTCTGATTTGATCTGATTCTGTTGTATAATTAGAATTAGGGTCCCGCTTTAAATGTATGTCTTTTGATTTAATTTGTATGTAAATTTAGATTGAAAATTAATAAAAGATTGATTCTGATATGATTTGATTTTTCCTTTGCGCAGAGTTAGGGTTTGGGCTTGGGGAAGAAGGTGACCCACCTTGGGTCAAGAATTTTGACCGAAAAATAAAAATAAATAAGTACTAAAAAAACTAATAATTAGCCACCTAATAAAAAAATAAAAAGGACATCAAAACTTACCTTAAAGAAAACCATAAACGAAAAAGCTATAAAAATAAAAATAACTATTAATAATAAAACAAAAACCAATATTAATCAGCCCCAATTAATAATTAAAAATAAATAATAAAAAAAAATCCTAGTTAATAACTAATAATAGACATATAAAAATAGATCTTAATTTATTAATAAAACAATTTTCCTAATTAAAAGAAATAACTAAGAAGCCAAACACTAATAAAAAATATTTTTTAAAAATAATTAACCTTAAAACCTGATTATTATTTAATTAACCCAAACAAAAATCCCAAATAATCCTAATTAACTCTACAATAATAAGAATCTTAGATGAAATTCTAAGGTAAAAGCCTAATTAAATCTAAAAGAAAAAATTACTTTAAAACGTTAAACAAAATCCTAAGTAAAAAATATCTAAAGCTTTTTTTAATTCCTAAATAAACCCTAAAAAAACTAACCGACTCCCAAAAGCCCAAATGACTGGATGACACACCCCCTAGACAGCATAAAAAAAATCCTAAAAGATGAGAAAAGTACTAGTCAAAATTTAGGGTACTACAGCTGCCCCTATTTAATCAGCTTCAAACTGGGATGATGATGACGGTGAGTCTTCATCTTCGCGAGGAGGAGATGATTAAATATAAAGGAACCCTAATTTTGACCGTGGAGTTAATAGGTTCAGCGTTCGCGTGGGCCGATTCCAGATGCTCCGTTAGTATCTCAATATCCCTGTGTATAATATCCCTGGTAATAAACCCTTGGTAAAATACTCGATTGAACCCCTTTATCCCTGAGCGTAAGCTATAAGCCCTATGCCATGTATGTATGTTCGAAAGCATGTGTGCTTTTATGCATGATGTATTATTTGGGCTAACGCCTCTTGTATGATATGCAATGCATGTATTTTTTTACGGAAACCGGTATCTCATGTAACATTCCAACTTCCCAACACCTGAACCCTTGACTCCCTTGATGAGCGTAACAAGTCATGTGCTCTTGCTATCTGGAGATATGTGTTATTCTTTTGAAGAAACTTCCATAATGATTGAATCGTGACTGTTAACGTGTAGACCCTGTGTTTAACTTGGGAGAAATATGATCCCTGTACTGTCTCCAAATCAAAGTAAAATACCTTTTTTTTTTTTGAAAGCTTTTAATTTTGCCCAATGTTTCAATGCATTACTCTATAATTAATCGACATTTTGTAATCAAGCGGAGTAATTGGAAAGAAAAGAAAATTTTATTTATAAATGGCCCATAAACAGGCAACAGTACATAAGGAAAGTAATCCTCATAAGGGGGAAATACTACGAATTTACAAGATGAAAATAAATGGCAATACGAAAAGCAAATTTATCTATGTCCCTATTGAATTCAACACCAGCTAATATCCCTAAATCTCCGAGGCCATGACACTTCGCTTCTGAAGATGACGACTGGATTGATCATTCCTTTCTGAATCCTTGTTGTGTGATTGTAAGTGCTATCAGTCATATGCCTTTCGGATATCCTTAATTTTACCTGGACCATTCTTTTTGAGTCTTAGTCCATCAGTATAATATACCATTTTTTTCAACTAGCCGCCCTTTAGGGTTTTCGACTTGTCGGGTATCATTTTTATTTATTTAAGTCCCTAATTTTTGCCTAAGTCGCCCTTTCGGGTTTTCGACTTAGCGGGCTTTTATCCTCTTTCTCTAGGCATAGTATTTTTTGACTGAATCAGAATTTACCGGTCGCGATAAGTCCGCTCCATCCATAGTGGTCAACATTAAAGCTCCGCCAGAGAAGGCGCTCTTTACAACATACGGTCCTTCATAGTTTAGGGCATATTTGCCACGAGGATCTTTATAGATGGGTAGCACTTTCCTTAATACCAGGCCCCCTTCTTCGAATAGGCGAGGACGAACTTTCTTATCGAATGCCTTCTTGAGTCTCCGCTGATATAACTGACCATGACATACATCGGCCATGTGCTTCTTCTCAATGAGATTCAGTTGATCAAGTCTATTTTGTACCCACTCCGCTTCATCCAACTTAGTCTCCATTATAACCCTAAGTGAAGGAATTTCTACTTCAATAGGGAGTACCGCTTCTGTTCCATACACCAAGGAAAAAGGCGTAGCTCCTGTCGAAGTACGAACTGAGGTTCTGTAGCCATGTAGTGCGAAAGGGAGCATTTCGTGCCAATCCTTGTAGGTCTTCACCATTTTCTGGATGATCTTTTTGATGTTCTTATTGGCTGCTTCTACCGTGTCGTTCATCTTCGGCCGATAAGGCGACGAGTTATGGTGATCGATTTTGAAACTCTCGCATAGCTCATCCATCACCTTGTTATTTAGATTGAGCCCATTATCCGTGATGATCTTGTTAGGAACCCCATAGCGACAAATTATCTCTTTCTTAATAAATCGTGCAATTACTTGTCTTGTCACATTAGTATAGGAAGCAACTTCTACCCATTTGGTGAAGTAGTCAATAGCAACTAGAATAAACCGGTGCCCATTTGATGCCTTTGGCTCAATCATCCCTATTATGTCTATCCCCCACATAGAGAAAGGCCACGGAGCATTTAATACATTCAGGGGAGTTGGCGGCACATGAATCTTATCCGCATAGATTTGACACTTGTGGCACTTCTTGACATATTTAAAGCAGTCGGACTCCATAGTCAACCAATAGTACCCTGCTCGGAGAATCTTCTTAGCCATTGTATGCCTATTTGCATGGGTTCCGAAGGATCCTTCGTGTATTTCTCTGATGAGCATGTCCTGTTCATGTCCATCTAAACACTGGAGTAACACCATGTCATGATTCCTTTTATACAGTACCTCTCCATCAAGGAAAAAATGGGCAGCCAGTCTTCTAAGTGTTTTCTTATCCCCACTTGAGGCATTTGCAGGATATTCTTATTTCTGGAGGAACTGTTTGATATCGTAAAACCACGGTTTATTATCTACTTCGGCCTCCACTGCTGCACAATACGATGGTTCATCTAGGCGATTAATCCTTATAGCCGGTGCTTCGTTATACCATTTGACTTTAAACATGGATGCCAAAGTTGCCAAAGCGTCTGCCAGTTGATTCTCATCTATGGGGATATGATGGAAGGTGATCTCATCAAAGTACGCTATCCTTTTCCAGACACAATCTCGACATCGAGTCAGCTTGGCATTAAGTGTTCAACACTCTCCTTTGACTTGATTGATGACGAGAGCCGAATCTCCATATACTTCTAAGATCTTGATTCCGAGATTAATGGCTTCGTTAATTCCCAAGATATACGCCTCGTACTCCGCCATATTGTTGGTACACGTGAAGCATATTCTTGCAGTAAAAGGTATGTGGAATCCTGTTGGAGAAGTTATAACAGCTCCTACCTCATGTCCTTCTGCATTCGAGGCTCCATTGAATATAAGCTTCCACCGGGATCCAGGCTCAGGTCCTTCGTAAGAATCCGGAATATCATCGTCTCTTACAGCCATCACATCCTCGTCAGGGAAATCAAATTGCATAGGTTGATAGTCATCTACTGGCTGATGGGCGAGGTGATCGGCTAACACGCTCCCTTTTATGGCCTTTTGGGTAACATACTGGATGTCATATTCAGTCAGTAACATCTGCCACCGAGCCACCCTCCCAGTCACTGCAGGCTTCTCGAATATATACTTGATGGGGTCCATTCTGGATATTAAGAAAGTAGTATGGCACACCATGTATTGTCTTAATCGTCGGGCAGCCCATACGAGAGCACAACAGGTCTTCTCTAAGAGTGAGTATCTGGATTCACAATCGGTGAATTTCTTACTCAAGTAATAAATTGCGTGCTCCTTTCTCCCCGTTTCGTCTTGTTGTCCGAGTACACAGCCCATCGAATTGTCAAGCACCGTTAGGTATATTATGAGTGGTCTTCCAGGTACAGGTGGTACCAATATGGGTGGCTCTTGTAAATATTCCTTGATTCGATCGAAGGCCATTTGACAATTTTCACCCCACTCGATGCTTTGACCTTTCCTTAACAGCTTGAAGATTGGCTCACAAGTAGCAGTAAGATGTGAGATGAACCTGGCGATGTGATTTAGTCTTCCCAGGAACCCACGCACTTCTTTTTCAGTCCTCGGTGCTGGCATTTCTTGGATGGCCTTCACTTTGTCTGGATCAACTTGTATACCTCTTTGACTGACTATGAACCCCAACAACTTCCCAGATCTGACCCCAAAAGTACACTTCGCAAGATTTAGTCGTAGCTTGAACTTCCTCAGCCGTTCAAACAACTTCTGTAAATTGACTATGTGCTCTTCCTCAGTTTGTGATTTAGCAATCATATCATCGACGTAAACCTCTATTTCCTTGTGCATCATGTCGTGAAAGAGAGTTACCATTGCCCTTTGATAAGTTGCCCCCAGCATTCTTTAACCCGAAGGGCATTACCTTGCAACAGAAGGTTCCCCATGGAGTAATGAAAGTGGTCCTTTCCATGTCGGAGGGAGCCATCTTGATCTGATTGTATCTGGAAAACCCATCCATGAATGAGAAGACTGAGAATTGAGTTGTGTTATCCACCAGCACGTCAATGTGAGGTAGTGGAAAGTCATCTTTAGGACTTGCTCTGTTGAGATCTCAATAGTCTACGCACATTCTGACTTTTCCATCCTTTTTTGGCATGGGCACAATGTTGGCTACCCATTCGGGATACTTCACTGCGGCTAAGAACCCTGCGTCAAACTAATTTTTAACCTCTTCCTTGATTTTGAGAGTCATATCTGGTCTAGTCCGCCTTAACTTTTGTTTGACCGGTGGACAATCGGGTTTAAGCGGTAGCTTATGTTCAACAATATTCGTGCCCAAACCGGGCATATCTTGGTAAGACCAAGCGTACACATCCACATACTCTTGTAGTAACTTGATCAACTTCCCCTTGATGTCCTTGTTTAAAGAAGCACCGACTTTAACCTCCTTTTTGTCCTCTTCAGTTCCCAGATTGATCACATCCACTGGTTCCTGATGAGGTTGTATCACCTTATCCTCTTGCTTTAACAGTCTGGCTAGCTCTTCAGGGAGCTCACAATCGTCCATTTATTTATACTCTCGGATATCAAGATTTTTATCCCTTAATCCATTTATTTATACTCTCGGATATCAAGAGTTCTATCCCTTAATCCATTTATTTATACTCTCGGATATCAAGAGTTTTATCCCTTATCCCATCCCTTATTTAGGCTCTCGGACCAAGAGCATTATCCCTAGTTTTAAACCCTTTTTGAATCCCTTAAGATGAATTTCCCAAAATTCAAGAAAAATAAGCATCCAAAAACTTTATATTGAAAATATCCAAACAACCCCTTTATTTCTCCCATTAAAATGCAATTTACCAAAAAAATAGTTAAGTTAATTAATTAAAAAAATAAAACCTAATTTTATAATTAAGTTAAGGAATTAACTTAATTACAACAAAACCTAAAAAAAATTAATATTTAATTAAATAATTAAGTTAATTATCACAAAAAAAAACCTAAATTTAAAACCCCAATTAAGTTAAGGAATTAACTTAATTATCACAAAAAAAAAACCTAAATTTAAAACCCCAATTAAGTTAAGGAATTAACTTAATTATCACAAAAACCTAAACTTAAAAACCCAATTAAGTTAAGGAATTAACTTAATTATCTAAGAAGTCTAAATTAAAAAATTTGTAACCTAATTAAGTTAAGGAATTAACTTAATTATATGAAGAAAAAAACAAAATTAAAAAATAAATCCTAATTAAAAAAACTAATTTATGGCTTTATTTTAAAAAAAACAGGGAGGGGTGCATTCCCTTTGAAGAAGAAGCAATTGGGCTTCTGGTGGGGTGCTAATAGTGATTAGGGCGCAAGGCCCAATCACCTAAATCCAAAACCTGAGAAAAAAAAAAAGGCCACCATGGGAAGGAGTCAACGGTTGACTCCCTCGGAGGCGTTAGATCTTGATCAGATGGGTCTCTATGCTTTGGAATCCTAGCCCCTGATCATGATTACCCGTCCTGGTAATCCAATCCGACGGTTATGGTGCCTAGTCAACGAAAGAGTATTGAACGCCTGCGCGCATATGATCTCTGGTTGACTCCCCAAGTCAACTGATCTGGAGGATGCAAGAAACGCCACTTGGCACAAATCCACGGCCGCACGGAGGGAGTATTTAATCCTGTTCTCTCTCAGACCCCTCCCATTTCTCACTTCTCTTTCTCTCTCTTCATTCACTCTCTCTCTCTAACCAATTCTCTCTCTAACTTTCTTCCTCCGACCACCCCTCCCACGGCCTCCGGCCACCGCCCCAAAACCCACCAACCACCGTGAATCCCAGAATCCGGTTGAGGATTCAATTGGAACCTTCATACACTAAGAACCCTAACCCAGACTTGCATGAACCCTAACCCTACCTTCAAGCGAAACCCCAGATTACCCTTTAACCCCATGAACCCTAACCCTCTACCCCATGAACCCTAACCCCCAAACTGTACGAACCCTAACCCTAAACTAACCCAGAAAACCCAGAAACACGAATAAAAACCAGATTTAAAACATCCAAACACAAACGAACAACGATTCAAATTCAAATCCCAAAAAAAGCTAAGTGGATTTTTGGGTTACCTCTTTTGCCGTGTCCGATTAAGCTGATTCCTATCCCTCATTTTCTTTTCCTTACATTCTGATCCCTTTTCGTTTTGTTTGCAGGTGGCGATTTATGGAGGTTAAGCTCGAAGGCCTTAAGGTTTCAATGCGACACCTTAAGGATTTCTAGAAAAAAGAAGAGCTTTGGTGTGGGGTTTAGAGGCTGCCGCTGCAGATTTTTTTTTACTTAGGGTCCTTTTTTTTCCATCTGAATTTTCTTTTAGTTTTATAGGTAAAAATTAGGTTTAGACATTCAATTAGATTTAGATTTAGTTAGTAAATTTTTGATGTAATTCTGATTTGATTTGACTCTGTTGTATAATTAGAATTAGGGTTCCGCTTTGAATGTACGTCTTTTGATTTGATTTGTATTTAAATTTAGATTGAAAATTAATAAAAGATTGATTCTGATATGATTTGATTTTTCCTCTGCGCAGAGTTAGGGTTTGGGCTTGGGGAAGTAGGTGACCCACCTTGGGTCAACAATTTTGACCAAAAAATAAAAATAAATAAGTACTAAAAAAACTAATAATTAGCCACCTAGTAAAAAATAAAAAGGACATCAAAACTTACCTTAAAGAAAACCATAAACGAAAAAGCTATAAAAATAAAAGGGTTAATAGTGAATTTCACCCCTGTAATGTTAGCGAATTTTGCTTTTCCCCCCTCCCTGCCTTTTGGCAACGGTTTTTTCAAAAAAACCGTTGGCAAAACCTGCCTTTGACAACGGTGGGGGGTAAAGCGAAACACGCTCATATGGCAGGGGGTTTCATATAATTAACCCAAAATAAAAATAACTATTAATAATAAAACAAAAACCAATATCAATCAGCCCCAATTAATAATTAAAAATAAATAATAATAAAAAATCCTAGTTAATAACTAATAATAGACATATAAAAATAGATCTTAATTTATTAATAAAACAATTTTCCTAATTAAAAGAAATAACTAAGAAGCCAAACACTAATAAAATATATTTTTTTAAAATAATTAACCTTAAAACCTGATTATTATTTAATTAACCCAAACAAAAATCCCAAATAATCCTAATTAACTCTACAATAATAAGAATTTTAGATGAAATTCTAAGGTACAAGCCTAATTAAATCTAAAAGAAAAATTTACTTTAAAACGTTAAACAAAAGCCTAAGTAAAAAATATCTAAAGCTTTTTTTAATTCCTAAATAAACCCTAAAAAAACTAACCGACTCCCAAAAGTCCAAATGACTGGATGACACACCCCTTAGATAACATAAAAAAAATCCTAAAAGATGAAAAAAATACTGGTCAAAATTTAGGGTACTACAAATATTAAGCATGATATGACACCTTCTCTAATTCCTTCAAATATTCAAAATCATATAAAACACATTTAGAAATTAGCACACATAATTACCCAATTAAAAAGATCATATTGAATAATAAAAGCATCTATAATATAAGAAAATTTGATGTTCTGAAAAAGACATCGTTGCCCCCTTTATACTTTTTTGCCACATCCCCAATTTGGGGGTAAATTTGATCCAAAATTTACTTTATGTAACTAATGATGTCACATGATTCTATTCCAACTATATCCCTATCGTATAATGCCTTTGATGGTTAGATTAGAACTAATTGATGATGTCATATAATAATGTTAGAATTTTTTGTTTCCAAAATTTTACTTTATGTGTACTATCATATTTTTTTATTTTCTCTTTCTTTTCTCTCTCACCCACCGTAGTTTCATTTTTCTCCCTTCTTCCTCGTCTTATTCCTTTTTTGTCTCTTTCTTCCTTCTTTCTCTAATTATATTTTCGTCTTTGATTCCATCGTTTTGATGGTGGATTTGCTTTTTGCGCTGTTAGATTTGCTTTTTTGTCTTTTGTTTTTCTTTTTCTACAACTTCTTCATCCATTTACTAACATATTATGTTTATATTTTTCAGATTTTTCTTCTTCTTCGATTTTCTTCTACTGACGCCATCACCATCAACAAAGGTTTCATTTTTAAAATTTTTATTTTATAGCATGTCAATTTCATATTCATTTTTGCTGTTTTTTTTATGAAAGATTTCACCTTTCCACCTTTTCATGTCCGTGTGTTAAAAAAAATACATTTTTACTCATTTTTGTTCTATTTCAAAATGTTTTCTAATGATTTCATGAAGATCTTACAGTATTGTCGAGTTTATGGGTTTTTTGTTTATGATGTTCTTGGGATGAATGAATTTTTGGATTTCGATTGAATATTGAATAAAGATGGTAGAATATTGTTGAGTTTTCAGATTTGTTTTCTTGATTTTCTGGGTTTCAATTGAATTTTTGATTTTTTTCGTTGAAGGTGTTCAAGTTGTGGATCTACACGAAAACGAAAATTAGATTTCAAATTGTAAGTTTTAATGTTTTGTATTTTTTTTTCAGATTATAGATCTATATTAAAAGTTTATTCAATTGTTTGAGGTGTTTTGGTCTTTATTCAGTTTCTGCAGTTCTTGAATGTTGTGATGTTCTTTGCCTTGCAACTTTGTTTATATTTTTTGGCATGTGCCTTTAGCTAATAAAGGTTGTTTTAGCTGTTTAAAAAAAAGACATTTTACCTAAAATATATTTTATGGAAACAATATTGCATTACATGACAGTTAGAAGAAGTTGGCAAATGAGGTTAATTTATTATTAATATTAATTGGGATTAATTCGCACAAGTTAATTTGAGTTATGAGAATTTTTATGTTTTCAACTTATTAATATTAATTCCCTTAAAAAAAACTTATTAATATTAATTGGGGTTAAAACGTGTAGTGTTTCTAAGAAACTAATTGAAGTCAAATAGAATAAAAAAGGTTTATTAATTTTTGTCCATTTGTTATTTTTGTAAAGTTTTTTTTTTCAAATACCTTATAGTATTTAATAACTTTTAATATTTGAGATCAAAACAATTTGTATAGAATCTCTCTTCTACGCAATGTAAAAGATTTTCATTCTTCTTCCCTTTTAAGTTTTTATATATTTGAGAAATATTTTATGTACCTTAAATATTTTGTATATATTATATATTTTTCAATAATTTATGTATCTTATATATTTGTTTCAGTAGTCTAAAAATTCATAACATTATGTTTTAAAGTTGATATGAGAAACACATTCATACTTGTCCTAGCAACTTTAAAAGCACCATTTTTAAAATATTTTTATTAAAGTTTTCAATTAAAGATTTTTAATATTGTTTGATGCAATATAATGGAATAGTAAATATATTATTAATGATTTTAATCAATTATATAAAATAGTTACTTTAGTTTTAATTTATAATTTAATAACATTAAATTAAAAAATTAAACATATATTCCTGTCTCAATTACTACATTTAATCAATAAATAATACATACATGTGATGACAACGTTCAATTTCAATCTCTATGCTTTATCAAAACTACCTTTACACTCTACCTTATATAATATGATTATTTAACAACCTATGGCCTGAACCTTTCAATCAAATGCACAGCCTACTTTGAATTATAACTTGGTTTTCATGTAGTATTTTTACTTTATTGTACAGGCTGTCATCGACTTTCTTCAGTGGTCAACTCAACATTTAATACAGTCTGCTGTATGTTTTGCAATTTCATTTCCTACACTCGATTCTTGAACAATTTTATACATTTATGTATACAATGTGGATCAGCTTTATGTGCTACAACAAGCTATCTAGCATGAATTGAGACATTTTTTTATACAAGATGTACCATCTTTAATCGAATGTCTCAATCAGAGGCTTATATTCTTTAACCATGCTACGTTAGTAGGCATTAGGATAATAAATATTTAAAAATCATAAAAAGCAAATCTACATGTATGTGATGAAAAAGATCGATGGATAAAGAAATGGAACTTTTTTAGCTACATGAGCTATATTAATTTTAATATCTTTTAAATTTTCTTATAATCAAGTATGTATTTATTAAATTTTGAAATGAATACTGTTTTAACAAATAAAATATAGTTTAAAATTAGTATCAGTTTAAAATGAATATTGTATTTAATTTAGTTTAAATAATTGTTATTTTTTATTTATGTATTTTAATATAATATAAAATCTTACAAGAATAGAATAAATAAGACTCAACACAAATAAATAAGACTCAATTTAAATTTACTATTATTCTTAAGTTTTTGTTTCAACTTATTTTTATGATAGTCTGCAAACAAGTGCGTGTCTAAAACCATACTCCATCCAAAAACATATCCCGTGCGTAATCATGGGAACAACTTTACTATTGATTCATATTTTTTAATTTATCTAATACAAATTTCAATATTTTTTAATCATATTATTATTGATATTGTTGTTGACCTTTTATCGTCTACATGTATTGCTATTTTAACTTAAATTTATTATTATTTTTAAATTTATTCTTTTTTTCAACTTTCAATTGGTTAATCTGTTAAACAAAGTGGTTTATCGTTTATCCAGTGTAAAAAAACAAGTTCTGCGCCAAAAAAAGTGGTTAATCGGTTAACCAAAGTGGTTAATCGATTAACACCGCAGAACAGTAGAAAAAATTGCAAAATTCAGCATGATCCTCTTTTAAAACTTTCTTCAAACATCTTATGATCATGGGACTGAATTTGCACGAATTTTTAAGTAAATTAATAGTAAAAACCTGCACTCAAGCACAATTGGATCAAGTAACACAAATCCACCAAGGATCTACATGATGAATGATGAAGACGAAGCCTCAACAATGATGAGAGATGAATTATCACTCCAAATCTGAAATTAGCTTCCAATTGCACCAAGATCTTCAAACAAAACTTTGATCTACTGTGATTAATGAAGAAAAACAAGAATGGATGAAGGTTTAACTCAAAGTTAAAAATATAATAAATTTTAGGGTTAATACCTATTTTCCCCCTGCCATATAGGCGGTTTTTGAAAAAACCCTTGCGAAAAAAAAAATTGCAAAAATTTCCCTAACATTTGAAGATTCTCTCAATTTTGACCTTCATCACATCCAGTCATTAAAAATGCTGACGTGGCAGATAATTTTTATTTATTTTTAATTAATTTTCCTATGTGGATGACGAGGTGGTTTTTTTTTTTTTTTTTTTATTTCCACGTAGGCATTTCCTTTTATATGTATTGTTTGGTTTATCTTTGAAATTATGTAAACATTCAAAAAATGATATAGGTGAGAATCAAACCCACCCCATTTCTTTCATGCCTTCAATTTCTTACCACTAGACTAGACTTCTCATGTTGTAATATTGTTTCCATTAATTAATGTTAATACATATTTTTTATGTTTTACCTTTAATTGATTTTAATTGATATTAATATATTATAACTAAATAATATATTTAGTTTTAACTTTTAATTTTTACCTTTAATTTTGTTTTTAATTATTAATTTTTACCTTTAATTTCGTTTTTAATTATATAAATATATAAACTAAATAAACTAAACTATTTAGTTACAATATTATTTAAACTATATAAACTATATATTTAATATACAATCTAAATATATAAACTAATTAATACTGTAACTATTAATTTTTAACTAATTAATACTGTAACTATTTTTAACTAATACTGTAACTATATATAAACTATTTTTAACTAATTAATTTTTAACTAATTAATACTAATTAACTAGTTACAATTTTTAACTAATTAATACTGTAACTATTAATTTTTACCTTTAATTTCATTTTTAATTATATAAATATATAAACTAAATAAACTAAACTATTTAGTTACAATATTATTTAAACTATATAAACTATATATTTAATATACAATCTAAATATACTATTATTTATAAACTATTATTTAATAGGAGCTAAAAGTATCATTTATAAACAAATAATAGTTACGGTATTATTTATAAAAAATATCATCTAAAAAGTTACAGTATTATTTATAAAAAGTATAGTTACAAATAATAGTTACAAATAATAGTTACAGTATTATTTATAAAAAGTATCATTTAAAAAGTATCATTTATAAAGTATCATCAATAAACTATTAGTTAAAGTATTATTTATAAACAAAATATCATTGCAATAATTACTGTAGCTTATAAATAATAGTTTAGATTAAATAGTTTATATAGTTTAATATATTTATATCATTTATATATCATTTATAAATAATAGTTTATATAGTTTAAATAATACTGTAGCTAAATAGTTTAGTTTAATAAAAAATTTGTTATAATATATTAATATATTAAAACTAGTTTAATAAAAAATTAAATATGTATTCACATTCAATATATTAATAAAATTAGTTTAATAAAAAAGTTAAAACTAAATATATTATTTAGTTATAATATATTAATATCAATTAAAATCAATTAAAGGTAAAACATAAACAATATGTATTAACATTAATTAATGGAAACAATATTACAACATGAGATGTCTAGCCTAGTGGTAAGAAATTGAAGGCATGAAAGAAAGGGGGTGGGTTTGATTCTCAGAGAAATTTTTGCAACTTTTTTTTTCGCAGGGGGTTTTTTCAAAAACCGCCTATATGGCAGAGGGAAAATATGTATTAACCCTAAATTTTATTTTTTCCTAATATTGAAATTATATGAAACGGGAAAAATCAAGATATTAATGAAATTATTGAATGATAACGGGAACAACTATAATATTGATTCAGAAATTTTTAATGCCTAATGTCAAAACAATAATAATATTAATATATGGAAAAAATACATTAATAATTCAAATTTTGTTATATACAAAAAAAATACTATTGTTATAAACAAACACAGCTTTAAATTTGATTTAAATTTTTTTATATACAAAAAAAATACTATTGTTTTAAATGGGCAAAACTTTAATTTTGATTCAATTTTTTTATATAAGGTAAAATACTACTCTTATAAACGGGGACAACTATAATTTTGATTCTAATATTTTTATATACGAAAAAAAATTTATTGTTATAAACGGGTAAAAGATTAATTTTGATTAAAAATTTTTCATTTACAAAAAAAATACTATTGTTATAAACGGGCAAAATTTTAATTTTGATTCAAATATTGTTATATAAGAAAAAAATACTATTGTTTTTAACGAGTATAACTTTAATTTTGATTCAAAATTTTTTATATAAGATAAAATACTATTTTTATAAAAGAGGACAACTCTAAAATTTATTCAAATATTTTTATATATGAAAAAAATACTATTGTTATACACGAGCACAACTTTAAGTTTGATGCAAATTTTTTTATATAAAAAAAAATATTATTGATTTAAACGGACACAACTTTAATTTTGATTCAAAATTTTTTATATAAGATAAAATACTACTGTTATAAACGGGGACAACTGTAATTTTGATTCAAATATTTTTATATACGAAAAAAATACTATTATTATAAACGGAAACAACTTGAATTTTTATTAAAATTTTTTTGTGTACGAAAAAATATTGTAGTTTTAAACGGACACAACTTTAATTTTGATTCAAATTTTTTTATATAAAAGAAAATATTAATATTATAAACGGGGACAATTATAATTTTGGTTCAAATATTTTTATATACGAAAAAAATATTATTATTATAAATGGGAACAACTTTAATATTGTTCAAAAATTTTTTTATACGAAAAAAATACTTTTGTTATAAACGGCCACAACTTTACTTTTTGTTTAAAATTTTTTTTATATAAGATAAAATACTACTGTTATAAATGGGGACAATTTTAATTTTGATTCAAATATTTTTATATACGAAAAAATTACAATTGTTATAAACGGGCATAATTTTAATTTTGATTCAAGTTTTTTATATACGAAAAAAATACTACATGTTATAAACGACCATAATTATTTACCAATACAAAATTTTAATTTCAATCATACCTATTTTTATAATTTTACTATTTTTCTTTTCAATTTGATTAACAATTACGCGTCCATAATATAAAATTCTCGAACAGACAGTCCTGTGCGAACGCACGGGTAGTTACTAGTTCAAAGTGTAACTATAAACCTCATTTTTGTAACACTAAACACACGAGTCCACCATAAATTCACTTGATGTATTATACATTCATTTGCATTAAAATGATTAATATAAACAATAATCATCCTTAGATAGAAAATGGGAAAAATTGTTATAAGATGAAAATGACATAATTTAGAAAATAAATTAAAAATATGAAAATAAAATTAAAAAGCATGGCAGCAAAAAAATACACACCTTAAATTTATTGAATCTTTCCAACATAGACAATATAATCCCTCCTTAGAACATGACCAAAAAAACCATGACGATCAAAACAAAATTGTTGCTTCTCAATCTTAATGTGAAAAATATGATACATAAAAACAAACTTATGCAAACAGAAAGAGGGCTCCTTAGGGAAATTAGGTAATTCCAAGTAAAAAAACAGCCACTCTTTTAAACTCTGTAGTTACTCTAGCACTACAGTTAATTTGATCCAAAAATTGAATTTTAAGTATGAATAATTTCATCAATTCAACTCAATTAAGTTCAACCGAGAAACATTGAACAACGTCACCGCCCATCACATAGCATGCTTTGAAATCTTCCATATGTCTTTTGGAACACCACAATTATCCAGGAACGAATGATAGAAGGGAACGTTAGATAGACTATTGACACTAACTCTAGCTATTGACACCAGCAACATCAAGTAATAAATAAACAAATAAGTATATAATCATCTGTAAATAAAAGCATAGATGATTACAAAGCCTGTTAAATTGATGAGATCCAGTGTCTTCCTCGTGCACTACTCCTTTAGGTTCAGCCACAACTGAGGTTGAGGAATCTCCAGATATTTGCTGAGCACGTAAAAATATCCTTTGTGTGCTGAGAATTCTTTCAGGTTCAGGATAACCACTGTAAACGCGCATACAATAGCATAAGCCTGTCAAGACACCAAATCACAGCAAACGTTAAAATCTCAACACAGCACATTAACATAATAACAACTTTTATACTAACTTCATTAGTCTCATCAAACAAAGGTTTAGCTCATAGTGAGCTGAGTACAAACTACTGAAGTGAAACTACTAGGAAACATTATCTTACAAAGTGAAGTAAAGAAATGCAACCTAATAGTAACTTGAAAATCTCTTGCGTTGAGTAAACAGCAACAATTCTCTTCAGTCACGACAGCTTTCAGCAGAGTGCACATGACTGGATGGGAATATAATACCCTCTACTAATGCTCCAACTCTTGAAAATAAAAATAAACTTAAAACTGAAATAACTGTTTTGTTGTGTGTAAAATCTCCAGCTCTCCCTTTCTCAATGCGCAAACCCTCTTTATATAGTGGTGAGTGGAAGTGGTAGTTTCTACTTTCTTGGATCATGGGTTTCTTGATAAAAATAAGGTTAGGCCCAAATCGAATCCTCATGTGGACCAGCTGTCCCTCAATCCTTCCATTTCAAGTAATCTGGTACAGATGTTGGTGGGAGACAAAGCTACTTTTTGCAGGCGGCTGTAGCAGAGTGGTGGAGCAGCGCAGACGGCTGGTGGTGTTGGTGTTGGGCGCTCTTTTGCAGTGTGGTCCCCACCGTACTACCTTTTGTCTTCTAGCTTTCTTGATCTTATCCATTCCTTTTGCTCCAATGCTCTTCAAAACACTGCCACGTGAGCCCTAGTTACTCTTGGCTTCCAACACCAATCTTCAATCTCTTGATGAAATAGTTGATTAAACTATCAACTGCTTTCTTTCTAAAAGCTCTCCAATCTGCTCTAGAAGAAATTATAATTTATTGCAAATATTTTACCTATTAGGGAAATTAACCAATTAACTCAATTAGCAGGTAAAATATAATAAATTCACACATTTCACAAAATTCACATAAATGAAATAAATAAATACAATTAAACAAATCAGGGCGTTACAACTCTCCCCCACTTAGACATTTTCGTCCTCGAAAATATACTGATACGAACAACTCCGGATACGACTCTCGTATCCGACTAACCAACGAACATGCCAACACTAGGCACACCACGAATAACACAAACAGACAAACCACCTTGCTAACAGCAGCTACAACAACGACACGACAACGCCGACAACTACAACGACAAGATGCAAAGCCCATACAATGCACTTGACGACTAACTCACAACTCAAAGAAAACCATGTTACCAACACCCAAGTAACACTCCCTTAATTCCCCACAAGGAATTAGCTACCCGCACTCGAACCATCACCATGGAAACGAGGCAACAACAAAGACAAGAACCTAAAGTCCCATGACACAACATCGTTTCAACAACCTCTACATAACCACAATACCAACATCCTTGTCACACCACATTATTACAACAATGCTACGATTCACCAATCGAACATACAACCAAAACATCCATCTACATAGTAGCCCATGAATAATATTTAAACCTTTTACCTAACACTTCCATTCCGAAACGTCCAATGGTCTCATCATTCCTACATGTTTCCAATGTTCAACCTATGAACTCTTACAAGTCACACACGCATATACGAATTATGCCACATCACGCTTCCGTTGCGCACTCTGATTACTCGTAACCATCAAAACTATCAATCCCACGTCCAAAGTCTAACTCTCTCTCATATTCACCAAAACTCACTGTTCACTTTTAATATACCCAACCTCACATTATCAGATGTCAATTCACACACATACTCAAATCTCTAAATTCTTCCAAAAGTTCCCACTCTTTAACCATCAAAGCAGACATATGCAAAAACTTTCGACTTAACTCATCAGGCACGACATTAACTTTACCAATAGGATAATTCAAGCCAAGGTCATAACTAATCAGGAATTCCAACCATCTTCGTTGTCTCATACTTTATTCCTTCTGACCAAACAAGTACTCTAAACCCTTGTGATTACCAAACACCTTGAACCTAAAACCCTCGAAATAATACCTCCAGATTCTCAACACGAAAACAACCAACTCCAAAATGAGTAGGATAATCCATTTCATGAATCCTCAATTGTCGTAAAGCATAAGAAATGACTTTACCCTCTCGCATTAACACACTAACTAAACTCATCAAGGACGCATCCCAATATTTCATAAACAGTTTATTAGGATCAAGCAGAATCAAAATTGGAGCCGTAGTCAATCTCTACTTCAGCTCACCAAAACTTACTCACAACGAACATCCAAAATAAACGACTCACTCTTTGCAAGTCAACTAAGATAACAGAAGTACTAACTTAGCAAAGTCTTCCATAACCTGCAGTAACAACCAACTAAGCCCAAAAGTTTCTAATCTCCTTAACCGACTTCGGAGTCACTCATTGTAGAACTGCATCTACTCTGGATATATCCACAACAATACCATCATCGGAAACAACATAACCAAGAAAACTAACCTCTTTCAATCAAAATTCTCACTTCGATAATTTAGCAGAAAGCTCCCTCTCTTTCAACCCTTGTAACTCAATCCTCAAATACTCTACATACTCATCCTTTGATTTAAAATAAATCAGAATATCATCCAATAAACATCACTATGAACTTATCCAAACAAGTATGGAAGATACGATTCATATACTCCACAACTATAACATATACAACCTTCAAAATTCATTCTGAGCTCGAAACAATTTATCCAAAATAGCTTAACAATCTCTGGTTACCACATTCCATATCAATTTTTCTTACGGGGTTCCAACTCACTCAAGGTTTCTGTTGACACGAGATCTCAACCCATAACAAAAGTAATACCATCAAGGAACTTCAAATTGTTCGCGATTCATCACAATCCAAAACTTAAGCTATCCAGAACACAACTGCAAGTTTCCATACTACTCACTGATTAACACGCAACCTCATGCTATCATCCTTTTCCTTACCAACCATGCTGGACCTCTTTAATTTGACACACTAATGTTCCATCCAAAAACACATCTGAAAACTATGCACAACTGACGGCCCATCACTGTGGCTTCCTGCCAATTTCCAAAACACTATCATCATAAACACGACAAACATCTGAGTTTCACTTCTTAAAAGTTCTCCTACTTACTTAGCATATCCAAACCTCAAATCCTTACCTTCGTCAAATTTGAGTTCACACTCGACTCTCTGAGAACAACCATTAACAATACCCAATCGTTCTCTCTCAAAGACTTCCCAACTGGACCAACATACAAAATCCTCTAATCCGCCTCATCTTCCGATATAAGAATCTTCATCGACTCATCAAAATAATTCGTTATCATTTTCTTAATTCCAACAATTCATTGCACACACTATCAAAGCCGGAAAGACACGTCTATTCCATCCAACATAATTTCGTCTACTATCAACAAGAGATTAAGGGTGATCAGTTCCTTAATTTGTCAATAGACAGCCGACAATCATGATGGGGCATAAACCGTCTTTACCAAACTATAATAGCATTTCTTGCATCTTGTGCACAAAACTACCTAAGGCACAAATTCTTAGTTGACATAAACCTTACCTCCGCATTCCCTCCGGAACCGGGAACAACACCGTCCAAACAACACTTACAATCTTGCAACCAACGCTCCACAACTGAAGCAACTTGGAGAAGCACCAGCTTCTCCCCCACTTATCTCATTCTCAATCCTGAAGACAAAGGATTAGAAAACCCGAAAGCACTGACAGTGTTTCACACACATATCACGTACTAAGGAACAAACAACATCGACAGTATTCAACTGTCACACCAACTGACTCAACAACTTGGCCGGACGGACCGACCTACTCTGATACCACTAATGTAACACCCCAATTCTCATCGCGGATAAATAATACATAAATAAATCAGAGTGAATAAAAATAAATTCTTTTCGACAGAAATAAGGATGCCACATTTGAAGAAAGAAAATGCAATCCCTACTCATAAATTTGATACATAACACAAAATGGAATAAACATAAAAGGGAAACTTTTTCCAACAAAAGGAAAGTTCAATTATGGAATAAAGTGGAAAGATCCATAACTGACTTGTTTTACAAAATAACTTGTTTTATAACATCAAATTATTCATACAAAGGTAATACAAAATAGATCCAACAAATGTATACATATATAGCAAAAGCGTTCCCCGACTCTCGTGTTACGTATCAGAGCAGACAGACTGACAAAATGATGGAGAACTAATCTTCACAAAAGCCTCCAAGATACTAATCTGTAATTGCCTCATAGAGCAACAAACCACAACAGAAGGGTGAGAAATAACAACTAAATCAAGATTGCATAATAATATGCAACACATATAAATTCACATGCATAATTATTCTCACCACAAGCATCACATAATAATACATATAGCATGTCACCGATACATAACATATTTCTAATAATCCAACAACATAACATATATCAATTATACCAACATAATCACATATTCACTCACAAGGCATACCAAGGTTATGACATATGGAAACACACCACCACCTCACATATATTCATATATAGTATATGTCCATTCATAAAACATATCATACATAATCCATACATTTATCACAATTGCATATCAAATCACCAATGCTATCACAAGCTCAATACATAATCAATCAATTCACAATTCCCCACACATAATGCATCCATTCACAAATTCCCAAATATAATCAATCCATTCATGATTTATGCAAATGTACAGAGACCGACACAACAACTATATGCAATGCAATGCGGTACCATCCATCCATCATTCTCATCATTAATTCACTCAGGTATTATTGGAATCATCGCTTGTTACTTAGTGTAACTCCCCGTCGGGAAAACGATGTTCCCCGTCGCTTTAGTTCCTCTTTGTATAAGGCACACGACGTTTATGGATTGCTTTAGGTCCTCTTTGTATAAGGCACACGATCCGATCGTTTTAGGTCCTCTTTGTAAAAGGCACACGATCGTCTATAATGTCGCTTTAGGTCCTCTTTGTATAAGGCACACGATCATTATACCAGATTCCCTCTGGAATTGTTTCGTCGCTCACACCCCACAAGGGCACACGACATCACAAGATGCATATCATGATGCATGGCATACAATGACTCATGACAATCAAATGCATACACATATAAAACCTTGTCAACCATTTCAACATCCATAATCATGCATATACAATCAAACACAACACAATGCATTTACTTGCCCTAAGGCCACAAACCACCATCACAACATTTTATCACACGCATTCGCATCATATAACAGCACACAAGCCATACGTTATATATCCAAAAACATATTGCATGATAACACATCAATCGCACACAATTACGACGATAAAAGTCGACAAAACGACAAGTTTCCGAATTCCCGACATAATTAAATCGGCCACTAATCCCAAAAACCATTTTTATAAGAAAGAACAGCTCAATAACTTTCCAACGGTACAAAGAACGTCCCGATCCGAATTACGGATCAAAAGTTACGGATTTTAGAAAATAGTTTTAATTTTGATGTTCCAGGTCGCGCTAAATTGAATTCTGGAAAATGAAATTCAAGAAGGGATTCTAACAAAAAGGATCTTCAACAACAAAAAAAAAAGTATATTTTCCATATATTCTCTCTGGGTTCCGTTGCTACTACACGCTTTACACAATTAATCGTAAAAATTAGATTATAGATATATTTAGAATATATCCATAATCTAATTTTTTTGAATGAGTCGTTCCTAATGGAATAGGTAACAAAGCTACTTTGCCGCCCACTGCGACTAAATCACCACCGCCCCAAGTCAAACTGGTGCTTGTTGTTGCACCAGAGGCTACTTATTTACGTGGCAGCTATTAACATTTTAATCATATTTGCTGTAATGTTCATGAAATCATCGCACCTACGGTCCATCCAATTGGGAGAGAATCAATAGATTCCTTTTCGGGAGCGATTCATCCTTCCCGAACGCAGCATACAATGCGCTGAGCGCGCTCCTCACCGCCTGGTGAGGTTGCAAATTTTCAATATCGCGCTAAGCGCGCAGACCCACGCTGAGCGCGCACTGCGAAATTCAGAAAAATAAACCCTTCGCAAATCCAACCCCAAAATTCCCATTTCTCATCCCAAATCAATTCCAATAGCAAAACAAGTATCAGCAAGTATTCATAAACACAGTGTGATCATAGAACGCGATTTATACCGATTTTCGACCGTGAAAACATCGATTTCTATTCGTTTATCTCATTTCGACCTAGAATTGGATAAACTAGGAAAGGCAAGAGAACATTCAAACACACACATACATATTCATACACAAGCAAGATATAATTGAAACTTCTCACCCTTACCCGATTAATCGCGCTTGAAACGGAGCTATGTCGATTTCCACCTCTTTTCCTCTTCTTCATTTCTTTCCTCTCCTTTTCCTTCTTTTCTCTTTCTCTTCTTTTCTCTCTTTATATAAATATCTAATTTTTCTAAAATATCTAACCCCTCAAATGACCATTTTACCCCCTCAGTTCAAATATCTCGCAGAAGCTCTCAACACGCGATAAAACATAAACAGCGATGAAATATATTTCGGGAAATAAAAGTTGAAAAGAAATTATAATTTATTGCAAATATTTTACCTATCAGGGAAATTAACCAATTAACTCAATTAGCAGGTAAAATACAATAAATTCACACATTTCACAAAATTCACATAAATGAAATAAATAAATACAATTAAACAAATCGGGGCGTTACACCAATCCATAACAGCTGCCCTGTCAAATCAAAGTGAGTTGATTACAAAGATAATTAGTCTTTTGATCCAAAAACTTGAAGATATAGAAAGAAAGAAAACGACACCAATTATAAGAACAAAAAAGGCACCAATTATGCATTGTTATAGATTATTTGCCTCCAAGAATAGAAATGTAAAGTGTTATGTGGTGGGATACATCTTCAAATGTCATTGAATTTAATTAAATCTAATACAAAATCTAAACTACAAAGCAGTTAAGATTAAGAGAAACTTTCAAGGAGATGAAAACAAGACCAAATTTATATTCTTCCCATAGAATCATACTACATGACCACAATCTACGTTGAGACTCTAGAGTTTTTGAAGTTTTAGCAAAAATAATGCGACTGCGACCTTTATTAATAATTCATCTGGAAAACATTTATTAGAGCATATATTTTGGTATTAGAAGAACCTAAGAATGACAGGGCTGTGAGGAAGCATCCTACGCAAGTTCCCCATGCAGACAACTGTGTAAGAGTCAAAATTTCGGATTCAGAATTTACAAAACATAGCAAAATAAGAAGTAATACAATCTCAAATATATTACCAGTAAAAGTGGTCTTCTTCCAGATTTATCCAGCAAAAATACTCCTAAAGTTGTCATTGGAATTTACAAACACAAATGATGAAATTGTGTGAAGAGACTCAGAGTCAGTAATGAAGTGTGAGTCCATTCTCTTATACAGAATTAGACCAACATAAATGATGAAATTGTGTGAACATAATTAAGAACCTTAACAACAACCATTGCTATAGTTCCGATACTCTCCGAGAACCCTGTCATTGTCATAGATAAGAAATTTTACAGTTGTGTGAATCATGTTGTCGTAAATCTAATATTCTTGCATCTGTATTCTTTCATTTGTCGTATAGTAGTAAAAATAGTATTAGCATAGAAAAGAACCTGCACATACCAGCAGAGGTAAATATAGAATTTGCATAGGAAACAATGCCATTAATCCCTCTAAACTGTTGTAGTATCATCAAGTCGAGTCCTAACTAAACAATGTAGGTAACTGTCATAAGAGTCTGCAAAATAAAAACTAAGATATGATCCATGAATATTGAATAGGACTAATTAAGAAAGCTCACTGTAAGTGACTTCAAATATTGCAATTGAAATAAGCCAATAATGCTAGCCTCTGTTTGTTGCTGAAGGGCTTCGGTATAGTCCTACAAATAAAAGTACAATTCATCAGATGATATACACTAATCCATTTGGCTTCTTCCTTTTGCAACACAAGAGTGCATTCTAAAGAACAAAAAGTAATTACATACTCTGATTTCATTGGCCTCTTTATAAACATCATCATTTTTTCCTCTAAGGCGCTGTAATGAAGAATCACTCTCCTTCAAGTGGCCGGCCTTTGCCTGCAGAAGATCACGAGTACCACTGGATGACATATCTTGACTCAGACAAAAATAATGATGAAAAATCTCTAGCCGCTTGGGTAGGCCATATCCAACACATACAACCCTAAACAATAATATCACAGACAACTCACCAGCCACCTAGGAGAATCCGGGATAAAGGGAAGACTGAGAAGCTGTATAAGACAAGGAACAATTCCTGAGATAGAGACGAAAAGGATGAGAGTTACATCAAACACTTGGTTTTGTTTTGTGAAAAGAACACCTGAAAGAAGAACGTTACCTATTAGAGCCAAAGTCCGCCAATTTACAAATGCTCCTATAAGATAAGTTAATGACATCCCACAGCTAATCATTAACTGTCAAAATAAAATCAAATAGAGATTTGAGATGTTCATACACGTGCTACAATGACATATACAAAAAATACAAGTACACAAAAAAAAAGAGCGAATTGATATTATATCATTACAATATTGCTTCACCTGATGAACTGTAGTGAATCGGCCTCGAAGATTCTTTGGTGTTATTTCTGCTATATAAACTAGTACTTATTATGTAAAGGGAAGTATTTACTTGTATTCTTTCGGAGACTGAATATCGTTTTAATTGCAATCATAACAAATAACATGTTACCACATAAGATAGCAGGCCAATCCCACATCCTACCAACAGTCTTCCAATGTAAAGCCCCCAAGCACCCTTCAAATAAGCACAGGTAAAGATTAGATATCAATAACTGAACTTGAGGAAATCCGTGGAAATAAGTAGAGCACTCATGTAATACCCCGTAAATTTATAAACGCTCTGGTGAATATTATTATGATCAACTGGTTTCCGGAGTACTCTGAGTAATTATTTGATAGAATAATTAGAGTAAACCGACGAACTCAGAGTTGATTAAATTAATAGTATTTAACGTTGAGTTTTTATTATTTGGTGCATTTGAGCTAATTTGGACATTTAGTAGTATTGCTAATTAATGGAAATTATTTTCTTTACTATGTTTTCTTTTTCTCATTTGGAAACACAAACAAAAGTTAGAAAGAAAAACAAAGGAAAAGGAAAGGAAAAGTGAAGGAGAAGGGAAAAAGGAGAGAAATTTTTTCAAAAGCTCAAGATCATCATCAATCATCTGTTCTTCATCTCTTCATCTCAATTTCATCATCCTCATTTTGTTGTCCAGGTGGGTTCTAGTTAGACCCTTTAGAGTAGAGTTTATTTTGAGTTTAGAGTTAGGTTAGAATTGTGAAAATGGGTATTTTTGGTATAAAATCATGAATCTAACTGTTGAAATTCAATGTTTGATTGTATGTTATACTGCTTGTTATGTTATAACATTTTTTGATGCTTTGTGATTGATCAAAAATGGGATTTTGGGGTGATTTTGGATCAACCCGTAACAGGAATTTTCTGCTGGTTTTTCTGCATTTTTCTCTGCCCATACGCGTATGGGGCATGTCAATACGCGTATGGCGCATGTCATTACGTGTACGGAAAGAGCGTTACGCGTATGGCAATTTTAAAAGGAATTTTCAAGGAAAAACGTCTCTGCCCATACGCGTACGGCCTTGGGCAATACGCGTATGGATGGCAGAGGATTTTGGGCAATACGCGTATCGCTTGGGGCAATACGCGTATGGCTGGGCGAGAATTTTGGGCAATACGCGTATGGGATGTGCCAATACGCGTATGGCCAGGAGAATTGCAGAAATTCTGCTGTTGTGATTATTTTCCGATCGTTTGTTTCAAATGCCGTAACTTTTTGTACGTAACTCGGATTTGAACATTTTTGGTATCGTTGGAAAGATAATAAAATGTACTTTCTTATTACGATGGTTTTAAGATTGTCGGCCGATTTAATTAAGTCGGGATTTCTAAAATAGCGTCGTTTTGTCGACTTTTAATTGTTAATGGTGTGTAATTGTTGTTAACAATATATGCATGTTAAAATATGGAATAGGCAGGGTGAGGATTATACCATAAACTGTGTCGGAAGTGTGAATTATCATTTGTGACAACGCTCGTGCATGAAAGGCCGAGGCGTGTGCATTTAAATCATAACCACGGTTTCTTGTGGTGTAGTTTCATGAGACTCGAGCACCTCCTCTGAAACGTTATGCACAACTACTTGGCAGGTTTGAGTCCCGTGTTAAGTACGATTGGAGCCTACGGGTAAAGAGACTTGTGACAGTGTACGGGCCGTGAGAAGTGACGGATCACGGTGTACGGATCGGTGATCCCGAATCCAATTCGTATGCCAAGTAGCTACAAGGATCCATGACTCGGGTCGTCTTCTAGACATAGAAGCAGACGGGAATAGGGGATGCCTTGGTATTGGTTATTGATTTGTGAATCCTTGAGTTTACAGGCTCAAGAGGTACTTCGGTACTAGTGTGAGTTTACAGGCTCACCGTGATGGTTACTTGTGTGTGTGTACTCATGGTCTTTCCCCTTTCCCCTTGGACATGAGTTAGGTTTATTTTAGAACCTTGTAAAGCCGAGAGGACTTTAAGATAGGGAACTCACTGAGATTTGATGTATCTCACCCCACTGTTGTTGTTTACATCACAGGTTCTGCAGGTTCGGCGAAGGGTAAGGACAAGGTTATTTGACTTTCCTTACGGATCGTAGTTTTGTGATGGCGTGGCTTCCGCTATGGCGTTATGTTTTGAGATCATTGTTTTGATCTAGTTCTTAGTTTTTATCATTTTGGAACATCTTGTATATGTAATGCCTTAGACTTTTAGTGTTTCGTTTTAGAGGCATTTATGTGTATAATGTGTTAACTAGGAACTTATTGTATATTTCAGTACCAAATGTACTTATCATGTATAATATATGATTTGATGCATGTATTATATCTGTGGGTATTACAGTTGGTATCAGAGCAGGTCGTATCCTCGACCTAGCCATGAAATAGAATAAGTAATTCTTTCCGTTTCAGATACGTGGTGTCGCCTTTGGTTTTACGTGTTATATTTATGGTATTGAGCCTGATCAACTTAATTCTATTTGTATGACATTCAGGGACATGGCCGACGGACGTAGAAACAACCGTGGAAGACCAAGGACTCCGAGGACTACTCTAGCTGGGACGGTTCCACCGGGTGCTGAAGGGAACGCCCCTTTGTATCAATTCATGCAACAGATGCAGCAGCAGCAAAATCAGTTCATGCAAGGAATGGTACAGCAAATGGCTGATGGTCTGCATCCTCCAGTGGTTGTTCCTGAGGTTACTGGGGGAACCTATAGGGAATTCATTCGTATGAATCCTCCGGAGTTTCAGGGAGGGTTGGATCCGGTGAAGACGCATGAATGGATAGCAGGTATGGAACAGATTTTCTTGATAGTGCATTGTAGTGAGGAAAATAAAGTGGTCTTTGCTTCTCACTTGCTGAAGGGTCCTGCCATGAGGTGGTGGGAGAGCGCTTCAGCCTTAATGACAATCCAAGAGGTACCAAAAGTGTGGGAGCAGTTTAAGGTAATTTTTATGGAGAAATATTTTTCGAGTTCTTTAAGGTCTCAGAAGGAGTTTGAGTTCCAACAGTTGAGACAGGGCAATTTATCAGTGGCTTCCTATGCAGAAAAATTTGAGATCATGGCTGACTATTCTAGGCAGGCCATGTATGCTCCTGATGAGAGGTGGAAGATTAATCAGTTTTTGTTTGGTTTGAGGGTTGAAATTTCACATAGCGTGTCTCAACGGGAATTTGCTACTTATGCTGAAATGTTAAGACAATGTTACGTGGCGGAGAATAGTTTGAAAAAGGTACAAATGGAGGTGGATTTGAACAGGGCAACTCAAGGTGACCGTGGAAGGTCGAATCAACAGTTTAGGCAAAGGCAACAGTCTTCCAAAGGGAAGCAAGTACATGGTTCTAGAACTAGTGTGCCTCCAGTATGTCGTACTTGTGGAAGGAATCATTATGGTAGGTGCAATTCGGATGGGATACGGTGTTATCAGTGTAACAAGATGGGTCATGTATCGAGAGATTGTCCTCAGGGTAGGAATCCTACACAAGGGAAGACTAGTGGTCGAGTGTATACCTTGGATGCAAGGAAAGCAAAGGGTGACAACTCCTTGATTGCGGGTACGTGTTTCGTAAATGGACATCATTGTTTTGTTTTATTTGATTGTGGGGGCAACACATTCTTTTGTGTCCACGCGTTGTGTGAAGCGACTTGGGTTGCGAACTATTCCTTTGTTTCCTACTATGGTGGTTACTACTGCCATGGATGAAATGGTTGAAACACCGCTGATGTGTGAAAATTGTGTGTTGTCGGTGAACGAAAGAGTCTTCCAGATTGATCTTATTTGTTTGTCGCTTAAGAAAGTGGATGTTGTTCTGGGAATGGATTGGCTTTCAGCTAATTCGGTTTTTATCGGTTGTGAGGAGAAGCTAATCATTATTCCATCTGCTGAGGCTACTCCGAAAGATGTATTATCAACGATTTTAGAAGGTACGGTGGGAATGGTAAATCTCTTGTTTGAGAAGGAGAAATCTATTTTATTGGTTCTTACTAAGGAAGGAAATAGTGAACAGCAAGTTCTGAGTATTCCTGTAGTGTGTGAGTTTCCTGAAGTTTTTCCTGAGGATGTTTCTTCTCTTCCTCCGGAGAGAGAAGTTGAGTTCTCTATTGACTTGGTACTGGGAACGGCTCCTATATCCGTTTCTCCTTATCGGATGACACCGCTTGAATTAAGAGAATTAAAGGACCAATTGGAGGATTTGATGTCTAAGCACTTTGTTAGACCTAGTGTTTTACCTTGGGGAGCTCCAGTGTTATTAGTAAAGAAGAAAGATGGGGGAATGCGGTTGTGCATTGATTACCGTAAATTGAATAAAGTCACCATTAAGAATAAGTACCCCTTACCCAGGATAGATGACTTGTTAGATCAATTGAAAGGAGCCTGTGTGTTCTCGAAGATTGATTTACGATGGGGTTATCATCAGATCCGAGTGAAGAGTTCCGGTGTGCCAAAAACTGCATTTAGAACACGTTACGGTCATTACGAATTCCTAGTGATGCCTTTCGGTGTGACTAATGCTCCAGCTGTTTTTATGGATTACATGAACCGTATATTTCAGGCTTACTTGGACCAATTTGTGGTAATCTTTATTGACGACATTCTTATTTATTCTCGTACTCCACAAGAGCACGGAGAACATCTGAGAATTGTCTTATCGGTATTGCAAGAGAAGCAATTGTTTGCTAAGTTGAGCAAGTGTGAGTTTTGGATGTCGGAAGTAAATTTTCTGGGACATGTTATATCTCAAGGTGGTGTGGCAGTGGATCCATCGAAGGTAGAAGCCGTGATTAATTGGGAGAGACCGAGGAATGTTTCAGAGGTTAGAAGTTTCTTGGGATTGGCAGGTTACTATAGAAGGTTCATTAAAGGATTTTCTCAATTGGCCTTACCAATGACGAAACTTACTCGGAAGGATTTTGCTTTTAAGTGGGATTCGGGTTGTGAGCAAAGTTTTATGAAATTGAAGGAAAGTTTGACGAGTGCTCAAGTATTAATTATTCCTGATCCTAACAACTCTTATGAAGTATTCTGTGATGCTTCTAAGAGGGGATTAGGGGGTGTTCTGATGCAAGGTGGTCAAGTAGTAGCTTATGCTTCTCGACAGTTGAAAGTTCATGAGAAGAATTATCCAACTCATGATTTGGAATTAGCTGCAGTGGTGTTTGCACTGAAGGTGTGGCGCCATTATTTATATGGTGTACGCTTTGAGATGTTCAGTGACCACAAGAGTTTGAAGTATCTGTTTGACCAAAAGGAGTTGAATATGCGACAGAGAAGGTGGATGGAGTACCTGAAGGATTATGACTTAGAATTGAAGTATCATCCAGGAAAGGCGAATAAAGTAGCGGATGCTTTAAGTCGGAAAATGGTTCATAGTGCGGAATTGATGATTTTGGAGTATTCGTTGTTGGAAAAGTTTCGAGATCTTAATCTCCAGTTTGTGTGGACTCCGAATGGTGTAATTATGGGAAATTTGAATGTCAATTCTACTTTAAGAGTTGAGATTCAACAAGAACAATTGTTAGAGGAGGAGTTACAAGAATTGTTACTTCAACCGGGTTTTACACGAGCAACTGATGGGATCGTTTTGTTTAATCAACGGATTTGTGTTCCGAAGGATGAGGCATTGAAAAGGAAGATCTTAGACGAAGCTCATAAAGGCACTTTTACGATACACCCTGGTTCTTCGAAGATGTATCAGGATTTAAAGAGGGATTATTGGTGGTCTGGGATGAAAAAGGATATAGTGGAATATGTGTCAGAATGTGCGGTGTGTCAACAGGTGAAGATTGAACACCAAAGACCGGGTGGTCTGTTGCAACCGTTGGATATTCCAGTTTGGAAGTGGGATAGTATTTCTATGGATTTCGCATTGGGTTTACCCCGTACACAAGGTGGGTATGATTCTATTTGGGTAATTGTAGATCGACTAACGAAATCTGCTCATTTCTTAGCCGTGAAGACTACTTATAAGGCAAGCCATCTCGCAAGGTTGTTTATTGCTGAGATTGTGAGATTGCATGGTATTCCTTCTAGTATTGTGTCCGATAGAGATCCGAAGTTTACATCGAGATTTTGGAAGGTGTTCCAACAAGCGATGGGTACGAATTTGTGTTTGAGCACGTCGAATCATCCTCAAACGGATGGTCAGACTGAGCGAACAATACAGACGATGGAGGATATGTTAAGAGCTTGTGTGCTAGAGAGTAGAGGGAATTGGAAAGAACTTTTGCCATTAATTGAGTTTTCCTATAACAATAGTTACCATGCGAGCATAGGTATGGCTCCTTATGAAGCATTGTATGGGAGGAAGTGTAGAACACCTTTGTGTTGGGCTGAAATTGGCGAAGATAGGATTTTGGGACCCGAGATTATTCAAGAGACTACGGAAAAGATTCGAATGATCCGTGAGAAAGTTAAACAAGCACAAGATCGTCAAAAGAGTTATGCGGACAACCGTAGGAGACCTTTGGAATTTGAGGAAGGTGATCACGTATTTCTGAAAGTTACTCCGAGATTGAGATTGAAAGGACCGTTTAAGTCACGTAAACTAAGTCTGAGATACGTGGGACCGTATCAGATTTTAGAAAGGATTGGTGATGTTGCTTACAGATTAGCCTTACCACCCTCTCTATCTGAAATGCATGATGTTTTTTCACGTATCTCAGCTTCGTAAGTTTATTCCTGATCCTCTTCAGCCAATTCTACTTGAATCTGTGGGAATTGAAGCGGATTTGACTTTTGAACCACAACCGAGTTGTATAGTGGGAAGAGAAACTAAAGTGTTAAGAAACAAAGATATTCCACTCGTTAAGGTGCAATGGGATATGACACATCCGGGTGATGCTACTTGGGAACTAGAATCGGAAATGCGAGATTCTTATCCACATCTGTTCAGGTAATATTTTAAATTCGAGGACGAATTTCTATTTAAGGGGGGGAGGATGTAATACCCCGTAAATTTATAAGCGCTCTGGTGAATATTATTATGATCAACTGGGTTCCGGAGTACTCTGAGTAATTATTTGATAGAATAATTAGAGTAAACCGACGAACTCAGAGTTGATTAAATTAATAGTATCTAACGTTGAGTTTTTATTATTTGGTGCATTTGAGCTAATTTGGACATTTAGTAGTATTGCTAATTAATGGAAATTATTTTCTTTACTATGTTTTCTTTTTCTCATTTGGAAACACAAACAAAAGTTAGAAAGAAAAACAAAGGAAAAGGAAAGGAAAAGTGAAGGAGAAGGGAAAAAAGAGAGAAATTTTCTCAAAAGCTCAAGATCATCATCAATCATCTGTTCTTCATCTCTTCATCTCAATTTCATCATCCTCATTTTGTTGTCCAGGTGGGTTCTAGTTAGACCCTTTAGAGTAGAGTTTATTTTGAGTTTAGAGTTAGGTTGGAATTGTGAAAATGGGTATTTTTGGTATAAAATCATGAATCTAACTGTTGAAATTCAATGTTTGATTGTATGTTATACTGCTTGTTATGTTATAACATGTTTTGATGCTTTGTGATTGATCAAAAATGGGATTTTGGGGTGATTTTGGATCAACCCATAATAGGAATTTTCTGCTGGTTTTTCTGCATTTTTCTCTGCCCATACGCGTATGGGGCATGTCAATACGCGTATGGGGCATGTCATTACGCGTACGGCAAGAGCGTTACGCGTATGGCAATTTTAAAAGGAATTTTCAAGGAAAAACGTCTCTGCCCATACGCGTACGGCCTTGGGCAATACGCGTATGGATGGCCGAGGATTTTGGGCAATACGCGTATCGCTTGGGGCAATACGCGTATGGCTGGGCAAGAATTTTGGGCAATACGCGTATGGGATGTGCCAATATGCGTATGGCCAGGAGAATTGCAGAAATTCTGCTGTTGTGATTATTTTCCGATCGTTTGTTTCAAATGCCGTAACTTTTTGTACGTAACTCGGATTTGAACATTTTTGGTATCGTTGGAAAGATAATAAAATGTACTTTCTTATTACGATGGTTTTAAGATTGTCGGCCGATTTAATTAAGTTGGGATTTCTAAAATAGCGTCGTTTTGTCGACTTTTAATTGTTAATGGTGTGTAATTGTTGTTAACAATATATGCATGTTAAAATATGGAATAGGCAGGGTGAGGATTATACCATAAACTGTGTCGGAAGTGTGAATTATCATTTGTGGCAACGCTCGTGCATGAAAGGCCGAGGCGTGTGCATTTAAATCATAACCACGGTTTCTTGCGGTGTAGTTTCATGAGACTCGAGCACCTCCTCTGAAACATTATGCACAACTACTTGGCAGGTTTAAGTCCCGTGTTAAGTATGATTAGAGCCTACGGGTAAAGAGACTTGTGACGGTGTACGGGCTGTGAGAAGTGACGGATCACGGTGTACGGACCGGTGATCCCGAATCCAATTCGTATGCCAAGTAGCTACAAGGATCCATGACTCGGGTCGTCTTCTAGACGTAGAAGTGGACGGGAATAGGGGATGCCTTGGTATTGGTTATTGATTTGTGAATCCTTGAGTTTACAGGCTCAAGAGGTACTTCGGTACTAGTGTGAGTTTACAGGCTCACCGTGATGGTTACTTGTGTGTGTGTACTCATGGTCTTTCCCCTTTCCCCTTGGACATGAGTTAGGTTTATTTTAGAACCTTGTAAAGCCGAGAGGACTTTAAGATAGGGAACTCACTGAGATTTGATGTATCTCACCCCACTGTTGTTGTTTACATCACAGGTTCTGCAGGTTCGGCGAAGGGTAAGGACAAGGTTATTTGACTTTCCTTACGGATCGTAGTTTTGTGATGGCGTGGCTTCCGCTATGGTGTTATGTTTTGAGATCATTGTTTTGATCTAGTTCTTAGTTTTTATCATTTTGGAACATCTTGTATATGTAATGCCTTAGACTTTTAGTGTTTCGTTTTAGAGGCATTTATGTGTATAATGTGTTAACTAGGAACTTATTGTATATTTCAGTACCAAATGTACTTATCATGTATAATATATGATTTGATGCATGTATTATATCTGTGGGTATTACAACTCAACTGATAAAATCTTAGTAGTTCGCATTTTGTAGCTAAACTTTGCCTATCTATTTCTATTTTGTAAATGACATTGATGTCCCCTCAATTACACTCAGAATAAGGGTGTCGGTTAAACAAACCTAAAGGGAGGGGGAATACAATTTCTTCAATAAATAAGGGTCCATATGAATATTTGTTTAAAAAAATAGAAAAGTGTGTATAACACTTCAGCTCAAAACCAACACTACCAAACTCGTTACGACATTTCAACAAACACCTTGGTTGCAAAATCAAAGCATGTATCAATAGAGTAACTAACTTTAAACCCATCAAAACCATATGAAATAATATTAAGAGAAACAAGTGAAGCAGAACAAACAGTGGCACGTGAAAAAGGAAAAGCTGGAAAAATAGAAATATCAAATCATAAGCATAATGAATACAAATAACAGACCTTCAATTATCTCACAAGATCGAAACACGTCGCGAAGATTAAATTCCCATGGGAAACCATCCTTTACAAATTTTTGATTCACCATGGTTTCTTCATGCATCATTTTATTCAAGGGTTAAATATACAAACCCTCCTGCAATGTTAGCGAGTTCTTATTTTAGCCCCTGACAAAGTTTTTTTTTAAAAACCCCCTCATCTTAATTAGATTCCCTCACTTAGGCCCCTGACTGCCACATTGCAGCAAAGATTCCTTTCTATTGCTTGCGTGGCAGTCCACGTGGCATTTTTAATATTATTTTATTATTTATTTTAATTTTATTTTAATTTTTTTAATTTTTATTTTATTTTTATTTTATTTTTATGTATTTTTTTAATTTTTTTTAAATTTTTAATTTTTTTTTAAATTTTTAAAATTTTTTTTTTAAATTTTTCGTTTTTGGACCTAATTTTTATTTTTAATTCTATTTTAAACAAATAGTTATTTTAAAAATTAGTTTCATTATACTAATCCATTTATTTCAATTTATTATCATACTAATCCATTTATTCTCATACTAATTTCAATTCAACAATACTTATGAGTGATTTTTTTATAAACACTAGTGGTGCCCCCTAACCAACCGATGTGGGACATTGAAAACACTTCAAACCTGTTCATACTATTTTTTTTAATTTTATTTTTATTTTATTTATTTTATTTTTATTTTATTTTTTTAATTTTTTTTTAATTTTTTTAATTTTTCGTTTTCGGACCTAATTTTTATTTTTAATTCTATTTTAAACAAATTGTTATTTTAAAAATTAGATTCATTATACTAATCCATTTATTTCAATTTATTATCATACTAATCCATTTATTCTCATACTAATTTCAATTCAACAATACTTATGAGTGATTTCTTTATAAACACTAGTGGTGCCCCCTAACCAACCGATGTGGGACATTGAAAACACTTCAAACCTGTTGAAACTTTACCAGCAAAAACACTTCATATATGTTAATAATTTGAGAGGAGAACACAAACACCACATACTTCTTCCCTTATATTACAACACTCATCAACCATCTTTATAACCTCTCTCCACTTCTTCTTCTTTTTTCGCTACAGTATTGTTTCATTTCTTCTCCATTATTTTCAATACTCATCAACCATCCAAAACTCAATACAAAGCATACTCACAACACAACAATACCACACACCCTAATAAACAAGAATCTCAAGCTCTCATTACTCTCCAAACCTCCATCACCATATTGTAACATCATATCTATACTATAACCATAATACAACCGTCCACATCCTCATGAAAATGGTAACTTGCTACTGCCATGTTCACACCATAAGTTATGTTCATACAATATAAAAAGTTATCAACTTCATTACAATCCACCACCTGCAACAACCACCACCCCCATCTTGTATCTTTCCTTTCTCGAACTCAACCCACACAGTTCCACACGACCACCTCCATCAACTTAGAGTGTATGATATAATATAGTTTTCAACTTACTATATCATTATCCTTTGGTATGAACAATTTTTTGTACAAAGAACATATGAATGTGCATGTAAGGGGAGGATAAGGATGTTGTATCTATCTTGAATCCAAAGAGAAGAGTCCAAAAGGCTAATACTCACAAGTGTCCCACATCGAAAACTATTTACTAAATAAAAGTGTTTATATATGTTACTTGTTAATCATACCAAAGACGAAAAATAAAAAAAAGAATTAGGTCCAAAAACAAAAAATAAAAAAAAAGTAAAAAAATAAAAAATATATATTTGTTGATGGAATTAGGTCCAAAAACGAAAAAGTGTTTATATATTTGTTTGTGGCCTAATTAAACTAATTTTAAAATAACAATTTGTTTAAAATACAATTAAAAATAAAAATTAGGTCCAAAAACGAAAAATAAAAAAAAGAAAAAAAATAAAAAATATATAAATAAAAACGAAACAAAAATTAAAAAAAAAAAGAAAAAAAATTATAAAAATTATAAAAGAAAAAAAAAACGTAAAAAAAAAAAAATTAAAAAAAAAATTTTTTTTTTTTTTTTTATAAATGTCACGTGGACTGCCACGCAAGCAATAAAAAGGAATTTTTGCTGCAATGTGGCAGTCAGGGGCCTAAGTGAGCGAATCTAATTAAGATGAGGGGGTTTTTAAAAAAAAAACTTTGTTAGGGGCTAAAATGAGAACTCGCTAACATTGCAGAGGGGGTTTGTATATTTAACCCTTTATTCAATAAGATTAACATTGAAAGATTTTCGGTTTTTGCAAGATTTAAGTAGAGTTTGGATTTTTCTAGTTAAACTTGTTTTGAAGTCCTTCTTCCAACTTCTTGAGGCCACCATTTAAATACAAAATTAATATTAAACAATCATACCTTTGTAAATCGCTGCAGCAGTAGATAAAGAAGAAAGGGTTAAAGTTAGGGTTTGGAAGAAGAATCAGACAGAAGAAAAGTTGATAGAGGGGTTTTTGATTATTTGAGAGGGAATGAATTTCAAGTTGAGGAGTCGATAAGGTTTTTTTTTATGAATTGGGGGAACAAATTTTCCCTTTTTATTTAGCGCTCAATCAAAAAAAATATTTTTTAAAATAAAAAGTTAAGTAAAAAACATAATAAGGACGGTTTTGTAATAATTGTCGTGACAACTGTCGCATCGCAGTTCCTAACTGTCGCATCGCAGTTCCTAACTGTCGTGACAACCGTCGCAGTCCAAGAATAAGGACGGTTTTATGATAATTGTCACAAAAAAACTGCGACAGTTGACCCTAACTTTCGTGACAACTATCGCAATCCAGGAATAAGGACGGTTTTGTGATAACTGTCGCAACTTAAGTGTCGTAAATCTCCTTTTTTCTTGTAGTGGTACTAGATCACTGGTTAATAATGTTGGTACAAAATTGGTTTGTACCATATCTATAAAGTTTAATGATAATAATGTATTTAAAGAGCAATTAGGTATACTAATATATGTTCAAATGTGCATGACCATATACTAAAATTTATGATATAAACTTAGTAATGGCACTAAAAATGAACATTAAAAAGAAGCTAAAAGATCCAGACTCTGAAGACTCAAACTCTAGAGGAGATCAACTTCTTCTGAAGTTCTCAGACTCTGAAGAAGGTCAACGCAAGGATCAAGAAGACTCTGATAGGTCACTATCATACTCAGAGATCATTTTGTCTTCTTATGATCACGTGCAGATGCAAACAAAAATATGCACAGACAACTGAGGTGTAACATATAATTCCTTTTGAAGAAAAGTAAATTCAAATGTATTTTAAATGGAATTAACCATATCAAGAAACAATCTAACGTCTATGATCAAGCTTCTCTATGAATCACTTGTGTTATCTCTTCTATTCAACGACTCTTTTCTATCTCTCTATATAAGGAGGTGAAGACTTGAAGAAAGAAAATTAATCTTTCACGATCAAAAGAGTTGTTACTCTGTCAAACCAAAAGCATAAGTTTAACTTAGAATTTCTTATCATTTGTATATCTTAGAAATTCATAAGTCTAAGAGTATTTTTTTAGTTGTATTCTATTTTCACCTCCGATTGTATATCAAGTGTAATATTCAAACAATCTTTTATCTGATTAAGTTAGATTGTTAAAAGCCTCTTGCTTGTATGCTTGAGCATCTGAAGTCTCTTCCTTGTGTACTTGAGCATAAAAAATCTCTTGCTTGTATGCTTGAACATCTGAAGTCTCTTTCTTATGTGTTTGAACTATCGTAATCAGTAGTGATTATAGTGAAACTCTTAGAAGTGTAGGGGGGATGAACTACTCTCATTTTTTAGGTGGAACCAGTATAAACTTGTTGTGTGTCTCTGTTTGTTTCACTCTCTACCTCTGAACTTATTTTTATCCGCTGCAAACACTTGAATTTGTAACAGATTCTAGAATTTGAGTTTAGAATCTGATAAGATATTTTTAAAAAATAAAGAAAAATCTAACTTAATTCAACCCCTTTCTTGTGTTTTTCTCACCTTCAGATGGCATCAATGCCTGGTATGTGCTTTAAACACTTAATAGTGGTACATAAAAGATCTTGAGAGAAAAACATGTCTACTGTGTCTGATAACTCTGGTGGTACTGGTGGTAATGGTGGTAACAATGTTGTGAGCTATGATTATAGTGCTCATGAGAAGAATAACTATACTACAAAACCTCCAAACTTTGGTGGAGATTCAACAGAGTTTGAATGGTGGAAAAGTAAGATGTACATTTGCATAATAAGCATTGAAGATGAGTTGTGGGACATTCTTAAAAATGGTATTGATATTTCAGTTGATGGATTAGGAATGGTTGTTGATAGAAAAAACATTACACCTAATTAAAAGAAGATATATAGAAAACATCACAGACTCCATGGAATTTTTGTAAATGCTCTACCTCATTCTCAGTACCTAAAGATAATTAATAAGTCTACTGCAAAGTAAACCCTTGTCCATTAAAGGATTGGATTTATTGGTGAATCATTTGAACTCATTCCTTCCTCATGGGACCATTAGACTTAAAACAAGATTTAGGCTTTAATGCCATTTTTGACCATGTGACTCCAAACAAAAGATGGGGGGGGGGGGGGGGGGGGGGGGATTGTGATATCGAGAAATTGAAAATATTTTAAAAATACTTTACCAAAAATGGTTTGTATTGATTTTAATATAGATAAAGAAACATAGAGGAAGAAGAAGAATGATTTAGAGAGGAAAGAAAAATAAATAATATAAAGTAAGGAGATAAAATTAGAGAGATTGTACTAAAATTTTATACAGACTTGGTCTACCACTTAGCTTACTCTTGTCCCCAGAAGTTTCCTTTTAATCAGTTGATCTCAAGAACCAAATAGATATTTTCACAGGCTAATATCAAAACCCAAACAAAGATATTGCTCAAGAGAAGTGAACCCTTGCACAAGAACAAATGCAACATCGCATCAGTTTGGGATGGCAATTGGACCCAAGTTCATCGGGCACCCGTAAATATTACCCGCAATGGGCAGTGTAAATACCCGCTTTGTTGGGTACGGGCACAAACTTTGGTAATTCCCCACAAATTTAAATGGGTACAGTGCGAATACGGACACTCTAGTACCCAACCCGCAAGTATATATATATTTATAATTTTATTTAATATTATAATTATAATTAATGTATTAAAATCTATTTTTTTTTTATAAATATTAAAACCTAAACCTAAAAGTTTCTTAAAACATATATATTTTTTATGCGGTTTCTTCCCTGCCTATTGCGGTCATATTTCAATATGCTTTTTTTCAATCTGGTTTTGAAACATTTTTTTTAATGCTCAAATTCATTCAATGGGTCATAAGGGTGACCAAAATACAAATGTAAAGTTCTGCATTCCAGCAGCCCAACCATAATTACAAAGCCCTCAAAAGTACAGAGCAAGAGAAGTTTCAAAACAGAAACTTATACTAAAGAGACAGAAAAAATAACATCCTTGATCTAACATTCTTGTTAGTACTTAACATTGGCAGCAACAATACTAATTAAATGACACAATCCTCCCTCAACCAATATAAGTGGATTATCTATAAAGATCCAAGGGCATTTTATGCCACTCATAAAATCCTTCTTATTCTTCATCCTTTTCCATCTCCAAGAATACATCATTATGTCCTGACAAATAGTCTTTGGATTTACCGCTGCATCATTGAACAAGACTTCATTTTTTGTCCTCCATATGCACCAACATGATATTAACCAAATGTATGTAATAGGTGTTCCTTTATCAACCATTTTGACACACCCTAAGAACATGTCTATACAGCTGGTTCCTCCGGGTAGTTTGATTCCCAACCATGTTTCAATTTCCCCCCACATAATTTTGATTTTGTCACAGCCAAGGATAATGTGGTAAAAGTCTTCTATATTCTTAAAGCAAAGTACACATGACATTTGATGAGGGTCACTAATTATTGCCTTTTTTGATAAGGTTTTCGCGAGTAGGCAGTCTATTTAACAGAAGTCTCCAATCAAAGATCAAGATTTTTAAAGGAATTCTGATCTTCCACAAGTAACACAGGTAACAATACATTGATTTGAGTATTTTGAGCATGATATATATATATATATATATATATATATATAGAGAGAGAGAGAGAGAGAGTTATAAAACTAAATAAAATTACATAGAGATCAAAGAGAGGAAGAGAAGAGAGAAAGTGATATTATATTATCTTCTTCAAAAGTACATTTTATGTTGCAATATGAACCTTATTTATAGGGCCTAAGGGAGATGGAAAGTCACAAATATTAATGGGGAATATGAATATAAAAAGAAGAATAAGAATGGACATCCACATTTCTTTTTATTCATAACACTCCCCCTTGGATGTCCATTAAGGATATGCCTTGTTAAAACCTTACTATAAAAAACCCAGTGGGAAAAAATCTAGTGAAGGAAAAAGAGTACAATATCCTTTCATTTCTCCCCCTCAGCTGAACAATCGTTTCTTCGATGAAGACCAATCTTTTGTATCAGTTGATTAAAAATTCTACTTGGGATTGAGTTTGTGAAAAGGTCTACAAGATTATCACATGAACAGATTTGTTGGATGCTTATATCACCACTCTTTTGAAGATCATGAGTAAAAAAGAACTTTGCAGAAATGTGTTTTGTCCGGTCTCTTTTAATGTAACCATCTTTCAATTGTGCGATGCATGCAGTATTATCTTCATATATGGTCGTTGTATTTAATGTCTCAGAAGATAAACCACAAGTATTTTGGATGTGCTGAATTAAGGATATCAACCAAACGCGTTCTCGACTTGCCTCATGTAATGCTAAAAGTTCTGCATGATTAGATGATGTTGCTGCTATGGTTTGTTTGACTAATCTCCATGAAATAGTTGTACCCCCACATGTAAATAAATAACTTGTTTATGATCTACCATTATGAGGATCTGACAAGTAACTTGCATCTGCATAACCTGTTAATTCAAATATGGATACTTTGTTATAAAACAAACCCATATCTATTGTACCTCTAAGGTAACGGAGTATATGTTTGACTCCGTTCCAATGTCTTCGTGTAGGTGAAAAACTATATCTTGCTAATAGATTGACAGCAAATGATATATCACGACGTGTATAATTAGCAAGGTACATCAGTGCTCCAATTGCACTGAGATATGGTACTTCAGGACCAAGCAATTCTTCATCCTTTTCTCGAGGTCTGAAAGGATATTTCTCCACATCTAATGATCTAACAACCATTGGAGTAGACAACGGGTGACATTCGTCCATATAGAAGCGTTTTAACACTTTTTCTATATAGCCTTCTTGATGTACAAATATTCCTTTGTCCAAATGTTCAATTTGCAAACCTAGACATAATTTTGTCTTTCCTAAATCCTTCATCTCAAACTCTTTCTTTAAACAATTCATAGCTTTTGGAAGCTCTCCAGGAGTTCCAATAATATTTATGTCATCCACATAAATAACATTATTGCAAATTCCTTTCCTGATCTTTTTATAAAAATACAAGGACGAATGGAGTTATTTGTATATCCCTCTCTAAGCAAATATTCACTGAGACGATTATACCACATTCGTCCAGATTGTTTCAGCCCATAGAGAGACTTATTCAATCTTATGGAGTAGCTTTCTCAAAATTCAGATTTGTGTGTATCTAGTATATTGAACCCTTCAGGGAGTTACATGTAAATTTTACTATCAAGTGAACTATACAGATAAGTTGTTACAACATCCATCATGTACAAATTGAGCCCTTCATGTGCTACAAACCTAATTAAATATCAAAAGTTGAATTGCATCCACTACAGGTGGATATGTTTCATCAAGATAAATTTTAGGTCTTTGTGAAAATTCTTGAGCAACAAATCAAACTTTATTCCATTCTCATTTTGCTTTTTCACAAAAACTCATTTATATTCAATTGATTTCACATCTTGAGGTGTTCGAACTACAAGTCCAAAATCGAGTCACTTGTAAAGTGAGTTTAATTTTTCTTCAATTGAATATGTTCATATTGGCCAATTTTCACTTTGTCTACAATCTTTGATAGACTTTGACTCGTGATCCTCGTTATCATTTATCATCTTTAGCACTATATTATACATAAAGAGATTGTCAATATTGACTTTATTTTGGTTCCATCATATTTCATTCATGACATAATTTATCGAGATCTCTTAATTTTCATAAATTTCAGGTACCTGGTTAGTTCTTCTGGAACTCAAAATTAAATTATGTCAAAGTGCTCTTAGAGTTTTCATATCCTCACTTGGGTCATCTTTAACTTTAGTTTCTTTTTTTTGGTAGAGGACTTTTAACATCGGAACCGACTTTTCTACCACGCTTCAGGCGCAGCTATAACTCATTTGCAATATTATATTGTCCAATATTAGAATCCACCTTGAGTGGAATATTAGCAGCTAATAATTTGTTTCATAAACTTTGCAAATGAATTGTGTTTTGAACTTCGAGGATCAAAATGTTATTATAATATTTTATTTTAAATTGTTAATTTGAACTTCTGGTTCACACTTTCAGCTGCTTATTCTCTCCCCCTAATATTGAAAAAATTAATTTATCAATTGATAATCAGCCTACTGGGCTTCAAATAAGTATTCACTTATTGGATCAAGGTATATCCTCAAGTACGGGATTCATATAAAATACCATTTCTCAAAATTCTTTCAAAACTCATATTATCGTACTAAATTGGAGCAATTGAATATTTACAACACATCCAAAAGTTTACATAGATGAGATATAATAGGTTATTAACCTAAAATAATTTGTAAGTTAAGGGGAGAATCATCTTATATTAACTTGTTGGCTTAATGCGAATAAATATCTTAATATCATACTTTGTGTGTTTCAAATATCTAGTTTAGAATTGATGATCTCACAAGTATCAATTATATAACTAACTTTAGACGTCTAAAGAATGGATCTTTAAGTCCATTTTTTTATGAGCATGTTCTTCAAGATGTTCAATATTAATTTTAGTAATATATGAGATACTTATCAAGGAATTTCTGAAAAATCCAGAAAACAAGATCTTAGTCTAATTAGTTGAGAAAATAATTTCACAAACTTCTATCTGTGAATAGATATATGCACGATCTTTTAGTCGATGCAACAATTAATGTCATAAAAACTCAATTTCTCAAATTTTCCTTTAGGAACACACAAATTTTATTGGCCTTGAAGAAACTTCTGGTTCTTCAAAACTAGTTCTCACATCATAATACATCTGAGATGACCCAACCGATTTTGCCAACAACACACTTAAGTGTGATTTGTAAACATCTGGTTTACCATAATACATATGATTATATTATTCTATTTGTTTCAATCTCTAGTAAATATAAAATAATTTGTATTTTTATTATATTGTTCTAAAATTTAGGACACACTTACTATTAAAATGATTCATACAAATAAAATATAATAATATTTTAATAGAAGAAAATTAAATATAGTGATTAATTTAAAACAAAATTAACAATAAAATATACACAGATGATATAAATCATAAATTGTTACTATTTTACTACTTTTTCTTCATTTGTTTATAAATATATTATTGTTATTATTTTTATTTTGACAAAGGTACTAATATCATCTCACAACACAATCTTACGTAGCATGAGTGTGTGGGGAAAAAACCCTTACCTTGTGTGCTTCTTAACTTTTGATATTCGACAACATATTGGACAATCAAGCGCTTAGTGCTCCCTTTTCCTTAAGAAGTTTCGGAACATAGAAATGTTCAAGAGAGAGTGATAATTTTATTTGTGTATTTTTTTTTCTTTTCACATGTGAGATATGGGATGAGATTGTGAGTATTTATAAGAGTGGAAATTGAAAAAAAAAGAGGAATATGAGCGTCTCCTAATAAAAAAAGGCACTAGAGAAAATAAATTAATTAGCTAAGAGTTTTATGATAGTGGAATGTGGATTGTATTATTTTATTAAATTAATTCAATATCATTCATTTCAACTATCCAATTTCTAGCATTCATAATGCACTCAATTAAGAATTTATTATTCCACTCACAAATGCTTAACGTTATTTCTCATGCTATGCATTCTTTTGTCTTTCCCACTCATAATTATCCACTCATCATTCATATAATAATAACATATGCACTCTTAAGTCATTCAAACATAAAGTAGGAAATAATAAGACACATGTTCTTGTTTTTCTTTAGACTATTGAATATATTGATTCAAATTTAATTTATAAAATGCTACTAACAATAACACATATGTTTTAAATTTTAGATTATTTATTTTTTTCCTTAAACTAATAAATTATTTATTCATTTTTGTTTTGGCTATATCAAAATAATTTGATTATAGTATAAATAAGAGGTAATTAAGAAAATAAATAAAGTTCTTTGTAACTGTAAGAATATAAAACGTTCTATATCTATTAAGTGAAGAATTAGAGAGACGGACTACTTGAATGTAATTATTTCCGTTATCAATAGAAAATAAATTATTATCAACTTATAATAAAATAAATCACCTATTGAATAATATAAGATATAATTATCGAATGATCTCAAAGTACACAAAAATACAACAATTCAACTCTTCTAAACACACTTAGTGTCAACAACTAACAATTTTGTTACCCTTCTTTTTCTTATAATCTAATTCATAAATCTCTCACAACAATTATACAAGAAACTTCTCATAATTAAATATATAAAAAAAAATCACTTCTTTAAAATTAAAGTTTCTAAATTTTCATTAAAAAATAAATATGTTCAATAATAACCAAAATATATTTAAATCAGATAACATACTAAAAACTATGTATATAATATATATTTTTCAATCTTAATAAATTTACATTTATTAATATTATCCATGCAATCCTTTTGTGATTGTCAATTTTTCTAAGATCCATGAAAATTGTCATTGATACTTTTCTGATCAATGGAGACAGAATAATCATTTTCTTATCAATCATCAAGGGATAACCATTATTTGATGAATGGAGAAAAGTAATTCATTCTTTGAACAATCCTCTAGGGATCCTTTCTAAATATATAATTTTTCGAGAGTTAGATCATAGATCTTCAAACAATGATAAAGATAAACAGTTTTCGTGCAATCCTCCGGGGATGCATTATAAGTTCTTCAAGAACTATATACATTATTATTTTTCAATCATTCATGGATCTTGATTACTTCTGCAGAAACTATATAATAAATTATTATTTTGCTATCCTTCAGGGATGCTTGGTAAGTTCTTCAGGAATTACATAAATGATTTGTTACAAATAATGATCTAAAAATTATAATCATCCTTCTGAGATGCGTTAAAATTATTTGTGTCATTCTTTTGGAATAACAATCTTTTGGCAACTTTTATATCAGATACTCAATTTTTTTTTTATTTTTTTTTTATTTTCATGATTCTAAACAAATGATGGTTTAAGATTAATTTGAGATGGAAGCAAAAGAATCATACCTGAGAGCTTCGTGCTGATAACGTGTTATAAAACTAAATAAAATTACATAGAGATCAAAGAGAGGAAGAGAAGAGAGAAAGTGATATTATATTATCTTCTTCAAAAGTACATTTTATGTTGCAATATGAACCTTATTTATAGGGCCTAAGGGAGATGGAAAGTCACAAATATTAATGGGGAATATGAATATAAAAAGAAGAATAAGAATGGACATCCACATTTATTTTTATTCATAACATATATATATATATATATATATATATATATATATATATATATATATAATAACCAACAATATGTAATACAAAACATGTCCAAGGTGATATATAACACAAATATATATATATATATATATATATATATATATATATATATATATATATATATATATATATATATTTGTGTTATATATCACCTTGGACATGTTTTGTATTACATATTGTTGGTTATATAACTGTTTTTCATCTGTTTGTATTACATACATGCTTTGCGAAAATCAAAACAAAGATTTACATGTTTTTCCACTTTTCTTCATTTTCATGTACTTTGTCATATAGTCTAAGACCACTTTTCTTCAACAATATCATATGTATCACTCATACTATGTGTTAGCCTAAATCGATCACATTAATGTAACGTCTATGATATTCAGCATTATTAAATATTGAAACTCTACATAAACAACGACTGATACAAGAAAACCATACATGTAGAAAATGTACATTTTCATCTTTCTTTATATATATGGGAAATGCTAACACAAAAAAAAAATTGGTGGACCCCACACAAAAATACACTACGTCTATTTTTTTTCTATTTTTTTCCTTTATCTTTCTAATGTGGGTCTCACACAAAAATACATTAAAGTGTATGTTGCTAATGCACACCTATATAGGTGTGTATTAGCATGATCCTATATATATATATATATATATATATATTGGGTCAAATAATATATTTATCTAAATCCCATATCGGGTAGTACAAAACAATTAGAATTTGAGGATTAATATAAATAGAGATAGTTAGTTTTAGTTTTCAACACAATAACAAAATGTAGTGGTTTGAGTGTTTTGCGGATTTGAGTAGTTGTGTGTTTAGAGAGGGTTTTCTATTTTTTTTTTGTTCAAAAATAGTTTGTTGAGAGGGTTTTCTATTTTTCCGTTCAAAACAATAACAAAATGTAGTGGTTTGAGTGTTTTGCGGATTTGAGTAGTTGTGTGTTTAGAGAGGGTTTCCTATTTTTTTTTGTTCAAAAATAGTTTGTTGAGAGGGTTTTCTATTTTTCCGTTCAAAAATAGTTTGTTGAGAGGATTTGCATTTTTTTCGTCCAAAAATTACAATTGAGAGAGGGTTTGCAATTTTTCCGTCAAAAAATTGTAATTGAGAGAGGGCTTGCAATTTTTCCGTTCAAAAATTATAATTTGGAGGGATGGAAATTGTATGAAAGGGTTTGTAATTTTGCCCTTGTAAAAATTACAAGTTAAAGTATGACTTTTTGAGTTTTTGTTGGAATTATTTGCTTGCTTTTTTTGTGTGGGTATGCTTCCGCGGGCATAGAAATTTGTTTTTTTGTTATTGTCCCAACAACTGGTATCGGGGTTAAGGTTCCGATCAAGGGAGTAAGGAATAGTAACAATTATTCTTATCAAGGGAGGAAGAAGATAAAAAGATTGAAGAATAATAATTTTACAAATATGCCTAATCATTATAATTCTAATGATCGCTTTGAAGATGAAGTTGAAGACAAAGTGAAGATATGTGAGACTTTGGATGAAGGAAGGATTTGTTGGGTCAAATAGTATATTATATATCGGGTAGTACAAAAAAAAAAATAGAATTTGAGTATTAATATAAATAGAGATAATTAGTTTTAGTTTTCAACACGATAACAAAATGTAGTGGTTTGAGTGTTATGAGGATTTGAGTAGTTGTGTGTTTAGAGAGAGTTTCCTATTTTTTTTGTTCAAAAATAGTTTGTTGAGAGAGTTTTCTATTTTTCCGTTCAAAAATAGTTTGTTGAGAGGGTTTGCATTTTTTCCGTCCAAAAATTACAATTGAGAGAGGGTTTGTAATTTTTCCGTCCAAAAATTGTAATTGAGAGAGGGTTTGCAATTTTTCTGTTCAAAAATTATAATTCGGAGGGTTTGTAATTGTATGAGAGGATTTGTAATTTTGCCCTTGTAGAAATTACAAGTTAAAATATGATTTTTTGAGTTTTTGTTGGAATTATTTGCTTGCTTTTTTTTTTGTGGGTATGCTTCCGCGTGCATAGAAATTTGTTTTTTAGTTATTGTCCCAACAACTGGTATCGGGGTTAAGGTTCCGATCAAGGGAGTAAGGAATAGTAACAATTATTCTGATCAAGGGAGGAAGAAGATAAAAAGACTGAAGAATTATAATTTTACAAATATGTCTAATCATTATAATTATAATGATCGCTTTGAAGATGAAGTTGAAGACAAAGCGAAGATATGTGAGACTTTGGATGAAGGAAGGATTTGTTGGGTCAAATAGTATATTCATCCAAATCCCACATTGGATAGTAGAAAAAAAATTAGAATTTGAATATTAATATAAATAGAGATAGTTAGTTTTAGTTTTTAACAGAATAACAAAACGTAGTCGTTTGAGTGTTTTGGGAATTTGGGTAGTTGTGTGTTTAGAGAGGGATTCCTATTTTTTCAAAAATAGTTTGCTGAGAGAGTTTTCTATTTTTCCGTTCAAAAATAGTTTGTTGAGAGAGTTTGCAATTTTTCCGTCCAAAAATTGCTAATTGAGAGAGGGCTTGCAATTTTTTCGTCCAAAAATTGTAATTGAGGGTTTACAATTTTTCTGTTCAAAAATTATAATTTGGAGTGTTTGCTATTTCCTCCTTAAAATTTGCAACTGTATGAGAGGGTTTGTAATTTTGTCCTTGTAAAAATTACAAGTTGAAGTATGATTTTATAAATTTTTGTTGAAATTATTTCTTGTTTTTCTTTTTTTGGGTATGCTTCCGTGTGCGTAGAAATTTGTTTTTTTTTTGTGTTATTTTTCCATATATATATATATATATATATATATATATATATATATAACTTGTTACTTTCTTCTAAACAAAAACAATTTAAATTGCAAATAAGTGATTCTAAAAATAATATCAATTATTAATAATTTTTTATTTTTAGATGGAAAATTCTTTCGGTATCATCCAGTTAAGAATCAATCTTGGTGAGAGAACATACGAAGGTAGATGGGGCATCCAGTTATCCAAGTGTTGCACCCCAAAATTTGCTCTCCTTACTTTATTACTAACTGGCTTATGTTGCATTGCATTTTGCATTATCATGTGTGCATATCATTGGTTCTTAGCATGGGGTCAAGGTGCCTGAGGCAGTGCTTCAGAGGGTCAAGCAAGAGTCCTGGTATTGTCCAAGAGAGCTCAGGTGGATCATCCTTTCCTAACCAGTGCATAGATTAGGGTTTTGAGATTCTTGGGTTTATTGCTTCAATGGGCAAGCTCCTTGGGTTTTTATCATCATCAAATGGCATATCTTATCTGTGTTGGAGAGGATACACATCATATTCAGAGGAATTTGGATTTGGAGACTATGCTATTTCCTCCTAGACTGAGGGTACTAAAACTAGGGTTTGCTATAAAGTCAGTTTATTTCTGATTTTTTGGGCAAGATTTGATTCCATGGTATTCCTTGGGTCCCTAATTACCTAGGGGAGGAAGATTGTCCATCAGCTTGGTTCAGGAGAAGTTCAATTAGCCAATGGATTGAAAATCAGTTGAATTTGGGGAAAAGTCAACAGTGAAAGGAGAAAAGTGAACTGTGAAATTTTGAGGTTCTCTTCAGGGATTTTAAGATCTCATATCCTCATATGGTCTCCAGGGGTCAAGTTTCATACATATTTGTCAGGAATCAGGAGTTGGTGCAAAGTTTCTAAATTTGGAAGGTGACCTATAATGAAAAGTTTCCTTTTTGGGCAAGTTCCTACACTACATTCAACTTGACTTTTCATCAGTAATAAAGCTTCAAATGAATTTTCCTCCAACATGAAAGTTGAAGATCTTTTTCTCCTCTTTCCAACAAGTACTAGTGGGTCTCCATATCATTTGTGAAACTCCAGTTATGATCAAAAGAAGGCAAAGTGGTTTTTAGGGTTTCTCATGATCCCATTTTCACAACTTTGGGCATAATGACCTATAATCAATTCCATTGCTTCATGCCACATTCCAATATTAAAAGACATTCCTTGAGGATTATTTTGGGCCCAAGAATGAAGCAATTCCATGGTTTATTCTTCATTTATTCTCCATTATTAAAAAAAAAGCCAAGTCATAAAAAAACTCATGAATCATTTGTTTTCAAGGCCCAAGTTCCATAGGGGTGTAATTATCAATCCAAATGCTAGTGATCCATCATGGAATTTTTAAGTGAACATGCATGAAGAGAGGTGTATTCCACATAATGCAAAATGCCAAAATAATTCAAAAATCATTAAACAAATAATTACCCAAGCCCAATTCATATTCAGAGGCAAACCCTAGTCTTTATAAACCCATCCATGCACTGGTTAGGGTTAGATTCACGTGCATTTGAAGGAGAACAACAACTTGTACCCTAATTCTTGAATTCAACAAATCTCACAATCTACAAGGTCTTCCTTCAAAGTTCTTCCACAAATCTCTTCCTGGGGATTTCTAGAACACAACCCAACCACCGTTCGCAGCCAAAAGCCAGGATTAGAGGTGTGCCATCTCAGGTGGGTGATTTTTTTCGTGCTCCTAAAACTCCCCTTTTTTATGTCCATATTGAAGTGTGATGAATGGTGAATATCCTGGTATAATTATTTTTAATTATGGACGTGTGAATTGCTTGTAATATGGATTTAAAGTTTTGTGCCCTAATGGTTTTTTATTCGTTTTTTATTATACCCTAACAATTTGGGTTTTTTGATGCCATATTTGGATTCCTGACGAAATTCTAGGTCAGATAGTGTACCCATACGCATTATCTGGACAGTTTGGTGGTTGCAGGTGGTGGCCGGCGGTGGGGCTCCGGCGAGGGACGGTGGTCCGGCGAGGCAAGGGTTTCAAGGAAGAAGATGAACCAGAGCCGTTGATATGGTTGATCGTGTGGCTCTCACGCTGCCACATGTCTTTTTTCTTTTATTTTTTTCTGTTTTTTAATTATTGATCACATGCTTATTACCCCACACTCTTACCATGTGCCTTCTAATCATGTTATTCCATTTTAATTACTTTTTGTTTTAGTTGACCAAATCGTGGGCGTTGATTAGATCAGACGATTATAACGCTGCCAACACATTAAAATCGCATGTGCCGTGCACATGGCCTGTGTATAGTGTTCTTTTTTATTTTTTTCCTGATTTATTATTTAACATGGGCCCAGCATGTTTTGTTACTTGCACCCACCCCTTTCAGCCCATTAGCGTACTGAACGTGAATAAGTTGCTGGACACACCCCCCTTGCATATTTCCTTGTTTTTTATTTCTATTAATTATTATATTTCATTATTAATTATTAAAATTATGTAATTGCATTAAAAAATTACTAAAAAATTTCATACATCATATTTATCATTTTAGTAATTTTTACAAATTTTATTTTTTTATTTTTATTTTATTTTTATCATTTAAATTAATTGTTTAATCTATTTTCTTTTTGAATTATCCATACCATGCATACTTAAATTTCTTTATTTTATTTCTCTGCAATCATAAAATATTTTTTATCCGTTCCTTTTGCATTTGTTCACTAACATCCTAAATTGCATAAAAACATTTTTCTTTAATTTTTAAATTTATTTCATATTGCATTTAGGTCCTTCCCTTTGGCACACTGAGCCCTAATTCCCACCTGAACTCTGCCTAATTATTTGAATGACTAATATCTTGATTTTTTGTAGGGACTTTGGATATGTTGTTTACCTCTGTTTGAGGAACCTTAATGTTTAATTTGGGAATTTTAGGAGTTATTTTTCTAATTATCGGATTTGTTTTCACTTGAGATTTTCTTGCAGGCGCATCTTTGACCTTGTATGATTATCTGTTTGAAAAGGCATTTGTGCCATTTGCTTTGGGGCTGTTTCTTTGTTTCTTTGATTCATGTTTGGATGATAATCACTTTTGTTTGCCATTGTTTGATTTTCATTCACTTCATTTCTCTTACTTATGTCTATTCTGTACTAATCTTTCATGCAGGGACTAAGGTAAGTTCTTTAAGGGTATGGATAAGTATCCATGGTCACCCTTACTTTTTCCTTCCCTCATCTTCTTCCTTTAGGATTTAGGTTGTCTTCAAACCTCACTAACCATAGGTCACCCATGCATGATGACTTTAGGATCTATAGTCCCCCCCCTTAGAGTTACCCTTGTGTCTTCTCTCTTCTCATCTCAAATTTCTCTAAAACACTTAATAATAATAAGGTGTATTGTGCACGAGCCTTAAGTATGGGGAATGAGAAATGAGGGGCTTCCTCTCATCTTTCTAGAGTGCTTAGCGAGCGTCCTGTCTTGGGACGATGCGTTAAGTATTCGCCTCTGTGCCCTAGACTTTGGTGCAATGCAACTTAGGAACTAACTTAAGCCACTTCTGTCCTAAAAAACACAAACCAACCTCAAACCTTTTTGTCCTTCGGGATTTCCAAACTTAAAGGCTATTTTCAAAAAGGGCACGTTACTTTCCGTCTGAGTTGCAAACAGGCATCGACCCTAACTGCCGGACGCGAACTTAACGTCGCTCATAAAAAACACAAAAAGAACTTGGTCCGAACTACATTGACTCTGAATTCCCCATTGCACAAAGGGGGTACGTAGGCCTAGGACGTTGACGTCCTACCGAGTCTGTCTTTGTCTTTCCCTCCCGTCTTAGTACAACCCTAGATGATAGTATAACTTACCCTTAGAATAGACAACAAGCGTGGATCCCATCGAGTACGATGGACGCGTGGGGTGCTAGCACATTCCCCTCGCGTAACCGACTCCCGAACCCAGGTTATGGTTGCGATGACCATTCCTTTCCCCCTTCCTAAGGTTTATGCGGTGTTCCCTTTCCCTCTCTTGGGATAAATTTACACGGCTGGTGACTCTGTTTTTTCGCGCCACTCTCTAAGCGAGTTAATCCTAGCGCTTGCTTGTCTTTGTTTTCCTTGGGTGTTTTGTGTTTTTTTTGCTTTATGTGTTGTATTTTATTTTATTTTTACCACATTTTCCGCATTTCATTTTATTACTGTCATGCTGCGGTGCTGTGCTGGCTGTCTTTGTTTTGCAGGTTGGGTGGGTCTGAGAGATAAGCCCAATACCAAGGCTTGAGAATACCCTAGGACTAGAGTGGAAAGTTGTAGGACCTACGTGCCCGCTTGGTACGTTTGTGTATTCACGAAATTCACAACCAGACGAGGCTATCTTGGGATGCATTCTAACGTGTGTGTCTTGCGTATGTTGGGGGTGTTGATCTAGAGAGCTGTCGACTCTGGTGACCGATCATCGAGGACCTTAGTGGAAACATCCCTCTTTAGTGGTGACAGTGGCAGACCACATCCTGTGGCAAACCCATTCGCACCGAGGGCCCGCTTTGGAACTCGCATAGGATGACCCCTACGTTTTGAAGAGAATCAGTGGAGGCACTCCTCGATTGACTTTAGTACTGTACCCCGAGGGATGAATGTACTATTGTTTCTCGACCTCAGTGCCAAAACTGAGGACCTTCCGCTTTGGAGAATCAGTTGAGGCCTCCTCGATTGATGATGATGCCAAACCGGAAATGGTGAATGTATCATCATTTCTCGACCTGAGAGCCCGGGATACTGAACATCCTAGTACCCACAAGTGAGAAGGGATGGGCGTTTGCAGGTTTGCAGGTAACCGACACTTTCAACCTACCCGGTTTTCTGGATTTCTCATCAATGTTTGATTATTTGGGTTCCTCAGTGGTTATGAATTCTGGTTTTCTGGGTTATGGTTTCTCGTTCAGCTAGTAGCACAGCACATCCAGCAGTGTGCCTTGACCCCATGTTTGCATAAGCATATCATTTTTCTTGCATTCTGACATGTTTGACATTTTTCAGGGCTTGCATCTTACTCTTGATTCCAGTTTTCTGAGGTTACTTCAGCATGGATGTTCAGAGAAAGAAGACCGTTGCCTATTCGTTCCCAGAACCGACTTTGACACTGATTCATAAGCTGATTAATATGGCTGGTTCCAGAGTTCGTACAGAGTTCAGTAGAAGGTATGGAAGACTTTTGAAATTTGTCTATAATATCTCCCAGTATGAGAAGGATGCCATTCACACACTCCTTCAGTTTTACGATCCGTCTCTGCGTTGCTTCACTTTCCCGGACTACATCCTGGCCCCAACGTTGGAGGAGTTCTCATTTATTTTGGGAATTCCTATCAGTCATGATATAGTTTTCTTTTCTGAAGAACACCCCGGGGTGAAAGATATGGCTGTTGCTCTTCATATTGATGAATCCGTTCTTAACAGTAATATTGCAGAAAAACAAGGAGTTAAGGGTTTCTTGTTGAAGTTCTTGTTTGATCAGGCTTGCATACATGTCAAAGAGAAGAACTGGACTGCTTTCCAAGCTATTCTGGCTATGTGTATCTACGGGATTATTTTGTTTCCGAATATTCCTGATCTGGTGGATATGCATGCCGTCAGAATCTTTATTTCGAAGAATCCTATACCTACCTTGCTAGGTGATGTGTACCATTCAGTTCACTATAAGAATGAGATTAGGCGTGGGAAAACTGTGAGTTGCTGTGCGCCGCTCTTAGCTACTTGGTTTCTGAGTCGTCTCCCTGAATTTGGCGCTTTCGTTGATACGAAAGATTCTCTGAAGTGGTCTAAGAGGGTTATGGGCTTGACTGCTGAAAACATTACTTGGATTAATCGTGACTTGCTAGGAATGGAGATTATTTGCAAATGCGGAGAATTCCCTAATGTTACCTTGATAGGGAGGAAAGGTGGAATTAACTATAATCCCTCCCTAGCTATCAGACAGTTTGGCTATCCTTTGAAGAATCCACCTGAAGAGCGAGATGTCCGTGAGTCCTTGTTCTTCAATGGTATTGAGGGTCGAGGGTTGATAAGGAAAGTTGTGAATGCTTGGAAACAGGTGACTAAGAAGGGTAAGATTCCATTCGGGAAAAGTAACAATCGGGCTTTCCCTCCCTATAAAGAGTGGATTAAGAAGAGAGTAGAAGAGGAGCTTCTTCCATTCCCGGTGGAACCACCTTTGTATCCTTTGGTGATCGAGCCTTCTACCACCGTTGAGTTGGAGAAGTATAACAAATTATGGGCCGAAAAGGAAAGGTTGCGAGAAGAAAATAGTGAGCTAAAGAGAGAAATTTATCAGTGGAAGCATGAGCGGGGTGAAGCTGTTCATACCGCCAAGTTGAAGACAGAGCTCCTAGCTAAAGCAGAAAAAGAGCTTGCTGACATGGTCGCATCCAGAGAAAGAATGAAACAAGCTTTGGATGGTATCAGTAGCGTTCTCAGGACCAAGGAGGAGGAATTAGGCAAGGCTTTGTTAAAGATTCACAGGTTCAATGATCACCAAGAAACTGCCATGGCTGAGAATAAGAGAAAGGAAGACAACTACATAGCTAAGATTGATCAGTTGAAGTTGACGCTCAAGAAGAAAGACGCCGAGATCTTATCAGGGATATTCAAGAGATAAGTAGTCGAAGGTCGACTCAATGAAGCCATAGCCTCCATGGAAGAACTGAAAGTCCAAGCTGAAGTGAAGAAACCTAGACATGAGGGTCCTAGCGTGGATGGTGTTTCTGGAGAAGACGCTTGGGAGTTACATTGCAGATACTTGGATGGGATCATACACAGGAGAGACCTTCTCATTCAAGGACTAATTCAGAGGCCGAAGTATCCCGATACCAGAAAGCTGTTCAAGGAGATTCAAGACTGGTGCAGAAAGCATAATGGATGGGGGGATTGACACTTATGGACTTTGATGATATGCCTTAGTTTTCTGTTTTCTTTCATTGTATGTGGATCACCACCAGGCTTGTTGGTTGGGACCTATGGTTTATATTCAGACTTGTTATCTTGGATTCTTGATTGTCGACATTTGGTTTTCCTCTGGTTTTCTTAATATATGAGCAGAAGTTCCGTTCTATCTTGTTGTTAAACCGGAATCAAGGGGTGGATCGCCCTGTGAATTTTCAAGCATGTCCATTTGCATTTGCATATTCATAACCATTTTGCATAATCATTTTGCATAACAGGTGTTTATCTCCGGTGTTCTTATCTTGTTACCATCTCAGAATTGCAGAGTTGATCATGGAGCGAGTTCAAGCTGAGTTAAGGGAAATGCGAAGCCAGATGGGGAAATTTGGGGAAGACATGCTCCAGGAGCAGAGGATGCTGAGGGAGGAGATCAATCAGATGAAGACTCAGATGGGTTTGGTCATGGAGATTTTGAAAACAATGTTGAAGAAGGAAGACAGTCCTGTGCCCGCTCCCGCAACAGAGATCCTTACTCCTCCCATCTCTTTGGAATTTGATCGTGGATTACCTCGCGAGTCTCTTCCACAAGCGGAAGTTCCAGAATTCTCCCAACAGCAGTTAAGTCTTGGCTCCCAAGAGAAGCCCAAGGGCAAAAGTGTACACAGGGGCAGAAGAAGTCTGAAAGAGTTTTTCATCCGCTCCCTATACCATATTCTCAACTATTGCCGTATCTCCTTCAGTTTCAACTGGTACGGAATAGGACTTTGGCTCCTCTCACTGGTAATCCTCCACCAGGATATGATGCAAGAGCCCATTGTGATTTCCATTCTGGGGCACCAGGGCATACTGTGGAGGAATGTAGGGCTTTTCAACATCGAGTCCAGGATTTGATTGAGGCAGGGGCAATTGAGTTCACGTCGGGCGACGTGAATATGCAAGGTGATTCTACCCCAACTGTTGCAAAAGAAATGAAGGCTCCTCCCCTCTTTGCAGGAGAAGCGCTACGTCAGCAACCTTTGTTTGTGCCTCAGCCAAATGTGGAAAGGAAAGTGCAAGCGCAAGTGAGGCGCCCAAATCAACACCGACGGCAGAATTATCAGCAGCAGGGGCAACCGAGACCAAGAGGGCCCAAGAGGATATTTGATCCTATTCCTATCTCTTATAGTCAGCTGTTTACTCGTCTACTCAAGAGCTCTCTGATTCAAACGAGGGGTACCGCGCCAGTACCGTATCCTATTCCTCCGGATTATGACATGACTGCTAGGTGCGAGTTCCACTCGGGAACGTTTGGGCACACAATTGATGAGTGTAATGTATTCAAGCACAAGGTGCAAGACCTGGTAGACTCAGAGATCATTGTATTCACTGAAGATGACATGTACATCAATGGAAGCCTCCTTTCTCAAATGAACACTCAGTCTGCAAGTACGTCCAGACAGAATTAAGCTTCCTCAGCAATGGTAATCTTCAGCTTCTTTACTGCATTTTCATTTGTAGTTTTTTTTCATTTCTTGTTAAAGCGTCGTATGTATGCAAGACTTGTTTGTTTTTTATGATGATATTAATGCAATGAGTATGTTTTCCTTGAAGTAATCCATTCGTGTTCACTCTTAAATCTTTATGCGCACTGCAATACCAATTTTCTTGTTTAGAACTCTTGAGGGAGGATGATGAAGTAAAAATGCAAAATCTTTGGTTGTATGCTTTCGGATAAAACCCTGTTGAGGATGTACATGCATTGTTTCAAACCCCTAAACACTGGAGAGATAAGGAGATAAACCTTCGTTAACCCTTTTGAGCCTTGGAGTAGGAGTTTCTTTCGTACGAAAAAACCCTCATACTTAACCCAGGGGCAGGGTAGGCGTCAGTTAGTTTGACCGAGCGTTCAAATTTCAAGGAGAGTGTGCATCTGAGGATCCATTACCTTCTTCCCACCAGCAAGAGATGCGAAACCACGATGGTCATCCATCAACAACTAAGGAGTGAGACAGTCACAATCCTGTCAAGCAAGTAAGACAACCAGTGTCACACGCTTTGTTCAAAAAGGGGAATAAAAAGAAAAAAGAAAGAAAAGAGAAAAGCCCGCTAAGTCAAAACTTGTAAACAAGCGACTTAGGCAAAAGTTAGGGCATCCCGCTGGACTTAAAAATCGAAAAACTCAGAAGAGCCAGTCCAGGCAAAAATTAGGGATAAAAAAAAACAAAAGAAAGAAAAAGCGAAAAGCACTACAAGAGAAAACCCTCGATAAGAACAAATTCGTGTGATTACAAGACACAAAAGGGATGACTGCCACTCCAAAGCCTCCTTAGGTGTCAAACCATTAGTTGCATGGGCTCCTTGAAGATCATAAACCTTTGGAGAGATGAGCGTTTGTGTCAGATTAACTGAACATAGGACTGGAGAATATTACGAAGAGTGGGTGGGCACCGATAAATTTTGAGCCATAAATCCTTTTTTCTGAAACCGTGAACCAGACCGCGTTACAACCCTTAAAAGTACTAATTGAAACAGGGTTTACTCTAAAGGCGTACTTCAACAGGATAGCTTTCCTGACTCCTACGAGTTGTACTAATAAGATTTGTTGGTATTGCATGTGCGCATTGTTTTGCCATTCAAAAATCAAGGTCGCATCCCAGCAAGTGATTCGTTCACAAGGCTTGGCGACGCATTTTCATTAAAAACTTCAAGGTTAACATGAGTGTTGCATTAGAATTATCATTCTCATAAATAACGTGTCCTGCTTGCATACATGTGCCTAAGCATCAATGAAGCTTACATAGTGAAAGTCAGTCAAGAAGCTTGATCCTGCCAAGTTGGGGCGCTTGGAAATTCTGAAGGACAATCATATCAAAGGGCAGGTTGCCAAGAGACTCAGTGTAGAGTAGGCTCTCCCCAGTAAGTCCTGTTAAGATGTAGCTAATCTGGGGCAGTCACGCCGAGAAGTCTCTCCAAAATTCAGCTATTCTGGGGTATTCATTCTAAGATCAGGGGCAAAGTCACTTCAAAGCTCATATTGGGGCAGGCCACCTCTAAAGCGTGGGAGATTGTCCACTCCTGAAAATAGTTAATTGAAAACACCTCCTCAAGGTTCAAAATACTAAAGCAGAGCATTTTCAAGTCATTACAAATCCTTTCGAGGTAATGTACTTCATGGATTATGAAGTCTGGGGCAGTTATGTCGAGATATGATAAATCTCTCCAAGAGTTTGAAGACCCTGGGGCAATGCGAACGCCCGATCTTCTGTAAAATCCTCTTGAGATGATTTTTTCCATTAGACCCGGTGGTCTGGGGCAAAGGAAAAGTTCAAAGAGCCGCTTATGACCTTAGAGAAGGATAACAGGATTGTACTTCCCCAGCAGTTAGCTCTCCCCAGCATTGAGACTGCACCTTCCCTCAGCAGAGCAGACTTTCCCCATGCAGGATACTTAGAAAATGTTTCCTCCGGATCAAAACGTTATTTCCCCACAGAATCATGGTGCTCACTTCCCCCATCCAGTCAGGAAGTGTACTCTCACCGCCAATGTCATGTTCTAATCCCCAGCAAGGTGAGAGTAAAGTCATTCTCCCCATCAGCAGGCTAAGTTCAGAAGTATGCCCAAGCAGGATGGTATTATGGGCTGGCATCCCCCAGCAGGTCCTAAGCCCAATTGGTTATCAGCAATCCTCAGTAACGGACTTCCGGTTCCGTCATTGGCGTCTATTCTCAACTCCCCTAGCAGAGAGGAAATCTCAGGTTTTGGATGTTACCTTCAGTAGAGGACAAGTGTAGCCCTGGTAGTGTGGATTTTCTTTTGGGACTTCATCCCCAGCAAAAATTGTTGATCCAAGGAGTCGATCAGTGTGACCCTTCTCAGCAGAGTTCCTGGATTCAGAGGACAATTTATTTTTGTCATCCCCGGCTGAATTGATCTTTTCTCTCCGGCATTTGTTTTGCTGGAGGGACCCTTTTTACATATCATAAGCATTGCATCCTCAAAACGCGTAGCATTTCCACTTCGTGTGGAGCATTACGGCAAAATTCAAACATTTGCATTCCAAAGCATAAGCCAGGTTTGATACTTTCCTTGCCAGTTCTCTTTCTCAGCAGAGATGGCATAACTCAGGAGATTTTGGAGGGATGCGTTCCTCATACTTGTGCTCCCCGGCAGAGTCTTTTATTTAGACTTCACCTTCCCCAACGGAGTCATCTTATTTGTGGATCAGGAGTCCGTTAGAAGTTTGTCTTTGTTTGCCTTATTTTGGCCTTCATCTTTTGCGAGTCTTGTTTCACGTTATCCCCAATGAAGTCCACTTTATGTTGGTTATCCTTTGTGGGTACGATTGAGGTCGTATTCGTATTTTCTTTGTGGGTAGAGTGATCGAGGTCAGTCTTCCTTTGAGGGTACAATTGAGGTTGTATTCGTTTTGTGGATGCGATTGAGGTCGTATTCGTCTTTTCTTTGTGGGTAGAGTGATTGAGGTCAGTCTTCCTTTGAGGGTACAATTGAGGTTGTATTCGTTTTGTGGATGCGATCGAGGTCGTATTCGTCTTTTCTTTGCGGGTAGAGTGATTGAGGTCAGTCTTCCTTTGAGGGTACAATTGAGGTTGTATTCATTTTATGGATGCGATCGAGGTCGTCTTCGTCTTTTCTTTGCGGGTAGAGTGATTGAGGTCAGTCTTCCTTTGAGGGTACAATTGAGGTTGTATTCGTTTTGTGGGTACGATTGAGGTCGTATTCGTCTTTTCTTTGCGGGTAGAGTGATTGAGGTCAGTCTTCCTTTGCGGGTATAATTGAGGTTGTATTCGTTTTATGGGTGCGATTGAGGTCGTATTCTTATTTTCTTTGTGGGTAGAGTGATTGAGGCCAGTCTTCCTTTGCGGGTATAATTGAGGTTGTATTCGTTTTGTGGGTGCGATTGAGGTAGTATTCTTATTTTCTTTGTGGGTAGAGTGATTGAGGTCAGTCTTCCTTTGCGGGTATAATTGAGGTTGTATTCGTTTTGTGGGTGCGATTGAGGTCGTATTCTTATTTTCTTTGTGGGTAGAGTGATTGAGGTCAGTCTTCCTTTGTGGGTACAATTGAGGTTGTATTCGTTTTGTGGGTGCGATTGAGGTCGTATTCTTATTTTCTTTGTGGGTAGAGTGATTGAGGTCAGTCTTCCTTTGCGGGTATAATTGAGGTTGTATTCGTTTTGTGGGTGCGATTGAGGTCGTATTCTTATTTTCTTTGTGGGTAGAGTGATTGAGGTCACTCTTCCTTTGCGGGTATAATTGAGGTTGTATTCGTTTTGTGGGTGCGATTGAGGTCGTATTCTTATTTTCTTTGTGGGTAGAGTGATTGAGGTCAGTCTTCCTGTGCAGGATGCAATTGAGGTTGTATTCGTTTTGTGGGTGCGATTGAGTTCGTATTCTTATTTTCTTTGTGGGTAGAGTGATTGAGGTCAGTCTTCCTGTGCAGGATGCAATTGAGGTTGTATTCGTTTTGTGGGTGCGATTGAGGTCGTATTCTTATTTTCTTTGTGGGTAGAGTGATCGAGGTCAGTCTTCCTTTGTGGATGTAATTGAGGGTGTATTCGTTTTGTGGATGCGATTGAGGTCGTATTCGTATTTTCTTTGTGGGTAGAGTGATTGAGGTCAGTTTTCCTTTGAGGGTACAACTGAGGTTGTATTCGTTTTGTGGATGCGATTGAGGTCGTATTCGTGTTTTCTTTGTGGGTAGAGTGATTGAGGTCAGTCTTGCTTTGTGGGTACAATTGAGGTTGTATTTGTTTTGTGGATGCGATCGAGGTCGTATTCGTCTTTTCTTTGCGGGTAGAGTGATTGAGGTCAGTCTTCCTTTGAGGGTACAATTGAGGTTGTATTCGTTTTGTGGATGCGGTCGAGGTCATATTCGTGTGTTCTTTGTGGGTAAGGTGATCGAGGTCAGTCTTCCTTTGTGGATGCAATTGAGGTTGTATTCGTTTTGTGGTGCGATTGAGGTCGTATTCTTATTTTCTTTGTGGGTAGAGTGATTGAGGCCAGTCTTCCTTTGCGGATGCAATTGAGGTTGTATTTCGTTTTGTGGGTGCGATCGAGGTCGTATTTGTATTTTCTTTGTGGGCAAAGTGATTGAGGTCAGTCTCCCTGTGAGGTTGTATTCGTCTTTTGGGTACGATTGAGGTCGTATTTGTTTTTTCCTTGCGGATATGGTTGAGGTCATATTCCTTATTTTTCAGCACACTCTATCTCGTTATTCTTACCATAAGCAAATTTCCGGGGTTCTTTTCGGTATTCAATCCCCGTGTACCCTGGAATGTCTGAGAGCCGTTGCTATCATGCCTTCAGGACCAAGTTGATTGAATAGGGACAACTGTTGCACCCCAAAATTTGCTCTCCTTACTTTATTACTAACTGGCTTATGTTGCATTGCATTTTGCATTATCATGTGTGCATATCATTGGTTCTTAGCATGGGGTCAAGGTGCCTGAGGCAGTGCTTCAGAGGGTCAAGCAAGAGTCCTGGTATTGTCCACGATAGCTCAGGTGGATCATCCTTTCCTAACCAGTGCATAGATTAGGGTTTTGAGATTCTTGGGTTTATTGCTTCAATGGCCAAGCTCCTTGGGTTTTTATCATCATCAAATGGCATATCTTATCTGTGTTGGAGAGGATACACATCATATTCAGAGGAATTTGGATTTGGAGACTATGCTATTTCCTCCTAGACTGAGGGTACTAAAACTAGGGTTTGCTATAAAGTCAGTTTATTTCTGATTTTATGGGCAAGACTTGATTCCATGGTATTCCTTGGGTCCCTAATTACCTAGGGGAGAAAGATTGTCCATCAGCTTGGTTCAGGAGAAGTTCAATTAGCCAATGGATTGAAAATCAGTTGAATTTGGGAAAAGTCAACAGTGAAAGGAGAAAAGTCAACTATGAAATTTTGAGGTTCTCTTCAGGGATTTTAAGATCTCATATCCTCATATGGTCTCCAGGGGTCAAGTTTCATACATATTTGTCAGGAATCAGGAGTTGGTGCAAAGTTTCTAAATTTGGAAGGTGACCTATAATGAAAAGTTTCCTTTTTGGGCAAGTTCCTGCACTGCATTCAACTTGACTTTTCATCAGTAATAAAGCTTCAAATGAATTTTCCTCCAACATGAAAGTTGAAGATCTTTTTCTCTTCTTTCCAACAAGTACTAGTGGGTCTCCATATCATTTGTGAAACTCCAGTTATGATCAAAAGAAGGCAAAGTGGTTTTTAGGGTTTCTCATGATCCCATTTTCACAACTTTGGGCATAATGACCTATAATCAATTCCATTGCTTCATGCCACATTCCAATATTAAAAGACATTCCTTGAGGATTATTTTGGGCCCAAGAATGAAGCAATTCCATGGTTTATTCTTCATTTATTCTCCATTATTAAAAAAAAAGCCAAGTCATAAAAAAACTCATGAATCATTTGTTTTCAAGGCCCAAGTTCCATAGGGGTGTAATTATCAATCCAAATATTAGTGATCCATCGTGGAATTTTTAAGTGAACATGCATGAAGAGAGGTGTATTCCACATAATGCAAAATGCCAAAATAATTCAAAAATCATTAAACAAATAATTACCCAAGCCCAATTCATATTCAGAGGCAAACCCTAGTTTTTATAAACCCATCCATGCACTGGTTAGGGTTAGATTCACGTGCATTTGAAGGAGAACAACAACTTGTACCCTAATTCTTGAATTCAACAAATCTCACAATCTACAAGGTCTTTCTTCAAAGTTCTTCCACAAATCTCTTCCTGGGGATTTCTAGAACACAACCCAACCACCGTTCGCAGCCAAAAGCCAGGATTAGAGGTGTGCCATCTCAGGTGGGTGATTTTTTTCATGCTCCTAAAACTCCCCTTTTTTATGTCTATATTGAAGTTTGATGAATGGTGAATATCCTGGTATAATTATTTTTAATTATGGACGTGTGAATTGCTTGTAATATGGATTTAAAGTTTTGTGCCCTAATGGTTTTTTATTCGTTTTTTATTATACACTAACAATTTGGGGTTTTTGATGTCATATTTGGATTCCTGATGAAATTCTGGGTCAGATAGTGTACCCATACGCATTTTCTGGGCAGTTTGGTGGTTGCAGGTGGTGGCCGGCGGTGGGGCTCCGGCGAGGGACGGTGGTCCGACGAGGCAAGGGTTTCAAGGAAGAAGATGAACCAGAGCCGTTGATATGGTTGATCGTGTGGCTCTCACGCTGCCACATGTCTTTTTTCTTTTATTTTTTTCTGTATTTAATTATTGATTACATGCTTATTACCCCACACTCTTACCATGTGCCTTCTAATCATGTTATTCCATTTTAATTACTTTTTGTTTTAGTTGACCAAATCGTGGGCGTTGATTAGATCAGACGATTATAACGCTGCCAACACATTAAAATCGCATGTGCCGTGCACATGGCCTGTGTATGGTGTTCTTTTTTATTTTTTTTCTGATTTATTATTTAACATGGGCCCAGCGTGTTTTGTTACTTGCACCCACCCCTTTCAGCCCATTAGCGTACTGAACGTGAATAAGTTGTTGGACACACCCCCATTGCATATTTCCTTGTTTTTTATTTCTATTAATTATTATATTTCATTATTAATTATTAAAATTATGTAATTGCATTAAAAAATTACTAAAAAATTTCATACATCATATTTATCATTTTAGTAATTTTTACAAATTTTATTTTTTTATTTTTATTTTATTTTTATCATTTAAATTAATTGTTTAATCTATTTTCTTTTTGAATTATCCATACCATGCATACTTAAATTTCTTTATTTTATTTCTCTGCAATCATAAAATATTTTTTATCCGTTCCTTTTACATTTGTTCACTAACATCCTAAATTGCATAAAAAAATTTTTCTTTAATTTTTAAATTTATTTCATATTGCATTTAGGTCCTTCCCTTTGGCACACTGAGCCCTAATTCCCACCTGAACTCTGCCTAATTATTTGAATGACTAATATCTTGATTTTTTGTAGGGACTTTGGATATGTTGTTTGCCTCTGTTTGAGGAACCTTAATGTTTAATTTAGGAATTTTAGGAGTTATTTTTCTAATTATCGGATTTGTTTTCACTTGAGATTTTCTTGCAGGCGCATCTTTGACCTTGTATGATTATCTGTTTGAAAAGGCATTTGTGCCATTTGCTTTGGGGCTGTTTCTTTGTTTCTTTGATTCATGTTTGGATGATAATCACTTTTGTTTGCCATTGTTTGATTTTCATTCACTTCATTTCTCTTACTTATGTCTATTCTGTACTAATCTTTCATGCAGGGACTAAGGTAAGTACTTTAAGGGTATGGATAAGTATCCATGGTCACCCTTACTTTTTCCTTCCCTCATCTTCTTCCTTTAGGATTTAGGTTGTCTTCAAACCTCACTAACCATAGGTCACCCATGCATGATGACTTTAGGATCTATAGTCCCCCCTTAGAGTTACCCTTGTGTCTTCTCTCTTCTCATCTCAAATTTCTCTAAAACACTTAATAATAATAAGGTGTATTGTGCACGAGCCTTAAGTATGGGGAATGAGAAATGAGGGGCTTCCTCTCATCTTTCTAGAGTGCTTAGCGAGCGTCCTGTCTTGGGACGATGCGTTAAGTATTCGCCTATGTGTCCTAGACTTTGGTGCAATGCAACTTAGGAACTAACTTAAGCCACTTCTGTCCTAAAAAACACAAACCAACCTCAAACCTTTTTGTCCTTCGGGATTTCCAAACTTAAAGGCTATTTTCAAAAAGGGCACGTTACTTTCCGTCTGAGTTGCAAACAGGCATCGACCCTAACTGCCGGACGCGAACTTAACGTCGCTCATAAAAAACACAAAAAGAACTTGGTCCGAACTACGTTGACTCTGAATTCCCCATTGCACAAAGGGGGTACGTAGGCCTAGGAAGTTGACGTCCTACCGAGTCTGTCTTTGTCTTTCCCTCCCGTCTTAGTACAACCCTAGATGATAGTATAACTTACCCTTAGAATAGACAACAAGCGTGGATCCCATCGAGTACGATGGACGCGTGGGGTGCTAGCACCTTCCCCTCGCGTAACCGACTCCCGAACCCAGGTTATGGTTGCGATGACCATTCCTTTCCCCCTTCCTAAGGTTTATGCGGTGTTCTCTTTCCCTCTCTTGGGATAAATTTACACGGCTGGCGACTCTGTTTTTCCGCGCCACTCTCGCGTTTGTACCTGGATGAAAATCCTGGGAGCGACACAAAGTAACTATTATTTTGATCCAAAGAAATCAAGAAAAGACCTTGCTTCTATGATAATAATTCATGAGTATCCACTCTTAATAGTTAATCATTTGGTGTTTAGAGCATATTCAGAAGGTCTTCAACCTTTGTTTAAAGTTCCTAGTCGAAACACAATTAAAAGTGATATTATCAATTGCAAAATATATGAAAATGAAAGGTTGAAAACTATGGAACCTTTAGACAAGATTGAGGGTAAAATTGCATTAACGTCAGATATGTGGACTGCTAGCAACCAAAAGAAATGGTATATGACCATTACAACTCACCACATTGATGATGACTGGGATATGCAAAGTCGTATTTTAAGGTATGATATTTATAATATTTTTGTTAACTTTATCTTACATGTAGAATTTTAAATTGTATTAATATCTAATAATTATATTGCATGATAGGTTTATGTAAGTAGAATGTCCACATACCGCTGAAGTTATTTCAAACAAGTTGTTTGAATATGTAATGGCTTGGAATACTGATTGAAAGTTGTCGATCATCACTTTGAATAATTGTAACACTAATGACTGTTTTGTTGGTATGTTGCTAAACAAGCTTGATAGCTATACACTTATGCTTGATGGTCAGTTATTTCATATGAGATGTTGTGCTCATATTTTAAATTTAATCGCTCAATATGGTTTAAGTGTTCTTGGAGATGGCATAGAGAAGATTAGAAATAGTGTGGCTTTTTGGACAGACACACCTAAGAGAGAACAAAATTTTAGATAAGCGGTGCAGCAGATAAAAGTTTCAATCATAAAGAAATCAATTCTTGATTGCAAAACTAGGTGGAATTCTACTTAACACATGCTTGTTGTTGCATTGGCTTATAAGGATGTTTTTATTCGTTTGAAAACAAGAGAGAATTTGTTTACATTTTTGCCTACAACAATGAGTGGGAAACTGCAAAATAAATTTGCAATAGATTAGAAGTATTTAATCGTGTAACTGAGTTGTTTTTAGGTACACAATATCCCACAACAAACATATTTTTTCCTTTAGTTTGTGAAATAAAACTATCTTTGAAGAAGTGAGAGACTTGCTCTATTGAGGCAATTAAAAATATGTCTTAAAAAATGATAGGTAAGTTTTACAAATATTGGTTGGTTATTCATGGAATTATGAGAATTGCAATTGTTTTAGATTGAAGATATAAAATGAAGTTATTATAGTACTTCTTTCCTTTACTTTATGGAAGTACATCTTCATCTGAAATTAACAACATCAAACAATTATGCTTCTCATTGTTTGAAGAATATCAAGCCAAAATCAACAGGATTGTTGAAACTTAAACAGAAAAGTCAAATGACATTGATTCATATTTAGATAATGTTTCTAATAACAATTATCTTTGTAGTTATGACTCATTTGTCAATGATACTAGTGATATACAGTTAAAGTCTGAATTAGATTTTTACTTGGAAGAGAAAGTATTGCCTAGGAGTGTTACATTTGATATACTTGGATGGTGGAAAACAAATAGGATTAAGTATCCGACTTTGCAAAACATTGCCAAGGATATTTTGGTCGTCCCAATTTCAACTGTTGCTTCAGAATCTGCTTTTAGCACAGGTGGCAGGTTATTGTGTCCTCATCATTCTAAACTTCATGAAGATACTTTGGAGGCACTTATGTGTGCACAAAGTTGGATGAAGAATGAAAAGAAAGGTAAAAAAATTTAAATTTATATATTTCTTCGATGAAACTATTGTTTAGTTTTATTTTTGTTTCAGCTTCCATTTGTATGATTGGACCAAATCAATATTTGCATGTGAAAGACAAGCGGCTCCGTTCTTTTCAAGATTCTGATTCAGAAGAAGAGGTAAAATAATTTTAAAAATTTTTATTATGACTATAATTTTTTATTATTAACTACATCCTTTTAATATAAATTATTTTATTTTTTCAGGATATGGAGAACACAAGTTCAGAAGTCACATATTAATGATTATATTTGTTTTGTATTACACAATTGTATTACCTTTCATATTATTGCAACATATACTTTTATTGACATACTTGATATATATTTTTTTAAGAAAGCAATGGAATTAATAATATGAGTACAATGGGTACTCAATCCCTTACAAACTGTTAGCCAATCCTCAAACAATGAATAAGATGACTCAACCAATCGGAAAACCGGCAATAAACGAAAGGCTTAGAGTTCCTACCAATCCAAAGCCAAGATGACAGTTTTATAGAATAAACAACAGCTGCTACATTTATGCTCGAACGATTAAAAACAAGGTTATTGCGAGCCAACCAAAGGTGCCAAGCAACAGCAGCCCAAACAACCAAACTGTTCGGAGTATCGGTTTTCTTCCTAAATAAAATTATAGCCGCCTCAAACGCCTCTTCGCAATTAGAGCCAAGCTGCACTTCGAATCCTATCCACAAGCCTATCTCCTGCCACACCTGAACATCAAACGAGCAGTGTAAAAACAGGTGCTTAGAATCCTCTAAGCTAGCAGCACAGATCTTGCACACCTTGTCCGCGTCGTCAAAAACCAAGCCTCTTCTGCATAATTGGTCGACAGTAGGTATACGATTCAAGAGAATACGCCACAAGAAGACATGAATTTTTGAAGGGACCTTCAAATTCCAAACCTCCTGCAGCATCTTCTCAGTTTCTCTTCGAATCCCTTCAGTCCCTCTTGCCTCTCCTAACTGATACAACAACTCATAATAATTAGAAACGGCGTAGACGTCATCACAGTCACCTTCCCACTGCACCGAGTCCGCTACCCCGTCCTGAAGCTCCACAGTGCTTAACAATTCGAGACAGTCTGAAACCAATCCACTTCTATTCGAGCTAGCGCCTACATCAATCAAATTCATTTGCCAAACAAAACCATTCACAGTTCTGCATAGAGCCTCCCTGACAGAGGCCTTTTTGTTAGAGCTCAGTTCGAACAGCAAAGGAAAGGTATCCTTTAAGGCTTGGTCTTTCCACCAAGAGTTGCACCAAAAAGAAAGGTTATTTCCGTCTCCTAAGCTACAAGACAGATTGTCCACGAAGACGTCGTGTTGAACTCCTTCGTCGAAACTAATTTTTGACAAATCTCTCCACCAAATAGATCCATTCCTCCGGCCCTCCTTACCATTGTTGCTCAACACTACCAAGTCTATTCTTCCTTTGGAATATCTATGTTCAATCAGTGATTTCCACAGAGCATTATTCTCTGTAAGTAACTGCCATTTCCACTTCATTAATAAAGACTTACTGAAAAGTGAGATGTCCTTCACTCCTAATCCACCGTCCTCTTTAGACTTACATACCGTATTCCAACTCACCCAATGGATCCATCTATCGCCAATCTCACCTCCCCAAAGAAAATTGCTTTGCAAGCTAACAATTTCTTTCAAGACTTTAACCGGTGCCTTATAAAAGGATAGAGAATAAACAGACAAAGAGTTGAGGATAGAGTTAATCAACACCACCCCGCCTCCAATGGATAACCGTTTACCTTTCCAACCCACCAACCGCTTGCGCACATTGGCTAAAACATGAGACCATGAGGACAGCTTCCTAGGACTGTCTCCCACAACTATGCCCAGGAAGGTAAAGGGCGGCTTACCAACCCTACAGAGGAGGAAGTCTTGAACTGCCTATACAAAACCACCAGGAAGTTTGATGCCATACAAACAGCTCTTGTTAAAATTCACTCTCAAACCAGACACCATTTCAAAACCTCTTAGAATCGCCTTGATGCACCATAAGTTTTTCCAACTCCATTCGCCTATGAACAACGTATCGTCTGCGAATTAAACAATGCTAATACCAATATCCTTATTGATACTAAACGCTTCATATAACCCCAAGTTCACCGCCTGCTTAACGAGAAGGGTTAATCCTTCCATAACCAGCAAGAACAAAAACGGAGATAAAGGATCTCCTTGGCGCAACCCTCGGGACACAATAAAATCCTTCGAAGCACTCCCATTAATAAGCACAGACGTTGTACCTTTGAAAACAAGCGCTTTCATCCAACCGATCCATCTATTCCCAAAATTCATCTTAGAAAGGAGGGACCTCAAGAAGTTCCAAGATACACAATCGTAAGCTCTCTCGAAGTCGACTTTCAAAGCTAAACACCTCCTATTATTCCATTTAGCAAAGTCCAGAGTTTCATTAACAACTAACACACCATCCCCAATACTTCTTCCCGTAATGAACGCCATTTTCTCAGTCGATATGATCGATCCTATGACCTTCTTTAAGCAAGACGCTAACACCTTGGACAGGATTTTCTGGAGAGAACTAACCAGACAAATCGGCCTATAGTTGGATAAAGATTGAGGATTAGTAACCTTAGGGACCAATGTGAGAAATGAAGCCGTGGTAGCCTTTGTCAAAGAAGGATTGGCATAGAAATCCCTCACAAACTTAATAATGTCATCTTTCACAACCTCCCAACAGTCCTGTAGAACCGCAAAAGTAAACCCGTTCGGGCCCGAACTCTTGTCACCGTTACACTCCCACACTGCCTCTTTGATTTCGCTACATGAAAATTCAGAATCTAACATATTGCGGTCCCTTACTGAAAGCTTAGAAAAAACCAGTCCGTCTAACACCGGTCTTGTCTGTTTAGATTCCTTGAAATTATTGGAGAAGTGATCTCTAATTGCCGCTTTAATTTCCTCCACTCCCTCCAACCTTCCCTCTGTTGGATTCACGCATGAGATAAAGTTTCTACGTTGCCTGCCCTTCACTACACGATGGAAGAAACCCGTATTGCAATCTCCGTCCATGAGCCATAAAAGTCTTGATTTTTGCCTTAAGAGATTCTCCTTGAGGTGTTGTTGTTTCCATAAGTTGGCTACCACTAAGGCCTTACTTTCTTGCTGCATAATAGAAAGGCCTGCTCCTGCATTGTTACTAATTTCTTCCTCCATCCTATGCAATTTGTCCACAGATTCTTAAACTTCCAGATCAACCCATCCGTAAACCGAAGTGCACCACTTCCTAAGTCTCTCCTTCATACATCTCAGTTTCTCTTTCAAGACAAAATCTCCCCTTCCTGTAACAACCATAGATCTCCATTCCCTCTCAAAGAAACCCTTGAATTCAGTATGCTTAAGCCATCCATTATTGAACCTAAACGGTTTCGGACCCCAGTTGTCTTTATTAGATTTGAGCCATATTGGACAGTGATCGGAAATATCTCTCTTTCCGATGACCTGACCAACAATGTTCCAATCCTTAATCAAATTATCTGAGATAAAAAATCGGCCGATCCTACTCATAGCTGTGCCTTTAGCATTAAACCAAGTAAAAACACCTCCTACACAAGGGACGTGAACACACTCCAGATCTTCGATGAAGTTGAGAAATTCCAACATCTCCAACCTTCTGCCCCCAGCACTAGCACCTTTCCTTTCCTTAGCAGACACAACGACGTTAAAATTCCCTCCCACCAACCAAGAGCCCTTATTAAAACTAGCTTTCACAGACACCAGATCCCTCCATAATTTCCTCTTCTTATCAAAGGAGCAAGGGGAGTAGGTGTTCACTAGGAATAAGTCTTGCCCCTTCTAACCTGCGTTAATTCCCACAAAACCGTCTCATCTAAAGCTGAAAGAGAGGTTTAGTAAGCATTTCCTCCACAGAATAATAATCCCACCTGCAGCACCCGTCACCCCTAATTCAGACCATTCTACTTCAGGATTACCCCACAGCGAAGAAGCCATTGGTAAATCAATAGCAGCCATTTTAGATTCCTGAACAAAACAAATATCTACCTTTTCTTTTTGAATCAATTGAGCCAATCTCCTTCTTTTGATCACGTTACCTCCACCTCTTATATTTAAAGATAATATATTCATTGATTCACGTTAGATAAATTCACCTTCTTGGATGCTATTTCCTTGTCTCTGGATTCCAACTCCTTGATTTCTGCCTCCAAAACATCATTGCCTCCTCCTCCAGTCACACCAAGAGCAGTTATGATCTCCCTGACCTTCGACGACACCTTTGAGTCCAACTCTGCCCAGAATCTTAAATTCCCTTGAGCGACTTCCGAATCAGTGACCGAATGAATCTTGAAACCAAGTCAGCTGAAGATACAGATTTGACTCCCTTCTTCATCTTAGATAATGGTTGAGACGCCTCGCTGCTGTTGCCAGATTCAGATAGAGTAGAGCATCTAAGAGCCTTTAGACTCCTAGGAGATAGGACAGAGTTTTCCTCCAGAATATTAGCACTATTAGGAAGCCTTTATGGCTGGGTAAGAAGTTTTGATGAGAGTTCTTCTGTACTCGCGTTAGGCAAAACAGAAAGGTTGCTGGAAGAACCCTTCTTTTTGTGTAACTTCTTGGGCCTGTTGGACTTGACATTACTCTTCGTCTCGCAATGAGGTCCATGGGCCAGTTGGGCCTTTCTCAAGAAACCCAAAGAGTCTTCAGGTAAGTGGGCCTCAGTTTCGTTCTCTACACCCAGAGGCCCCACCTCATCCGATTTTAACACGCTAGGGGAACCAGATAGTCTGCTAAAAGACTTAGAAGCAGACTCTGCAACAAAACCTTCTGATCCACATACCCTCCTTTTTTCATTAATAGGGTCAAAACCATCACTAGCCTCCTTTCTGCAGCTTTTGGTACTAGCAACAAAAGAGCCCTTTTTAGTATTTAGCTCCTGAACCGTCGCCTGGTCATCCTTTCCTTGAGCCTCACCCTCCTCGAAAAAATCGTCATCCTCCTCGTGGTTGGTGAATTTTTTCCAAAGAGAGCTGGCCAAAATTCCTCCGATGAATGCTCCGACTCCGAATCAACATAATTCTGCTTAACCACTTTAGAAGAGGGACCTAAAGTTTCTTCCATGATCCAGATTCTAAAGGGGACACCATTGATGTTGACTTTAAGAGCTTCATTGATTAACATGCCGCAAGACGTCCTAACCATGAGGCTTGCCACATCCATCCTTAAACCCTCAGAAGTAGAGTCATCGCAACACACATACTTCCCAACTGTGGCCGCAATGTGTTCAAAGAAAGGCACACACCAAGCATGGCTTGGTATCCCATAACATCGTAACCATGTGATCCTTTCCAAATCAACATCATCCATTCTCCAATTCCTTACTTCAGAGAACCAATGACTCAACCAGTCCGCAACTCCTTCTACCAGAGCTTCAAATTCGCCTTCCTCGTCTTCTTCGAGTAAACAAAGATTAGCGCCCAAGGGAGTTACCTTTAGAGCAAAATAACCTTCTGCATAAAGAGACCTTTGAATGTTGTAAGTCGAACCCGGAAACAAAACCTTTCCTACGTAAGCTTTGTAAAATCTCGTCATTTCTTCTTTGTCCACGTTGAACTCCATCTGTGAATCCTCCTTGCCCTTTGAGCTCGGGCCATTTCGAGTAGCTTCCGCATAGGACTTTCCATACTTGAACTTCCCTTCCCCAAAATCAAACCTACTAGAGTTCTGAGAGTAAGTTTTGTTTCGAGAGAGGGTTGTTCTACGACCCAACTTAGCCCCCAAGTTGACACCCTTAGGGAAAGCTTCATCTACCGCTCGTTGAAATCTTGGTAAGTTAGCGTAAAGCTTCTTGCCGCCTAGCCATAAGTTATCGAGCTTCAGTACCAAACTCCTCACATCTTCAACATTAAAAAAAACGAACAAAGCCGTATCTCCTCCCTCTCTTATCCCTTTTAGCAGGAATAATGACCTCATAAATCATCCCAAAATCTTCAAAATGATTGTAGAGGTCCTTAGCCCTCATATACTCAGGGAACTCTGTTAAGAAGATAATGGTTATTTTGTTATCCTCCTCTTCTCCCTTCTTCTTCCTACTGGTAGTCTTGGTATCCCACTGAACTTTTCTGTTAACCTTTTTACCAGAAACCCTAACCCACTCCCCCTCAGCCATAGATCAGGGGTATCTTGTCTCACTCGATCTTGGCGACATACTTGATATTGATTTTATTTTTCTAATTACTATGGTTTGCAATATTTTATGAGTTGATTTGAAGAATTTTGAATCACATTTAAATTTAGTTTTGATTTATTTATTTACTTTTTGTTGTTAAACTGCGGGTAATGGGTATAGGTACAAACACTGAGATACCCAAAGGGCATGGGGACGGACTTTAAAATTGTTGCCCATGCGAGTATGAGCTCGGGTACGAGGACTTTTTATAAATGTGGGTATGAGGACGAACATTATTGTACCCTGCCCAAAGGGTACCCATTGCCATCCCTAGCATCAGTACAACCATACTTTCACAAGTATTTTAAACTCTCTTCGCACTAAGACAAATTTAGTGAATAATAAGAAAATAGAGAAGAATAGAGTAGAAAATGAGATAGAATATTTTTAATTTCAAAAATTAGTGTAAAATGGAATGAGGAGAAAACTTTTATTTATAGGAGAAGAATTGACTCAAAAAGGAAATGATCCATGCACATTTTTAATGTTCTAATTGATTAACCCTAGTTGTTAATCAACTAGACAAGCCAAATATGAAAGGTTTTTGAATTACACTATCATTAATCGAATAAAGTCTTCCATAATAGATTTGGAGGTGTTACAATTAAGTTAATAGATTAACCCTGATATAATAATCAATTAACTAGTGTAAAAGGTTCTCCTAATTGATTAAACAAGTCAATAATCAAGTTCAGTACCCTTGTTTTATTCTATATACTTGATCATGTGACAATTTGACTCCCAATCTATCAATAAATTATTATATGAGTTTCACTAGTTCCGTGTATAGACTATGTCTAAGTATATGTGAATTTTTATTATTTTTGCAAACCATTCAATTTTTGCACTCCTATTATGGTGTAGTCATATGGCATGTGGGGTCATCGTTATAACTCACATTTTTTCCAAATTGCTTTCCATCCCTTTTATTAAATCTCATACAAAACTTACAACCATCCATACAGTTAATTACCATTCTCTTTGTATCATTTTTCTTTACGAAAACATTTTTAATATTCTCCATTCAATAATCCTTTATTGCATCCCTTATGATCCCTTTATTGATAAAAATCATGCTTAATTGAAAGTTTACTCCCTTACCACTTTTATATGCTGGAAACTTCTCATATTCTTCTTCATCATTACTCCCATGAAGGGTTATACAAATGGTCTGAATCATCGCATACTTCATGCTCCAAATTACTTGCAGGATCTTTATTAGTATTGTTATTGTTTTAAGAAACCTCACCTAAAGTCTTAGGGGATAGGACTATAGTTTATTTCATCTACTCATAATATTCACTACATTCATACCCATTATCCTTAAAATTGTCCATTTCACCATCACTTGCAACATAATCATCATCTATTTCATTATCACCATGCCCAAAATTACTTTGTCTTGCATCTTTTTCTACTCGGAGATCAAGGCTATTATCATCATGTCCTAAATAGGTTTCATTTACTACCACAAGATTTTCTATAGTATGATCCACATATAAATCTTTCAACATATACCCATTCACATCTTTAGCAAATTGATGAACATCAACATCATTATTCAAGGGTCTAAGATCACGAGCAAAACTAAACATAGGGTTCCAGTACCACATACATTTTATGTTCTTATAACCCTTATTTTTTTATCAAAAATTTCAACTACATATATATGACATATAATCAACATTCCATTTCCAATTCATTTGAGATGCCTCTTCATTAACATACCATTTAACAAGTGTCTCAACTAGTTCCCCTCTACGGTGTATCCTTAACCTAATATTTTAACTTTGAAGTGGACTATGAAATAATAAAAAATAAATCGATTTATTAACAAGATTGGAACCACAACATAACTACTAAACAAGAAAATATGTGGGAGTGGGACCACAAAAAAACATAAACAAGTGCAACAATATAGAACCACGACATGCACCATGAGACATGTCGGATAAGATAATAAACAAACCAGAAAAGAGACCATAAATACATACCTGACAAAATACTTCATTTCTTTATTGTCATCCTAAAGTGAAGGTGCCTTCGTTCTTTTTGAACATTTGCTAGTTCAGTTGTGCTTGAGCTTCAATTACTTCAGAAGTAGTGAAAACAAGAAACATATGAAATTGATGGGGGATTGATTGGAGAAAAAATTAGTTTCTAGGGATGCTCATTCAAAAAATTAGGGTTCATACAAAGGAGAAAGAGTGACATTGAATACGATTACACATTAAAAAAAATAAAACCTAAAATAAAATATAAATTAGGATTATTTATATTTTTAAAAATATCAACCAATTTACTTACATGAAAATATCAAGTCTAAATGAAAACAACACATCTCCAAGAGTGGAAGGGACCAACATTTTTTTTTAAATATTGAATTTTAAACACTATAAAATTAAAACTATCAAAATAAGGAGATGAAAAATACATTTAAAGTAAAAAGAATCTTTCTACAAGCGACAGGTCTAAAAAAACCTTCCTTGAGAACCACATAAACATATTGTACGATTATAGGTCCATTGTATATTCTTATGAAAATAATACAATGATAAAAAATTTAAAGGAAAATAAATATATAACTTTTTATAAGTTTTTTTTAATCCTAGAACCATCTCTACTTTGAGCATCACTAGAACCATCAGTTGGAGTCAGGTTATGTGGAAGAGGTGACTTTGGTAAAAGATGCAGTCAGGAAGTTTTTCATTAACAGATTTAAGAAGGTGGAAAGTGCTAGACCAATATTGAGATATCATGATCTACCTAAGCCTAGTCTGGAAGAAAAGGAAAGTTTAGAATGTTGTTTTACTTCAGAGGAAATTTTGGAGGCTCTAGGTGAATGTGATGGCAATAAAAGCCCCGGACCCGACAGTTTCAACATAGAATTCCTGAAGAAATGTTGGGATATAGTAGATGCAGAGGTGATTGAATGTATCAAATAGTTTCATTCAACAGCTGTTCTACCCAAAGAAATGACATCATCGTTCGCTACGCTAATTCCGAAGGTTGATAACCCACAAAACTTAGGGGAGTATCGACCAAGTTGTTTGATTAGATGTATATTCAAGCTCATTTCAAAGATTCTAGCAGTTAGGTTGAGAATGTTTATTGGAAAACTTGTGTCTAAGACACAAAATACATTCATTTCATGAAGGATCATTCATGATGGGATCGTGGTGTTGAATGAGCTGATCGACTTGGTCAAGAGAAAGAATAATAGTTATCTGTTATTCAAAAATTAATTTCGAACAAGCCTACGATTGCGCAAACTGGGATTTTTTATTTGGTGTGATGAAGGATATGGGGTTTGGAGAGAAATGGTTGGGTTGGATGAGGGGTTGGGTGCTCAACAGTCATCTATCTGTTTTGATTAATGGGAGTACTTCAAGAGACTTTAAAGCTTCAAAGGGGTTGCGTCAAGGCGATCCGCTTTCCCTGTTTCTGTTCTCTTTGGTTGTAGAAGGATTGGCGTCTATGGTTAGAAAGGCTGCTCAAGTTGGGATTATCAGAAGTTTGGATTTGAATGAAGAGGTAAGTTATAATCTATTGCAATTCCCAGATGATACCATGTTGATTTGCAAATCGGAGTGGCACAATCTCTGAAGTATAAAGGCAATCCTTAGAGGTTTTGAAATTACATCGGTGTTGAAGATCAATGTGTGGAAAAGCTGCCTTTAGGGTGTCAATGTGGATGAAACGGTTTTGAGTGCAGGGTCCAAGTTTCTATAATGCAAACGTGGAGCAATTCCATTTTAATTCCTTAGAGTAACGGTAGGAGGGAGTTCTGGAAGACAGTAATCAACACATTCAAAGCTAAGCTAGCTTGTTGGAAAAGTAAATTGTTGTCGATTGGAGGACGAGTAACTCTAATTAACACGGTAATCATGAACCTACCTATTCATTATTTGTCTCTTTTTCTTGCTCCTGTTTGTGTGTTGAAAGAAATTATTAGAATCCAAGGCAATTTCTTGTGGGCGGGATCGACGGAAAAGAATTATGTTTCTTGGATAAGTTGAGATGTTGTATGTAAATCTAAAACGCTGGTGGACTAGGGATTAAGGATATTAGGATATTCAACAAAGCTGTCGCGGCAGGCAGAAATATCGAGTCGCCATCATCCTTTATTCGTCCTAAGGACAGGAAAATAATGAGAAAACCTAAATCCTAAGGGTGAGACACTAAGGTTCGGGAGTCGGTTAAGTGAGAGGAAGGTGTTAGGCACCCCTCACCTCCATTGTACTCATTGGGATCCTCCTTAAGTTCAAGGGTATGTTCGCTTATTACTTGAATGTTTGACTTTTTATTTTTATTTACAAAAATTCCTTATTATTATACAAAGAAGAAGATGGGGACCCTAAGTTTTTTTATTATTATTGTACTTTCTAGGGTTTACAACCCTATGCCTACGTACCTTCAATTTTGAAGGATCAGAGTATCCGTAGTTCACCTCCCATATTCTTATTCCTATTCCTATTCCTATTCCTATTCCTATTCCTATTCCCAATCCTAATCTTAATCCTACTCTTGGATTACAAGAGTCCTATCCCATGTCCTTATTCCTTATTTATACTCTCGGATAAAGAGTTCTATCCCATTTTCTTATCTATTATTTATACTCTCAGATGAAGAGTTCTATCCCATTTTCTTATCCCTTATTTATACTCTCAGATGAAGTGTTCTATCCCAATTCCTTATCCATTATTTATACTCTCGGAGGAAGAGTTCTATCCCAATTCCTTATCCATTATTTATACTCTCGGAGGAAGAGTTCTATCCCAATTCCTTATCCCTTATTTATACTCTCTGATGAAGAGTTCTATCCCAATTCCTTATCCATTATTTATACTCTCGGAGGAAGAGTTCAATCCCAATTCCTTATCCCTTATTTATACTCTCGGATGAAGAGTTATATCCCATTTCCTTATCCCTTATTTATACTCTCGGATAAAGAGTTCTATCTCAATTCCTTATCCATTATTTATACTCTCGGAGAAAGAGTTCTATCCCATTTCCTTATCCATTATTTATACTCTCGGATGAAGATTCTATCCCATTTCCTTATCCATTATTTATACTCTCGGATGAAGAGTTCTATCCCAAAAATCCTAATCCGTTTATTTATACTCTTGGATATCAAGAGTTCTAGTCCAAAAATCCTAATCCATTTGTTTATACTCTCGAATATCAAGAGTTCTATCCCAAAAATCCTAATCCGTTTATTTATACTCTCAGAGGAAGAGTTCTATCCCATTTCCTTATTCATTATTTATACTCTCGGATGAAGAGTTCTATCTCATTTCCTTATCCATTATTTATACTCTCGAATGAAGAGTTCTATCACAAAAATCCTAATCCGTTTATTTATACTCTCGGATATCAAGAGTTCTATCCCAAAAATCCTAATCCATTTGTTTATACTCTCGAATATCAAGAGTTCTATCCCAAAAATTCTAATCCGTTTATTTATACTCTCGGATATCAAGAGTTATATCCCAAAAAATCCTAATCCATTTGTTTATACTCTCGGATATCAAGAGTTCTATCCCAAAAATCCTAATCCATTTGTATATACTCTCGGATATCAAGAGTTCTATGCCAAAATAGTTTATCCCAAGTCTATCCCTAATATCCCATTTTACTTGCAAAAATATTATCTTTTTAACTTATTTATAAAAATAAATAAATTATATAATATATTAAAATATATTACAAAAACCCTAAGTTTCTATCCCTAATAAATTATTATTTATCCCTTATTTAGTTATCCTATATTATCCCTAGTTTATTCTTTAAAAAAATTCTTTTAATTTATAAATTAATTCTAACAATTTATAGAAAAACTCATGATTTATCCCTTATCCTAAAGTATTTATCCCAAAAACGTATCCCTTAATTATCCCAAAAATTATCCCTAAAACTATCCCCAAAATGTAACACCCTGTATAATATATATCTAGAATAATACCATACAAGTGTTTTATTTGGTACTGACACCATCATAAGTGCCTATTGGCAAAATTCACATACTTGACCATTTTAAAAACATAATACAAACTATGGTGCAAGGCATGGAAATTAGCCAAAAATATAAAATCTAAGATCAATATACAATATCCTCAATTGTATACAACAAATACACATCGGAATACTAAAGCCAAGCTTCTCTTGAAACATCCAAGCATAGCTCCACTTGTAAATCATACCTGCAAATACCTCCTGAAAATAAGCAACAATGGTGGGGTGAGATACATCAAATCTTAGTGAGTTCCCTATCTTATGGATTCTCTCGGCTTTACAGGGATCTAGCCAATCCTAACTCAAGTCAAGGGGAAGGGAAATGACCTTGAGTTCTCAATCTCACACTATATGGAAACATGTCATGAGTTCAACAACTTAAATATTAATGATCACTAATCCGTAATACATACCAAGGCATCTTTCCATGACCAACCCTACAAGAGAGTTCAACACGGGTCACGGATCCTTAAAAGCGTAGACATCCATTCCTGGCCAACCCTTCCAAAGAGTTCTCGACATGGGTCCCGGAAGCTAACATAGATAACTTTCCCCAGACAACCTACTCAAGAGGCCCTTCAACACGGGTCACGGTTACCTATACATGGTACTTTCCCCGGCCATCCTACCCTAGAGGATATCGACACGGGTCACTAATTCCACCCACTAAGCAACTTTCCCCGACCATCCCACACGAGAGGATATCGACACGGGTCACGGCTACTTACTTAATAAATACTTTCCCCGGCCATCCCACACAAGAGGATATCGACGCGGGTCACTAATATTTATTAAGGGATAAGAACGGTTCCGATTATGTGATCATCCATACAACGTGATTGTATTCGACAATCACAAGGCCACATTCGCCTTAAGGCCTCTTTTGCCTTTTCTCATTGTCACAATAGTTCAACATGTTCCATACTAGTGTTTCACTCTCTCCTAGACCAATCTCGTCACGGGTGCACCTTTCTACACCAAGTTCCCAAGCCTTGCCATCTAGGTTATCTACTCTAGGCCAGAACTCGTCAAGGATGCACCTTTCAACATCGAATGCACGAGCGTCGCCATCCAGAGTTTCTATCAATTTCTAATCACAACCTAGAATCATATCATTAGGTATGGGGTAAGGTTTCCTCACTATTCCTAATTCATTTTAAGCATGTTATTTTCTCAATTATGTTCAACAACAATATTAGATAAGCATATTACAATATCAATCATAAGCCACACATGATAGCATAACATGTCAAACATAATCCACATAGTAGTACACACATATCTTTAAGGCATACAAGCCACTACTATCCTCTACCAAGAATCCTTGGTTAAATCATGGTCTCACATACCATTTAATAGTACATTGGATTCTCTTTCCAAGGCTTCAAGTCCCATATCAATCGGCTTCCCGATTCATGAATTTTGGTGGAAACAAGGACTATAATATTCACACATATATTACTTTTCCATATTTTTCTTATCAATCCATAGAATATAACCATGATTCTACCTTACCATCACATAGAGCATTGAAGTAGCTTTCCAACGCTTCCGACCGTGCCTCAATCCGAGTTACGGATCAAAAGTTATGAAGGAAACAACATGGAAAATCTGTCACGTTCACTACTGTATTCGCAAGGCCAACCACTCAGCGAACCATGGCAGAAGAAAAAGGGCATAAAGTTCGCAAAACGAACTCTAGGCGAACATTCGACTTCCCTTCGGTTTGGGGTTCGCTAGGCGAACCCTCGACTAACCATTCGCTTTGCCCTTCGCCAGGTTCACTAGGCTAACCATGCGAAACCCAGAATTTCCCAGCAGCGTAAAACATAGGTCATTAGGTCCAAAACTCTCATTTCTTCACCCAAAACACTTCTAATTCATATTATATCAACCAAAACATGTTCCAACATATACAACAAGTATTCCCAGGCATTTATATCACATTTCATCCGCTAGATTTCATTGATTTATCCGTTTAATCATTTTCTCTCAAATCTAACCTAAGTTCTAAACTTATATTTCTAGAACCTAGAGTCTCTAACTAGGACCCGCCTGATAATCGAAGAGGAGGTTGAAGAAGATGAGATGATGAATCCAAGCTTCTTCTTCTTCTTCCAAGACTTTCTCTTCTTCTTTCTCTTTTTCTCTTTTCTCTTCTTCTTACTATCTTTTTCTTTTTCTTATATATATATATATATATATATATATATATATATATATATATATATATATATAATCCTAATTATATAATATAATCCAATATGGTATAATATCTCCAATTGATATTTTGTTGTCTCAAACCAATTGATCAATTATTCGAGTTATCTTAAAATACTCTCTTGAACTAATAAATATTAATCTGTCTCTTTCACTAAATAATTGATCTCTTCAGAGCTCATTAGTTGCTCTATTGATTCCAAATGTCAATACTTAAAGTACTTAGAGGATTCCATTAATCCAATTATCCAAATATAGAATACACAAAAGCTCATCTAAGCTCATCTGATATCCAATTTAGCACTTAAATAATATGGGGTATTACACTCTCCCCCCTTAAATTGAAATTCGCCCCCGAATTTCCCCTACTCAATAATAACCACAACTTGTCGCCGTCTTAGATCCATACTTGACTTTACTTCCATTAGAATTTCTGACGTAATCTAATTCCAACTTGAAATAATATATCCAAAATAGTTTAACAACTTTCGTGTCTAGTTACCACATATATAATAATTCTTCTTACGGTTTTCCGACTCACTCAAGGTTCCTTGTTGACACGAGTTCTCAACCAATATTACATAACACCATCTCGATACTTCAATCATATGTGAGTCACTACTTATCAAAACTTAAACCATCCACAACATATTTGTGAGTTTCCATATTACTCACCAATTCACATACAACACTCCACACTTTCGAAGACCATAATACACTTCCCAATTGAATCAACTTTTCTCATTCGTTCTGTTCCATAAATGATCCAAGTTATATGTTTAACTTCGGAACGCCCAATTTTTCACTCTTACCTGGAAGGATAACCTTCAAATTCCTTCTCTGGTTAGAACACAACTACACACAACCGGTACTACTTTCACAGAGCCTAAATCCAATACCATGAACTCATAGAAGATAACAAATACTAACTCTAACCAACCGTTCATACCTTACTAACACCATAATTTCACACCGAAATGATCTTTACAAGATCAATACTTCGTGAGTATTTCCTAACTTCGTTCTTAAGACTCTCAACAGTAGTGATAACAATTCACCTAAGACTTTCTCACACTAACACAGTTCACAAGATTATATTCCCAAAGTCAACTCTCTTGTCGTCTAAATAATGGTCAATTATGTAACACCTTTCCAACCGTTATGATTTTCAAAACACAAATCCGTCTTTCATTTATTTGCAATCCCGTTCTCCATTCACACAATACTCTCCAATCGGAGCAACATAAGGTAACAAAACGTTGATGATGGTTCCTAAGGGATTTCATAATTTACACACATGTTAATTGATTACCCGTGTGAGGTTAATCGGTTAACTTCTCAAAGTTCAGTGCAAGCACCATCTTTGCAGGTGTTAATCGGTTAACACTGCTGCAGAAGCTGAAAACCAGTTTCTTATAATTCAAAAGTCATCACAACTCAAAACCCTCATTCTGGTTTGTTCTAACTTGAAATATCATTCTCAACTCGCGGCTTCTTAACTTGTATAACATTCACTAACCATGATCCACTCAAGGTAAAACCGACAAAGTCGACGACACACTCCAACCAAGTGACAAGGCAAAATTCCGAATTCTTACGCGGTCACACTACAAAACTTCAGCGGGATAGTTAATTTTCTGCTTAAACAACTACACTAGCGGGAAGCCAATAATGACGACGTTCTAGGGTTTTAGCCACAACTCATACTTGATTCGTTCACAAGCAAAACCCAACACACAACCATTACATGGTACCACAAAATTGATGGTCATCTCATATCAAGCATACCACCTTATTCTCTCACTTGAACTCCTTGGTGCAAAATAAAACAACAACGCTCTTAGTCCAACAAAAGGTAGATTCCAAATATTTCGATTATTCACAAATACAGAAGTTTCTCTATACTTGAAAATAAATCGGGGAAATGCATCCTCTTGAAGAACCTTTCCATCACTACGTACATATTAACCGGGATTTATTACCCTTCACTATCCATTGCACATCACACTTACACCAAATTACTTAATGGAAGATTCGCAACTGACAATTCTCATCAACTATTTACAAAACCCTTCCGGTATAAATCGTACCATGATTTAAACATAGTCCGTAATAAGTCCTGATTTGCTTCTCGTTGTTTTACCACAATCTTACTTCTTAAAATACAATATTCACTATTCCACAATGTACGTCCCTTCACACTTGTCTAAAGAATAAGAATCCATCACGTACACTTCTGACCACGGTGCTACTACTACGCTTGCTCTTAATACCAAAGTGTAACTTCTTCAGTTCAACTCGTACTACTAGGGTTCACGTGGGTGAATAATCTTTGATTACACTTCCTTAATTTTAGCTTTAACAACATCTTAATAATTCTATTGCACATTCCTCCAAGATACATTCCGTTATCACTTCCTCATAACATACCGTTTCCACACCGCGCTTACTTCTCTCTCCATTGTAATCCTCTTAGGTCCAAATATAAAACCATCTTACTAAGATTTCCTTGAATCCAAGGTACTTACTCTGTTTCTTAATACAAACTTCTTCTGGTCCGTATCACTACACTTTTTGTAACTAAATAAAGTCTAAACTTTCTCCGACATAATACCTTATACTGTTCCTTGGGTAAGTTAACAAATTCCAAATTCCAAATTGGTCTCTTACTGAAAACAGAAAACCTGAAGTATTATCCTGAACTTAATCCCCCTTCATAACTGAAGATACATAATTTATCTCCTATTCTTCGTCCGACACATACTTATTTCACTTGAAGCATGTAAACATATCCTTGTATTCCTTCTCACACTTCTCTACTACTTTAGGTTCCCATAAAAGCCGAACGTCCTTAACTCTCAACTTTTAGCTAGTTGGAAGATATTATTCCGAACACATTTCTTAAGGCACTCTCGTCCATTCAAGATACCATAGCGACCTTAGGACAAAACACCAATAATTATCTCACTTCCGGACCTTATGTCACACATTCCACAAAATAACCTTCCTTTTTCACTGAATAAGATTACTTGAAATCTTTGTCCATACTAATGGCCAATCCAGCTCTACTAGGGACTTTACATATTCCTTGATACCTTGACCAATCGTCCGATAGAGGTCCTTAACTTTCATACTATATTCATCCCAAGGATTTGCTTGAACAACATACCACTCTTCATTTCCATGCTACCCAAAGCACAACTTCTATTAAGACCTCAACTGAGCTGACCAAAACTCCACACTACTAACTCTTAGCTTGAGCATACCCTCACAGCACAAGTTCTGACAAACACTTCGGAGTCCTCGTGGTCGGTCAACCATGATTCTACCTATCACATACATAATATTAGGTTGATCAGGCCCAACACTACATAGTATGATATTAAGAGTCATGTTGGCAAGACACACTTTAAGAGGCAGGAATATATTTACTTATGATGTTTCAAGGCTAGGTCGAGGACACGACCTGCTCTGATACCAACTGTAACGCCCTGTATAATATATATCTAGAATAATACCATACAAGTGTTTTATTTGGTACTGACACCATCATAAGTGCCTATTGGCATAATTCACATACTTGACCATTTTAAAAACATAATATAATCTATGGTGCAAGGCATGGAAATTATCCAAAAATATAAAATCTAAGATCAATATACAATATCCTCAATTGTATACAACAAATACACAACGGAATACTAAAGGCAAGCTTCTCTTGAAACATCCAAGCATAGCTCCACTTGTAAATCATACCTGCAAATACCTCCTAAAAATAATCAACAATAGTGGGGTGAGATACATCAAATTTCATTGAGTTCCCTATCTTATGGATTCTCTCGGCTTTACAGGGATCTAGCCAATCCTAACTCAAGTCAAGGGGAAGGGAAATGACCTTAAGTTCTCAATCTCACACTATATGGAAACATGTCATGAGTTCAACAACTTAAATATTAATTATCACTAATCGGTAATACATACCAAGGCATCTTTCCTCGGCCAACCATACAAGAGAGTTCAACACGGGTCACGAATCCTTAAAAGCGTAGACATCCATTCCCGGCCAACCCTTCCAAAGAGTTCTCGACACGGGTCGCGGAAGCTAACATGGATAACTTTCCCCGGCCAGCCTACTCAAGAGGCCCTTCACGGTTACCTACACATGGTACTTTCCCCGGCCATCCTACCCAAGAGGATATCAACACGGGTCACTAATAGCACCCACTAAGCAACTTTCCCCGGCCATCCCACACAAGAGGATATTGACATGGGTCACTAATATTTATTAAGGGATAAGAACGGTTCCGATTACGTGATCATACACACATCATGATTGTATTCGACAATCACAAGGCCACATTAGCCTTAAGGCCTCTTTTGCCTTTTCTCATTGTCACAATAGTTCAACATGTTCCATACTAGTGTTTGACTCTATCCTAGACCAATCTTGTCATGGGTGCACCTTTCTACATCAAGTGCCCAAGCCTTGCCATCTAGGTTATCTACTCTAGGCCAAAACTCGTCAAGGATGCACCTTTCTACATCGAATGCACGAGCGTCGCCATCTAGAGTTTCTATCAATTTCTAATCACAATCTAGAATTAAATCATTAGGTTTGGGGTAAGGTTTCCTCACTCTTCCTAATTCATTTTAAGCATGTTATTTTCTTAATTATGATCAACAACAATATTAGATAAACATATTACAATATCAATCATAAGCCACACATGATAGCATAACATGTCAAACATAATCCACATAGTAGTACACACATATCTTTAAGGCATACAAGCCACTACTATCCTCTACCAAGCATCCTTAGTTAAATCATGGTCTCACATACCATTTAATAACACATTGGATTCTCTTTCCAAGGCTTCAAGTCCCATATCAATCGGCTTTCCGATTCATGAATTTTGGTGGAAACAAGGACTACAATATTCACACATACATTACTTTTCCATATTTTTCTTATCAATCCATATCATATAACCATGTTTCTACCTCACCATCACATAGAGCATTGAACTAGCTTTCCAACGCTTCCGACCGTGCCTTAATCCGAGTTACGGATCAAAAGTTATGAAGGAAACAACATGGAAAATATGTCACATTCGCTATTGTATTCGCAAGGCGAACCACTCGGCGAACCATGACAGAAAAAAAGGGCATAAAGGTTGCAAAGCGAACTCTGGCCGAACATTCGCCTTCCCTCTAGCGAACCCTCGATGAACCATTCGCTTTGCCCTTCGCCAAGTTCACTAGGCTAACCATGCGAAACCCAGAATTTCCCAGCAGCGTAAAACATAGGTCATTAGGGCCAAAACTCTCATTTCTTAACCCAAAACACTTCCAATTCATATTATATCAACCAAAACATGTTCCAACATAAACAACAAGTATTCCCATGCATTTATATCGCATTTCATCCGCTAGATTTCATTGATTTATCCGTTTAATCATTTTCTCTCAAATCTAACCTAAGTTCTAAACTTATATTTCTAGAACTTAGAGTCTCTAACTAGGACCCACCTGATAATCGAAGAGGAGGTTGAAGAAGATGAGATGATGAATCCAAGCTTCTTCTTCTTCTTCTTCCAAGACTTTCTCTTCTTCTTACTATCTTTTTTTTTTCTTATATATATATAATCCTAATTATATAATATAATCCAATAGGGTATAATATCTCCAATTGATATTTTGTTGTCTTAAACCAATTGATCAATTATTCGAGTTATCTTAAAATACTCTCTTGAACTAATAAATATCAATCTGTCTCTTTCACTAAATAATTGATCTCTTCAGAGCTCATTAGTTGCTCTATTGATCCCAAATGTCAATACTTAAAGTACTTAGAGGATTCCATTAATCCAATTATCCAAAGATAGAATACACAAAAGCTCATCCGATCTCATCTGATATCCAATTGAGCACTTAAATAATATGGGGTATTACACTCTCCCCCCTTAAATTGAAATTCGCCCCCGAATTTCCCCTACTCAATAATAACCACAACTTGCCGCCGTCTTAGATCCATACGTAACTTTACTTCCATTAGAATTTCTGACGTAATCCAATTCCAACTTGAAATAATATATCCAAAATAGTTTAACAACTTTCGTGTCTAGTTACCACATATATAACAATCCTTCTTACGGTTTTCCGACTCACTCAAGGTTCCTTGTTGACACGAGTTCTCAACCAATATTACATAACACCATCTCGATACTTCAATCATATGCGAGTCACTACTTATCAAAACTTAAACCATCCACAACATATTTGTGAGTTTCCATATTACTCACCAATTCACATACAACACTCCACACTTTCGAAGACCATAATACACTTCCCAATTGAATCAACTTTTCTCATTCGTTATGTTCCATAAATGATCCAAGTTATATGTTTAACTTCGGAACGCCCAATTTTTCACTCTTACCTGGAAGGATAACCTTCAAATTCCTTCTCTGGTTAGAACACAACTGCACACAACTGGTACTACTTTCACAGAGCCTAAATCCAATACCATGAACTCATAGAAGATAACAAATACTAACTCTAACAAACCGTTCATACCTTACTAACACCATAATTTCACACCGAAATGATCTTTACAAGATCAATACTTCGTGAGTATTTCCTAACTTCGTTCTTAAGACTCTCAACAATAGTGATAACAATTCACCTAAGACTTTCTCACACTAACACAGTTCACAAGATTATCTTCCCAAAGTCAACTCTCTTGTCGTCTAAACAATGGTCAACTATGTAACACCTTTCCAACCGTTACGATTTTCAAAACACAAATCCGTCTTTCATTTATTTGCAATCCCGTTCTCCATTCACACAATACTCTCCAATCGGAGCAACATAAGGTAACAAAACATTGATGATGGTTCCTAAGGGATTTCACAATTTACACACATGTTAATCGATTACCCGTCTGAGGTTAATCGGTTAACTTCTCAAAGTTTAGTGCAAGCACCATCTTTGCACGTGTTAATCGGTTAACACTACTGCCGAAGCTGAAAACCAGTTTCTTATAATTCAAAAGTCATCACAACTCAAAACCCTCATTCTGGTTTGTTCTAACTTGAAATATCATTCTCAACTCGCGGCTTCTTAACTTGTATAACATTCACTAACCATGATCCACTCAAGGTAAAACCGACAAAGTCGACGACACACTCCAACCAAGTGACACGGAAAAATTCCGAATTCTTACGCGGTCACACTACAAAACTTCAGCGGGATAGTTAATTTTCTGCTTAAACAACTACACTAGCGGGAAGCCAATAATGACGACGTTCTAGGGTTTTAGCCACAACTCATACTTGATTCGTTCACAAGCAAAACCCAACACACAACCATTACACGGTACCACAAAATTGATGGACATCTCATATCAAGCATACCACCTTATTCTCTCACTTGAACTCCTTGGTGCAAAATAAAACAACAACGCTCTTAGTCCAAGAAAAGGTAGATTCCAAATATTCTGATTATTCACAAATACATAAGTTTCTCTATACTTGAAAATAAATCGGGGCAATGCATCCTCCTGAAGAACCTTTCCATCACTACGTACATATTAACAGGGATTTATTACCCTTCACTATCCATTGCACATCACACTTACACCGAATTATTTAATGGAAGATTCGCAACCGACAATTCTCATCAACTATTTACAAAACCCTTCCGGTATAAATCGTTCCATGATTTAAACTTAGTTCGTAATAAGTCCTGATTTGCTTCTCGTTGTTTTACCATAATCTTACTTCTTAAAATACAATATTCACTATTCCACAATGTACGTCCCTTCACACTTGTCTCAAGAATAAGAATCCATCACGTACACTTGGGACCACGGTGCTACTACTACGCTTGCTCTTAATACCAAAGTGTAACTTCTTCAGTTCAGCTCGTACTATTAGGGTTCACGTGGGTGAATCATCTTTGATTACACTTCCTTAATTTTAGCTTTAACAACATCTTAATAATTCTATTGCACATTCGTCCAAGATACATTCCGTTATCACTTCCTCATAACATACCGTTTTCCACAACGCGCTTACTTCGCTCTCCATTGTAATCCTCTTAGGTCCAAATATAAAACCATCTTACTAAGATTTCCTTGAATCCAAGGTACTTACTCTGTTTCTTAATACAAACTTCTTCTGGTCCGTATCACTACACTTTCTGTTACTAAATAAAGTCTAAACTTTCTCCGACACAATACCTTATATTGTTCCTTGGGTAAGTTAACAAATTCCAAATTCCAAATTGGTCTCTTACTGAAAACAGAAAACCTGAAGTATTATCCTGAACTTAATCCCCCTTCATAACTGAAGATACACAATTTATCTCCTATTCTTCATCCGACAAATACTTATTTCACTTGAAGCATGTAAACACATCCTTGTGTTCCTTCTCACACTTCTCTACTACTTTAGGTTCCCATAAAAGCCGAACGTCCTTAACTCTCAACTTTTAGCTAGTTGGAAGATATTGTTCCGAACACATTTCTTAAGGTACTCTCGTCCATTCAAGATACCATAGCGACCTTAGGATAAAACACCAATAATTATCTCACTTCCAGACCTTATGTCACACGTTCCACAAAATAACCTTCCTTTTTCACTGAATAAGATTACTTGAAATCTTTGTCCATACTAATGGCCAATCCACCTCTACTAGTGACTTTACATATTCCTTGATACCTTGACCAATCGTCCGATAGAGGTCCTTAACTTTCATACTATTCTCATCCCAAGGATTTGCTTGAACAACACACCACTCTTCATTTCCATGCTACCCAAAGCACAACTTCTATAAGACCTCAACTGAGCTGACCAAAACTCCACACTATTAACTCTTGGCTTGAGCATATCCTCACATCACAAGTTCCGACAAACACTTCAGAGTCCTCGTGGTCGCTCAACCATGATTCTACCTATCACATACAAAGTATTAGGTTGATCAGGCCCAACACTACATAGTATGATATTAAGAGTCATGTTGGCAAGACACACTTTAAGAGGCAGGAATATATTTACTTATGATGTTTCAAGGCTAGGTTGAGGACACGACCTGCTCTGATACCAACTGCAACGCCCTGTATCATATATATCTAGAATAATACCATACAAGTGTTTTATTTGGTTCTGACACCATCAGAAGTGCCTATTGGCATAATTCACATACTTGACCATTTTAAAAACATAATATAATCTATGGTGCAAGGCATGGAAATTATCCAAAAATATAAAATCTAAGATCAATATACAATATCCTCAATTGTATACAACAAATACACAGCGGAATACTAAAGCCAAGCTTCTCTTGAAACATCCAAGCATAGCTCCACTTGTAAATCATACCAGCAAATACCTCCTGAAAATAATCAACAATAGTGGGGTGAGATACATCAAATCTCAGTGAGTTCCCTATCTTATGGATTCTCTCGGCTTTACAGGGATCTAGCCAATCCTAACTCAAGTCAAGGGGAAGGGAAATGACCTTAAGTTCTCAATCTCACACTATATGGAAACATGTCATGATTTTAACAACTCAAATATTAATTATCACTAATCGGTAATACATACCAAGGTATTTTTCCCCGGCCAACCCTACAAGAGAGTTCAACACGGGTCACGGATCCTTAAAAGTGTAGACATCCATTCCCGGCCAACCCTTCCAAAGAGTTCTCGATACGGGTCCCGGAAGCCAACATAGATAACTTTCCCCGGCCAACCTACTCAAGAGGCCCTTCAACACGGGTCACGGTTACCTACACATGATACTTTCCCCGGCCATCCTACCCAAGAGGATATCAACACGGGTCACTAATACCACCCACTAAGCAACTTTCCCCGGCCATCCCACACAAGAGGATATCGACATGGGTCACTAATATTTATTAAGGGATAAGAAGGGTTCCGATTACTTGATCATACACACAACGTGATTGTATTCGACAATCACAAGGCCACATTAGCCTTAAGGCCTCTTTTGCCTTTTCTCATTGTCACAATAGTTCAACATGTTCCATACTAGTGTTTGACTCTCTCTTAGACCAATCTTGTCACGGGTCCACCTTTCTACACCAAGTGCCCAAGCCTTGCCATCTAGGTTATCTACTCTAGGCCAGAACTCGTCAAGGATGCACCTTTCTACATCGAATGCACGAGCGTCGCCATCTAGAGTTTCTATCAATTTCTAATCACAACCTAGAATTATATCATTAGGTTTGGGGTAAGGATTCCTTACTCTTCCTAATTCATTTTAAGCATGTTATTTTCTCAATTATGTTCAACAACAATATTAGATAAGCATATTACAATATCAATCATAAACCACACATGATAGCATATCATGTCAAACATAATCCACATAGTAGTACACACATATCTTTAAGGCATACAAGCCACTACTATCCTCTACCAAGCATCCTTGTTTAAATCATGGTCTCACATACCATTTAATAGCACATTGGATTCTCTTTCCAAGGCTTCAAGTCCCATATCAATCGGCTTTCCGATTTATGAAGTTTGGTGGAAACAAGGACTACAATATTCACACATACATTACTTTTCCATATTTTTCTTATCAATCCATAGCATATAACCATGTTTCTACCTCACCATCACATAGAGCATTGAAGTAGCTTTCCAACGCTCCCGACTGTGCCTTAATCCGAGTTACGGATCAAAAGTTATGAAGGAAACAACATGGAAAATTTGTCACGTTCGCTACTGTATTCGCAAGGCGAACCACTCAGCGAACCATGGCAGAAGAAAAAGGGCATAAAGGTTGCAAAGCGAACTCTGGCCGAACATTCGTCTTCCCTCTAGCGAACCCTCGATGAACCATTCGCTTTGCCCTTCGCCAGGTTCGCTAGGCGAACCATGCGAAACCCAAAATTTCTCAGCAGCGTAAAACATAGGTCATTGGGGCCAAAACTCTCATTTCTTCACCCCAAAACACTTCCAATTCATATTATATCAACCAAAACATGTTCCAACATAAACAACAAGTATTCCCATACATTTATATTGCATTTCATCCGCTAGATTTCATTGATTTATCCGTTTAATCATTTTCTCTCAAATCTAACCTAAGTTCTAAACTTATATTTCTAGAACTTAGAGTCTCTAACTAGGACCCACCTGATAATCGAAGAGGAGGTTGAAAAAGATGAGATGATGAATCCAAGCTTCTTCTTCTTCTTCCAAGACTTTCTCTTATTCTTTCTCTTTTTCTCCTCTTTTTCTCCTTTCTTTTCTTCTTACTATCTTTTTCTTTTTCCGATATATATATATATATATATATAATCCTTATTATATAATATAATCCAACAGGGTAAAATATCTCCAATTGATATTTTGTCGTCTCAAACCAATTGATCAATTATTCGAGTTATCTTAAAATACTCTCTTGAACTAATAAATATCAATCTGTCTCTTTCACTAAATAATTGATCTCTTCAGAGCTCATTAGTTGCTCTATTGATCCCAAATGTCAATACTTAAAGTGCTTAGAGAATTCCATTAATCCAATTATCCAAAGATAGAATACACAAAAGCTCATCTGATCTCATCTGATATCCAATTGAGCACTTAAATAATATGGGGTATTACACAAAATTATCCCAAAGAATTAACCCTATTTTCCAATTAAATAAATATCACATAATTATCCCTAAAATTATCCTAAAGAATTAATCCAAATCTAAACCCCTTGATTATATTTTGTCAATTATAATGATTTAATGAATAATATATAATATACCAAAAATATAAATTAAATCTTAAAATATCCCAATATTGAATTAATCTCAATTATCCCAAAAATACAAAATTATCCCAATTATTGGAATTAATCCTAGTTATTAAGTCCCAACTATTCCCACTTAATCCCTAATTATAATTATTAACCAATTTTTATTCCATTATAAAATAATCAATTATCCCATTATTAGATTATCCTCCTCTAAATACATTAATTAACTTGAATTATTTCTAATTAATCTAAATTATATCCCTTAGATGTAGAGAACTTAAATTAATTAAAGAAGATTAATTTAATATTCAAATAGACCCATTTTAACCCTAGTAAGTTATTGTCTATCCCTTATTTAGCATATTATAAAAATTAATTAACTAAGTTAAAATCCCAATTATTTAATTATCAAAGTAAATAAATAAATTAATTAATAACCCCAAATACTTAATTATTATAATAAACCCACTTTCTATTAATAAATTATAAATTAACCCAAATTTATAAACGTGATTCTATAAAATAACAAACCCAAATTTTTAGTAATAAAAATAAAGTAAATAAATTAAATAACCCAAATTTATTAATTATAATAAATAGACCTAAATTTATAAAATAACCCCAACCATTTTTAATTATAAAAATAAGTTAAATAACTCAAACAAATTATAATAACCGACAAAATATAAATTAACCCAAATTTATAAATCCAATTCTATAAAATATCAAACTCACATTTTTAGTAATAAAAATAAAGTAAATAGGGTAAATAACCCAAATTTATTAATTATAATAAATAGACTTAAATTTATAAAATAACCCCAACCATTTTTAATTATAAAAATAAGTTAAATAACCCTAACAAATTATAATAACCCCAAAATATAAATTAACCCAAAATTCCCAAAATATAAATTATAGCCAAATGCTCCAAAATTTAAATTAACCCAAAATTATGTAAATAAAACTGCACTTTATAATAATCCCAAAATATCAATTAAACCCAAAATTCTAAAATATAAATAAAATCTACATTATATAAATAGACCCCAATTTATAAATTAAAACAGAAATATAAATTAAACCCAAAATTATAACTTAATGTTATTAAATCAACCCTTAATATTAAATATTTTATTAACATCTAATTATTAATACTCCAATTAAATATTTTTAACCCTTAAATTATTCCTTAATTATTTTACAAAGTATTTCATTGATAAATATATTATTTCCATAATCCTATATTATTAATCCCTAAACCACTAAAGTATTTTAAGTGATTATCCTATTTCTTAATCCTAATTATATATCCCATCAATCCCTTAATTATTAAAAACCTTTTAATTAATTTGATTCTTAATCTTAATAGTTATCATCTCTAATAGTTTTATTATAATATTCTTATTATTAATTATATATTTTTGTTCTTTCTTATTATAATATTCTTATAATAAATTATTTAAAAGACATATTTTATTTATTATTATTACTTTACTTATTTTTGAAATAGTTAACTATTAACAAAACCAAATATTAATGCATATTTTAATCCATTAAAAAGAGTTACTTTATTTATTTATTTATGAAATAGTTACTTTATTTATTTTTGAAGAACACTGTTACTAGAAATTTTGGTTAAATTTAGAACATGATATATTAAAAAATTCCATTAAAAAACAATTTTAGTAATGTTTTAATTTGAGTCAGACTTTGATTATTGACTGATTAATTAAAAAAACTGAATTTTCTTATTAAAAGAAAATCCGCACAGAAATAAAACTTAAGAATTTATAATACTAGTTAAAAAACGATCCACTATTGTAATTACATTTTGAAATAAGTATGTTATTATTATTATTTTAATCCTTTCATTCGAAACAATTCATATCCTAGACTTAATACCCAAGAATCCTGAAATTTAAACAATCAATCGAAACAAACCAGCAGCAACATATATATATATATATATATATATATATATTACAAACAAGAATTGAATAACAAATATATATAGATGATAATCGAAAGTTTGAAGGCACCAACCTGAAATGCCGTGACCCACTAAGCTGCTTCCTACTCTCTTTCTTTCCCTTCCCTCCTTTTTGAGTCGGAGGGATGTTGAAGGTTTAGGGTAGTTGAAGGTTTAAGGTTTTAGTGTTGTTGAGGGTTTAGGGTTTTAGTGTTGTTGTTCTTCGATGTGTGAAGAACCACAACTTAAGAGATAGTAGGTTTGTAAATTATGGGTCCCCTAATATGAGAGACAAAGGCTATATTTATAAGAAAAATCAGGTAAAAAAATTAAATGTAATTGAATAAGGGAAAAAATGTAATTGAATATGGTTTAAAGGTAAAATAGAAAAAGTTAGTAATAAGGGAAAAAATAACTAAAAGTGGAAGAGGTAGGATTCAAACATATGCACTCTCCGTTACAATCCTTAGGCCTACTCCTCTATCAAATGGATTATTATGTTTGTTCAAAATGAAATTACACCCAAAGAGTAACATACTAATTAAAATCTTATTTCTAATTTGCACTCTTCTTGCAAATGATACCTATATTATATTTTTTATTTTCTCTCTCCCTTTTTTAATGTATAGAAATAGTATTTAGTTTTTTAAAAGAAAAAATTAAAAAACAAACTACTTATTATCACTATATTTTTATTTATTTATTTAAGCAATAAAAGTGTGAAAAAAGAAAAGAAAGGTGGTCAAAATTTGGGGTACGATAGCTGCCCCTATTTAATTGTCTTCGAATCAAAATAATGATGTCGATGAGTCTTCCTCTTTTTTGAGAATGAGACGGTTAAATACAAGAGGAACCCTAATTTTGACTGCGAAGGTTATAGGTTTAGAGCCAGCGTGGGCCAATCCCTGACTCTCCGTTAATATCCCAATATCCCAGTGTAATATCGCTGGTTGCAGAAGTCGGGTAGGATTTTAACGATCCTCCGATTTCGTTTTGGTAAACCCTATTAGAAACCCTGATAAGAATCTTTGGTAAAATCTTGATAAAATCCCTGTGACATCTTTTGGTGGAACCCCCGATAATAAGAACCCTGACAAAAATTGTCTGGCAAACCCCTGATGGAACCCCTTGATTAACCCCTGATGGTAAACCCTCGACGAAATTGTTTGATGGAACCCCTGATGCAGCCCCTATGAGAAAAGTCTGATAAAAACCCCTAATGAAACTCTTGATAAAAACCCTTAATGGACCCCTTGATAAAACCCTTAGATAGTTGATGGAACTTATCCCTTATGAAGGACATGTTGCTAAGTTGGGGATGTGAAAGATGAAAACCTGCTCACTGGTTCATAATGATCATTCAGGATGATTGACTATTGGATAGATCCCTTTGAAGACTCACGGTGAGTGAGATTGCTGGGGAAGTTCTTTATTGAAAGGTGTTTATGAGATGTTACTTATTGGGGAAGGCCAATAAGTGTTCCTACTTGGGAATTGTATTGTTATAGCTAGGGATTGGACTTCTAGGAACGGTCACAAATCCTATATTATGTATGTATGCTCATGTATGCATGTGATGCTATATTATGATAGAGCGTAGCGACCTGATTAATGCATGACAATGATTTGAATGTTTCAACAAATGTCCCTATGGAGAGAAATGGAATGTTTAAGTCTTAGAGAGGTTACTTGTGTAACAAGGATATTTGTCAAAAAATGGTGGTGGGTATTGAGCTAGCATGATCTCCCGATACTTGTTTTGAACTTGACGATTGTTGATGTATGATAGAGCTTGTATGTGCAACTTCAGGAGAATGGATAGGGCTTTTCCCTGCAATATGATGTCTTTTGCCCCAATCTGTTGTGTCTTTGAAGAGATTTGCCTCAATATGGTTTTTGAAGCAGCTTGACTATTCCATGCACTTAAGACAACTTGTGATTATATTAGCCTTGGAGAGATTCGTCCTCCACTAACCAACCCTGGGAATGATATGCCCCAAATGAATCGTTTTCTTTAATCGGTTTCTTTTGCTCAAGCCTTATGACGGCCTGCCCCGGATTGATTGAGCTTCTGAGGGTATGTCTGAAAAGGAACTTAGATCCCTCCATGATTTGATACGACCCTGAGATGAACTGCCCCAGTATTTCAATCTTGAAAAGTATGCCCCAGTTTTTGAATCTTCAAAAGGTATGCCCCTTAATTAATTGGGTAAGAAGGAGTGGCTTGAAAAGGAACTTGGATCCTACCATGCTATGATATGACCATAATATGAACTGCCCCAGTATCATGTCTTTGCCCCTGATTAGATGACTTCTAGAGTGATTGGCCTCAATGCACCCTTGAGTTGGTATGCCCCAACGTGAGCCTTTTGAAAGGTCCACCCCTTATCATTAGAGTCATGGAGGAGATTCAACATCGGTGTGTCAAATCTTGGGATGCTTTGCCCCTAGTTAGTAGGATCTTCAGATGATGTGCTCCTATGATCATTAGGATTTGTCCCTTTATTGGAAGGATTCCTTGATAATTTTTCCCATAATCAGAAGTGTCTTGAGTCAGTTTTCCCCTGATCAGACCATTGCTGATATTTCCTTGATGCTAAGTATTGATTTGTGAAAAAAATGTTCCCTTTTAAAAGTAATTATAACGCCATGTTCATGCAAATTTTGAAATCCAAAATTTAGAAGTGGTGTGTGATAGATGATATTCGGCCATGAGGTTGGCACAAATGAAGATGTGAAAATGTGGTTAGCGATGTTCAAACGAAGATTCGGATTTGGAGTCAGTTTAACAACGACTTTGCCGAGTATGCTTTTATAGTTCCCCTAGCTTCAATTAGGACTTTTAAATGTTGTAACGTGGTCTGGTTCACAGTTTAAGAAAAAAAAGGATACAAGGCTCAAAATTTTGAAATTTAACCCACCCCATTCTCCTTGATGTTCTCCATTTCTAAATCCAATTAACCCAACAGATGCGTTCATCCTGCAAGAGAATTTCATCAGTAACTGTGATAATGTTTAAGCACTTTATGAGATCTTTGAGGTGGCAATCACCCACTCCCGTTTATAAGATTGTTCCATTTTTTTCTTTTTCTTTGCGTTTAATCCCTTATTTTTGCATGGACCAATTCTTTTGAGTTTGTGATCCATCGGGATACCCTAATTCTTGCCTATGTCAAAGTCAACCTTTTCAGTTTTTTTTCTTGACTTAGCGGGCTTTTTCCTTTTTTTTTGGAACAATTCTTGAGTGATCTTGCTTTTGACTTAGAAATGTGTGACTGCCATATTAGATATTATGAGCTATTATCTCTTTTGCTTCCTCAATGTTGAATGGTGTGAGGAAGAAGATGTGCTTTAAACCTTTTGCTTGAATTGACTGATTCTCTTGAGATCAGAATGCATCATTGAATTAATTGAAATCTACCCTGCCCCTGGTTAAGATTAAGGTTTTTTTTTTTAAATAGAAAGAACACCGACTTCTGGCTCGAGGGGGCTGACTACGAATTAACTCCTTATTCCTCCAGTGTTTGGGAAGTGAAACAATGCCTTAGATCGTCAGTCGGGTCTTACGATTAGAGCATACATCATCAAATTCGTTTGTTTATTACATCCTTCTCCTCCTAAGTTTGTCAATAGGTGAGAAGTGAAAAGAAAAGGTGTGATTTATTATTTTTTTTACAGTGGCATAAGAAAGAGTGGAAACGAATGGATTAATTCCAAAATCATGCATGCTCGTTTTAAAATTATTGATCAAAGAGTACAAAGTTTACATCAAATAAAACTTAGATACAAAGAAATTACAATTAGAAATGACAAAGGCCCAATGATCATAGGGGTGAGCTTCCTTGTTGATCCAACTAACTTTAGGAGACACTGCTTGAAGTTCTTGCACTCTGTTAACGTAGGGGTAATTATTTGCTAATGAGAATCCTTCTTTGAAAGTCAACTGCTTATTGATCATGTCTTGAAATTTGTGCTCACATAGGGCATTCTTATCATAATTGGGATGAGGCATCTTTGAGCACGTTTTGAAGTTGATAGTGTTCTAGACTTTGTTGTAAAGGCATCATCTGAGGTTGCTATATTTGAAGCACTGGGTAGGCCTAAGGCTGGCAAGGGTTACCTTCTCTTTTTAATGGTACTTGCCCCTCTAGAGTTCCTTTATAACTTCTTGAGACATCCTTTAAGTTTGTTTGTGAGTATCGGGATACCTTTTAGCTCTTGGTAGTTGGATAAGTGCGAAAGCGGAAAGGATATGCACATGTATGTGTATGTATGCAAATGCATGAAAATGCATGGGGTAGGCAAATTTTTTTAAAAAGGTATGCTAAAAGTTTTTTTTTTGCGATGCAAGTGTCACACTAGGATAGTGACAGATAAAAGGAAACCCTTATGTGTTTAAGATAATAATGTACACAGGGAACCCTTATCTGGGAAGGTTCCCTAGGGATAATGATAGGTATGGGAAATCCAACGGGTTTAAGGATGTGTAAGGTAAAATGCAAGCATGTCCTAGTAAAGGTAGGCTCCTTAGTATAGGTTGGATCTAAGTTTAGTCTACCCAATCCCTTCACATGTAGGAAATATAGTTTTTGGCAGCATAGCAACCCTAGAATTTACAGACTATACCCTTGTTTTACCATGAGAAGGAGCAAGCCTTCATACGGTAATCCATCGGGATAAGTCTCATCTTGACGGGACCATAGTAACAGCCCTTGAGGGTTGAATATGTAAGGTCACCATGAGTTGATAAGGGTAGGCTAAAGGTTCACAGAGTCATGGACCACATCCAAATTATCATCTATGTTAGGGGCTAGCCCTACCATGAAGACACCTTTGGAGGATCTCTTCTGAGTGTATCATCAACGAATTGTTTGGATGTCACATCCTCCTAAAACATTTCCGTTCGACGTCCTAATTTAGGATTGTACTCCAAGTTAGGGTTTTAGCTTCACACATAATCATATCCCAACCAATGATATGACAATATAATAATTATGATGAAAAAAATAATAAAAAATAATATGATAAAATGTAAAAAATAACCGAAAAATAAATAAAATAACAACAGCAAACAAAACAAAACAAACAAACCCTCAAACCCAAGTTTAGGATGGACTCTCTTTAGGGAAGTATCCCCGGCAGAGTCGCTAGCTGTCGCGGCCGGCAGAAATATCGAGTCGCCATCATCCTTTATTCGTCCTAAGGATAGGAAAATAATGAGAAAACCTAAATCCTAAGGGTGAGACACTAAGGTTCGGGAGTCGGTTAAGTGAGAGGAAGGTGTTAGGCACCCCTCACCACCATTGTACTCAATGGGATCCTCCTTAAGTTCTAGGGTATGTTTGCTTATTACTTGAATGTTTGACTTTTTATTTTTATTTACAAAAATTCCTTATTATTGTACAAAGAAGAAGAGGGGGACCCTAAGCTTTTTTATTATTATTGTACTCGCTAGGGTTTACAACCATTTGCCTATGTAGCTTCAATTTTGAAGGATCAGAGTATCCGTAGTCCACTGCCCCTATCACCTATTCTTATTCCTATTCCTATTCCTATTCCCAATCCTAATCCTAATCCTACTCTTGGATTACAAGAGTCCTATCCCATGTCCTTATTCCTTATTTATACTCTCGGATAAAGAGTTCTATCCCATTTCCTTATCCATTATTTATATTCTCAGATGAAGAGTTCTATCCCATTTCTTTATCCCTTATTTATACTCTCGGATGAAGAGTTCTATCCCAATTCCTTATCCATTATTTATACTCTCGGAGGAAGAGTTCTATCCCAATTCCTTATCCATTATTTATACTCTCGGAGGAAGAGTTCTATCCCAATCCCTTATCCCTTATTTATACTCTCAGATGAAGTGTTCTATCCCAATTCCTTATCCGTTATTTATACTCCCGGAGGAAGAGTTCTATCACAATTCCTTATCCCTTATTTATACTCTCGGATGAAGAGTTCTATCCCATTTCCTTATCCCTTATTTATACTCTCGGATGAAGAGTTCTATCCCAATTCCTTATCCATTATTTATACTCTCGGAGGAAGAGTTCTATCCCAATTCCTTATCCATTATTTATACTCTCGGAGGAAGAGTTCTATTCCAATTCCTTATCCCTTATTTATACTCTCGGATGAAGAGTTCTATCCCAATTCCTTATCCATTATTTATACTCTCGGAGGAAGAGTTCTATCCTAATTCCTTATCCCTTATTTATACTCTCGGATGAAGAGTTCTATCCCATTTCCTTATCCCTTATCTATACTCTCGGATGAAGAGTTATATCCCAATTCCTTATCCATTATTTATACTCTCGAAGGAAGAGTTCTATCCCATTTCCTTATCCATTATTTATACTCTCGGATGAAGAGTTCTATCCCATTTCCTTATCCATTATTTATACTCTCGGATGAAAAGTTCTATCCCAAAAATCCTAATCCGTTTATTTATACTCTCGGATATCAAGAGTTCTATCTCAAAAATCCTAATCCATTTGTTTATACTCTCGGATATCAAGAGTTCTATACCAAAAATCCTAATCCATTTATTTATACTCTCGGATAACAAGAGTTCTATCCCAAAAAATCCTAATCAATTTGTTTATACTCTCGGATATCAAGAGTTATATCCCAAAAATCCTAATCCATTTGTTTATACTCTCAAATATCAAGAGTTCAATCCCAAAATAGTTTATCCCAAGTCTATCCCTAATATCCCATTTTACTTGCAAAAATATTATCTTTTTAATTTATTTATAAAAATAAATAAATTATATAATATATTACAAAACCCCTAAGTTTCTATCCCTAATAAATTATTCTCTATCCCTTATTTAGTTATATTATATTAAACCTAGTTTATTCTTCGAAAAAATTCCTTTAATTTATAAATTAATTAAACAATTTATAGAAAAACTCATGTTTTATCCTTTATCCTAAAGTTAGTTATCCCAAAAACGTATCCCTTAATTATCCCAAAAATTATCCCTAAAACTATCCCCAAAATTATCCCAAAGAATTAACCCTATTTTCCAATTAAATTAATATCACATGATTATCCCTAAAATTATCCTAAAGAATTAACCCCAATCTAAACCCCTTGATTATATTTTGTCAATTATAATGATTTAATGAATAATATATAATATCCCAAAAATATAAATTAAATCTTAAAATACTCCAACATTGAATTAATCCCCATTATCCCAAAGATACAAAATTATCCCAATTATTGGAATTAATCCTAGTTATTAAGTCCCAACTATTCCCACTTAATCCCTAATTATAATTATTAACCAATTTTTATTCCATTATAAAATAATTAATTATCCCATTATTAGATTACGCTCCTCTAAATACGTTAATTAACTTGAATTATTTCTAATTAATCTAAATTATTTCCCTTAGATGTAAAGAACTTAAATTAATTTAAGAAGATTAATTTAATATTCAAATAGACCCCTTTTATCCCTAATAAGTTATTATCTATCCCTTATTTTGCATATTATAAAAATTAATTAACTAAGTTAAAATCCCAATTATTTAATTATCAAAGTAAATAAATAAATTAATTAATAACCCCAAATACTTAATTATTATAATAAACCCACTTTCTATTAATAAATTATAAATTAACCCAAATTTATAAACGCGATTCTATAAAATAACAAATCCAAATTTTTAGTAATAAAAATAAAGTAAATAAATTAAATAACCCAAATTTATTAATTATAATAAATAGACCTAAATTTATAAAATAACCCCAACAATTTTTAATTATAAAAATAAGTTAAATAACCCAAATTTATTAATTATAATAAATAGACCTAAATTTATAAAATAACCCCAACCATTTTTAATTATAAAAATAAGTTAAATAACCCTAACAAATTATAATAACCCCAAAATATAAATTAACCCAAAATTCTCAAAATATAAATTAAATCCAAATGCTCTAAAATATAAATTAACGCAAAATTATGTAAATAAAACTTCACTTTATAATAATCCCAAAATATCAATTAAAACCAAAATTCTAAAATATAAATAAAATCCATATTATATAAATAGACCCCAATTTATAAATTAAACCAGAAATATAAATTAAACCCAAAATTATAACTTAATGTTATTAAATCAACCCTTAATATTAAATATTTTTTTAACATCTAATTATTAATACTCCAATCAAATATTTTTAACCCTTAAATTATTCCTTAATTATTTTACAAAGTATTTCATTGATCAATATATTATTTCCATAATCCTACATTATTAATCCCTAAACCACTAAAGTATTTTAAGTGATTATCCTATTTCTTAATCCTAATTATATATCCCATCAATCCCTTAATTATTAAAAACGTTTTAATTAATTTAATTCTTAATCCTAATAGTTATTATCCCTAATAATTTTATTATAATTTTCTTATAATATTCTTATTATTAATTATATATTTTTGTTCTTTCTTATTATAATATTCTTATAATAAATTATTTAAAAGACATATTTAATTTATTATTATTACTTTATTTATTTATGAAATAGTTAACTATTAACAAAACCAAATATTAATGCATATTTTAATCCATTAAAAATAGTCATTTTATTTATTTTTGAAGAACACTGTTACTAGAAATTTTGGTTAAAATTAGAACATGTTATATTAAAAAAATCTATTAAAAAAAAACAATTTTAGTAATGTTTTAATTTGAGATAGACTTTGATTATTGGCTGATTAATTAAAAAAAACTGAATTTTCTTATTAAAAGAAAATCCGCACAAAAATAAAACTTAGGAATTTATAATACTAGTTAAAAAACGATCCACTATTGTAATTACATTTTGAAATAAGTATGTTATTATTATTATTTTAATCCTTTCATTCGAAACAATTCATATCCAAGACTTAATACCCAAGAATCCCAAAATTTGAACAATCAATCGAAACAAACCAGCAGCAACATAAGGTTTAAGATTTTAGTGTTGTTGAGGGTTTAGGATTTTAGTGTTGTTGTTCTTCGATGTGTGAAGAACGACAACTTAAGAGATAGTAGGTTTGTAAATTGTGGGTCCCCTAATATGAGAGACAAATGCTCTATTTATAAGAAAAAATTAGGTAAAATAAAAATTAAATGTGATTTAATCAATCGGATTTATTTTATTTTATAAAGACCAAGCCAATGAATCTGAATGGATTCATGGCTTGATGAATTTGAATAATTAATAATATCAACATAAAATAAAAATTTGAATAATAATAATAATAATCATATAATGATAATGAAAACGTTTTTGAATTATTTTGATTTATATGATTTTTTGAGATTTTTTCCATGAAATAATGATTTTATTGAAAAAATCATATATTTAAAAATGCATTAAATATAAATACGAAAATTAATATTTAAATAATAAAAAATACTAATTTTATGATTTTTTATGGTTTCAAGGTAAAATAGAAAAAGTTAGTAATAAGGGAATAAATAACCCAAAGAGTAACATACTAATTAAAATCTCATTTCTAATTTGCACTCTTCTTGCAAATGATACCTATACTATATTTTTTATTTTATCTCTCTCTTTTTTTAACGTATAGAAATAGTATTTAATTTTTTAAAAGAAAAAATTTAAAAAAAAACTACTTATTATCACTATATTTTTTTATTTATATAAGCAATAAAAGTTTGAAAAAAGAAAAGAAAGGTGGTCAAAATTTAGGGTACGACAGCTGCCCCTATTTAATCGTCTTCGAATCAAAATGATGATGTCATTGAGTCTTCCTCTTTTTTGAGAAGGAGACGGTTAAATACAAGATGAACCCTAATTTTGACTGCGAAGGTTATAGGTTTAGAGCCAGCGTGGACCAATCCCTGATTCTCCGTTAATATCCCAATATCCCTGTGTAATATCCCTGGTTGCAGAAGCCGGGTAGGATTTTAACGATCCTCCGATTCCGTTTTGGTAAACCCTATTAGAAATCGTGATAAGAATTGTTGTCGTGAAAATCGGATAACAAGCTATGAATTAACTTGCATCATTTTTCTTTTACAACCGACTTTGATTTATCCAAAGGAAAGGTTCAAGATCGTTAAAAAACCTAAAGGGGGAGATCTAAGGTTCGGGGGTCGGTTATACTAAGGGAAGGTATTAGCACCCTTAATATCCGTAGTACTCTACGGGAACCTCTTGTTTAATTTGTGTTATCTTATGTTTGCTAAAGGTTCTATGCTAAAGGCTGAAAACCCTAGAGGTTAGTATCTAAGTATACTCGATAAAGCATCGCACTTTACGCCTACGTATCCTCGGGAATAGAATCAGAGTATGCGTAGTTCTACTTTCTACTGAATGATTGACTGTGGTCAATGTTCAGTGGGGAAATGAGTACAAGCTCATTGTAGAGTTTAGGAACTCTCTAGATCTAGTTGTAATGGACCTATGTTGAGGTTTAGTTAGGAGGGGAAAGTGATAAATTCATTATGCTGAATATCACTAAGAGTTTAAGAACTCTTCCTAAAGCTAGTTGTGATTTCATGGCTCTTGATAAGGCCAAGGAATGGAGCTTCTCCCTAAGAGGTTACTTAGGTTAAGGTGGGGGTCAATGACTTTAAGAGTCAACACTATTTACCTTCCTTTGGAATGGGGGAATGAAAAGTTACATGATAAAGCATGATAAGTAAAGATATAAGATAAAGCATTGATATACAAGCATAATAATGGCTTTATGCTTGAGTGATAAAAAGTGAGTGAAGGTGAAATAATAAAATGTAAGTGTTACAAGTATTACAAGCATAATAATAGCTTTATGCTTCACATATAAGATAAATAAAGATAATGAAAATAAACATAAGATTAGCATTATGCTTAAATAAATAAAGGTAAGGTGAAGTAAAGTTAAGCATAAGATTAGCATTACACTTCCAGATAGATAATGAAAATAAAGGTCAAAGATAAATCAAAGACATACAAATTTGAGACATAAAGCATTCATGCATAAAGGTCTTAAAAAAAATAATATCTTTATCAATTTCTTTTTATATTTGAAAAGTAGGCTCAATTAGAAAACCATAGCAAAAAGAATGGAGGGAAAAGGATTAAAATCAAGTGAGTTATGACATTTTGAAATCAAGGTATAAACTTAAAATAAAATTAACACCAAAAAGAAAGAAATGATATATCTAGGACTTGAACCCGTGCCATTCTGAATACAGCCTAAAATCATAACCAACTGGGCTATGCGCGCAACATGAAAATATAATGGCAGCACAAGTATATGTAAAGCAACGAAGTGATTTTCAGAAAGAAAATAAAAGGACTGGGCGAGGGAATCGAACCCCAGTCCTGCAGGCGAAATGGTAAAGGCAAGGCAAGTGTGATACCATTGGGACGGCTGTTTCATCCGGTATATAATACAACTTCATAAATATATATAATGTAAATGCGCACATGTTTCAAATTAACAAAACAAATCTCTCATACCATCTGCTCACGAAAGTAAACAAACTACCACGCTACACATCTACTAGTGCCAAACCAAACTAGAACAGAAGCATATTATCATCTCAAGGTCAAGCAAAATTTCAGCATGTTAATCTTGAACAAATCGCAAAAATGATGGAACAAAGAATACATAAAGCAACTGAGTTCAGACGCATTCATGGCATACATTCAGATTAGACTCAACAGCAAGGTACAGCTTGAACACAACTGGTAGACGAACACATAGATTGCAGAAACTATAACAACACGACAAGGATACGTCTCGACCTCGATACAGCAACATGTCAATACCCTTAATAGGCATTCAAAACATTCAAGGCAATATAACTTTAATGCAAGAATCAACGTGTTACTAACAAATTACACATATGGAGAAACATATCATTTTGCAGCAACATATATTTTAACAGATTCATGAGCAAAAGGATGAAACAAAATCAAGCAACTGATTTCTATGCAACATTACCAAGGATCAAAATATGACACCTAACACACAAGAAATCAAAAGAGATTTCAACAAACAAGGTTCATTCCAAATATGCAAGTAAGAGGTTCAAAATTTGGCACCAGATACTGAATGCAGTGTGTGACTAGCGAAACAAAGGATATGTTCGTGTTCATTCCTAAACTGACCAAGATGCAACAGGGACACACATAATCAGGTGCATATGAGGATACTTACATTAGCTTAAAAATCATAATAACCTGAACAAAAGCAAAGTAGGTGAACCAGCAAAAGGGCATATGAGCAATAAGTACTAAGATAGTTCATGTGTATAACAAAGAAAAAGTTATTAAATCAAACATGAGGAGAAGGTTGACACAACATGGTCATCACGTAGCAAACAGACATTTGAATAGATGGTATACATTTCATACGTCAGTCACACCAAATGATAATGACAATAGCACAAAGCTCAACAATCCCCATGATAGTATCATATGGTTAGTGAATCATAAACTAAAGTCATCAATTCGTGAATAAACTTAAAAACATAAAGCATGCTATATAAGTGCAATGATTTAACAGACATAGATGCATCATTCACCAGTTCCTCATTTCAAAACAGATGTGAATACGACTTAGGACATAAAGATAACATAAAGGCATATGTATAACCAAAATGTGCAGACAGATTCATATGAGTGCGGGAGTGATGCATATGATCAGAACTACAACAAGGTATGGCCCTCTCATCAAAATAAATGGTGCAAACCAAGTTCAACCCAAAGGCTTCATCAAACAAGTTAACAATATAAATAGATGTGTAAACTCATCAAAGCAAAGAAAAGGCATATATATAGCTAACATGTCAAGCAAGTTTATGACCATAACATTTCAAATGCAAAGTTCATACAATACAGGACATAAATCCTAGATCAGGACATTCATTAGTAGTGGAACATACAGGGCAGATGTGAAATAACAACTTGAAACAAGATACAATAACGACTTAAACACTTAGTTCCACTTCACAATCATCTAAAAGGCAGTCATGGATCCAATCATATATTGATGAGTTATACTAGGCATGAACATGAACACAAATAAAGCAATACTTCATATTACTAAACAGCATGATAAACTCAATAAGGTAACCACGAAACAGACTTATAGGGACACAAAAACATCAGCAACAGATTGAAACCAAAATGTGTTTTCATCATAAAGTAACATACACCTAACATTGTCTCAAGATATATATGCTCATTAAGTCAAGTGAAGAAGAGCAACATCATTCAGATAACACATGGCATCTATTCAAAATGTAATAAAATGATCATGAACAAGAATAAGATTAAACGAGTATGATAAATGAGAATGGAAAAGAATGATACCAACTGGAGCTTTTGTCAATGCCCTGAGTGTTCAGAACACTTCCACGGCCACTCAGAAATTCACTTGCTCAGTTCACTCGACACTGGGAAAGATTAAGTGTTTTTGAGAAGAATTGTTGATAATCCTTCCTCCCTCAGAACTGAAATTGAGCTTCTTTATATAGGCAAAGAGATTGGGCCGGGTTAACTCCTCAAACACTTGGTGGGCATAAGCAATGGGTAGGTTTTTGAAGTTTGAATTCAACCGTTGGACCTCGGGAGGCAAGCGCTCCTCCTACTGATAAAAAAACAGATGCTGCAGGGTTGAATGCGTCAAATGAGTATTATTTCTCTACCTCTCCTTTGTTTCAAGCGGTTATAGGTAACGTTTTGGGAAAGTGAAAAAGACAAAGCTCTGCTTGTTCCCAGGTGGCGCAGAATTGAGCTGAAAACGGAATGCTTCACAAACCATCTTGCTCAAGTAAATCACGTTGAGCTTGAAGAGGAAACTTGGGATAAATTGAAATTGGGATCGTGGCGCCAAGCTTGTGATGAGTTGAAATTAGAAAAATTGAAGAAATTTGGAACCGTTGGGATTATCCTGCAAATGACCAAAGGAAGAAGGAAGAGTGGTGTTCTTCATTCGCATGCCACATGTCACAACTTCATTGGCCAATGTCAAGGTTGAAAAAGTCAACACAAATGAGCTTGATTCTCATTGGTTGTTTTATGAAATTATCCAATAGTGAAATGTAAACAAGACACGGTGGACCAAATAATGAACTAGTTCCTTTTCTTAATTTGAATTAATAAAAGATTAATTAAAAACTAATGAATTAAACTAAGATTCCTTAGAAAAGTTGAAAAAAGAGTTTGGAAATTAAGTTAACAAAAGATAATTAAAATAAAAATAAATAAAGAGAGCCATATTGAAATTAAATTAAGTTAAAGACAAATAAATGTTAAAATAAATAAAAACAACAACTAGCAAAAAAAAAAACGAGGGTAAAATTTGGGGTGCAACAGTTGCCCCTATTTAAATATCTTCGCCTGATGACATGAGAGATGAAAATCCTTATGTAATCAACAGTGTGATATATTTAAATACAGATAACCGAAAATTTTACCCTAGATGCACACATATGCAATGCAGTAAACATGATGCCAAGAAGATGCAAAAATGCAGACGCAACAAGACACCAAGGGGGAAAACAGGGAGCAAAAGACCAGAAAGCTCCACTGGGGAAGGACACAAATCAGCATCCATGAGAAACAAACTCAATGGGGATACAAGCCAACCAACGAAAGGGACTCACCGGGGAGACTGGGGAAAGAAACGAGGAGATAGACTACTGGGAAGACAAAACCACACTTCTCAAGGCATGAAACCCAGAAAGAAGAATAAAACAGTCATTCAATAATGGCTTTGAATGAAAGGTTGGAGTAAAGAGTACAAATTATAATATCTGATGATGGATTTAGATATCCTGAATAAAGAGATCTGATCTGAGAAACCTCAGAGAGAGGGCCCCATCTGGAAAGGCATCAGATGGTAGAGAAACCAGATACCCAAGACTTACTTTGGATAAAAGGTACAAATTACAATGTCTAATAATGGCTTTAGACAAGGTAAGCAAAGAGTGGGATCCAAGAAAACGTCATCGGACATTCAATAATGACTTTGAATGAAGGTAAAACCACAGCATCTAATAATGGCTTTAGATAGATGTGAACAAGGCTACATTCAATAATGGCTTTGAATGTAGAGAAAACAATCATTCAATAATGGCTTTGAATGAAAGGTACGAATCATAATATCTAATAATGGCTTTAGATAAAGGTGAGCAAACAACTACATTCAATAATGGCTTCGAATGAAAAGCAAAATCACAATATCTAATAATGGCTTTAGATGATTGTGAGCACGACTACACTCAATAATGGCTTTGAATGCAGAGAAAACAATAATTCAATAATGGCTTTGAATGAAAGTGAATATATCACCAGACCTAATAATAGCTTTAGGTAAGAGCGGATAAAGATTACATTCAATAATGACTTTGAATGCGGAGAAACCAATCATTCAATAATAGCTTTGGATGAAAGTGAATGAAATCCTCATATCTAATAATGGCCTTAGATAGAAGCAAACAAAGATTCGATCTGAAAAATATCAGAAAGAGAGATATATCTGGAACGACATCAGATGGAAAGAATCAACCATCCAATAATAGCTTTGAACAAAAGGTACGAATCACGATATCTAATAATAGCTTTAGATAAGGTGATGAGTAAAAGAAGTCAGTCATCCAATAATAACTTTGGATGGAGGTAGTCACAATGTCTAATAATAGCTTTAGACAAGGACGTAACTCATAATATCATTAGAAGAGGATGAGATAAGAGAGTAATCCAAGAAAGCATGGGACATAAAACGTGAACTTTCAGGAATGGCACTAAATAGGTATGATATGTAACACTTTGTAAGACGTGGACAACAACACGATCTCACGAGAAGTGCAAAATGAGGATGAAACACTCATGATAGGTATATAAATATGCACAGCTTGACTCTTGGTAGGAAGACAAAACTGGAAAACTGATTCCTCAACACAGAGATTACTGTCACACTGGTAAGTTGTATCAAGTTGATAGTACTTGTATAAATGATGAATAGTTGTTTGGGGGTACTTCAGGTAAACTGCCCCAGATTAGCTGAATGTTGTAGATGAACTGATAATTGCTTCAGCTTTGATTGATTATGTAAATGACTATTCCATGGTGCTCTTAGAAAGCTTGCCCCAGTCTGAGTTTTGAAAAATAATTGTTTTGTTGTACACTGGGAAAGCCTGCCCCAGTATGAATCTTGAAAAGTTGTCTGGATAAACCAAATCTGAGAAGTCCTCATTAGACCACAAGTCTTGAACTGATCCTTGACAGGATATGATAGGAACTTGCCCCTGATTAAATCACTAACCAAGTTTCTTTAGTGTTTGAAAAAAAATTCCTTGAGAGGAAAGCCAGTTTGCAAACAAAAGTTCTTGTACAAACATGGTGAATGAAAAGCTTATGCAACTTTGAAATCAAAAATTATTTTGAAAAAGATGCACAGTAAAGTGAATCATTAGTCAGAACACGGCGGTTTAAGACATTAAGGTGAAAGGTTTTAATGCAAAGACTTTTAAGAGTCAGGTTACACAACCTTGCTGTAATATGCTTTCAAAGTAACCTTATCTCAATCAGGTCTTTTGAAGGGTTGTAATGAGATACGATTTCTGGTTTATGAAGCAAAAAGTATAGGCTCAAAGTTTTATTGGTGCCCACCCCAGAATTTATGATGAATTGCAATCATAGTCTTAATTGAAATTGAGAAATACCCTGCCCCAGCATTGAAATTTTGAGGGTATTTTTATGTGATGAAAGAAAGGTTCCTACTTCTAGGTTCGAAGTGTTTGGGAATTGAAACAATGCCTTATATCATTGGCAAGGTTTAGTTGAAAGCATATCACGACAATTATGTATATGAGGTAATCATCATCCTCCAATCTTTGCGGAATAAAGCGGCAAAGAAAATGTATATTTTGAAAGTATTTAGAATAAATAGCAATTGAATTGAATCAGCTGGAGACGACTGAAGCTTCACTTGGCGTGTCCGGGCAGAGGGTTATTCTGAACACTAGGGTTATCTTTAAAGGAGAGGATTTTGCTTCTCACCAACTCTTGTACTCTAGCCTTCAGTGCATAACAATTTTCCAAATCGTGACCTGCACCACCTTGATGGTATTCACAATGGAGATCAGCCCTATAGTCGGCTGGAAGTGGATTTGGAGGAGGAGGCAAAGGTCTTGTAGTAATCAACCCCTTCTTCACCATGCCAGGATAAAGCTCGGCGTACGTCATGGGAATAGGATCAAATTGACCCCTAGCACGGTATTGGTTCTGTCCTGCAGGTGGACGTTGGGTAGCTTGAGCTTGTCGTGGGGCAGTAACCACAGGGGTGACGGCAGCAACAGTAGGGTGAATGTTATATCGAGGTTGAGGACGAGGCTTCTTCACTTCAAACATCACAGCATTGGTTTGATCTTCCTTCCTCTTATGGAAGTTCCCAAAGGGTTTCTTCGCAGCATTTGAGGGTTCAGCGGCTCTGGATACTTTTCCTTTCTTGAGGCCTTCCTCAAGTCTTTGGCCAATAGTAACTAGATCAGTGAAGTTGGATGAAACACTTCCAATCATCTTCTCCCAATAAAATGGAGTCAATGTATCCATAAATAAACCAGTTAATTCTTTTTCGCCTAAAGGAGGTTCAACTTGAGAAGCGAGCTCTCTCCAGCACTGAGCATATTCTTTGAAAGATTCATTATCCTTCTGAGACATGTTCTGAAGTTGACGGCGATCAGGAGCCATGTCCAAGTTGTACTTGTATTGCTTCATGAAAGCATTAATAAGATCTTGAAAGCAGCGGATGGAATTCTGTTCAAGATTCATGTACCATTTAAGTGAAGCTCCACTCAAACTATCTTGAAAGCAATGGATAAGCAGCTTTTGATTATCAGCATAAGCGGTCATTCTTCGAAGATACATGACCAAGTGAGCCCTTGGACAAGAATGCCCCTGGTATTTCACAAATTCTGGTAATTTGAACTTCGCAGGCATAACAAGGTCAGACACCAAGCACAAGTTGTCAGCATCCAAGTTGAAGAAATCATTACCCTCAATGGCCTTGAGTCTTTTGTCCAAAGTTTGAAACCTTTCATGAGTGATTTCAGGTTCGAAATATTCAGGCCCTTCATCCTAAACACTAGCAGCATTGTACTCAAATAGGGGGTTCCCAAATGAAGCTCGAGCGGGTTGTGGAGTGGCATGGACCTCAGGTCTGGCCTCTGCGAAGATAGGCATCTGAAAAACAGGCATAGTGGTCTGACCAATCATAGCAGCAGATGCAACTGGCGGAGAATAGTTAGGAGGTAAACCAAACTCGGGCCAAGTTGATGGTGGTAGCTGAACTGGTGGAGGATCAGCACTTGAAACTTCCTGGACGACTGTCTTTTGGGGTGGCTCTCCCCTAGCAATTAAAACTTGGAGCATCTCAGTGAGTTTAGTCATGCTTGACTTAAGTTTATCGATCTCCATTCGGACCTCAACATTGTGTATCTCTTGCTCTGACATCCTTCGTCAGTAGTTAGCTCTAGTCCGGTATCAGTGTCGAGGAACAGCTTGACGACTCACAGGTAATCTCTGGAAGATATAGATAACGGGAAATGAAGAACTGGGCAAACAGATACATGCAATGAAACATGCAAACATGCACATGACATGCAAGATGCAAACAGGATGTAAAACACATGTAGCAGGATCAAGGGTTCGAGATCACAGCATGGAGTCTGGTCTACCCATCCCAAAAGGTGTGTACTATGGGTTTTCACCTGCCGAACAAGGTTCTAAAAAGTTCCCAGAGTCTACAATCCATCTTTCGGATTTTATCGATTTCCCAGATGACTTGGTAATCAATAAAATTCTCAAGAGGATCTCGTCTGAGTGTAGTATCGCGTGACAACTAATTCAGAAATAGACTCCATCATGGTCTCCGCACTACATCTAAAAGGCTTAAGTGGGGTTTGGTAACTACGGTTCTCAGTATCCCGGGCACCCAGGTCGAGAGTAGCAAGCTTTCACGAATGAATTCGTTCAACATAGCTAGACTCGAGAGGGCCTCAACTGAGTGATGGTGTTTATCAATTCGACCTTTCAGGATTCGACTCCCTCAAAGCTTCCTTGAATACCATCGATCTATAATAAGTGTACACTCAAAATCCGGGTATAGGATTTATCTCACTTAAAGATATCAACCCAAATCAAACAGGATAAGCAAAACATAGAACAGATATACAATTAGATAAGCAAACATGAATAACATAAAAGCAAGATAGGCTTAACCCTCTTAGGAAAGGACCAGCAATAGGTCTAATACTCCCCAGTGAAGTCGCCATTTCTGTTGCGGTGAAAATCGAATAACAAGCTATGAATTAACTTGCATCGTTTTTCTTTTACAACCGACTTTGATTTATCCAAAGGAAAGGTTCAAGATCGTTAAAAAACCTAAAGGGGGAGATCTAAGGTTCGGGGGTTGGTTATACTAAGGGAAGGTATTAGCACCCTTAATATCCGTAGTACTCTACGGGAACCTCTTGTTTAATTTGTGTTATCTTATGTTTGCTAAAGGTTCTATGCTAAAGGCTGAAAACCCTAGAGGTTAGTATCTAAGTATACTCGATAAAGCATCACACTTTACGCCTACGTATCCTCGGGAATAGAATCAGAGTATGCGTAGTTCTACTTTCTACTGAATGATTGACTGTGGTCAATGTTCAGTGGGGAAATGAGTACAAGCTCATTGTAGAGTTTAGGAACTCTCTAGATCTAGTTGTAATGGACCTATGTTGAAGTTTAGTTAGGAGGGGAAAGTGATAAATTCATTATGCTGAATATCACTAAGAGTTTAAGAACTCTTCCTAAAGCTAGTTGTGATTCCATGGCTCTTGATAAGGCCAAGGAATGGAGCTTCTCCCTAAGAGGTTACTTAGGTTAAGGTGGGGGTCAATGACTTTAAGAGTCAACACTATTTACCTTCCTTTGGAATGGGGGAATGAAAAGTTGCATGATAAAGCATGATAAGTAAAGATATAAGATAAAGCATTGATATACAAGCATAATAATGGCTTTATGCTTGAGTGATAAAAAGTGAGTGAAGGTGAAATAATAAAATGTAAGTGTTACAAGTATTACAAGCATAATAATAGCTTTATGCTTCACATATAAGATAAATAAAGATAATGAAAATAAGCATAAGATTAGCATTATGCTTAAATAAATAAAGGTAAGGTGAAGTAAAGTTAAGCATAAGATTAGCATTACACTTCCAGATAGATAATGAAAATAAAGGTCAAAGATAAATCAAAGACATACAAATTTGAGACATAAAGCATTCATGCATAAAGGTCTTAAAAAAATAATATCTTTATCAATTTCTTTTTATATTTGAAAAGTAGGCTCAATTAGAAAACCATAGCAAAAAGAATGGAGGGAAAAGGATTAAAATCAAGTGAGTTATGACATTTTGAAATCAAGGTATAAACTTAAAATAAAATTAACACCAAAAAGAAAGAAATGATATATCTAGGACTTGAACCCGTGCCATTCTGAATACAGCCTAAAATCATAACGAACTGGGCTATGCGCGCAACTTGAAAATATAATGGCAGCACAAGTATATGTAAAGCAGCGAAGTGATTTTCAGAAAGAAAATAAAAGGACTGGGCGAGGGAATCGAACCCCAGTCCTGCAGGCGAAATGGTAAAGGCAAGGCAAGTGTGATACCGTTGGGACGGCTGTTTCATCCGGTATATAATACAACTTCATAAATATATATAATGTAAATGCGCACATGTTTCAAATTAACAAAACAAATCTCTCATACCATCTGCTCACGAAAGTAAACAAACTACCACGCTACACATCTACTAGTGCCAAACCAAACTAGAACAGAAGCATATTATCATCTCAAGGTCAAGCAAAATTTCAGCATGTTAATCTTGAATAAATCGCAAAAATGATGGAACAAAGAATACATAAAGCAACTGAGTTCAGACGCATTCATGGCATACATTCAGATTAGACTCAACAGCAAGGTACAGCTTGAACACAACTGGTAGACGAACACATAGATTGCAGAAACTATAATAACACGACAAGGATACGTCTCGACCTCGATACAGCAACATGTCAATACCCTTAATAGGCATTCAAAACATTCAAGGCAATATAACTTTAATGCAAGAATCAACGTGTTACTAACAAATTACACATATGGAGAAACATATCATTTTGCAGCAACATATATTTTAACGGATTCATGAGCAAAAGGATGAAACAAAATCAAGCAACTGATTTCTATGCAACATTACCAAGGATCAAAATATGACACCTAACACACAAGAAATCAAAAGAGATTTCAACAAACAAGGTTCATTCCAAATATGCAAGTAAGAGGTTCAAAATTTGGCACCAGATACTGAATGCAGTGTGTGACTAGCGAAACAAAGGATATGTTCGTGTTCATTCCTAAACTGACCAAGATGCAACAGGGACACACATAACAGGTGCATATGAGGATACTTACATTAGCTTAAAAATCATAATAACTTGAACAAAAGCAAAGTAGGTGAACCAGCAAAAGGGCATATGAGCAATAAGTACTAAGATAGTTCATGTGTATAACAAAGAAAAAGTTATTAAATCAAACATGAGGAGAAGGTTGACACAACATGGTCATCACGTAGCAAACAGACATTTGAATAGAGGTATACATTTCATACGTCAGTCACACCAAATGATAATGACAATAGCACAAAGCTCAACAATCCCCATGATAGTATCATATGGTTAGTGAATCATAAACTAAAGTCATCAATTCGTGAATAAACTTAAAAACATAAAGCATGCTATATAAGTGCAATGATTTAACAGACATAGATGCATCATTCACCAGTTCCTCATTTCAAAACAGATGTGAATACGACTTAGGACATAAAGATAACATAAAGGCATATGTATAACCAAAATGTGCAGACAGATTCATATGAGTGCGGGAGTGATGCATATGATCAGAACTACAACAAGGTATGGCCCTCTCATCAAAATAAATGGTGCAAACCAAGTTCAACCCAAAGGCTTCATCAAACAAGTTAACAATATAAATAGATGTGTAAACTCATCAAAGCAAAGAAAAGGCATATATATAGCTAACATGTCAAGCAAATTTATGACCATAACATTTCAAATGCAAAGTTCATACAATACAGGACATAAATCCTAGATCAGGACATTCATTAGTAGTGGAACATACAGGGCAGATGTGAAATAACAACTTGAAACAAGATACAATAACGACTTAAACATTTAGTTCCACTTCACAATCATCTAAAAGGCAGTCATGGATCCAATCATATATTGATGAGTTATACTAGGCATGAACATGAACACAAATAAAGCAATACTTCATATTACTAAACATCATGATAAACTCAATAAGGTAACCACGAAACAGACTTATAGGGACACAAAAACATCAGCAACAGATTGAAACCAAAATGTGTTTTCATCATAAAGTAACATACACCTAACATTGTCTCAAGATATATATGCTCATTAAGTCAAGTGAAGAAGAGCAACATCATTCAGATAACACATGGCATCTCTTCAAAATGTAATAAAATGATCATGAACAAGAATAAGATTAAACGAGTATGATAAATGAGAATGGAAAAGAATGATACCAACTGGAGCTTTTGTCAATGCCTTGAGTGTTCAGAACACTTCCACGGCCACTCAGAAATTCACTTGCTCAGTTCACTCGACACTGGGAAAGATTAAGTGTTTTTGAGAAGAATTGTTGATAATCCTTCCTCCCTCAGAACTGAAATTGAGCTTCTTTATATAGGCAAAGAGATTTGGCCGGGTTAACTCCTCAAACACTTGGTGGGCATAAGCAATGGGTAGGTTTTTGAAGTTTGAATTCAACCGTTGGACCTCGGGAGGCAAGCGCTCCTCCTACTGATAAAAAAACAGATGTTGCAGGGTTGAATGCGTCAAATGAGTATTGTTTCTCTACCTCTCCTTTGTTGCAAGCGGTTGTAGGTAACGTTTTGGGAAAGTGAAAAAGACAAAGCTCTGCTTGTTCTCAGGTGGCGCAGAATTGAGCTGAAAACGGAATGCTTCACAAACCATCTTGCTCAAGTAAATCACGTTGAGCTTGAAGAGGAAACTTGGGGTAAATTGAAATTGGGATCGTGGCGCCAAGCTTGTGATGAGTTGAAATTAAAAAAATTGAAGAAATTTGGAACCGTTGGGATTATCCTGCAAATGACCAAAGGAAGAAGGAAGAGTGGTGTTCTTCATTCGCATGCCACATGTCACAACTTCATTGGCCAATGTCAAGGTTGAAAAAGTCAACACAAATGAGCTTGATTCTCATTGGTTGTTTTATGAAATTATCCAATAGTGATATGTAAACAAGACACGGTGGACCAAATAATGAACTAGTTCCTTTTCTTAATTTGAATTAATAAAAGATTAATTAAAAACTAATGAATTAAACTAAGATTCCTTAGAAAAGTAAAAAAAAGAGTTTGGAAATTAAGTTAACAAAAGATAATTAAAGTAAAAATAAATAAAGAGAGCCATATTGAAATTAAATTAAGTTAAAGACAAATAAATGTTAAAATAAATAAAAACAACAACTAGCAAAAAAAAACGAGGGTAAAATTTGGGGTGCAACAAGAATCTTTGATAAAATCTTGATAAAACCCCTGTGACATCTTTTGGTGGAACCCCCGATAATAAGAACCTTGACAAAAATTGTTCTGCAAACCCCTGATGGAACCCCTTAATTAACCCCTGATGGTAAACCCTCGACGAAATTGTTTGATGGAACCCCTGATGCAGCCCTTTGAGAAAAGTCTGATAAAAACCCCTAATGAAACTCTTGATAAAAACCCTTAATGGACCCCTTGATAAAACCCTTAGATATTTGATGGAACTTATCCCTTATGAAGGACATGTTGCTAAGTTGGGGATGTGAAAGATGAAAACCTACTCACTGGTTGATAATGATCATTCAGGATGATCGACTATTGAATAGATCCCTTTGAAGACTCACGGTGAGTGAGATTGCTAGGGAAGTTCTTTATTGAAAGGTGTTTATGAGATGTTACTTATTGGGGAAGGCCAATAAGTGTTCCTACGTGGGAATTGTATTGGTATAGCTAGGGATTGGACCTCTAGAAGCTGTCACAAATCCTATATTATGTATGTATGCTCATGTATGCATGTGATGCTATGTTATGATAGAGCGTATCGACCTGATTAATGCATGACAATGATTTGATTGTTTCAATAAATGTCCGTATGGAGAAAAATGGAATGTTTAAGACTTAGAGAGGTTGTTTGTGTAACAAGGATATTTGTCAAAAAATGGTGGTGGGTATTGAGCTAGCATGATCTCCCGATACCCTTTTTAAACTTGACGATTGTTGATGTACGATAGAGCTTGTATGTGCAACCTCAGAAGAATTGATAGGGCTTGCCCCTGCAGTATCATGTCTTTTGCCCCAATCTATTGTGTCTTTGAAGAGATTCGCCTCAATATGGTTTTTGAAGCAACTTGACTATACCATGCACTTAAGACAACTTGTGATTATATTAGCCTTGGAGAGATTTGTCTTCCACTAACCAACCCTTGAAATGATATGCCCCAAATGAATCGTTTTCTTGAATAGGTTTCTTTTGATCAAGCCATACGACGGTCTGCCCCATATTGATTGAGCTTTTGGGGGTATGCTTGAAAAGGAACTTAGATCCCTCCATGATTTGATACGACCCTGAGATGAATTGCCCCATTTTTTGAATCTTCAAAATGTATGCCCCTTAATTAATTGGGTATGGAGGAGTGGCTTGAAAAGGAACTTAGATCCTACCATGCTATGATATAACCTTAATATGAACATCCCCAGTATCATGTCTTTGCCCCTGATTATATGACTTCATGGAGGAGATTCAGCATCGGTGTGTCAAATCTTGGGATGCTTTGCCCCTAGTTAGTAGGATCTTCAGATGATGTGCTCCTATGATCATTAGGATTTTCCCCTTGATTGGAAGGATTCCTTGGTAATTTTCCCCTTAATCAGAAGTGTCTTGAGTCAGTATGCCCCTGATCAGACCATTGCTGATATTTCCCTGATGCTAAGTATTGATTTGTGAGAAAAATGTTCCCTTTAAAAAGTAATTATAATGCCATGTTCATGCAAAATTTGAAATCGAAAATTTAGAAGAGGTGTGTGATAGATGATATTCGGCCATGAGGTTGGTACAAATGAAGATGTGAAAATGTGGTTAGCGATGTTCCAACGAACATTCGGATTTGGAGTCAGTTTAACAACGACTTTGCCTAGTATGCTTTTATAGTTCCCCTAGCTTCAATTAGGACTTTTAAATGTTGTAACGTGGCCTAGTTCACGATTTAAGAAAAAAGGATACAAGGCTCAAAATTTTGAAATTTAACCCACCCCATTCTCCTTGATGTTCTCCATTTCTAAATCCAATTAACCCAACAGATGTGTTCATCCTGCAAGAGAATTTCTTCAGTCACTGTGATAATGTTTAAGCACTTTATGATATCTTTGAGGTGGCATACACCCACTCCCGTTTATAAGATTGTTCCATTTTTCCTTTTTCTTTGCTTTTAATCCCTTATTTTTGCATGGAGCAATTCTTTTGAGTTTGTGATCCATCGGGATACCCTAATTCTTGCCTAAGTCAAAGTTAACCTTTTCAGTATTTTTCTTGACTTAGCGGGCTTTTTCCTTTCTTTTTTTTTGGAACAATTTTTGAGTGATCTTGCTTTTGACTTAGAAAAGGTGTGACTTCCATATTAGATATTATAAGCTATTATCTTTTTTGCTTTCTCAATGTTGAATGGTGTGAGGAAGAAGATGTGCTTTAAACCTTTTGCTTGAATTGACTGATTCTCTTGAGATCAGAATGCATCATTGAATTAATTGAAATATACCCTGCCCATGGTTAAGATTAAAGTTTTTTTTTAAAATAGAAAGAACACCGACTTTTGGCTCGAGGGGGCTGACTACGGATTAACTCCTTATTCCTCCAGTGTTTGGGAAGTGAAACAATGCCTTACATCGTCAGCCGGGTTTTACTATTAAAGCATGCATCAGCAAATTTGTTTGTTTATTACATCCTTCTCTTCCTAAGTTTGTCAATAGGTGAGAAGTGAAAAGAAAAGGTGTGATTTATTAAATTTTTTTTACGGTGGCATAAGAAAGATTGGAAACGAATTGATTGATTCCAAAATCATGCATGCTCGTTTTAAAATTACTGATCAAAGAGTACAAAGTTTACATCAAATAAAACTTAGATACAAAGAAATTACAAGTAGAAATGACAAAGGCCCAATGATCCTAGGGGTGAGCTTCCTTGTTGATCCAACCAACTTTAGGAGACACTGCTTTAAGTTCTTGCACTCTGTTAACGTATGGGTGATCACTTGCTAATGAGAATCCTTCTTTGAAAGTCAACTGCTTGTTGATCATGTCTTGAAATTTGTGCTCACATCGGGCATTCTTATCATAATTGCGAGGAGGCATCTCTGAGCACGTCTTGAAGTACATAGTGTTCTAGACTTTGTTGTAGAGGCATCATCTGAGGTTGCTATATTTGAAGCACTGGGTAGGCATATGGCTGGCAAGGGTTACCTTATCTTTTTAATGGTACTTGCCCTTCTTGAGTTCCTTCATAACTTCTTGAGACATCCTTTAAGTTCTTTTGTGAGTATCGGGAAACCTTTTAGCTCTTGGTAGTTGGATAAGGGCGAAAGCGGAAAGGATATGCACATGTATGTGTATGTATGCAAATGCATGGGCTATGCAAATTTTTTTTAAAAAGGTATGCTAAAAGTTTTTTTTTGCGATGCAAGTGTCATACTAGGATAGTTACAGATAAAAGGAAACCCTTACGTGTTTAAAATAATTATGTACATATGGAACCCTTATCTGGGAAGGTTCCCTAGGGATAATGATAGGTATGGGAAACCCAACGGGTTTAAGGATGTGTAAGGTAAAATGCAAGCATGTTCTGTAAAGGTAGGCTCCCTATTATAGGTTGGATCTAAGTTTAGGCTACCCAATCCTTTCACACGTAGGAAATATAGTTTTTGGCAGCATAACAGCCCTAGAATTTAAAGATTATACCCTTGTTTTACCATGAGAAGGAGGAAGCCTTCCTACGATAATGCATCAAGATAAGTCTCATCTAGGCGGGACCCTAGTAATAGCCCTTGAGGGTTAAATATGTAAGGTCACCATGAGTTGATAAGGGTAGGCGAGAGGTTCCCAGAGTCATGGACCACATCCAAATCATCATCTATGTTAGTGGCTAGCCCTACCATGAAGACACCGTTGGAGGATCTCTTTTGAGTGTCGCATCAATGAATTGTTGGGATGTCGTATCCCCCCAAAACATTTCCGTTCTACGTCCTAATTAAGGGTTGTACTCCAAACTTGGGTTTTAGCTTCACACATAATCATATCCCAACCAATGATATGACAATATAATAATTATGATGAAAAAAATAATAAAAAATAATATGATAAAATGTAAAAAATAACCTAAAAATAAATAAAATAACAACAGCAAACAAAACAAACAAACCCTCAAACCCAAGTTTAGGATGGACTCTCTTTAGGGAAGTATACCCAGCAGAGTCGCCAGCTGTCGCGGCCGGCAGAAATATCGAGTCGCCATCATCCTTTATTCGTCCTAAGGACAGGAAAATAATGAGGAAACCTAAATCCTAAGGGTGAGACACTAAGGTTCGGGAGTCGGTTAAGTGAGAGGAAGGTGTTAGGCACCCCTCACCCCCATTGTACTCAATGGGATCCTCCTTAAGGTCAAGGGTATGTTTGCTTATTACTAGAATGTTTGACTTTTTATTTTTATTTAAAAAAAATTCCTTATTATTGTACAAAGAAGAAGAGGGGGACCCTAAGTTTTTTTATTATTATTGTACTCACTAGGGTTTACAACCCTATGCATACGTACCTTCAATTTTGAAGGATCAGAGTATCCGTAGTTCACCTCCCCAATCCCCTATTCCTATTCCTATTCCTATTCTTATTCCCAATCCTAATCCTAATCCTAATCCTACTCTTGGATTACAAGAGTAATATTCCATGTCCTTATTCCTTAATTATACTCTCGGATAAAGAGTTCTATCCTATTTCCTTATCCATTATTTATACTCTCAGATGAAGAGTTCTATCCCATTTCCTTATCCCTTATTTATACTCTCGGATGAAGAGTTCTATCCCAATTCCTTATCCATTATTTAAACTCTCGAAGGAAGAGTTCTTTCCCAATTCCTTATCCATTATTTATACTCTCAGAGGAAGAGTTCTATCCCAATTCCTTATCCCTTATTTATACTCTCAGATGAAGAGTTCTATCCCAATTTCTTATCCATTATTTATACTCTCGGAGGAAGAGTTCTATCCCAATTCCTTATCCCTTATTTATACTCTCAGATGAAGAGTTCTATCTCATTTCCTTATCCCTTATTTATACTCTTGGATGAAGAGTTCTATCCCAATTCCTTATCCATTATTTATACTCTCGGAGGAAGAGTTCTATCACATTTCCTTTTCCATTATTTATACTCTCGGATCAAGAGTTCTATCACATTTCCTTATCCATTATTTATACTCTCGGATGAAGAGTTCTATCCCAAAAATCCTAATCCGTTTATTTATACTCTCGGATATCAAGAGTTCTATCCCAAAAATCCTAATCCATTTGTTTATACTCTCGGATATCAAGAGTTTTATCCCAAAAATCCTAATCTGTTTATTTATACTCTCGGATATCAATAGTTCTATCCCAAAAAATCCTAATCCATTTGTTTATACTCTCGGATATTAAGAGTTCTATCCCAAAAATCCTAATCCATTTGTTTATACTCTCGGATATCAAGTGTTCTATCCCAAAATAGTTTATCCCAAGTCTATCCCTAATATCCCATTTTACTTGAAAAATATTATCTTTTTAATTTATTTATAAAAATAAATAAATTATATAATATATTAAAATATATTACAAAAACCCTAAGTTTCTATCCCTAATAAATTATTCTCTATCCGTTATTTAGTTATCCTATATTATCCCTAGTTTATTCTTTAAAAAAATTCCATTAATTTATAAATTAATTCTAACCATTTATAGAAAAACTCATGTTTTATCCCTTATCCTAAAGTTAGTTATCCCAAAAACGTATCCCTTAATTTTCCCAAAAATTATCCCTAAAACTATCCCCAAAATTATCCCAAAGAATTAACCCTATTTTCCAATTTAATTAATACCACATAATTATCCCTAAAATTATCCTAAAGAATTAACCCCAATCTAAACCCCTTGATTATATTTTGTCAATTATAATGATTTAATGAATAATATATATAATATCCCAAAAATATAAATTAAATCTTAAAATATCCCAACATTGAATTAATCCCAATTATCCCAAAAATACAAAATCATCCCAATTATTGGAATTAATCCTAGTTATTAAATTCCGACTATACCCTCTTAATCTCTAATTATAATTATTAACCAATTTTTATTCTATTATTAAATAATCAATTATCCCATTATTAGATTACCCTCCTCTAAATACGTTAATTAACTTGAATTATTTCTAATTAATCTAAATTATAAACCTTAGATGTAGAGAATTTAAATTAATTAAAGAAAATTAATTTAATATTCAAATAGACCCCTTTTATCCCTAATAAGTTATTCTCTATCCCTTATTTAGCATATTATAAAAATTAATTAACTAACTTAAAATCCTAATTATTTAATTATCAAAGTAAATAAATTAATTAATTAATAACCCCAAATACTTAATTATTATAATAAACCCACTTTCTATTAAGAAATTATAAACTAACCCAAATTTATAATCGCGATTCTATAAAATAAAAAACCCAAATTTTTAGTAATAAAAATAAAGTAAATAAATCAAATAACCCAAATTTATTAATTATAATAAATATACCTAAATTTATAAAATAACCACAACCATTTTTAATTATAAAAATAAGTTAAATAACTCAAATTTATTAATTATAATAAATAGACCTAAATTTATAGAATAACCCCAACCATTTTAAATTATAAAAATAAGTTAAATAACCCAAACAAATTATAATAACCCCCAAAATATAAATTAACCCAAATTTATAAACCCAATTCTATAAAATATCAAACCCACATTTTTAGTAATAAAAATAAAGTAAATAAGTTAAATAACCCAAATTTATTAATTATAATAAATAGACCTAAATTTATAAAATAACCCCAACCATTTTTAATTATAAAAATAAGTTAAATAACCCTAACAAATTATAATAACCTCAAAATATAAATTAACCCAAAATTCCCAAAATATAAATTAAATCCAAATGCTCTAAAATATAAATTAACCCAAAATTATATAAATAAAACTCCACTTTATAATAATCCCAAAATATCAATTAAACCCAAAATTCTAAAATATAAATAAAATCCACAATATTTAAATAGACCCCAATTTATAAATTAAACCAGAAATATAAATTAAACCCAAAATTATAACTTAATGTTATTAAATCAACCCTTAATATTAAATATTTTATTAACATCTAATTATTAATACCCCAATTAAATATTTTTAACCCTTAAATTATTCCTTAAGTATTTTACAAAGTATTTCATTGATCAATATATTATTTCCATAATCCTATATTATTAATCTCTAAACAACTAAAGTATTTTAAGTGATTATCCTATTTCTTAATCCTAATTATATATCCCATCAATCCCTTAATTATTAAAATCGTTTTAATTAATTTAATTCTTAATCCTAATAGTTATTATCCCTAATATATTTATTATAATATTCTTATAATATTCATATTATTAATTATATATTTTTGTTCTTTCTTATTATAATATTCTTATAATAAATTATTTAAAATACATATTTTATTTATTATTATTACTTTATTTATTTATGAAATAGTTAACTATTAACAAAACCAAATATTAATGCATATTTTAATCCATTAAAAATAGTTAGTTTATTTATTTATGAAATAGTTACTTTATTTATTTTTGAAGAACACTATTACTAGAAATTTTGGTTAAATTTAGAACATGTTATATTAATAAAATCCATTAAAAAAACAATTTTAGTAATGTTTTAATTTGAGACAGACTTTGATTATTGCCTAATTAATTAAAAAAACTGAATTCAACTACCTACCTATTATTGAAAATTGCCTGATTAATTAAAAAAACTGAATTCAACTACCTACCTATTATTGAAAACTACTACTAAACACCCTTAATTACCCTTTTATTAATTTTTCATTTACACCATTACAAACCCTTTTATGTAATTGACTAACTAATAATTCATTACCCAATAAAAAGACCTCAAATTGCCAGGTGGCAGACATTTTTTGAAAAATTCTCTCACCTTCTCTCTCTTTCTCGTACCCTCTTCTTCCCTCTTTCCTTCAGAATTCTTTCTCGTCTCAGAATTCTCTCTCTTTCTCGTATCCTCTCCCTATCTCTTTCTCCATTTTCTCCATTTTTCTTTTTCTTCATTCCTCTACGCAACCAACTTAAAATCATCTTCATTGTTGTTTTACACTCTTCTTCTCCTCAATATTTCTTCTTATACTTATGGGTCATGGTTCCGATTTCAACTACAACTGAAGAAGATGGAGATTTGGGCGTGGATTGTGGTCTGAGTTTCAAACCAAGAAGAAGATGGAGATCTATTTGTCCGTCTCACGTTTAAGATTCATTGTCTAATGATAAAGTTTTAGGTTTTATCTTTTTTTTTTTTCTGTTGTGCAGATTCGTGTCAACCTACCAAACGGTGACATGGTTGGACATACAGGAGACATCGAAGCAACAATTGTGGCTTGTATGGCAGCCGACAAAGCTGTGAAGGTATGAATTAAACTTTAATTTTTGAAAGTAGCTGGAACATTTCTTTAAATAATAAATATACCCTTTGTCATGTTTTTTGCGCTAAAATTTGAAATTTCTTGATGCCATCATGTAATTACAGTTGATTCTTGATGCAATCGAGGGACAAGTCAGGAAAAAGAAACTGGTTATTCGCTTCAGTTTTGGTGTTCATTGGTTCCATAATTCGCTTCAACCCGTCTTTTCTGGATATTTTTATGTAGAGAAAAAGAAACTGCTTTGAAAGTTAATGCTTGATAGAAGCACTTAATCTATATATCACATTTGAAATGTATATCTCTAATTGGTTGGATGTTGCAGATGTGTTTTATTGTAGTGCAAAGCTTGTTGACCTTGCTCTTGAGTCTGGAAAGATTTTCGAAGGAGATGGTTTCAATTACATCAAGGAAAGTTTTGAAACTGGTACATTACATCTCATTGGACTACAGAGTGATGGTGGAGTTCACTCCAGGCTTGATCAAGTGCAGGTGATTTAATGTGTTCAAACTTTTGTGTCTTTACGTTTGCAAAATTTTATGCCTTCTAAATTCTAAGTAATTATTTTTGTACAGTTGTTGCTTAAAGGAGCTAGCGAGCTAGGTCTTAAGAGACTCCGTCTCCATATTCTTACAGATTGTCGCGATGTTTTGGATGGCTCAAGTGTAGCTTTTGTGGGAACCATTGAAAATGATCTTGCAAAATTGCGTGAGAAAGGTGTTGATGCACAGATTGCATCAGGTGGAGGTCGCATGTATGTCACAATGGATCATTATGAGGTATTGTATTCCAATTATCCACCATTTTTCAGTATATTGGGTATCAGCAGTCTCTGCTACTGTATTTCAATCACAATTGTGACCGCATCTCCTGCATTTTTCTGTTGTTGTCCATAATATTTATACTCATAATCAGACTGTAACTATGACTACAATTTCATTTTAATACATGATACTGTATTTCTATAAATAATTCAACAATGGATCTTAATTATTGTGATGTCGGTATTTCTGTATTACGATTCAATCTTTTATGTTACCCTTTAAGCGCAATGGTGTTTTAATACTTTTAATCTAAAGCAAAAAACCCACAATTGTCAATAGCAACGAACATCATTGTAATTGCATTGGTATGATTCGGAATGGGTGGTAACCATTCCTAATAACTCAATGCATTATGTTTTTGAGTAGAGCTAATTGTAGATGAAATACAACAGCATTGTTTACTGCAACACATTGCATTGACCCATCTGTAGACAGGGGGTCAGATCGGGTCTACTTCCACCTATAGGGAATCTTTTTGTAGCCTCTGTAAGTTTGTATGTTCAAGGTTAGAGAACTCACTGTCCATCAGGCTGAAGTCTTCATCACTAACTTATTTCAGGTGTAGGTGTTACGTAAGCTTCTTCCTCCATTCTATTATTTTTTCACCAATATCCAGCTCTGCATCTGATGCATGTCTTTTGTTTTAAAGAAAACTCTTAAATCTGAGTCAGAAACAAAAAAGGCATTACAAGCCCATAAATAAAAAAAACATTATTTTATTCTCTTATGGTAATTTAAAGTAAATACATGAAGTGTGTATATGTCTAGTACAAGATACATGTTATTAGTATTGATGATGTTGACAGATTATCCCGTCAACCTAATTCTGTTGTCATTAGTTGTAACTTGAAGGTAGCAGCATATTTTCAGTGTCAACAAAAGAATACAAGATATAATACAGTTTTACGGTATAATTATTTTTAACATTCTAGAAATTATAGTACATGAAACATGTATATTTTTTCAATTTTTTTTGTATGTCAGTGACACAAGTTTTTTGTTTTTATCTAAACAGCTGAATTTAGACAGACTACTTTCAAGGATGTGGGATGAAATGGGTTTGGTTCGATTCTATACAAAACCGCAAGACCAACAACCTGATTTCAGTGATCCAGTGGTTCTTTCAGCTGTATGTTGCATTATTGATTATTGTTATTATGAACACACACGTTCTCCTTATTCTATTTTCTTAGAAAACCTTTGGTTACTTTTTGTTTTAGGGACTGTTTGGATTTTGACTTATTTACTGACATAAACACTTCTGAGACAGTTTGAGAGTTTATGGAAACAACTTATAACATGTTCATAAGTTGTATTTCGCATGTCCATTATTTTCTCCTCCGACAATTCATTGTTTGCATTGTCCATGTCTAGTGTCAATGGCTCATCCACTACCGTGTTGACCATACATTCAAAAAATGGAGTTTTCATTCAAAATTTCTATAATCATTTTACATGTCAAGTACAACCCTTCCAATCATCATGTTTATACACTCCGTAAGTCTGGCCTGAAGTTAGTCATGTGTTTAATTTTAGGCCCGAGCCTGGTAATTTCCCACTATGCTTATATTTTGTAATTTTGTTACAGTTGGAAAACTCCCTGCAAAAGGAAAGGAGAATTTGGAGAGGCATGCAAAAGCTGAATGGAAGAATATAGAAAAATGGAGTGGCCTCAACGGTATAAGGTGCCATACTACTATTTTTATTTTAAATCAAAATGAGCACTTGGAATCTCTCAATTTCATTGGAACATTTTGATCACACCATAATTGTTGAAAATGCATAATGGTTCCCACTTGTGGCAATTGGCTCTGCAGATGGACAAAGGAACTATTGTTTGTATCCCAAATGCTTAAACCATTTAAAGGTTGCAGAAGAGCAGACTACAATTTTCCTGCGGTCAATCAGACTAGATATTAATAGACATAGAAACTCTGAAACGTGGTTTGCGAAAGGAACATTTGCGAGGTGAAGGTCATATTAGTTTTCATTGGCAAACCTCCCAACATGATGATATTGAAGTCATAATAGCAAATAACCCATATTAGTTTACGAAAGAAATGGTATCATCAGATATTTTTGGTTTTTTATAACTTCAAGCACATAGTAGCTTCTATAGAGTTTTGATGCTTTTGATGCACATTCAGGAAGCACCACAATTCTTATGAAGATCCTATTGAAGACCTGTTGTGTCAGAGGATTAAATTAAGGAAGTTATTACTGCAGAGTATACTGAAACCAAAGAGGAAACATATGACATTTATCTTCTACCCCCTGGAGACGACCCTGAAGCATGTCAATCATATTTGAGAATGAGAAACCGGGATGGAAAATACAATCTTATGTTTGAGGTTAGGTGATTGAAAACCCAACACTTTAGAAAGGCATAAATTTTGTCTGAGTTGGTGATATGATATGCATAATGTATTTATTATATACCAATGCTTCACTCTTAAGAACAGAAAAAAGTTTCTTGTCATTAGGCCGTGAGGTAAAAAACGGTCCTATCTTTTTGAGCAAGCAGTTTTTTACTCTTATTTTCTTTCGTTTGATCAATCTCTATGGTTATGTGTGTGTGCAATGTGCTGGTAAATATGGTGGTTAAAAGAAGTGTCAAATTTGTTTGAAAAAGTTTGTCAAATATTTGAACACTTGTACTTCACAATAGAGGATGTTATTGAACTCGCAGCTTACAAACTCAGGGCTTTGTAGTTTGTATATTTTGATACCCCCTTTACATGTTTGAGACTTGCTGAAAGTTTGTACTTAGAGGATAATAACTGGAAAATCCCCATATTGATTTCTTATTTTCAGGAATGGGTTACAGATAGTCCATTCATTATATCATCTAGAATTACTTTTGAGGTCAGTGTGCGTCTGCTTGGAGGGTTGATGGCGTTGGGGTATACAATTGCAACAATCCTGAAAAGAAGCAGTCATGTTTTTCACGACAATAACGTGTCCATAAAAACTGATTGGCTAGAACAACTTAATCACCAATATGTCCAGGTATAACAACATATTGTTTGCATTCTCTCCCTTCTTACTTTTTTCTAAGCATGTTGATCAAAGTGTTCAGCTTAATAAATTTTCATCTTGACAGGTGCGAGCCATTTGACACATATCCAAGAACATATGATTTGCTAAATGCAGCAGGTCTCTTCTCTGTTGGAAAAAAGAGGTTAATCACTATTCCAACTTACCTAAACATTAATTTATAAAGAAAAAAAGTGCTTCTAAATTGTACAGTAACATGGAGATTCATATATTAAGATTCATATATTTTTGTGCAATTTGTAAGTTGTCTGTATTTTATATTGGTACCGTTGCTTGGATATGTAATATAAAGGGTGGATGGTATTGTATATGGTTGTTTAGTTCATAGGCATTAGCAGTGTTCCTTGTGGGTCTGCAGAACTTTAGTAACAGGGATGCTGGTGGTTTGTAATTTAAGGCATAACTTATGCCACTTATAATTAATATACATCATTATTTTGCTGCTTTAAAAAAGATAGAATGCCTACATCAATTCCTGTTGTGATAAATTGCTTTGCAAAAAGTCAAATTCTACTATTTAAAAAAGAAAATGATAGATAACTCCTGTAGCACATTCAAGTATTCTCTTGCTCATTATGAAGATAAGCCGCACATGTATGGCCTCTATAGGACTTTAATTAGTTGTATACCATATAAGTTTGTTTTGCTTTACATAAAGTACAATTAGTGTAATCTATTAGAAATTACATATATCATAACTCCATAGTAGATAATGTTGGTGAAATTGGTCCACTTATTGTTGTGTCGTCAGAGGTGCTTGGTTAATAAATGTTTGGCTAATATACTTTTAGATGGTGTTGCAATAATTATATAATAGTTAGTTTATAGTGTGTCTGAAATTTGATACTTGGTGTATTTTTTTTATAAGCAATATTAATATTATTTGGTATACTGATGGCACACTTGTGTTGTATTTAATAAATATAACTCCTTTTATAAGAGTATGATCAATTACATACATCTTTTGTAAAATTTATGATTGTTTAATTATATTAATACTATCTTTTGTCATTCTAGACAGTTTTGAATCACTTTTGATTACATATAGTATATGGTATATATGTGATTGTGTCATTATGCTGTTAACTAGCTATAGGTATATTTGAGGCAGGACAAATATGTTGCTTTTAAAGATATGGTTGGTATTCAAAATGCAGTTCAAATATTTAAATTTTTGTTGGTAGAAAGAAGATTGATAATTAAGTTTTCATTAATATTTAAAAAATCAAATTATTTTTTAATTATTTTAATAAATTTTTGTTGTAGATTATTTTAAATTATATAAATTTGAGTTTGAAATTTTTTATTTTTATGATATATTTAATTAATTCTATTTATTTATTATCACCAAAAATAATAATTTATTTATTTTTTAATTTTAATCAAATTAATAAAATTTGAGTTTGAAATTTTATAAATTTGAGTTTGAAATTTTAATTTATTTATTTATAGTTATTAGTGATATTTGTAAATATATATAGTTATTAAGCATATTGAATTTATTATGTTGGTGATTTGCTACATATTTATATTAAATATTTACAGTTATTAATGATTTTATAAAAACAATTATATATCAACAACGATCAAGCCTTATCGAATGATCTAAGATACGAATGAACTTAACCGTGCAGACGCACGGGTCTTCTACTAGTTTCTTGTTAAAAGAAAATCCGCACAGAAATAAAACTTAGGAATTTATAATACTAGTTAAAAAACGATCCACTATTGTAATTACATTTTGAAATAAGTATGTTATTATTATTATTTTAATCCTTTCATTCGAAACAATTCATATCTTAGACTTAATACCCAAGAATCCCAAAATTTGAACAATCAATCGAAACAAACCAACAGCAACATGTATATATAAATTAATTTTATAATTTTATATTTTTTTATGGTTTAAAGGTAAAATAGAAAAAGTTAGTAATAAGGGAAAAAATAACTAAAAGTGAAAGAGGTAGGATTCGAACTCATGCACTCTCCCTTACAATCCTTTGGCCTACTCCTCTACCAAATGGACTATTATGTTTGTTCAAAATGAAATTACACCCAAAGAGTAACATACTAATTAAAATCAGATTTCTAATTTGCACACTTCTTGCAAATGATACCTATACTATATTTTTTATTTTCTCTCTCCCTTTTTTTTAATGTATAGAAATAGTATTTAATTTTTTAAAAGAAAAAATTAAAAAACAAACTACTTATTATCACTATATTTTTTTATTTATATAAGCAATAAAAGTGTGAAAAAAAAAAAGAAAGGTGGTCAAAATTTGGGGTACGACAAAAGCTTTAGTTGGAAAATGGTTGTGGAGACTGTTGAAGGATGAGGAAGCAAGTTGGAGGGGACTGATTGAACATAAGCATGGAGACATCTTAAAAAGAATGCTTAATGTTGCTGAACAGGTTAGCAAAAACATTGAGTCGTTTTGGTGGAGGGACTTGATGATTATGGGGGAAGACATGAATACTGGGTCGTTTTTTTATTCATTAGCAGTGAAGCTGGGTTGTGGAGAACATACTTCTTTTCAGTCAAGCAAATGGCTAGGCGCAGTTCATTTAAAGATCTTGCATTCGCAACTATTTGAGGCGTCTGAGAGGAAACATATAGTAGTAAAAGATGTGGGATTTTGGCTTGATAATGTTTGGCAGTGGGATATTGAATCCTTAGTTCTGAGTGGGACTGAAGTTAGTTATGAGAGCTGTTTAGAGCTAGCAACAATGTTAAATGAGATCGTTCCAACTGCGGGCGCGGTGGATGCTATAATTTGGTCGTGGGAAGGTAGCAAACAGTTTACTGTCACATCATTCTACGACAGAATTACCAAAGTATCAGCCATTATAGATTTGAGCGAGGAGGTTAAGGAGGCGATCAATTTGCTATGAAAAACCAACATGCCATTGAAGGTAAAAGTTTTTGGTTGGAGATTGCTGATATATAGACTTCCAACGAGAAATAATCTTAAAGCTAGAGGTATTATTCATAATGCTCATGAGTTGGTGTGCGTGTCCTATTTTATGGTTAACGAGGACTCCAAACACATTATTTGTGATTGTCATAAAAGTAGGTTGGTTTAGAAGTTGGTAATGGAGTGAGTTGGCATCCCTTGGATTATGAAAGAAGATTGTTGTGAATTCCTTCTGGCTTGGTTCATGAGCTTGAGAAGTAAATGTTCTCCTCAAAATGCTTGTCTCATTTGGTTTGCCACTAGTTGGTGCTTATGGTATACGAATAACCAAATTCTGTTCAATGACGAGGTGTGTGATTTGGGGACGATTGTTAATAGGATCATTTCTTGTACTTGGTGGTGGTTAGCATTGGTTACTAAAGATAAAATTTAGTGTAATTGATTTTTTGTAGGAGGATTCTTAATGTAATCAGGTTGGAGTACCCCTAGTACTCCATTATATATATATATATATATATATATATATATATATATATATATATATATATTGTTCTGGGCTGGACCAATGGCTAGGCATGGCCCAATCCACTTCTGCTCCCAGAACGGCCCAATTGCCTAAGTCCAATCCATGGAGGGCAGAACTTACCTTTCTGCCCTCCAACCGGGCACCCTTGGACGGATGGACCCCAAGGACATTTGCTCCTCCCCGGTACTTCTGCCCTTCATGCACGGACCCATTAGTCCCAGGACAGTCATGGGCGTGTGCCCGGAACTACGCCTTTGCCCGACATAACGGCTAGGTTTGGGCACCTTGCCCGGCATAACGGCTAGTTTTGGGCAGTTACATATTCTTCGGGTAACGGTTATTTCACCCCGAAAATAGGGACCGTTGGCCACGCGCTAGGGGAATTATATAAACCCTCTCACTTGTGAGGGTCAGGTATCCAATAATCATCCTAAGAACACACTTTGTACTTGCCCTTTTCTCTGACCTTTTCTTACTTGAGCGTCGGAGTGCTTGTAGGTACACCCCCTCCTCTCCCACAAGCATCATCATCTGCCCTACGCGAAGGCCACGATGATCTAGTCTAATTACCTCCGATCAGTGGCGCCGTCTGTAGGAACTAGCTTCCCCGTCTTTGTGATTCAAGATCCCCTCTTTTTCACCTCAAAGACCAAAGCTCTCTTCAAACCTCATCTTATCATCATGGCCTCTACCAAGAATGATGATGCCCGTCAAGAATCTACTGTCACCGTTATCCCCGACAACGCCGACCACATCCTCTCCAGAGATGCTTTCTCGGAGACAGATCATCGTGATGAGAAAACCGCCTCTCCCACTCCCAATGACGTGAAACCTCGGGCGCAGGCTGCTGACCGCATTTTTGAGCCTATTCTGGTTCCACAAAATGCTGACCCCAGCACAGCTGCTCTCATTGCCTCCCTCAATAGGTCAAACCTCTTGATATTCCAGCAAGGTGAAAAGATCAACACTCTCGAGCACGTCCTCCAGGAGCACTTGTCCTTAGAGAAACCTCGCAGCCCTTCTCCACGTCCTCGGTCTCCCCCTCAGAAACGGGGGCGTGATAGGTCCAGAAGCCTCTCCCCGGAGAGAAGCCGATCAAGATCAGAAGAGACCGCATCCGACCTTGCAAGAAGGCGACACCTCTCTCCCCTGTGGAGGTTAAGACGTTCCCCTGCGTCAAAGAAATCTAGGCCCTCAGAAAAGTACGAGCATCACCGTTCGCGCAAGCATTATCCTCGATGAAGCAGAAGCCGTGGTCGTAGCTATTCTTTTTCCCGTTCTCCGAGCACAAGTAGTGATGACGACGTCCATGGCCCCCTCTCACAGGAGATCATGGATACTAGAATTCCTCGCGGGTTGGAGAAGCCCCCTGCTCTAGCAACATACGACGGGACCACCGACCCCGGCGAACACATAGAGAACATAGAGGCAATGCTACACTACCACAATGTGAGTGGAGCCATAAAGTGCAGATTGTTCCCAATCACCCTCAGGAAATGGGCTATGGCTTGGTTCAAGCGCCTTCCCCGGGGGTCGGTCACATCTTGGAGAGAGTTGAAGACCCGGTTCGCCCGGCATTTTACGGTCTCTCGACGACATCCCAAGTCGGAGGCCACCTTAGAAGCTATCATACAGGGCAGGGACGATCCCTGCGGACATATATTGAACGATTTAATAAAGATGCTATGGAGGTCCGCACGACGGACCTTATGAAAAAGCATCTCCTCGAGAAAGGCTTGAGACCAAAAAGTGAGTTTCGCAAAGCCGTCGGAATCGAGACCCCCAGAACGTTGACAGAACTTCTCCGGAAAGCTGAGGTGTATATACAGTACGAAGAAACGGAAGTAGCATTTCATGCCCGGGACACAAGCGATCGAGAAAGCGCCAGGGTACCAAAAAAAGACGAGCCAGAGACATCCAGGAAAGGAAAAGAGAGGCGACGAGACGATCGCCCCCGGTAAGGTAAAAGGCCTGCTGGCTGATTCACGGAGTATACTTTGCTCACCGCTCTTCACGAGCGCATTCTCTCCGAATGCATCAATACTGAATTCAAACAGGGAGGTGTCAGGTTCCCCAAACCAACGACGTCCAAAGGTAACGTGGACAAAAGTAAATATTGCCCTTTCCACCACAGCCATGGCCACACGACCGAGGACTGCGTGCACCTTAAAGATGCTATTGAGATCCTCATCAAGGAGGGTCATTTGAAGCAGTATATCAAGAAAGGTGAGTCTTCACGACGAGAGGCTTTATACTCAAAGAAGGAAGCAGAATCATCTCCGCCCAGTCCTCCCCTGCAGGTCGCTATGTCCGTTACGCGACCAAAGGACTTCGCCACCCCTGGTTATTTTGAGGAGCCTTCCCAGATATTCACACACAGCACTTGGGAAGCATTCCCTGCGGCCATGGTTGTCTCATGTGGGGGGTACAACGAGCTGACGGTGGGATCTGTCAAGAGAAAGTTTGATCAACTCATTGATTGCAGTCCTGATCGGCTATCCACACTAGAGAAGATTAAGGGGCGCTCCTAACCGATCACCTGTTACTATGAAGAGCTTCCTGGGGGCTCTCTGAACTCTCACATTCCCTTGCTCATCAGGGAAAAATTGGTAAGCACCAACGTCAGAAGGATCCTGGTCGACCAGGGTAGTTCGGTGGACATAATGTACACCGGCTTGTTTTGTGCCCTCAAGTTGGACCAAAAAAATCTCTCACCATACATGGGGTCCGATTTGCAGGGATTCAACGGAGCCACGACCAGGCCCTGGGGGTACGTGGAGTTGCTGGTCACGTTCGGGGAAGTGGAGGCGTCCAGGTCAACCAAAACCCAGTTCCTGGTGATTGATTGCTCTTCACTATACCAATGCATCTTGGGGAGACTAACCCTCGCAGAGCTAATTGATGTCCCTTCAACTGTCCACCTCAAGTTGAAGTATTATACAGAAAAGGGCCATGTTGCGACATTTCATGGGGGCATAGAGGCCGTCCGTAGATGTTTTGAAGCAGCGACCCGAGGACAAAACCAGATTGGTGCAACACCCAAAGCAGCTAAGCAGACAAGGGAGGAAGATCATCCATCCGAAGACGGCCGACCGGACAAGAAACCTGCACTCCCTGTACACACCATCGACCTTGACAGCTGGATTTTGGATGAAGGCAAGGAAGATGGCAGTGAAGGAGCATTGACGGGGACGACCAGCTCCTCCACATCCACCCTCATGCGCCCAGTTCTAGACGGGGAATTTGAAGTCACCGCCTTCAGCAATAACCCCAAGAGAGGGGTGAAGATTGGTGCTGGACTGCCCGACGAGGTCAAGCAACAACTGAAGAAATGCTTGGAAGACAACACTGATCTGTTTGCTTGGAGTGCCACTGACATGCCCGGCCTGGACCCCGAGACCGCATGCCACCATTTTACCATCGACCCAGCTGCCTGCGTCGTCGCGCAACGCAGATGGAAACAATCTGATGAGAAGGCACATGCTGCCGAAAAGCTTGTACAAGACCTCTTAGAGGAAAAATTCATTTCGGAGGCCAGGTATACAACCTGGCTGTCCAATATTGTACTTGTCAAGAAACATAGTGGAAAATGGCGCATGTGCATTAACTATACCGATCTCAGCCGGGCTTGCCCAAAAGATGCTTATCCCTTACCGAGCATAAATAAACTCGTAGATAATTCAGCAGGTTTCAAACTTTTGTCCTTCATGGACGCCTATTCGGGGTACAATCAAATCCCTATGGTAGAAAAGGATAAGAGGTACACTGCATTCATGACCTCTCCAGGGATGTATTACTACAATGTAATGCCCTTCGGCCTGAAAAATGCTGGGGCCACATACCAGCGCATGATGAACAAGGTCTTCCGATCAGAGATTGGAGACATGCTCGAAGTTTACACAGATGATATGATCGTGAAATCCCAAGAGGAATTCGACCATACGACCCACTTGCAAAAGGTCTTCGACCAGGCCAGAAAGTGCAAAATGCGCTTTAATCCAGAAAAATGCACCTTCGGCGTGCGGGCGGGGAAGTTCCTCGGATTCTACCTCACCGAGAGGGGAATAGAGGCGAATCCGGACAAGTACCGAGCATTCGTGGAATTTCCCACGCCCAGGTCGAAGAAATCCATTCAATCTCTCAACGGGATGCTCGCGTCACTTTCTCGTTTCATGGCCAAGTCTACTCAGCACGCCCTGCCCTTCTTTAAACTCCTCAGAAAGGAGGCCACATTTGAATGGATAGACAAGTGCGAGCAGGCCCTGACGTATCTCAAGCAAGCCCTATCCGAGCCTCCCGTGCTATCCCGACCAAAGTACGGGGAAACCTTGTATCTATATCTCTCCGTTACCAACGAAGCTATTAGTGCTGCACTCATTCGCGAGACAACGGACGGGCAAAATCCCATCTATTTCACCAGCAAGGCCCTTCAAGGGCCAGAAATCAGGTACGCGCAGATAGAGAAAGTCACCCTTGCCCTTGTTATCGCCGCGAGAAGACTCAGACACTACTTTCTGGCTCACACCATAGTAGTGTGCACGGACCAACCCATCAGGCAGTTGCTTCGCCGACCAGATATGGCCGACAGAATGCTCAAATGGTCCCTGGTGTTTTCAGAATTTGACATTCGAGATGAGGGCAGAAAGGCCCTTAAGGCGTAAGTCCTGGCCGACTTCGTGGCAGAGATTACGCCTCCATCGTCCCCGATAAGCGGAACGCAGAGATGGACCATCTACGTAGACGGGGCATCCAGCCCCTTGGGTAGCGGTGCAGGTATTATCCTTGAAAACGAGGAAGGAATAATAATCGAAGTGTCTCTAGTCCTATCCTTCCCTACATCTAACAACCAAGCCGAATACGAGGCCTTCATCGCAGGACTACGGCTGGCCAAAGACTTGGGCGCCAGGGAGGTAAAAATTTACACCGATTCCCAGCTCGTAGCATCTCAGGTACGGGGAGAGTTTTAACTAAAGAACGACCAGCTGGTCGAATACCTGACGCTGGTGATGGAAAGAATTACCAAGTTTGACGCATGGGAAGTAAGCACATCCCTCGCGAGCGAAACACGCGGGCAGATGTCTTGTCCAAGCTGGCTAGCACCAGAAAGAAAGGCGGCAATAAATCTGTCGTACAAGAGATACTTGCTCGACCAAGTATCGAGAAACCCTCAGAGCTACACGACGTCAATGCCATCGGAGACAGTCACTGCTGGATGACTCCTGTGTACAATTACCTCACCAAAGAGGAACTGCTCGAGGACAACAAGGAGGCCAACATGACTAAACGACGAGCCTGCTTATATGTACTGATTGAGGGCAAGCTCTACCGACGAGGATTCTCCATCCCCCTCCTAAAATATGTCGAGGAAAGTAAGGTCCCCGAAATCCTCCAAGAGATTCATGAAGGCATCAACGCACAACATTTGGGAGGAAGATCGTTGGCACGAAAAAACCCTGCGAGCAGGATACTATTGGCCGACCATGCAGCATGACGCCAGAGAGTACGTCCAGAAATGTGACTGATGCCAGTGCCACGGGGACATGCACTTGGCACCCCCCAACGAGTTGAAGACTCTATCCTCGCATTGGCCCTTCGCCTGGTGGGGGATGGATATACTCGGCCCCTTCCTAATGGGATCCGATCAAAACAAATTTTTAATCATGGTCGTCGACTAATTTACTAAGTGGATTAAAGCCGAAGCCCTCACCAAGATCACAGCCTTCAACATACTCCGCTTCTACAAAAGGAACGTCCTCGCACGATTCGGAGTACCCCAAGCCCTCGTGACTGACAATGGAACACAATTCACAGACAAGAAGTTCCAGGACTTCATTGCCAGATTAGGCACGAAGCAACACTTCACTTCCGTCGAGCATCCCCAGATTAACGGGCAAGCAGAGGTTGTGAACAGGGTAATCCTTCGCGATCTAAAACAAAGGCTGAGCGACACCAAGAAGAGATGGGTCGAAGAGCTACATAGCGTGCTCTGGGCCTACAGAACAACACCACACTCCACCACCAGGGAAACCCCTTTCCGACTAGCTTACGGAACCGAGGCGGTGATACCGGTGGAGATCAGGGAACCTTCCAGACGAACAGAAGCTCCCCTCGACGAGGAGATGAACGACGAAGCCTTAAGAGAAGAGTTCAATCTGGTCAAAGAAATACGGTCAGGAGCAGCTCTTCGTAAAGCTTTGCTGAAACAACAAATAACCTTGCGCCACGACGCTAAGGTCATAAAGTGCGACTTCCCCGTTGGCAGCTTGGTCCAGCGCAGGAACCAAAAGGATTCGCACAAAGGAAAGCTGGCTGCAAACTTGGAAGGACCCTACAGGGTCTAATCCAAAACGGGCACGGGAGCCTACTACTTAGTAACTCTGAATGGAGAACCATTTGCTCGACCATGGAACGTTGAAAAGCTCAAACAATACTATAGTTAGAACCAACTACGAGGTTGGAGTAACTGCCGACGAGATCACCCCTAACAGGGAGACGACTCGGCCACCGGACCGTGCCTCGGTGTAAGCACGATCCATTTTACAACACCGGCCAGTTTCTGTTTATGGAACGAGCAGACTCTGTGCACAACAAGGATACCTCAATCGAGCTCCGCCGTTGCCACACCAATTAGGCAGGACACCCAGCTCACGATAGGAACAGTCCAAGCCTATGAGATTAGTACCTCAACCAAGATCCTTGTCTCATCACCGGCGAAACCACTTCCCCGGTCGTTCGACCAGTCCCCTTCACTGTCGAACACATCTACGTCGAGCAATTCCCTAAATATTAAAATAGATCGGTAACCCCTATTGCGAGGATAAAAGCTTATTGAGCAACAGTGGAACACTTAGAAAAAATAAGCAATAAAATCCATGCGCAAACATACAAACCCGACCACATTTACCGGACACATACAATTAAGTTAAAGTGACCACGAGGGCCACAAGCTGTGCATATTACAAAACAAGGGGGCCATGCCCCCAAACAAGACAAAGATACATCAAAACACGGCACGCAGGCCGGATAAATTACAACAAGATAAAAAGAAACCATTCCTCCATCCGCTCCGTCTGATCCTGAACAAACTCTGACTGATCGGGGATAGGTTGCGGCGACTGGGTTTCCTCGGGACGGGCGTGCTCAGCACCAAGGTTGAGAAACTCAGGGACTACTATCTTGCCATTCTCCACACGATCGAGAAAATTGGTACCCTCGTTGGAGATTTGGACGTCTAGGTTCACCAGCCTGAGCTGGGCCACATCATTCTCGAACAATTCCTCCACAATGGAAAACACGTTCTCTTCTGCCCGAAGCATACGAGCAACTATCTCCGCCATTGTCTTCAATGCCTTTACGTCCTCAGGCTCATCCTCGGGTGGAGCACCTACGGATCTTAGTTGCTCGATCAGATCCTCGGCAGCTTTCTTCTCAGTATTCAGAGTCTCGTTCTCCCCCTTAAACGGACATCTTCCTCATCTGATTTCTTCCTCGCAGCGGAAGCAGCATTGGCCTCCTCCTTGGCCTTTTTGAATTTCTCCTCTAGAGCAGTTATCGTCGCCTGGGTCCTCTTTAGCTCAAGTTCGGAAGAGATGTCACCCTCCGTATACATCGCCGCCATCTCCAAGGCACGGACCACCGCAGAGGAATCTTGCACCAACAATGCCCGCTTACCCGGATGATCAATGCCTTCCAACTTGAGAGATTCTGCCTGGGGAACCACCAGAGACGTCCCCTCGAAGTATGTCCTGTCATGGAGGCCAGGAGGAAGCTCGAACTTGCATTTTTCAGCCGCCCGACTAAGGTCCACCAGCTCGTTGGCCCTGGTCCGCTTGAACCTTGAAGCCCAAGGTGTTGGGGACCCCTGAGCGGAGGTAGGAACGGGCGAAGAGCTCCCCGTCTATGGCGGAGGAGGAGGTACCCGCTGAGGAAATCAAGACTTTGGAGCGGCCACACCAGGCTTGTTCCTTGCAACAGCATTTTTCATCATTCTTTCGTAGGCTGGGGGCATCTCACCTGCAAAACACAATAAATATATTAGATGATGGAGAAGAAAACATAATTTGGGCAAGTAAAAAAGCTAAAACTACCAAGCAGCTTATAAGCATCTACAAGAGTCTTGCACTCCAAAAGCGCCTTTGTGTTGATGTAATGATACTCCACCCGTTGGCTACCGTCTTCCTCGAAAATTGGGCCACCCTTCTTCGTCCAGCAATCAGCAAGCCAGAAAGAATTGACATAGTTCACCAGCGTCTCATAGCCGGTCAGGTCCTGCTCGTCCAACATGCTCGGCTGAGCAACATAACCATTGGGCTCCTTAGAGAAATGACGTCCACTCCAATGAAAGGGAAACTTGAACTCTATGTCCCCGATCAACTTCCCGTTCTCGTCACGCATGTCATTACCATTCTCGTCAATGGACACTGGCTAAACATACGTGTTGTCTTGGGCTCACCTCGACACAGGTTTAATAATGTAAAACCTTTCCTTGAATGTCCGGATGGACTCCGAGAAAGGCTTAAACAGCTTCCGGGGTTGCTTCAATGACACCCAGCCATATCTCTTCCCCGTGACCTGCCTCTAAAGATGGAAAATGGTGAAGAACAAAGGCAACGTGGCTCCTACCTTCAGAAACTCACAGGTCAGCTCGAAGGAGCAAATGAACGCCAACGAGTTGGGGTACAATTGTGACGGGGCCAGATCCAGGTGTACGAAAACAGACAGCTGGAAGTCAGTGAAGGGCAGCCTCAACCCCAGTTCCTTAAAGGCATACTCGTACATAAAGAATATTTCCCCGTAATCCGTACATATCCGATCATCTTGGGAGGGGAAATGCACCTTCCATTCCCCCTCTGGTCCAACATCCGTGAAAACGTCCCTAGTGAAAGTTGCGAAGATATATTCATGCTCGGCAGTTCTCCGCGGTATCTTCCTCAAGCTCCTCCCCGACTTTACTGGGGGCAATTGAAGCTTCTGTGCTACTACTCTCCGAGGAGCTCTCCTTGGACGAATCTATTAAAATCTCTCTGTCAGGCCCTGTCGCCATCTTGATCACCTGAAAAGCAGAGGACAAAAGTGAATTCAACCGCAAAATCAAATCCACCCTTCCATCGCTAGTCAAGTGAAAGGGCGCGCAAAGGACTGAGGGCGGCGTCCCCGGCCTAAGCCCTAAAACAAACAAAAAATACAAGAGTCTCCCACGAGGAGATGTTCAGGACAAACCCCTCATACCACGAGGAGCTTCCTCGAACCACTTCCCATTTTTCGTTTGAAGATCCACCAGAAACTTCATACATCCACCAGAAATTTCACCAGAGCGCCGGAAACTGAACAGTCACGCCGGTTGCGCATACACCATTATTAGATGTCAAACATGCTTCATATTTGTATATGATACTTGGCATTTTTCAACACTTTTCTATGTTTAATTGTGAATTGTAGGAGTGAATTGTTGTTGTTCTTCATACATTGTATTTATACCTTTGGTGCTTGTAATGTGTGTGTTATTGTGAAGAAAAGTGCACTAATTGATCAAAGAAACCAGACACAAAGAGATGATACAAGCTGCCAAAGAAAGAGGAAAACAACAGAGTATTCGCTTTGCGAACTCTGGCGAAGGAGTCAGTGAAGGTTCGCTTTGCGAACAGCAGCGAGTCTCCCAGCGAATAGCTCCAGAATGTGGGTGAGGGAAAAGAACCTAAAGTTTGCTTTGCGAACTCCCAGCGAATGTTCGCTGGTTTGCTCACTTTGCGAAGTACCTGGCGAATGGAGGCAGTGGAAAAAGGACCCAAAATTCGCATTGCGAAGGTTTTGGCGAATGGTTCGCTTTGCGAATGAATGGTTCGCAGTGCGAACTTGCGAAGACAGCCTGGGGCGGTTTAACTTTCAGAGGCACTTAGGGTGCCATTTTCTTTCATTTGCTAGGCGAATGATTCATTCGCAGTGCGAATGTAGCAGATCCCAAATGTATTATAAATAGATTTTCACTTTTTCTTGGGATCATAACTTGATATTTTCACACAAAAACATAGTTTTCTGAACTTTGATCATCCAAGAGTGAATTTTCACATAGAGAAGATGAAGTCACATCCAATCTCGATTATTTGACTCGCACGTTCTTTTATCTCCTCTTGAAACTTGTCATCCAAGCTACCATGAGAATGAGTAGCTAAACATGTTTGTGTTAAGGTTAGATGTAGTTAATCTTGATCATATGTATTTCTTTTGATCTTTTGTATATGAACAAGGTTTATGATCAATATAGATGAAGTTATTTGTTCTTAATGATGTACGTGTGGTTTGTATCACTCTAGACATAGATTTTACAAATCATGACCTAATATTTTCATCTCTTAAAAACCAAACTGTAGAAATAGATTTGGGATTTGTTATTCGCTTTGTGTTGATCTTAACGATTGTTGTTTTGATTGTAAGCATGAGACATCATCTAACGGTCTAAACAACGATACTCACGAATTTGCTTTAGACATAAACTTATTCGAGAGAATACGCGATTGGATTGGTCGGAACTGAGTTCATATGCTTGATTAATCGGATATGTATGAAAAGGATTAGCGAAACCTAATCTTGACATGCTTTTCTAAAACTTACAACATCTTTGCTCAAAATTTACTCTTTGCTACAAATTTATGTTAAACAAAACCAAGAATCATTTGAAACTCCTTAACTTAAAATGTTTCGACTATTGAACGACAAGCATCAAAATATCATACAATCCATGTGGATATGATAAAAACACTCCCTAATACTGTTTCAACAAATTGGCGCCGTTGCCGGGGATTGTTGTTTGATATTGCAAGCATTAAAATAGTTGTTTTGTTTTAAGCTTGTTAACTTTTTCTTGAACTTGTTAATCTGTTTGGTTTAGTGTGCAGACATCGTTTTATGCGAGGGAAGTTACCTGCGGACCAACTTTTGTTCGATCCCGAGATTGAAAGAACCGCTCGTAAAATCAATAGCAGAACAAGGCGAAGTAGGAAACTTGCCAAAGAAAGACGAGAGCGAGACGGAAGTTCGACTTCGACGCAAATACCACAGTTACCGCCAACTATGGATCTACCACCACCACCACCACCTGCTTCAAGACCATGTACTAACAGTCCAAGACATAATGTACAGTTTGTTCGCAATGCTCATAACGGTCGGCATTCAGAAATGAAGACTGGTATTCTCTCGCTTCTATATCAGAATCCATTCACTGGTATGGATCATGAGGATCCTTATACACACTTGACAAAATTCTACGAAATTGAGGGAGCAACTGGTGCACCTGAAGCTGAAGAAGAGTCACTGTTTAAGAGACTATTCCCGCATTCCCTCATTGGGAAGGCCAAGGAATGGTATCTCGATCAATCTACGGCAATCATGACGGATTGGAATGTACTTGAGGAAAAAATTTTGGAACGATTTTTTCCACATAATCGTTTCATGGAGGCAAAGACCGCAATTACAGTTTTCACGCAAGGTGGAAATGAATCTCTCAATGAGGCTTGGGAGAAATTCAAATCTATGTTGAGGAAATGTAAAGGGCATGGTTTCGATGAGCTTTCTCAAATTCATATATTTCGGAATGGTCTTCAATTAGTGCATAAAACCTTGTTGGACGCCACAACTGGTGGATCCTTAATGAGGAAAACTGCCGAAGAAGCCACTGCCATTATTGATAAGATGGCTTTAAATGATCATCAGATAAGCCATAACCGTGGCCCTTCTCAAAGGACTCCGGGAGTGTTGGAGTTGGGAACCAATGATGCAATACTTGCTCAAAACAAGTTATTATCCCAACAAGATGAGTTGTTAACAAAAAAAATGTCCAAACTTCCTCAACAACTCAAAGAGATTCATGACTCTTCGAGCAAGAGTGTACAAGTAGCTTGTTGTGAATTGTGTAGGGGAGATCATCCTACCAAATATTGTCCTCTTGTTGCGGAGGAGGTAAATTATGCTGGAAATCCAACTCAAGGTTATCAAGGAAGACCTCCTTAACAAAGTGCTCAACAACCGTACCAAAATCAACAAGGCTATTAACCACGAGGCAACTACCAAAATCAACAAGGATGGAGACAAAATCCTTACCAACCACCCCAAGATCAAAGTGGAAGTTCAAGAATGGAGGAGACTTTCACCAAATTCATGCAATTATCAATGGCAACTCAAAAGAGTATGGAAGCTTCGATTAAAAATCTTGAATCGCAAGCAGGGCAACTTGCCAAGCAATTAGCCGAAAACCAACCGGGGCCATCCTTCTCCGCTACCACTCAACCAAATCCCAAAGGGGAGTGTAAAGCCATTTTCACAAGAAGTGGGAGAACAATTGGTGGAGATGTTGAGCAGGAGGTGGTAGTTGAAAAATAAAATGATATTGTGTTGAAGGAAGTCAGAAAAAATGACGAAAATGGGGTAGTTGAAAGGAAGGATGAAGAAATGAAGAAGAAAAAAGAAATAGAAAGAAAGGAGTTTGAGAAGGAAGTTTTACAAAGACGATTACCATATCCCCCTACTCCAAAGAAAAAAGAGAATGATAGGCATTACGTAAGATTTTTAGAGTTATTTAGTCGGTTACAAGTAACCGTACCTTTCTCTAAAGCTCTTGAACAAATGCCTAGGTATGTCAAATTCATGAAAGACATACTTATGAAAAAGAAGAGGTGCACTGACAAAGACAACATTGATCTTAATTCCGAGTGTAGTGCCGTCATCCAATGTGTGCTTCCGCGGAAAGAACAAGATCCGGGAAGAGTAGCTTTACCTATTACAATAGGTAATGATTTTCAATGCAAAGCTTTGGTAGACATGGGTGCGAGCATCAATCTAATTCCCTTGTCGGTGATGAAAAGACTTGATAATATGACCATAAAATCAACAACCATGACATTACAACTTGCGGATAAGTCTAGAACTCGTTCGTATGGTGTTGTGGAGGATATGCTGGTAAAAGTGGATAAATTCTTATTTCCTGTTGATTTTGTGATTGTTGAAATGGATGAGGATGAAGATACGCCGATCATACTGGGCAGACCATTCATGAAGACCGCCAAAATGTTGGTGGATGTTGATGAAGGCTCAATGAAGGTGCGGATCAAGGAAAGTGGTAAGGAGGAAGAAGCTTGTTTTACATTGTTCAAAGGAGTGATGTTTGTGAGTCAAGTGGATGAAGTCGTTCAAAAAGAAAAAGACTTGAAAAAAGAAAAATTGGAAAGTGAAGCGTTTAAAAAGAAAAAGGATAGAGATGGGAAGGTGGCTTTGATGAAGTCATGTTGGGATTGGTCATTTTTAAAGAAAAGGAGACCAAAAATTGGGCCCGATAACGGATGAGTTTGTGTTCGCGAAGTGTGTTTTTATTGGAAGCCAATTCTTTAGCTTTTGGTTTCGAGGCGTCTAGTCTCCGGACCGTCGAGCTTAGCCGACATTAAACAAGCTCTTGTTGGGAGGCACCCCAACATTGTAAGTATTTATGCTTTCATTTACTGTTTATATGATGTGTGATAGTTGAATAAATGAGAAGTGGCAGCAAGGCAGAAGAATTTTTTTTTTGCAAAACCTGTCTTGTTCGCTGGGGTTCGCTTTGCTAACCTGGGGTGAATGTTCGTCATCCAGTTTGCTTTGTGAACCCAGCAAGACAGGGGAAGTCTGCTGCTGCCACCTCAGAAAAAAAAAGGGGTTTTAATTGTTTGGGTGGGCCAACACTTGGGCCCAATACCCATTTCAATTGCTGAACATTGGAAGGGAAAAAACGATACTCCCACTCTTGTCACTCTCTTTCAACCAACACAACATACCCTCTCAAAAAGAAAAATTTCTCACGAGTTCTTGTGTTCAAATTTCACAAAAATTTCTCCAATTCCTTTGTCCAGTTCAGGTTTGCATCTCGTTTCCTTGCTCTTTTCTGTTATATATGGTTAGGGTTGTGATGTACATTAGGGACATTTGTAATCTTAGGATTTGATTTCTGTTTTATGGCTTGAGTCACTGCATGTTAAATTTTCTGCAAGTTTTAAAATAGGAATGATAAAAGATAAATGAAGCTCTGAAGATAGGAAGCATGGCTGTTGTTTTTCTGCATTTTTCGCGTGTTAGCTGTTCTGTTCGCTTTGCGAACTTGGGCGAGTATTCGCTAGACCTTCGCCAAGCGAATCTGGGGCGAATATTCGCCAGCCTTCGCAGTGCGAACATTGGAGCGAACATATCAGAATTTTGAAATTTTTTTATGTAGTTTCAGTTCTGATTTTGTTTGGCTTCTAAATTCTAATGAGCTGTGTTGGTGCTTTTCGTTGTTTTGTTTGTTGATGTATGCAGATGGGGCCAAAGACTAATCCCGCTAAAAAGAAAAAATTAACCACATCGCGACAAGTGTCGATCCGGTTCGATGATACTCGATTTAAAGGTGCCAAGAAAGTTGTGAGATATCTGACATTGGAAAAAAGAACAATTTTAGCTAAGAAGAGGTTCAATTTAAGTGAACAAGGGAGTTATCGAGCTGTGGCTGCTCTCTTGGAGGCAAAAAAATGGGATCGGCTGATAACTCTGGTCGATAGTTATAATGTGGAAATTGTCTGGGAGTTCTATGCGAACGCCCTCCTTGATGATGGCGACCTGTTTAGTTGGACGACTCAAGTTGGGGGGAAAACTATGAGATTTGACCGTAGGACCATAAGTACTGTTCTTGGTAGGCTTCTGCCATTACGAGCCAGTGAGATTGATGATTATCATAGGGATCTTCACCTTCACCGAGATATCCCTCAAATGACCAGAGATCTTTTGCGCCCGGGTAAGAATGTTGAGCTTAACCCATCTGGGGTTGCTATTAGGTACCGGCGGGAGGACATGCAACCTTTGGCCCAGCTCATATTGCTTTTGGTTGTAACCAATATCAAGCCAAAATCACATTCCTCAACCATCATTATTCCATTAGCTCACCAAGTCCATAGTATCTTAACAAATGTGCAGATTGATGTGGCGTGTATAATTGCGGATGAGATAAGGGCAATTGTGGAGAGTGGCCTTGGGGGTAACGCTTCTCGGAAAAATGCCCCTCTCACATTCCCTTGTCTTATCATGACATTGTGTGAGGAAGCTGGGGTTGATATTCCTACACGCTGCCCGATCACGATCCCGTCGGCTATTGATGATAGGTATGTCGACAAATTCTGCAAACCAAAGGGGACTAGGGGTGAGTCATCTGGTGCTGGTGTTGAGGCCGGCATAAGTGGTGGAGATGCTTCTGGGCCACAAAATTTTTATCCTTATCAGCAAGAGATCTGCCAGTACAACTGGGACCGGATGGCGACTTCTCAGCGCGCCATGTTAGACTTACATGATTCTATGCAGGTACTCCAGCTTTAGATTCGCGATCCCGCCGCTGAGTATTTTATGATGTCGAGGGAGCAGTTTCTTGCACACCCTGGTTGGCCTGAGGCCATGCCAGTATTCGGAGGGGGAGAGGATGCGGCTGGTCATGCTGATGATGATGCTGATGAGGAGGGTGACGGTGAAGACGTTGAGGTATCTGGCTCGGAGGGAGGAGAGGAGACCGAGGTGTATGCTACAGAGTCCGAGGAGGATTGATGTTTTTGTGATGATGATTTTGTACTTCTTTTGAGCATCAAAGTGAAGTTTTCTTGTATTCAGTTTTTTATTTTTAGTTGTTATTGATGTACTTTATCCACTTTGTGGATTATTTTGGATTGATGTACTTGAACCGCTATGGTACTTTTGACTTTGTAGGTGTTTTCACACCAGTACATTTTTATTATTCCTAGTAATGCATGTTGTTTTCCAGTAAAAAATTTTGGGTTTTTAATTTTACTTATATTTCAGTTTTAAATATTGTTATTAAGTGTTGAGTTCTTCAGTTTATGAATGCTCCACACTTAAATTGTTGGTATGCTTGTGTGTTAATTGTTATTAAGAGTTGAATTCTTCTGTTTACGAATGTTCAACTCTTAAGTTGTTGATATATTTTTTTTATTGCTTTATGTTGGTATGCATGTGGAAATTCAATAGTTCCAACTTTTGGATGATTTGTGGAAGGAATTTAGGTTGGTGTTGAGTGATCATCAAAGAAGATTCTTCCAAGTTGGATGGCGATGATATTACCTTAAGCATGATGTTGTGGCAAGGTACATAGTTACCTAGTTCTAGAATTTATAATGAATTAGAACTTTGTTGTCCTTGTACAAATGAAAATTTTGTTTCCTGTTACAACGCCATTTGATTGCTTGTGTCATTTAGGTCCAAAAATCACAAAAGTGAGAAACCTCCATGTATACTAAATGCTTTGGTTTGATGATGAATGTTGTTTGATACTTATAATTCATGCTTTATCTTGCTTGTTGTTTTGAATTTGTGGAAGCATAGAAATGATCAAGGCAATGTTTTTGCACTTCGAGTATAACCACCATTCCAAAAACATTTAAATTCACCTTGTGACTGTTCGCGTATTTGAAACCGCTTTTGAGCTGGAAATTGTGATTGAATCATGAACCCGATTTTAACCTGTTTTGAAGAGCATTTAAGCAAATATTATGGCAATGTTGAAGTTAGGGAGAATGGTTTATTTTAAAAAGAGAAAAGGGATTTGGTGATACAATGCATTCTTAGACAAAGAAATTAAAAAAAAAAGTATAGAAAGAAAATAAAAGAAAATAAAAAAAAGAGAATGCATTATGAAAGAAAGATATAAAGATTGAACAAGATAGAAAATTTTGAAATAGAAATGCTCTTCATTGTCTTTAACCTTTCTTGTTTCAATGGCCGTTTATATATGTCTCTTGTTTTTAACCCCGACCAAGTTACAATCAATGAAATCCCTTAGTGATCTGTTGTTTCCATGATTTCTTATGATTGATTAGATATTGTATGAATTGCTTAGTATTTGCTTCATTTGTCATTTGAGCGAAATTTTCCCGTGATTGCATGCGCGTTTTCCTTCAATCCTTTTTCGAAGAGGAGTGTTAGAATGACATGTGCATGATGATTTAGTTGTCTCTTGAAACATTGTCTGAAATTTATTGTAAGAATCAAGTTCTTTTGCATTATCGATTCTAGGATTGTGTAATTGTGCTTTGCCACAATTGTTGTTTATTTGAGCCATTTATCCTTGCTTGGTTTGATTCAAATGCTCGAGCAAATCCTCTTGTGTCAATAAGAGGCATACTTTGCTTGAGGACAAACAAAGAGTTAGTTGGGGAGAGTTTGTTAGATGTCAAACATGCTTCATATTTGTATATGATACTTGGCATTTTTCAACACTTTTCTATGTTTAATTGTGAATTATAGGAGTGAATTGTTGTTGATCTTCATACATTGTATTTAACCTTTGGTGCTTGTAATGTGTGTGTTATTGTGCAGAAAAGTGCACTAATTGATCAAAGAAACCAGACACAAAGAGATGATACAAGCTGCCAAAGAAAGAGGAAAACAACAGAGTGTTTGCTTTGCGAACTCTGGCGAATGAGCCAGCGAAGGTTCGCTTTGCGAACAACAGCGAGTCTCCCAGCGAATAGATCCAGAATGTGGCAGAGGGAAAAGAACCTAAAGTTCGCTTTGCAAACTCCCAGCGAATGTTCGCTGGTTTGCTCGCTTTGCGAAGTACCTGGCGAATGGAGGCAGTGAAATTGCGAAGGTTTTGGCGAATGGTTCGCTTTGCGAATGAATGGTTCGTAGTGCGAACCCGCGAAGACAGCCTGGGGCGGTTTAACTTTCAGAGGCACTTAGGGTGCCATTTTCTTTCATTCGCTAGGCGAATGATTCATTCGCAGTGCGAATGTAGCAGATCCCAAATGTATTATAAATAGATTTTCACTTTTTCTTGGGATCATAACTTGATATTTTTCACACAAAAACATAGTTTTCTGAACTTTGATCATCCAAGAGTGAATTTTCACATAGAGAAGCTGAAGTCACATCCAATCTCGATTATTCGACTCGGATGTTCTTTCATCTCCTCTTGAAACTTGTCATCCAAGCTACCATGAGAATGAGTAGCTAAACACTTTTGTGTTAAGGTTAGATGCAGTTGATCTTGATCATATGTATTTCTTTTGATCTTTTGTATATGAACAAGGTTTATGATCAATATAGATGAAGTTATTTGTTCTTAATGATGTATGTGTGGTTTGTATCACTCTAGACATAGATTTTACAAATCATGACCTAATATTTTCATCTCTTAAAAACTAAACTCTAGACATAGATTTGGGATTTGTTATTCGCTTTGTGTTGATCTTAACGATTGTTGTTTTGATTGTTAGCGTGAGACATCATCTAACGGTCTAAACAACGATACTCACGAATTTGCTTTAGACATAAACTTATTCGAGAGGAAACACGATTGTATTGGTCGGAACTGAGTTCATATGCTTGATTAATCGGATATGTATGAAAAGGATTAGCGAAACCTAATCTTTACATGCTTTTCTAAAACTTACAACATCTTTGCTCAAAATTTACTCTTTGCTACAAATTTATGTTAAACAAAACCAAGAATCATCTGAAACTCCTTAACTTAAAACGTTTCGACTATTGAACGACAAGCATCAAAATATCGCACAATCCCTTTGCATACCCCCACCCCCATAATACTGTTTCAACAGCCATCCTCGCAACAGCGCCGACAACGGCCTCACTCTTAAGTTCCATCAAGAACTCCGACGGCCACGTCAGCTGCGGAGGATGGCCTAGCCGCCGTCCACCACCAACAGCCACCAGGAAAGCGCCACTATCTCACCTAAAACTAACCTAACCACACGCATTCTAAAATGAGAGTGAAAAATCTGGAAGAAAACAAGGAATCAGAAGACTTACGTGATCGAAGAGGTGCAGAGAAGTGCTCGAAGCTGTCAAGGTGGCTGAAGCGACGGTCGACGGCGGCGATGAGGTGAACTTCTGAAGAAGACAAAGAAGAAGAGAGAGAAACGAAAGTGTAAAATGACCAGACCCTCTCTCCTTATATACAACTGGGGAGCACATGTAAAAGCACGCTCGTGTAGGTCATAATGGCCCTAGACTAGCCATCATTGCCTAGTTACTGCAGCACAGGGATCGAGGCACATGTGGCGCCCCATCGATTCAGTTCCTCGTAACCGTTGGTCTCCCCGTACGTCGGGCAAACCAAATGCTGCTGCGAGCCTTACGGACACTAGGGCCCACGGGCACCACGAGAAAACTCCCTCCGTCACCAAACGACGACTCCGTTACAGTTCCCCGGAACAACAGGCTATCCTTAAGTCATCACTCCCATGCTCGGGAGCAACGACTTGGAGGGTTCCTGTTCTGGGCTGGACAAATGGCTAGGCATGACCCAATCCACTTCTGCTCCCAGAACGGTCCAATTGCCTAAGTCCAATCCACGAAGGGCAGAACTTACCTTTCTGCCCTCCAACCGGGAACCCTTGGACGGGTGGACCCCAAGGACATTTGCTCCTCCCCGGTACTTCTTCCCGTCATGCACGAACCCATTAGTCCCAGGACAGTCATGGGCGTGTGCCCGAAACTACGCCTTTGTCCGACATAACAGCTAGTTTTGGGCACCTTGCCCGACATAACAGCTAGTTTTGGGCAGTTACCTATTCTTCGGGAAAAAGTTATATCGCCCCGAAAATAGGGACCGTTGGCCACGCGCTGGGGGCATTATATAAACCCTCTCACTTGAGAGGGTCAGGTATCCAATAATCATCCTAAGAACACACTTTGTACTTGCGATTTTCTCTGACCTTTTCATACTTGAGCGTCGGAGTGCCTTGCAGGTACACCCCTCCTATCCCAAAAGCATCATTATCTGTCCTACGCGAAGGCCACGACGATCTAGTCTGATTACCTCCGATCATATATATATATATATATATATATATATATATATATATATCGTATCTCTTGATTATAAAAAAAACTATTATAAAAATTAAAAGAAAAATTAAATATACAACACCCCTGCACTGGCACTCATTGCAGTATAGACGAGTTTTGATTTCCCTCTTATAATTTTTTTTCTTTTGAATTGCCCCTATAATATATTTTTTTCTGCTTTACCCAATAAACGTGTAATTTTAATACTGAATCTAGGAGTAAAAAAATTATAGGGGATAACTTTGATGTTCAGGGGCCAAAGACATATCATTTTAATATTTTAAGAAAAATTCAAAATTTTTTTTACAGGAATTAACCAAAACTCAGCTATTTTTCAGGAGTTGATGTATATTTAAAAAAAATCTTCCAATGAACAAACATGTATCTTAGATAAATAAAATAAAATATTCCACAAACACATGACATTAATGTTATGTCGTTGCATACGAAACAAAAAATACTTTGATTTTTCTTCTCTAAAAATAACATCACTTTAACACCATTATCTTTGCAAATTCTTCATAGCTAACTTTACCATCACCATCCAAATCTGCCTCTCTAATCATTTGTTCAACCTCTTCATCTGCTAGTCTCTCTCCCAATCTCATCATTACGTCTTTCAACTATAAAACATAAGCAAAAATTACTTATTCATGAATAAATTAATAAAACACCTATAAACCCTAACAACTAATTTAAATAAATATACGTTTTTTTCATTTGTATGTTTACCTCAATGGCTGAAATATATTCATCTTGATCTCTATCAAATACTCTGAACGCTTCTTTCAACTCCTTAGATATATTTTCATATTCAAAATTTATTTGATAATAACACCATTAACTCAAACAACAAATAAATAAATAAATATATGCAATGATAACTAATTTACCTTCATTTTTGTACTCATAATATTCAAGAACTCTTCAAAATCAATGCTTCCTCTTCCATTAATATCCACTTCACTAATCATATTTTGGATTTCTTCTTTTGTTGGATTTACACCTAATGATTTGACTGTGGTTGTTAATTCATCCTCTGTAATGAACCCTAAATATCACAAAGAATTCCAGAAAGCAAAAATCAGTTCCAAAGAGCTATTATTACACCAAAAATGAAGAAAATAAAATACACACCATCAGAGTTTTTGTCAATGAGAAAAAATGCTTCGTGGATTTCAGCAATTTGATCATCCCTCAAAGAATCTGTCATTACCTACTATGATGAAGACAAGTTTGAATAGTTTTGTTTTCTTTATCTTTGCTTCATTTGACTTGTATATAGAGAATGGAGATGTTTCATAACGTGACTTTAATAGTTGTTCAAATAGTCAAATACTGAGAAGTTCCGATTAAAATTCATGAACTTTTCTCGAAGGGGGAATTTTAAATATTATATAAGTCAAACAAAACGAGTTGCTTTCTAATTCGAATTTTTTACCCAAATACCCCACATTTTTGAAAAAATTCCCCAAATACCTCACGTTTCAAAAAATTTCTCAAACTGCCCCAGTTAGGGCAAGGCTTTGTACATTGTCGCCAAATAAAATGGCGACACCCCTTTAAGACTACAACCCTGTCGCCAATTGTATTGGCAACTCCCTTGCTTATCAAGTTGCCAGTGCAATTAGCGACTCTGTACAAAGGCAAAAGGGAGTCACCAATACAATTGGCGATAGGGTTATAGCCTTAAAGAGGTATCGACATTTCATTTGGCGACAATGTACAAAGCCTTGCCCTAACTGGAGCAGTTTGAAATTTTTTTTAAAACGCAGGGTATTTGGGGAATTTTTTCGAAAATATGGGGTATTTGGGTAACTTTACCTTCTAATTCTCCTTTACGTCAAAAGGAAAATAAATTTTATTAATTACGACAAACTAATTTACAATATATATAATTCTTTCATATTAAAAAAAAGTACGGGAATTGGGTTATGAATATCACAGTGTAAAAAAAACTCAATATATATATTATATTTTAATTATAATTATAATTATTATTATTAAGACATATATATTTATATTAGTTATATTAAATTGAAGAAGTTGAAGAAGATACGAGAGTGGCTTTGAGATTGTGGAATGCAAAAGTTTCATTTAAAATTTAAATATTTGACTATATATTTTTATTGGATAGATACCAACCAGAGATCAACTTATCAAAAGAGGTATCATTTAAGGAAGTAGAGATAAGGTATGTGTATTATGCTTTTAAGAAGAAGAAATATCATAAAACATGTTGTTTCAGTGAAATGTCACTAGAAACATTTGGAGGGCAATGGACAATTGGGTTGGAATCGAAATTTAGGTAGATAGAGCTAGTTGAGAATGCTTTAATATGCATATGAGGGGTTTAAAGAGAAAAATCAGTAAAAACAGTGAGGGAATGGTATGGTTAGCTAGATGATGGCGTGTTTGGCTAGTAAGTGTGGTATTTGGATCGAATTCTAGTATCAACAAGGATTACTTCATGGTTCGACAGTAGTCGAAGATGTGCATGTCGTAGTCGAAGTCTGTTTTTGAATGCAGATGTCTTAGTTAGCTTGTTGTTTTAGTTAGCTTGTTGTTTTAGTTAGCTTGTTGTTTAGTATGTTAGTTGAAAGTTAGGGTTTAGTTTTCTTATAAATAACATACTGATGTTATATGTTGTCAAACCTATTAATGATAAAAAAAAGACGAGATTGTTTAGACTGCTGGGTCGTCTGTTGTTTACACTGCCAGGGAAAGATATATGCAGTTGAGAGGATCGTATATTCCTCATTGGCTGGAACCTGAGAGTTGTAGAGTTCTCTGTATGTTACGGAAGTCGCATGTTCCGGCTAGAATTAAGTCTTTTAGCTGAAAAAATTTCTCAACAGGGTGGCTACGTGGGACAATTGAATGGTAGATGTATTTGTCTCTCGGAGGCTGATATGAAGTGTGCATTGTGCAATCTATATGAAGAGGATTTGAATCACTTAGTTTTTTCCTGTCATTTTTCGGCGAAGGTTTGGTGTTTGGTGGGAGAATGGCTGGACTGTTATACTTTGTTTGCAGGAAGTATTGTGCAGCACTTTCTTGCTTAGCTTGGCAATAAAAACTCAGCTGGAACTAAAAACAGGAGAAATGATGTGTGGCTGGCCGTAATGTGGAGTATTTGTAAGGTTAGGAACGAAATTAGTTTCGATAACGGTAAATGTAATGTGAACAATATCATTTGGAACATTAAATTAATAGCCTGGAAGTGGGCTTGCATAGGAGATATTACCTTTTCCAACTCTGATTTTTGCGACTTTTGTAAGATGTCGTACGCTTAGGTCCGTTGGTGTTGGTAGGAAATTTCTTCATATGTTGTTTATATTGTAATGGGAGTGAGTACCCCTTGTACTCTTTTTAATGTCGTCTTGATTTTTAAAAAAAGTCATCACTGAATTACATATGATGGTTGTAATCGCATAGAAATGTTGTTTAGTCGTTTTATTTGTTTGTCTTGTTGTTTAGTTGTTATTTAAATTGTTTTTTAGTTGTTATTTAAATTGTTGTAACCAAATGTTGTGATCTTTATGAAATGAACGTTGTTTTCAATATCAAATAAAATGGTTACATAAACTGAATTACATATTAAATGTAGGACTAAAAGTGGATTATTGAATTATGTTGTGGAGTTTGCTGCAACATTGGGACGGTTTGTTCGATTGTGTCCGGGATGATGGCATGAACTACATAATCTCGCCATTTTGTTCGCCGTATCCATTTCGATTCGAATACATGTGTTGTTAGGGCGACCCTCTTTCTTTCTTCGCTTACTTTCATTGTGCTAAACCATCTCCCCCTGATATGCGACCCAATAATCCTAATTTGCTACTGTAACGCCCTAAATTCATATTTAGTTAATTATTAATTATTTGTGAATATAAGGTAATTTGATGACATGTTGTTGTGTTTCATGAGCATTGTGGTGGAATTATATTAATAATATTGATGGTAAGAATAATTGTATCACATTATTCAAATTATTATTATTATTTAAAATAAGAGTGTTAGAAGCCTTGAGGGTATGATGGTCATTGTTGAGGGATAAGTGAGGGTAAGATGGGAAGAGCACATTTAGGAGTATTTTGAGTTAAAACAAGGAATAGTGAGGGGAGTTTTCATTATTCGTGTTATTTTGGTTGAAAGAAAGAAAAAAGTGCTCTGAAGAACACAATAAGAGTGGAGGAGGCTAGGGCATAGAGGGATTTCTGGTGAAACTTCAAGAGAAGATCGAAAGAATCAAGACTCTAAGGTATGGGGAGTATCACTTTGCAATATTTTGATATAAAGATTAGGTGTTGGTGGGTAATAGGGGTTTTAGGGGAAAACCTAGGAATTTGAGGTTAGGGATGATGGATTTTGATGATTTGCTATGTGATGTTTGTTGTTGTTGACGTATATGTGATAGTTATACGTTATAATAACATAATCTATGATAATTTAAGGATAAAATCTGGTTTAGGGGTGTTGAATCGCAGATGGAGAAGTGCTGTTATCGCATGGTTTTTCTGCCAAAATCGCAGAGGGCGCTTAGCGCGGTCTGGAGGAATTTCGCCTCCTCGAGGCAGTGAGTAGCGCACTTAGCGCGGGTGGGAGCTCGCTTAGCGCGACCTGGGACTGAAAAATATGATTTTTATTAACTTAAAATTCATGGAAAATATCAGTTTTATATTATATTAATACTGTGATGTTGTTGTAAATTGCTGTTATGTGTTGACGTGTTATATGATGATAATTTCGTGATGAAAATGATGACAGAAGTAGGATGCGTGAGAACTTGTAGCTAGTATGATTTATGTGATTGATCGAATAGATGTTGTATTGATGAGTACGAGGAATATTGATATGAATGTTGATGCAAACGATGATTTTAATGATGATTATGACGATGTTGTTGCATCATGCATTCATGGCATTCTATGATGAGACTTCGGTCCGTTATTTTGGTGGCTTCAATCCCATTGTACGGATTAGAGTATTTTGTGACGTGCTCCCTTGTGGAGGGTTGATGGCCTAGTGTCCATTATTATGACGATTTGGTACCACATGCATTTTTATGACGTTGCATTTTATTCTTGGTGGCATTGCAAGATTGCATATGAGTGATATTGGTGATGTGACGTTTTATATGATATTTTGGGTGAGTCGCTGTAGTATTTGATAAAAACAATTGTTGCCTTGTTAATGTCTTTTCTTTATATGATTTATATTGAATTGTGATTACTCACCCTGCCTGTTTGAATGTTGCCTCTACGTGGGTAACGTGCAAATAACCAAGATTAGTTCGCGGTGCGTGAAGAGTTAGCTTTGGAGTTAGTTTCTTTTCAGTTGAGTAGAGGGTGTGTCTTGCTCTGATTATGTAACATCGGGTCGGGAACATTGTGAACCTCTGAGTTCTATTTTACTTGGTTTAATGGATGCTATTATCGTTTTCTTTAAGATGTTTGAAGTTTGATTTGCCTGAAATAAAGTTATTCCGCTGTGATGTTTTGAATTAAATTGTTGAAAAACCCGTATTACGGAGCAGGATTGTTATCAAGATGTTTTAAGACGAAAATGTGACGCCTTTCTATGTTGTACTCTGATTTTAAATGATTATTTTACGGTGTATTGTATGTGGGGTAGAAGGGTGTTACATTAGTGGTATCAAAGCAGGTCGGTATGTCCGGCCAGGTTTCTACTTGATGTCTGTCCCTGTCAGTCGACGAGTGTGTGTACACTGTCGTTGTTTTAGTTCTTCTAACCTTGTTGGTGGTGTGTAGGATGGCTGGAAGAAATGATCGTGCAATTGCTGATGCGTTGGAATCGGTTGCTAATGTGGTGGCGCAGCTGAATCCAAATGGTGGAGCTCCTGATGAGTTTCGTGCTTTGAGGAAGTTTCAAAGGAACAATCCACCGAGTTTTTTGGGTACGCATGATCCAGCAAGTGCACACAAGTGGCTGAAGGTGATCGAGGAGATCTTCCGAGTGATGGGGTGTTCTGATGAACAACAGGTTCAGTTCAGAACGTATATGCTGGAAGAAGAGGTTGAGGACTGGTGGGATAACACCCGTCAGAGACTTGCAGATGTAGGCACTGTGATAACTTGGCCTGTGTGTAGGTAAGAGTTTCTGGGAAAGTATTTCCCAGAGGATGCTCGTGGCAAGAGAGAAGTGGAATTCCTTGAGCTGAAGCAAGGAGATATGACTATGGCAGAGTATGCCGCAAAATTTGAGAAGTTGGTGAAGTTTTGTCCGCACTACAATCGTGTTGATGTTGAGATGTCCAAATGTCTCAAGTTCGAGAATGGGCTGAGACCAGAGATTAAGCAGGGTATTGGGTATCAACAGATCCGCATGTATGTTGAGTTGGTGGACAAGAGCAGAATCTACGATGAGGACAGCCGAACTCGATCTGCTCACTACAAGCAGTTGAGTGAGAAGAAAGGGCAGTATCGGGGTAAGCCTTATACAACTTCAGCTGACAAGGGGAAGCAGAAGGCTTCAGATGGAAAAAAGACAAGTGGGGGAGCAACTCCCGCTTCTGGAAAGTGTTATAAGTGTGGTGAGCAAGGTCACCATGCTGATGCGTGCACCAATACTGTGGTGTGGTGCTACCGATGTGGTAAGAAGGGGCATAGAGCTACTGACTACAAAGATGAAGGTCCGGTCTATTTCAATTGTGGTGAGAAAGGTCATATCAGTACTCAATGTCAAAAGCCGAAGAAGACTGCTACTGCTGCCCAGACCAGTAGCTGTGTGTTTGCTTTGAGTGGTGCAGAAGTTCTAGAGAAGGACAACCTGATTCGAGGTACTTGTTTTATTAATAATATCGAGTTGGTTGCTATTATTGATACTGGTGCTACTCATTCTTTTATCTCACTTGAATGTGCTAATAGATTGAGTTTGAAGTTATCTGATATGAAGGGGAATATGGTAATAGAAACTCTAGCTAATGGTTCTGTTACTACTACCCTTATGTGTTTGAGATGTCCTGTGACGATTTTTGAGAAGAGTTTTGTAATGGATTTTGTGTGCCTACCCTTGCACCAAATTGACATGATCTCTAGAATGAACTGGTTGGAGTTCAACCATGTTCATATTAATTGTTATAAAAAGACGGTAGAGTTTCCTGAGATTGATAATAGTGGGGAGTTGATGTTCTTGTCTGCTAAGCAAGTAGACGAACTTCAAGAAGACGAAGCTTTGGTGTTTGCAATGTTTGCATCATTGCAAATTGATCGTGAAGCTGTGAGTGTGGAGTTGCCTGTTGTCTATGAATTCCCAGATGTGTTTCCAGATGACATCAGTGATTTGCCTCCAGAGCGTGAGGTAGAGTTTGCAGTGGACTTAATACCAGGTACAAGTCCAGTGTCGATGACTCCTTATCGGATGTCGGCTTCTAAGCTAAGTGAATTGAAGAAATAGTTGGAGGAGTTGCTTGAGAAGAGGTTTGTTCGACCAAGTGTTTCTCTGTGGGGTGCTCCTGTGTTGTTAGTGAAGAAGAAAGATGGAAGTATGAGGTTGTGTGTTGATTATCGGCAGCTGAATAAAGTGACTATCAAGAATAAGTATCCACTACCGAGAATCGACGATTTGATGGATCAGCTAGTAGGTGCCTGTGTGTTCAGCAAGATTGATTTGAGGTCGGGTTATCATCAGATCCGAGTTAAGCTTGATGATATTCCGAAGACGGATATTAGGACGAGGTATGGACACTATGAATACACTGTGATGTTGTTTGGTGTATCTAATGCAATTGGTGTGTTCATGGAGTACATGAATCAGATTTTTCATGAGTATTTGGATAAGTTTGTGGTGGTGTTTATTGATGACATCTTGATATATTCCAGATCTGAAGAAGAACATGCCGAGCATTTGAGGACTGTGTTGCAAGTGTTGAAAGAGAAGAAGTTGTATGCAAAGCTGTCGAAGTGTGAGTTCTGGTTGAAGGAAGTGAGCTTCCTTGGCCATGTGATTTCTAGTGGTGGTGTTTCCGTTGATCCTTCTAATATTGATGCTGTATTATAGTGGGAGACTCCGAAGTCTGCTACTGAGATACGAAGTTTTCTGGGTTTAGCGGGTTATTACCGCAAGTTTATTGAAGGCTTTTCTAAGTTGGCGTTACCGTTGACTCAGTTGACTCGAAAGGGTCAAACTTTTGTGTGGGATGTAGCTTGTGAAGAGAGTTTTATGGAATTGAAGAAGAGATTGACTACTGCTTCAGTGTTGATGCGTCGAAGATGGGTCTTGGTGGAGTATTGATGCAAAATGGACAAGTTGCTGCCTATGCTTCGAGACAATTGCGAGTTCATGAGAGGAATTATCCTACACATGACTTGAAATTAGTCTGGGTGGTGTTTGTGTTGAAGGTTTGGAGACATTTCCTATTTGGCTCTAAATTTGAGGTGTTCAGCGATCATAAAAGTCTGAAGTACTTATTTAATTAGAAGGAATTGAATATGAGGCAGAGAAGGTGGTTAGAGTTGTTGAAGGATTTCGATTTTGATTTGAGTTATCTTCCGGGCAAAGCAAATGTAGTGGCCGATGCGTTGAGCAGAAAGTCATTGCATATGTCGATGCTTATGGTGAAAGAGTTGGAACTAATTGAGCAATTCAGAGATTTGAGTTTGGTATGTGAAGCGGCTCCTGACAGTGTAAAGTTGGGAATGTTGAGGTTTACTAGTAGTAATCTGGAAGAAATCAGAGTGGGACAATAATCCGATTTAAAGTTGGTTGACCAATTGACTTTGATTAACCAAGGTAACGAAGGTGACTTCCGGATTGATGGGAATGATGTGATGAGGTTTCGAGATAGAGTATGTGTTCCAGATGTTCCAGAAATCAAGAAGAGTATTCTAGAAGAAGGACATCGAAGTAGACTGAGTATCCATCCTGGTGCTACGAAGATGTATCAGGATCTGCATAAGTTGTTTTGGTGGCCAGGTATGAAGAGAGGCATTGCCGAATTTGTGTATGCATGTTTGACTTGTCAGAAGTCAAAGATTGAACATCAGAAGCCTTCAGGTATGATGCAACCGTTGACTATTCCTGAATGGAAATGGGTTAATATTTCCATGGATTTTGTGACGGAATTGCCGAAGACTGTGAAAGGGAATGATTCGATATGGGTGATTGTGGATAGATTAACTAAGTCGACTCATTTCTTGTAGATGAAGATTAATTATTCAATGCAGAAGTTAGCCGAGATGTATATTGAGGAGATCGTGAAGTTTCATGGGATACCTTCGAGTATTGTGTCAGATAGAGATTCGAGATTTACATCGAGGTTCTGGAAGAGTTTGCAAGAGGCCTTGGGTACGAAGTTGAGGATGAGTTCTGCCTATCATCCGCAGACGGACGGTCAGACAGAAATGACTGTCCAATCTTTAGAAAATTTGCTGAGGGCTTGTGTGTTGGATCATGGAGGATCGTGGGATAGCCATTTTCCATTGATTGAGTTCATGTACAATAATAGTTTTCATGCTAGTATTGGGATGGCGCCTTATGAAGCTTTGTATGGGAGAAGGTGTAGGACTCTGTTGTGTTGGTATGAGTCAGGCGAGAGTGTTTTACTCGGACCTAAATTTGTGCAAGAGACAACTGAGAAGATTAGGAAGATCCAAGAGAGGATGAAAACTTCTCAGAGTCATCAGAAGATCTACCATGATAAGAGGAGGAAAGCGCTTGAATTCCAAGAGGGAGAACACGTGTTTTTGAGAGTGACGCCAGTGACTGGTGTGGGCCGAGCTTTGAAGTCTAGGAAGCTCACTCCACGTTTTGTTGGTCCATATCAGATATCGTAGAGGATAGGAGAGGTAGCCTATCGAATTGCTTTACCGCCGTCACTTGCGAATTTGCATGACGTGTTCCATGTGTCTCAATTGAGGAAGTACATTCTGGATCCGTTGCTTGTGATTCAGATGGATGATGTACAAGTGAGGGATAATCTGACTGTGGAAGCATTGCCTGTGCGTGTCGATGGTCGAGAAATGAAATAACTGCGAGGTAAAGAGATTGCTTTTGTGAAAGTTTTATGGGGAGGACCAGCTGGTGAAAGTTGGACTTGGGAGCGCGAGGATCAGATGAAGGAGTCATATCCGACTCTATTTGCTTCAGGTAAATTTTTGAGGACGAAAATTCCTTAAGTGGGGGAGAGTTGTAACGCCCTAAATTCATATTTAGTTAATTATTAATTATTTGTGAATATAAGGTAATTTGATGACATGTTGTTGTGTTTCATGAGCATTGTGGTGGAATTATATTAATAATATTGATGGTAAGAATAATTGTATCACATTATTCAAATTATTATTATTATTTAAAATAAGAGTGTTAGAAGCCTTGAGGGTATGATGGTCATTGGTGAGGGATAAGTGAGGGTAAGATGGGAAGAGCACATTTAGGGATATTTTGAGTTAAAACAAGGAATAGTGAGGGGAGTTTTCATTATTCGTGTTATTTTGGTTGAAAGAAAGAAAAGAGTGCTCTGAAGAACACAAGAAGAGTGGAGGAGGCTAGGGCATAGAGGGATTTCCGGTGAAACTTCAAGAGAAGATCGAAAGAATCAAGAATCTAAGGTATGGGGAGTATCACTTTGCAATATTTTATTATAAAGATTAGGTGTTGGTGGGTAACAGGGGTTTTAGGGGAAAACCTAGGAATTAGAGGTTAAGGATGATTGATTTTGATGATTTTCTATGTGATGATTGTTGTTGTTGACGTATATGTGATAGTTATAGGTTATAATAACATAATCTATGATAATTTAAGGATAAAATCTAGTTTAGGGGTGTTGAATTGCAGATGGAGAAGTGCTGTTATCGCATGGTTTTTCTTCCAAAATCGCAGAGGGCGCTTAGAGCGGCCTAGCGCGCTTAGCGCGGTCTGGAGGTAGTGAGTAGCGCGCTTAACGTGGGTGGGGGCTCGCTTAGCGCGACCTGGGACTGAAAAATATGATTTTTATTGACTTAAAATTCATGGAAAATATCTGTTTTATATTATATTAATGCTTTGATGTTGATGTAAATTGTTTCTATGTGTTGACGTGTTATATGATGATTATTTGGTGATGAAAATGATGACAGAAGTAGGATGCGTGAGAACTTGTAGCTAGTATGATTTATGTGATTGATCGAATAGATGTTGTATTAATGAGTACGAGGAATATTGATATGAATGTTGATGCAAACGATGATTTTAATGATGATTATGACGATGTTGTTGCATCATGCATTCATGGCATTCTATGATGGGACTTCGGTCCGTTATTTTGGTGGCTTCAATCCCATTGTGCGGATTGGAGTATTTTGTGACGTGCTCCCTTGTGGAGGGTTGATGGCCTAGTGTCCATTATTATGACGATTTGGTACCACATGCATTTTTATGACGTTGCATTTCATTCTTGGTGGCATTGCAAGATTGCATATGAGTGATATTGGTGATGTGACGTTTTATATGATGTTTTGGGTGAGTCGCTGTAGTATTTGATAAAAGCAACTGTTGCCCTGTTAATGTCTTTTCTTTATATGATTTATATTGAATTGTGATTACTCACCCTGCCTGTTTGAATGTTGCCTCTACGTGGGTAACGTGCAGATAACCAAGATTAGTTCGCAGTGCATGAAGAGTTAGCTTTGGACTCAATTTCTTTTAAGTTGAGTAGAGGGGGTGTCTTGCTCTGATTATGTAACATCGGGTCGGGAACATTGTGAACCTCTGAGTTCTATTTTACTTGGTTTAACAGATGCTATTATCGTTTTCTTTAAGATGTTCGAAGTTTGATTTGACTGAAATAAAGTTATTCCGCTGCGATGTTTTGAATTAATTGTTGAAAAACCCGTATTACGGAGCAAGATTGTTTTCAAGATGTTTTAAGACGAAAATGTGACGCCTTTCTATGTTGTACTCTGATTTTAAATGATTATTTTACTGCGTATTGTATGTGGGGTAGAAGGGTGTTACAGCTATCATCAGAAAGCTATTGTTGTACACATTGCATAAGTTTATGACTTTATAAACTGTGGATAGTATGTTGGAAAGGTCCTGCTGAGCCTTTGAACATGCTGCTATGACATGAGATCACGACATATGAAAGACTCTTCTACAGGAAATATAAAGAAACATTACTCATGTCTTGTCAATGATCTCCCACGTGAAATTTTGAACGATGTGTCTAATGCAGTAGACATGCGTAAAAGGAGGATCTTGCCATCCCGAAACTCTAAACCCTAAACTCCATCAACCAGTTGTCTCCCGTTCAACTAGAGTGAAGGCGATTGGAAAATTGTTCTTATTGCCATCTTATGTCACTGCCATGAGTAGTGTTCCTTTAAATTTCTTGTAGAAGAGTCTTTCGTATATCGTGCTCCCATGTCATAGCGTTATGTTCAAAGGCTTGGAAGGCCCCTTCCCACTTACTATCAGTCGTTTACAAAGGCATAAACTTATGCAATGTGTACAACAATAACTTTCTGGTTGTAGCAAAGGTGGATTATTGGCCAGCATATCCGGGGGGATAGTTTTGTACAATGAAAATATGCGAAGAAAGAAAAAGGGTCACCCTAACAGCACGCATATTCGAACCGAAATGGATACGGTGAACAAAATGGTGAGATTGTGTAGTTCATACCGTTAGCCCGGACGCAATCGTACAAACTGTCCCAATGTTGGAGCAAGCTCCACAACATAATTCAATAATCCACTTTTAGTCCTGCATTTAATGTGTAATTCATTTTATGTAACCATTTTATTTGATATTAAATATAATGTTTATTTCATAAAGATCATAAAATTCGGTTACAACAGTTTAAACAATAACTAAACAACAAGACAAACAAATAAAGCAAATAAACAACATATCTATACGATTACAACAACTAAAAAACAATTTAAACGACAACTAAAAAACAAGTCAAACAAATAAAGTGACCAAACAACATATCTATGCGATTACAACCATCAGGAAAATTTCCTCTGAATTATAGATCATAATATGACTTCACCTGCAGTCTAAAACACCTAACGAGTGTTGATCCACCAATCATCAGCCTCCTCAGCCAGCATATGAGTACCAAACAGTACTTCTGCGCCTCGGAGCATTCCATCACACAGAAGATCCTCTCAATTTCCTTAAGCCAAGTCTGCGCTCCATCATAATCATACCTACCTTTAAAAGTAGGCAGATTATTCCTTTGAAACTTCTCCAGATGATGGAACTCATAATTTCCCCCAGCATTAGGCTGATCTGCACAGCCTAAGCCACAACCTACAAAGCAGCAGCAATCACAACATTGTTTCTTCCAGCCATTTTCATTTCCACATCAATAACAACAACATTGGTTAGAAGACTACATCGATAGTATTCAACTGTCACACCACACCGACTTGACAACTTGGCCAGACAGACCGGCCTACTTTGATACCACTATGTAACACCCTAATTATTCACGCGTTATTATGAATAAAAATCAGAGTAATTTTAAACCAACAACAATTAGGATGCTACTTTTATGACCAAACAACTCATGTTTAAAGATATGTAACACATATAAAATTTCACAACTTATGATAATAATAATAATAATAATGATAATAATAATAATAATAATGTTAATAATAATAATAATAATAATAATAATAATAATAATAATAATAATAATAATAATAATAATAATAAAGTCTGAACTTTAACTTTAATTTAGAAGCAGAAAAGCATCAACAACCAATTATTATAATAATTGAAAACATAACAGAATATAAAGTAATCATGAGAAATTATTAAACATCAAAGATCACATGGAAAATCCCACAAAACATAAAGTAGATAAATAAGCATTCCACCTCAAGTGTTACATATCAGAGCAGACGCCGACTCAACAAAAACAATAAGAAGAGCAATCTCTTCCACTCACATTCAAGCCTTTACCGCGTATTATCTGCATGATGCCCATGTAAAGACATCATTTAAATAGAAGGGGTGAGAAATTACAATCATATAAGAAAATGCGTAATAATATGTAAGCACACCAACAACATATGCATAAATCACCCAATCTGCAATTCACACTCCAAACAATCTAATTATCATGATACAACAATTATTTAATGCAATGAGACTCAACAACATGACTCAATGCAAGTTGTACCAAATTGTGAACTCTCAAGTTCACTCACTCCGATCCCCACTATAGGATCAGAGCCCACCAAAAATCGTTACCATCACCATAGGTAACGCTTCACTAATTCCATCACCATAGGAATTAGCTACTCGCACCAAATCCCCACCATAGAATTGAGGCTCACCAAAATGGACCACCGTGCAAACCCCATGATGAATGATTCATAAAAGACATGCAACAACAACACCATGTACAATGACCTTCACCTTAATCAATGTACTACATTAATGCTGGCCACCTGCACCATACACATGCTATAAACATTCAGCAACAACAATATAATAATATAGCAAACAACAACATCATATGCATGCATGTTCCACACTACGACACACAAACCACACATCATCCAACACAATCACACACCATTTAAATCAATTCTAGGAATTGAAACTATTTTTAAAAAAAAGTTTATTGCGTTATCTTTCTAACGCTTCGAACGACACCTCAATCGGACACCCGGAACTCAAGTTATGAATTTTCAAAGTTTTCTGAAATTTTCCTCCTAGTGTAATCGGTTATTCCCCCCGAAAATCCAGTTTTTACACTATTTTTCTTGACAATCTAACCGATTACACCAAAACTGGTAACCGCTTACACTTTAAAAAATGATTTTTCTGCAATTCTGTAATATGAAAATCAATTGCAACACCTTCCAAAAATCTCAATTTTCATACCAATTCATTTATTCCACTTTAGCACTATAATTCCTAACAACATACAGAAATCTAAACATTCACAAACCACCTAATTCATCAAACACATAAAAATCAATATCATCATGCATCGAATCAATCCGAACACCGAAAAAGTAAAAATCAACATATAGTGAACAATTACCCACCTACATACTACATACAATCCCATTATACAAGAGGAGATCCCACCCACTCTTACCTTAGATTTCTTGAAAAAAATACTTCAACAATGGGGGTTCTCTTCCTCTTCCTCAAGCCCTAGCTTTCTCTTCTCCTTTTTTCAGCTTTTTCCTCAATTTTAGGTGTCTGACAGTTTCTACTCCATATTCCCCGTTTTCTTCTTATTTTATTAATATTTTCTCATTAACACCTTATTCTCCCTAATAAAATAAATATTATCTTTACCAAATATTTATTTAATGTAACACTATAATAATAATAATCAAAATAATTATTTAATTATTACTATTACTATTATCTTATTTATATGTCCCAATTTAAATGATAATAATAATATAATTCTCCCACCACCCCCGTGTCTCTACACTTTTACTCACACACTCCTAACACCTTAAATTCTACTCTCTCTAAGGCCACTACCCTACACCAAATGGCTCCTCTAACACATCAAACATCAAATAACACATACATTTCACACAATTTAATTACTAAAATTCATTAAATAAATTGGGGCGTTACATACACCATTGTTACTATTAACCCACTTACATTTGAAAATAGGAACTTTAAACTTCACATAATTGAGCTCCCATATCTCTTCTATAACGCCAAAGTAAGCTATGGATGCCAAGAGGGGATTTTTATCCTTTGAACTTGAGAAGTGTATTGAAGAAGCCATTAACATCACCCAGCTATTTTGCATGGTACTTGAAATTCTAGCAAGCAGATCACAGATGTCCTAAGAGATGTCGAGATATTAATCTCTGCTAAAAACTGAACAAGGACAGAACAGAAACATTATGTTCTCTTAAAATCAAGAACACTCTGAAACTTCAAGATCAAAACAGTGTCATGACAGAGGTTTCAACATCTGTCAAAATATATACTTCAGAGCATAGGTACTGACTAAATTAATCATAACGATAAATAACACAAAGATATGATGACCCAGTTTGGTGAACAACAACACATACATCTGGGGGCTACCAAGCCAAGAATGAATTCACTATCAGTAGTATTAATTCTAAGTATACAACCTCTGGTAACTTATCGCTTATTTCCCTACCCAGTGCAATTCTATCTAGAAACTCCATCTAGATAAGAGAAACATATCTCAATCCCTAAATCACCTTAGTGATATTTAACAGTTACAACCTTCGGCAACTGCATCAAACTGTCCAATTGAAAGACACCCCTTCCAATACAATACTCAGTCAAGACTCTTGACTAACAATAACACTTGAATTTGCTTAATAGCTTCATCCAAGAACAACATACAATTCATTACCTACAGGTTTCTGAATCTGTAAAACTATGTCTACCACAATGTATTAAACTGATACAAAGGGTTACTTACAATACAAGAAAGTACACGACTCTCAAAACCGTAAACCCTTATTTCTATTTTTACAAAAGTCAAACACAAGGTCTAACTAGGTCTCACACAGGAAAAAACTACTTAGTCCTAGGTCTCGGTCTTCCTTTTATAATCTTCAACAGTCCATGGGCTTTGAAATCTCTGGTTTGTTATTCCTTGATCCATGTTCTGATTGTGCCTTAAATCTTGTACCAGATCTGCAACAACCTACTATATCAGACCAAGATGTTGTGTCCACAATCTAGGACATCTTGTCTAACATGTTTGCTTTTAACAGATTTCTTCATGTCAGGACACTTTGTTCAACACCATGTTTTACCAAAATTTTGTCAAATCTTTAGAGCTTAAATCTCCCCTTCTGACAAATTTTGGCTAAAACTCCTTTTGCACAATAAACCAAGGAAAATACAGAGAGAATGAGTAGAAAGTCCTAAAGTCATGTCAGCCAGCCTGTGATGACTCCTGGAAGCTTTCATTCTTCCCGTCCAGCCGTATGGATGGTTTACACGACGCACACAACCTGTTGTATGTCGTTTACCCTTTGACCTGGTGTACATGAGGAAGAAGATGGACAAGACTCCCCCTCAATACCAGTCCATATTTACCATCCTTCATTATCCAGACCAGGTCTTAGAGGAGCAGATTGTAGTTCTAGATAAATCAGAACACAAGACACAATTGTGTTCATAACTTAGATCACAAGACACAAAAGAAAGACTTAGAAAAGAAACTGAGACACAGACAGGATGTTATAACATCACATCCAACATCCTTACAAAACAAATGCAAGATTGAACTTAACCCATAAAAGTAGATCAGTTAGTGTTGTAAGGCACACCACACAACAAATATGGACAATAAACCATTCTCCCCCATTTTTAGCCAAAAATTGGCAAACGAAACCAACACAGTCCCAGACCCAAATAGTACTCACCCATACCTGGATGAAAGCCATAACCTTACAACCCACCAAAAGAGACAACCTGAGACACAAGAGGCAGCAACCCCTTTAAATACCCAAGCAGTTTCCTTAGGAATTAACGGTCCATAGAAGTTACCGAAGAACAATTCAATGAGAACATAAATTTAGGTAGACAACTTCATCATAAATGATTGTGCACCGCCCAAATCATATTTGATTGTTTCCTCTTTGCTGAGAACTGTCCAAAGATTGCGCATGTACCAAGACACATGTTTTGCACACCTTCTCTAACACACGATTTCCATCGTCCAAGGAACACCGTCCAAAGAAGACAACTTGGAAACAACCGCAACTCCTAAGCAATGTCCTGACACCTGGCCAGACTTAGTCTACTCTCTCCTAGTCACACTGCCTTCCAATAACCCCAACATACTCCTTTCAACCAGAGGTAAAAGAAACTGACCAAGATGTTAAGACATCACGTCTGACATCTCCCAATTCACAACAAAAACTCCCATGAACCTTATCTCAATCTGTAGAGAAAAATAAATTCTCCTAGACACTAACCAATCTTATTTCTCAGGTCTTTCCTAAGAATTAAGAACAAAGTTGAAATAAGCCAATAGCCTTAACCATTCAAACTCCCAAGAAGAGCTAACTAAACCAAAGGATCAACACACCACGATGTCAAGACAACTTGCCTGGAATCACAACCTCACAGTAATCACATCTTCATGCTCATAAGTGAGTGAATATCAGGATCACACTCCTTGTACCATAACCAATGAACTCATGGATTAAGACCAGATAACACCATTGATCACTCTCCCCCTGAACACATCCACACACTTTACAAATCCATCTTGAATCTTACAGCCATAGACAACCTTTTTCTTTGAAAATGAACCCAATCAAACCTGGAATCCTCACATCTCTGGAAGAGACATACACAATCTCTTAACTCCTTGGTTAGCAAAGATGTCATCCACACTAGGAAGACATCAAACCCTTCTCCATAAAAGGAGTGATACAACTTCAGCCTCCTTCCTACTCAAGATTCAGCATGATACAATCTTTCCTAGTGATACTTCCAATAAAACATATCACCAGAATCCATACAGTCTTGACAGTAGCTCTACACCATTCTCAACAAGGAATAGAAACATCTCCAAAGCTGAAAGTCAAACACATTTATCCTCCAAGAATAACTACTAGCAGGGATGGTGTTCCAACATCATTTAGGACATCAGTCTTAATCAGAGAAGACATGACTTTGATTTTTGAAACACTAAGCACTGGACCTACTATTCTTACACTTCCAAGGAGCATATGAGGATCTCAAAAGATCCCAGCTACAGTACATCATAGACCATCATAGAAGGCAGAATACCACAGAGAGAAATAAACTCTCACAAGCCTCATAAAGCTTCAACCCAGAAGCATAATGTTCAGACATTCTGTCTGATATTACAGAGTCAGCACCCATCCTTTGACCATCCAAAGAAGAGATTCCCTCTGACAATAAACAATAAGGTAGAGACTGAGCGTCATACTAATAACCGACTCCTCAGCAAGGTCTGCTTCTCTTCTGCCCTTTAGTCCTCTATCCTTCAAAACTCAACCTATGGTTATTTGACACATCTTCCTTCACAAGGTCCTTGAACAAGAGAGAACCATAACAGGACTGAGACTTCCTGTACTAACACCCCCTTACCCCAGACAGAACTCTGGAACACTTATATCAAACATCTTAGACGAGACTCCAAGAAGAAGATATGAAATAAGCAATCAACAACTCCCTTGAGCTTTTAGTTATTGCATGATCCAAAAGGGTTGAAATAGACTTTGGAAAAAGGTGTATAGTTGGAGAGCAACCACTCCTAAGAAGACCAGCCTATACAAGATGATACACCTCCGATGCACACACATGACTACATCATGAGCATCCTGATGTTCAGTCCAATGTTAGAACATTTAATCACTGACTTGACCAGCCAACTGATGAACCCACATATTCTTGAAACATTCTTGAATATCTAACCCTTAGATTTCCAGACAATTTCCCACTTTGAATGGCTATTCCACCATAACAGAACAAGAATTCCATGTTCTCATAGATTTGATCGTGTACTCAAGTTTGAGTAAACATCCTCCATCATGTACATAAGAGAGAAAACCAGCAACCAGACCTTTTCAGGATAACTCAAGGGAAGGAACAAATACCTTGATGACAGCCTCCTTTAAGCATAATTCTCCAAGGGAATAATCCACACATGATTTCACTCCAGAACCAAACCAAATAGACACAACTATCTGCATGATCATTCAGATTCAGCTTTGAAAGACCATAAAAGTCTCCAAGATGTCAGGGTAAATATCCTAGACATGTTTCCTTGACTTCCATATGCACAGAATCTGGTAGAGATGTCTTTACAGTCCTCCACTAGTAAATTGAACACCTACTCCTATAGGGGATACATGAACATAGCTTCTGCATCCCTATGCACTTAGATCAGAAATAAACTGACCCAACGAATGTTCATCAAGATAACCATGTGTTGACCTTCACCACATCAGCACACCTCACCATAGGAAATATGTTTCAACATTTGATTGAACATCAGCTCTTTCTCCACCAAACAGATCACTGAAATTGGTTCTGAAACTATTTCCAGAATTACACACCTTGATCACTTTTGGGGATAAGATGAGGAACTTTTGAAAACTTATGGAGTGACGACATCTTTCTTGATCACCAAGTAACAGGATAATCAACTAAATACTTGCTAAGACAAAAATAGTAATTGATCTTAAATCCTAACTCTGTATTCTTCAGATTTGCATCCCTCCTTACTCTAGCTACAAAACCATAAATAAAACAACCAGCACAACCTAGGAAGAAATCTTCAAGGCACAAAACTTCCATAGAAGTCCATCTTCATCATACCAGTAACACCCTTGGATAAAAAGAATCACAGATCCAATGTCTTTACACTCATGAGACTATTTTAACATTGACCAACAATTACTCCAGTTCCAACCTAGCTGAATGTCAGAACACTTGTGCAGTTCTTCTTATATACTTCCTTCCAGGAAATTTGATAGGAGATCCTCAAGCAAAGACAATTTATTATAGGGTTAGAAGCAAAAATAAATTGCTTATGGCTCTCTTCCATGGTATGACATTCTCATGTCACACTTCTGAGTACTCTTGGAACATCTTCATGACCATCTTTTCTTCTGACTCTATTTAGAGCATAAGTACTGACTGAATTAATCATAACAGAATGATAAATAACACAAAGATATGATGACCTAGTTCGGTGAACAACAACACCTACATCTGGGGGCTACCAAGCCAAGAATGGATTCACTCTCAGTAGTATTAATTCTAAGTATACAACCTCCGGTAACTTATCACTTAATTCCCTACCTAGTGCAATTCTATCTAGAAACTCCATCTAGATTAGAGAAACCTATCTCAATATCTAAATCACCTCAGTCATATCTAACAATTACAACCTCTGGCAACTGCATCAAACTGTCCAATTGAAAGACACCCCTTCCAATACAATATTCAGTCAAGACTCTTGACTAACAATAACACTTGAATTTGCTTAATAGCTTCATCCAAGAACAATATACAATTCATTACCTACAAGTTTCTAAATCTGTAAAACTATGTCTACCACAGTGTATCAAACTGATACAAAGGGTGACTTACAATACCAGAAAGTACACGACTCTCAAAACCCTAAACCCTTATTTCTATTTTTACAAAAGTCAAAACAAGGTCTAACTAGGTCTCACACAGAAAAAAAACTACTTAGTCCTAGTTCTCGGTTTTACTTTTATAATCTTCAACAATCTACGGGCTTCGAAATCTCAGGTTAGTTATTCCTTGATCCATGTTCTGATTGCGCCTTAATTCTTGGACCAGATCTGCAACAACATACTATATCATACCAAGATGTCGAGTCCACAAGCTAGGACATCTTGTCTGACATGTTTGCTTTTAACATATTTCTTCATGTCAAGAAACTTTGTTCAACATCATGTTTTACCAAAATTTAGTCAAATCTTTAGAGCCTTAAGTACTCTTATCATCCTGTGATTTTGTACATAAAAAAAATTTATTTATATCGTACCGACTCCAACATAAGACATTAAAGTTAGGCTCATATGCTAGAAAATTTAATGTATCTGAAGCATTATTATCATTCATAATCTTGGTTTTAAACCATTTTCAAAATGTTCTGTTATGCTCTTTCAACGCCCATTTTTCAAACATTCGAAGGTTTTTGGCTTTGACAATGGTTTTTTGTGTACTCCAGTATGGATGAACCTCATCAGTGTTATTTAATATATAAAAATGAACTTGAAAAACTTCCCCTTCAGCCATATGCTTAATCTTTAGACGTGTACCCTTACTGTTACATATTTTGTTGTGACGAGACTTAGGTAATCCTACAGGTTTTGCATCTGACAAATACTATGTACAAAACTCAACAGCTTCTCCTGTGATGTACCTTTCAATAATAGATGCCTCAAGACGATAATGATTCTTCACATAGCCTTTTAATATATTCATGTATCGTTCAAAAGGATACATCCATCTTAAATAAACAGGGACACTGTTGGAACTAGATTTCGACTAGCAGGTGTTGACCAGAGACGTCCAAAACAAGCCAACGGAAGAGAGAGGTGCAAGGCAGTGTCGTGTCGACACTAGCGGAAAGACGTGTAGAAGGACCGTCGATAAGTCCTAGTGTCGGAAATAAGCTGATGTCGGTTTCTTGGAACGATTTTTTAGGCGGGAAAAAGTTTGAAAATTCCAAAACCATGGGAAGTTGAAGAGAGAGTGGGGCGCCACGTGTCAGCTTCAGAAAACGTTTGGCCAGACAGACAGTTATTTTTTTAGGCCTATATAAGGCATTGTTTTTTCTATTTTAGGGGTCGCATTTTTTCAGATTGTAAGGGGAAAATACTCAAAGTACCAAGCTTAGAGAGAAACGAGTTCACTCCCACAGACAAATGTATACTTGTGTCCAAATCTCATTTATTGCAATTTATTTTCCTTTTCAGCGTATAATTTAAAGTCTTTATATTTTGTGTTTGTTTTTCTGCTTTGCTTTCCCTTGCCTTTCTTTGCTTCTTCTGCAAACCAACTCGCAACCGTTAAGATATCCTTCGCGTCACCCAAATCACTTAAACGTGACACTTAAACGAATATTAACGAAGTAAAAACATACGCTTCCAATTCCAAGTTCTGGGATTCGTCTGGCCGGTCCCGCAAGCGAACCAACGACGGAAGGCCAGCTCTTGTTCACGTGGACGAACAAATTGGCACACCCAGTGGGACTCGTGTGAATTGAGTATATGTTTTTGTGTAGTGGTAAGATGGTAACACCACGACCAAACGTAGAACCGTCTCCGACGGAAACGGCAGTAGGGACACACACAACTGATGTTGGCTCTGGTACCATATCAGCGGTGTCAACCTCTCCTAGCGGACCAATTACAACACCGCGCTGAAATGACCCTAGGCCGACAACGGCTGGGGCTACGGGGCAATATATGCCTAGTATCACCATGCCCATACCTAGATCGTATGGAATGCCACCAGAGTTTATGTCAAGTGTGCATTCTAGCGGGCATTTGTTTGGAGAAAATTCGTCCCCAGTATTTTCGACTTATCAGGGGATAGGACCCTTGTCGAACCCGATGGGGTGACCTCCGGGATTCAACGTGTCCTCTCAATCCATACCGACCTTTACCTCTAGTTTCGTCGCGGTCATGAGGCAACAAATGGACGAGAGTAACCATGAGATGGTTCACATGTTGACTCAACAGATGGGTACAATATTAAGGCCATTGATACAAGAATCAACCCAGAGTTACCAGCAACTGGCGACTCAGATGACACGAATCGGTGATTTCTTAGGCGCACCTAGGGCTCAGGGTCGACAGACCCCACCACCGCGACCGGTGACGCCACCTCGTCAAGACGAAGTCTTCGACGAAACCATGGAACAACCCCGCGAGTTCGAGGAAACTCCTAGGAGGGTTCAGAGACCACCTGTAATCGTCCATAGGCACCAAGATCCGGATTTTGAAAGCACGTTGCTTCACTCAAGTCCCTGAACACGAGTTAGTCGAAATGGCCGTTGGCGGCCTAGACTATTCGATCAGGAAGAAGTTGGACAAGCAATATCTTAGAGATATGGCGCAATTAGCGGACCGGGTTCGCCAGGTCGAAACATTGGAGGCTAAAAAAGCTCAGTCTAACAGATACCGAAAAAAGGAAAAAGTGGCTTATGTGGCTGCGGACGAATACTCGTCCGACGAAGAAGAATCGGTCGACGAGAGCGAGATCCACGTGGCTGAACTTAAGCCAAGACCGCCATATACATGCAAATTGTTGAAACCATCGAACGGAAAAAATCCCACAGAAACTAACAAAACGGATAAATACGTCACTAAAACTTATACTTTTGACGTTTCGAAATGTGATGAAATTTTTTATTTACTAGTGAAAGATGGTCAAATTATTATTCCGTCTGGTTTGAAAGACCCCCCTCTAGAGCAAAAGAAAAAGAGGGGATTTTGTAAGTTTCATAATTTCCTTGGTCATAAAACAGCTCAATGTGTTCTTTTCAGGGATTTGGTGCAAAAGGCTTTGAAGGAGGGTCGACTCCAATTTGGCGAGAAACCGAAGATGCAGGTGGACACTGACCCGCTGAAGGTCGAAGAGGCTTTGTATTCATAAGTGTACGAGTGCTTGATGGTCGAAGCTACTGAAGGCTCCGACAAACCACCAAGGGTTGAAATGGTGGAATGCATGATGGTCGAAACTACTGAGGGTTCCGACAAGAAAGCAAAGGGTAGACTCGAAGAAGTGTACCCCCAGGCTGGTCAAAGTTTGGAAGAGTTTCAGGAAAAGTGCAGGATAAGCAGCTCCAAAGCCGCACTATGCCCTAGGTGTAATGCCGTGTTCGATGAGAAGGTTGTTGAGAGGTACGAGGAAAGCAAGAAAGAAGTGCTGTCGGATAACAAGCCACCTGTCCCAAGGTTTGTGTTTGACCAGAGTGGGGTCCCTCGTCGAAACGAAGAGTACAGGATGTTGTTCCAAGAGGCAAGGCCCAAAACTTTCGTGCCACCATCAGACTCCCCACAGGAAAGGTGGATGGCCCCGGTGAATCAGAAAGGAAGCAAGATGCCAAAGTGGAAAGCTCTTGATTTGGAGAAGGAAGGGAATGTCGTTGATGAAAGGGTCGAGCCAGTAGGGTATAGGGTGTCCCCCAACTACAAAGGAAAGAACCCTATGACCAGGACCCAGTGGAGGCGCTATCAGGGAAATAAGAAGGCTGAAAGAGAGGCTGCAATTTCAAAGGCATAGGCTGTCAAAGCATCTGTGCAGAAATGCCAGTACCCGAAAGGAAAGTGGGTAGAGAAGAGCAAGGTGGCGGCAAACCAGACCATGGCAGTGACTTTGAATGCTTCAGGAGGGAAGGAAGTGGTGTCGACTCAAAGCTCAAAGTGTACTTCGATGGCAGAAAATAAGAAAGAGCCAGAGTATACTCCTCAATCAGACGATGAGGAACCAAAATACTCTCCTCAGTCCGATGAAGAGTATGACCCCTCACCTGAAGGCGATTTTGATGAAGACATGTACGACGACACCAATGACGACACCTATGGTGAAGATTTCATGGTAAACTGCGGTATTGTGTCGGTCCTACCAGCTGAGTATGACGTGGTGTCAGAGATCTCTGAGACTGAAGACGACTTCATCACAGGGGAAAATGCAGAAGACAAGCCACTCTGTTATTATGTAATGAACAGTGGCGTAGTCGAGGAACAAACGGCTATGTTCGAACGTCCTACCCCTGCGATGATGTATCATTTGAAGCCGTTGTTCATCAAGGCAAAGATTGACGGGGTGTCGGTTAACAAAGTATTTGTGGATGGTGGAGCGACTGTGAACCTGATGCCTCACAGTTTGTTCAAAAGAATTGGAAAGACGGAGGCTGACCTCCGACAGCACAACATGGTCTTGTCCAACTACGAAGGCAAGACCAGTAACATCCTGGGAGTTGTCCAAGTGGATATGGCAGTAGGGACGACCAACAGGCTGACGCTCTTCATGGTCATCAAGTCGAAAGCGAACTTCAATCTGTTGGTAGGACGTGAGTGGATCCATGGAATTGGGGCAGTACCATCAACCATGCACCAGAGGTTGAGCATTTGGAGGAAGGATGGCATCGTCGAAAATATTGAAGCAGACCAAAGCTATTACAAAGTCGACGAAGCCAAAGGTACTAAGAAATCTTTTGACCAGCACTTAGTCAACGTGGCTCCTTGTGATGACGGATCAGGATCTTACACCTCCGTCGACACGGGTCGTGTCTTAAACCTAGACCCCGATTATGGGTTCATCTGGGACGCTGCCGACGCTGGTATGGAGCCAATGGAGATGCCACCAACAGGGTGGTCTACTACTGGTGAAGATGACTGCTGAGTCAGAAGGTATGACTCGGATTTCGGCCTATTTGGCTGAAAATAGGAAAATGTCGGCACTCGAAAAAGACGAAACTCTCCAAGCAACCAAGGGAGCCGAACATGACAAAGAAAATCAGAGGCTTGATGACATTTACGACGATGAGCCTCTAGGGTTTGAAAAAGGGCTAGAATATGAATTACAAAGAATGCAAGCCCAAGACCCACTTGAGGAAGTCGACTTAGGGGATGGAACGACAAAAAGGCCCACCTACGTGAGTACCAACTTGGGACCAAGCATGAAGGCTAAACTGGTTGGAGTGTTGAAGGAATACAAGGACTGTTTTGCTTGGGATTATGGAGAAATGCCTGGTTTAAGTCGGAGCGTAGTCGAGCATCGCCTCCCAATCCAGCCAGGCAAGAGGCCAGTAAAGCAACCTCCTCGACGCTTCGCCCCTGAGGTGACATTGAAGATCAAGCAAGAAATAGAAAGGTTGCTCAAAAGTCGGTTCATCAGAACTGCGAGGTATGTAAAGTGGATAGCAAACATAGTTCCGGTTATTAAGAAAAATGAGACCCTTCGAGTATGCATTGACTTTAGGGATTTAAACAACGCTACTCCTAAAGACGAATACCCAATGCCCGTGGCAGAAATGCTAGTCGACTCAGCCGCGGGATTTGAGTATTTGAGCATGCTCGACGGGTATTCCGGTTATAATCAAGTTCTTATAGCCGAAGAAGATGTTCCCAAAACCGCATTTCGATGTCCTGGAGCTTTGGGAACATATGAATGGGTGGTGATGCCTTTGGTTTGAAAAACGCGGAGGCAACCTACCAAAGGGCTATGAATGCCATATTTCATGATTTTATTGAGAATTTCATGCAGGTATACATTGATGACATAGTCATAAAATCGTCATCAGAGGATGGTCATCTCGATCACCTTCGACGCTCATTTGAGCGAATGAGAAAATATGGATTAAAGATGAATCCACTAAAATGTGCTTTTGGTGTTCGTGCAGGAGATTTCCTGGGTTTCGTAGTCCACAAGCGAGGCATCGAGATCAACCAGAACAAAACAAAGGCAATCCTAGATCTCAAGCCTCCGAAAACAAAGAAGCAGCTCCAATCTTTGTTGGGGAAGATAAATTTCTTGAGGAGGTTTATCTCAAACCTAAGTGGCAAGACGAAAGTCTTTTCACCACTGCTCAAGACCAAGAAAGAAAGTGAATTCCGCTGGGGGCAAGAACAACAAGAGGCTTTCGACGCGATCAAAGAATATCTTACAAAGCCTCCAATCCTACTACCACCTAGTATCAATAAAAACATGAAGTTGTACATTGCGGCGTCGGACACGACCATAGGCAGTATGTTAGCACAAGAGGATGATGGTGGCGTCGAAAGACCCATCTATTACCTTAGTAGGATATTGATAGATGCTGAGACTAGATACACTATGATTGAAAAGTTGTGTCTGTGTTTGTACTTCTCGTGTATGAAATTAAAGCAATATATCAAACCAGTTAATGTTTATGTTTCGTCGCACTTTGATGTTATTAAGCATATGTTGTCCAAACCTATTCTGCATAGTCGAATTGGGAAATGGGCACTAGCATTAACTGAATTCTCCCTAACATACATCCCTTTAAGGGCGATGAAGGGTCAAATAGTGGCTGAATTCATTGTCGACCACGCGGTGATCGATACGTCGATACATAGCATCGACGTCGTCCCATGGAAATTGTACTTTGATGGGTCGAGCCATAAGAATGGAGCAGGTGTCGGAATCCTAATAATCTCCCCGCAGGGGATTCCAACTACCTTTAAATGTAAAGTCGATGGTAAATGTTCAAATAATGAGGCAGAATACGAAGCCTTAATTACTGGTCTCAAGATACTCAAAGACTTGGGAGCCAGATAGGTGGAAATAAAAGGGGATTCTGAATTGGTGATTAAACAAATTACCAGAGAGTATAAATGCGTGAGTGAACATCTTCTAAGTTACTTTTCGCTGGCGAAGCGTTGGTTGGAACATTTCAAAGTTGTCAGCATCTCGCATGTGCCAAGGATGGAAAACCAGAAAGCTAACGAACTGGCCAAATTGCGTCGGGGAATAAAGTGTCGGAAGGTATGTTAAAAGATTTCTCCGAAACCAAAAAGAAGATGGTGTCAAATGTACGCGCGCCACCAAGCTGGTCGATACCCAAAGATTCGATGAGTTTGGTCAAAGGTTTAGAAAGTTGTGAAGTTTTCTTTAACGATATGCCACCAACGGACTGGCGAAGAGAAATTGTAGAGTATCTGGAGAACCCACAGGGCAGCACCGATTGAAAACCAAGTATAGAGCCATGAGCTATGTCCTGATAGGAAACGAGTTACTGAAGAAAACTCCCGAATGGGTGTTACTAAAGTGTCTGGGAGACACTGATGCATATTTGGCAATCTCGGGGGTACATAGTGGGGCTTGTGGAGCTCACCAGGTCGGCCAGAAAATGAAATGGCTATTGTGTCGACAAGGCTTCTATTGGCCCAGCATGCTTAAGGATTGTATAGATTTCGCGAACGGTTGCCAGGACTGTCAAAAGCACGCCAACATCCAGCATGACCCCGCCAGTGAATTACATGTGATTGTCAAACCATGGCCTTTTCGGGGATAGGCTTTGGACGTAATAGGAGAGATTCGGCCAGCTTCGTCAAAACAGCAAAAGTTTATCCTCGTAGGAATAGACTATTTCACGAAATGGATAGAGGCCGTGCCTTTGGTAAAAGTGGATCAAGAGGCTGTGATAAACTTCATCCAAAATCATATCTTGTATAGATTTGGGATACCCGAGACAGTCACAATCGATCAGGGTTCTGTGTTTGTGGGACAGAAGATGCAAGAGTTTGCGGCAGAAACGGGGTTCAAGTTAGTTACTTCGACGCCTTACTATGCCCAGGCAAATGGCCAGGTTGAGGCAGCCAACAAAGTAATAATTGGCTTAATCAAAAAGCACATTGCGAACAAGCCAAAGAACTGGCATAGAACGCTGAGTCAAGTGTTGTGGGCATGTCGGACATCACCCAAAGCATCGACAAATTCGACTCCATTCCGTCTAACCTACGGACAAGACGCTGTGTTACCTGCGAAAGTACACTTGCAATCCGTCAGAGTGCAGCGACAATATGAAATTCCGTCGGATCAATACTGGGAGATATTGTTAGACGAGCTTGTAGACTTGGACGAGGAAAGAATGGTAGCGTTGAACGTGTTGCTACGCCAGAAGGCTTGAGTCGCCAGGGCCTACAATAAAAAAGTTCAGGAAAAAACCTTTGCCGTAAACGACTATGTTTGGAAAGTCGTGTTGCCCGTGGATCGACGAGATCCAACAATGGGAAAATGGTCCCCTAACTGGGAGGGACCATTTAGGGTGACGCGAGTGTTCAGTAACAACGCATATGAAGTGCAGGAGTTGGGGGCAGACCAACGAGTCTTAAGAGTAAATGGGAAATATTTAAAAAGATACAGACCCATGCTACAAGAGGTTCGCATCAAAACATAAATTTCATTAAGTATAAGGCCAAGAATGGCTTACAAAATGGTGCATTACATTGTATCAATATAAAACCTAAGGGAATTCAGGGAATCTAGCCTTAAAATCATCAAAGAGGACCTTCTCATGGGTTATTTTGCTCTCAAGAATAATCTTGCGTCGTTGCATACGGCTGATGGCGTCCTAAATCTTCATCGCCGCTTTGACATGCACAAGGCCCTGAGCGACTTCGTGGTCGATGGTTTCTTGAGAGGGCAAAGGCTCAGACGAGTCCAAAGAGGCTTTCTGACGTTCGACCTTGGCTATCCTTTTCGTCAGCTCCGTGATTTGGGCTTGATATTCAGATATCTACTGGTCGAGGGCTTGGCGTTTGTTGGAATGCTCTTGTTTTTTGGCTTCGTAGTCTCCAAGTTTCTGTCCACAGACGGAACTAAGATGCCATTCGCGTTTCATGTCTTCGTGACGAAACCGAATCTGAGCGTCGGCCTGATGATGCGTCGAGAGATCCTTGGCCATTTGAATAAAGAAAGCTTCGAACTCAATTAGATAGGTGGCCATGGGGGCAGGAAGCTGGAACTCAGAAAGTTCACTCAGGAGATTGAAGAAGTCATTAGCTATGTCAGATTCCTCAGCAAAGGCTGCCAGAAACTGCTCCTCAAAAAGGTAGGACCTCAGCTGCTGAAGTTTGAGGTTGAAAGAGGCATCCACTTCTGGAGTGGGAATCGAGGTCGAACTGGTGGTTTGAATATCTTCAGCTGTCTGTCGAAGGTTGTGTAGTGCTTTTAGAGTTGCAGCTGGGTTCGTGGTTTTGTCCGCTAGGAGTGCCTCTGGAGTAGGAAATTCCCCAGCAACAGGTAGGGCCTTCTCTGGTTGGTTTTCAGGAATTTGGGGTTTCTCTCCGACGACGGTGCTTATGGCAGGCGGAGGAATGATAGTGACCTCAGGGAGTGTGTCATCAGGCTCAACAGTTTCAGTTGCAGCAAGAGGTGTCTTCGCCATGTTTTCCTCATGCACAAGGGAATGAAATTCGTCAGTCTTTTGGGGACTTGCCGTAATGGTTACACTAGCGTTGAGAGCGTCGGCGGCCGATCCGATATCACCCTCATCAGCAGTGTTCGGAATGACCACATGTTCCTACCAAAAAATAAAATACCAGTGAGTTTAGTCGCCCCCAAGGTCAAATAGGAAGTAAATAAAGTCAAATTACCTGCACAAGAGTCGTTGTCTTGGGGAGGGCGACAGAAGGAATTGTGTCGAAAGCGTCTTCAAGATTACGTGAAACAACAGGGGCTGTGGTCGAGATGTTGGGCTTTAAGGGCGTCCGTCGCGTCAGAACCTTTTTCTTCCTCACCAAAGGTGTAGCAGGAGGAGATGCTGGAGCTGTTGCAGCAAAAACTCGAGAGTGAGTACTCTCGTTCGATTCAGTCCTTTCGGGGGACGTTGCCTTCTCAGAAACCTGCGCAGAGACAATATGAGAACCAGGGGATGACAAAGCCACAGAACAAGGAAATAAACATACCTGTACAAGGTTGGCCCTAGGTTTTTTGGCAGGTCTAGTGGAAGTGGACCCAATAGTTGTTTCCCGTTTGCGCCCCTGAAAGCAACATTACCGCTCTTTAGTCCAGACTTACAAAAAGTATATGTATATAAAATCAAGTATGGGACATACCTTTGTTGAAATTTCGTTTGCAGGGTCGACATCCACGTTGGTCGACGGTTTAGGGATACCAGCTGTAGAAGCAAAGGCGTCGACCACGTTTGCCAGAAAGATGTTGGGGGTGAATATTTGGGTTTGATACTCCAACAACCAAGCGTCAAATTCTTGAGTAGTGAAAAAGGAAGGACAGAAGGAGAAAATCAGTAGCTCTAAATGTTGAGAGGCTCTGACGAACCTCATGCAAGCTTTGTGACAAACGTGAGTGACGCGTCGACCAGACCGGACTATATCATCAGAATGCCTCACCAAAGGTTTTGGTAACATCTGGCTCAGGCCAAATTGTCGAGCAACCAAATTTGGACAGTAGTTCATAAAACCATACCCATTGTTCCCTGTTTCGATACCGAAAGAAATCATGGTAGGAGTAAGAAACGCCCGCCATACAGCATTCGACAGTGCAGCAGCCTGAGGTGAGACTCCAGGGAATGGGTTTCTGAACCAGTCGGGCCCAAACTTACGCTCCACAAATGGCTCCATGTCAGGAACAAAAGTTTCCACAAACATACTCAGATACCTCATGAAGAGGGTTTGTCTTGGAGCTTCTTGAGTAGTCATCAGGGCTAGTCGCAACCCCTCGACATAATGCATTTTGTTGAGGATCTCCATCCTTGTTGAGGCTGGATATCCCAGTTTGTGCTCAAAGGTGGCGTTGAGCCAATGCTGTAACAACCACATAGGCCCTGAGATGTTTAAGGCCTTAGTGGTTTGATGTAGGAGTTTTAGTCTCATGGCCGACAGGCCAAGGGAATGATAAAGGGAGGCCAACAGGAGTTTGGCCAGAGATATTTGTCGGCCTTCATGAATCTGAATGGCCAAGTTAATAAAGCTTTTGGCTATCTGCAGGGAGCCAGGGCAAAACATGTAGTATGATAACCAGAGGGTTAAAAAAGCAATGTGTTCTTCGTCAGAAACTTCTTGGGAGTTTTTGTCATGGTGATCCTCTATGTAGTTTTGGAAACTAGCACGCTCGAAGTCGAAAGCGTTCTCCGTATCCCAAGTCGGGTCGAAAGTCTCAGCCAATGGCGAAAGGCCAGTAATGGCCGCCACATCAAAAAGTGTTGGCGTGAGCATACCACAAGGGAGGTGGAATGTGTTTGTCGACCCTTCCCAAAAATACATCGACGACAGGAGCAAACAAGGGTTAACCCTTTGGGCAGTTCTGGAGAGTTGGATGGCGTCGAAGATGCCATAATTCTTCCATTGTTGTTGACGTTTTCCTTCGACTTTGTCGAGCCAAGCGAGATAATCCTTGATACCGGGAGTTGGCATAGACCTGAAAACTCTCGACTTTGGGGCCATGTATTTAAGATCCAAGGTACCCCCTTTCTCAAAAGCGGGTGGAATCGTTTGATCAAAACAAGGGAAGAACTTCTGAAGTTCTTGAGGACTGGGTTTGTTGTCTGGGAACGGACCATGGAAGCCGTACATCGTGTTTTTCACTGCGAATGGAATAACCATTTGACGGCACCAGTTGGACACCACCGTTTCGTCAGCTGAAAATGGTTGAGGAAGAGATTGATGTGTTTCCGCTTCTGAAAGGACGTACGCAACAGGGTTGTTACCAGTGGTTTGAGGGATGCGAGTGATAGTTGCTCTTGGTGAAGCCATTGGAGAAGAGAGGCGTAAAAGGAGACAAAGAGTCAGGGAAGGAGAATGTCACAAAGATGTTTAGGGCAAATGAGGGTTTGTGAAAGAAGAGTTGCGAAAGTGAAAGGGTTTCTAAAGAGGATTATTTATAGGGCGCATGCAGAAAATGAAAAGTCAAGACTTCCCAACTTCTGAAAATAAGTGGTGTTTGGTGTCAAAGCCCATAACTTGGATGAGACTAGCCATCATGGCGTTTTTCTTGGAAATCGTGGGAAGAGATTGCCATCATCATGTCAGGTGGCGCTTGCCACGTGTTAAGAAAGAAGATAAAAACGGTTTGCAAAAAGGGAAGCCGTCGAAATCGTGTGAGAAACCAAAAAGCCAGATTTCTCCATCGACACAATGCTCAGTCGAAACTGGCCTTTTGAGGGGGCAATTTGTTGGCACTAGATTTCGACTAGCAGGTGTTGACCAGAGACGTCCAAAACAAGCCGACGCAAGAGAGAGGTGCAAGGCAGTGTCGAGTCGACACTAGCGGAAAGACGTGTCGAAGGACCGTTGATAAGTCCTGGCGTCGGAAATAAGCTGATGTCGGTTTCTTGGAACGATTGTTTAGGCCGGAAAAAGTTTGAAAATTCCAAAACCATGGGAAGTTGAAGAGAGAGTGGGGCGCCACGTGTCAGCTTCAGAAAACGTTTGGGCAGACAGACAGTTATTTTTCTAGGCCTATATAAGGCATTGTTTTTTCTATTTTAGGGGTCGCATTTTTTCAGATTGTAAGGGGAAAATACTCAAAGTACCAAGCTTAGAGAGAAACGTGTTCACTCCCACAGACAAATGTATACTTGCGTCCAAATCTCATTTAATGCAATTTATTTTCCTTTTCAGCGTATAATTTAAAGTCTTTATATTTTGTGTTTGTTTTTCTGCTTTGCTTTCCCTTGCCTTTCTTTGCTTCTTCTGCAAACCAACTCGCAACCGTTAAGATATCCTTCGCGTCACCCAAATCACTTAAACGTGACACTTAAACGAATATTAACGAAGTAAAAACATACGCTTCCAATTCCAAGTTCTAGGATTCGTCTAGCCGGTCCCACAAGTGAACCAACGACGGAAGGCCAAGGTTTGTTCGCGCGGACGAACAGACACACACTTTAATCTCTCTAACTAGATGGACTATTAAGTGAACCATGACGTCAAAAAATGAAGGACGAAAAAACATCTCCAACTGACACAATATAATAATAGACTCGTTTTCTATCTCATCTAATTTATCAGGGTCAATCACTTTGTTACATATATCATTAGAAAAAGTACAATCTAGTTATGGCATGTTGGGCATTTTTGGACAATATGCCACAAATAGCCACAGGTAGTAGTTGTTGCATCATAATGTGGCAATCATTAGATTTTAAGCCAATTTGTTTGAGATCTTGTATTGACATGAGACTTTTGACATTTGAAGAGTAGCCATTGGGCAATTTCACACCTTGTATACACTCACAAAATCTTCCTTTCTCTTCTTTTGACAGTGTATGGTATGTCGGGGGTAAATAGATGTTGTTACCTATTGGTTGTGGAGCTAACTCTTCTGTTATTTTCATTTTAACCATATCTAAACGAGATTTTAAACCATCCTTTATCTTACCTTAAATGTTGATAAATGTTTCGATTACACTATCACACACATTTTTCTCCACGTGTATTACATCAATACAATGCCTTCCATATATTATTATTCATAACTTTTTTTTTGTTTTTTTTTTCAAAACTAACACTTATGTTCCTCGCCCAATGATAGACTTCTTCTCCAGTTAAGGCCTTCGGGGCAACTTCATACTCTTGATATCCATTAAAATCCTTTTTCAATCTTTGATACAGGTGGTTATGTTTAAGAAATCTTTGATGTCCAAGATAAAAAAGTCTTTTTTCCCTTCTCCAACTGATAGTAGCAAGTATCTTTTTCACATATAGGACATGTTTTATGCCCGTTAACTTTATAACCAGACAAGTTACCATAAATTGGAAAGTCACTGATGGTACAAAATAACATGGCCCGCAAATTGAAAGTTTCATTTGAAAAACTATCAAACACGTAAATTCCTTCATCCCACAAGTTTCTTAAGTCAACAATTAAGGGACTTAGATAGACATCTATGTCATTTCCAGGTTGTTTTGGTCCTGAAATCATCATAGATAACATACAATGTTTCCTCTTCATGCACAACGAAGGAGATAAGTTATAAATAATCAAGAGAATAGGCCATGAACTATGGTTACTACTTAAACTACCACATGGATTCATGCCATTAGTAGAAAGTCCAATCCTAAGGTTTCGTGGCTCATTGCCGAAGTTTGGAAATAAGGTATCAACCTTTTCCCATTGCAAAGAATCGGTCGGATGCCGAATTTTTCCATCACACTTTCTCTCTTATGCATGCCATCTAATATTCTTCGCATCCTATAAATTCACAAACAATATCTTAAACCTTCGAATAATTGGAAGGTACCATAACACCTTTTCTGGAGGACCCCTTGTGGTTACATCACAACCTTCATCATCACCCTTCTTCTTATATCGTGATGTCATACACTTGGGACACTTTTCCTTCTCTTTATTATCTTTTCAGTACAATATGTAATCATTAGGACATTCATGTATTTTCTTATACTCTATACCCATCAGACATAATATCTTTTTTGCGTCATACGCACGGTTTGGCTATGTGTTTTCATCTGGAAGCATTTCCTTCAACAACTCTAGCAACTGTGTGAAGCTTTTATCGTTCCAACTATTAATTGCTTCCAAATTGAATAATCTTAGCACGTCTGACAATTATATGAAGTTTTTATAATTTGGATACAAAGGAACTTCGTTGTCATTACGAAGAGTGTCATGTACGTGTGCTCGTTGAAAAGACTCTTGTCCAATATCACAAATCATTTCTTCTAGACGATCACTCATCTCTATATCAAAATCTTCTCTTACGAAGGCCCTTGATGCCTCAGACAATTCACCATGCCATATCCACTTTGTATAATTTTGAAAAATCCCATTAACTATTAGATGATCCCATGCGATGTTAGCATCTAAAGTTGCAATATTCACACACTTGGCACAAGGACATTGAAAACGTCCATTACTTTTGGGAAGATTAGTTTCGGAAAATGTCAAAAACTTTAACACTCCTTTTTTATACTCTTCACTTAAGCAACTTTTTTGCATCCAACTACAATCAATAGCTACGAAGAGAAAAGAAGAGAAAGAATAGTTGTTAAAAGATGCACTTACAAGTTATAAGCTTATAAGTCATGTGTGGTTAGTATTCATAATGAAATTTCCGTGAGTTTATTATTTTAGAGTGTGTTTTATGTTAGTCATATGTTTTGTTGTGTTTTATATATTTGTGGTGTTTTGTGGTGTTATACAATGTTTTATATATGTTATGTTAGTCATATGTTTCGTGGTGTTTTATATCACTACTACGGAAAACCCATTTAACAACGGTTGGGAAAGATATATAATCACACAAGCGCAAACGTTGTTATGTAGAGTGTGGTTGTATATATGATACTTACAATCACGGCCTGGTAACCGTTGTAATATACTGGAAAGCGTGCACCCTATCACAACGGGTTTTCCAAATGACCGTTGTGATAAACATAGCGCGCGAGATATTATAACGGTTATGCTATATAACCGTTGTTACATTTTCTGCAGAATTAACAAATATTATCGTACTTTTATAATTATTCCCATTTTTAAACCTGTATTATTGTTCACCATATCACACCAGAAAATACAACTAACATTTATGATAAAGTTATCATAATAATATTAATTGTATCATATTCATAACATCACATAATTATATCATGTTCAATACACAATCAGTCAACTTACAAACCTAATCAACTATAACCTATTTCGTCATTGTTGTTACCAAAAATGCAATTAACACTACAAATAAAAAAATCCAGGTAATCTTCAACTGTTTCTTCAGGATCTTCACCTTCAACTTCAATTCGTCCTCCTTGGCTTTGAAGGTGTTAACCATCTCCTTCTCCTCATTCAAGTTCTTTACCAGTGAAGAAATTATTTGTTTTACCCTAGGATCCATCTCCTCATCCAACCAAGCAAAGTGAGAGCATTTTTTGTATCCTTGAATCTTATACATCCCACAGCCATAGAAACGACGGTCTGGGTTCGAATCGGTCCATGCAGTCATCAACGGAGCGTCGAGACCACACTTGCATACGTACCTTGAACGACTTAAGGACCTGCTTACATGGATACAACCGGAGTGCTGAGACATTTTAATGGATGTATTTGATGGAAACTTGAAGAAATTGGGTGTGAAGAAGACGAACAGTGACTGGGGGGAAATTATGACTTTCATCTAGTTTATGAAGCTATAAAGTAAAAGTACAAGGTGCATAAAGTTTACACAATAGCTTCATACTTCTTGTATTTTTCTTCATAGTTACACAAACCATATGTATCATAGCCAAAGTATGCACTTTGTTAAGGTTGTATAGACGAATCTGAAAAAAAGAGAACATTCACCAAATGAAAAAATGAGAACCCATTTTTAACAAGAAATGTAAACGAAATCGAAGCATAAGTTAAATAAACAAACCTCAAGTTAGCGATTAGTGAAGACGAATATGAAGGTTGAAGGATGTTAGGGTTATGCTATGATAGAGAATAGTGAAATATGTTAGGGTTTTCTTTTGAGAGAAACGACTTTTATGTACTGAACGATAGATACTTTCGCTTATACACTAAAAAATATCACTTTTCATCACGGTTAGAAAGAAAAACCATGATGCAATTTACATATTTTATAACGGTTGTATTTTAAAACCGTGGTTAAATAACTTGGTTAAATAAGTCCTCTAACAACGGTTGGTTGACTACACCATTGTAAAATCATTTACAATTTATTTTTTAAATAATGGATTTAAGTGACACACGCTTAATGTACTCTAAAAAATAAAAAAAATATAGTTGTTGGGAATCAAATTTTGCTACACATCATTTATTACTGCGGTGTTTTTAGCCAACCGTCATTAAATTTCTGTTTATAAATCCAGCTACACACTGGGCGCGAAAATTTTAATCTATTACAATGGTGTATATGAACCTGTTGTACACCTGGCGTTGTTGTTTGCACGTTTTGTAGTAGTGTATATTTTTTATTAAAAATTTGATGCACTTTGAAACATGTGTTATGTGTTTGTAACCACTATAGTACATTATCCTTTTTCATGCAGTCCACATCCACCTGAAGTTAGATTATGTTTGTGTTTTAGTTGAGTTAGGATTCCTTGAAAATTTTCTCTTATGAGATAGATTTAAGGTTTACAAGATTTTCAATTGTAATACGGTCTAATTTGCTAGACATTCATAGAGATAACATTAGGGATGTTAATGGTTCAGTTTAAGAAAATAACTGAACCAAACCAAATTGTAACATAACAAAATTCTTTAAAACCAAATTGAACTGTTATAATTTTTTCTAGTATAATGTATTTCATAGAAACACAATACGCATGCACATTCATAGAGATAACATTTAAAAACACAGAATACATGCACATTCATATATTATATATTATATATATATTATATATTAGGATGTTGTAATATACACCAAACAAAATAACACAAGTCATGACACAAACTAGATTTGACAAATTCCAATCAACTGCATATCCAAAACAAGTAATAACACATGTAACAAAATATGCATATTCAAAACAAGAAAAAAACAAATATTCAATCGAAAGATGGTTGAAAGGAATGTACCTGAGGTTGGGAAATTCGAACAAGCCGCAAGCTTGGGGACAACAACAACAAAAACAACAACAACAACAAGATGAATATGAATGCATGCAAGAAAAGAATGTAAATGTGTAGGAAAAACAAACTCTTAGTAATATTCAATGGCAATAGGTTTTTTAGTAGTGTGAAAACCAGATTCATACCTACATCATCTTAGCTAAATTTCAATAAAATAATTATGGTCTTAGTTAAAGTGACTTTCATAGAGATAACATTAGGGTCGTTCATGGTCCAGTTTAAGGAAATAATTGAACCGAACCAAATTGTAACATAACAAAATTCTTTAAAACCAAATTGAACTGTTATAATTTTTTCTAGTACGATGTATTTCATAAAATCACAATACGAAACACAACATGTATGCACATTCGTTTATTATATATTATATATTAGGATGTTGTAATATACACCAAACAAAATAACACAACTCAAAGATTTAAAAAATTCGAATCAACTGCATATCCAAAACAAGTAATAACAACATGTAACAAAAGGTGCATATTCAAAACAAGCAGAGCAAGTTGAGTTTAGTCTTTTCAATATTTTGTTCATTCAATATTTTGTTCAAACATTCTTATCATGACAATGAAATTACACAAGTCACAAATGAATATCTAGAACATACATATATCTGCCATCTCATACCACGCAATCTCATCCGCAACAATACAAAATAATATTGTGTGAGTAACATGTTGAGATTTAAATTCTGAATGAAAATAACTTTGTGGGATTTAATTGAAATCTTAAATTTTGAATATCCTCAACTAGATACTTCAAGAAGTGGGCTGCTAAGGTTCCAAGTGGAGGATGCCTAAGCTTTGTTCGGTCTTCAATCTCGGGATATTCAATCTGCATCAATAGAAAATTTCAAATAAGAACTAAAAATGGTTTATAAAAACATTTAACAATTAATCCACTAAATAGACAATAAGAGCTAAAAATGGTTTATAATTATTCATTTTTTTTCACTGTTGGGAAAATAATTTCTATTTACAAATACACGACTAATGTGGCACATTAATTAGAGTATTCACAATTGTGTTGAAAAATTTAACAACTCTATTCTACAGTAAAGCAAATCTGCACAAAGTTAAAATTGAAAAGTAGGAGTAAACAACTTAAAGAAATATTCAATATTTTAAGGTAAAGAAAATAGTGTCGACCTTTGATGATGAGAGTAAAACATTCTAAAAACAAGCAATTATTAAAACATAAGTGACAAAATACAACCATATCATAAGTGATATCATATTTAAACTTAACCTGTCAAAAATTTATGAAGCAGAATTGTAGATTGACATCCAAAAATAAGAAATATAAACCTGCCACCATGTATATAACAAGAGTGAGTGACAGATGAATATGAAACACTAAATTCAAAGTGAAATTATAACCCATCCAAGTTAAACTAAAATCAACCATTAAACATAACATCAACTCCATAAACAATAATATATCAACATTAAAAGTTTTCAAGTTATTTAAGAAGAGATGAGAGCGAGAGTAGGGTTTTAAAAAACGGTTTGCGCCCGGGAAAATGGCCGCAAGAAAACGATTTTGGTAGGTGCCGATATCGATACCGTTGTCACTGTTTTTATATTAAAGAACAAATTATGGTTAATACAATCCATAAGAAAGACCTAATCAAGTTATAAATATCCAACATAATCAATCTATTACATAAGAAAGACCTAGAGCTCTGTTATAAAAAAATTTTGATACCATTCAAATATACAATATTACTAGAAGAAAATATGGTCATTAGCATGGTTTTTTATTTGATATAGAAACAGGGGACACTGTATACCCAACGCGAACACGATAAATTATAAACTAGAGCAATTATTTACATTGAAAGAAATTGTTTCAGATAGTTCAGCACCAAGCACGAGATACTAATGTCTTATCAAACTGTTGCCCCTATGTGCATACAAATACAGAAATGTTAAAACGTGACCTACATGCAACAATTAATTTGACAACTTTGTCTTACAACACAGACAAGGAAAGATAGGGGAGGTGAAAATAAAAAAAAACTACCTACTTAGAGGAGGAGGATGCTTAGGCTTTGCTCGGTCTTCAATCTCGGGATATTCAATCTGCATCAATAGAAAATTTCAAATAAGAACTAAAAATGGTTTATAAAAACATTTGACAATTAATCCACTAATTAGACAATAACAACTAAAAATGGTTTATAATTATTCATTTTTTTCGCTGTTGGGAAAATTATATCTTTTTACACATACAAGACTAATGTGGCACATTAATTAGAGAATTCACAATTGTATTGAAAATTTTAACAACTCTACTCTATAGTAAAGCAAATCTGCACAAAGTTAAAATTGAAAAGTAGCAGTAAGCAACTTAAAGAAATATTCAATACGTCTAGGTAAAGGAAATAATGTCGACCTTTGATGATGAGAGTAAAACATTGAAAAACCAAGTAATTATTAAAACATAAGTGCCAAAAATACAACCATATCGTAAGTGATATCATATTTAAACTTAATCTGTCAAAATGTTATGAAGCAGAATTGTAGATTGACATCCAAAAATAAGAAATATAAATCTGCCACCATGCATATAACAAGACTGAGTGACAGATGAACATGAAGCACTAAATTCAAAGTGAAATTAAAACCCATCAAAGTTAAACTGAAATCAACCATTAAACATAACATCAACTCTATAAACAATAAATATATTAACATTGAAAAAAATATAAACCCTAATTTTCTACCTAAAAATTTAAACCCTAATTGAATGAAAAAAAGACAAACCAATTAGTCCGGTTTTTTCGTCGTGCATGTCTTCATCGAGCTGTAAGAATGGTCGTGCAATGATGAGAGATGAGATAGGTTCCTCAGATGTGCGATGAGAGAAAGGTCGTGCAAAGATGGAGATCTGGGCTTTTAAGATGTGCGATGAGAGGAAGGAGATGGAGCTCTGGGTTTCTCGAACTGTGCAATGAGACGAAGGAGATGGAGGGAGCTCTGGGTTTCTCAGACTGTTCGATGAGAAGAAGGAGATGAAATGAGCTCTGGGGTTTCAGAGAATGGGTTTTGAGAAATGGGGCTTCTCAGCATTTTGTTCACCGTATCCATTTTGATTCGAATACGTGTGCTGTTAGGGAGACCCTCTTTCCTTCTTCACATATTTTCAATGTGCCAAACCATCTCCCCCTGATATACAAGTCAATAATCCTTATTTACTACCACTGGAAAGCTATTATTGTACACATTGCATAAGTTAATGACTTTATAAACTGTGGATAGTATGTTGGAAAGGTCTTGCCGAGCCTTTGAACATGCCGCTGTGACATGAGATCACGGCATATGAAAGACTCTTCTACAGAAAATATAAAGGAACATTACTCATGTCTTGTCAATGATCTCCCACATGAAATTTTGAACGATGTGTCTGATGCAGTAGACATGCGTAAAAGGAGGATCTTGTCAGCCCTAAACCCTAAACCCTAAACTCTAAACCCTAAACTCCATCCACCAGTTGTCTCCCATTCAACTAGAGCGAAGGCGATTGGAAAAATGTTCTTGTTGCCATCTTGTGTCACTGCCATGAATATTGTTCCTTTAAATTTCCCGTATAAGAGTCTTTCGTATGTCATTCTCCCATGTCATAGAGGCATGTTCAAAGGCTCGGCAAGACCCTCTTAACTTATTTAGCATTATAAATGTAATTATATTTATTAAAAAAATCCAAGGAACAACCATTATGTTGGATAAATAAAATAAAATATTCCACAAACACATGCCACTAATTTCATGTCATTGCATAATAAAACAAAAATATTTTAAATTTTCCTCTCTAAAATTAGCATCACTTTAACACCATTATCTTTGCGAATTCTTGATAGCTAACTTTACCATCACCATCCAAATCTGCCTCTCTAATCATTTGTTCAACCTCTTCATCTGTTAGTCTCTCTCCCAATCTCATCATTACGTCTTTCAACTATAAAACATAAACAAAAATTACTAATTCATGAATAAATTAATAAAACTCTAAGAACTAATTTAAATAAAATATATTTTGTTTGCATTTGTATGTTTACCTCGATGGCTGAAATATATTCATCTTGATCTCTATCAAATACTCTGAACGCTACTTTCAACTCCTTAGATATATTTTCCTATTCAAAATTTATTTGATAATAACACCATTAACTCAAAGTCTCAAACAACTTATAAATAAATAAATATTTAGTGTATGCAAATGCAATGATTAACTAATCACCTTCATTTTTGTACTCATAATATTCAAGAACTCTTCAAAAACAATGCTTCCTCTTCCATTAATATCCACTTCACTAATCATATTTTGGATTTCTTCTTTCGTTGGATTTACACCTAATGATTTGACTGTGGTTGTTAATTCATCCTTTGTAATGAACCCTAAACATCACCAAGAATTCCAGAAATCAAAAATCAGTTCCAAAAAGCTGTTATTAATTTATTAAACGAAAAATGAAAGTGAAGAAAATAAAATACACACCATCTGAATTTTTGTCAATGAGAAAAAATGCTTCATGGATTTCAGCAATTTGATCGTCCCTCAAAGAATCTGCCATTACCTACTATGATGAAGACAAGTTTGAATTTGTTCAATGGAAAAAGTGAGAACGAAAGAATAAGCAATGGCTTATATATAGAGAATGGAGATGTTTCATAGCGTGAGTTTAATAGTTGTTCAAATAGTCAAATACTGAGAAGTTCCGATTAAAAATTCATGAACTTTTCTGGAATGAGGAATTTTAAATATTATATAAGTCAAACAAAACGAGTTGCTTTTTTTTATTTTTTATTATGAAAGCAACTTGATATTAATTGAACACAAGGGATATTCAACCCATATACAACACAGTTACGAGAAAATCCCTACCAACCTCCTTCTACCTAGAGACACCTCAAATAGGATTGACATTAAAATCGTAAAAGTTACGGTTGGAATAGGAATTATCGCCTATGCTACTCCATTTCCAAACAGATATTTTGATAAACCAGCAGATATCATTTACATTTATGCTACCATTCTTAAAAACGATATCGTTTCTAACCATCCAAAGGGTCCAAACAACCGCCATCCAAACCGACAATTTGAAAGTTGAACCTGCAGAAAAATTCCCAGAGCAACACCATTCCAAAAAATGAGAACAAACATCACCCTGGTAGATAGCCTTTGCCCCACACCAATTCGAAATAGAAAGCCAAACGTTAACAGCATAAGGGCAAAGAAAAAATAAGTGAGAAATATTCTCAACATCAGCCCCGCAAAAAGAACATCATAAATCCACAGGAATTCCTCTATGATAAACTGATTCCTTCGTCGCCAACCGATTCCACAGTAACCTCCAACCGAAAAGGCGAATTCTAGCCGACACTTGAGACCTCAAAAGCCATTTGAAAGCAGTAGATTGAATAAAATCTACCTGCTCCTCTCTAAAACCTACTAGCAGTAAGTAAAACTCCTTTACAGTAAAATAAGAAACACAATTACCTTCCCAAATTAGCTGATCCTCTCTTCCCTGAAATGGACGAACTTGATGAACCAGAGAGGCTAAGTTCCGCCTCTGCTCCTCTGTCTCGGCAGTGGATACTGAAGGTAAAGCAAAGTCACTCCAAAACCACTCCCCTCCCTCTAACAGCCCATGTCAACCACAAAAGCTTCCTTCGATTTACTCGCCTTAAATAAGCAACTGAACAAACTCGCAACAGAACTTGTCGAAACCCAATTAGCCGACCAAAACGGAGTCTTCTCCCCAGAACCAACAACAAAGGAAATTTTAGAATTGAATAAATGAGACGGAACTCCCAAATCCGAATTGCCGCATCTCAGTAAATCCTTCCACCAGAAAGAAGCAGCCTTCTTAAAATCCTTAGCCTCCATCAACACCCAATGTTCAATTGCGCCGTACCTCGCCTTCAAGACTTTCTTCCACCCTTTTTAATTCTCCTTTACGTCAAAAGGAAAAGAATTTTAATTTTAATCACGACAAACTAGTTTACAATTTATATAATTCTTTCACGTTTAAAAAAAGTACGGGAATTGGGTTATGAATCTCACAACAGTGTAAAAAAAAACTTATTATATATATATATATATATATATATATATATATATATATATATATATATATATATATATATATATATAGAAAACCTAATTATTATATTTTAATTATTATTATTTAGACATATATATTTATATTAGTTATATTAAATTGAAGAAGTAAAAGAAGGTACGAGAGTGGCTTTGAGATTATGGAATGCAAAAGTTTCATCTAAAATTTAAATATTTAACTGTAGATTTTTGTTGGATAGATACCAACCAGAGATCAACTTATCAAAAGAGGTATCATCTAAGGAAGTAGTGATAAGGTATGTGTATTATGCTTTCATGAAGAAGAAATCTCATAAAACATGTTGTTTCAGTGTAATGTCACTAGAAATATTTGGAGGGCAATGGATAATTGGGTTGGAATCGAAATTGATGTAGATAGAGCTAGTTGAGAATGCTTTAATATGCGTATGAGGGGTCTAAAGAGAAAAATCAGTAAAAAAAAGTGAGGGAAATGTATGGTTAGCTAGATGATGGCGTGTTTGGCTAGTAAGTGTAGTATTTGGATCAAACTCTAGCATCAACAAGGATGGCTTCATGGTTCGACAGTAGTCGAAGTCTGTTTTTACATGCAGATGTCTTAGTTAGCTTGTTGGATTGGGCCAGTCTATTTGACCAGTTGTTTAATATGTTAGTTGAAAGTTAGGATTTAGTTTTCTTATAAATAGCATACTGATATTGTATGTTGTCAAACCTGTTCAAGATAAAAAAATACGAGATTGTTTGGACTGCTAGGTCGTCTGTTGTTTACACTGCCAGGGAAAGATATATGCAGTTGAGAGGATCGTATATTCCTCATTGGCTGGAACTTGAGAGTTGTAGAGTTCTCTGTATTTTATGGAAGTCGCATGGTCCGGTTAGAATCAAGTCTTGCAACTGAAATTTTTTTCTCAACAGGTTAGCTACGCGAGACAATTAAATGTTAGAGGTATTTGTCTTTCGGAGTTAGATATGAAGTGTGCATTGTGCAATCTATATGAAGAGGATTTGAATCACTTCGTTTTTTCCTATCATTTTTCGATGAAGGTTTGGTGTTAGGTGGGAGAATGGCTGGACTGTTATACTTTGTTTGCAGGAAGTATTTCGCAGCATTTTCTAGCTTGGCTTGGCAATAGGAACTCAACTGGAACTAAAAACAAGAGAAATGATGTGTGGCAGGCAGTCATATGGAGTATTTGGAAGGTTAGGAACGAAGTTAGTTTTAATAACGGTAAATGTAATGTGAAGAATATCAGTTGGAACATTAAATTATTAGCCTGGAATGGGCTTGCATAGGAGATATTACCTGTTATTTCTTTAATTCTGTGGTTGGCATTTATTTTGCTAAAACTATTCTAGCAGCAAGGTGTTGATAAATGATGTTCTAATTTGCTGCATTCAACATGTCGAATGAAGATGTCCCGTGCCTGCTCATAGGACATCGCGTCTGGATTCAGTTTTACAAGCAGATTCTGTTGCTGAGATTTGTTACTGAATATTCTGTGAATATTTGGTTATCCTATGTGGCATCCAAAGCATTTTTGGATTGTGTTTATTTGTTGGTTTTTTGGATTTTATGCTGTTTCTAATTATGGAGACATAATAGGAAACTTTAGATTGAAGACCTATTTTGTTGGAGTTTATTTTGCAGGTTTGTGAGCAGTCTATTTGCTGCATTTTTGAAGCCCAATTCAGTCCAGATTAAATTCTATATATTGACTGATGTAAACCTAGTTTAGGTGTGGAACTTACGTGTGTTTTTGTTAGGGTTTTTGATTGTTAATTGTGATCCTAACTGGTATCATTCTGATAATAGTATAAGGACTGGTTTTGTGTTGTAAGTTCTGTCAGTTACTCATAAGCTTTTAAGCATTGAGTTTCTTGTGTGTCAATTCTCATAAGCTTTGATGTATTGAGAATTGTGTGTTTTGAAAGTGTGACTTTCGGTTTGTTACTTGTGTGGAAAGAAACCAATCTTGGGTTGTGGTTGTAGAGGGATTTGAGGAGGGCCTCATACCTAGGTGAGTCTTAGGTAGAAGTCATAGGAAGGGTAGTGATAATTAAGTGAGCATATTATTCGGTAATTGTATGATCTGTGAATTGATACTATCGTATATTGGTTTCGTCCCTGGCTTGGTAGCCCCCAGAGTAGGATTGTTGATCCGAACTGGGTAAACATATCACTGTGTTATTTACTTTCTGCACTGTTACTTTTACTGTTATCTTGTTCATTGTGTTGGATATCAGTGTCTCAACATCTTTGTAGGACATCTGATATCTGTGCCAGAATTTCAATTGGCATCAGAGCTTGCACCCTTAATTGGTTCTGTGTGAGATTCAGGGAAGGTACTTTCTGGTACAATGGACAAGGATGGAGGACTTTTTAACAAACCACCTCTGCTTGATGGTTCCAACTATGACTATTGGAAACCAAGGATGATAGCATTCATCAAATCCATGGATGATCAAGCATGGAAAGCTGTTATAAAAGGGTGGGAGCCCCCAAAGGTTAAAGATGAAAAAGGTACCCCTACTGATGTGGTGAAGGAAGAGGAAGACTGGGATGATGCAGATTACAAAGGGTCTGTGGGAAATTCCAAAGCCATGAATGCATTGTTTAATGGTGTCAACAAGAATATCTTCAGGTTGATTGAACATTGCACCATTGCAAAAGAGGCGTGGGAGGTCTTGAAGGTTGCTCATGAAGGGACTTCAAAGGTGAAGATGTCAAAACTTCAGCTTCTCACTAGCAAGTTTGAGAGTTTGAAGATGAAGGAGGATGAGAGCATTCATGATTTTCACATGAACATTATTGAGATAGCTAATGCCTCTAGTGCCCTAGGTGAAAAGATGTCTGACAGCAAACTGGTCAGAAAAATCCTCAGATCTCTACCTAAGAGATTTGACATGAAAGTGACTGCTATAGAGGAAGCTCAGGATATAGACAAGATGAAAGTGGATGAACTGGTGGGATCTCTTCAAACATTTGAATTAGGGATCAGTGAAAAGTCTGAAAAGAAGAAGAGCATAGCTTTTGTGTCAAATGCTGGTGACTCAGAAGATGAAGGTGACCTAGTCAGAGATGAAGGGGTGTCTAAAGATCTGGTATTGCTTGGAAAACAATTTAATAAAGTGTTGAAAAGGATTGACTGGAAGTCGAGAGCAAATGCTCAGAACAAGTCACTCGACATCAGTAAAAACCAGGATGGAGGCAGAAGATCCAGAACTGAAGAAGACTCCAATCAAGGGAAGAGAGTTCAGTGTTTTGAATGTAAGGGATATGGGCACATAAAGACTGAGTGTCCCATGTATCTCAAAAGGCAGAAGAAGGGCTTATCAGTGTCTTGGTCAGAAGGAGAGTTTGAGAGTGATCTTGAAGAAGAATCAGCAAAATTGGTGACAGCTTTGACTGGGATCTGTAAGGCTGATGGAGAAACTACCTGTGAGTCTGACTCTGACAAAGAATCCTATATTGGAGAACTCACTAAGGAAGAAGTCTTCACAGGGTTCTCAGAGTTGTGTATCAAGAATGAACAAAGGTGCTAGATAATATTAGAACAGAAGGTTCTGATAGCTCAACTAGAAGCTGAGAAGGAAGAACATCTATCAACCATTGCTGATCTGAAAGAGGAGGTTAAATGGCAAAAGTCAAAACTTGACAATATGACCAAATCTATAAGAATGCTGAACAATGGTACCACGCAGCTGGATGAGATTCTTCAGACTGGGAAAGATGCTGGAAATGTGCAAGGCCTTGGTTTAACAATCAAGCAGAGACTTACAAGAAGCTTGTATTGAAGTTTGTTCCTCAGAAAATAAAGCAAGAAGAGGGGATGTCAAATCACATGTTTCAACATCAGATGAAGCATCAGAAAAGAGTTTGTAGATCAAAGTATAAACCATGGAGATGCCATTACTGTGGAAAGATTGGTCACTTAAAGTCCTTTTGCTACAAGTTGCATGGCTATCCCAAAACTGCTCAGCAACAAAATAAAGGACATAGTTGGGGTAAAGTGAAGAGAATATGGACTCCTAGAAAAATGATGGCTGGTCTCATAGCACATACCTCTCTTAGAGCATCTGCAAGAGAAGATTGGTACTTTGACAGTGGTTGTTCAAGACACATGACTGGTGTGAAGAAATTCTTGTCAAATATCAAGCCTCACTCCACCAATTATGTCACTTTTAGGGATGGATCAAAGGGTGAAATAAAAGGTGTTGGGAAGCTGGACTACACAGGACAACCAAATCTGGATCGTGTTCTATTTGTCAAAGGGCTGACCGCAAATTTAATCAGTATAAGCCAACTGTGCGATGTAGGTCTCAAAGTAAATTTCACCAAATCTGAATGTCTAGTAACCAATGAGAAAGATGAAGTTGTCATGAAGGGAACCAGGTCTAAGGATAACTGCTATCTGTGGAATCCTCAAGAACCGAAAATTTTGTCTACTTGTTTGATGTCAAAGGAAGATGAAACCAAACTGTGGCATCAGAAATTGGGTCACTTACACCTGAAAGGGTTGAAGAAAGTTATGTCAAGTGAAGCTATTAGAGGTATTCCCAAGCTGAAGATTAATGAGGATAAAATATGTGGTGAATATCAAGTTGGGAAGCAAACAAGGGTGCCACACAAGAGGCTTCAAGATCTTACCACAACTTCTAGAGTTTTGGAACTACTTCACATGGACTTAATGGGACCTATGCAGGTTGAAAGTCTTGGTGGGAAGAAGTATGCCTATGTTGTCGTAGACGACTACTCTAGATTCACTTGGATAAGTTTTATCAGAGAAAAGTCTGAAGTATTTGCATCCTTTAAAGAGTTGTGTCAATGGATTCAACAGGAAAAGGATTGTGGTGTTGTTCGGATCAGAAGTGACCATGGGAAAGAATTCGAAAATAGCAGGTTTGAAGAGTTCTGCTTATCTGAGGGAATCACTCATGAATTCTCATCACCGATCACTCCTCCGCGGAATGGTGTGGTGGAACGCAAGAACAGGACTATACAAGAGTGTGCAAGAGTCATGATTCATGCCAAAAAGCTTCCATATCATTTTTGGGCTGAAGCCATGAATACTGCTTGCTATATACACAATAGGGTGACTATCAGATCAGGTACTTCTGTCACTCTTTATGAGCTATGGAAAGGTAGAAAGCCAAATGTGAAGTACTTCCATGTGTTTGGGAGTAAGTGTTATATCTTGGCGGATCGTGAGCAGAGGCGAAAGATGGATCCTAAGAGTGAGGAAGGAATATTTTTGGGATACTCTACAAACAGTAAAGCATATAGGGTATTCAATTCCAGAACTAAGGTGATGATGGAATCCATAAATGTGGTGGTTGATGACTCTGGAAAAGACGAAGATGTCCCAGATGATGTTGGAGCATGCCTTCCCATGAACAATGAAATCTCACACGACATCGAGTCGGTAGAAGATCATGCTCAAGAAACCGACACTAGACCTGAGAATGAAGAGGTTAAGGATGCTAACAGGGGACCCTCTATAAGGATTCAGAAGGATCACCCTAAGGAATTGATTATTGGAGATCTGAATGAAGGTGTAAGAACCAGAACGAGGGAGACTATGTCAAATGCATGCTTTGTTTCAAAGATTGAACCAAAAAATGTCAAAGAAGTATTGACAGATGAGTTTTGGATAAGTGCTATGCAAGATGAACTTTGTAAATTCAAGAGGAATGAAGTCTGGGAACTCGTACCACGACCAGTAGGAACAAATGTGATTGGAACAAAATGGGTTTATAAGAATAAGTCTGATGAACAAGGAGTTGTTACCAAGAACAAAGCCAGATTAGTAGCTCAAGGATACACACAGATTAAAGGAGTAGACTTCGACGAAACATTTGCTCCTGTGGCTCGATTGGAATCCATCAGATTGCTGCTAGGAGTGGCATGTTTGTTGAAATTCAGATTGTTTCAAATGGACGTCAAGAGTGCCTTTCTGAATGGCTATCTTAATGAGGAAGTCTATGTTGAGCAGCCTAAAGGGTTTGTGGATCCAAATTTTCCTGATCATGTTTTCAAGCTAAAGAAGGCTTTGTATGGGTTGAAGCAAGCTCCACGAGCTTAGTATGAAAGGCTGACTGAGTTCTTAGTCAAACATGGGTACAAGAAGGGTGGTATTGATAAAACACTTTTTGTCAAGGAGAAGGATGGGAAACTAATGATTGCTCAGATTTATGTAGATGATATTGTGTTTGGTGGGATGTCGGATGAAATGGTCCAACATTTTGTCAACCAAATGCAGTCTGAATTTGAGATGAGCTTGGTGGGTGAATTTACCTACTTCCTTGGATTACAAGTTAAGCAGATGGAAGACTCCATTTTTATTTGTCAGAGCAAATATGCGAGGAACATTGTTAAGAAGTTTGGACTGGATAATGCCAGGCATAAGAGAACTCCTGCTCCTACTCACTTGAAGTTATCCAAAGATGAAAAGGGAGTGAATGTTGAACAAAATTTGTACAGAAGTATGATTGGCAGTCTGCTATATTTTACAGCAAGTAGGCCAGACGTAACATTTGCTGTTGGTGTGTGTGCAAGATACCAAGCAGAACCCAAGGTCAGTCACATCAATCAAGTGAAGAGAATTCTTAAGTATGTGAGTGGTACATGTGATTATGGGTTGCTTTCCTCCCATGACTCAAGTCCCATTTGAGTAGGTTACTGTGATGCTGATTGGGCTGGAAGTGTTTATGATAGGAAGAGTACCTCTGGAGGATGTTTCTTTTTGGGAAATAATATTATTTCATGGTTTAGTAAGAAGAAAAATTATGTATCTCTTTCTACTACTGAAGTTGAGTACATAGCAGCTGGTAGTAGTTGTGCTCAACTGGTATGGATGAAGCAGATGTTATCTGAGTATAATGTCACACAAGATGTCATGACATTATTTTGTGACAACCTGAGCGCTATTAATATTTCCAAAAATCCCATTCAACATAGTAGGACTAAGCACATTGATATCAAGCATCACTTCATCAGAGAACTTGTGGAGGACAAAGTCATAACTCTTGAGCATGTGAGCACAGAAAATCAGCTTGCTGACATATTTACCAAGGCCCTGGATGCAGCTCAGTTTGAAAACCTGAGGAGCAGACTTGGGGTTTGCATTCATGAAGAACTATAGCAATTAATGTTCCTTCTGGCTGCCAGATTGGAAAGAGTAAAGGAGGTTCTGGTAGTGCAGTGTGTGAATGAAGGGAAAATACTGAAGTCTGTGCATGACACTTGGTCATGTGATGTGGTGTGCATCTACTCTCTGATGCAGTTTATTCTGGTTTATGATTTGACCATTTCTCCATTATTTTTAACTGTTCTACTTGCCTTTGTCATATTTCTGGCTAAAAAGGGGGAGTAGTATGTTTGTGTGAGGTGTGCTTGTGCTGGTGGTGTGCTTGTGGTGCTGCAGTTGAAGGGGAAAATGTGGAATGTTAGTGTTGCTGCAGTTGAGGGGGAGTTTTGCTATGCTGTGCTGTGTGTTGTATGCAGTTGAAGGGGAGTGCTGCTATGCTGGATTTTTTTGCTGTGTGTTGTTGGTTTTTCGCTGCTGTCTGATATGGATGTTTTTTTTGGTGTGCAAGTTTTTTCGCTTCTGTGCAAGTTTTTTTTTTGGTGTGTAGTTTTAGCCAAAATAAGCCAAAAGGGGAGATTGTTATTTCTTTGATTCTGTGGCTGGCATTTATTTTGCTAAAACTATTCTAGCAGCAAGGCGTTGATAAATGATGTTCTAATTTGCTGCATTCAACATGTCGAATGAAGATGTCCCATGCCTGCTCATAGGACATCGCGTCTGGATTCAGTTTTACAAGCAAATTCTGTTGCTGAGATTTGTTACTGAATATTCTGTGAATATTTGGTTATCCTATGTGGCATCCAAAGCATTTTTGGATTGTATTTATTTGTTGGTTTTTCCGATTTTCTGTTGTTTCTAATTATGGAGACATAATAGGAAACTTTAGATTGAAGACCTATTTTGTTGGAGTTTATTTTGCAGGTTTGTGAGCAGTCTATTTGCTGCGTTTTTGAAGCCCAATTCAGTCCAGATTAAATGCTATATATTGACTGATGTAAACCTAGTTTAGGTGTGGAACTTACATGTGTTTTTGTTAGGGTTTTTGATTGTTAATTGTGAGCCTAACTGGTATCATTCTGATAACAGTATAAGGACTGGTTTTGTGTTGTAAGTTCTGTCAGTTACTCATAAGCTTTTAAGCATTGAGTTTCTTGTGTGTCAATTCTCATAAGCTTTGAAGTATTGAGAATTGTGTGTTTTGAAAGTGTGACTTTCGGTTTGTTACTTGTGTGGAAAGAAACCAATCATGGGTTGTGGTTGTAGAGGGATTTGAGGAGGGCCTCATACCTAGGTGAGTCTTAGGTAGAAGTCATAGGAAGGGTAGTGATTAAGTGAGCATATTATTCGGTAATTATATGATCTGTGAATTGATACTATCGTATATTGGTTTCGTCCCTGGCTTGGTAACCCCCAGAGTAGGATTGTTGATCCGAACTGGGTAAACATATCACTGTGTTATTTACTTTCTGCACTGTTACTTTTACTGTTATCTTGTTCATTGCGTTGGATATCAGTGTCTCAACATCTTTGTAGGACATCTGATATCTGTGCCAGAATTTCATTACCTATTCCAACTCTGATTTTTACGACTTTTGTAAGATGTTGTACGCTTAGGTCTGTTGGTGTTGGTAGGAAATTTCTTCATATGTTTTTTATATTGTAATGGGAGTGAGTACCCCTTGTACTCTTTTAATGTCATCTTGCTTTTTAAAAAAGTCATCACTGAATATATGTTTTTTAATTAACCATTTTTTTCAAATATAATTCCAAAATAGCCATATTTTTCAGGAAAAATATCAAAATAACCATGTTTCAACCAAAAACAATCGCACACAGGAGGAGGCGCGACAGGCAATGGTGCTTGCATTATTATTTTGAACTAAGATGTAGTAGAGTAGGAAGCATGCGTTCATATAATGCCACTGCCTATGGCGCATGCATGTATCCTCTAGGAGCATGTGCCATAGCCAGTAACTATTGTGTTGTTTTGAGCTTTTTTATAAATAGTTCATTCCCTCCCCCCCACCATTTTCATCCCATCTTCTAATTCTCTCCTTTAATTTTTCTTCAAAATGTCATGCTATATATTATCAAGAGAAATGCCAATTTAATTTATTCAGCAGTAAAACCTCTGATGAAGATCCGACTATGGAACATGGATATTTTTGAGCATCTTCAGAAGAGCTTGATCCATTGGTTAGATGGATACATTGCATACAGTGAAAAGATCAGAAGAATTCAAAGGCTTCTAACAGTGTACAACAATAAAAAGGAAAGTCGTAACTGAGAGTCAGTTAAAAATGACAGTGATTTTTGTAGTATGATGCATAGTTCAGAGGAAATTGTCCTAATGGTTGTAATCGCATAGAAATGTTGTTTAGTTGTTTTATTTGTTTGTCTTGTTGTTTAGTTGTTGTTTAAATTGTTTTTTAGTTGTTATTTAAATTTTTGTAACCAAATGTTGTGATCTTTATGAAATGAACGTTGTTTTCAATATCAAATAAAATGGTTACATAAACTGAATTACATACTAACACATGTCATTGCATAATAAAACAAAAATATTTTAAATTTTCCTCTCTAAAAATAGCATCACTTTAACACCACTAAAACATTTAAAATGCAAGAGTGATGAGAGAGAAAGTCCATTCCATCTCTAAACTTTCTTCTCTTTTTTCAATCGTCCCCTTTCCGTTTGGTTTCCGATCAATTCCCTGATCAATTTTATGTACCTCAAGGCTACTCATTCATGGTTTAACTCGAAATCTTAAGGAATGTTTGGTTTAAACTCCTAATTTTCGAATTAGGGACCTTCATTTTTTGTGTTTTCTGGGTTTTTCTGTGTTTGTTTCGAGTGTCCTATTTTGGTTGGTGGTTATATGTAGGTTCGGCGGTTTTCTTCATGGATTGGCAGAGAGCGGAGAAATCTGGGTTTAAGCACATTGTCCCTAAATGGGACTCGTTTATTAATGGTGGTGTGTCGCGGGTTAATGATGGTGAGGAGTTATCTTCTTTTTATTTTTCGGAAATACCAGACAAGACTAGGGCAGTGGACATCTCCGCTTTCTTTGGATGTATTGGAGAGCTGGTTGAGGTGGTGATTTCTCCTAGAAGAAATAAGTTCGGGAAGAGATTCGGGTTCGCAAGATTTAGGGAGGTCGAGGATGAGAGAGTGCTAGCTATCAAGCTTGATAACGTTCAGATTGATGGTACCAAAATCCATGCAAACATTCCTAGGTTCAAGAGAGTGAAGCGCGCTGAGAGCTTTGTTAACGGAGGGGGAAAATGGGAGACTTCCGAGTCTCGTCCTCTTCGTCGTTCTGAGTTCGGAGGCGACGGCTCTGTACACCTCCCGGTGGGAGGTAAAAGGTGGACTTTTGCTGATGTGGTGCGTAGAAAAGAAAAGGATAATCTGTATAGTTTACGCGAGGGCGTGAATTTGGAATTCGTATCGGAAACAGGGGAGCTTGATAAGCTCCGAAAGGCTTATGTAGGGGTAATGTTACCTGAATGTTCAGCTTTCGACATTCAAAAGGAAATTGAATCTGAAGGGCTTTTCTCAATCATTCTTACGCCCTTAGGCCCTAACCTATGTATGTTTGAAGAAGTTGAGGAGGGAGCGATTCATGACTTAATAGTGGATGGTGAGGCTTGGTGGCACCATTGGTTTAAGGTTATTAGACCATGGAAAGAAACCGACGTAGATACCGAAAGGGAGGCATGGATTCGTATTCATGGCATCCCTTGCCATGCTTGGAAGTTGAATGTTTTTAAGCAGATAGCGAACTCCGTTGGTACTTTAATGGGACTGGATGAACAAACTCAGAGGGGGTTGAGGAAAGATGTAGTAAGAGTTAGGATAAAGGTCCCTTGTTCGAAATATCTTATTTCCGCAATGAAGATTGTGATCGATAAGAAGAGTTTTGAGATTTGTATCTCTGAAGATTTTCAAGCCTCATCGCTTTCTCAGGTGTCGAAACCTTTTTCTGGTGAGGAGTTTTCTTCTTCGCAAGACTCCGAGGATGAAGAGAGGAGCCTATTCTTTAAAGATTCTGAAGATGATCCATCGAATGTAGGCGATGGGTTCTGCGACGAGGTTTCTTCTCCCGCTAGGAGGGAGGGCAGGGACGGGATGTTGGATGAAGGTGGCGTGAATTCAATGGAGTATCCTGTGGATATTCAAGCTTCTGCGTTGAAGCAGGGTAGTGCAAAAGGTGATGTTGACAGGAAGAGGATTTTAGGTAACTCTGCAGAAGGCGAGTGTTTTGAGACTGCTTTATTGGCTTTAAAAGGTGATAGTTGTAATAGTGTGGAGTCTATTGGGAAGGGGACAGGTGGGCCAGTAGATAGCATTGATGCTATCTCTTTTGTACCAAGTACGGTGGCTTTTATTGAGGATACGAAGGCGCTTCATGTTTCGGAGGGAGCAGCGGTTTTGGGACCCACTACTGCAATGAAAAGTCATCTTTTGAAGAAAAAGGCCATGAAGAGTGTTAAATTGAAACATTTATATGGAGTGGGTGGGTCCCACAGAGGTCAGAATATAAATAAAAAAGATCGGAATAATAGAAAGAAGATTTTGGGCAATGAAGTGGCTATATCAACTCTTTTGGGGGAGGACGGAGGAAACTTTTCTTCTTCTAATATTGATGTTGTTTCAGCGCCTTTCTCAGGGGTGGGGAGGCCTAAAATTTACCATGGCGAGTAGTCCGACGTGTCCGGTATGGATAGATGCAATCAGAGAATTAAGGAGAACCTTGATTCCAATTTGGACATAAAACTTTGGAACGCTATGTCTAAATTGGGGGTTGAGAAGGGGGATTCAATTGGAGATTATCAAAGGAAAATTGTTGAAATGGAAAGAAGGGATAAAACTAAGTTGTTAGGAAGGAAGGAGCAAAAGATTTTGGGGTGATGATAGTAGGATCTTTGAATATTAGAGGGGGTGTAACACCCCAATTCCCATCTCAAATAAATAATACATAAATAAAATCAGAGTAACTAAAAATTTATTTTTCCGACAGAAACAGGGATGCCACACTTAAAGAAATAAAATGCATAGCACAAAATTGAATACATAGCACAAAATAGAATACCCTCAAAGGGGAAATTTTTCCAACAAAAGGAAAGGTCAATTATGGAATAAAGCGGAAAGATCCATAACCGACTTGTTTTACAAATAAGTTGTTTTATAACATCAAAATATAAATACAAAAGTAATACAAAATATATTCAACAATTATATACATATATATCACAAAAGCGTTCCCCGACTCCCGTGCTACGTATCAGAGCAGACACCAAGACCAACAACAGAACGGAGGACTAATCTTCACAAAAAGACCTCCAGCAACTCTAATCTGCAATGCCTCATAGAGCATTATAAAACAGCAGAAGGGTGAGAAATAACAACTAAGTCAAGATTGCATAATAATATGCAAACACACATGAAAATCACATACACAGTTATTCTCACCTCACACATCACATACCAATACATATAGCAAGCCACAGATGCATAACATATTTCAGACAAATCCGAACACATAGCATATATCAATTATGCCCACATACTAACATATTCACACATAATGCACACCAAAGTTATGACACATAGAACCACACCACCACATCACCACAAAACATATGTCTATACATAAAACATATTATCCATATATGCACACCAATTCACCAATCCAATCATAAATCTCAACACATATTCAATCAATTCACAATTTCCCACACATAATCACATAATCAATCCATTCATAATTCTCACCACAACTCATCATATATCACAATATAGATATATCATCAAGCATATTCATTATGCATACATTCACCATTATCATCATTCCACATGAACACACACATACTTGTTCATTCAACAATGCATCATTATAAGATACAGTTTATATCATTTCCCATAAACATACATATATCAATGTTTATTCATCAATGCACAAATACAAAGATGATCAATGCAACTCATAGAGACCGACTCTCGACTCTATGCAGATGCATGCGGTACCGACTCATCACCCGAGCTCAATTGAAGAACTCAATGGAAATATCCTCCCTGCCGGGCCTACGATATTTCCCCATCGCTCATACCATCATGGCATCCGATGTTTCTGGATTGTTCACGCAGACACAATCCGATTGCTCAAACCCCACAAGGGCACACAATTATTCTGAAGATTCCCACGGAATCAAGTGTAACTCATCGCAACGATTACACCCATTGACTACGCAATGTTCAGAGGATCCTCAAATGATCATTTGTGTAATCAATCACTCACACCCAACAGGGACGCGATATTACACCCGATTCTCCCTGAATCGCGACACATGAATGCATGTCATGATGTTTCTCATACAAAATGACCACATACACTCATGCAATGCACACAATTCATTCCACAAGAGATTCACACCACTAAGGCTATTCACAACACATCATAACAACATCCTTAATCATGCATCGAAGTTTAACCCAAACAATGCACATATTTGCCATAAGGCCACCAATAACACACATTAAATTTCACATAAGCAATGCATTTCACAAACCACAACAACAAACCACGAACCAACACAACATCATAACCACATACATTGATATTCAATCAAACAATGTATTTACCGCACAACAACATTATCACAACATCGCATCACAACACCTTATCACAATATCTCATTACATGTATTCACAACATATAGCAGCACACAAGCTATACGTTACATATTAAAAGCATATAGCATGATAACACATCAATCGCACACATTGTACGCGATAAAAACCCGACAACCCGACTATTTTCCAAAAACACGAATTAATTAAATCATCTTTTACCCTCCAAACCATTTTTAATAGAAAGAACTTTTCATTAGCTTTCCAACGCTTCAAACGGGGACCAAAACCGACTTATGGTTCAAAAGTTATGGGTTTTTGAAAATAATATTTTTCTAAAAACTGACACTGTTAATCGATTAACGCATATGGTTAATCGATTAACCATCGCGAAACAGCAGAAAAACAACAATTTTATGACCTAAAATCCCTCCAAACTCATCCTTAAACCCCCCGATCATACCAACAAGTATTCCCGACTAAATCCTATCATTTCCCGGCTATTCTACGCGAACTATTCCGCATTCTAACCGTTAAAACATCGATTTCTATCAATTGCTCACAAATTCAACCAAATAGAAAACATATATTTTTCATCCAAAGATTCAAACAAAACATACATATACATATACAATCGAAATATAATCGAAACTTCTCACCCTTACCCGATTATTCGCGCTTGAAACAGAGTAATCTTTGATTTTCCTCTTTTCCTCTTCTCCCTTTTCTTTCCTCTCTTTTCTCTTCTCTTCTCTTTCTTTCTCTTTTCCTTTTCTTTTCTCTCTTTTTCTTTCCACTTTCTATTTATAATATCTAACTACCCAAATGACCAAAATACCCCTACACTCAAATATCTCCCAAACGCTCTCAAAATGCGATAAAACATAAACAACGATGAAAAATAATATATTGTCAAATAAAAGTCAATAATAAAATAATATAATAATCAAATAATCAAATAGACTCGATTAAATAAAATTGACAAAAACTAGGGCGTTACAGGGGGAGGTAGTAGAGTCAAGAGAAGTAGAATTACTCAAATTATCTCGGGAGGCAAGGCGGACATATTTTTGATTCAAGAGACAAAGATTCAAGATTTGTCCGATAAGGTGGCTCGGAGTTTTTGGTGGAACGAAAACGTGGAGTATTCTTTTTCTAATTCAGAAGGGTTATCGGGAGGTATGTTAATTCTTTGGAAAGTTAATACGGTGGAGGTTCTTTGTAGCTTTAGAGGAGTTGGTTATTTGGGAGTCAAGGTTAGGTGGAGAAACAATTTTTATTATATTGCGAATATTTATTCGCCTTGCTCTTTTGAGTTAAAAAGAATTTTGTGGAGGAGGTTGTTGGAGTTAAAGGAGGCATGGACGGATGGAGAATGGGTTGTAGGAGGAGATTTTAATGGGGTTACGAAGGCACATGAACGAAGGGGGAGCACCGCGTTTAATTCAAGGAAGGAATGGATAGAGTTTGAAGAGTTTATTAGTGAGGGTAGTTTGGTGGATCTCCCTTGCAAGGGGAAGAAGTTTAGCTGGTATGGGGGGGGGATGGTAAGGCTAAGAGTAGGATTGACCGCTTTTTGGTTACGGACGACATTATTGAAAAATGGGGGGCAGTCGGGCAATTGATTGGCATGAAGGATATTTCGGATCATTGCCCGATTTGGTTGGTGGCGGATAAAGCGGATTGGGGTCCTAAACCTTTTAAAGTGAATAATGAATGGTTTTCCGATAGGCGCTTTACTCCTTTTGTCGAAAAAGAATGGAAAAATATTGTGGTAGAGGGAAGGAAAGATTTTGTTCTCAAGGAGAAATTAAGGCTTTTAAAAGAGAGTCTTAAATGGTGGAACACAAACGTATTTAGGAGGATAAATACGGAGATGGAGGATGGGGTGAGGGAGATGAATGAAGTGGATGATGAGGAATTCGGAGTCGGGGTTGAGGTGGAGGAGGAGGAGTTGACATTGAGGAGTAAGAAGGCTAGTGGGAAATTTTGGCTTAATCTTAGGATTAAGGAGAATATGCTCATTCAAAAGTCGAGATTAAAGTGGCTAAATGATGGTGATACCAATAGTAAATTTTTCCATAGAGTTATGAAGGAGAGGAGGGGACATAATTTTTTAGGTTCTATTATCACGGATAATTGAATTGTGGATAAGGTTGAGGAGGTTAAGGAGGAGGTTAGAAGTCATTTCGCGGCTAAGTTTATTGAGTCGGATGTTGAGAGATCCGTTCTTGGAGGTCTTGTGTTTAAAAGTATTAATGGCTTGGATCGTTCGTTTCTTGAAGCTCCTTTTTCGGAAGTAGAGATTAGGGATGCAATATGGAGTTGTGAGGGTTCTAAAAGTCTGGGGCCCGACGGTTATTCTTTTCTTTTCATCAAAAAGTGTTGGAATTTTATGAAGGAGGAGTTTATTGGTTGTTTTCGGAGTTTTCACTCCGGTGATTTATTCTCGAAAGCTTTTATTTCCTCTTTCTTGACTCTCGTCCCTAAATCCTCTAATCCGTTATGTTTGGATGATTATAGGCCTATTTGCCTTGTGGGGTGCGTGTTTAAAGCTATTTCCAAGCTTTTGGCGTCTAGACTTAAAGTGGTGTTGAATTTGATTATATCGGATTCTCAAAGTGCTTTTGTGCTGGGTAGACAATTGTTAGATGGAGTGGTGGTGGCAAATGAATTGGTGGATTTTGCGAAAAAGGAGGGAAAAAGTTGTTTGCTCTTCAAAGTTGATTTTGAGAAGGCTTACGATAAGGTTAGTTGGAATTTCCTTAGATTTATGTTGAGGAAAATGGGTTTTGGAGAAGTTTGGATGAGGTGGATGGAAGTGTTAGTTTTTAATAGTAAGATGTCGGTGTTGGTTAACGGTAGCCCCACAAAAGAGTTTGTTGTGGAGAGAGGTTTGAGACAAGGAGATCCTCTTTCTCCTTTTCTTTATGTGATTGTGGCGGAAGGATTGAGGGGTATGGTTTGTAACGCCCCGGTTTTTGTCTTATTTAATTAATCGAGTTGATTTAATTATTTTTTGTTTTTATATTATTTTATTCTTGACTTTTATTTGACAATATATTATATTTCATCGCTGTTTATGTTTTATCGCATTTTGATAGCGTTTGCGAGATATTTGAGCCGAGGGGTAAAATAGTCATTTGAGGGGTTAGATATTTTAGAAAAAATTAGATATTTTTACATAAATGGAAATAGAGGGGAAAGAAAAAGAGAAAAGAAGAGAAAGAGAAAGGAAGGGAAAGAAGAGGAGAGAAAAGAGAGGAGAAGAGGAAAATCGAAGAAAACTTCGTTTCAAGCGCGATTAATCGGGTAAGGGTGAGAAGTTTCGATTATATCTTGCTTGTGTATGTATATGTGTTGTTTGTTGTAATTGTTTTGGTTTTTGCACAACTTTTACTTATTGATAATTTGTGATCAATTAGATAGAAATCGAAGTTTTCACGGTCGAAAATCGGTATAAATTGCGTTGTATGATCACACTGTGTTTATGAACAATTGCTGATACTTGTTTTGCTGTTGGAATTGATTTGGGATGAAAAATGGGACTTTTGGGATGTGGAATCGTGTAAAACGCAGCAGAGAAATTCTGCATCTGATACGAAGCGCCGGGCGATGCATGTGTTGCGCCGCAGCTCCGCCGGGCAATACCCTGGAGGCGCAGCTTGTCACGCTGCTGACTCTTTTAAAGTTTTGGTTGGGGAATGTACGCCACTGCTTCGCCGGGCGATGCAGAGGCGAAGGGAGCACCGCCGGGCGAAAATAGGTACTGCCGGGCGCTCCTGGGGATTTTTCAATACTTTTGTTTTCTTTGAAAATGCATAACTTTTGATCCGTACTTCGGATCAGGATGTTCCTAGTATCGTTGGGGAGCTAATGAGATGCTCTTTCCTATAAAAATGGTTTGGAGATTGGTGGCCGATTTAATTGTGTCGGGAATTTGAAAACGTGTCGTTTTGTCGACTTTTATCATCGTAATTGCGTGCGATTGATGTGTTATCATGTGATATGCTTTTGATATATAACGTATAGCTTGTGTGCTGTTATATGATGTGAATTTATGTGATGAAATGTTGTAATGATGGTTTGTGGCCTTATGGCAAATAAATGCATTGTGTTATGTTTGATTGTATATGCATGATTATTAATGTTGAGATGGTTCACATGGTTATGTATGTTATGCATTTGATTGTCATGAGTCATTGTATGCCAAGCATCTTGATATGCATTCTTGTGATGTCATGTGCCCTAGTGGGTGTGAGCGACAAAATGATTCCCGAGGGGATCTGCTGTAACGGTCGTGTGCCTTATACAAAAATGACCTAAAACGACGTTATAGACGATCGTGAGCCTTATATAAAGAGGACCTAAAGCGATCGGATCGTGAGCCTTATACAAAGAGGACCTAAAGCGATCCATAAACGTCGTGAGCCTTATACCAAGAGGACCTAAAGCGACGGGGAACATCGTTTGCCCGACGGGGAGTTACACTAAGTAACAAGCGATGATTCCAATCATTCCTGAGTGAATTAATTATGAGAATGATGGATGGAACAGTACCACATTGAATTTGCATAGAGTCGTTGTGTCGGTCTCTTTGCATTTGCATAAATAATGAATGGATTGATTATGTGTGAGAAATCATGAATGGATTGATTATGTGTGGGAGATTGTGAATTGATTGATTATGTGTTGAGCTTATGATAGCATTGGTGATTTGATATGCATTGGTTATGGATGATATGTTTTATGTATAGACATATGTTATGTATTTGTGGCATGCTATATGTATTAGTATGTGATGCTTGTGGTGAGAATAATTATGTATGTGAATTTGTATGTGTTTGCATATTATTATGCAATCTTGATTTAGTTGTTATTTCTCACCCTTCTGCTGTGATTTGTTGCTCTATGAGGCAATTGCAGATTAGTAGTCTTGGAGGCTTTTGTGAAGATTAGTTCTCCATCCGTTTGTCAGTCTGTCGGCTCTGATACGTAACACGGGAGTCGGGGAACGCTTTTGTTATATATGTATACATTTGTTGGATCTATTTTGTATTAACTTTGTATGAATATTTTGATGTTATAAAAATAATTTATTTTGTAAAACAAGTCAGTTATGGATCTTTCCGCTTTATTCCATAATTGAACTTTCCTTTTGTTGGAAAATGTTTCCTTTTTACGTTTATTCCATTTTGTGTTATGTATCAAATTTATGAGCAGTGATTGTGTTTTCTTTCTTTAAATGTGGCATCCTTATTTCTGTCTAAGAATAATAAATTTTTATTTACTCTGATTTATTTATGTATTATTTATTCGCGATGGAATTGGGGTGTTACATTAGTGGTATCAGAGCAGGTCGGTCCGTCCGGCCAAGTTGTTGAGTCAGTTGGTGTGACAGTTGAATACTGTCGATGTTGTCTGTTCCTTAGTATGTGATATGTGTGTGAAACACTGTCAGTACTTTCTGGTTTTCTAATCCTTTGTCTGCAAGACTTAGAATAAGATAAGTGGGGGAGAAGCTGGTGCTTCTCCAAGTTGCTTCAGGCGTGGAGCGTTGGCTCAGTGTGTTGTAGATTGCAAGATTGTAAGTGTTGTTTGGACAGTGTTGTTCCTGGTTACGGAGGGAATGTGGAGGTAAGGTTTATGTCAACTAAAGATTTGTGCCTTAGGTAGTTTTGTGCACAAGATGCAAGAAATGCTATTATAGTTTGGTAAAGACGGTTTATGCCCCATCATGATTGTCGTCTGTCTATTGACAAATTGAGGAACTAATCACCCTTAATCTCTTGTTGATAGTAGACGGAATTATGTTGGATGGAATAGACGTGTCTTTCCGATTTTGATAGTGTGTGTAATGGATTGTTTGGAATTTAAGAAAATAATTACGGATTGTTTTGATGAGTCGATGAAGGTTCTTATATCGGAAGATGAGACGGATTGGAAGTTTTGTTATGTCATTGCATACGAAACAAAAAATACTTTGATTTTTCTTCTCTAAAAATAACATCACTTTAACACCATTATCTTTGCAAATTCTTGATAGCTAACTTTACCATCACCATCCAAATCTGCCTCTCTAATCATTTGTTCAACCTCTTCATCTGTTAGTCTCTCTCCCAATCTCATCATTACGTCTTTCAACTATAAAACATAAACAAAAATTACTAATTCATGAATAAATTAATAAAACTCTAACAACTAATTTAAATCAAATATGTTTGTATGTTTACCTCAAAGGCTGAAATATATTCATCTTGATCTCTATCAAATACTCTGAACGCTACTTTCAACTCCTTAGATATATTTTCCTATTCAAAATTTATTTGATAATAACACCATTAACTCAAAGTCTCAAACAACTTATAAATAAATAAATATTGAGTGTATGCAAATGCAATGATTAACTAATTACCTTCATTTTTGTACTCATAATATTCAAGAACTCTTCAAAAGCAATGCTTCCTCTTCCATTAATATCCACTTCACTAATCATATTTTGGATTTCTTCTTTCGTTGGATTTACACCTAATGATTTGACTGTGGTTGTTAATTCATCCTCTGTAATGAACCCTAAACATCACCAAGAATTCCAGAAATCAAAAATCAGTTCCAAAAAGCTGTTATTAATTTATTACACGAAAAATGAAAGTGAAGAAAATAAAATACACACCATCTAAATTTTTGTCAATGAGAAAAAATGCTTCATGGATTTCAGCAATCCGATCGTCCCTCAAAGAATCTGTCATTACCTACTATGATGAAGACAAGTTTGAATAGTTTTGTTGTTCAATGGAAAAAGTGAGAACGAAAGAATAAGCAATCCCAAGCTCCGATTAAAAATTCCAAATTAACTCTGAGATATTATATAAGTCAAATACTGAGAAGTTCCGATTAAAAATTCATGAACTTTTCTGGAATGAGGAATTTTAAATATTATATAAGTCAAACAAAACGAGTTGCTTTCTAATTCTCCTTTACGTCAAAAGGAAAAGAATTTTTTTTAATCACGACAAACTAATTTACAATATATATAATTCTTTCACGTTTAAAAAAAGTACGGGAATTGGGTTATGAATCTCACAAGTGTAAAAAAAAACTTATTTTATATATATATATATATATATATATATATATATATATATATATATATATATATATTAGTAAGCAAGAAATTCATTAAAGCGAGAACAAAGGGTTATCGAACCTATTTACAAAAAACGAGACGAAGCGCGGCAAAAGAAAAATGACAGCCAATTAGGCCTTAAGACAAATAGTACAAGGGAAGCATACTAAAATCATAAAAGCTATAATTGGAATTGGTAATTTTTCCAATATAAGACCATCTCCAAATAAGCAACGTGACATTCCACACCACATCCAAAATATTCCAAACAACATTCTTAAAAATAATGTCATTTCTCATCAACCATAATGACCATGTCGTTGCCATCCAAATTACCCCTTCATTACCACTCTTCACCTTATTCCTTTTACTAAAGGAAAACCACCTTAAGAAACTCTCCTTAATGACACAAGATCCAACCTCCTCAAAACTAACCCACTCCGCCACTTCCTTCCAAACCATTCTAGCCACCGGACAATCCAACAAAATGTGTTTTAAAGATTCGATTCCGGTCACACAAAAAACGCAATTCATATCATTATTCGGAAAAACACAACCTCTAAAAGAAAGAGAATCCTTTGTTGGAAGCCTATCTAGAAAACACCTCCAACCAAAAGCTTTAATTTTTAACGGAACTATCCCCTTCCAAACTAAAGAAAATACTTCATCGAAATTCTCCGTAGGACTGTAAGGAGTCCCTAAAAAATTAACAAGAGAGTAGAAAGAACTAACCGAATAAGTCTCCAAATTGTCCACGGACCACCGTACCGAATCCGGCTCCGGAGAAACCGGTCGAAAATCTTGTAAAACCGACCGCAACTCCAATAATTCGGTAACCGTTCCACCCTCAACGATACCATTAATGCCAAAATCTCCCCAATACCAACCATCACTTCTAAAACCTCCCAAGCAAGCCACCGAAACATCTTTTAGGCAAGATAATTCATAAAGAAGAGGAAATTTATCCTTAAAACACATGTCAATACACCAACAAGAATTCCAAAAGGAAGAAGAGTATCCATTTCCAATTTTAAATCTACAATTAGAAATAAATAAATTTTTCGACAAACCTTTGTCCAAGCCAATTACATCCCTCCACCAAAAAGAACAACTTATCTTCTTTTTGATGCATTTACCGGAGTCCACAATCCTCAAATTGATATCACCATACCTCTCCTTTAGAACTTTGTACCATAAAGCTCTTTTTTCCGTGAGAATCCTCCATCTCCACTTATTAAGGAGTGCCAAATTAAAATCCTCCACCCTACGCAAACCCATACCCCATTTTTCAATCGGAAAGCACACCTTATTCCAACTCACCCAATGAATTTTCCTCTCACCCTCCTTCCTTCCCCAAAGGAAATTACTTTGGATACTAGATATCTCCTTATGGATCTTCACCATAGCTTTATAGAAAGAAAGTATAAAAATCGACAAACTAGAAAGAACCGATTTTAATAAAGTTATCCTCCCACCAAAACTAAGAAACTAGTTATTCCAACAAGAAAGCCTCCTTTTCATTTTAATCACCAAATCCGACCACAAAGAGTAACTATTAGAATTAGAGCCAATAGGAATACCGAGGAAAATGAATGGACACTCCTCCCTCCTACAAGAAAGGAAGAAAGAGGCCAAATCTATGAACCGATCACTAATATTAATTCCAATGAGTTTGCTCTTGTGAAAGTTAATACCCAAACCGGAGACTATTTCAAAACCTCTTAACACCGCTTTGATTGTCCACACTTGCTTCCAACTTCCTTCCCCTATAAGTAAAGTATCATCTGCGAATTGAAGAATATCAATAAAATACCTCTTCAAGTTAAAACCTTCGAACTCCTCATTCTCCACCGACTTTGAAACCATACCCCTCAACCCTTCCGCCACTATCACATAAAGAAAAGGAGAAAGAGGATCTCCTTGTCTCAAACCTCTCTCCACCATAAACTCCTTAGTAGGACTACCATTAACCAAAACCGACATTTTACTATTAAACACTAAAGTTTCCATCCACTTCATCTACACTTCCCCAAAACCCATTTTCCTTAACATGAATCTAATAAAATTCCAACTAAACTTATCGTAAGCATTCTCGAAGTCAACTTTGAAGAGCAAAAAACTTCTTCCCTCCTTTTTAGCAAAATGCACCAATTCATTAGCCACCACAACACCATCTAACAATTGTCTTCCCGGAACAAAAGCACTTTGAGAATCCGAGATAATCGAGTTCAACGCCACTTTAAATCTAGCCGCCAAGAACTTAGATAAAGCTTTATACACACAACCCACACGACAAATAGGCCTATAATCATCCAAACTTAACGGATTAGATGATTTAGGCACTAGAGTCAAGAAAGAGGAAGTAAAAGCTTTAGAAAACATAGCTCCAGAATGAAAACTAAGGAAACAACCAATAAACTCCTCCTTCATGAAATTCCAACACTTTTTAATAAAAAAGAAAGAATATCCATCGGGGCCTGGACTTTTAGATCCCTCACAACTCCAAATCGCATCCCTAATCTCTTCTTCCGAAAACGGTCCTTCAAGAAGGGATCGATCCATGCCACTAATGCTCTTAAACATAAGACCACCAAGAACGGGTCTCTCAACATCCGGCTCATGAAACGTAGCCGCAAAGTGACTCCTAACCTCCTCCTTAACCTCCTCCACTTTGTCTACAACTCCATTGTCCGTGACAATGAAACCTAAGAAATTGCGCCTCCTCCTTTCCTTCATAACTCTATAAAAAAATTTACTATTGGTATCACCCTCACTTAACCACTTAAGTCTCGACTTTTGAATGATCATGTTTTCCTTAATCCTAAGATTAAGCCAAAACTTCCCACTTGCCAACATCTTCTTAGCCACCAACTCCTTCTCACCCTCCACATCCCCGAAGTCTACTTCCGTGTCATCTACAACGTTCAACTCCCTCACCCCCCTCCTCCATCTCCAAATTTACCCTTCCAAAAACATTAGAGTTCCACCACTTAAGCCTTTATTTTAAAAGGCGCAACTTCTCCTTGAGAACAAAATCTTTTCTTCCCTCCACAACAATGTTCTTCCAAGCATTTTCAATAAAAGGATAAAAACGCCTATCGAAGAACCACTCATTTTTCACCTTAAAAGGTTTCGGACCCCAATCCTCTTTGTCTACCACCAACCAAATCGGACAATGGTCCAAAATATCCCTCGATCCAATCAATTTCCCCACCACTCCCCAACTTTCAATAATGCCATTCGAAACCAAAAAAACGGTCAATCCAACATTTAGCCTTACCATCCCCCCCCCCCCATACCAACTAAACTTCTTCCCCTTGCAAGGAAGATCCACAAAACTACCATCTTTAATGAACTCTTCAAAGTCTTTCCACTCCGTCCTCGAATTAAAAGCGGTTCTCCCTCTTCGTTCTTGTGCCCTCGTGACTGCATTAAAATCTCCACCAACTAACCACTCTCCGTCCGTCGAAGCCACCTTTAAATCCAATAATCTCCTCAACAAATTTCTTTTTAATTCAAGGGAACAAGGAGAATATATATTCATAATATAATACAAACTGTTTTTCCATCGAACCTTGACTCCCAAAAAACCAACACCTCTAAAGCTACAAAGGACCTCAACCGAGTTGACTTTCCAAAGAATTAACATACCTCCCGATAGCCCTTCCGAATTAGAAAACGAATACTCAACTTCTTCGTTCCACCAAAAGCTCCGCGCCACCTTATCAGATAAATCTTGAATCTTTGTCTCTTGGAGCAAAAAAATATACGCCTTGCCTTTTGAAATAATATGAGAAATACGACTTCTTTTAACTCTACTACCTCCCCCTCTAATATTCAAATATCCCACAATCATTAAAACAAATTATTTTCCTCCTTCCTTCCTAACAGTTTAGCCTTATCTCTTCTTTCACTTTCGACAATTCTCTTTTGAAAGTCTCCCTTAGACTCCCCCTTCTCAACTTCCAAATATGAAATAACATTCCAAAGTTTCACTCCCAAGTTAGAATCAAGATTCTCCCTAATTCTTTGATTGCACCTATCCATGCCGGAAACGTCCGATTGTTCGCCATGAAAAAAATTTCTCGAATCCGCCCCAGCAAAAGAAGAGGAAATAGAGTTCCCACCATTAGCCTTTTCAAAAGAGGAACTCACTGTAACTTCCTTACTCATCCTCCCCTATTCTTCAAAGGAATCGTCTTCAAAATCAGAGTTGAAGGAAATTCTATCATCATCCTCCGAACCTTGCGATAAAGAACTCGAATTCACATGGGAGGAACTGTTCACCTTCTTCTTTACCAAACCAAAGTATTCTTCTTTGACAATAATCTCATACCTCACCTTATCAATCACGACCTGCAAAGAATCAACCACCGCCTTAGCACGCGAAACCTTCACCCTAAGCCTTGCAGCTGCTTTACACGACCCCTCCACCGTGTTCTCATCTATTCCAATGAAATCTCCTATCGCGTTTGAGATTTTCTTAAAGAAGGACAAGTTACATGCATGACATTGTTTACCAAATAAGCGAATCCAAACCTCCCTTTCAGTGTCCACATCTGATTCTCTCTAGGGTCTAATATCTTTGAACCAGTGGTGCCACCAAGCTTCTCCTTCCAAAATCAGTTCATGAATGACACCCTCTAAATCTTCTTCAAGCAGACATAGATTGGGACCGAGAGGCGTGGTGTTAATGGAAAAATGCCCTTCCACTTCAAGTTTCAACTGAACGTCATAAGCAGTCCCAGGTGAAATCAATACACCGACGTACGCTTTGCGGAGCCTCTCTAAATCCCCAGCTTCCGAAACATATTCCAACACCTCCCTATTACTTTTTGAAAACACCTTCTGGGTACACCGTACACCCTTACACACCGCTTCAACATAAGACTTCGAACCGCCCCCACCAGTGAACGAACACGGCATTCAGCAGCGAACCCTGGACGAGGATGACTATTATCCACCTCCCTAAACCCATTTCTAACCACATTGTTTTCAGAATAATTCCCTCTAGTGAACCTGGGAATATTAGCATGAATTTTAACCCCATCAATCCTAACATTATCAAGCTTGATAGCAAGTAACCTCTCGTCTTCCACATTCCTAAACCTTGTGAACCCGAATCTCTTCCCGAACTTGTTCCTTCTAGGAGAAATGACCACCTCAACCAACTCGCCAATGCACCCGAACAGGGCTGATATGTCCTTCGCCTTCGATTTGTCTGGAATTTTCGAGAAGTAAAACGACGACAGAGAATCCCTGTTGTCAACCCTCGATGCTCCTCCCTCTATAAAAGAATCCCACTTAGGAGTCAAGAACCTAAACCCTTTTTTCGTCACCCTATTCCAATCCATGAAGAAATCAACTAAACCATCAACAGAACCAAGGAACCAAATCGAGCACAGAAAAAACACAAAATGTGAAGGTCCCTATTTCGAAAAATAGGAATTTAAAGCAAACACACTTATATGTATATAATCTAATTATTATATTTTAATTATTATTATTTAGACATATATATTTATATTAGTTATATTAAATTGAAGAAGTAGAAGAAGGTACGAGAGTGGCTTTGAGATTGTGGAATGCAAAAGTTTCATCTAAAATTTAAATATTTGACTTTAGATTTTTGTTGGATAGATACCAACCAGAGATCAACTTAACAAAAGAGGTATCATCTAAGGAAGTAGAGATAAGGTATGTGTATTATGCTTTCATGAAGAAGAAATCTCATAAAACATGTTGTTTCAGTGTAATGTCACTAGAAATATTTGGAGGGCAATGGACAATTGGGTTGGAATCGAAATTGATGTAGATATAGCTAGTTGAGAATGCTTTAATATGGATATGAGGGGTCTAAAGAGAAAAATCAGTAAAAAAAAGTGAGGGAAATGTATGGTTAACTAGATGATGGCGTGTTTGTAGTATTTGGATCGAACTATAGCATCAACAAGGATGGCTTCATGGTTCGACAGTAGTAGAAGATGTGCATGTCGTAGTCGAAGTCTGTTTTTCCATACAGATGTCTTAGTTAGCTTGTTGGATTGGGCCAGTTTATTTGACCAGTTGTTTAATATGTTAGTTGAAAGTTAGGGTTTAGTTTTCTTATAAATAGTATACTGATATTGTACGATGTCAAACCTGTTCAAGATAAAAAAAATACGAGATTGTTTGGACTGCTAAGTCGTCTGTTGTTTACACTGCCAGGGAAGGATATATGCAGTTGAGAGGTTCGTATATTCCTCATTGGCTAGATCCTGAGAGTTGTAGAGTTCTCTGTATTTTATGGAAGTCGTATGTTTCGGCTAGAACCAAGTCTTGCAACTGAAAAAAATTTCTCAACAGGTTGGCTACGCGAGACAATTGAATGTTAGAGGTATTTGTCTTTCGGAGTCAAATATGAAGTGTGCATTGTGCAATCTATATGAAGAGGATTTGAATCACTTAGTTTTTTCCTATCATTTTTCGACGAAGGTTTGGTGTTTGGTGGGAGAATGGCTGGACTGTTATACTTTGTTTGCAGGAAGTATTTCGCAACACTTTCTAGCTTGGCTTGGCAATAGGAACTCAACTGGAACTGAAAAAAAGAGAAGTGATGTGTGGCTGACAGTAATGTGGAGTATTTGGAAGGTTAGGAACGAAGTTAGTTTCGATAACGGTAAATGTAATGTGAAGAATATCATTTAGAACATTAAATTATTAGCCTGGAAGTGGGCTTGCATAAGAGATATTACCTATTCCAACTCTGATTTTTACGACTTTTGTAAGATGTTGTACGCTTAGGTCTGTTGGTGTTGGTAGGAAATTTCTTCATATGTTTTTTATATTGTAATGGGAGTGAGTACCCCTTGTACTCTTTTAATGTCATCTTGCTTTTTAAAAAAGTCATCACTGAATTTTTTTTTTAAATTAACCATTTTTTTCTAATATAATTCAAAAATAGCCATATTTTTCAGGAAAAATATCAAAATAACCATGTTGCAAACAAAAAAATCGCACACAAGAGGAGGCGCCACAGGCAATGGTGCTTGCATTATTATTTTGAACTAAGATGCAGTAGAGTATGAAGCATGCGTTCATATAATGCCACTGCCTATGGCGCATGCATGTATCCTCTAGGAGCATGTGCCATAGCCAATACCTATTGTGTTGTTTTAAGCTTTTTTATAAATAGTTCATTCCCTCCCCACCATTTTCAACCCATCTTCTAATTCTCTCCTTTAATTTTTCTTCAAAATGTTATGCTATATATTATCAAGAGAAATGCCAATTTAATTTATTCAGCAGTAAAACCTCTGATGAAGATCTAACTATGGAACATGGATATTTTCGAGCATCTTCAGAAGAGCTTGTGAAAAGATCAGAAGAATTCAAAGGCTTCTTACAGTGTACAACAATAAAAAGGAAAGTCGTATCTGAGAGTCAGTTAAAAATGACAGTGATTTTTGTAGTATGATGCATAGTTCAGAGGAAATTGTCCTAATGGTTGTAATCGCATAGAAATGTTGTTTAGTCATTTTATTTGTTTGTCTTGTTATTTAGTTGTTGTTTAATTGATTTTTAGTTGTTATTTAAATTGTTGTAACCAAATGTTGTGATCTTTATGAAATGAACGTTGTTTTCAATATCAAATAAAATGGTTACATAAACTGAATTAAATACTAAATACATGACTAAAATTGGATTATTGAATTATGTTGTGGAGTTTGCTGCAACATTGAGACGTTTTGTACGATTGTGTCCGGGATGATGGCATGAAATACATAATCTCACCATTTTGTTCGCCGTATCCATTTCGATTCGAATACGTGTGCTGTTAGGGCGAGCCTCATTCCTTCTTCGCATATTTTCAATGTGCCAAACCATCTCCCCCTAATATGCAAGTCAATAATCCTTATTTGCTACCACCGAAAAGCTATTATTGTACACATTGCATAAGTTAATGACTTTATAAACTGTGGATAGTATGTTGGAAAGGTCTTGCCGAGCCTTTGAACATGCCGCTATGACATGAGATCATGGCATATGAAAGACTCTTCTACAGAAAATATAAAGGAACATTACTCATGTCTTTTCAATGATCTCCCACATGAAATTTTGAACGATGTGTCTGATGCAGTAGACATGCGTAAAAGGAGGATCTTGCCAGCCCTAATCCCTAAACCCTAAACCCTAAACTCTAAACCCTAAACTCCATCCACTAGTTGTCTCCCATTCAACTAGAGCGAAGGCGATTGGAAAAATGTTCTTGTTGCCATCTTGTGTCACTGCCATGAATATTGTTCCTTTAAATTTCCCGTATAAGAGTCTTTCGTATGTCATTCTCCCATGTCATAGAGGCATGTTCAAAGGCTCAGAAGGACCCTTCTAACTTACTATCCACCGTTTACAAAGGCATAAACTTATGCAATGTGTACAACAATAAGTTTCTGGTGGTAGCAAAGGTGGATTATTGAGCAACATATCAGGGGGGATAGTTTGGCATAATGAAAATATGAGAAGAAAGAAAAAGGGTCGCACTAACTGCATGCGTATTCGAACCGAAATGGATACGGCGAACAAAATAGTGAGATTATGTAGTTCATACCGTCAGCCCGGACACAATCGTACAAACTGTCCCGATGTTAGAGCAAGCTCCACAACATAATTCAATAATCCACTTTTAGCTCTGCATTAAATGTGTAATTCATTTTATGTAATAATTTTATTTGATATTGAAAATAATGTTCATTTCATAAAGATCACAAAATTCGGTTACAACAATTTAAACAATAACTAAACAACAAGACAAACAAATAAAGAAAATAAACAATTGTTGGCTGGGAATTTCGACGCCATGTTCTCATTTGAATATTTAAGTAAAAATGAAAGTTTCTTAAGTTTGGTAGATTTCGACAGGGTTTGGTGAAAAGTTCTGTCGAAATGGTTCCCATGAGGGGACTTACTTGAAAAAATACTTAGAAATATTTTTTTAAGTATGGGAAGTAACTTCGACGAAGGGATGCTATGATGCCTTCCTTCGACAGACATTTGAATTTCAAATACGGATGGATAACTGTCTTTTGTCTTTATTCGTTTCTTAGAAGAAGACGCGTGGTGAACCATGGTGAAACAAGGGCATGCAAGGGCGAAACATGTCAACTTTTGAAGAAATGTTCAATAGAGGCAGTTATTTCGACGTATTATAAATAAGGGTCATAGTATTAGGATTTCCGTGTGTTCAATTATTGTACTTTACTCAAATTTACTCAAAGTACCCAAGTTATTGTGAAAAAAAGTCATTGTTGAGAAATGTACGTTCGAAACACCATACATTTTAGTCAATAAGAAATTTACTTTCTTTTACCAATTGCTCTTTACTGCATTCCATTTACTTTAAAAGTCATTTTTCTTTCTTGCTTTACTTTACCAAATTTCTACAAAAGTTTGGTCTTTTTCAACAAACAAGCAAACAATCTTTTTATAACCAATGAATAATGTCGAAGTGTTCTACAAACTGTTTAGAAAAAACATAAAACACCATAGCTATGTCCTTAGGATTCAATGGTTGATCCTACAAGTGAACCAAATCAATTAGTGTTTTGGAAGACCAACGGTTGTTTACCAATTTTCACAGTAAACAAATCGGCACGCCCAATGGGACAGTGCTACTTTTTCTGGAAATTTTTCTACATCTAAGTTTTTCAGTTTTACGATCTCTCTTCGCTTTGTTGCATGAGACTTAGGAGTGGTAAAATAGCCACAAATAATGAAGAAAGGCCTAGAAGGAGATACGTAAGAAGGATGGTGAATCCAAATCCACCAAATAACCAAAATCCACCAAATGATGGAGTACCACCCCCTTCTTCTTTAGGGGAACATGGTTTCAGCATCAGTCTCTGAAGCCATACCAACCACGGCAAGTTCGACGCCTACGCAGTTGATTGCGCAAAGTGGTCTCATTCCGTATTATGGGGGAACACATGGTCTATCTTCGACCACCCCCCCTCCATTAGGGCATAGTTTATTCTGGCCTCTTGTGCATGGATTTTCAATGCCACTGTTAGGAGGTGATCAACCTTATGGTATGCCAACGTTAGTAATGGCAAGTTTGCACAATGCCTCATCAGCATTTGCAGACCCAGTGGTGAATGTGACTTTGCCACTACAAGGATTTGGTTCAGGTATAAACCATATGGGTCTAATTAGCCAACCCTTAGGAACCGAATATCCTACTCATATGCCAAACATCACAAACAATTCTACAACGATGATAAGGAAACAAGTGGACGAAAGCAACCATGAAATGGTCCAGATGCTTGCCCAAGAGATCGGAGTTATATTCAAACCCTTAATCCAAAATACTGCCCAGACCAACCAGCAATTGGCAGCGCAAATGACGTGAATTACTGACTTTTTTGGTGTCCCACAACCTCCACGACATCCCCAGAGGGAATGGATGGTGCAAAATACTGGAGTGGTCTTAGAAGAAGTACCTACAATTAACCAAGTTCAACCAAATATACCCAAGCAAACGCTTTAAACCAGGGGGCAGTAGTCGAACTACCTAGGGTCGAACCTCCTAGAGTCGAACAGCCAATCCAGAGGGAACCAAGGGTAGTAGTGGTAAATAGAAACCAGAATGCTTATGAAATAATAAACAAAGTTTGACGCGAAGATGTCGCGGCGGATAACAATCTAGCAGCCATGGTCGAAAGGATTATGGCCAGAAATGGGGTAAATATTGGCCTTCAAAGGAAAAATTATACATCACCTTTATCTGAATATATATTACAGTCAGATTTACCCCCTAGATGGAAGGTCCCCAAATTCACTATGTTTTCTGGGGACACTAGTGAGTCCACAGTCGAACATGTGGCAAGATATTTGATAGAGGATGGCGAAATCACTAACAATGAAAACCTAAGAGTGAAGTATTTCCCAAGTTCACTCACTAAAAAAATCTTCACTTGGTTTACAACATTGCCAACGAATTCGATCTACAATTGGACCCGGTTAGAGAGGCTGTTCCATGAGCAATTCTATATGGGAGAGACAAAGATAAGTCTAAAAGAATTGGCTAGCCTTAAACGGAAGTTCTCTGAGCCAATTGATGATTATCTAAATAGGCTTTGATTGCTTAAGGCAAGGTGCTTAACTCAAGTGCCTGAACATGAGTTGGTCGAAATGGCCGCTAGTGGCCTCGACTACTCAATCAGGAAGAAGTTGGATACCCAGTACTTGAGAGATATGACCCAGTTGGCTGATAGAGTTTGACAGGTCAAACGATTGAATGGTGAAAAATCTAGGGTTAATAAAAATAGAAAGGAAAGGGTAGCCTACGTCGATTTCGGCGAAGATGAGCAAGAAACTAGTGTCGATACCGTTTTTGACGAGAGTGAAATAGATCTTGCTGAATTAAAACAAGGCCCACCTTACTCATGCAAAGTTTTAAAGCCGTCGAATGGAAAGAATCCAGTCGACTCTGAGAAGAATGATAGGTTTCCTAAAAGAACATATACCTTCAACGTCACCAAGTGTGACGAAATTTTTGACGTATTAGTTAAAGATGGCCAAATGACAGTGCCTCTTGGCGCTAAAATGTCTCCCTTAGAACAGAGAAAAATGAGAGGTTTTTGTAAATATCATAATTTTCTTGGCCATAAAACATCTCAATGTTTTCTTTTTAGGGATCTCGTTTAAAATGCTATTAAGGATGGATGTCTCAAATTCGCTGACAAGTCCAAGAACCAGATGAAGGTGGACTCAGATCCCATCCCAATTGTTGATGCACACTATTCAGAACCTTCCATGGATAACATGGTCGAAGTTACTGATGACTTCACCAATAATGTTGAAATCGCCGAAGCTACTGATGACTTTGATGGAATAGTTGCTGAAGATGCTGATCAAGAAACCGCTGAGGGTTTCGTTCAGATTAATGGAAACTTCAACTACTAAGTCAGTGAAGACTTCGACAAAGAACCCACTGAAGGCTTCATTGAGAAGGTCACTGATGGCTTTCTAATTGAAATCCCTGAATGTTTCATTAACGAAGATGCTAAAGACTTCGATAATGGGACTACAGAAGGTCCTAATGAAATGATTTCGATGTGTGAAACTACTGATGGTTTCATACATATCGACAATGAAACTAAGGCCAATGAGGGCCTTAGGAAGAAAATCCAAGAAATGGATATCTCTGCAAGTACTAATCTTGGAGTTAATATGGTCGAGATGATCAACGAGTCTGCAATGGAAGTGGACAAATACTCTCTCCAACTAGAAGAATATGCCAAAGTGGCATATCCGAAGCAAGAAGAAAATTTGGTTAAGTTTCTTCAAAGAAGCCAACGCAAGAGTTCCCAAGTGATGTTGTGTCCCAGATGCAGTGTTATCTTCGACCGAAAGGCTGCGAGGAATATCCAAGGGATTTGACGGGCGAAGGACAAAAACAATTGGAGGAACTCAGGAAAGCGTGGCTCTTTCAACAAAAAGAGAGCACCAAAAGGATATAATTAACATGGACCAGGGGTCTGTGGCAACAGGCCATCGACCTTCAAGCCCACTTCAGATGCCCCCAAGGACAAGTGGGTGAGACTACTGGAGAAAGCAGAGAATGGACAGAAAAATGGAAAAATTTCGAAGTCAAAAGAGGATCTTCAATAACATACAGAAGTAAGTTTCAAGCTTCCAAGAAATCATCCTGGCATTCAGAAAACTACAAAGGGAAGAATCCAATGACGCAGTCTCAGTGGAGACGTTAGCAAAGGAAGCGTAAGGCTGAGAGAGAAACAACGACGAAAGAGAATGTTGAATCTAGTAGCAACGTGCAGATCAAAAGGGACAACAATAAAGACAGAAGACCTGTCGAGAGGAAAGTTATCAAAAGAAAGTTGTTCATAGACCATCAAGAAGATACAAAAGCTAAGTCTAACCAAATGTTGGCAGATGATGACATCATGACGGAGAATTTCGACTTGGGGTCTGAGCCGTCACTCAATATTATTTGTAATGTCGTATCTATTTTACCCAGGGAGTTCGACAGGGTAACAGGATTGGAGGACTCATAGGATGAGGTCGAACGAGAAGTGGCCTGTCAAAAGCCAGTGTGTTACTACATTCTGAATAATGGTTGTGTCGAGGAACAAAATGCGTTCTTCAAAAAACCAGATGAGGCCATGAAAAACAATCTGAAACCTCTGTTCAACAGAGGAAAGATAGAAAACATGGGTATTAATAAGATACTTGTAGATAAAGGAGCGACAGTGAATCTTATGCTGCATTATATGTTAAAGAAGATTGGCAAAAGTGATTCCGACACGAAGCCACATAACAAGGTCCTTTCGAATTACGAAGGGAAAGTTGGAACAACCATGGGAGTCATTCAGGTTGACTTGACCATTGGCACTATTACTAGGCATATAGGTTTTGATTTTACACCTGCAGAAAACGCCTTATGCTCTTTGTACTTGCACCCCACCCACGACTTCCAGTGGGATATGGAGGTTGTTGGCGAAGAAGACTATGTATTTGGAACAGCGGGAATCCAACCAACTGGTTGGGGCAGTCAATTCAGTGAAAATGACTGAGTCATTGTCGCTCAAAAAGATTTTGGGTTATATAGCTGAAAACAAATTGAAAGCCGCCTTAGAGGCCGAGGTAAAATATATGGTTGTCGAAGCCATAGATGACGAAGAGCACTTCAAAGGTCATGGGAAGGATTTCGACCCGGAGCCACCCGAGAGAGATCCAATCGAAATTCCAAGCCAAAGGCTAAATGCCCTCTACGATGATGAGCCTTTTGGTTTTGAGAAGGATCCGCTAGCAAGCAACATCAAAATGCTGGCGCAAGATCCTTTAGAAGAGATCGACCTGGGAGAAGGGACAATGAAAATGCCAACATACATCAGTGCCAACCTTGCCCCACAACTCTAAGTCAAAGTAATTCAACAGCTGAAGGAGTTCAGATACTGCTTCGCGTGGGATTACGACGAAATAACTGGTTTGAGTAGAGATCTGGTCGAATTGAAGTTTCCAATAAAGCTTGGGAAGAAGTCCATCAAGCAAACTCCAAGGCAATTCACACCTGCGGTTCTCTCAAAGGTCAAAGAGGAGGTCAAAAGACTTCTGAGATGTAAATTCATTTGTACGACCAGGTATGTCGAATGGATTGCCAACATTTTTCCAATTATTATGAAGATTGGAACTTTAAGGGTTTGCATAGATTTTAGAGATCTAAACGCTGCAACCCCAAAGGATGAGTATCCAATGCCTGTGGCGGAAATGCTAGTCGACTGTGCTGCAGGCCACGAGTATTTAAGTATGCTCGATGGATATTTTGGCTATAATCAAATTTTCATTGCTGAGGAAGACTTGTCGAAAACGGCATTTCGATGCCCTAGAGCATTAGGAACTTTCGAATGGGTATTAATGCCCTTTGGCCTGAAAATGTTGGGGCAACGTATCAAAGGGCAATAAATTTAATTTTTCATGACTTTATTGAAATATTTATGCAAATTTATATTGATGATATTATGGGTAAGTTTCAGGAAAAAGTCATATGGACCATCTTCGACAATCGTTTGAAAGAATGAGGAAGCATGGTCTCAAGATGAATCCTCTTAAGTGTGATTTTTATGTGCAGACGGGGGATTTTTTAGGCTTTGTGGTCTACAAAAAAAGGAATAAAGATCAATCAGAATAAGACCAAGGCAATCATGGAGGCGAAAACACCTTCGACAAAGAAGGAGTTGCAGTCATTGGTAGGAAAGATCAACTTTCTAAGAAGATTCATTTCTAATCTAAGTGGTAAGACTCAAGCCTTCTCACCTCTACTTTGACTCAAGCAAGAAGGTTTCGAGTGGGGGCAAGCGCAGCAAGAAGCATTCGACAATATCAAACAATACCTTGCTCACCCTCCATTTCAGGCGTCTCCATGTAGAAATAAGAGTATGAGATTGTACATATCTGCGTCTGACAAGACCTTAGGGAGCATGCTAGCTCAAGAGGATGAAAATGGTGTCGAAAGAGCCATTTATTACCTTAGTAGAGTCTTGAATGATGCAGAGACTAGATATAGTATAGTCGAAAAGTTGTGTCTTTGTCTATACTTTTCTTGTACAAAATTGAAGAATTATATAAAATCAGTGGAAGTTTATGTTTCATCTCATTTCGACGTTATTAAACATATGCTTTCTAAACCTATTTTCCACAGTCGAATTGGTAAATGGGCTTTAGCCTTAACAAAATATTCTTTAACTTATAAGCCTTTAAAGGCTGTTAAAGGACAAATGGTAGTCGACTTTATAGTTGACCACTCTATAGTCAAAAACTCCCTAAACTTTGTAGAACTTGAGCCATAGAAGTTGTACTTCGACGGTTCTAGTCATAAAGATGGAACGGGAGTAGGATTATCAATTATTTCTCCTAAAAAAATTCCAAAAAAATTCAAGTATAAGGTCAAAGGGCTTTGTTCAAACAATGAGGCTGAATATGAAGCTTTTGAAATTCGGGCCTATGCAGACAGCAGATATCCTAACACATGTCAAGACATTGTGCTACATAATCATTTAAACTCAGAGCGCAATAGCAGACTGATACCTTGAATATCAGAACTGCACACTTACAAATGTCACGACATCTGATCCAACATGTTTATCATAAACGCTAACAGAAAATGTAAATATGCAGAATGATAAAGAACACAGTAATTGTTAACCCAGTTCGGTGCAACTCACCTACATCTGGGGGATGCCAATCTAGGAAGAAGACTCCACTATCTGTAGAGTGTTACAAAGTTAAACTCCCCCGTTTACAACTTCATACCTAACATCTACCAAATGAACATCTTTACCAAGGCTAAACTCAAACGTTTACAACCCTGATATGAGATACCCTACTCACTTCCCTTAATCACCAACTGTGATTTCTACATCATCCAAGTCAATACAGAAATCTGTTAAGCTTTCTTGAAAAACAAGCTAACTCGAATTTGCTTAAAAGCTTCATCCAAGCACAATACACAATCCAATACCTCAAGGTTTATGGGTCTGTGCGATACCTATATCTTCCACAATGTATCAACTGATACAAATGGAGACTTACAACCTAGAGAGCCAACGACTCTCAAAACCCTAAACCCTTGTTTCTTATGCAAGAAAGCAAGGTTACAAAAGGAGTACTAAGGCGTATGAAATCCTAGGTCTAAGTCTTCTATTTATAGAGTCTTCTGCTTTCTTGGGCTTCAATCTTCTGTTTGTTGATTCCTTGGTCCATGTCTTGATTGCTCCATAAATCTTGCACCAGATTTAGAAACATCCTGCGATGTCGAGACATCTGTTAGGACATCATCTCTGACCAGTCTTCTTTCTTTAGACTTCTTCATATCTTTTGACATTCTGTTTTCCCAAAAATTTGCTCAAATCAACGGAGCTTTCAATTTCCCCCTTTTGACAAATTTTTGGTTAAAACTCCTTAGGTACAAAAAGAAAGTCTGACGTTTGGTGGATATGATCGGAACACTTCTGAGACTGCTTCTTATCCCTAAAATTCCCAGCTGAATGTTGATGTACATGAGGAAGAGTGCATAACACACTTCCCCTCAAACTTGTACTTGCCACATAGGGATAAATCTTCCTCTTAAGAGGCATAAGAGAACCCGTAAGAAAGTTTAGCTGTATCATGCGTAACACTGAGTCCATAAAACATGTAACTCAGGTCACAAGACACAACCTGCTTCCTAACTCAGATCACAAGGAACACCGGGAAAGATTCTGATAGACTGTTAGAACATTCTCTCCAACATTCTTGCAAAACCAGCACCACCAGATATGTATGTTGAGATACCCACTCACAAAAGAAGCCAATGCAGTTCCATATCCATATGTTACTAATCCAAACACGAATGAAAGACATGATGAATCAACCCACAATCTGGAATATCTCAAACAGATGCACTCTTTAAGTACCTAAACATTTTCTCTAGATATCCACGGTCCAAAGAAGTTACCATTGAACAATTCAAAGGAGGAATAAATTTAGGTAGGTAAATTCAACATTAATAGCTGTGCACCGCCCAACTAGGATAAGGCTATTCAAACATTTAAGAGTAACCATCCAAAAGGAACACTTGTAACAAAACACATGTTACCCATGCCTTCTCTTAGGACGCACTCCCCACCGTTCAACATAGTCAGTTAGGACCCACCCTCAGGTCTTCAGTAATATCCTGACATGTTGTCAGTCTAAATCATAGTCATCATCCTGTTGATGAGTCCCAAGGATAATCCTGTTAGCCAGAAGAAAAATAGAACAGATCAAGAAGTTAGGACATTTCTTCAAACATCTCCCAATTAGCATCCAGAGATTTCTGTATTGAACAAAACTTCACAATTTTATGATTCAGTCTGCAGAGAAAAATAAATTCCCCCAAACTTAACCAATGATTCTTAAGCATCCAATAAGAACCATTTAACATGCACTGCCAAGTTTCCCCCAACTTGCAACAGTACAGATAAAAAATGTCAAGACATCCTCCTTGACATCTCAGTTTTCTTGACGCACAAATGAAAACTGGAACTTCAACTGCATCCTCATAGTAATTCATCTTAGATCAAGGGGCATCTCCCCCTATCTAAGGTAACCAATGCTCCTCCATCGAACACCCAAGCTAATGAATGGAAAACATAAGACGCATCTTCATGTCTTCAAGAGCGCACCCTCAGTTCAACTTACCAGCTGAACACAATCATCAACTCTCTTATTGCTTCCTCTAACAAGAAACAATAATCACTCACACATGATCACCATCATGCTACATATGAGGAAATGTATACCAATCATAACAAACTCTTGCCTTGAGATCAAAGTCCCATTGATCCCCCCATCCTGCAACCATTTATACACCACACGAACTCCTCTTGAATTCTCATGTATAGACCTCCAGCTGCTTGAGGCACAAACCAATTGAATCAGAATGCTTCACATTCCTCAAAGAGATGCACAGGGCCCCTTAGTTTGTTATAACGATGTCAGCTATCGTATGCATGCTCCAGAACTTCACAGCTGCTAAACTGATCCACTACTAGCATGACTTGCAGCCAGGGGCAACATCCCCTTAGCAAGATTTTCCACTGACCTTACCCAGCCAGGAATAGAGATAGACACCCCACAATCCAAGACAGACATTCCTTATCATTCTCCCGTATGATAACCTGGAATACTTCTGTTTTTCTGGTGAATAATCACTTCTAAACGCATCAGAAACTAGACCTTCATAAAATCAACATGTGATCCAATTCAGTCTTCCAAAAACCTTACATCAGACCTCCTAGACAATTCTTATACTCCATCATTCTCCCATATGACAATGTAGATACTTCTTAGACACGATGCAAGTAACCAGTTCCTCACAGAACCTGAAATCCTTCACTAAGGATAACTAACCCAAAGATGTTCTAACATCAGTTAGGACATCTTCCACACATCATATACACCACACACCATGGTTCTTGATATGCTCCACCACTAGACTTACTATCAGCATAGTAATCCACACTGAAGATCTTCACACAACACTGCGCCACCATTTTGAACAAAGAGAACTTCAGAAACCCAGAGAGAAATAAACTCTCATCCACCAAAAGAAGGTATACTTCCATCCTCAACCCATAACTTCTGCCACAAGCTCCCAGAGAACCAGAAGCTCCTTACAATTTCAACAAACTACTCTTCTATACAAGAGCAATCAGTTTCAAGCATCCTGCTTGAATGCACATTGTGAAACCAACCAAATGCCACCTTTTGATTGACCTCACTCATCTTCAGAACTCCCACAAGATACACCGATCCACCAATGAAAATAGATCTTCAAGTCACACGAACTACTTGCCCCATAGTAAAACATCTTGGATCCACCAAGCCTCTTAGTCATGTAACATATTCCCATCCACAGCTCCCGCAAACAGCATGAGATAGACCTTTTTGAAGCATCCATAACTTCCATTCTCCTGTAGATCACCTTATCTTAAGCTGATGTGCGACATCACCAGCTGAGAATTCTAATGTTAAGCTAGATGTCAGAACATTTTGATATGACATCCAACTGTTGAATTCAGCTCCTCCTTCTGCCACTTAGAAGAACCTCCTCCCTTCGCAGAACAAGAGTTCCATGCTCTCATAGACTTGATTCAACAACCAAGTTTGAGTAGACAACCTTCATCCTGCTTTAAAACTCCAAAGACTTCAGACCTGCCACATCTGAATCTTCAGAAAATAAGTAGTCCAAGACTACACCATAGCCATACCAAAGAATGCCACTTTCCTTAGTAGAGCAGACTGTAGAAAGTCAGAGATAACTGCCACTTAACTTTGACCTTCAACAAAAAGAGCAAGATCCATGCTCGAAAGCACCTAGATCAGAAATAAACCGATCCAAGCTGTAACCATCAAGATTATGATGTCTTCATCTTCATCTTCAACAACATCAAAGTCTAGACTAGTTTCTTGCCAGGAAACTCTCCAGAGAACACATGCTTCTGTCACACCCGACTGAAGCCACTTCTTAGGTCACCACCTAAGACAAAACAGATGCTAAAGCGTATGCAGTACCCCTCCCATGATTCTACACAAACTCTGATGATGAGATGTTCCAACATCTTGTTGAACATCAGCAATCTTGATTTTCAAGGATAATCAATTAAATACTTGTGGATTCCACGAATAGCAATTGATCTTAAATCCTTGTCCAGTAACCCTTCTTCACTGCTGTAGCTGAGCTCCACCAAATCATGTCATGAACACTTATAAAGTATTCAATCTTTTTGCAAGTATCTTCTTCAAAGGACAATGTTGAGATACCAAGGCTGCCACCCTTGACTCAAGTAACTAAGACTTTCTCTGAACAAATCCTATTTACCTCAATAATTCTTTAATCAGATTGGATCCACTCTTAGGGTCAAGAGAGATGAATCCTTCCTTGCCGTTTTTGGATGGTGAAAATAAATCACCTCCACTACTCCCTTTACTCCATCACTCCCGACTTTGGAATAAAAGAATGCATATCTCTTCACATATAGAGACCGACTATTGAGACCTTCCACTAACTGTCTTCAGTAACAACTCCAAAATCCCATAATTCTAGAGCTCTTCCATCAAAAACACATGCAGCGGAACCACCAAGGAACTGATCCTGCTTGCCCTAATAAGATGTCACAACATCTTATAAGACACACCAATAAGAGAACTAGCCACTTCTCCAATAGTTGTTGTAGAATCTCATCAGTAACATGAACAACCTCCGGGTTGCTCCCTTCGATCCAGAACATCTATCTCATCCATTAATACACTTGAGTATGTCTGAGTTAATTTATCTGATCTTCAAACTCCTCCTTGTTTAAACGCCAGAAAGTATCTCCCAAAGATCTCATCCAGAACCAGACAGGATGCCTGCTCTGATACCAATTGAAATTCTGGCCTATGCAAACAACAGATGTCCCAACACATGTCAAGACATTGTGCTACATAATCATTTAAACTCAGGGGCACAATAGAAGACTGATACCTTGAATATCAGAACTACACACTTACAGATGTCACGACATCTGATCCAACATGTTTATCATAAACCCTAACAGAAAACGTAAATCTGCAGAATGATAAAGAACACAGTAATTGTTAACCCAGTTCGGTGCAACTGACCTACATCTGGGGGATACCAATCCAGGAAAAAGACTCCACTATATGTAGACTGTTACAAAGTTAAACTCCCCTGTTTACAACTTCATACCTAACATCTACCCAATGAACATCTTTACCAAGGCTAAACTCAAACATTTACAACCCTGATATAAGATACCCCACTCACTTCCCTTAATCACCAACTGTGATTTCTACATCATCCCTGTCAATGCAGAAATCTGTCAAGCTTTCTTGACAAACAAGCTAACTCGAATTTGCTTAAAAGCTTCATCCAAGAACAATACACGATCCAATACCTCAAGACTTATGGATTTGTGTGACACCTATATCTGCCACAATGTATTAACTGATACAAAGGGAGACCTACAACCTAGAGAGCCAACGACTCTCAAAACCTTAAACGCTTATTTCTTACGCAAGAAAGCAAGGTTACAAAAGGCGTACTAAGGCGTATGAAATCCTAGGTCTAAGTCTTATATTTATAGAGTCTTCTGCTTTCTTGGGCTTCAATCTTCTGTTTGTTGATTCCTTGATCCATGTCTTGATTGCTCCTTAAATCTTGCACCAGATTTAGAAACATCCTGCGATGTCGAGACATCTGTTAGGACATCATCTCTGACCAGTCTTCTTTCTTCAGACTTCTTCATATCTTTTGACATTCTGTTTTTCCCAAAAAATTTCTCAAATCAGTGGAGCTTTCAGCTTTAATGCCATACTTGAAATATTGTTGGAATTGGGGGCAACTCCAGGCGAAATAATGGGAGACTCAACGTTGGTAATAAAGCATATTCCAAAGGAATACAAATGTGATATCCAATAAGTTGTTACGAAGATTCGAAATGGTAAGCATTCGACACATACCTCGACTTGAGAATCAAGAGGCCAACGACTTGGCCCAGATTGCTTCAGGATACAAAATTTCGAAGGAAAGATTACAAGATGCAATTGAAGTCGGAGGAAGGGTTGTATCAACTAAACTATCCCCAATAGATTTGGAGACAATGAAACTAGGATATGCTGACGAAGAAAGCTTTGAGATATTGGCCATATATGGCTTGACAGACGAAGATTGGAGAAAGGTAATAGTAGAATACTTGCAGAATCCAACAGCTTCTGTCGAACGAAAGGTTAAATATCAGGACTTAAGTTATGTTTTAATGGGGAATAAATTGTTCAAGAAGACGTCTGAAGGTGTCTTACTTAAACGCCTTAGCGAATCTGAAGCATATTTGGCTCTTTCTAATGTCCATAGTGGGGCATGTGGAGCACATCAAGTAGGCCATAAAATGAAATGGTTATTATTTCGACAAGGAATGTATTGGCCTACAATGCTAAAGGATTGTATTGAATTCGCCAAAGGATGTCAAGAATGCCAAGTACATACAGGTATTAAACATGTTCCTGCAAGCAAATTGCATTCCATAGTGAAGCCTTGGCCCTTCAGAGGTTGGGCTTTGGATTTAGTTGGTGAAATTCGACCGACATCATCTAAGAGTCAGAAGTACATTTTAGTGGGAATAGATTATTTCACTAAATGGATTGAGGCTATACCACTGGTAAACGTGGATCAGGATGCAGTGACCGAATTTATCCAAAAGCACATTATCCTCAGGTTTGGAATCCCATAAACTATTACAACAGATCAGGGATCAATTTTTACTGGTCTAAAAATGCAATAATTTGCCAAAGAAATGGGATTCAAACTCTTAATATCCACACCTTATTATGCTCAGGCTAATGGTCAAGTCGAAGCAGTAAAGAAAGTGGTGATTAGGTTAATTAAGAAGCATGTGGGGAAGAAGCCAAGAAATTGGCATAAGACATTGAACCAAGTTTTATGGGCTTGTCGAACCTCCCCTAAAGATGCTACAAATACTACACCTTTTCGACTAACCTATGGTCATGATGTTGTGTTACCAGTCAAAATATATTTACAGTCGACCAGAATATAGAGACAACATGAGATTCCATCTGATTCCTATTGGAATATGATGTTGGACAAAATGGTTGATTTAGACGAAGAAAGAATAAATGCCTTAGAGTTATTAAAAAGGCAAAAGAAGAGAGTGGAAAAATCGTACAACAAAAAGGTGAAAGTTAAATCATTTTCGACTGGAGATTTACTTTGGAAAGTGATTTTTCGCATGGATCAGAAGGATAGAACTCTGGGCAATGGTCCCCTAAGTTGGAAGGTCCTTTTCAGATTATTGAAGTATTTTTAAATGGTGCATATGAGATCGAAGAGTTAAACGAAGATAGAAGAATCTTGAAGGTAAATGGTAAGTATTTAAAGAAATATTAGCCTATACTTCATGGGGTAAAAATAAATACGGAGTAATTCATGCAGAAGATATTCAAAGCCAAAATGGAAATTAAATAGCAATTCGCCAAAATGGCTAAAGTCATTAAAATACATGCCACAAAGGGCTTACAAATTACAGTCGAAGGAAAAAAAGTTCAACAATAATCAAGTTAAAATGGGAGAGAGCTTTTCATCTTCTCATATTTGGATTTCTAAAGCATTAAGCGACGTTCACAAAGAGCCTTGTTGGTCAAAAGATCTTCAATCTCCTTTCCAAGCTTTTTGGCTCTGTCGACATGACACATTCCAACCTTGAGTTCTTTGGCCACTTCTTCTTGGTCAAACTTGAGAAATTCGACTTAACATTGTTTGGCCTGAGAAATTATGCTCTATAAAGCTTTGATTTGCTTCGCCCATTCTTCGACATTTTTATCACAACTTTTGGGGAAGCAAGTCATCCTCAGGCTTATTGGCTGACTGATTGCCTGAGGCAGTCGAAGTGTTGGTACTCTTATCACCAAAGCTATACCTGGAGCTTATCATGGCTTTTAAATATTCCAGTGGCCTCTGCACTTTCAAGGACTCTAGCTCTTCATGAGAAAGGCTGGTAGAGTTCGTGCCAATCGAAGCATCTGGATGAGGGTCAGTTTTTGATTGATCTTCTTACTTTTCCTTTTCATCTTAGTTTTCAGCTTTATCTTTCTCTTTTTCTTCTTCATCTTCGTCCTCTAAGACGATTTTTGTCTCAAAATCAAACATAGAGTGACCCTCTTCCTCCTCCTCATTCTCTTCACCCTTTTCGCCGCCATCATCCTGTTGATTAATTAAGGAGCCATCTTCAGATTTGTCTTCGACAACTTGTTCTGCAGATGACATTTCAATATCTCTTGCGGCATCAGCTAAGACTTCCTCCCTTGCTGAGCTCTTCTTTTGATCAGGGGTGTTGGTATGTGAGAGTTCAGTAGTGGCCTTGAGTGGTGATTTCTTTTGATCACCAGCTAGTTGGCTCACTTCGTCAACAGATTCCTACGTGGAATCCTTATGAGAAGTCTTGGAAGGTCTTGTCAGATGATAGGTAGGATCACTACTTGTGGTGGAGATGATTTGTAGTACAATGGGACAGCCCTTGTTATCTTTGGCATCCTAAGAAGTAGAAATCAAGAAAAGATTAGAGGCATGTTTATCGAAAACAACCATAAAATATCAATCCGAAGAAGAGATCTTTGTACCTTAGGATTTTCACTTCCAGGGCTAGAGTTATCACTCTCTACCTGATCATGGTTCTTCTTGTCGGTTGGTTTCTTGCTACTAGGATTAGCATCAGTTTCTACCATTGTTGGGGTAGGAGGCTTCTTCGTGGGTACTTTTGTTGGTTTTGGTTGAGGATGAAAACCAGCGTCAGTAATTTTTGTCTGCTTTTTCTTCTTCTTGGTGTGTTTGGAGTGGTCTGGCGAAGCGTCCCCATCATCGGATTCAATTACATGAACCTCAGGTTCTTTCTGCTTTCTCTTTTTAGGCGTCGGAGGTGGTTTCCAACTACCCTGCAAAAATATTACAGTTCAGATATTAGATTGAGAAGGAAATATAATAAAAGAAAGAGAAGTAATAAGCACAAGGATTTACCTTTATTGTGGGTTTCTTGGTGTTGTCCTCTTCTTCTTCCTCTTCGACGACTTCCTTTTCGACGAGAGTAGGTTTTTTGGCTGGAATCCTCACAGCTGCAAAATAAAATTAATGTAGTTAGTATAAGCCAAATACATAATATAAATAAAAAAGAGAAAAGAGAAGTGGTGTCGAAGAATCTCCCATTCCACAGCTTCATATATTGAAGACTCCACACGAACGTGTTCTATGCCAATATGAAGGTGGCCTTTGAAATTGTCCAAAGTGTACTTAGTCAGAACCACTCACTTAGCATGCTTTTGGTAATCTTGGCGAAGATTTTCATTAAAATTCCCACAGATGAACCAGTCTGGAAATGGAGGGCTAAAAGCCATACCAAAATCAGCAGTTGGCAGTCGAGGGAACTTTGGAGGATAAAAATTAAAAGCTAACTTGTAACGTTATTCAGGTCAAACGTACGAAGGAAGTTTTAAACCCTCTAACTTCTTTGTAAATTTTTCTTTTAAAGTCACTGCTGCTTCGCTAATGGTTCCACTAAGCTCATTTGGCCTGTAGGCAGTTTCAAAGTACTTCTGGAATGCTTTGTACTCTTTGATGTGTGTTGAAGTATCTTTCTTCACTTTTTCATGCACAATGACGAAAGCTCTAGTTAGGTGGAGATTGAAGGCAACAACATCAAAGAATTCAGTAGTATAATATTCTCTCCATCACTCGTCGAACTCTCTGGTGCAGAGAAAGCTTGGTTTGAAGGGCACAGAATTGAAATCCGTGAGGCCAGAATACTTGGCGAGCAATTTGGCACATTCTGCTTTGTTGTGCCACATGTTGTAATGGATCAGTGAACCCGTTTTAGGAAAGAGGGGTTTGGGCTTAATCTTAATCAAACCAAACTGTCGAGAGACAAGATTTGGTTGATAGATGACAAGGGTAATTCGAAGCTTGGAAGGATTGAGCCTTAAGGCCAGCAGTCTTGGCGTAAGGAAGGATTCCCAAATGTCAAGAGATTCAGCTTCCTGTTCATTCGAATCAGGAGGGAATCTTCTTGTGAACCATTCAAGGCCTATCTTTCTATTTGCAAAAGGGGCTATGTTGGAAGATAAATTATGACGCTTCACAAACATCATCATGTAACTAGTGAATGTCTGCTGAAGGTTCAATCCTTCGTCATTGGGAGTCAACAGTGCAAGCCTCGTTCCTTCAACTCTTTCGATCTTCACTTCGACGAAAGCTTCGTTGATGGTGTTTCAACTAGGAAGGGATGCTTTAAAGGTGGCATTCAACCATAATTGCAGCAACCAGAAAGCTCCAGAAAGGAGCAAGCTTCCTTTTGTCTTGATGGTATTCAATGTTGTAACGCCTTCGCCAAGAGATTCATACAGGTTGGCCAGAATGATTTCGCTGAGACAGAGGTCGTGTCCATCATGCAATTGGTTCACCGTGGTTAAGTACCTCTTCCCCACTTGAAGAGACCTTGAGCAGAAGACACAATGTGAGAGCCAGAGAGCCAGGAAAGCAACATGTTCTTGGTCAGAAACCTCTTTGGTTTCTTTGTCATGATAATAGGCTATATAGGTGGTGAAGGTTGCTTTGTTGGTGTCGAAACCTATTGAGTCATCAGCTAAGAGGTTGGGGTCATAGTCCACTCCAATGGGCTTCAAACCAGTAATGCCAGCAACGTTGAAAAGAGTTTGGGTAACCATTCCACAAGGGAGATGGAAGTTGTTGTGGTTGTTGTCCTAGAAGTAAAGGGAAGCAATGAGTATAGAAGGACAATAACCTGGTCCTACCTTCGACAGCTGGATTAGGTCATAGATTCCCATTTTCTTCCAAACTTGGGACTTGGTTTTTTTCTATCTTTTCTAACCAAGCCAAGTAGTCAGAAGGGTCTTTCGACAGAGGGCGTGATCTAAAAACCCTAGAGCTAGTGTTCATAAACTCTAAGTTTATGGGGTCCCTAGAAGCTATGGTCGAAGGTGAACCTTGACCATCTACCTTTGCTCTTTCATCAAATTTAAGTTCCCTATCAATTCTAGGTTTCACACCATTTGCTATTGGTTTGTAACAGTGATAAGCTGGAAAAAAACTCCCTAACTTTAGTGGGGTCAGCAGAGAGATCAGGAAAATGGCTTAGCATGGCATGAGTTTTTTCAGAAACAAGATGAGGGATAAGTACCTGTGATTGATTTATTCTACGTTTTTCATCTTCATTGGGAGGTTATGGGATGTATTGTTGATTTCCAACCACGTTTGGGCCCAACATCCTATGAACTGGAGGAATTTCTTAGGATTTCTTGGAGTCTTTTGCGTTCTTGTTGGTTTCCTTAGAGATTTTTGAAGTGGAGGCCATTGTTGCATTGAGTATGAAAAGAAGAAGATTTGAAGAAAGATGAAGTTTTGAGGAAGATACGTTCAGAAAATTCAGAAAGTGAAAAGAGTAAAAATTGTAACTTTCACTCTTTATAGACGGACTGAAGTGGAACGATTATTGGGCACGATCACTGTATATCATTTATGGTGATAAAAATCATGGGATGCGTGTCATGTGAGGGTGGTGTGATGAGACGTTAGCAATTAAAAGTCTGACCTATGATCTCCTGGGGACTAGACGTGTGATGAATAAAAAAGATTCGCGCATGGGTTTGAGGAGACGTTTTGGGAAAGTTGTCATAATGACAATGACGTCATAGCAGTCCAAGGGATATTCTGGCGTCGAATATGAAAGCTTTAAAAAAATGTGTTTATCTTCATTTCAGTCGAAAATGACATTTTTTGGGGGCAATTTGTTGGCTGGGAATTTCGACGCCATGTTCTCATATGAGAAACTAAGTAAAAATGAAAGTTTCTTAAGTTTGGTTGATTTCGACAGGGTTTGGTGAAAATTTCTGTCGAAATGGTTCCCATGAGGGGACATACTTGAAAAAATACATAGAAATATTTTTAAAGTATGGGAAGTAACTTCGACGAAGGGATGCTATGAGGCATTCCTTCGACAGACATTTGAATTTCAAATACGGATGGATAACTATCTTTTGTCCTTATCCATTTCTTAGGAGAAGACGCGTGGCGAACCATGGCGAAACAGGGGCATGCAAGGGTGAAACGTGTCAACTTTTGATGAAATGTTCGTTAGAGGCAGTTATTTCAACGTATTATAAGTAAGGGTCTTAGTATTAGGATTTCTGTGTGTTTAATTATTGTACTTTACTCAAATTTACTCAAAGTACCCAGTTAACGTGAAAAAAGAGTCATTGTTGAGAAATGTACGTTTGAAACACCATACATTTTATTCAATAAGAAATTTACTTTCTTTTACCAATTGCTCTTTACTGCATTCCATTTACTTTAAAAGTCATTTTTCTTTATTGTTTTACTTTACCAAATTTATACAAAACTTTAGTCTTTTTCAACAAACAATCAAACAATCTTTTTTATAACCAATGAATATTGTCGAAGTGTTCTACAAACTTTCCAGAAAAACATAAAATACCATAGCTATGTCCTTAGGATTCACTGGTTGATCCTGCAAGTGAACCAAATCAATTAGTGTTTTGGAAGAACATCACTTGTTTACCAATTTTCACGGTAAACAACAACATATCTATGCGATTACAATAACTAAAAAACAATTTAAACAACAACTAAAAAACAAGTCAAACGAATAAAGCGACTAAACAATTAGGATGGTACTTTTATCACCAAACAACTCATGTTTAAAGATATGCAACACATATAAAATTTCACAACTTATGATAATAATAATAATAATAATAATAATAACAACAACAACAACAACAACAACAACAACAACAACAACAATAACAACAACAACAACAACAACAACAACAACAACAACAACAACAACAACAATAACAACAACAACAACAACAATAATAATAATAATAATAATAATAATAATAATAATAATAATAATAATAATAATAATAATAATAATAATAATAATAATAATAATAAAGGTTGAACTTTAACTTTTATTTAGCAACGAAAAAGCATCAACAACCGATTATTATAATAATTCAAAACATAACAGAATATAAAGTAATCATGAGAAACTATTAAACATCAAAGATCACATGTCAAACCCCATAAAACATAAAGCAGATACCGTCTCAACAAAAGCAATAAGAGCAATCTCTTCGACTGACATCCAAGCCTATACTATGGATTATCTGCACGGTGCCCGTGTAAAGGCATCATTCAAATAGAAGGGATGAGAAAACACAATCATATAAGAAAATGCATAATAATATGTAAGCACACCAACAACATATGCATAAATCACCCAATCTGTAATTCACACTCCAAACAATCCAATTATCATGATACAACAATTATGCAACGCAATGAGACTCACAACACGACTCAATGCAAGTTGTACCAAATTGTGAACTCTCAGGTTCACTCGCTTAGATCCCCACCATAAGACCAGAGCCCACCAAAAATCGTTACCATCACCATAGGTAACGCTTCTCTAATTGCATCACCATAGGAATTAGCTACTCGCACCTAATCCCCACCATAGGATTAAGGCTCACCAAAACGGACCACCGTCCAAACACCATGATGCATGATTCATAAAAGACATGCAAAAACAACGCCATGCACAATGACCTTCACCTTAATCAATGTACTACGTCAATGCTGGCCACCATGCACCATACAATGCTATAAACATTCAGCAACAACAATATAATAATATAGCAAGAAACAACATCATATTCATGCATGTTCCACACTACGACACACCAACCACATATCATCCAACACTATCACGCAACATTTAAATCAATTCCAGGTACTAGAACTATTTTTAAAAGAAAGTTCATTGTGTTAGCTTCCTAACGCTTCGAACAACACCTCAATCGGACACCCGGAACTCAAGTTATGAATTTTCAAAGTTTTCTGAATTTTTCCTCCCAGTGTAACCTGTTACACCCCCCGAAAATCCAGTTTTTACGCTATTTTTCTTGACAATGTAACCTATTACACCAAAACTGGTAACCGGTTACACCCTAAAAAATGATTTTTCTGCAATCCTGTAATACGAAAATTAGTTGCAACACCTTCCAAAAATCTCAATTTTCATATCAATTCATTTATTCTAGTTTAGCACTATAATTCCTAACAACATACAGAAATCTAAACATTCACAAACCACCTAATTCATCAAACACATAAAAATCAATATCATCATGCATCGAATTAATCTGAACACCGAAAAAGTAAAAATCAACATATAGTGAACAATTAGCCATCCACGTACTACATACAATCCCATTATACAAGAGGAGATCACACTCTTACCTTAGATTTTTTGAAAAAAAATACTTCAACAATGGGGGTTCTCTTACTCTTCCTCAAGCCCTAGCTTTCTTTTCTTCTTTTCTCAGCTTTTTCCTCAATTTTAGGTGTCTTTCTACTCCCTATTCCCCTTTTTCTTCCTATTTTATTAATATTTTCCCATTAACACCTAATTCTCCATAATAAAATAAATATTATCTCTACCAAATATTTATTTAATGTAACACTATAATAATTATAATCAAAATATTATTACTATTATTATTATTATTATTATTATTATCGTATTTGTATGATCCAAATTTAAATGTTAATAACAATATAATTCTCCCACCACCCCCATGTCTCTACACTTTTACTCACACACACCTAACACCTTAAATTCTACTCTCTCTAAGGTCACTATCCTACACTAAATGGTTCCTCTAACACATCAAACATAAAATAACACATACATTTCAAACAATTTAATTACTAAAATTCATTAAATAAATTGGGGCGTTACATACACCATCGTTACTATCAACCCAATTAAATTTGAAAATAGGAACTTTAAACTTCACATAATTGAGCTCCCATATCTCTTCTATAACGCCAAAGTAAGCTATGGATGCCAAGATGGAATTTTTATCCTTTGAACTACAGAAGTGCATTGAATAAGGCATTACCATTACCCCCGTTATTTTGCATGGTACTCTAATCATCATGTGATTTTGTACAAAAGAAAAATTTATTTATATCGTACCCACTCCAACATAAGACATTAAAGCTAGGCTCATATGCTAAAAACTTTAATGTATCTGAAGCATTACTATCATTCATAATCTTGGTTTTAAACCATTTTAAGAATGTTCTGTTATGCTCTTTCAACACCCATTTTTCAGACATTCGAAGTTTTTAGGCTTTGACAATGGTTTTTTGTGTACTCAAGAATGGCTGAACCATATCAATTTTATTTAATATATACAAATGAGCTTGAAAAACTCCCCTTTCAGCCATATGCTTAATCTTTAGACGTGTACCCTTACCGTCACATATTTTGTCGTAACGAGACTTGGGTAATCCTACAGGTTTTTCATCTAACAAATGCTCTGTACAAAACTCAACAGCTTTTTTTGTGATGTACCTTTCAACAATAGATGCCTCAGGACGATAATGATTCTTCACATAGCCTTTTAATATATTCATGTATCGTTCAAAAGGATACATCCATCTTAAATAAATAGGGACACACAATTTAATCTCTCTAACTAGACGAACTATTAAGTGAACCATAATGTCAAAACATGAAGGAGGAAAAAACATCTCCAACAGGCACAATATAATAATAGACTCATTTTCCATCTCATCCAATTTATCAGGGTCAATCACATTGTTACATATATCATTAAAGAAAAAGTACAATCTAGTTATGACATGATGGCCATTTTTGGACAGGATGCCACGAATAGCCACTGGTAGTAGTTGTTGTATCATAATGTGGCAATCATGAGATTTTAAGACAATTAGTTTGAGATCTTGTAATGACATGAGACTTTTGACATTTGAAGAGTAGCCATTGGGCACTTTCACACCTTGTATACACTCACAAAATCTTATTTTTCCTTCTTTTGACAATGTATGGTATGTCGGGGGTAAATACATTTTGTTACCTATTGGTTGTGGAGCTAAGTCTTCTCTTATTTTCATTTTAACCATATCTAAATGAGATTTTAAACCATCATTTGTATTACCTTGAATGTTGACAAGTGTTCCGATTACACTATCACACACATTTTTCTCCATGTGCGTTACATCATACAATATCTTACATCAAGATTAGACCAGTATGTAAGGTCAAAGAACATTGGCTTCTTTTTTCAAATCTAACACTTATGTTCCTCGCCCGTGATAGAATTCTTCTCCAGTTAAGGCCTTCGGGGCAACTTCATACTCTTGATATCCATTAAAATCCTTTTTCAATCTTCGATACAGGTGGTTATGTTTAAGAAATCTTCGATGTTCAAGATAAAATGTCTTTTTCCCTTCTCCAACTAATGGTAGCAAGTATCTATTTCACATATAGGACATATTTTATGCCCGTTAACTCTATAACTAGACAAGTTACCATACTCTGGAAAGTCACTGATAGTGCAACATAACATGGCCCGCGAATTGAAAGGTTCATTCGAAAAACTATCAAACACGTCAATTCCTTCATCCCACAAGTTTATTAAGTCAACAATTAAGGGACTTAGATAGACATCTATGTCCTTTCCAGGTTGTTTTGGTCCCAAAATCATCATAGATAACATAAAATGTTTCCTCTTCATGCACAACCAAGGAGATAAATTGTAAATAATCAAGAGAACAGACCATGAACTATGGTTACTACTTAAACTACCATATGAATTCATGACATCAGTAGAAATTGCAATCCTAAGGTTTCGTGGCTCATTGCAGAAGTCTGGAAATAAGGTATCAACCTTCTTCCATTACAAAGAATCGGTCGGATGCCGAATTTTTCCATCACGATTCCTCTCTTCTGCATGCCATCTAATATTCTTCGCATCCTTTAAATTCTCAAACAATTGTATAAACCTTGGAATAATTAGAAGGTACCATAACACCTTTTGTGGAGGACCCATTGTGGTTACATCACAACCTTCATCATCACCCTTCTTCTTATATCGTGATGTCATACACTTGGGACACTTTTCCTTCTCTTTATTATCTTTTCAGTACAATATGCAATCATTAGGACATTCATGTATTTTCTTATACTATATACCCATCGGACATAATATCTTTTTTGCGTCATACACACAGTTCGGTAACATGTTTTCATCTGGAAGCATTTTCTTCAACAACTCTAGCAACTGTGTGAAGCTTTTATCGGTCCAACTATTAATTTCTTTTAAATTGAATAATCTTAGCACGCCCGACAATCATTTGAATTTTTTATAATTTGGATACAAAGGAACTTCGTTGTCATTGCGAAGAGACTCTTGTCCAATATCACGAATCATTTCTTCTAAATGATCACTCATCTCTATATCAAACTCTTCTCTTACGGAGGCCCTTGACGCATCAGACATTTCACCATGCCATATCCACTTCGTATAATTTTGACAAATCCCATTAACTATTAGATGATCCCATGTGATGTTAGCATCTAAAGGTGCAATATTCACACACTTGGCACAAGGACATTGAAATCGTCCATTACTTTTGGGAAGTTTAGTTTCCGAAAATGTCAAAAACTTTAACACTCCTTTTTTATACTCTTTACTTAAGCAATTTTTCTGCATCTAACTACAATCAATAGCTACAAAGAGAAGAGAAAGAATAGTAGTTAAAAGATGCACTTACAAGTTACAAGCTTATAAGTCATGTGTGGTTTGTATTCATAATGAGTTTTCCTTGAGTTTATTATTTTAGAGTGTGTTTTATGTTAGTCATATGTTTTGTGGTGTTTTATATATTTGTGGTGTTTTGTGGTGTTTATATATGTTTTGTGCTGTTACACAATGTTTTATATATGTTATGTTAGTCATATGTTTCGTGGTGTTTTATATATTTTTGATTAAGAATTTGATGCACTTTGAAACATGTGTTATGTGTTTGTAACCACTATAGTACATTATACTTTTTCATGCAGTCCACATCCATTTGAAGTTAGATTATGTTTGTGTTTTGGTTGAGTTTGGATTCCTTAAAAATGTTATCTTATGAGATGGATTTAAGGTTTACAAGATTTTCAGTTGTAATATGGTTTAATTTGCTACACATTCATAGAGATAACATTAGGGATGTTCATTGTTCAGTTTAAGGAAATAACTGAACCGAACCAAATTATAACATAACAAAATTCTTTAAAACCAAATTGAACTGTTTTAATTTTTTCTAGTATGATGTATTTCATAGAAACGCAATACGCATGCACATTCATAGAGATAACATTTAAAAGCACAAAATACATGCACATTCATATATTATATATTATATATATTATATATTAGGATGTTGTAATATACACCAAACAAAATAACACAACTCATGACACAAACCAGATTTGACAAATTCCAATCAACTGGATATCCAAAACAAGTAATAACATCATGTAACAAAAGATGCATATTCAAAACAAGCAGGGTAGCAAGAAACAAATATTCAATCGGAAGATGGTTGAAAGGAATGTACCTGAGGTTGGGAAATTCGAACAAGTCGCTAGCTTGGGGACAACAACAACAACAAGATGATTATGAATGCGTTCAAGAAAAGACTGTGAATGCTTAGGAAAAACAAACTCTTAGTAATATTCAATGGCAATAGGTTTTAGGTTAGTGTGCAAACCAGATTCATACCTACATCATCTTAGTAAATGTCATTCAAATAAATATGGTATTAGTTAAAGTGACTTTCATAGAGATAACATTAGGGTTTTTCATGGTTCAGTTTAAGGAAATAACTGAACTGAACCAAATTGTAACATAACAAAATTCTTTAAAACCGAATTGAACCGTTATAATTTTTTCTAGTATGATGTATTTCATAGAAACACAATACGCATGCACATTCATAGAGATAACATTTAGAAACACAACATGTATGCACATTCATTTATTATATATTATATATTAGGATGTTGTAATATACACCAAACAAAATAACACAACTCATAGATTTAACAAATTCGAATCAACTGCATATCTAAAACAAGTAATAACAATAACATGTAACAAAAGGTGCATATTCAAAACAAGCAGAGCAAGTTGAGTTTAGTCTTTTCAATATTTTGTTCATTCAATATTTTGTTCAAACATTCTTATCATGACAATGAAATTACACAAGTCACAAATGAATATCTGGAACATACAAATATCTGCCATCTCATACCACGCAATCTCGTCCGCAATAAGAAAAAAATAATATTGTGCGAGTAACATGTTGAGATTTAAATTCTGAATGAAAATAACTTTGTGGGATTTTATTGAAATGTCAAATTTTGAATATCCTCAACCCGATACTTCAAGAAGTGGGCTCCTAAGGTTCCAAGTGGAGGATGCCTAGGCTTTGCTCGGTCTTCAATCTCGGGATATTCAATTTGCATCAAAAGAAAATTTCAAATAAGAACTAAAAACAGTTTATCAAAACATTTAACAATTAATCCAATATATATATACAATAAGAGCTAAAAATGGTTTATAATCATTCATTTTTTCGCCATTGGGAAAATAATTTCTATTTACACATACACTAATAATGTGACACATTAATTAGAGTATTCACAATTGTGTTGAAAAATTTAACAACTCTATTCTACAGTAAAGCAAATCTGCACAAAGTTAAAATTGAAAAGTAGCAGTAAACAACTTAAAGAAATACTCAATACTTTAAGGTAAAGGAAATAGTGTCGACCTTTGATGATGAGAGTAAAACATTGGAAAAAAACAAGCAATTATTAAAACATAAGTGACAAAATACAACAATGTCATAAGTGATATCATATTTAAACTTAACCTGTCAAAAATTTATGAAGCAGAATTGTATATTGACATCCAAAAATAAGAAATATAAACCTGCCACCATGTATATAACAAGAGTGAGTGACATATGAACATGAAACACTAAATTCAAAGTGAAATTATAACCCATCCAAGTTAAACTGAAACCAACCATTAAACATAACATAAACTCCATAAACAGTAATATATCAACGTTGAAAGTTTTTAAGTTGTTTAAGAAGAGATGAGAGTGAGAGTAAGATTTTAAAAAACGGTCCGTGTCTGTGAAAATGGCTGCAAGAAAACGGTTTTAGTAGGTGCCGATACCGATACCGTTGTCACTGTTTTTATATTAAAGAACAAATTTTGGTTAATATAATCAATAAGAAAGACCTAATTAAGTTATCAATACCAACATAATCAATCTACTACATAAGAAAGACCTAGAGCTCTGTTATAAAAAATTCTTATACTATTCAAATATACAATATTACTAGAAGAAAATAGGGTCATTAGCATGGTTTTTATTTGACATAGAAACAGGGGACACTCTACACCCAACGCGAACACGATAAATAATAAACTAGAGCAATTCTTTACATTGAAAGAAATTGTTTCAAATGGTTCAACACCAAGCACGAGATACTAATGTTTTATCAAACAATTGTCCCTATGTGAATACAAATAAAGAAATGTTAAAACGTGACCTACATGCAACAATTAATTTGACAACTTTGACTTACAACATAGACAAGGAATGATAAGGGAGGTGCAAATTAAAAAAATTCTACCTGCTCAGAGGAGGAGGATGCCTAGGCTTTGCTCGGTCTTCAATCTCAGGATATTCAATCTGAATCAATAGAAAATTTCAAATAAGAACTAAAAATGGTTTATAAAACATTTAACAATTAATCCACTAATTAGACAATAAGAGCTAAATATGGTTTATAATTATTCATTTTTTCGCCATTGGGAAAATAATTTCTATTTACACATACACGACTAATGTGGCACATTAATTAGAGTGTTCACAATTGTGTTGAAAATTTTAACAACTCTATTCTACAGTAAAGCAAATCTGCACAAAGTTAAAATTGGAAAGTAGCAGTAAACAACTTAAAGAAATATTCAATACTTTAAGGTAAAGGAAATAATGTCGACCTTTGATGATGAGAGTAAAACGTTGAAAAACCAAATAATTATTAAAACATAAGTGCGAAAAATACAACCATATCATAAGTGATATCATATTTAAACTTAATCTATCAAAATTTTATGAATCTGAATTGTAGATTGACATAAAAAAAAATATAAACCCGCCACCATTCATATAACAAGAGTGACAGAAGAACATGAAACACTAAATTCAAAGTGAAATTAAAACCCATCAAAGTTAAACTGAAATCAACCATTAAACATAACATCAACGCCATAAACAATAAATATATTAACATTGAAAAATTTAAACCCTAATTTTCGACCTAAAAATTTAAACCCTAATTGAAAAAAAAATAGACAAACCAATTAGTCCGGTTTTTTCCCGTGCATGTCGTCATCGATCTGTGAGAATGGTCGTTCGATGATGAGAAATGAGAAAGTTTCCTCAGATGTGCGATGAGAGAATGGTCATGCGAAGATGGAGACCTAGGCTTCTTGGATGTTCAATGAGAGAAAGGAGATGGAGCTCTGGGTTTCTTAGACTGTGTGATGAGAGGAAGGAGATGTAGAGAGCTCTGGGTTTCTCGGATTGTTCGATGAGAGGAAGGAGATGGAGGGAGCTCTGGGGTTTCAGAGAATGGGTTTAGAGAAATGGGGTTTCAAGAGAATGGGTTTTGATCGATATGATGCAATTAGATTTGATTTGTGTTTTCTTATTATTTTATTTACACAATATTAATTTAATAAATTTACACCCATTAATACACTTACTTACCCAATTAACACTTAATAAAATATATTATAGTTTATTAATGTGTTTAAGATTAATATTTAGAGTTATTAAAATAAATAATTATTTTTCAACCTATTATAATTTTCATCCGTTTTACCGTTAACGGTAGTAATAGAGATTTTATTATAATAATGATTTTAATTTATTATAATAGTGTTTTTAATTTACATATTTTTTTCAAAAATAGGGTGTCTATTGTCACATGCTACTACTTAAAATGATATTTTATTTACAAATCTGCCACCGTGTTTATTATTTACACCCGTTTTCAATATAACGGGTGTAAATTTTAAAATTACATTCGTCACATTGCACTAATGATTCTTCAAAATTTAATATTGTACATTGAAAAACTTTGTTTAAAGGTTAATATTAATATTCACTTTACCAATGAATGAATATGATGCACACAAAACATATAAGAGATTGTAAAAATTGTGACTTTTTTTAAAAACTTAACTATGTGAAGTATAAACTCTTTTTGAGTTTGTGAACACAACTTTTCGCTATGATTATTAGAAGTGATCAGGGTGAAAAGTATATTGATTTTTATATAACTATAGAAATTAAAGGACACACCCTTTTTTGTATAGAAAAAATGGAAAACTATTGGTGTAAGGATTCGATGTTTGTAAGCCATAACATACCACCACGGCTATTAGTATGGATCATAGTGAAAAGTCTTTTGATAAAAAAATGCATGCACCTAAATAAGAGTTATTATTATAGCCGAGATAACAACATGTTATGATATGTATATTTTGTACTAGTGTGCCCAATTATTTTTAGATACCTTCCCATTAGAATGCGTCTAAACTAGTTCCCTCTATGGTTTATCCTTAACCTAATACTCTGGCTTTGAAGTGGCCTGAGAAACAATAAAATAAATAAATTTGTTTGCTTAACTAGATTGAAACCACATTGTAACTATTAGGCAAGAAAACATATGAGACTACAAGAAAACATAAACGGCTACAGCAACTTAGATCCACTGCATTCACCATGAGACATGTGGAACCAAATAATAAATAAATCAGAAAAATGACCACAAATACGTACCTGATACAATACTTAACTTCTTCATTGTTATCCCAAAGTAAAGGCGATGCTTTTATCATTTTTGAATAGTTTTTAAATTAATGTGCTTGAGCTTCGATTACTTCAGAAGTAGGGAAAATCACAGAAGAGTGAACTTGATAGACGATTGAGGAAGATTAAACAGAGAAGAATTATTTTTCAAGAATGCTCGTTCGTAAAGTTAGGTTTCATACAAAGAGGAAAGAGTATAATTGAATACAATCGCACATAAGAATGTAAAACCTAAAATTAAATATAAATTATAATTGATTATATTTTTAAAAATATTAACCAATTTAATTATATTACATGATAAAGTTTACTTACATGCAAGTGTCGCGTCTTAAACGAAACGTTACATCTGAAAAATGGAAGGAGTCAAAGAAATCTCAAAATTTGTGAAATGACAAAAAATTTAAACTAGAAAAACGAAAAAAAAAACTATCCAAATAAAAATGCAAAAAATACATTTAACCTTAAATAATTTTTTCAACCAAAAGCCGGTTCTATAAAAACAAACAAATATATGATGACATATTTACCATTATAAATGTAATTATATTTATTAAAAAAATCCAACGAACAACCATTAAGTTGGATACATAAAATAAAATATTCCACAAACACATGATACTAATTTCATGTTATTGCATAATAAAACAAAAAAAAATTTAAATTTTCCTCTCTAGAAGGAGGTAGCCAGTGGATTTGTATTACATCGAAACCAAAATGGCAAAAAACAACATACAATTTCCACATCATTACATCAAATAATATCTACAATGTGAGGAATGTGTATTGTCTCTTGGTGTCTTGACTTTAAACACCTATATTTTTAAATGATAATACTTGTTAGTATATAAACTTAGAAATTATAACATACAATAAATTATGAAAAAACAATAAAAAATATTTACTTTTTAATTTTCCCGTATGCCTTCTTCATGATCATTACGAAAAAAAATGAACATAATATATATCAATTACTTCATATGAAGTAGGCATTTGTGTTGCGTAAGAAGGAGTCAAAGGAATATCAAAATTTAAATCATGATTTTCATCACTATGAGGAATGTGTTTTCTTTGGAGAACAACTGACCCTCTTTTGTAAAATGGGTCAGTCACATAAAACACATGTTTTTCTTGGGTAGTCATGATGAATGGTTTGGTCATATAAGTTGTTTTCCAAGGTCAACCCGCGTGAATCGTAACTCATCAATTTGTATAACAATATTATTACCAACCCACTTGCATCTAAATAAAGGCACTTTGAATAAAACATAATCAATCTCTCAAATCTCCTCAATGAATCCAAAGTATGCTATAGATTCCAATATATGATTCTTACCCTTTGAACTAGAGAAATACATAGATTCATCCTCAACCATAACCCCACTATTTTGCATTGTACTGCAATCATCTTTTGATTTTGTATAAAAGGAAAAATTAGTAATGTCGTATGCAGTCTAAGTTACTATATTCATTTTGGCATATATGACATCCATTTAATTGTCTTGGATACATTACCATCATTAGAAATGCTTTCATTAAACCAACTTATGAAATTCTTGTTATGCTCTTTCAACAACCACTTGTCACTCATTCAGGGCTATTTTTTCCTTTTTAAGTCTTTTGTGAGTAGATAAGTAAGTTTAAACTTCATCAACATTATTCAATATATAAAAATGTACTTGAAGAACTATATCCCGAGGAATTGACATAATATTCAAACCTTGAGTACATCTGCCTTCATATATGTCAGCATGAAGAGACTTTGGAACTCCTATAGACTATGCTTCCAACAAATAGTTTGAACATAATGCAATAGCTTCTTCGTGATGTACCTTTATTGGATCAAAGCTTCTGATCGATTATGATTCTTTGTAAATTCTTCAAAGGTCTTCATGTATCGCTCTATTGGATACATCCACCTTATATAAATTGAACCATAAAATCTAATTTCTCTGACTAGATGTATAATTAAGTGAACCATAATGTCAAAAAATGATGGAGGGAAACACATCTCCAATTTACATAAGATTATTGCAGCCTCATCTTCTAATTCATCTAGTAATTTGAAATCAAGAACTTTATTACATATAGAATTAAATAATAAGCACAATCTCGTTATAACTACTCTTACTTTTTTTTGGGTAAGATGCCACAGATAGCCACCAGTAGAAGTTATTGCATCAAGACATGACAATCATGAGATTTTAAGCCAATTAACTAGAGATATTTCATTGATACATGTTTATTGATGTTTGATGAGTAACCTTGTGGAACTTTGATTCTATGCAAACACAAGCAAAAAATTTCTTTTCCTTTTTAGATAGAGTGTGACATATCAGAGGCAAATAAGTTCTTTTTTCCTAATTCTTCTAGAGCCAAATGTTGTCCTATACCAATCGCCACCATATCTAGACATGAATTCTTACTATCTTTATTCTTACATGGAATGTTTAGAAGTGTTGCAATCAAACTATCACACAGATTTTTATCCACATTCATCATATCAAGACAATGTCTTACATCAAGGCTAGACCAATATGGAATATCAAAGAACATAAATCTCGTTTTCCAAATATTTCTCTCAATGTGCCTTATTTTATTCTTTCGAGAGACAACACTAATGTGTTATTTTATTTTTTTAAACTTCATCCTAGTTAAAGGTTTAGGGTGATATCAAACTCCTAATCTCCGTTAAAAGTCTTCCGTAATCTACGATATTGATGATTGGGTTTTAGAAATTTATGATGCCCAAGGTAAATAGTTCTTTTCTAGATTGAAGTTGGTGAAAACATGTATTAGATTCACATATAAGACAAATTTTATGTTCCTTGACACTGTATCCAGCCAAATAACCATATGCATGAAAGTCATTGATTATGCAAAATAATATGGCATGCATATTAAACTTTTCAACTGAATACACATCAACAACATCAACGCTTTCCTCCCACAAAAGTCTTAAATCTTCAAAACATTTATGTTGTTTCCAGATTGTTTATTTCACGAAATCATCATAGATAACAACATATATTTGCACTTCATGCATAATCAAGGAGATATGTTGTAAAACGTGAGGAATATGCCACGAAGTATGGTTAGTACTCATATTACCAAAGAGGTTTATTCCATCTGTGTCAAGCCTAAGCATAAGGTTTATTGCCTCAAGGCCAAAATCTAGAAACAATGAATCAATTTTCTTCCATTACAAAGAATCAGCTACATAACAAATTTTTCTAACACATTTTCTTTCATCTGCATGCCATCTAATATTGTTTGTGTCATTCACACACTACTACAAAATGTGCAAACAGCAACGCCAAGTTTACAATAGAAGAAATTGTTCTGGACTGGGCAGGCGCTTGTGCCCACAATAGGGCAAGGCCCAATCCAGTCCTGCTCTTTGCAAGGCCCAATAGCCAGAAACTAGCCGTTGGGCAGAAACTAGCCGTTGGTGACATCCCTCTCACGCGCTTAACTGTTCACGCTGGGCAGAAACTTACGTGAGAAGAAACTATCCAATATTCAATACTTGAAATCTTACCTTTGTACTTGCTCCTTTTCTTTTGCCCAATTACTTACTTTGGCATCGGAGTACCTTGCAGGTACAACCCCCTTCCTCTCCTACAAGCATCTTTATCCACCCTACACAAAGGCCACGACGATCCAGTCTGATCATCTCTGATCAGTGGCGCCGTCTGTGGGAAACAGCTTCCTCGTCTTTTTGAGTCAAGATTCCCTCTTTTTCACCTAAAGACCAAAGCACTCTCCAAACTTCATTTGATCATCATGGCCTCCCACAGGAACGATGACGTCCGTCAAGAATCTGTCATCGCCATTATCACTAATAGCGTCGGTCACCTCGTCTCCAGAGCTACCTTCCCTGGGATAGATCATCGGGATGGAAAGACCGCCTCTCCTACCCCTGATGACGTAAAGTCGCGGGCACAAGCTGCTGGTCTCGTTTTTTAGCCTATACCTGTCCCTCAAAACGCGGACCCAAGCATTATTGCCCTAATCGCCTCCCTCAATAGGTCTAACTTTCTGGTCTTCGAGCAGGGCAAAAAGATCGGCATGCTCGAACACGCCATCCAGGAGCAGTGTCCCTCGCAAAGGCCCGGTAGCCCTTCTCCGCGGCCATGGTCTCATCCTCCATATAAGCGTAGGCGAGACAGGTCCAAGAGTCTCTCTCCCGATCGAAGACACTCAAGATCGGAGGAACCTGACTCAGAAATCGCCAAACGACAACAATGATCTCCCCTACGGAGATCTAGATGTTCTCCCACTCCGAAGAGGAACAGACCTTGGAGGAACCATCATGATCATCGCAGGTCACGCAGACACTCTCCCCGACGCAGAAGGAACCGCGGGCATAACAACTCCCTCTGTCGGTCACCCAGGACAAGCAGTGACGACAATGTCCATGGGCCCCTATCTCAGGAGATCATGGACATGCGCATTCCTCGCAGATTGGAGAAGCCACCTCCCCTGGCCACTTACAACGGAACCACCGACCCAGGGGAGCATATAGAAAACATTGAAGCCATGCTCCACTATCATAATGTGAGAAGGGCTATTAAATGCAGGTTATTTCCCATCACTCTCAGGAAGGGGGCCATGGTCTGGTTCAAGCGGCTTCTCCGGGGTTCTGTCACGTTTTGGAAGGATCTAAAGAACCAATTTGCCCGCCATTTTACCGCCTTCCGGCGACATCCCAAGTCGGAGGCCACGCTGGAAGCCATTATTTAGGGCAAGGATGAGCCCTTACGTGCATATATCGAGCGTTTCAACAAGGAGGCTGTTGAGGTCCGCACCATAGACTATATGAAGAATATCTCCTCGAAAAGGGATTGAAGCCAAAGAGTGAATTCCGCAAGGCGGTGGGCATAGAGCCTCCTCGCACTTTGGCAGAGTTATTCCGTAAAGCTCAATCGTATGTCTAATACGAGGAGAAAGAGGCGGCGTACAAAGCCCGGGACTCTAGGGATCACGAGAGTTCCTGGGAAGCAAAAAAAGACGAATCAGAGGCTCCCAGACGCTATAAAGAGAGACGACAAGACGATCATCCTCGTGAAGGCAAGGGACCCGCTGGTCATTTTATAGAGTATAACCTGATGACGGCTCCCCGCAAGCGTATTCTCTCCTAATGCATCAAAGCAGAGTTCAAGCAGGGAGGTGTTCGGTTCTCTAATCCAATGTCGTCTAAGGGAAACAAGGACAAAAGTAAATACTGCCGCTTCCACCGCAGCCACGACCAAGTAATTAAGGACTGCGTGTACTTGAAAAACGCCATCGAAATCCTCATCAAGGAGGGTCACCTAAAGCAACATACGAATAAGGGTGAATTCTCTCGACGAGAGACTTCGGAGACCAAGTAGGAAGCAGAGTCTATGCCGCCCAGCCCTCCTCCTCAGGTCGCCATATACATCACACGGCCAGAGGACTTCATCATCCCTAACCATATTGAGGATTCTCCTCAGATATCCGCGCACAGCACCTGGAAGACCTTCCCGACGGCCATGGTTATCTCTTGTGGAGGATACAATGAGCTCAAGGTGGGGTCGGTCAAGAGAAAATTTGACCAACTCATCGACTGTAGTCCCGACCAGCTATCCACACTCGAGAAGGTTTGGGGGCGTTCCCAGCCGGTCACATTCTATCGTGAGGAGTTGCCTGGGGGCTCTCCAAACTTGCACATTCTGCTATTCATCAGAGCGAGACTTGCCAACACCGATGTCCGATGGATCCTGGTCGACCAGGGCAGCTCTGTGGACATCATGTACATCGGGTTGTTCAAAACTTTGAAGCTGGACAAGAAGAGCCTGTCGCCGTACATGGGATCCGATCTGCAAGGATTCAACGGGGCGACTGCCAAACCATGGGGGTACGTGAAGCTTCCAGTCATGTTCGAGGAAGATGAGGAGTCGAAGTCAGTCAAGATGAAATACTATACGGAGAAGGGCCACGTCGTAACACTACACGGGGATACCGAAGCCGCGAGGAGGTGCTTTGAAGCAGCTACCCCGGGGAAAAGGTCGATCGGTGCATCACCCAAGGCCACCAAGCGGGCAAGGGAGAGGAACCACCCTGGCAAAGAAAGCCAGCCTGACAAGAAGCCGAATCTCCTTATGCACATCATCGACCTCGACAGCTGGATGTCGGAAGAAGGCGAGGACTGTGGTGAAGGTACGTCGGCGCTGACAGACAGTTCCTCTACAATGAACCTCATGCACCCTGTCCCAGCCGGGGAGTTAGAGATCTTCACCTTCGGAGCCAACCCGAGCAGAGGAGTGAAGATAGGCGCGGGGCTACCCGACGAGGTAAAGCAGCAGTTGAAGACGTGTCTGGAGGACAACACTGATTTATTTGCGTGGAGTGTCGCGGACATGCCCGGCCTGGACCCTGAGACTGCATGTCATCAGCTGACCATTGACCCAGCTGCTCGAGCCGTCGCACAACGCACGCACAAGAAATCTGAGGAGAAGGCACAGGCTGCCGAAAAACTTGTACAAGACATCTTAGAGGCAAAGTTTATCTTGGAGGCCAGGTATACAACCTGGCTGTCCAATATTGTACTTGTCAAGAAACATAGTGGAAAATGGCTCATGTGCATTGATTATACTGATCTCAACCAGGCTTGCCCGAAGGATGCTTATCCTCTGCCCAACATAAATAAGCTCATAGAAATTTCTGCAGGTTTCAAACTCTTGTCCTTCATGGACGGCTATTCGGGATACAACCAAATCCCTATGGCCGAAAAGGACAAGAAATATACAACGTTCATGACTTCTTCGAGGAACAATTACTATAACGTAATGCCCTTCGGCCTGAAGAATGTTGGGGCCACGTACCAGCGTATGATGAACAAGGTCTTCCGATCAGAAATCGGAGACATGCTCGAAGTTTACATGGACGATATGATCGTGAAGTCCCAAGAGGAATCCAATCACACGACCCACCTACAAAAGGTCTTCGACCAAGCAAGGAAATGCAAAATGCACTTTAACCTAGGGAAATGCACCTTCGGCGTGCGGGCAGGGAAGTTCCTCGGATTTTACCTCACCGAGAGGGGAATAGAGGCTAATCCTGACAAGTGTCGGGCATTCGCTGAATTTCCCACACCCAGGTCGAAGAAGTCCATACAGTCCCTCAACGGGATGCTCGCTTCACTTTCTCTCTTCGTGTCCAAGTCTTCCCAGCACGCTCTTCCCTTCTTTAAACTCCTTAGAAAGGAGGCCACATTTGAGTGGACGGAGGAATGCGAGCAAGCTCTGACCTACCTCAGGCGAGCCTTGTTTGAACCTCCCGTGCTTTCACGACCAGAGTGTGGGGAGACGTTGTACTTATATCTCCCCATCACCAACGAAGCCATTAGCGTCGTACTCATCCGTGAAACGACGGATGGGCAAAAACCCATTTACTTCATGAGCAAGGCCTTGCAAGGGCCAGAACTCAGATACACGCAGATAGAGAAGGTCGCCCTCACCCTCGTCAACACTGTGAGAAGACTCAGGCATTACTTCTTGGCCCACACCATAGTTGTGCGTACGGACCAGCCCATAAGACAGTTGCTTTGTTGACCAGATATGGCAGGCAGAATGCTCAAATGGTCCTTAGAGATGTCAGAATTTGTCATCCATTATAAGGGTAGGAAGGCCCTCAAGGCACAAGTCCTGGCCGATTTCGTGGCAGAGATGACGCCGCCATCATCCCCACTAAGCGGAACGCATAGAAGGACCATCTACGTAGATGGGGAATCCAGCCCCACGAGAAGTGGCGCAGGCATCAACCTCGAGAACGAGGAGGGAATCTTAATTGAAGTGTCTTAAGTCCTGTCCTTCCCGACGTCTAATAACCAAGCCGGGTACGAAGCCTTCCTCGCAAGATTACGGCTGGCCGAAGACTTGGGCGCCAAGGAGGTAAAGATTTTCACTGATTCCCAGCTTGTGGCGTCTCAAGTCCGAGGAGAGTATCTGGCAAAAAAATGATCAACTGGTCGAATATCTGACGCTGGTGATGGAAAAAATTACCAAGTTCGACGCGCGGGAAGCCAGCATATCCCTCGGGAACGAAACACGCGGGCAGATGTCCTGTCAAAACTGGCAAGCACCAGAAAGAAATGTGGTAACAAATCCTTCGTACAAGAGATACTCAATCGCCCAAGTATTGAGAAGCCGTCATGGCTGCTCGACGTTAATGCCATTGGGGACAGCAGCTGCTGGATGACCCTAGTGTACAATTACCTCACCACGGGGAAACTGTCCGAGGACAGCAAGGAGGCCAACACAACTAAACGAAGAGCTTGATCGTACGTGATAATCGAAGACAAACTCTATCAACGAGGATTCTCCATCCCCCTCTTGAAATGTGTTTAGGAGGATAAGGTCCTCGAAATCCTCCAAAAAATTCATGAGGGCATTAACACGCAGCACTTGGGAGGAAGATCTTTGGCACGAAAGGCCTTGCGGGCAGGATACTATTGGCAGTGCAAGCAGCGCGACGCTAAGGAGCACGTCCAAAAATGTGACTGATGCCAACGCCACGGAGACCTGAGCTTGGCACCCCCTAACGAGTTGAAGACTCTGTCCTCACCTTGGCACTTCGCCTGGTGGGGGATGGATATACTCGGCCCCTTCACAATGGGGTCTTGCCAAAACAAATTTCTGATTATGGTCGTCGATTACTTTACAAAATGGATCAAAGCCGAAGCTCTCGCCAAGATCACAACCTTCAACATACTTCGTTTTTACAAAAGGAACGTCCTCACACGATTCGGAGTACCCCAGCCCCTTGTGACCGACAACGGAACCCAGTTCACGGACAGAAAGTTCCAAGACTTCATCGCCAAACTAGGCACGAAGCAACACTTTACTTCTGTCGAGCACCCCCAGACTAACGGGCAATCAGAGGCTGCAAACAAGGTAATCCGTCGAGGTCTAAAGTGAAGGCTAGGCGAAGCCAGGAAGAGGTGGGTCGAGGAGCTACACAGCGTGCTCTGGGCCTACCGAACAACCCCACACTCCACCACTAAGGAAACCCCTTTCCGACAAGCTTACGGAACCGAGGCGGTGATACTGGTGGAGATCAGAGAACCTTCCAGGTGAACGAAAGCTCCTCTCGACGAGGAGATGAACGACGAGGCATTAAGGGAAGAGCTCGATCTGGTTGAAGAAATACGGTCAGGATCAGCTCTCTGTGAGGCTTCGTTAAAATAAAAAATAACCCTGCGCCACGACGCCAAGGTCATAAAACGCGACTTCCCCGTTGGCAGCTTGGTCCTATGCAGAAACCAGAAGCATTAGCCCGAAGGCAAGTTGGCCGTGAACTGGGAAGGACCCTATAGGGTCAAGTCAAAAACAGGCACTGGAGCCTACAACTTAGAAACTCTGGACAGAGAACCATTTGCTCGACCATGGAATGCTGAAAAGCTCAAACAATATTATAGTTAGGACCAACCACGAGGTCGGACTAACTGTAGACGAGTTCACCCCCCAACGGGGAGACGGCTCGGCCACGGGACCTTGCACTGGTGCAAGCATGGTCCCCTACCTTACAACGTCAGCCAGTTATTGCTCATGGGACGAGCAGACTCTGCGCACAATGGGGATACCTTAATCGAGCTCCGCTTTTGCCGCACCATTGAGGCAGGACACCCAGCTCGTGATGGGAACAGTCCAAGCCTATGGGGTTAGTATCTCGACCGAGGTACTCGTCCTATCACTGGCGAAACTAGTTCGCCTCCTCGACGAGTCTCCAAGACTGTCGAGCACAACATGAACAAATCGAGCAAAGCGTCCATACTTGGCATTTAAACAATAAAAGCATACACAAATAAATGCAACAAGACATGCCAAACGACAAATATTTATATAATTCCAGCCACAAGGCCATAATAAGTCATCAGTACAAAAAGGGTTGTGCCCGACAAACTGCAACATATTAGAAGGCACGCAGGCCCACAACGTTCAAGTACAACATAATAAAAACTAGACATCGTCGCCAGGAACCTCCGGGGGAACCACCTCGTCGTTGACAACCACGTTGAGAACGCCCATCCCCTCGGTAAACAGCTGGACGTCGGAGTTGAGGGTTTTCAACTACTCCAAAGCAGCGTTGAAACCAAACTCTGTTGCCCCTAGGTTATCCTGCTCAAGAAGACGGATCCTCTCGACCAGGTCTCTCTGCGTCTTTAGGGCCTTCTCGCTGTTGGACTCGTCCGGATCAACTGCCGACGAGCTCTCCAGCTCGGCTATCTTTGACTTCAGTCGGGCATTCTCCTCGTTCACTTTGGCTACCTCCCCCTGCATCTGAGTGACCTCTTTCGGAAGCTCGATTTTGGCCTCCAAGTTGCCCTGATGCTTCTTTAGCTCATTGTAAATCTCCACATTCTCTAGCTACAAGTCGTTGATCTTGGCCTTCGCCTTCTTGAGGTCGGCAAGTGGAGCCATCTCTGCATCCCCAAGGGCCAGCGCCACCCCCAACACCCTAATCACAACGGTCGCGTCCTGGTAAAGAAGCTTCCTCCGCACCGATCAGCGGACAAGATAGCTGATGCATCAAGCTCTGGGACGATGACGGGACTCTCCCCGTCAAACATTCTCCCCTGAAGATAGCACGGGGGAATCACAAATTTCCCTCCAACAAAACCACCTAGGCAACCTGACGGCGCAGAGCTTCCATCATCTCGTTTCCTCTTATGGGTCGTGTCCGGAGTTGGGGGAGTTGAAATGGTCCTCGGGGTAGAGCCAACACCACCCACAAACTTCTCCATTGTCACCTGCTGCTTCCCTGCTCCAGTCTTCGGCAGCGGGGGCACCTTTTTTAGATTTTTGGCCGCCGCGGACCTCACCAGGCGCTCCTTCATGTCCGCCATTTTCCTTGTAGACATAAAAAAGGAAGATTAATACGTTGGGCTAGAACTTCAAACATGGGTTTAAGAACAAGTTATACCGAGGAGCTGGAATGCAACAACGTCGGTTTCACACTCAAGAAGAGCCATAGTATTAATATAACGAGCCGCCCGGGAAGGCTCTCCATCCTCCCCGCGCAACTCATTGTTGTCCCTGTTGACGACGAAGGCAGGACTAAAGGTCTCCACGTATGCATGCAAAACTCGATAGGACTCCTTGTCCCTGTCACAAAGCTGCTCATACTTGACAAGTAACTAGTCGGTCCTATACCTGAAATGGGAATACACCCACTCCAAAGGAAACTTGGACCCAGCCTTCTCAACTTGCTGACCATCAACCTCCACGGTCTCAAGCGTAGAGATGGAACCCCTAGCCACTTCAGAAATAGGCTTCACGACCAAGAACCTGTCCTTAAAATGTTGGATAGACTCAGAGTACGGCCAGAATAGCCTGCTCTACTGTTTGAAAGAAACCCAACATTGCTTCGGGCGCGCTGTGCTCCTCTGGATATGGAAGATGCAGAAGAAAAGGTCCATAGTCGCCCCGATCCGCATGTAACGGCATACCAGCTCAAAAGCGTGAATAAAAGCCAACGCGTTTGGATGAAGCTGAGTCTAGCATAGCTCCAAGTGGCAGAAGATGACCTCCTGAAAGTCTGTGAAGGGCAGGCTGTAGTTTGCCTCCACGAAGACAAATTCGTACATATGAAACCGCATCCCCAGATACACGAATAGATACGATCATTTTCTGTCCGGCAGAGGGCTCTCTAGTGTACCGGCGCATCCTTAGCACGCTCTTCTAAATAAGGAAAATCCCGAACTTCCTCCTCGGTAAACGTCGACCTTGTCGATAGGGGTTCATGGGAAATCCATTTGAGACCCCCCCTTAGCTACATGGACGTTGGCGTAATCTACCGACTGCTCCGCCTCCTCGTGTGCGGCCCCAACGTCGGGCACAACCTCTTCGTGTTGATCGGCCATTTCACCTGAAAAGCAGAAGAAGAAAAAGTGAATTCGACGACAGATATCAAATCCACCCTTCCACCACTAATCAAGTGAAAGGGAGAGGAACAAGTCGAAGATAACCTCGAGCCCAAGTCGATCACAACAGAATGCGGCGACTTCACTTTCCCCAAAGACGGTGACGAGTCTCCACAAATTTACGAAGATTGAAAAACCTTACTCGACGAAATAAGTTCGTCGCGCAAAAGTCAAAGTTTCATGTCGAACAAGCCTAATGCCCGACTACAAACCTAAAACTAATCCTGACAAGAATCTAAAAAGATCTACCCAAACCTACGCAATAATCATGAACATTCATCCCATGTTCTTCATGTTTTTCATGAATTTTCCAGAAATTCATGAGTTCACCGAAGAACACATGAACATTCAACCGAAAAATTCATGCAATTTTCCAGAAAGGAAGAACATCATGGAATTTGCAGAAAAGGATGAAGAACTTACTTGCTAAATTGAAGGTAGAAGATGAAGATCGCAAACTAAGCGTTGAAGATCGACGGCGGCGAAAAAGCTCCGGCGAGAACACAAGTTGCAAAGCGTGGAAGTTTAGGGATAAAAATTTGAGTAAAATACCAAATGAATCTCCCCTCCCCCTTTTTATAAGCACTTCCTCGCTTGGGAAGAGCAAAGGCCATCATAGCCTAGGCATCTATAGGCCTGACAATAATTAAATGCTCCACCACGTGTCAAAAAGAGAACCTTCATTTAGCATTCCCAAAGCTAGACGTATCATTCACTAAGTCTTCTGCTACCCCGCGAGCACATCTTCCTCGACGGTGCGTGCAACTCGCGTCTACGTCCAGGCTCCTCGACATAAAAATGCCACTTCAGCGGGCACAGTTCATAAACCTGATCGACGTAAAAATGCCATTTCCGCGAGCATGCCCTCGCATATGAAAGGCTCGTCGGACTGGTAGTGAACCAATGTCGACTGCCTCAACGATGGAACAGACGAGGAGCATATCCCTGAACATTGTAGTTCGAGGACAATTGTCCACAACTATCTCAAGTCATCACTCTTCCTCAGAGCAAATACTTGGGGGGCTCCTGTTCTGGACTAGGCAGACGGTTCTACCCGCATTAGGGCAAGGCCCAATCCAGACCTGCTCTTTGCCATGCCCAATAGCCAAAAACTAGTCGTTGGGCAGAAACTAGCCGTTGGGGACATCGCCCTCACACACTTGACTGTTCACGCGACTAACTTCCTCCCCAGATTTCATGGGAGCAGTTGGACTAAGTCAAAGGGTCACGCGCCTAACCCTCCACCTGGAAGTCTCCCATTGGTCGACCAGATATTTCAGCCACATGGGAGACCTCAGCCCCGCGCCGGGGGTTACTTCTATAAATACCCTCTCACTTGAGAGGGGCAGGTATCCAATATTTAATACTTGAAATCTTACCTTTCTACTTGCTCCTTCTCTTTTGCCCAATTACTTACTTTGGCATCGGAGTACCTTGCAGGTACAACCCCCTTCTTCTCCTATAAGCATCTTCATCGGCCCTACACGAAGGCCACGACGATCCAGTCTGATCATCTCCGATCAAAAATATACACCGTTGTAATATATTAAATTATCGCGCCCAGTGAGTAGCTGGATTTATAAACAGTGATTTAAATACGGTTGTCTATAAAAACCGTAGTAATAAATGATGTGTGACAAGCTTTGATTCTCAGCAACTTCATTTTTTCCATTTTTTAGAGTACATTAAGCGTGTGTCACTTAAGTCCTTTATTTAAAAAATAAAATGTAAATTATTTTACAACGGTTAGTTGAAACAACCGTTGTTATACGTTTGTGTCAATTAAGTCCATTATTTAAAAAATAAAATGTAAATGATTTTACAACGGTTAGTTTAACCAACCGTTGTTATACTCTTGTTTCACTTAAGTCCATTATTTAAAAAATAAATTGTAAATGATTTTACAACGGTGAAGAAAGTCAATCGTTGGTAGAATACTTACATTTCCACTACGGTTGCGTTACACAACTGAGATTTAAGGGTTTACTGATAAATTAAAAACAAAACTTAATCTGTATTTCTTTCATAAGACGTCCTAGGCGAACAAGTGAGCAAGAGACGACAGCGGTGGCATAATCTTTACTTTCTTCATATCCATTCATTTGGAGCTCAAATCTTCATATTTCTCAGTATGGTACTATTCAGCATCTTCATTCCTTTTATCTTGGTTTATGTTGTATATGCTCAAATATTCACCCTCTTCCTTCATTTGATTCTTCAGCTTCGAAGTACGGTATTCTTCAACATCTTCATTCTTTTTTTTTCTTTGTTTATGATGCATATGCTCAAGTCAGTATGAGAGTACATGTTTCATATGTTATAGGTTATGATTGTCTGTTGGGCTGTACTTTGGTATAAGTTACCAATTCGTAATACATACTATAACACCCTAAACCCCCGCGACATATAATAATAAAATATCAGAGTAAAATAACATACATGGATTTAGGATGCTACTTTCATTACTCAACTTTTCATGCATGCGATGAACAACCCATCCATATTATAATTAAAACATAATATTAAGCATGCACACAGCAGCGGAATTCAACGAAAATTATACCACGTTTAATCACACATAAACATTTCAACTAAAGTGGTAATAACACATAACAAAATAAAAGACTCTAAGCGTTCCGATAACCCGGTGTTACAATTAGAGCAAACGCGACTCGATAACACACAAAACAGAAGACCTCGTATTCGCTAACTCCACCTCCGAACTACTCCTGCTTATCTGCACGTTACCCACGTAGAGGTAACATTCAAACAGAAGAGGTGAGATTCTCAAATCAATATAAGAAATGCATAGCATAAGTATGAAAGCATAAAAATATTACACAATCTACCCTATCACCACAACATCAACACATCTAGCATTTCTAACACAACAGAAAATCAACATATAGAATGCAATACAATGATACCCACGACTCGACTCAATGCACGTGGTACCAATTCGACCCCTGTTTCATGGTCATAATCCCCGTCAGGATTTCATAATAGTCGCTCACACCCCACATGGGCACACGACATTCCTGATCGCTCACACCCCACACGGGCACACGATCACCCGTAATTGCTCACACCCCACATAGACACACGATTACCTCAACAACAACAACAACAACAACATCGACACGATTCTATTTTAAAGAATCCGGTTAAGACGCTCACACCCCACATGGGCACACGGCTTATCCCACACTTATGCAACATGTCATGCATACAACGACATCACACAACAACAACATACCATGACAAATACAATAATAATTACATGCATATGACCATAAACACATCAATACATCATAATACAATGATACACAAGTAGTCTATACCTGCCAACAACAATAATCTACAACGATAACACACATACACACCAACGAATCCATCATCTCCACTAACAACACACAATAGCCTACACAAACTCCAACTTAACGTATCAAAGAGTTGGAATTATGGTTTCAAAATTAATTTTAAATAAAATTATATGAACCCAGCTTTCCAACGCTTCGAACGGCGACTAAAACTGACTTACGGACTAAAAGATATGAATTTTCGAAGTTTCGGAAAAATTCTGTCTGTGCAGCAGAAATTCAGCACTACCACCATTCGCTGCAAGTTCTCATAGCGAACTCTCATTCTCTAGTGGTTTGCCTAGAGAACTGGCCAGCGAACACCCCTTTCCCATACAAAAACCAGAGAGTCCCACTTTTCCTTCTCTACTCGCTACCCATTCTCCTAGCGAACTGGCTTCGCCAGGAGTTCGATTTGTGAAACCTGGAGCGAAGTCCCCCTCCACACATCTCAGACTCTCTCAACTATTCTTACATTCGCTTCCCCATTCGCTTTGCGAATCTGGGGCGAACCTTCGCCCAACGAATGTTTTGTTCGCCTTGCGAACATCGCGATTCTGCACTTCTGCAGATGCGATATCAGCACCATTCCAGTCCCAATCTTCCCCAATTTTGCCCATAAACAAACCCAAATCATACATATAAAACCATAGCAATTCATATACACAATTATATGCACAAATTCACAACTAATTCAATCAATTTTTCCTTTTATCCCTCTAATCAGACCCTCTAACATACACGATCCCAATTCCCAAATTTTCACAAACAACACAAAAAGGAAGATCCTAATGATTTTCTACCCTCATTCAAACAATATGCACCCTTAAAAGATCAGAGAACCCCACCCTTACCTTAGAATTCTTGATTTCTTCCCTCAACAATGAAGCCTCCTTCTCTGACCTAGCTCTGCTCTTCCTTTTTCTCTTCCCAAACGCGTGCTAAAACTTTTCCTCTTCTCATCCCTTTCCAATTTATATTATTATTATTATTGTCCAAATATTATTATTATTATTATTATTATTATTATTTAAATATTATTATTATTATTATTATTATTATTATTTCACCAACTAAATAATAATAACTATATTCCTCAATAATTGAAAATAATAATATTAGCCAACAAACCCTTTCCTCCGATACCTTATTCCTTTATAATTCTAAGTGCACTACCCCACCCTAAGGGTAACCCAACCTCAACCCAAAACACACCAATACACAACATACACAACATTATTTAATTTAATCATGAAAAATAATTAAATTAAATCGGGGTGCTACAACTCTCCCCCACTTAGAACATTTTCGTCCTCGAAAATTTACCTGATGCGAACAATTTCGGATACGACTCTCGCATCCTTCTCTCCAACTCCCACGTCATATTTCCACCAGCAGCGCCTCCCCACACTACCTTCACAAGAGCGATCTCTTTACCCCTTAGTTGCTTTACTTCATGGTCTTCAATCCATATTGATAAAGCTTCAACCGTAAGATTATCTCTTACTTCCACATTATCCATCAGAATCACATGTGACAGATCCAGAACATACTTCCTAAGATGGACACATGGAACACATCATGCAAATTCTACAAATTGGGTGGCAACGCCACTCTATAGACAACAGGTCCAACTCTTGCAGATATCTGATACAGACCAATAAACCGAGGAGTAAGCTTCCTCGACTTCAACGCACGACCAACACCGGTCACTAGAGTGACTCTCAAAAACACATGATATCCTTCTTGGAACTCAAGATCTTTCCTTCTCTTATCATGGTAACTCTTCTGCCTACTCTACGAAGCTTTCATCTTCTCCCAAATCAGCTTCACCTTTTCGGTAGTTTGTTGGACAATCTCAGGTCTAAGTACTACACTCTCACCATATTCGTGCCAACACAAAGGTGTCTGTTACCTCCGACCATACAATGCTTCAAAAGGCACCATTCCAATACTAGAATGATAACTGTTATTATAAGTGAACTCGATCAACGACAAATGACTATCCAAAGCACCTCCTTGTTCAAGCACACAAGCCCTCAACAAATCTTCCAACGATTGTATAGTTCTCTCCATCTGACCATTCGTCTACGGATGATAGGCCGAACTCAATCTCAGCTTCGATCCCAAAGCTTCTTGCAAACTCTCCCAAAATCTGGAAGTGAACCTTGGATCTCAATCTGACACAATACTAAATGGAATTCCATGCAAGTTCACAATCACTTGAATATAAATCTCTGCCAACTTCTGCAAAGGAAAACTGATATTAATTGGAATGAAATGTGCCGACTTCGTCAGTCTATCCACTACTACCCAAATGGATCATGTCCTCTCGACGTATTAGGTAATCCGGCCACAAAATCCATAGAAATATTGTCCCACTTCCACTCTGGAATATCTGACGGTTGCATCATACCAGCAGGTTTCTGATGTTCCACTTTCGACTTCTGACAAGTCAAGCAAGCATACACAAACTGAGCCACATCACGTTTCAATCCAGACCACCAAAATATCTTCTTCAAGTCTTGATACATCTTCTTAGCTCTTGGATGGATACTCAAACTACTCCGATGACCTTCTTCTAAAATCATTCTTTTCAACTCAGGATTATCAGGAATGCAAATCCTGTCGCGGAATCTCAACACACCTTGTTCATCCACTTTGAACTCCTTGCCTTCCACTTGGTCATCTCTAATAATCAAATCCACCAGTTTCACATCCAACTTCTGACCTTCTCTGATATTATTAAGAAATTCATTGTTGATCGTCAGCATACTCAACATCACACTATGCGGCGTCTGTTCGCAAACCTAACTCGTATCCCTGAACTGTTCGATCAATTCTAACTCTTTAACCATCATAGCAGACATATGCAAAGAATTTCGACTCAAAGCATCAGCCACGACATTAGATTTATCGGGGTGATAGTTCAAGCCAAAATCATAATCTTTTAAGAATTCTTGCCATCTTCTCTGCCTCATATTCAATTCCTTCTGGTCAAACAGATACCTCAAGCTCTTATGATCACTATACACTTCAAATCTGGAACCATAGAGATAGTGCCTCAAAATCTTCAATACGAAGACTACTGCAGCTAACTCCAAATCACGAGTCGGATAATTCCTCTCATGTACTCTTAGCTGTCGCAAAGCATAAGCCACAACCTTACTATCCTGCATTAACACACCTCCCAAACCTATCAAAGAAGCATCGTAATACACTACAAATGGTTCGTTCGGTTCAGGTAGAATTAAAACTGGAGCTGTAGTCAATCTCTTCTTCAGCTCAATGAAACTCTTCTCACAATGAACATCCCACACAAATGCTTTACCCTTGCACGTCAACTGAGTCAACGGAAGTGCCAACTTCGAAAATCCTTCAATGAATCTTCGGTAATAACCAGCCAAACCCAAGAAACTTCTAATCTCGGTCACTGACTTCAGAGTCTCCCATTGTAGAACGGCGTCTACCTTTGATGGATCCACAGCAATACAATCACCCGAAATAACATGACCAAGAAAACTTACCTCTCTTAACCAGAATTCACACTTCGACAACTTAGCATAGAGCTTCTTTTCTTTCAACACTTGCAGCACACTCGCAAATGTTCAGCGTGTTCCTCTTCTGACTTAGAATAGATTAGAATATCGTCAATAAAGACAACCACAAATTGATCCAAATAATCATGAAATATACGATTCATATATTCCATGAATACGCAAGGTGCATTAGTAACTCCGAACGACATCACCACATACTCATAATGTCTATAGCGAGTCCTGAAAGCCGTCTTCTGAATATCCTCGTCTCTTACCCGTATCTGATGATAGCCCGACCTCAAGTCAATCTTGCTAAACACACGGGAACCCACTAATTGTTCCATCAAGTCATCTATTCTTGGAAGTGGATTTTTATTCTTAATCGTTACTTTGTTCAGCTGTCTGTAATCGATACACAACCTCATACTACCATCCTTTTTCTTTACTAACAACACTGGAGCTCCCTAAGGTGATACACTTGGTTTCACAAATTTCTTCTCTAACAAGTCTTCTAGTTACTTCTTCAGCTCTGACAATTCTGATGCTGACATCATGTATGGTGCCATAGAAATGGGCCTGGTACCAGGGACAAGATCAATAGCAAACTCTACTTCTCTCTCAGGTGGTACATCAGCAATGTCATCTGGAAACACTTCAGGAAATTCACGCACCACTTGCAATTCATTAATGACCGACTTACTCTCCACTAATAAGGATGCAAACAATGCAAGCACCTGAGCTTCTTCTTCCAAGAGCTCTTTCAACTCTCTAGCAGACAAAAAACCATCTTCTTCCTCTTCCTCAAGAGTGAGAAATCGAACCGACTTATTAAAATAGTTAATATGAACATGATTGAACTCCAACCAATTTATACCCAAAATCACATCGAGAACTCCCAACGGTAGACAAATCAGATCCACACCAAAGGCCTTACCAAAGATTGATAATGGACAATTCAAATAGACTAAAGAAGTGGTCACTGATCCCTTCGCAGCAGTTTTGATAACCATCACTCCCTTCATAGGAGAAACAACAAGGCATAGCCTTCTTACACAATCAGCAGCAATAAAAGAGTGAGTAGCACCAGTATCAATAATAGCAATCAAAGGCGTATTACTAATATAACATGTACCTCTGATCAGTCTGTCCTCATTGGAAGTCTGGGTCTCTGTCAAAGCGAACACTTTTCCTCCAATCGAAGCTTGCTTTGGTTTCTGACAACGAGAACTAATATGGCCCTGTTCTCCATAATTGTAACAAGTAACCACATTAACTTTGCAGTCAGCAATCAGATGTCCTGCCTGTCCACACTTGAAGCATTTCTTCACATCACTCGTGCACTCACTGACACGATGACCTAACTCACCACACCTGTAACACTTAAGAGGAGCAAGGGCACCTCCCCCACTTGGCCTCTTGCCATTGTCATACCCCAAATTTTGACCACTAAGATTTCCCATCATTGTGCAAATCATCATCACAATATAGATGTATTTACATGCCTCACAAATCTCCTCAAAGATGGTTGAGCATTCACCATAATCAGAAATTAGGGTTTCAGGCCTTCTCAGAGCACTTAGCCAAAGGATCAATCAAGGAATGACATGATCTTCAACTTGTCTAACATCTCAAACATCCACAAAGGATCAAGAGGACTCCCACATCAAGAATCAAGCACAAGGTTGCAACATTCCAAGTGGATCAAGCCTCAAGATCTTAAGTGTCACCAAATTAGGGTTTTGGGCGACCAAGGCCTCCAGATGGAACTTTTTCTCTGGGCATGAGCCAATGCTTCAAACAGCAACCCAAGATACGCTAAGGGATCTCATGGACCTAATTAGAAAGTCAATTAAACCTCAGGGGATGCGTTTACCAAAAATTTGGAATTAGGGTTTCTTGACCTAATTCACTTCTAAGTTGACTTTTGGGACAAAACATGAGCCAAGACCTCAAGACATGGTTTGAGGGTCTCCAATACACTACATTGATCCATTTGCAACAATGGATTGATCCAAGAAGCTTGATCCACAAGCTTCAATTTCATCAGGACCACAATTAGGGTTTCGAGGAAAAAGTCAACTGTGCCTTTGACTTTTGACCAGGACATGCTCCCAAACCTTGGGACATGATTCAATACACCCTACAACACCTATGGAATGTATCCATTATGTTTGATTTAGGTCAAGGACTTGATTTCACAAAGGATCACACAGTTTGGATTTCATCCGATAAAAAGTCAACTGTGCACAAAATCAAGTTTGACTTTTTGGGATTTTTCACAATTATGGTTCTTTGACCCTAAAACAATGTTAATATGTGATTTGAATCATCATTCATCAAGAAAAATCAAATAAAGTGAGTTAACTTGTAAAAAGGGTAACCATAAAAAACTTAGAAAATTTCTAAGTTATGGAACAAAATGGCTAGGGTACCAACTTCCAAGGACCATAACATGAGATCCAAGCAACCATTTTGGATGGTCCAATGATGGATTTGTAGCTCTCATGGCATACTTTAAAAGTTTCAACTACATCTCATTCCAATTCTTCATAGATTTTAAGTTATGGAGTGATCAAAATGGCTGAAAACATGAAAATGACATTTTTCCAACACTTAGTGAAATTTTCACTAAGTCAGAATCTGCCTTATTTTTTCCCAAATGTAGAGGCATTTTTCATTGTAATTCAAGTTGATTAAGAACCAAAGTTGGACATTATGTTGAAATAGGATATATCAGCTTTCCAAAATGTCCAAGAACTCCATGAAACTCCACCTGAGCTGGAGGGTATGACAGCTGCAACATGGCTTGCTGCAAACTATTTTGCAAGGCAGATTTGTGCATTAGGGCTCGATTTGATCAAATTGTACAACTTCAAGCATGTTTATCCATCTGCACACCTCAAGGGGGAACAACCAAGGGACAAGCACTGATCCATGAGCCTCCCAAGTCTTTGGAACTACATATAGGGTTGGCATCCCTAAATGCTAAAGATGCCTCAAGACTCCAATTTTGTTTTGAGGCATTCAATGGATGCATAGAGCTGGCATGTATCAGTCCATGATCAACCAATTGAGTCAAGATAAGCTCATACAACAGAAAACCATAGGCCAGTGCTCTAATCTCAAGTCAATGGCTAAAGGAGACTTGAGATTCCATTTGATCCACATTGGCCAAAGGCTTGCTGCAGTTGCCATTCCCTATTGCTGGCAAAACAAACTTGCTCTACTATAAATAGAGCTCATTTGTGCTGAGTTTGAGTACACTAAACCACCCAAACTGATGCTTTCCTCAAAATCACCACTTTCACTCCAAATTTGCCTTCTAACTCAAGTCACAATCGGGTTTTGAGTTTGAGAGCAATTCTAACCAAACCAATCACTCAAACACTTCCCACATAACATATTTGAGCTTATCAAACACTCAAAAACTTTCTGGAAGTCCAAAATCATAGACCTCAAAATCCACTTGAGGCCTATAATCAGTCAACACACCATGAAGTTATCCAGCCATCTCCAAGCAAGTCTAAGGGTCCAAACACACTCAATATGGTATAGGGAAGCTGTTCAGATTATCACAACTCATGTGTAACACCTCCAACTCAAAAATCAAATTGCTCTTGCTACCACGACATTCAAGTATGCCTAAACTTGGTCATCTCATGATTCATGCATATTTCCTCACACAATAATTTTGCCATATGTTCATAATCATGTATGGAGTGTTTCCCCTCAAATGATTGCTTTGTATGAATCGTGTATGGAATTTCTTAGCCTTCATTCAGAAATTAGGGTTCTTGAGGTTTCTCTTTGATGTCTCATTCCATACTTAAAATAAATGAAATTAAAGACCATAGACATGATCGTGAGTTGAAAACGAGCAGATTGATATGTGGATTGTGTTATTTCATCAAGAATTCAGGGAGATTGATGAGAAAATGCAAATCAGAAAAAAAAACAGGGCACGCGGGCAAGAACATGGTGTTCTTGGCGCCCTTTTTCAAACTTTTGAATTTTTGAATTTTTATTATTTTATTTAATTGATTCAAAAATTAATTTCTCTCTGAATTTTAATGATTTTGAGTTGATTCTTTTTTTCAAAATTCAAAAAAATGTTAAAATATATTATTTTACAAGAATTTCCTAAAAATATTATTTATTGCATATATTTGATATTTTTGCAAAGAATTAATTTTTATTTGTGTTTTAACATTTTAAAAAATTTCTTTCTCTTGATTTTCCAAACTTAAATGGTTTTCCATCATTTTATGGATAAAAACATGATTTTTGAAACATTGACCCAAAATCACAACTCATTTCTCACATGTTTTCAATGATTTTTATTAATTTTTAATCAAAATTAATTCCATTTTTAACAAAATTAGGGTTTTGATTGGTTTCACCCTCATCAATCTTTTTAAATACTCTTTGGGCCTCTAATAGAGTGTAAGACCCAACCCTCTTTTTTGTTAAAATAATTTGAGCCTTAGTCATTGTATAAGTCCCACTGTGCTTTAGAAAATTTCGACGCGATCGTCATTTTCAAAATTTTTTCAACTGGGTCTACCCTCGTGTTTTAAGTCCCATTTTTGTTCTTTAAATACTCTTTGGGTCTCTCCTTGAGTTGTAAGACCCATCCCTTTATATAGAAAACCTTTTTGGGCCTCAGACGTTGTATAAGTCCCAATGCGATTTCAATAACAACAGCGCGATCACTGTTAAACCCTGGGCCTCTCCTTGAGTATAAGCCCCAACAATCTTTTCAAAACAACTACTCTTTTGATTTACATTCAAATATACAGTTGTTATCAAAACTTTCTTTAATTTCTTTGAACAACTAACAATACAGCATGGAAGCTTGCTCACCTGTAAGTTTTAACAACTTTCATTTACTCGCTTTCATATAAATTCAACTGTATTGTGGGAAGCTGCGCACTGTAAGTCTTCTTTCATATCCTTTTAAATACTTGTCATATATCAACTGTATATATACTAGTATAGTTATTTAGAGTTTTCCTTGGCAACTAGGTCTAGAACTAGGTAAAGCCATGTTGGTCACTCTTAAACACAGACAAAACTAGATCCCCATAGGATTTCCAGATACAGTCTTGCCTTCTCTTGGTCTTAAACAATATGGAACAAAGAGAAAGGCAGTATTCTTCGTGAAACTTTTCTCATACTGTCATCCCTAGAAATTGTCAAAGAAATTCTACTCCCCAGAGTTGATCTATTCTTGATGAATATCATCTCTTAAGTTTCTTCAAACCTCAGAAGTTTCACTAAATGATCTATTCTCGGTGAATAGCATTTCTTGAACTTTTCTTGGTTTGGGACCCAATAGCTTCCTAAAAGCATCCCCGCCTCCTATTGGGCATTGTACAAGGACCCTCCGGCTTCTTAGAAGCTCTCATGCCTTCTCTTGGGCTTAATACAAGGACCCTGGCGACCTCTTAAAGGTATAAGACAGAACTTAGTCATCCTTTGCTAGAGCCGTCTTTCCAATGTCAAATATCGGATTTTAGGGTTGACTCTCATCCCTTAATGCCCGTGTCTCTTCTTGGAAGCATCATACAAAAGATAAAACTCTTCCACACCAGTAGACTTGGACAGTCTAACCCCTTTGAGTCTCAAAGACATTCTCAAGTTCCCTGCAAACATAGGAGAAACCCCTGTCACCCTGGATCAATCCCCAGCAGAGCTGAAACCCAGTCACTCTCCTAAAAATCCCAAATCAGAACCTCAAGGCATCTGGTACCTCAACTCTTCTGTAACTCTCAACAAGAGTTGATTTCCCCATTTTGGACCTGCCTCAGGATCTCAACAAATCCCCGGCAAAAGTTAGCCTCCTCTTAGGCTTTGTATAATGATCTTTCCTCAGCAAAGTCAGCCTCCTCTTGGGCTTTATACAATGATTCTCCCTGGCTGAGTTAACCTTTTCATACTCTCTTGTTGAGTCACTATGCCTTTCAGACTCTCTTGTTGAGTCAATCAACTTTCAGACTCTCTCGTTGAGTCAATCACCTTTTCAGGCTCTCTTGTTAAGTCAATCTTTTTTAGCCTCAATCTTGGGTTTGTACAAGACAGATAAAAGTACTCTCTTGTTGAGTCAATCTGTTTCCAGCCTCACCTCAGGCTTGGTATAAAGATTTCCCCTAGCAGGAGCTAGCCTCCTCTCTAGTTGTGTAGAATAATTTCTCCAGCTTGTTCAGCCACAATCTTGGGCTTTGTACAGGACAGATAAAACCACTCTCTTGTTGAGTCAAACCCTTTTAGCCTCAATCTTGGGCTTTGTACAAGACATAAATCTTCATCTCTGAAGCTTGGAACAAATATCTTCCCCAATAAAGTCATTTCCTCCCAGCCTTCTTTTAGGCTTTTAGGAGTGATTTCCCAAGCAGAGTCAAACTCTTTTCAGCCTCAATCTTAGGCTTTGTACAAGATAGATAATACTCTCCAGCAGGAGTCAAACCCATTTCAGCCTTAATCTTGGGCTTTGTACAAAACACATACAAATCGCCCCGACGAAGTCAAAATCCCTTTTAGCCTCAATTTTGGGCTTTGTACAAGACAAATAGAAAGTTTTCACCAGAAAAGTCAAGCTTTTAGCCTCCTCTTAGGCTTTGTATAATGATATCCCCAAAGAGTCAGTCTCTTTTTTGCCTCAATCTTGGGCTTTGTACAAGACACCAATATATACATTCTCTTGTTGAGTCGGTCTTATCCAGCATCCTCTTAGGCTTTGGGTAAGGATTCCCCTAGTGGAGTCAATCAACCTCTTAGCTTCAACCTTGGGCTTTGATCAGGGCACACAAAAATCAGCAATCCCTCTTTAGAGATGAGAAATTTTCTCTCAGTCAATAACCTTTTAGCTTCAATCTTGGGCTTTAAACAAGACACAAATCACCTTTAGCTTCAATCTTGGGCTTTGAACAAGACACCAAAACATCTTTTCCTCCCTTAGAATAGGAGGAACTACAATTACTCTGATTTCCCTATTTCGTTTAAACGGGAATACGTAGGCATAAGATTGCGAAATCTTAGCGAGCATACAAATTAAAAACTCTAGGTCCAGTACCTTCATACCAATTAAAACATAGGTCCAGTACCTTACCAAAAACATCGGGAAAACCCGAACATCAACATCAACTCACTCACTCAACCTTCCCAAGAAACTTTCCCAACCCATTAACGGATAAACACCATCAAGTACAAAGCGAAACCTAAAGCTAATATCCTGTGGATAACCACATATAGGATGGGTAATTGACAACTCCCCATTGTATAAACTGACCCCGGACCCCCAATCTCTTTTAAGCTTTTGTTCAGTTAAACATTCGTGTGCAAGGTTAGTTTTAGATAGCTTCCCTTTCTCTTCTAGCTTCATGGGAAAAATAAGAAATCAGAAAGTGGCACCCCCTCCTACCATTGCGATGAGGAAAACCCAACGATAAGATGGTCGCGTCACCGACAAAAAATCGCTCGCTACAGAAAAATGGCGACTCTGCTGAGGAACTTTTGTAAGATCTAGTCATCATCATCCCCATCTTAAGAGGTCTAGGATGTTAGTTTTAGGAATAAATATATATATCACTTTTCCTAATTGATATCAGTGTTTATTTTTCTGCTAATGGGACTGCAGGTGATGCCGCATCTGGAAAGTTTGTGTGACACCTAAGATAAGTGATGGCATTATACGGGTAATCTTATAGGGAGTGACTCCCAAATAAGAGACCCCGATAGACCATCGAATCAGTGGAGATACCCTTTGCGGATTCAATGCCTATACGACTTCGGTTGTTGAAAACAGATTGTTCGATTGTGGTGTCCATGAAGCTAAGGATTTAGTAGGCTGAGACCTTGTTACTATTTTGTAGTACGGAAGCTATCAAAAATAGTTGTCACGCGATACTACCCTCATTTGAGATTTCTCTAAGATACTACAGCTCGCTCGGGTGAACCAGCCTGCTGTTGTTATCCCAAGGGGGGTCAATGATTTTGAGGACGGGTATAAAAAATCACCAGTACAACCTTTGGGGATGGGTAGAGCCATGACTTCATGACACCGAACCTTTGACCCCATGTTTTTTCTATGTTTTTGTGTGCTGCATTCATGCATTTATTTCATTAAAAAACGTTAAACAAAGAAAATTTTTCTCTCATAGTCCTTCTTTTTCAAATTAAACTAAGACAAAGACTGCAAATGTCATAGAGAAAGATTGTGTTATGGATTTCGGTAGAAGGAAGACTCACAAGTACACCTTCAAGGTTCCAAAACTAGAGGATTTAAGAGGGTTGGAAAGGATGATCACCAACCCTGATGCTTTCAGAGCTAAGTACGGAGGACTGCTGTCTCTGTTAAGATCCATGTAATTGAAGGAATCCTGGCTACGCTGATTCAGTTTTATGATCCGGTATATCACTGTTTCACATTTCCGGATTATCAACTGGCACCAACACTGGAGGAGTACTCTCACCTAACTGATTTACCCATCACTGACCAAGCTCCCTTTTCTGGACTGGAAGAAATTCCAAAGGATCAAACCGTTGCAAGAGCTATCTATTTGGATGAGTCAGAAGTCAGGACTCACATGACCATTAAGGGTGGAATCCAAGGTTTACCGGTCAAGTTTTTGATAAAGAAAGCTCTATACTTTGCTAGTATAGGCAACGTAACTGCTTTCGAGAGCATCTTTGTTCTGCTCACCTACGGGTTATTTCTGTTTCCCAACACTGATGACTTCCTTGATATCAATTCCATTAAGATATTTCTGATTGGAAACCCCGTACCAACCTTACTTGCATATGCTTATCATTCTGTACACTTATGGAATTTGTATAGCAGAGGAATGATCAACTGCTGTGTACCCCTGCTATACAAATGGTTCACTTCTCACTTGCCCAAGTCTGCTGCATTTTGGGATCATAAGAGTACTTTACGTTGGTTGCAGAGAATCATGTCTCTTACCAACTCCGACATAGACTGGTACAATCGAATTTATGACGGGATAAGAATCATTGACCGTTGTGGAAACTTCCCTAATGTGCCCCTCATAGGAATTAAAGGAGGGATCAACTATCATCCAGCTTTAGTTCATTGTCAATTTGGATACCCGATGAGGCATGTCCTGCGTAATGCTCATCTGGAAGGTCTTTTCTTCAAGGAAGGAGAAAATGACAGGGCACTAAAGACAGAAATAGTGCATGCCTGGAAACATGTTCACAAGAAAGGAAGAGAGTCTCTAGGAAAATCGGACTGTGTCTCTGTGGAACCTTATCTCCACTAGGTACAAACTAGAGCTCTCAAACTGAGGATGCCTTACCCTCGTCAAGAAGTTCTTCCGTTAAAGGAATCTGTCCTTTATTTTATGTCTGATACGGAAAAACTTCAGGTCGCTCTCAACAAAGTTCAACAGGAGAAGAAGTCTTGGAAGAACAAGTACTGCATTCTCAATGTGGAGTGTAACAAAATGCAGCAACTGTTAAAACAAAAAGATGATCTGATCGAGATTTTAGAGCAACATGCTGTAGAAAATCAAGAAGACCAAAGGAATTTGCTCGCTCCCTTCACTTGGCAAAGGAATGACAACCCGGCAACGGCTCAAGAGCCCCGGTCATAGAAAAGGATAGTACCAGAACCAGCACCTGAGCCCTCCTCAGAGAAGACTCAAGATCCATAAGTTTAGAATTTTCCTTTTACAACACTTTGTAAATTACTGTATTTCCATTTCCGCAGTCTTTGAATTCAATAAAATGGGGTTTCCCCATTGTATGATATTTGCAATCCAATTGTTGAAGTTTATTTTGATTAAACAAAAAGAAAATATTAATTAATATAATCATTGCATATCATTCATCATTCTCACATAACACATTCTTCTTACCTACGAATCTCACGTTTGTGTCTCGGTTCTAAAGTTAAACTATCTCATTCGTACAATACTCGGGCCAATCGACAGAAGAAGATGGATAATCTCGGGGAAGAAAATAGAGAGTTGAGAGAAGAACTCGACGCTCTGAAAGAAGATCTGAGGAAACTTCACAATGATATGCAAGCTCTGGCAACTGCCCAGATGCAACAACAAAGGATTGTGATCTCAGAGATCACATCTACACCCATAGTGAAAAAGTATGATCCTCGGTATAACATGCCTAAAGATCGTCCATGGGGCATGCCACTTAACTATATCCCGGAAGGATATATTCCACCGATCACAGAAGATCCGGAAACTGCAGCAGGAGCCGTTGGGCCTGAAGCTTACAAACTTCGGGAAAGCGAAGATGCAAGGGGCATGACAGCAACTCCTGAAGGTTACAAACTTTGGGAGAGGGAAGCACCAAGAGTCACTGCCATAATGACTATACCACAACCCGTGGTACACACTGTCCCAGAAGGACAGATTCAACAGATACCTTCTGTTGCAAACGAAAGTATAGACGACAGAATGAAGGAATTCCAGGAATAGTTCCTGGAAATACAGAAGGAACTGCATGCCATTCGCGATCAGGATCTATTCGGAAAGGACGCCGTAGACCTTTGTTTGGTCCCCAATGTGAAAGTTCCGCACAAGTTCAAAATGCCCAAATTTGAAAAGTACAAGGGCAAATCTTGCCCTCAAAGTCATTTAGTGATGTACGCTCGGAGGATGTCAACTCAGACAGAGAACCAACAACTACTGATCCACTACTTCCAAGATAGTTTAACCGGTGCCGCACTTAAATGGTACATGGGTTTAATTCGCACTAAGATCGTCACTTTTAGAGATCTTGGCGCTGCCTTCATTCAACAATATAAGTATAACCTGGACATGGCACCGAACAGAGATCAACTTAGAGCCATGTCGCAAAAGGACAAGGAAACCGTTAAGGAATATGCTCAGAGATGGCGTAAATTGACGCTCAGATTTGTCCACCTCTTGAGGAAAAAGAGATGACAAAGATCTTCTTGAAAACCTTGAGCTCATTTTACTACGACCGAATGATCGCCAGTGCGCCCAGTGACTTCACTGAGATGGTAGGCATAGGAGTTCGTCTTGAGGAAGCAGTCCGAGAAGGACGTCTAGTCAAAGATGTCGGACCATCAAGCAGTACCAAAAGATACGGTAATGCTTTCCCTAAGAAAAAAGAGCAAGATATTGGAAATATCTCCCTCAGAAAGCAAAGGCGACGGTACCAACCAGTAGCAGCTGTAACTCCTGCTATCAACCCTGCGCCTGTTTCTATGTATCAACCTCAGGTTGCTCAGAGCCAACCGAATCAACACTAATATCAGCAAAGGACACAACAGCCTCTTCAGCAGGCTCGTCCTCAGTACAACAACAACCGTACAACGCGACCACCAGGGTTCAACCCTATACCAATGTCGTACGCAGAACTGTTTCCATTACTGATGGTCAAGGGGCACGTCCAAACCAGGCTTCCTCTTACAATATCGAAAAATCAGCCTTTTTGGTTCAAGGAGGATCAGACTTGTCCTTACCTTCAAGGAAGACCAGGGCATAACATAGAAAACTGTCTTAGCTTCAAATCTGACGTACATAAGCTTGTCAGGAACGGGGTCTTATCCTTCCAGGATACAAATCCAAATGTTCAGACGAACCCGTTGCCTCAACACGAGAAAACTACGGTAAATTTGATAAAGGAAGAGTCTAAGCACAACTATCGAATTCATGATGTACTCTTATTGGGAACCAACCTGGTCAAGATGCATTGCAGACAGATTGGGTACGGGCATGTACCGTCTCATAACTATCACCAGTGTTATGTCTGCTCTAAAGACAATCAAGGATGTTCTGTGGTGCAATCAGTTCTACAGGAACAGATGGATCTCGAATGGATCCAAGATCACCGAATTCGTGAGGTCAACATGACTTATACAAATTCCAACATCATTCAAAACCACGACATCCGTGCGATGAATGTTAACTTGGTGGAAATGCACTCAAGACAAAGCCAACATCATGATCTGCCATGGCACGATTATGATTCCTGTCTGGTCTGCTCAATAAATGATCAGGGATGCTCTTTTGTACAAGAGGCCCTCCAGCGTCAGATGGATCTTGGATGGATTCAGGATTACCGCGATAGAAGTCATTATCAAGTGAGTATGATCCAAATCTTTGATATTCTCCTGATGAATACCAGCTTGGTGGAATTACACGCTACATAAGTCCAGCTCGATTTTCTGACTTCGCGCGACTATCAGAACTGTAAAGGGTGTCAGGAGAGTGGCCATTGATGTGCACTCGTTCAAAGAACACTGCAACACTTGTTAAACCACTGGTGGCTTCCGATCTAGCTAGATGAAGACACACAACAAGTCACTATGACTAACGGGAACCCTACTAGGCATCAACGTCAGGACGTTCGATCCATGGAAACAGACCAAGTGAGGTTACACTGCATACAAAGCGGACGTGGCCGGGTGCCACCACACAACTTTGAGCGTTGTAGAGTATCCTCAGAGGATAATCAAGGATGATACCTCGTGCGAGCAGCCCTTCAATGCCGGTTGGAACATAAGGAGATTCAACCATGCTCAAGCTCTAGTTCAATGTCAGACTATCATCCCAATCAAGGCAAAGATGTTGTCTTAATCCCTAAACGAGAAATGACCAAGGACGTTTATGCCATAATCCCTCTGCTTCATGAAACAAGAGTTCCTCTTAATAGCAGAAAGTTTCTCAACCTCGAACCAATTGAGGCCGACTATGATGGTCACAAAAATCAAAAGGCTCCTGTAGTTATCTATCTTCCAGGACCAGTACCGTACAAGTCCGATAAAGCTATCCCTTACAGGTACGGTGCAACCATAATTGAGAATGGAAAGGAAACTCCATTACCCTCTGTCGTGAATATTGCAGACATCAGTCGAGTAATACGGAGCAGTCGAATCTTCAACCCAGGAGTCGGAAAACTTAACAAAGAAGGGGAACCTCAAATCGGAGTGCCCATTCAACCAATCGGGCAAACCAGTGATCCCGATCTTTCAAAGAACAATGATGAGATGCTAAAGCTCATCCAAAAGAGTGAGTACAACATCGTTGATCAGCAGTTGCAAACTCCTTCAAAAATCTCTGTGCTGTCTATTTTACTCAATTCCGAAGCTCACAGGGAAGCTCTACAGAAAGTCTTAGAGCAGTCCTTTGTGGAACAAGATGTAACAATAAGACAATTCGACAGCATCATCTCCAACATCACTTCCTGCAACAACTTGGGATTTAGTGATGAGAAATTGCCAGAAGAAGGCAAAAGTCACAACATGGCGCTAAATATTGCAGTCAACTGCCAGGACGATGCTTTAGCCAGCGTACTGGTTGACACCGGATCGGCTCTGAATGTTATGCCTAAGTCCACTTTAAGGCGACTATCATTTAAAGGATCTCCGATGAGAGGCAGTGAGGTTATCGTCAAAGCCTTTGACGAATCCCAAAAAATGGTTATCGGTGAAGTAGACCTTCCCATAACTATTGGTCCTCACACTTTCCAAGTCACTTTCCAGGTCATGGACATCCGGGCAACATACAGCTGTTTGTTAGGAAGACCTTGGATACATGAGGCTGGGGCAGTCACTTCGACACTTCACCAGAAGCTCTAGTTCGTCAAGAATGACCAACTAGTCACAGTCTGTGGAGAACAAGCCTTGATCGTGAGTAACTTATCGTCATCCACTTGTGTAGAACCAGAGGAGGTTGTTGGAACCCAGTTCCAAGCACTTTCAGTGAGCAATGAAAACCAATTAGAAAGAGGAACATCGATATCCTGGTACAAAGATGCTCTCGAAGTGATCAAAAGTAACAATGCAAAAGGATGGGGACAGCTTGTCATTCCTACTGATAACAAATCAAAGAAGGGTCTTGGTTTTTCTTCAAATTGTACCCAGACTACTATTAATAATGAAAGTTTTCATCCCATTCAGAATTTCTTCCACAGTGGAGGTTTCCTTCACCTAGTGTCTCAAGAAGTACATACCATCAATGAGGATAACTCCTCCGATACAGGTGAAGAATGGAAGTCCTATCTTAACGAGGATAGTTATATGTCTCAAGAAGAGGTGCCTACGCCATTTTGCTATCCCGCACAGAGTCCGAGATATATACCGAGGTCAGATGTCAAGATGATATACAGAGATTGTGATCTGGAAGGATGTCGTGCTCCACCAAACTCATTAGAGGAGGACACTCTGATGAAAGAAAACTTTGACCATGACTATTATGGACCAATGGATGGCCTGCATATCTGGCAGCCGTACCCAGAAGACTTGGGGCAAAAGAGTCAGCCGAATGATGAGTATCAGCTGAGCATCATTGAGAAGAATACCTGCGTTCCCACAAAGTCATGGGATCATTACTCAGGCGAGAGAGTTTTGTTTTATAAGGCTGTAGTTTCAAGAATCGACAAGATCATAAATAAAATAATGTCGTTATGTAATTTCAGCATTTATTGTTGTTTTCTCTTTTCGCTTTTTTAGAAAATGGTAATCCTAAAAAATAACTCAAATAATAAAAACAAGCATTTTTTTTAGAAATTACACTACACACACTCTTGCATTTCTCTCTATCTCTTCTAAAAAACAAATCATCACGTCATGCAGATTGATTGTTTTAAACCCCATTGAAACATACGATCTGTGACACCCCTAATCTATACCCCGGGTAATTAAAGCGATAACAAATAATCAAAGTATAATTAAAACATTCATGGCATAGACGGGAGCGTCACATCAAAGTAATGAATTATAACAAACTGCTCATATAGATATGCAACAATCAGGTAGCAACATAAATATAGGAACTCAGTTCCTAACACCCACAATTCAGATACAGAATAAAAGCGGAAAATCTGCAACTGAAATCTCATATATAAACATAGAAGTTTGTCTGTCATATACAGAGTCATACATGTAAAATCCAAAAAGATATATATACAGATAATCACATAACGATCTCCCCGACTACCCGGTGCTACATATCAGAGCCGACCGACAAAAGAATGACGACATAATCTTCACAAAAAGACCACCACCATCTAATCTGCAATGCCTCATAGAGCATTCAAAACTGCAGAAGGGTGAGAAACACAATTATAATATAATTGCACACAATTATGTAATAACATGAAATACGCATGCAAAAACATTCTCACCACAACGTATACCATAATTCAAATACAAAACAAAATAATTCATAATTCATGCATCCATCACAAAGGCATATCAATCATGCTCGATACATTTATCACTAATGCATATCAACTCATCAATCCCATTCACAATTTCCCACACATAATCAATCCATTCATGACTTATGCAAATGCACAGAGACTGACACAACGACTCTATGCATGCGGTACCATTCCATCCATCATTCTCATCATCATTAATTCACTCAGGAATTATTGGAATCATCGCTTGTTACTTAGTGTAACTCTCCGTCGGGCAAACGATGTTCCCCGTCGCTTTAGGTCCTCTTTGTATAAGGCTCACGATGTTTATGGATCGCTTTATGTCCTCTTTGTATAAGGCACACGATCCGATCGCTTTAGGTCCTCTTTGTATAAGGCACACGATCGTCTATAACGTCGCTTTAGGTCCTCTTTGTATAAGGCGCACGATCGTTACAGCATATTCCCTCTGGAATTATTTCGTCGCTCATACCCCACAAGGGCACACGACATCACATGGTGCATATTCATGATGCATGGCATACTAATGACTCATGACAATCAAATGCATATACATATATAACCATGTGAACCATCTCAACATCAATAATCATGCTTTGAAGTTTAACCCGAAACAATGCATTTATTTTTCCATAAGACCACAAACCATCATCACAACCTCTCATCATATATATTCACATCATATAACAGCACACAAGCTATACGTTATATATCAAAAGCATATCGCATGATAACATATCAATCGCACACAATTACGACGGTAAAAGTCGACAAAACGACACGTTTCCAAATTCCCGACACAATTAAATTGGCCACTGACAACAAAACCATTTATATAAGAAATAACATCTCATTAGCTTTCCAACACTTCGAACGGAGGCCAAAACGGATTTACGGTTCGAAAGATATGAATTTTTGAAGTTTTGGATTTTTAAAATTTTGCCTTGGTTAATCGGTTACCACATTTGGTTAACCGGTTAACCGAAGACTTACAGGGGCTAGAGGCATTTTGGTTAATTGGTTAACACATTTGGTTAACCGGTTAACCGTTGAAACTAACGTAAAACACCCAATTTTCACGTGTTAATCGGTTAAGACATTTGCATTAACCGGTTACTCACAGTCCAGAGTGAATAAAACCAGTTTTTAATGACAGAACTTTCCACAAACACCCGATTAAATCCCGTAGACTCATTCCAACAATTCCACCTGATTAAATACCAGCCAATAACAATTATACCAGACCTATCCAAACACCATTCAATCAATCACACCCCAATTCACACCAAATTCATCAATATATATCAAAATGCAAAAGTTATTAAAACAACCAACTTCAATCCAACAATCATACTAAATCACGACCTAACATCACTCGACTCCACTACGCGACTTATTCCGACTTTCGTCCGCGAAAACATAGATTTCTATTCATATTACTCATTTTCAACCTAGAAATGAAAACTATGGAAAAACAAGTAAACATTCAACCACATACATACATAATCATACACAAGCATAGAATATCTGAGTTTCGCACCCTTACCCGATTAAACGCGCTTGAAACGGAGTATTGTAGATATCCTCTTCTCCTCTCTTTCCCTTCCTTTCTCTTTCTCTTCTTTCCCCTCTATTTCTACTTATATAAAAATATATATTTCTAAAAATATCTAACCTCCTAAATGACCATTTTGCCCTTCTGCTCAAATATCTCCCAAACGCTCTCAAAATGTGATAAAACATAAACAGCGGTGCAAAATATATCAGGAATTAAAAGTTAATAAGAAAATATTATCAATTGCAATTATTTTACCTATCAGAGAATTTATCCAATTAACAGGTAAAACTCATTTAATTTACACAATTCACCAAATTCACATAAATGAAATAAATAAATACGATTAACCAAATCGGGGCGTTACACAATCCAATGCCTTCTCCCAACTTTGAATTCCCGGTATTTGAGGCTGAAGAAGAAAATGACGAGGAAATTCCAGAAGAGATCTCCCGATTACTCAAACAAGAGGAAAGGTCCATTAAACCTCACAAAGATCCGTTGGAAACGGTCAGCTTGGGTTCAGAAGAAGAGAGAAAAGAAGTCAAGATTGGAGCATTGCTCAGTCCGACTGTCAAAGAAAACTTGATAACACTTCTCAAAGAATTTCCCGATGTATTCGCTTGGTCCTATCAGGACATGCCAGGGTTGGATACCAGCATCGTGGAACATCATCTACCGTTAAGATCAAAATGTCCGCCAGTAAAAAAAAGGTTGAGACGGACTCATCGAGACATGGCCATCAAAATCAAAGAGGAAGTACATAAACAGATTGATGCAGGTTTCCTCGCCACATCAGAATATCCTCAATGGTTAGCCAATATAGTACCAGTTCCGAAAAAGGACGGAAAGTTCAGAATGTGTGTAGACTACAGGGATCTGAACAAAGCAAGTCCAAAGGATGACTTTCCCTTACCGCACATAGACATGCTGGTAGATAGTACATCAAAGTTCAAAGTTTTCTCCTTCATGGATGGATTCTCGGGCTATAATCAGATAAAAATGGTGCTGAAAAACATGGAGAAAATTTCGTTCATCACCCCATGGGGCACTTTTTGTTACAAGGGAATGCCATTCAGTTTGAAGAATGCTGGGGCAACCTATCAAAGGGCCATGACAACTCTATTTCATGACATGATACACAAAGAAATAGAGGTGTATGTCGATGATATGATTGCCAAATCTAAGACGGAGGAGGAGCATGTGACCCACCTGTCACAGCTATTCGAGCGGTTGAGAAAGTACAAACTCTGCTTGAATCCCAACAAGTGCGCATTCGGTGTCCGTTCAGGGAAACTTTTAGGGTTCATCGTCAGCCAGAGAGGAATTGAGGTTGATCCTGACAAGGTCAAGGCCATTCAAGAAATGCCTTCTCCAAAAACTGAGAAACAAGTCAGGGGATTCCTGGGACGTTTGAACTACATTTCCTGATTTATATTCCTCATGGCCACGACATGTGCGTCGATCTTCAAATTACTCAAAAAGAATCAGGAATGCGTTTGGATAGAAGACTGCCAAACTGCCTTCGATAGTATCAAGGAATACCTATTGAACCCACTGATTTTATCACCTCCAGTGGAAGGAAGACCACTGATCATATACTTAACAGTCTTAGAAGACTCAATGGGTTGTGTCCTTGGTCAACAGGATGAAACAAAAAGGAAAGAGTTTTCCATCTACTATTTGAGCAAGAAATTCACCGACTGCGAGACTCGGTACACTATGCTTGAGAAAACTTGTTGCGCTTTGGCTTGAGCAGCCAAACGTCTTCGCCAATACATGATTTGCCATGCTACTTGGTTAATCTCCAAAATGGATCCGATCAAGTATGTCTTTGGAAAACCTGCTTTCACGGGAAGGACTGCTCGTTGGCAGATGTTGTTGTCAGAATACGACATCGAGTACCATGCTCAGAAAGCCATCAAAGGAAGCATTTTAGCCGATCACTTGGCTCATCAACCTATTGACGATCAAGAATCAATTGGGTTTGACTTCCCAGACGAAGATGTCATGTACTTGAAAATGAAAGATTACGATGAACCACTACCCAGTGAAGAGCCAGAACTAGGTTCCCAATGGGGACTAATCTTTGACGAAGATGTCAATCATTATGGAAATGGGATTGGGGCAATCATTATAACACCTCAGGGTACCCACATTCCTTTCATCGCCAGACTAACATTCAAGTGTACCAACAACGAGGTCGAATACGAAGCTTGTATCATGGGTCTCGAAGAAGCGATCGATTTAAGGATCAAGAACTTAGATGTATATGGTGACTCAGCCCTGGTTATCAATCAAATCAAAGGAGATTGGAACACATACCAATCAGGATTGATTCCTTACAAAGACTATGCGAGAAGGTTATTACCATTCTTCAACAGAATTGAGTTTCATCACATCCCTCGTGAAGAGAATCAAATGACTGATGCACTAACTACTCTCTTTTCCATGATTAGTTTAGGTCAATGGAATGACATACCTAAGATCGACATAATGCGCCTTGAAAGGCTCGCTTACATCTTCACGATCAAAGCAGTCATAGACGATAAACCTTGGTATCAAGATATCAAATGCTTCCTTCAGAAACAAGAATACCCACCTGGGCGTCCAGAAAAGACAGAAAGACCCTTAGAAGGCTGGCTGGCAGTTTCTTTCTGAGCGGTGATACCCTCTATAAGAGAAACTTTGACATGGTCTTGCTCCGATGTGTAGACAGACCAGAAGTAAATAGGCTGACGAAGGAAATTCATGAAGGATCCTTTGGCATTCATGCCAATGGACACACAATGGCGAGAAAAATTCTAAGAGCAGGGTACTATTGGTTGACAATGGAATCTGATTGCTACAAGTACATGAGGAAGTGTCACAAGTGTCAGATATACTCAGACAAAATCCATATACCGCCAACGCATCTCAAAGGTCTTTCTTCCCCATGGCCTTTTTCCATATGGGGAATTGACATGATTGGCATGATTGAACCCAAAGCTTCGAACAGGCATCGGTTTATTCTGGTAGCCATTGACTACTTCACCAAGTGGGTCGAAGCAGCATCATACACCAATGTAACCTGACAAGTGGTGGTTCGATTTATCAAAAATATTATCATCTGCCGTTATGGTGTTCCAAGCTAGATCATTACTGATAATGGATCTAACTTGAACAACATAATGATGAAAGAGTTATGCGTTGAGTTCAAGATCGAACACCATAACTCATCTCCCTACCTACCTAAGATGAACGGAGCGGTAGAAGCGGCTAACCAGAACATCAAGAAGATTGTTTAGAAGATGGTTGTAACCTATAAAGACTGGCACGAGATGCTACCCTTTGCTCTTCACGGTTATCGCACATCTGTCCGCACTTTAACAGGGGCAACCCCTTTCTCTCTAGTATATGGCATGGAAGCAGTGCTACCCATAGAAGTCGAGATCCCATCAATCAGGGTATTGATGGAGGCTAAGTTAACAGAAGCTGAATGGTGTCAAATTCGACACGATGAACTGAATCTGATAGAGGAAAAGCGAATAACAGTACTATGCCATGGTCAGTTGTATCAGCAAAGGATGAAGAAGGCTTTTGACAAAAAGGTCCGACCTCACGTCTTCAGAAAAGGAGACCTCGTGCTCAAGAAGATACAATCATTCCTCACTAATTCCTGGGGCAAGTGGACTCCGAATTACGATGGCCCCTATGTGGTCAAGAAAGCCTTTTCAGGCGGCGCCTTGAGACTCGCAACCATGGATGGAGAGGAATTTGCCTACCCCACAAATTTTGATGTAGTCAAGAAATACTTCACCTAAAAAAAACGTTTCGGTGGATTGAAAACCCGAAAGGGCGGTCCAGGAAAAAATTAGAGACATAAGCGAAAATCATCCCGAGGGATTGGAAATCTCAAAGTACAATCCAGGAAAAATTAGGGATTAATGGCAAGTAACTACGTCCAACAAAGGGGCAAATCCCCTAGCAGCAGTCATGCCATCAATCAGGAAAACTCCAGTCAAGGTCATCTTTGACAGAAGCTCAGGATGTCCAGAATTCAAAGTTGGTAGAAGGATAGCGGTCGTTATGTTTCAATGTAGCCCTTTTCCCTTAAATTACCATTTTCTAACTTTGTAAATGCTCCACGGAATCGTGCGTTTGGCTTATTTCCATCCTATCAATAAAATTTGAGCCCTAGGACTTTTGTTTGCAATTCTTATTTGTTTTAGCTTTACAGAACGACATTTTAACATGATTAACGATTCTTGAAATAAAACAAAAATGAATTTATTTGTCAAAATTGTTCTGCTTTAAAATAAAGATAGCAATTTCTTTTGACTGTTGAACATCGAAAGAACATTGATCGCCTCTCCCAAAGGCGATTAAGCTTCAAAGTGCAGAATCAAAGTACTCCTTCTAAGCCAGTACGCCTGAATAAAGGATCAGCTGTGTCAGATGCGAATATTCCGTTCGACACCCCCGACCGAGTTCATATCTCCTAAGCCCGACCAATGTTGTTCCCCACCGGAACTATTTCTCCTAAGTAGGGCAGAATTGCTATCTGGAACAAATGGTATTTCTTCGTCCCCCGGAGTGGCCGAGTATCCATCGTGTTCATCTATTTGTCTATATGTCACGTCAGTTTTGTCAGCATAAACATACATACATCATGCATAATTGATTCACATTCACATTCATCCTGCATCACTATCACTCTGGTCAGTCTTATCCCCAAGTGATAAAGGTCCTCTCAATCGAGTTGTCAGTTCTTTCCTCGTCAGGAAATGTTTGGTCTGAACCACCTTTTCCCTAGTTTATTTTTGGGATGGAGACGGTCTTCGACCACTTTGATAACTTGAACCTCTGAAAGACAAGAAAACCTTCGATAAATGTCATTCTTCGCCATTGAAGATGATATCTTCGCTTTCCCGAATTTAGGAAAATCCCCAGAGAAAGCCTCTTAATTAAAGGTTCGTCAATACAACAGTTTTTCTCCAAAAAATTTGCTGACGAAAAGGTCATCAGCACCTCAAAGTTGGATTGCATCACATGGCATTTCTTCGAAAAGATCTCGAGGAAAAGTATGATGTAATATCCCCAAGCTGAAATCAGTCTTTCAAGAGACTCATTTTCCCCAGTAGAGTCAACAAATGACGTCTCCAATGGAGAAGTTTGTACACCTCTACACTCAGACGAATGGGTTCCCTAGCAAGTCTGACCTTTAAACTTTTTCCCAGCAAATGGCATTTCCCCATGAAAATTCGGCGAGAAGTTTGGGGAAAACCGCTACAAATAGCGTCCCTCGTCGAGAAAGTTTATTGTAAAAAGAAACTAAGACCAGTTCCTTGGTAGGAAACCAGGATCGAGGGGAAGTTTATTTCAGAAACTAAGACCAGTTCCTTGGTAGGAAACCAGGATCGAGGGGAAGTTTATTTCAGAAACTAAGACCAGTTCCTTGGTAGGAAACCAGGATCGAGGGGAAGTTTATTTTAGAAACTGAGACCAGTTCCTTGGTAGGAAACCAGGATCGAGGGGAAGTTTATTGACAAAGGAAACTTAGACCAGTTCCTTGGCTGAAGACCAGGATCAAGGGGAAGTTTTACCTTTTCTAAGTATCATTGCTTAGCAAAAGAAGATGGATGAGCAAAATGTCATTCATAAACACTACCAAAATTTTGGGTATTCCGATATTTAATCCTCTTGCACCCCGAATGCCCGAATACCTTTGCCATTCACACCTTCTGGTCTAAGAAGATTAAATAGGGGCATCTGTCATACCCCAAATTTTGACCACTAATATTTCTCATCATTGATCAAATCATCATCACAATATGGATGTATTTACATGCCTCACAAATCTCCTCAAAGATGGTTGAGCATTCACCTTAATCAGAAATTAGTGTCTCAGGCCCTCTCAGAGCACTTAGACAATGGATCAATCAAGGAATGACATGATATTTAAGTTGTCTAACATCTCAAACATCCACAAAGGATCAAGAGGACTTCCACATCAAGAATTAAGCAAAAGGTTGCAACATTACAAGTGGATCAGGCCTCAAGATCATCAGTGTCACCAAATTAGGGTTTTGGTCGACCAAGGCCTCCAGATGGAACTTTTCCTCTGGGCATGAGCCAATGCTTCAAACAACAACCCAAAATACTCTAAGGGACATCATGGACCCAATTAGCAAGTCAATTTAACCTCAGGGGATGCGTTTACCAAAAATCAGGAATTAGGGTTTCTTGACCTAATTCACCCTTAAGTTGACTTTTGGGACAAAACATGAGCCAAGACCTCAAGACATGGTTGGAGGGTCTCCAATACACTACATTGATTCATTTACAACAATGGATTGATCCAATAAGCTTGATCCACAAGCTTCAATTTCATCAGGACCACAATTAGGGTTTCGAGGAAAAAGTCAACTGTGCCTTTGACTTTTGACCAGGACATGATTCAATACACCCTACAACACCTATGGAATATATCCATTAGGTTTGATTTAGGTTAAAGACTTGATTTCACAAAGGATCGCCTAGTTTGGATTTCATCCCGATAAAAAGTCAACTGTGCACAAAATCAAGTGTGACTTTTTGGGATTTTTCACAATTATGGTTCTTTGACCCTAAAACAATGTTAATATGTGATTTGAATCAACATTCATCAAGAAAAATGAAAGAAAGTGAGTTAACTTGTAAAAGGGGTAACCATAAAAAACTTAGAAATTTTCTAAGTTATGGAACAAAATGGCTAGGGTACCAACTTCCAAGGACCATAACTTAAGATCCAAGCAACCATTTTGGATGGTCTAAAGATGGATTTGTAGCTCTCGTGGCATACTTTAAAAGTGTCAACTACATCTCATTCCAATTCTTCATAGATTTTAAGCTATGGAGTGATCAAAATGGCTGAAAACATGAAAATGACATTTTTCCAACACTTAGTGAAATTTTCACTAAGTCAGAATCTGCCTTATTTTTCCTCAAATGTAGAGGCATTTTTCATTATAATTCAAGTTGATTCAAAACCAAAGTTGGACATTATGTTGAAATAGGATATATCAGCTGTTCAAAATGTCCAAGAACTCCATGAAACTCCACCTGAGCTAGAGGTTATGACAGCTGCAACATGCTTTGCTGCAAACTGTTTTGCAAGGAAGATTTGTGCATTAGGGCTAGATTTGATCCATCTGCGCAACTCAAGGGGGAACAACCAAGGGACAAGCAGTGACCCATGAGCCTCCCAAGTCTTTGGAACTACATATATGGTTGGCATCCCTAAAAGCTAAAGATGCCTCAAGACTCTAATTTTGTTTTGAGGCATTCAATGGATGCATAGAGCTGGCATATATCAGTCCATGATGAACCAATTGAGTCAAGATAAGCTCATACAACAGAAAACCATAGGCATGTGCTCTAATCTCAAGTCAATGGCTAGAGGAGACTTGAGATTCCATTTGATCAACATTGGCCAAAGGCCTGCTGCAGTTGCCATTCCCTATTGCTGGCAAAACAAACTTGCTCTATTATAAATAGAGCTCATTTTTGCTCAATTTGAGTACACCTAAGCACCCAAACTGATGCTTTCCTCAAAATCACCACTTTCACTCCAAATTTACCTTCGAACTCAAGTCACCATCGGGTTTTGAGTTTGAGAGCAATTCCAACCAAACCAATCACTCAAACACTTCCCACATAACATATTTGAGATGATCAAACACTTAAAAACTTTCTGGAAGTCCAAAATCATAGACCTCAAAATCCACTTGAGGCCTATAATCAGTCAACACACCATGAAGTGATCCAGCCATCTCCAAGCAGGTCTAAGGTTCCAAACACACTCCATATGGTATAGGGAAATTGTTCAAATTATCACAACTCATCTGTAATACCTCCAACTCAAAAATCAAATTGTTCTTGCTGCCACGACATTCAAGTAAGCCTAAACTTGGTCATCTCATGATTCATGCATATTTCCTCGCACAATAATTTTGCCATATGTTCATAATCATGTATGAAGTGTTTCCCCTCAATTGATTGCTTTGTATGAATCGTGTATGGAATTTCTTAGCCTTCATGCAGAAATTAGGGTTCTTGAGGTTTCTCTTTGATTTCTCATTCCATACTTAAAATAAATGAAATTAAAGGCCATAGACATGATCGTGAGTTGAAAACGAGTAGATTGATATGTGGATTGTGTTATTTCATCAAGTATTCAGGGAGATTGATGAGAAAATGCAAATCAGACAAAAACAGGGCACGCGGGCAAGAACAATGTGTTATTGGCGCCCTTTTTCAAACTTTTGAATTTTTGAATTTTTATTATTTTATTTAATTGATTCAAAAATTAATTTCTCTCTGAATTTTAATTATTTTGAGTTGATTCTTTTTTTCAAAATTCACAAAAATGTTAAAATATTTTATTTTACAAGAATTTCTTAAAAATATTATTTATTGCATATATTTGATATTTTTGCAAAGAATTAATTTTTATTTGTGTTTTAACATTTTTAAAATTTTCTTTCTCTTGATTTTCCAAACTTAAATGGGTTTCCATCATTTTGTGGATAAAAACATGATTTTTGAAACATTGACCCAAAATCCCAACTCATTTCTCACATGTTTTCAATGATTTTTATTAATTTTTAATCAAAATTAATTCCATTTTTAACAAAATTAGGGTTTTGATTGATTTCACCCTCATCAATCTTTTTAAATACTCTTTGGGCCTCTAATAGAGTGTAAGACCCAACCCTCTTTTTTGTAAAAATAATTTGGGCCTCAGTCATTGTATAAGTTCCACAGTGCTTTAGAAAATTTCGACGCGATCGTCGTTTTCAAACTTTTTTCAACTGGGCCTACCCTCGTGTTATAAATCCCATTTCTGTTCTTTAAATACTCTTTGGACCTCTCCTTGAGTTGTAAGACCCGTCCCTTTGTACAGAAAACCTTTTTGGGCCTCAGTCGTTGTATAAGTCCCGGTGCAATTTCAATAACAACAACGCGATCACTTTTAAACCCTGGGCCTCTCCTTGAGTATAAGCCCCACCAATCTTTTCAAAACAACTTCTCTTTTAATTTAGATTCAAATATACAGTTGTTATCAAAACTTTCTTTAATTTCTTTGAACAACTAACAATACAGCATGGAAGCTTGCTCACCTGTAAGTTTTAACAGCTTTCATTTACTCGTTTTCATATAAATATAATTGAATTGTGGGAAGCTGCGCACTATAAGTCTTCTTTCATATCCTTTTAAATACTTGTCATATATCAACTGTATATATACTAGTATAGTTATTTAGAATTTTCCCCGGAAACTAGGTCTAGAACTAGGTAAAGCCATGTTGGTCACTCTTAAATACAGACAAAACTAGATCCCCATAGGATTTCCAGATACGGTCTTGCCTTCTCTTGGGCTTAAATAATATGGAACAAAGAGAAAGGCAGTATTCTTCGTGAACCTTTTCTCAGACTGTCACCCCTAAAAATTGTCAAAGAAATTCTACTCCCCAGAGTTAATCTATTCTCGGTTAATAGCAACTCTTGAGTTTCTTCAAACCTCAGAACTTTCACTAAATGATCTATTCTTGGTGAATAGCATTTCTTGAACTTTTCTTGGTTTGGGACCCACAGGCTTCCTAAAAGCATTCCCGCCTTTTCTTGGGCTTTGTACAAGGACCCTCCGGCTTCTTAGAAGTTCTTATGCCTTCTCTTGGGATTAATACAAGGACCCTGACGACCTCTTAAAGCTATAAGACAGAACTTAGTCATCCTTTGCTAGAGCCATCTTTCCAGTGTCTAATATCAGATTTTAGGGTTGACTCTCATCCCTTAATGCCCGTGCCTCCTCTTGGAGGCATTATACAAAAGATAAAACTCTTCCACACCAATAGACTTGGACAGTCTAACCCCCTTGAGTCTCAAAGACATTCTCAAGTTCCTTGCAAACATAGGAGAAACCCTGGTCACCCTGGCTCAATCCCCAGTAGAGCTGAAACCCAGTCACTCTCCTAAAAATCCCAAATCAGAACCTCAAGGCATCTGGTACCTCAACTCTTCTGTAACTCTCAGCAAGAGTTGATTTCCCCATTTTGGCCCTGCCTCGGGATCTCAACAAATCCCCGGTAAAAGTTAGCCTCCTCTTAGGCTTTCTATAATGATCTTTCCTCAGCAAAGTCAGTGTTGAACTGTAATATAGCAGCAAGCAACAAAAATTTATAGTAAGTAAGGACCAAGTTTTATCGTCTCCTCAGGGATCAGTGCGAGGGAAAGAATGACATTCGACAGTATCTACATTTCTAAGCTTATGATTCAAAAGTTATGGTTTAAAGCGGAACCAAAAGCAAATGTGGAAAATGTAAAGACGGAAAATATAAAGTAAAGACAAAATTATAAACAGAGCCTTGTTGGAATTGGATCTCATCAATAGATAACACATGCATTCTTATGACCAATTTCATACATAAATCAAACATTCATCTAATATCATCATGTATCAATCACAACATACATGTCCTTTCGGCCCCCGCATGTTATGAATGATTTTATACCGATTAATAATTCCTCTTGGACATCACCAATCAATACAAAGCATATAAAGCCTACATGAATGTTAAGCCTAATCCATTTCTGGAATCAAAACCCAACAGATATTACTATAATATCAATATCAAACTCATGAGCAATTCATGCACAAAGCCAATGATCAAAATACGTACACATGCTTAACCTTTTTTTAAATGTATTCAACTAATTTGCCAAATGGATGTGAACGTCGTTCTTCATTAATATTCTCACGCACCCTCACGACACTGTTTGTCAACCGATAGCGTGGTCTCTTATTGCATTAATCACTAAAAGCTATTCATTCTAACAATCAACACAATGCTATTGAGCTAAGATAAAATGAATATCAAATCACAAACTCATGTCAAAAGCTTGCTCAATGATAGTTTGAAAATCTAAGACCAAAGATTTGAGATAGGTTTTGTCAAGACCCACAAATAAACAATCAAAGACAACAAACAATAGAGAATCCAAACTAAATTCACAAACATACATTAGAAGAAATACAAAAGGTATCAAGAGATTACATCCTTTCCCAACAAGAAAGCAAAGATCCTACCTTTCTCCCTTGGAAATGAAGAGATATAAGCTCTGATATTTTATTTACAAGTTCTCTTTCCAAAATCAAAACATTATAACCTAAAAAGTGTGAAAATTTGATTTATACAATTCAGGAATTTACATAGTTCGCACAGCGAACCATTCATTCGCACAGCAAATGGTGAAAAATGGCACTTCAAGTGCCTCTGAACAGTTAAACCGCCCCATAAATTCTCGTGAGTTCATAATGTGAAGGAATGTTCGCAAAGCGAACACTCGCTTTCGAGCTCGCAAAGCGAAAATTAACTCCTTTCTGCTTTGCCAAAATCTGGGTCCATTCGCTGGAGACCTCGCCAGAGTTCGCAAAGCGAACCTTCGCTGGCACTCGCTTTCATGTTCGAAAAGCAAACTAACTGATATCATCCTCTGTTCTTTAGCAGCTTGTATCCATTTCTTGTGTCTTACACTTTTGATCAATTATTCCTTTTACTGCACAATAACACACACATTACAAGCACCAAAGGTATATTCTCAATGTTAAAAAGAACAACAACAATCATGGATAAAAACCAATGAAAACATGAGAAAAGAGTGGAAAAATGCAAAGAAAGATATGTCATTTTTAGGTCAAATCTGCACCTAACAACTCTCCCCAACTAGATTTTTGCTTGTCCTCAAGCAAAGTATGCCCCTCATTAAAACAAGAGGATTTGCTCAAGCATAAGATTCAACCAAAACAAGATAAATGCAGACAAGCATGAAAATGTGCACAAGCAACGTTCACCACTCAATAGAATCGAACAATGACAAAGAACTCTCACAAAAACTCTCAAGGATCAAGTGATTTTCAAAAGTTACTCAAGGCTAAAATGAAGAATTTACTCATGTTTTTTTGTAAATTTAAAATTTAATATAAAAATAAAATAAAAGTGAAAATAAAATTTATGAAAAATTAGATTAAACATTAAAATGTTGAGTATGAATTTTTGGGAGTTTTGTGTAAAAGAAGCTATATAAAATGAAATTTGAAATGAAAAATAAAATAATTAGAGTTTGAAGTGAACAAGACAGGGGGTGTAACCAGCAAGTCATCAAAGTTAAAGGAAAAATGGGGTTGGCGCAAGGGGGTGGTAACAGCAAAACAAGCCAGGCCTAATAGGGTCCGAACCCACACGGTCTTGGGGATGTCCATGGTGCTCCTTCAAATGAACTAGACACGTGGCCAGGCAAAGGCCCTCAGATCACGCTACAGTCAAAATAAACCTTATATGAAACACCGGTGACACTTGTCACCGGTCTACCTCTCCAACACAACAAGCACCATACACGTGGTTCTCAGGTCAAAATGAAACAATGAAGAACAGGAACGGTCAAAAGAACCTCTCATAATTATATGTTCTCTCTCTCTCTAAGAGAGCAAAAGCTCTGTCCGCTCTCTACAATACCTCCCACGGAACCCTAAACGGTCTGCCGGAGAAGATGGAGCGCGACAGAAACCGTCGTCTTCTCCGGCGAAGACCCGCCTTCTCACTTTCAAAACAAAATAAACCCTAACCTAAATCTCTCCCTCTGTCTGAATCTAAGAACCATTTCCTCAAAAACTCAAAGGAACAACCCTAATCAACAAGTTTCTAAATCGAACCCTAAAACTCAATCATTCAGAAATCAATGTAGGTAGAGCGAGAATAGTTGGAATCTGAAGGAAACAAAGGGACATGTACAATACACTACTCAGAAAGACAACAACATGGCGAGGTTTTAAAAGAGAAACGTAAAGGAAAAGGCTACCTCTTTGTGAGTTTTCAAACAAGTGGATTCAAGGCAAGCTCCTGATTCCTCTCAACGGCGAATGAGATAAGCTCCCTTTCCTTTACTCTCTATACTTTCTTTGCTTCCTTAGAAAAGTATGTGGTTAGGTAATGTGAAACTCCTTGCTGTTAGAATAAACTGATGCTTTTTGGTATATTTGGAGAAAAATGAAGTTGTGTAGTTGGGAAATTTCTTGAAACTTTTGGTGTTAGAATGAACTAGGTTTTTTCTTGAGTCCGAAGATTTGGGTCCTCTCTTCTGAATCCCCCCCTTCTTTTTAATGATGTTGTTTGATATCTCCCTCCTTTTTGAATTCTCTTTAAATCTGAATTTTCTGCTATGCTTTGTGAAAATTGCTGTGCATTTTGTTTGTTTTCCCAAGTGATGTTTAAGGCTTTGATGCTCCTTATGCTGCTCTGAATCCTTTTCCTCTTTTATGAAATTCTGAAAATTGATGTGTTGTCTATTCTCTCTGAACTTCTCTGCATCTTTTCTGAAACTATCCATGTTCTGAAATCTCTGCTGCATCTTGACTTGTTCTGCTGTGTGTGAATGTGACTTGTTATATGAATTTGGGGTGTGTATCTATGTTACATGATCACTGATGTAGGCTTTGTTTGACTGATGAATTGAAAGGCTTATGGTTTTGAATTTAATTTAGGATTTGATTAAATCTGGATGAGTTTGGTTTATGGAATTGGCTAGGACCTTGGAATTATGGTTTGTGATATTGGAAAGTTTTTTAATGAATTGAAAATGTTCATGGTTTATATTTCCCTGTGTTTATGGTTGATGAATTGGAATGCTTAATGGGTTTGCTCTCTTGTGGCAGGGGTATTGCAGAACAAAGTCAGTGTTGAGCTACCTTGAAACTTTGGGATGGGAGCAGGCATTTCTTGATTTGGAGTGGAGTTCAAATGGTCAGCAAGAGGTATAATGGCACAGGACACCATTTTGGTGTATAAGGGTTGCAGCTATTCTCCTTCACATGAATTGGCACAGCTCTGTAGGCAGCAGTGCGCATCAGCTTGTGTAGGGCTTGTTGCCTTGTGCTTTGTTCGTGACATTAGGTCTCAATTGCCATAGCCTTAGGTTAGAACCTTAGGGATGTCACAAAATCTGGTTGTACTTGAAACAACTTGTAATTCTTTGTCATTTCTTGTGTAATACCTTTCTTTGTAAACATTCAACCCTTAATCAATGTAACCTTCTTTATTTATCATTGAAAGCTTATGATCAACACATTGAATATTTCTCAAAAATATCATCTAAGTGACATAATTTTTATGGAGCGGCAATTTGGGCTTCAAAAATACATAGCTTCAAAATTTGGACATGAACAAAGCTATCATGGGTTTCAAAATATAAGCTCAAGACTTGGGCATGAACATTAGCAAAGCTATCCAATTATGATGATCAACAATCCATTTGCACTCTAAACTCAAACAAGCAGCATTAAAACCTCAAAGTCTATCGAATTCCAAAATAACCTTGAAACGAACTCCAAGAGGCTAATTGTGCTTGATTTTGATTTTTCTAGAATCCAAATACAAACTTCCACAAGATATTAACAGTTAAGTCTACACTTAGGATCTTGAGATATGACCAAAAGAATCTTGAATTCTTGAAGAGGAGAGACTCTTTACTTTAATTAACCAACAAAAATGATGAACAACTTTGGTCAATGACTCATCCAAAGTCTTGATTGACTAGTGTCCACAATCTTCTGACTAAGATCTTTTCCACAAAAATAAAGCCACAAAGCTTGCTCAATTAGTCAGTGATGGAAACAAGATTGACCTAAAAAGTTCAAACAATGCTTATGACATCTAAGGGGTCAAATTTTGGGGTACAACAGTTGCCCCTATTTAAATAATTTTACCGGATGGCGCGAGAAATGGAAATCCTCGGGGTATCAAGGTGAAAAGTATTTAAATATAGCAATCCGAAAATTTTGCCCTTAGATGGAATGCAGATGCTAAGGACAAGCAACAAACATGCAAATGCTGACATGCCATGAACTTCAAGTATGATGATATGATGCCATGATAGTGCAAAAATGCAGACAAGACACCAGAGAATAAAAAACAGACGAATACAGTTAGACATCACTGGGGAAGGATGAAGGTTAGTATCCACAAGGAAAATCTCACTAGGGATACAGGCTGACCAACAAAAGAGACTCACTGGGGAGACTCTGAGGCAACACTGGGGATGGAAAAATAAAACTGAAGGGGGAAACCCTATAAATCCTCACTGGAGATTAGAACCAGAGAGATGTTCTCTACTGGGGAATGGTCCAGGGAGACAGACGACAGGTTCATATATGACCGGGAGACACTGGGGAAATGAAATATATTCTTACTGGGCATGAAAGAAGACATGATCTCCATTGGGGATCAATTTGAAATAAAGGATAGACATCCTACAAGTGATTTCTGGAGATTTCCTAGATTGAAGAGTTCAAACGGGATCTTCAAGAAAAACCAGAGATAAAATCTGCGCGCCAGATAATGAGAAATGACTGGACTTTTTAGCTGGGAAAGGCTAATGAGTCATGAATGAGTTGGATTTTGAATACCAGTATGAGCTGGATTTTTGAGGTTTAGGTTCATATATGACCTGGTTTTCAAACCACGGGTTCATGATAACCTGAAGTTTAGGTTCACATCTGACCTGGTTTTTGAACAACGGGTACATATCTGACCTAAGGTTTAGGTTCATATCTGACCTGGTTTCAAACAATGGGTTCACGATAACCTGAAGTTTAGGTTCACATATGACATGGTTTCAAACAACGGGTTCACGATAACCTGGAGTTTAGGTTCACATTTGACCTGGTTTCAAACAACGGGTTCACGATAACCTAAAGTTTAGGTTCACATCTGACCTGGTTTCAAACAACGGGTTCACGATAACCTGAAGTTTAGGATCACATCTGACCTGGTTTCAAACAACGGGTTCACGATAACCTGAAGTTTAGGTTCACATCTGACCTGGTTTCAAACAACGGGTTCACGATAACCTGAAGTTTAGGTTCACATCTGACCTGGTTTCAAACAACGGGTTCACGATAACCTGAAGTTTAGGTTCACATATGACCTGGTTTCAAACAACGGGTTCACGATAACCTGAAGTATAGGTTCACATCTGACCTGGTTTCAAACAACGGGTTCACGATAACCTGAAGTTTAGGTTCACATCTGACCTGGTTTCAAACAACGGGTTCACGATAACCTGAAGTTTAGGTTCACATCTGACCTGGTTTCAAACAACGGGTTCACGATAACCTGAAGTTTAGGTTCACATATGACCTGGTTTCAAACAACGGGTTCAGGATAACCTGAAGTTTAGGTTCACATCTGACTTGGTTTCAAACAACGGGTTCACGATAACCTGAAGTTTTGGTTCACATCTGACCCGGTTTCAAACAACAGGTTCACAATAACCTAAAGTTTAGGTTCACATCTGACCTGGTTTCAAACAACGGGTTCACGATAACCTGAAGTTTAGGTTCACATCTGACCTGGTTTCAAACAACGGGTTCACGATAACCTTAAGTTTAGGTTCACATCTGACCTGGTTTCAAACAACGGGTTCACGATAACCTGATGTTTAGGTTCACATCTGACCTGAAATAAACAATGCCAGCAGTTACTGGACTTTAGGTATCCATATGAGGAGGTTAAGTATCATAGAGGTCAGTACCGGGGTTACATAAATGAAGATTAGACTTCCTGGGGAATACCGATTATGATTGCAACAAAGTTGAATAGTACCAGAGATAGATAAGATTCTCAGAAGAGATTGCCACTTATCGCCCTGGAAAAACAAGCTTCTCCAAGAGATTTCTATTTGTTGTTGGGTATAAATTCCAAAGAGATGTTGATATCACAACACTGCTGGGGAATGAATTTTGTCTTCAACGAGGACCTGTAAAAGATTCTTCTTGCGAGACACAGTGCAAAATAAATGCGCGTTCAAACTAGGTTCAACAACCTAACCTGCCAGGGATCAAAGTTCAATCTAGGAACAAGCTAGAAAGAAACGGTCAAACAAGACTCCAACCTTTGAGGAATGAGCTCAAATGGGGATTTATCTTATCCAAATGTGGAAAAGACAACTGAACTAACCATCATCCACGAGGATAAAACTCTATGGGGAATTTAGAAAGGATGGGCACTTTATTCCTAGGGGTGACAACTCTATTGGAGGGAAAGGATAAACCCAGTCACTTGGGGAGATAAACGCCAAAGTGAACAAAATAGGTAAACACCAGAACAGGGTAACAGAGATGTTAAGATGATATGCATGTGAGTGCATATATGCCATGCTTATGCTTATGCTGACAAAATAGACAAAAGGAAGCGAGACTGGAGATGAAATAAACATCTCGACAAGGATACCCAGCCAAACTCGTCTGATTGGGCCATCACTAGGGATGAACTTTCAGGATCAGTAGTTCTACTTCAAGATTACAACCTCCCCTGGGGAAAAAGTCTTTGGTATAGTATCATGACTTCACTAGGATTTCCATCATGAACTGCTTTCTTTACCGGAGAATTGCCAAGATTAGCTTAAGTAACAGCTTACTAGGGAGCTAGCAAAAAGTGTCACAAAGCTGAGTGGTTCTGCATAACTTATCTGCCCCAGGGTACATGTTCTGTCAGGGGAAAATACCAAGAGAATTTTACAGGAGAATTGGCATAAAATATGCTTTCAATATCTTCAAACCCTTGGAGAAATTCATGAATTTCGGCATAACTGCCCCTGTTTAACTGCGTTTACACAACAAGGTCCTTGAACCTATTCTTCAGACTGGCTGATCTGTGAAAGAGATGTCCCAGACCGATTGGCCTTTTAGAGATTTACCGAATCTCGACCTGACTGTTTCTGATTAACTGGTCTGTGGGGATAAGTCATCAAAAGGGTTTTATAGAATAATTGGTATACCATATGTTCCAATGTCTTCAAACTCTTGAAGAGATTCATGGATCCTGACATAACTGCCTCAGTTCAACTGTGTCAGCAATACAAAGTCTCTGAACTGTGGTAGAAACAACTAGGGAACAAATTTGCCCCTGTTGATGGGTCACTGGAGTCTAAACTTGTCATAAGATGGCCTCAAGAAGGCTTGCCCCAATATCCTGAACTTGAAGAGTTCTGCCCCTGATTCAATAGCTCTTGGAATGGTTGATTGGCAGATTCTCCTATTTGGTTGCCCCAGACTGAGCTTCCTTTATCAAGTCAACTTCCCTATCTTGGTTGCATTTGTTGGGATTTCTTTGATATTGAATTATTTTGCAAACAAGTATTGTTCATTAAAAATTGGCAATTTTAATGCAAAATTCATGCAAGCTTTTTGAAAACAAAATTTATTGATGAAACACACATGGAGGAATGATTAAATCAAAAACAAAGTGGATCTAGTCATTTACGGAATGACAGATAAAGTGATCAACACACGCAAATAACAAAGATTATTAGGAGTCAAGTTAATCAACCTTGCTGTAGTATGCTTTTCAAAACAACCTTACCTCAATTAGGTCTTTTAAGGGTTGTAACGTGGCTTGGTTCACAGTTCATGAAATAAAGGATAAAGGCTTAAAGTTTATTTGTCCCCACCCAATCTTCGTGATGAACTCCAATCCTATGCTCAGTTAACTCAAGCTATATATTCAGGTTCCTATAGGCTAGGAATTAAACTGATGATGGTTGATGATGATTCAGACACCTACGGTAGTCATCACCCATTACAACATTTGGTTATCCTTTATTGCTGAGGTTTTAAGACCTCTTCTTGTCTTTGATCGCGGTTTTGAGACCTCTTCTTTGTCTTTGTTGAGGTTTTGAGACCTCTTCTTTGTCTTCGTTGAGGTTTTGAGACCTCTTCTTTGTCTTTGTTGAGGTTTTGAGACCTCTTCTGATTGTCACTTGATTTGAGAGAGCTGACTTGGTGTCTTGCATGAGGCGCTTGCATTAGAATGCATAACCAAGTTAAACTGAGAACTACCCACCCCAAGGTTGAGATTAAGGGTTTTTTGTGCAAGAAAAGAAAACTCCTACTTCTAGGCTCAAAGGGGTTAACAAGGGATTATCTTCCTTATTTCTTCGGTGTTTGGGAATTGAAACAATGCCTTACATCCTCGGCAAGGTTTAATCGAAAGCATACCACAAAAATTATGGATATAATGTTTTCATCATCCTCCCCAATCTTTGCTTAACAACAATTTGATAAGTGGAAAGAAACAAGATAAAGATATATGAACATAAAAATAGATGAGTGAAACGAATGGATTTAATCAAAAGGTGCACAAACATTTCATTAATCTCACCAATTTGAAAATACAACAAAGCTTATAAGCAAATACAAATTCAAAGTGAAAATGATTAAAAATATTTAAACGAACAAAACACAACCAGTTTCGGCAAATTGATTTCAGAAGATTTCAGTTTCTGGGCCCAAGCGGGAGAACACCTTCACCATCGACCACTGGTTCTTTATGATATAGAACCGTGAGAGGCTTCGAAAGTCTTTTGCCTTTTGTTTCAGAAGTCGAGGCGTTGGCATCTGACCCACCCTCTTGAGGCATCTTTAGCAGACTTAGCAGTTTCGCTTCAAACTCTTTACACTCTTCAATGGGGTGCCCCATTGTCCCAGTATGGAATTGGCATTCAATCTCCGGGCGATCTTCTTCAAGGATCAGTTCATTGTCATAAATCAGTCCTCGCACAGTATATTCTAAGGCTCGGCAACCATCCAAGTCATGACCTTCGGCTCCCTTGTGGAATTCACAATTCAGGTTAGGATTATGCCAAGGTCCAGGCACAGGATTGAGAAGTCGGGGAGTTACCAACTTGTTCTGCATCAACAATGGAAAGAGTTTACTCAAAGGCACAGGAATAGGCTGGCAGTTGACATGATATTTTCTCTTGTTTTGGTCTTGAAAACCTCGAAGAGAAACAACTGTATGAGACTGGAACACCCTTTTGGTAGACACCTGATGACTATGATACTCTGGTGCAAAACCAAGATCAGATACTGGCTGGTACAAAGTTTCCTCAAATCTTTGGCATGGGAAAACCACAGGAGATGGAAAAGGATTGTTGACTTAAATTCCTTGATGCGTGAACGAGAACTTCTCAGAGTCTAACAGATTCTGAACTTTACTCCTGAGCACCTTACAATCTTCAGTTGAATGCCCCTGCGCCCCAGCATGGTAGTCACATTGAGCATTGGCGTCAAATCCTGGTGGGTATGGAAAAGGAACTGGCTCTATCTCCTTTGGTACGATCAATCCACCCTTAAGTAAATCTGGCAGGAACTGACTGTACGGTATTGGTAGCAGAGTGAAATTCCTCTCTGGCTTTCCTGGTCTTTGTCGAGCGTGCTGACGCAGTTGACGGCGGTCTAACCTTTGATACCGAGGAGGTCCTTGAGTTACAGGAACTACAAGAGGTGATGAACTGACAACCTCTCCAGGAGTAACAGGGTGAGCGTGCACTTTCTTCTTCATCAGTGCTTGCAAGGTTTCCAGAACCCAATTCACCTGGCATTTGAGGATTCTGATCTCCTCTTTCAGATCTTCCTGGTTCTTCAGATATTCATTCATCGTTGCCATTGGTCCTGAGTGAATGCTAGGTATCCTTCTAGTGATGAAGGAAGAAAAAGATGAGACTCAAGGCTGAGAAACAAAATGCAATGTAAATGGGATGACTTATGTATGGATGTAATGCTTATGATGCTTATTTTCAGAGAGTCCTTTTTAAACTTTTAGTTGTTTAGCACAAATTCGCGCGTAATTAAGATCAACATGAATTTAGAACCAAAATTCTCATTCATTCAAATAAAATCAAAAGTACATAGTACCAGAGGATAATGGATTGAGTCACCCAAATACAACAATACTGAGTCTCAAAATACAAAACCATAATAAAAAAGTCTTCTTTATCTCGCGCTCTTGAAGCTCTTTCAATTCAATCTTAAACCACTTCATCATCCTCTCGATGAGTTGAATGAAGTAACTGAAAGAAGAAGGAGTGTTTTCATCGACATCTTCCACAGCCATCTCTAACCTCAAAGGTAAGTCCTTGGCTATCTCATTGCAAAACCTTATCAAGCTTGCAAATTTGTCGCGGTACATGATAGCAGAAAGCTCAAGGAACTTAATCGTCTCCTTATAATCCTTTAAAACTTTATCCAATTTCTTTTTTTCATTCACCCATCCCACGCTCTGACTCTTCAAGGTCTGATGTTGGGTTTTCCAGTGTCCCACCAACCTCTTGCTAGTGGCCAACTTGTAACGCCCCGGTTTTTGTTAGATTTATTTAATCAAGTCGATTTAATTATTTTTGGTCTTTATATTATTTTATTCATGGTTATTATGTTTTATCGCGTTTTGGGAACGTTTGCGAGAAAATTGAGCGTAGGGGTATTTTGGTCTTTTTGGCTTGGGTAAATATTGTTTTTCCTTTAAAATAGAAACATAGAAAGAATAGAGAGAAAAATAGAGAAGAAGGAAAAGAGAAAGAAAAGAAGAAAAAGGGAGAAAACTTGGAGTTTATGTAATCGATTTAACCGACACTTCGAAGCGCGATTAATCGGGTAAGGGTGTGAAACTCGATTATCTTATCATTGTGTATGAATATGTATGTGTATGTTTGAAGTCTATTTGTCTTTCCATAGTTTTCAATTCTAGGTTGGAAATGAGAAAAATGATTGGGAATCGATGTTTTCGCGGTTGGAATGTGATATGAATGTTGTAGGATACTTGTTGTTATGATTGTGGTATGTTTTAGTAGTTATGTTATGGTTTGGAAGAGATTTTGGTTGAAGAAATATGGTTTTTGGACCCATAACAGCGCTGCAGAATTTCTGAGTTTTCCTTGGTTCGCCTAGCGAACTTGGGGCGAAGCGAAAGCGAATGATTTTTTAGGGTTTGCCTAGCGAGCCCGTCAGCGAAGGTCAGCGAATGTTTGTTAACGTTGTTCGCCTAGTGAACTTTGTATCTTTTCAGTTATGTTTGTTGCTGCCTTGGTTCGCCCAGGGATTCGCGAAGTGAACGGCAAGGCGAAGGTTCGCCAAGGAGTTCCCCTAGTGAACTTTGTGTCTGTTTTAGTCTGATTGTGGTTTCTCCTGGACATTCGCCTAGCGAAGGTGGTAGCGAATGCTCACTAGAAGGTTCGCCTAGCGAACATGACAGTTTGTGCAATTTGGTTTTCTTCATAACTTTTGATCCGTAAGTCGGATTGAGGCGCGGTTGGGTGCGTTAGAAAGCTAATGAGATGTTCTTTCTTATAGGAATGGTTTTGAGATTGGTGGCCGATTTAATTATGTTGGGAATTTGGAAATGTGTCATTTTGTCAACTTTTACTGTTTTAATGGTGTGTATTTGATGCGTTATCATGCAATATGCTTTTGATATATATCGTATGACTTGTGTGATGTTATATGATGTGAAGCATGTGATGAAATATTGTGATGATGGTTTGTGGCCTAAGGGCAAGAAAATGCATTGTGTTGTGTTTGATTATCTATGCATGATTATGGATGTGTATATGTGTGCATTTTAATGTCATGAGTCATTGTATGCCAAGCATCATGATATGCATTATTGTGATGTCGTGTGCCCTAGTGGGTGTGAGCGACGAAATGGTTCCAGAGGGAATCCGCTATAACATCGTGAGCCTTATACCGAGAGGACCTAAAGCGATGATTATAGATGACCGTGAGCCTTATACCGAGAGGACCTAAAGCGATCGGATCGTGAGCCTTATACCGAGAGGACCTAAAGCGATCCATAAACGTCGTGAGCCTTATACCGAGAGGACCTAAAGCGGCGGGGAACATCGTTTGCCCGACAGGGAGTTACACTAAGTTACAAGCGATGATTCCAATAGTTCCTGGGTGAACTAATGATGAGAATGATGGATGGAACGGTACCGCATTGCATTGCATAGAGTCCTTGTGTCGGTCCCTGTGCATTTGCATAAATCATGAATGGATTGATTTTGTGTGGAATTGTGAATGGAATTGATGAGTTGAGATATATATATATATATATGTTGGTGATAAATGTATTGTGCATGATTGATATGCCTTTGTGAAGGATATATGAGATGTGAATTGTGTTGTTTTGTATTTGAATTATGGCATAAATTATGGTGATAATGTTTTAAATGTGTATTTTTGTGTCATTATATAATTGTATGCAATTGTATTATGATTGTGTTTCTCACCCTTCTGTTGTTTTAAATGCTCTATGGGGCATTGCAGATTAGATGCTGGAGGTCTCTTTGCGAAACTTAGGTCTTCATTCTTTTGTCGGTCGACTCTGATATGTAGCACCGAGTAGTCAGGGAGATTGTTTGTGATTATATGTATATGTATATGTTCTTTTTAGATTGTATATGTATGGCTCTGTGTATGACAGACAAACTTTTATGTTATATATATATATATGAGATTTCAGTTGCAGATTTTCCGCTTTTATTCTGTATTTGAATTGTGGGTGTTAATAACTGAGTTTCTCTGTTATGTGCTACCTGATTGTTACATATCTATATGAGCAGGTTGTTGTATTTTGTTTCAATTGATGTGACGCCTCCGTCTATGCCATGAATGTTTTAATTACACTCTGATTATTTGTTATCGCTTTAATTCCTTGGGGTATAGATTAGGGGTGTTACATTAAGTGGTATTAGAGCCAGTTTTGTCAGTTGTGTCAGTTCGTGCCAGTCCGTGTCGGTATTTGTGTTTGGGGTGAGCTGTTTGTTTAACCATAGTTGCTATTATTCTAAATTAACAAAATATGGCTGGTAGGAATGATGCTGCTCTTGTTGCTACTATGCAAGCTATGGCTCAGGCTGTGCGGGGTGCACCTAATGCTGGTGGGAATGATGAGTTCAGGAAAAACAAACCGCCTGTCTTCAAAGGGAGACATGATCCTGATGGTGCTCAGATTTCGCTTAAGGAGATTGAAAGAATCTTTCGAGTGATGGACTGTGCTGAGGAACATAAGGTGAGACTGGGTACTCACATGTTGCAGGAGGAGGCTGATGATTGGTGGGTTAGTAAGCGTCAAGTTTGGGAAGCTACAGGTGAAGAGGTCACTTGGGATTTGTTTAGCAGGGAGTTTTTGAGGAAGTATTTTCCTGAAGATGTTAGAGGAAAGAAAAAGATAGAGTTCTTGGAGTTGAAACAAGGTAACATGTCTGTTGTGGATTACACGGCTAGGTTTGTGGAGCTTGTTCAGTTTTATCCACATTATGCTGAAGCAACTGCGGAGTTTTCCAAATGTGTGAAGTTTGAGAATGGGTTGTGTCCTGAGATCAAGCAGACAATTGGTTATCAAAGGATTAGAAGGTTTTCGGATTTGGTGGATTGTTGTAGAATTTTTGAGGAGGATAGCAAAACTCGTTCTACTCACTATAAGAGTGTGAACGAAAGGAAAGGGAAGCAACCGTTTCGTGGTGGTCCTTATGTGTCAACAGCTGACAAGGGTAAGCAAAGGGGTAGTTTTGATAAAAGGCCAAGTGGGGGAGGTATGTCTAATCCTCTGAGGTGTTTTAGGTGTGCTGACTTAGGACATCGCCAGTTTAAATGCAGAAAGGATATGAGGAAGTGTTCCATTTGTGGAGGTTTAGGACATGTCGCAGCTGATTGTAAGAAGAATGTGGTGAAGTGTTTCAACTGTGGTGAACCTGGTCATATTAGTACGAAGTGTCCAAAACCAAAGCAAGCTCAAGCTGGTGGGAAAGTATTTGCATTGGCAGGAACTCAGATACTAGTGCGGATCGTCTGATCAGAGGTACTTGTTTTATTAATAATACGCCTTTAGTTGCTATTATTGATACCGGAGCGACTCATTCGTTTATTTCGTCTGAGTGCGTGAAGAGTTTGAATCTTTTGTTGTCATCGATGGATGGAGAGATGGTTATTGATACTCCAGCAATGGGGTCGGTAACTACTTCTTTGGTTTGTTTAAGTTGTCCTTTGACCAGTTATAGTAAAGATTTTGAGATGGATTTGGTGTGTCTGCCATTGGAGGGTTTAGATGTGGTTCTGGGAATGAATTGGTTGCAGTTTAATCGAGTTCATATCGATTGTTATCATAAGCTGGTAAGATTTCCTTCTCTTGAAGAAGACGAGGAATTGAGTTTCTTATCTACCAAAGAGTTGAAAAAACTTTTGGCGGATGAAGCTCAGTTGTTCGGGTTGTTTGCATCATTGACAGTGGATAGTCAAGTTGCAATTGATGTGTTTCCTATTTTGTGTGAATTTCCAGAGGTGTTTCCGGAGGATATTTCAGATGTGCCGCCAGAGAGAGAGGTGAAGTTTTCTATAGATCTAGTTCCTGGTACTAGACCTGTATAGAAGGCACCATATCGTATGTCGGCATCTGAGTTGGTTGAGTTGAAGAAGTAGTTGAATGAATTGTTAGAAAAGAGGTTTGTGAGGCCGAGTGTATCACCTTGGGGTGCTCCAGTTTTATTGGTGAAGAAGAAAGATGGAAATATGCGATTGTGTATTGATTATCGCCAGCTGAATAAGGTGACGATTAAGAATAAGTATCCTCTTCCGAGAATTGATGATTTGATGGACCAGTTGGTAGGTGCGTGTGTGTTTAGTAAGATTAATTTGAGGTCAGGTTATCATCAGATTAGAGTGAAAGAGGAAGATATTCAGAAGACAGCTTTTAGGACACGCTACGGACATTACGAATATTCTGTGATGCCGTTCGGGGTTTCTAATGCGCCAGATGTGTTTATGGAGTATATGAATCATATTTTCCATGAGCATTTGGATCAATTTGTTGCTGTGTTTATTGATGACATCTTGATTTATTCTAAGTCTCGGGAGGAACATGCGGAACATTTGCGTGTTGTGTTGCAAATTTTGAAGGAGAAGAGACTTTTTGCCAAGTTGTCCAAGTGTGAGTTCTGGTTGTCCGAAGTGAGTTTTCTTGGGCATGTGATTTCAGGCAATGGTATTGCTGTGGATCCATCCAAAGTAGATGCAATTCTACAATGGGAGGCTCCTAAATCTGTTACTGAAATTAGAAGCTTTTTGGGTTTAGCTGGATATTATCGAAGATTCATTGAAGGCTTTTCCAAGTTAGCACTTCCTTTGACCCAGCTGACTTGTAAAGGTAAAGCGTTCATTTGGGATATTCAGTGTGAGGAAAGTTTTAGAAAGCTGAAGAGAAGATTGACTACAACTCTGATTTAGGTCTTACCGAATCCTAGTGAACCGTTTGTGGTGTATTGCGATGCGTCTTTGATTGGTTTAGGTGGAGTGTTGATGCAAGAATGTAAGGTTGTGGCTTATGCTTCGAGACAATTGAGGATTCATGAGAAGAATTACCCTACTCATGATTTGGAATTAGCGGATGTGGTGTTTGTATTGAAAATTTGGAGGCATTATCTCTATGGTGCAAGATTCGAAGTCTTTAGTGATCATAAAAGTTTGAAATACTTGTTTGATCAGAAAGAGTTGAATATGAGGCAACGGAGATGGTTGGAATTTTTGAAGGACTACGATTTTGGCTTGAATTACCATCCTGATAAAGCTAATGTGGTAGCCGATGCGTTGAGCTGGAAGTCTTTGCATATGTCCGCTTTGATGGTTAAAGAGTGGGAACTTTTGGAAGCATTTAGAGATTTGAGTTTGGTGTGTGAATTGACATCTGATGACGTGAGGCTTGGTATGTTAAAGGTTACTAATGATTTTCTGTTAACCGTTAGCGAGAAGCAGAAGTTGGATGTGAAATTTGTTGATTTGATGATGGTTGGAGATCAAGGAGTGAATGGTGACTTTAAAGTGGATGATAAGGGTATTTTGAGATTTCGTGGTAGAATTTGTATTCCTGATGATTCGGACTTGAAAAAGATGATTTTAGAGGAAGGACACCGGAGTAGTTTGAGTATACATCCGGGAGCTAATAAGATGTATCAAGATTTGAAGAAGATCTTTTGGTAGTCCGGATTAAAGAGGGATGTGGCTCAGTTTGTTTATGCGTGTTTGACGTGTCAGAAGTCGAAGGTAGAAAATCAGAAGCCTAGTGGATTATTGCAACCGTTGGATATTCCCAAGTGGAAATGGGACAGCATTTCTATGGATTTTATGACAGGGTTGCCGAATACACAGAGGGGACATAATGCCATTTGGGTAATTGTGGATAGGCTGACTAAATCGGCGCATTTCATTCCGATTGACATCAGTTTTTCTTTGGAGAGGTTGGCTGAGATTTATATCCGTGTGATTGTGAAGCTACATGGTGTTCCGTTGTGTATTATTTTAGATCGAGATCTGAGGTTTACTTCCAGATTTTGGGAAAGTTTGCAAAAGGCGTTAGGTTCCAAGTTGAGATTGAGTTCGGCTTATCATCCGCAGACGGATGGTCGGACCGAGAGAACTATTCAGTCATTGGAAGATTTGTTGCGGGCTTGTGTTCTTGAGCAAGGTGGTGCTTATAATGGCACCTTTTGAGTTCACGTATAACAACAGTTTCCATTCGAGAATTATAATGGCACCTTTTGAAGCATTGTACAGAAGAAGATGTCGAACGCCGTTGTGTTGGCATGAATCTGGTGAGAGTTCAGTGGTTGGACCGGAGTTAGTGCAACAGACTACGGAAAAGGTGAAACTTATTCGTGAGAAAATGAAGGCTTCTCAGAGTAGGCAGAAGAGTTATCATGATCGAAAGTGGAAAGATCTTGAGTTTCAAGAAGGCGATCATGTATTTTTTAGAGTTACACCGGTGACGGGTGTTGGTCGTGCATTGAAGTCGAAGAAGCTTACTTCTCAGTTTATTGGTCCTTATCAGATATCCGCGAGAGTGGGTGTTGTGGCTTATCGGGTGGCGTTGCCGCCGAGTCTTTCGAATTTGCACGATGTGTTTCATGTTTCACAGCTTCGGAAGTATGTTCCGGATCCGTCGCATGTGATTCCGATGGATGAGGTAGAGGTAAGGGAGAACCTTACGGTTGAGGCATTACCGGTGAGAATTTTGGATCGCGAGTTGAAGCAGTTAAGAGGCAAGGATATTGCGCTTGTGAAAGTAGCGTGGGGAGGCACTGCTGAGGACAATTTGACTTGGGAGTTGGAGGGTCGGATGCGGGAGTCGTATCAGGAGTTGTTCGTCTCAGGTAATATTTTCGAGGACGAAAATCTCTAAGTGGGGGAGAGTTGTAACGCCCCGGTTTTTGTTAGATTTATTTAATCGAGTCGATTTAATTATTTTTGGTCTTTATATTATTTTATTCTTGGTTATTATGTTTTATCGCGTTTTGGGAACGTTTGCGAGAAAATTGAGCGTAGGGGTATTTTGGTCTTTTTGGCTTGGGTAAATATTGTTTTTCCTTTAAAATAGAAACATAGAAAGAATAGAGAGAAAAATAGAGAAGAAGGAAAAGAGAAAGAAAAGAAGAAAAAGGGAGAAAACTTGGAGTTTAAGTAATCGATTTAACAGACACTTCGAAGCGCGATTAATCGGGTAAGGGTGTGAAACTCGATTATCTTATCTTTGTGTATGAATATGTATGTGTATGTTTGAAGTCTATTTGTCTTTCCATAGTTTTCAATTCTAGGTTGGAAATGAGAAAAATGATTGGGAATCAATGTTTTCGTGGTTGGAATGTGATATAAATGTTGTAGGATACTTGTTGTTATGATTGTGGTATGTTTTAGTGGTTATGTTATGGTTTGGAAGAGATTTTGGTTGACAAAATATGGTTTTTGGACCCATAACAGCGTTGCAGAATTTCTGAGTTTTCCTTTGTTCGCCTAGCGAACCTGGGGCGAAGTGAAAGCGAATGATTTTCGAGGGTTCGCCTAGCGAGACGTCAGCGAAGGTCAGCGAATGTTCTCCTAGCGAACTTTGTATCTTTTCAGTTATGTTTGTTGCTGCCTTGGTTCGCCCAGGGATTCGTGAAGCGAACGGCAAGGCGAAGGTTCGCCAAGGAGTTCGCCTAGCGAACTTTGTGTCTGTTTTAGTCTGATTGGGGTTTCGCCTGGACATTCGCCTAGCGAAGGTGGTAGTGAATGCTCGCTAAAGGTTCGCCTAGCGAACATGACAGTTTGTGCAATTTGGTTTTCTTCATAACTTTTGATCCGTAAGTCGGATTGAGGCGCGGTTGGGTGCGTTAGAAAGCTAATGAGATGTTCTTTCTTATAGGAATGGTTTCGAGATTGGTGGCCGATTTAATTATGTTGGGAATTTGGAAATGTGTCGTTTTGTCGACTTTTACTGTTTTAATGATGTGTATTTGATGCGTTATCATGCAATATGCTTTTGATATATATCGTATGACTTGTGTGATGTTATATGATGTGAAGCATGTGATGAAATGTTGTGATAATGGTTTGTGGCCTAAGGGCAAGAAAATGCATTGTGTTGTGTTTGATTATATATGCATGATTATGGATGTGTATATGTGTGCACTTGAATGTCATGAGTCATTGTATGCCAAGCATCATGATATGCATTCTTGTGATGTCGTGTGCCCTAGTGGGTGTGAGCGACGAAACGGTTCCAGAGGGAATCCGCTATAACATCGTGAGCCTTATATCGAGAGGACCTTAAGCGATGATTATAGATGATCGTGAGCCTTATACCGAGAGGACCTAAAGCGATTGGATCGTGAGCCTTATACCGAGAGGACCTAAAGCGATCCATAAACGTCGTGAGCCTTATACCGAGAGGACCTAAAGTGACGGGGAACATCGTTTGCCCGACGGGGAGTTACACTAAGTAACAAACGATGATTCCAATAGTTCCTGAGTTAACTAATGATGAGAATGATGGATGGAACGGTACCGTATTGCACTGCATAGAGTCATTGTGTCGGTCTCTGTGCATTTGCATAAATCATGAATGGATTGATTTTGTGTGGAATTGTGAATGGAATTGATGAGTTGAGATATATATATATATATATATGTTGGTGATAAATGTATTGTGCATGATTGATATGCCTTTGTGACGAATATATGAGATGTGAATTGTGTTGTTTTGTATTTGAATTATGGCGTAAATTGTGGTGAGAATGTTTTATATGTGTATTTTTGTGTCATTATATAATTGTATGCAATTGTATTATGATTGTGTTTCTCACCCTTCTGCTATTTTAAATGCTCTATGAGGCATTGCAGATTAGATGCTGGAGGTCTTTTTGCGAAGCTTAGGTCTTCATTCTTTTGTCGGTCGGCTCTGATATGTAGCACCGGGTAGTCGGGGAGATCGTTTGTGATTGTGTGTATATGTATATGTTCTTTTTAGATTGTATATTTATGGCTCTGTATATGACAGACAAACTTTTATGTTATATATATATGAGATTTCAGTTGCAGAGTTTCTGCTTTTATTCTGTATCTGAATTGTCGGTGTTAGGAACCGAGTTCCTCTGTTATGTGCTACCTGATTGTTGCATATCTATATGAGCAGGTTGTTGTATTTTGTTTCAATTGATGTGACGCCTCCGTCTATGCCATGAATGTTTTAATTACACTCTGCTTATTTGTTATCGCTTTAATTCCTTGGGGTATAGATTGGGGGTGTTACACAACTCATCACACTTCTCTTGCCATGCTTCAAAACTAATTCCAGAGACATTCCTTGCTTGCCATCCTTGATGGCGCTCGTATTTTAATTCATCTTCAGATTTCCGCAGGAGCTCTTTCAATTCTTTGATCTGGGCTTCAAGCTTTACTCTTACCTCTTTCTTCTGTTTGGTGGCTAAATTCCACCAATGCTTCCATTCTTGTCCATTCCTCTAAGCTTCCTCTAATTTCTCGTGAAGAAATTCTAGACCACCATTGGCTTGGTCTCAGCACTCTAGGACTCGCTCTTTAAGATCTTCCTCTGCCTTGCTTTTCTTATTACTCTCTTCCAACAGCTCTTGTTTCTTATCAAACTTCCTCTTGAGAACCATGTTCTCGCCAGTCATTTTGTTCAGCTGCGACTGTAGACCTTCATTTTCTTTCCCAAGTCTAGCCACCATAGCTCTTAGCTTTTCTACTTCCTCGAGAGAAACAGGCACAGGTTCGGGTGGAGGAGACCTTGGAGGAATAAAATCTTCTACAGAGAAAGGGAGCTTTACAACTTTGATTCTTTCGGTAACCCACTGCTGATATGGAACATCACTTGCCTTTGATATCCTTGATCCTTTAGTATGCACCTTCTCCCAAGATCTAATAATCCTACGGAGTAGAGATGGATCACTAGCTCGCATGTCATTCAGAACCATTTCTTCCAACTCTCCATCATTAGGCTTTCCACACATCGGGTGTCCAAGTTATCGCAAATCCAACATAGGGTTATAGCTGATGTAACCCTTGGAACCTATTAATGGTACGTTTTGGAAACTCCCACAGCTGATAACAATCTCATGGACGTTGAGCTTGTAACAATACCAAGGAATATCGTTGCTTGTTAGAGACGCCAAGAATCTATCCCATCCTTCAGTGGACATCCTACTTATCTGATCATTAGATTTGAGCACACATGCAATGAGCCAGTTGTAAAGTAAAGGAAGACAGCAGGTTAAAGTCCCACTCTTCTTTTCATGGCGAGTGTACAAAGTGTGGAAAGTATCTGCTAGGAGAGGATTAACAAGATTTTGCTTTTCTTTCCAAACGGCCCAAAAGACACTAATAGCTGATGAGTCAATGAAGCCTTCATGATTAGGGAACAATACCAACCCATAAATGAGGAGGGCTAATATGTTTGTCAATGCATCCTAGTGACGTGCAATCAACCATTTCTCTGCTTCATTTTCTAAGAAAGTTCTCCAAAACCCAAGGAAATTTTCCTTCTTCTTCCAATTCCTTTCAGCATCAGATATGGAAATGTGTAGCACAAGAGTCAACTCTTTCACATCGGGCTTTTGACCAATTCGATTGTATGCCATTCTTCCTCTCATTGTGAAACCCAACAGTCTGTCATATTCCTCCAAGGTAGGAGTCAATTGGAAGTCTTGGAAAAGGAAGCTTCGGAGTGGAGGATCGTAAAACTGAGCTAAGGTTGTGATAGCTGGGATCTGGACATCTACTGTGAGAAGATCTAAAATGTGACCAAACCTCCCTTGCATTGTAGTTTTGAAGCAAGGAGGAACCTTTTCCAAGAGCCTTAGTATGTTGGTGACATCTTGAATCTTTGCCTTGAGTGGCAATGGTTTCCTCCTGTCTGAACTCATTACGACCATTTCGTGCTAAACAACTGCATTGTTAATAGAACTCCCTGAAAACAAAACATATGAGTGTTATGATGCTATGCAAATGCTCATGAATGCACGGAAAAGGTTTGGGATAAGGTAAACACCTCATAACTCCCTAATTGGTAGGCCTCTTAAAAGACGGTTCTACGACGATTTACCCTTAAACCCACTCACATGATAGTTTCTAGGTTTTTGGTAAAGGTTTCAGATTCACGGACCTTAGTCGTATCAACGTTATGCAATGGGCTAGCCATTTTACAACGAGAGTGGCGAAAAGGTCTCTTCTGATTAGGGTTTTCATATTGGTTAGAGAAAGGAGATGTCCTTGAAGTCCAATATTACGTAACCACCGAAATAGCACTGGTTCTAAATGGGGACCTAGAGTCATGGACCCTTCATGAATCAGCGTTATGCAATAGGCTAGCTGTTTTATAACGAGATCTACACACAGGTATAATCTAGAGGAGCCTTCATGTTATTTGCTACAAGGAGCTTGCCCTCGTAATCTAACACTACTAACTGCCAAATCTAACTTTATGTTTTCTCTCTGCTTTTTCCAAAACTCGGGTGTAGAGCTTTATTCAAGATAATAAATCCCCAAAGCCCACACATGATGTATATAGAAATATATAAAAGCAAAGATAAAAATATAATCAAAGAATATTAAGAAACAAATAAATATAACACACATATAACACCTAACTAAACTAGGCTTGACTCACTTAGGGATAATGTTCATCCCAGCAGAGTCGCCATCTGTCGTACCTCGAAAAATAAGAACGACCTCGCGAAGCGCAATCGCACGCCTGCGGGATGGACTTAACAGAGTCGCCACCGATCTTTATTAATTTCCTAGAGGGGAAGAGAAAATATCGAAAAAACCCCTCAAAGAAAGGATAAGATATGGCCATCGCAACCATTTTCTAAGTTCGGGAGTCGGTTATGCAAGGGGAAGGTATTAGCACCCCTCACGTCCGTTGTACTCTACGGGAACCATTTAGTTAGGGTAAATGTATGTTAGCTTAAGGTTTGTATCTAATCTTCTACATTATGGGAAAGAAGGTAAATGATTATTGTAAAGGAGAGAGAACCTAAAGTGGTTTTATTACTAGGGTGCTCGCTAAGACTTCGGAGTCTCGTGCCTACGTATCCTTAGGAGGATGGAATCAGAGCAATCGTAGTTCACCTAACTAAGGGTGAGGAACCATTGACTATGTTCAAAGTTCCAAGGGGAATGAGTATTCATGATCATGATACTCACATAGAATTAAAGAACTCTCTAATTCTAAGTCGTGATGGGATTGAATGGCTATGAGGCCAAAGGGAAAAGTAGGTATCCTATGACTTTGAGGTCAAGGGTTGAAGATGTTTTGGTTCCTTGATGAGAATCAAGATTTGTCCATAAAATGGAGTTTTGAGTATGATTGGATGTATTTTAAGAATGATGATCATCAAATGATCAAAGAGTTTATGCTAAAGTGTTAAACTCTAACACTCTCTATCATTCAAGATTAGTTTGAGAAAATTGTCTGTTGGACAATGAACATTGATAAAGATCAATGGTTCAAAGAGTTGTGCTAGAGTGCTAGACTCTAACATCTCTTAGTCCAAATTGTTATTAAGTGTTTTAAGGATGAAAGAAAGAAATGATTGGCTACCTCAATGTGCAAGACTTGAGACCAATCTTTCAAAGGGTTATGCTAGAATGCTAGATTCTAACAATCCTTTTCTTTCAAGTTTATTTCAAAAGGATTTGATGTACTTTGAAGTATTGATATCCTTAAAGAAGGATGGATTCTTGAGATGACGATTGACAAAGATAAGAGGTGGCAAAAGATGGAAGGTGGCCCGCTAAGAATTAGGATTCTTGTGCCTACGTATTCTCATTGAAGAATGAGAAATCAGAGCGTACATAGTTCTGATTACTACGAGTTGTTGGTTGAGGTATATTAAGTGGCTGGCGAACATTTGATCAAATGTTCAAAGAGTTATGCCAGAGTGCTAGACTCTAACGGCTCTTATTCATTCAAGTTGATAATGAAAAATATTTAATGGACGATAAGCATTGATAATGATCAATGGTTCAAAGAGTTATGCTAGAATGCTATATTCTAACGGCTCTTATTAGTCCAAATTGTTATGAAGATTATTGACGGACAATGAACTCTTGATGAAAATAAAATGTTCGAAGAGTTGTGCCAAGATGCTAGATCTTAACGGCTCTTATTCATCCAAATTATGATTAAGATTGTTTTTAGGACAACGAGCTTTCGACGATGATCAATAGCTCAAAAGGGTTATGTCAAGATGCTAGATCTTAACGGTCCTTATTTGTCCAATTTGATAATGAGAATTAATTAACGGACTATGAACGCTTGATGAAAATCAATTGTTCAAAGAGTTGCGCCAAGATGCTAGATCTTGACGGCTCTTATTCGTCCGAATTAAAATTAAATGTTTTTAAGGAAAGAAAGAATAAATAATGGCTACCCTAAAGTGCGAGACTTGAGACCATTCACTCGAGGTTTCCGCTAGAATGCTAGATTCCAACGGTCCTCTTCTTTCGTTTTTTATGAGAAAATGCTTGATAATACTTTAATTGGCTTAGTATTAATCGAGAGAAGATTTGAAATTGGTTTTGAAGTTAACACCCTAATAAAATGACCACATCCAAGGTTAAGGAACAACTCTCAAACGAACTTTCTCATGTACCAAGAACTCTCACAAAAACTCTCAAGGATCAAGTGATTTTCAAAAGGTACTCAAGGCTAAAATGAAGAATTTACTCATTTTTTTTGTAAATTTAAAATTTAATATAAAAATAAAATAAAAGTGAAAATAAAATTTATGAAAAATTAGATTAAACATTAAAATGTTGAGTATGAATTTTTGGGAGTTTTGTGTAAAAGAAGCTATATAAAATGAAATTTGAAATGAAAAATAAAATAATTAGAGTTTGAAGTGAACAAGACAGGGGGTGTAACCAGCAAGTCATCAAAGTTAAAGGAAAAGTGGGCCTGACGCAAGGGGGTGGTAACAGCAAAACAAGCCAGGCCCAATAAGGTCCGAACCCACACGGTCTTGGGGATGTCCATGGTGCTCCTTCAAATGAACTAGACACGTGGCCAGGCAAAGGCCCTCAGATCACGCTACAGTCAAAATAAACCTAGATCTAAAGGTTGATAATGGGCGTACATACAGTGGACACTCAGGGGATCACACTAGAACAGATAACATATGAAACACCGGTGACACTTGTCACCAGTCTACCTCTCCAACACAACAAGCACCATACACGTGGTTCTTAGGTCAAAATGAAACAATGAAGAACAGGAACGGTCAAAAGAACCTCTCATAATTCTATGTTCTCTCTCTCTAAAAGAGCAAAAGCTCTGTCCTCTCTCTACAATACCTCCCACGGAACCCTAAACGGTCTGCCAGAGAAGATGGAGCGCGGCGGAAACCGCCGTCTTCTCCGGCGAAGATCCACCTTCTCACTTTCAAATCAAAACAAACCCTAACCTAAATCTCTCCATCTGTCTGAATCTAAGAACCATTTCCTCAAAAACTCAAAGGAAGAACCCTAATCAACAAGTTTCTAAATCGAACCCTAAACCTCAATCGTTCAGAAATCAACGTAGGTAGAGCGAGAACAGTTGGAATCTGAAGGAAACAAAGGGACATGTACAATACACTACTCAGAAAGACAACAACATGGCGAGGTTTTAAAAGAGAAACGTAAAGGAAAAGGCTACCTCTTCGTGAGCACTCAAACAAGTGGATTCAAGGCAAGCTTCTGATTCCTCTCAACGGCGAATGAGATAATCTCCCTTTCCTTTACTCTCTATACTTTCTTTGCTTCCTTAGAAAAGTATGTGGTTAGGTAATGTGAAACTCCTTGCTGTTAGAATAAACTGATGCTTTTTGGTATTTTTGGAGAAAAATGAAGTTGTGTAGTTGGGAAATTTCTTGAAACTTTTGGTGTTAGAATGAACTAGGTTTTTTCTTGAGTCCGAAGATTCGGGTCCTCTCTTCTGAATCCCCCCCCCCTTCTTTTTAATGATGTTGTTTGATATCTCCCTCCTTTTTGAATTCTCTTTAACTCTAAATTTTCTGCTATGCTCTGTGAAAATTGCTGTGCATTTTGTTTGTTTTCCCAAATGATGTTTAAGGCTTTGATGCTCCTTATGTTGCTCTGAATCCTTTTCCTCTTTTATAAAATTCTGAAAATAGATGTGTTGTCTATTCTCTCTGAACTTCTCTGCATCTTTTCTGAAACTATCCATGTTCTGAAATCTCTGCTGCATCTTGACTTGTTCTGCTGTGTGTTAATGTGACTTGTTATGTGAATTTGGGGTGTGTATCTATGTTACATGATCACTGATGTAGGCTTTGTTTGACTGATGAATTGAAAGGCTTATGGTTGTGAATTTAATTTAGGATTTGAATAAATCTGGATGAGTTTGGTTTATGGAATTGGCTAGGACCTCAGAATTATGGTTTGTGATATTGGAAAGTTTGTGAATGAATTGAAAATGTTCATGGTTTATATTTCCCTGTGTTTATGGTTGATGAATTGGAATGCTTAATGGTTTTGCTTTCTTGTGGCAGGGGTATTGCAGAACAAAGTCAGTGTTGAGCTGCCTTGAAACTTTGGGATGGGAGCAGGCATTTCTTGATTTGGAGTGGAGTTCAAATGGTCAGCAAGAGGTATAATGGTGCAGGACACCATTTTGGTGTATAAGGGTTGCAGCTGTTCTCCTTCACATGAATTGGCACAGCTCCGTAGGCAGCAGTGCGCATCAGCTTGTGTAGGGCTTGTTGCCTTGTGCTTTGTTCGTGACATTAGGTCTCAATTGCCATAGCCTTAGGTTAGAACCTTAGGGATGTCAAAAAATCTGGTTGTACTTGAAACAACTTGTAATTCTTTGTCATTTCTTGTGTAATACCTTTCTTTGTAAACATTCAACCCTTAATCAATGTAACCTTCTTTATTTATCATTGAAAGCTTATGATCAACACATTGAATATTTCTCAAAAATATCATCTAAGTGACACAATTTTTGTGGAGCGGCAATTTGGGCTTCAAAAATACATAGCTTCAAAATTTGGACATGAACAAAGCTATCATGGGTTTCAAAATATAAGCTCAAGACTTGGGCATGAACATTAGCAAAGATATCCAATTATGATGATCAACAATCCATTTGCACTCTAAACTTAAACAAGCAGCATTAAAACCTCAAAGTCTATCGAATTCCAAAATAACCTTGAAACGAACTCCAAGAGGCTAATTGTGCTTGATTTTGATTTTTCTAGAATCCAAATACAAACTTCCACAAGATATTAACAGTTAAGTCCACACTTAGGATCTTGAGATATGACCAAAAGAATCTTGAATTCTTGAAGAGGAGAGACTCTTTACTTTAATTAACCAACAAAAATGATGAACAACTTTGGTCAATGACTCATCCAAAGTCTTGATTGACCAGTGTCCACAATCTTCTGACTGAGATCTTTTCCACAAAAATAAAGCCACAAAGCTTTCTCAATTGTTAGTGATGAAAACAAGATTGACCTAAAAAGTTCAAACAATGCTTATGACATCTAAGGGGTCAAAATTTGGGGTACAACATACATAAACCAAGTTCGTCACTAAAATGAGATCTAAACTGTTTAGGCTCAAAAGGGCTAACGAATTCTCACTACTCACGGGTAAGATACTTTTGGATACGGTTGATCTCAATATAAACAAATGCCTTGATTATTTCTAATGCTTCCACAAAATCACAATAATCAAAAGATAAAGCATGAATCAAACGAATTAAACAAAGTTATCAGTCATCCTAGCATATAGTAAACAATGGAGGTTTCTCACAATTTGTGGCTTTTGGACCTAAGTGAAACAAGCATTCAAATAAGTTGCAACATGAAACAAAAATACACATTTGCGCAAAGCACAAAATTCTTAAATCATTCTAACATTCTATGAAGTAGTACAATTTACCTCGCATACTTTCAAAGCTCAACATCCAGATTCAGTCGAAGCTTCATTGAATACTTTTATACAATTAACAACCAATCTAGAAGTTCTCATCATTCTTGATCACACTAGAGAAAACATCAAAGAAAACAAATACAAACAATATAAACAAATGTACAAAGCTCAAAAATATAGAAACTATCGCGATGCGATTCAATATCTAAACATCGATCCCCGACAACTGTGCCATTTTGTTGAATTGTAATATAGCAGCAAGCAACAAAAATTTATAGTAAGTAAGGACCAAGTTTTATCGTCTCCTCAGGGTTCAGTGCGAGAGAAAGAATGCCATTTGAGGGTATCTACATTTCTAAGCTTATGATTCAAAAGTTATGGTTTAAAGCGGAACCAAAAGCAAATGTGGAAAATGTAAAGATGGAAAATATAAAGTAAAGACAGAATTATAAACAGAGCCTTGTTGGAATTGGATCTCATCAATAGATAACACATGCATTATTCTGACCAATTTCATACATAAATCAAACATTCATCTAATATCATCATGTATCAATCACAACATACATGTCCTCTCGGCCCCCGCATGTTATGAATGATTTTATATCGATTAATAATTCCTCTCGGACATCACCAATCAATACAAAGCATATAAAGTCTACATGAATGTTAAGCCTAATCCATTTCTGGAATCAAAACCCAACAAATATTACTATAACATCAATATCAAACTCATGAGCAATTCATGCACAAAGCCAATGATCAAAATACGTACACACGTTTAACCCTTTTTTTACATGTATTCAACTAATTTGCCAAATGGATGTGAATGTCGTTCTTCATCAATATTCTCACGCATCCTCACGACACTGTTTGTCAAGCGATAGCGCAGTCTCTTATTGCATTAATCACTAAAAGATATTCATTCTAACAATCAACACAATGCTATTGAGCTGAGATAAAATGAATATCAAATCACAAACTCATGTCAAAAGCTTGCTCAATGATAGTTTGAAAATCTAAGACCAAAGATTTGAGATAGGTTTTGTCAAGACCCACAAATAAACAATCAAAGACAACAAACAATAGAGAATCCAAACTAAATTCACAAACATACATTAGAAGAAATACAAAAGGTATTAAGAGATTACATCCTTTCCCAACAAGAAAGCAAAGATCCTACCTTTTCTCCATTGGAAATGAAGAGATATAAGATTTGATATTTTATTTACAAGTTCTCTTTCCAAAATCAAAACATTATAACCTAAAATGTGTGAAAATTTTATTTATACAATTCAGGAATTTACATAGTTCGCACAGCGAACCATTCTTTCGCACAGCGAATGGTGAAACATGGCACTTCAAGTGTCTCTGAACAGTTAAACCGCCCTAGAAATTCTCGTGAGTTCGCAATGCGAAGGAATGTTCACAAAGAGAACACTCGCTTTCAAGCTCGCAAAGCGAATTTTAGCTCATTTCTCCTCTGCCAAAATCTGGGTCCATTCGCTGGAGACCTCGCCAGAGTTTGCAAAGCGAACCTTCGCTGGCACTCGCTTTCATGTTCGTAAAGCGAACTAACTGATATCATCCTCTGTTCTTTAGCAGCTTGTATCCATTTCTTGTGTCTTACACTTTTGATCAATTATGCCTTTTACTGCATAATAACACACACATTACAAGCACCAAAGGTATATTCTCAATGTTTAGAAGAACAACAACAATCATGGATAAAAACCAATGAAAACATGAGAAAAGAGTGGAAAAAATGCAAACAAAATATGTCATTTTTAGGTCAAATCTGCACCTAATAGTCAGCTTCCTCTTGGGCTTTGTACATTGTTTCTCCCCGGCGGAGTTAACCTTTTCAGACTCTCTTGTTGAGTCACTCACCCGTTCAAACTCTCTTGTTGAGTCAATCAACTTTCAGACTCTCTCGTTGAGTCAATCACCTTTTCAGGCTCTCTTGTTGAGTCAACCTTTTTTAGCCTCAATCTTGGGCTTTGTACAAAACAGATAAAAGTACTCTCTTGTTGAGTCAATCTGTTTTCAGCCTCACCTCAGGCTTGGTATAAAGATTTCCCCTAGCAGGAGCTAGCCTCCTCTCCAATTGTGTAGAATAATTTCTCTAGCTTGTTTAGCCACAATCCTGGCCTTTGTACAAGACAGATAAAAGCACTCTCTTGTTGAATCAAACCCTTTTAGCCTCAATCTTGGGCTTTTTACAAGACTTAAATCTTCATCTCTTAAGCTTGGAACGGATATCTTCCCCAGTAAAGTCATTTCCTCCCAGCCTTCTTTTAGGCATTTAGGAGTGATTTCCCAAGCAGATTCAAACTCTTTTCAGCCTCAATCTTAGGCTTTGTACAAGACAGATAATACTCTCCAGCAGGAGTCAAACCCATTTCAGCCTTAATCTTGGGCTTTGTACAAAACACATAAAAATCTCCCCGACGGAGTCAAAATCCCTTTTAGCCTCAATCTTGGGCTTTGTACAAGACATATAGAACGTTTTCCCCAGAAAAGTCAAGCTTTTAGCCTCCTCTTAAGCTTTGTATAATGATATCCCCAAAGAGTCAGTCTCTTTTTTGCCTCAATCTTAGACTTTGTGCAAGACACCAATATATACACTATCTTGTTGAGTCAGTCTTATCCAGCCTCCTCTTAGGCTTTGGGTAAGGATTCCCCCAGTGGAGTCAGTCAACCTCTTAGCTTCAACCTTGGGCTTTGATCAAGGCACACAAAAATCAACAATCCCTCTTTAGAGATGACAAATTATCTCTCAGTCAATAACCTTTTAGCTTCAATCTTGGGCTTTAAACAAGACACAAATCACCTTTAGCTTCAATCTTGGGCTTTGAACAAGACACCGAAACATCTTTTTCCTCCCTTAGAATAGGAGGAACTACGATTTCTCTGATTTCCCTGTTTCGTTTAAACGGGAATACATAGGCATAAGATTGCGAAATCTTAGCGAGCATACTAATAAAAAACTCTAGGTCCAGTACCTTCATACCAATTAAAACTTAGGTCCAGTACCTTACCAAAAACAACGGGAAAACCTGAACATCAACATCAACTCACTCGCTCACTCATACTTCCCAAGAAACTTTCCCAACCCATTAACGGATAAACACCATCAAGTACAAAGCGAAACCTAAAGCTAATATCCTGTGGAAAACGACATATAGGATGGGTAATTGACAACTCCTCATTGTATAACCTGACCCCGGACACCCCAATCTCTTTTAAGCATTTGTTCAGTTAAACATTCACGTGCAAGGATAGTTTTAGATAGCTTCCCTTTCCCTTCCAGCTTCATGGGATAAATAAGAAATCAGAAAGTAGCACCCCCTTCTACCATTGCGGTGAGGAAACCCAGCGATAAGGTGATCGCATCACCGACAAAAAATCACTCGCTACAGCCATCAGCATGTTTCTGTTTACCTTTCTCAGCTGGAGCTGTATAAAGCTTCCCACGATTCATCGGTTGTTTTCCTCTTCTCTCGGCCAGCCCCTTATAGTGAGCTGATCGAGCCTTATTGTCTTCCTCAAATATCCTGCAACAATCCACCAAATTCGGAAACCTTCTGATCCTTTGATACCTAATTGCCTGTTTGATCTCAGCCTTAATCTGTTCACAAACTTGACACACTTCGAGAACTCAGCAGTTGTCGCACTGTAGTGAGGATAAAACTTAGCCAAATCTGAGAATTTAGCAGCATATTCCGTAACCGTCATGTTACCCTGCTTCAGTTCCAAAAACTTAATCTCTTTCTTTCCTCGGACATCCTCAGGAAAATACTTCCTTAAGAATTCCCTACTGGACATAGCCCAAGTGATTGCCTCTCCTGCTGCTCCCAACACTTGACGAGTACTAACCCACCAATCATTAGCCTCCTCAACCAGTATATGAGTACCCAACCACACCTTCTGTGCTTCAGGACATTCCATAACCCAGAAGATTCTTTCAATCTCCTTGAGCCAAGCCTGCGCTCCATCCGGATCATATCTTCCCTTGAAGGTAGGTGGTATGTTCTTCCGAAACTCGTCATTCTCGTTAGCATGTGGCGGGTTCTGTACCATTTGAGCAACAACCTACAAAGCAGCAACAATCGCAACATCGTTCCTTCCAGCCATTCTAAATCTGTTACACACCAACAATAGAACATAATGGTTAAGGAAACAACGCCGCACTAAACAACTATCACACGACAACGACTCGACAACTTGGTCGGACTGACCGACCTGCTCTGATACCACTATGTAACACCCTAAACCCCCGCGACATATAATAATAAAATATCAGAGTAAAATAACATACATGGATTTAGGATGCTACTTTCCTTACTCAACTCAATGCATGTAGTACCAATTCGACCCCTGTTTCATGGTCATAATCCCCGTCGGGATTTCATAATAGTCGCTCACACCCCACTTGGGCACACGACATTCCTGATCGCTCACACCCCACATGGGTACACGATCACCCGTAATCGCTCACACCCCACATGGGCACACGATTACTTCAACAACAACAACATCAACACGATTCTATTTTAAAGAATCCGGATAAGACGCTCACACCCCACATGGGCACACGGCTTATCCCACACTTATGCAACATGTCATGCATACAACAACATCACACAACAACAACATACCACGACAAATACAACAACAATTACATGCATATGACCATCAACACGTCAATACATCATAATACAATGATACACAAGTAGTCTATACCTGCCAACAACAACAATCTACAATGATAACACACATACACACCAATGAATACATCATCTCCACTTACAACACACAACAGCCTACACAAAATGCAACTTAACGCGTCAAAGAGTTGAAATTATGGTATCTAAATTAATTTTAATGAAAATTATATGAACCTAGTTTTCCAACGCTTCGAACGGCGACTAAAACGGACTTACGGACTAAAAGATATGAATTTCCGAAGTTTCGGAAAAATTCTGTCTGTGGAGCAGAAATTCAGCACTGCCACCATTCGCTGCGAGTTCGCACATCAAACTCTCGTTCGCTAGTGGTTCATCTAGCGAACTGGCCAGAAAACACCCCTTTCCCATACAAAAACCAGAGAGTCCCACTTTTCCCTCTCTACTCGCTACCCATTCGCCTAGCGAACTGGCTTCGCCAGGAGTTCGCTCTGCGAAACCTGGAGCGAAGTCCCCCTCCACACATCTCAGACTCTCTCAACTATTCTTACATTTGCTTCCCCATTCGCTTTGCAAATCTGGGGCGAACCTTCGCCCAACGAATGTTTTGTTCGCCTTGCGAACATCGCGATTCTGCATTTCTGCAGATGCAATATTTGCACCATTCCAGTCCCAATCTTCCCTAATTTTGTCCACAAACAGACCCAAATCATACATATACAACCATAGCAATTCATATACACAATTATATGCACAGATTCACAACTAATTCAATCAATTTTTCCTTTTATCCCTCTAATCAGACCCTCTGACATACACGATCCCAATTCCCAAATTTTTACAAACAACACGAAAAGGAAGATCCTAATGATTTTCTACCCTCATACAAACAATATGCACCCTTAAAAGATCAGAGAGCCCCACCCTTACCTTAGAATTCTTGATTTCTTCCCTCAACAATGGAGCCTCCTTCTCTGACCTAGCTCTGCTCTTCCTTTTTCTCTTCCCAAACACGTACTAAAACTTTTCCTTTTCTCATCCCTTTCCTATTTATATTATTATTATTATTGTCCAAATATTATTATTATTATTATTATTATTATTATTATTATTTCACCAACTAAATAATAATAACAATATTCCTCAATAATTGAAAAATAATAATATTAGCCAAGTAACCATTTCCTCCGATACCTTATTCCTTTATAATCCTAAGGGCACTACCCCACCCTAAGGGTAACCCAACCTCCACCCAAAACACACCAATACACAACATACACAACATTATTCAATTTAATCACGAAAAATAATTAAATTAAATCAGGGTGTTACACATACCATGGTAATCTGATTTCATTGACTATGATATGACATTTGTTGGTTATTATAGATATAATTTTGATTTCTCTTGTGGAAGTTACAGGTTTATAGAACAGGGTTTTGCAATTGCAAGAAATGTGGTAGGCATGATGTTCAAGTTGGTGTTAGGTAACACTTGTTGTATTGCCAATATCATCAGTAGTGTGTTATTTATGCCTCGCTTGCCATATATGCTGTGTTTTAATGCCTTCAAGTTATTTCTGTAACAGAAAGAATGCTGAGGAAGCTATTCATGGATTGAATGGAACAATGACATCAAAGCAGATTGTGCATCTTTTTTGGGTAGCAGTCCGGGAAATAAGCATGTCAGTTCTATTTTCTTCTACTTCAAACTTAATTTATTCGTAATCTGGTCCAGTTTGATGTTTGTGTACTAAAACTTCTAATCTAAATTTTGTCATCGTAACCATGTACATGCATCAGCAATGAATGTTTTTATATCATCATTATTTAATGTTTTATGTCAGGTTATTTTAGTAATGTTTTATACATAACAAAAATTTATAGGAACATCATGGTGTGGCATTTTATGGCCCATTATTCCTTAAACACACATTACCACTTCTTATGTAAATAGCATTAGAGCCTATATTAGTTTATTTAATGTTTTTATTTCCAATGCCCTATCTTAAATAAGAATGTTATAAAAAATGAATGAGAAAGATGAAGAATCGACAATGGTTTTTGAATTGAAGAAATAATAATGACTTTAAACTAAAACAATTAGATTTTCAATGTAGAGAGAAGATGAAGAATCAGAGAAATCATTATAAATACGTTATTCCTCTTCTTACCATCACATAAGCAGCATCATTGAAGATAATTAATCAAAATGAGTTCCAACAATGCAGTCCAGGTCCAAGAAACTGTAGATGTTCAAGAAGTTGTCCAATAAGTCCAACAAACTGCATGTGTGGTTAAAGATGCTATAGATGTCGAAGAAGTTTTCTAGGTCGTAGATGTTGTAGATGTCCAAGAAGTTGTCTAGGTCATAGAGGCAGCAGAGGTCCAACCAGTTGTCCAGCCCGAACAAGCTATACAGACCCAATAGGCGGTCGCCTTGCAAGGAATACGAAACAGAATGAGAATAAAGAGATCAAGAAGAAAGAGAAGGAGGACATCTACGGACGATTCAAATGATGATGACCAAGCACCGTATAGTTGGAGTAATTTTATGTCAGCTAGGGCATTTAGATTTTATAATTAAAACTTAAAAGTGTCTATGTTGTCTTCAATATTTAGGAGTTTAATTTAGATGTATTAAATATGAAACTTGCACTTGTGAAACTTTATATGAAACTTGCATTTTGTTGTCTTCGATATGGCACACAATTCTTATTAAAAGTATTTACATATGTGGTAAACTCATCACATAACCTTGAATATATGAACTTGAATGAAAACTTTATCACATATGTGGGTTGTATTTTCTCCTGTGATATGATGAACAATAAATAGGTTAAAAAATGGGATTATATATAAAAGCAGGATGATATTTGTTAATCCAGCAAAATATATAACAACGGTTATACATCATAACCGTTATAATATCTCGCGCGTTATCCAGAAAAAATAAATATCAAAACCGCGCAGCTGAGAATCGAACCAAGGTCCATTATATTTATCACAACGATTCGTTTGAAAAACCGTTGTGATAAGGTGCGCTGTTTCCGGGTTATTACAACGGTTAATGGGCCGTCATAGTAAGTATCATTTTATAACAACACTCTACATAACAACGCCTACGCCAACGTGATTATACATCTTTCCCAACCGTTGTTAAATGGGTTTTCCGTAGTAGTGACATTAGCAAATAGTCTCTTGAACCTTGTAATTATTGTCAAATACTATAAAACTTTAGCAGAAGGACGCTTCTTGCTAACATCGTCATATTCATCACCATTCACTACAAAAAACACGCTAGATTGCGGCGGTTATATTGAGGCGGTTTTGGAAAACCCCTTCAAATTAGAATAAAGAGCGAGATTCTATATTTAATGGGATAAATATGAACCTATTTAAGGGAGGTTTTAAACCCCCGTAAATCGGTGAATTTTCGCTCCTTTTTTTAGTCATATTTGCTATTATTAATTTATTAGCGCCAAAATATTTGGATACGCGCGAAAATCTGAATAATTTTTTAAAAAAAAATTTATTCATATTAATTATAATATATATATATATATATATATATATATATATATATATATATATATATATATATATTTATTTATATATCAAATTTGGAATAAAGAATAATGAAGTGACAAAATATTTTCTATTCTTCCTGAACGTTTCAAAAAGTTTCACCAAGTTTCTCACATACACAAACCACCATCGTGCGCTTCTACTCACCGCCGTCGATTCCTCACCCTCGTTCGGTGCTCACCGTCGTCGGTTTTCTTCTACTCTCGAGTTGTCTTTCTCATTAAGGTTAGAATCTTCTTCTTTATCTCTTCTCTAATAGATATTTAGGATTTCTTTCAATCCTAAAACTCTTGCTTGTCAAACCCTCATACAAATTCAATATTATATCACCCTCTCTCAATGAAAGCATTACATTATAGTAAGAGGTTTTGATTTTAATGAGAAAGAGATTTAGGGTTTGATTTAGGAATTTAGGGTTCAATGGTTAAGTAAATACATTATTTTGTTTAGTTTTGATTTGAATACTATTTGGAAGTAATACACTAGAAGATATGGAAAACATAATTTCATTTAATTTTAATTTAGTTTTTATTTTAATTTTGTTAAGAAATTGTTGTCTTCTGTTAGGAGTATATGAAAAAAATTTAGTTTTACATGTACTGTCATAAACTAAGAAACACACTAATGGAAGAGCTTAAATTTTCCTGTATACTGTCATAAACTTCCTTACTAAGTGAATACATGTACTTGTCATAAACTAAGAAATAATTTCCTTTACATATTGACAATCTTACATACCTAAGTTCAATAATCCTTCTACATATTCAAACAAATTGCAGTAGAAATTTATGATGAACCAAGGCCCAAAAAAGAAAATTTAAATCTTGAAAGATGGGATAAGTGAGAAACCAAATTCTGTTCCATGAAATAGTTTCCAAACATGTATGTATGCTACATTTTAAATATAGTTTTTTCTAAGATATCACAAAAGTTGTGTAGAATCCTCCTAACTGGTTTAGGAATCAAATTTGGACTAAGAACTGCAATTACATGACACCATCAATAATCTGTGTTTAATATTATTTTTTTTACATTATTTGAAACTTAAATAGAAATAAATATAATTGAGGACTCATTTAGCATTTATTCATGCAGTATTCCAGTTTTCCAAGTTTATCAAAATAAAAACATTGTTTTTGCCTTAAAAATATATCTAAGAAATTGATTATGAATTATGTGAAATAAAGTTACCTAATTATAGAACACACCAAGTCCAAGGTATGCACATTACTGAGTAGTAAGGTCACTGTTTCATTGATCTATTTGTACCAGAATGTTTATTGTATATACACACGTTCATGTAGAGAAAGAAATAATAGTAATACAAAATCATCAGGGTGTGGAATTTATTGTACCAGAATGATATTTGTCCCATTTTGAATAAAATTATATATCTTTTCAGACAACTGGTTGTCCGAAATTCGGCTGCATTGAAAGAGGGTGTGGAATTTGAAGCATCATAATTTTTTTAACATAGTCATTAGTAAACATAACTGGAAAAAACTTGTCTCTTACAAATCTCGCAGTGTAGTGAGCTTGGCCAATGTTGCGGGTAGTTCTCTAGTAATATTGTTAGACAAAAGTTGCCTATATATAATTTAAAAACAAGATAGTAAATTAGCTTATTTTTTGGAGAGAGTACTATGATGATTAATAAATATGTGGTCATTAGCTTATTTTTGCTTGTAATTACTACAAGTATACAAGAAAATAAATGCAAAGTCTTAAAAAGAATATACGTCAAGATCTTAGAATATATACCTCTAAAGAAGAATCAATGATTAAAACCCAGAAAAGGAAAATAAGAGACAAAACATACATGTAAAATATTAAAGGAAGTGTGAATTGTGATTTTTTTATTATGATTTTTATATTAGTAATCTTTATGGGATGCCTTGTTTTTTTTTTCAATTTGATGTTATGTTTTTATTTATGAATTTGCATTACAAACTTCTATAGGTATGGATAAGTCTTGGATCTCTAAGCTACATACCACGGCAGAATATGAAATAGGATTAGATATATTCTTAGATTTTGCTTTTAAGAATGCTGCTATTGGAGATACAATACAATGTCCTTGCCCCATGTGCAGGTTTTCGAAACCGCAAATTAGAAGTGTCGTTAGGGATCACTTACTATGCAAATCATTCCCCAAAAACTATGTCATATGGACCCTTAACGGTGAGAGAGACATTCCAGAGTCTTCTAGAAATGAAGACTTTGTGCAAGAGACGTTTCAGTCAGAGAATCAGATGGAAACCATGCTAAATGATGCATTTGGTAACTATAGGCAAGATATTGCTAATTTAGATGAATCATACCCAGTAGCCATAGAGGACTTACTAAATCAAGGGACAAGGGTTGATAGTGGTAATTTTCATGATTTATCAATGATGGAAGCCAAATACTGCAAGAAGGAAGCAATTACACAAAACTTGAATTTATAATAAAATTATATCATATAAAGGTCTTGTGTGGATTAAGTGACAAAGCAATGACTATGATACTAGATTTGCTGAGAGATGCATTTCAACAAGCAAAGTTTCCTCATTCATTTTACGAGGCAAAGAAAACTATCAATAAACTTGGTCTTAATTATACCAAGATAGATGCGTGTCCAAATGATTGTATGTTGTACTTGGGAGATGACGAAAAAGAATTACAAGCATGCAAGCACTGTGGAGCATCTCGATGGAATCCTAAGAAGAAGAAGCGACAAGCTGCAAAGGTGTTACGTTACTTTCCATTAAAAACAAGATTGCAAAGATCGTTCATGTGTTCTAAGACTGCAGAGCATATGAGATGGCATGCTTTGGAAAATAACAATGACGGGCTATTAAGACATCCAAGGGATGGTGAAGCATGGAAGAATTTTAATTTAATTCATCCTGAATTTTCCTCAGATCATCGAAATGTTCGCTTGGGACTTGCTAGTGACGGTTTTAACCCTTTTGGGACCATGAATTCTAACTACAGTGTTTGGCCAGTGTTCTTAATCCCATATAACTTTCCTCCTTGGATGTGTATGAAACACACTTCCTTCATCTTGTCAATGATCATTCCTGGAAAATTGAGTCCCGGAAATAGTATAGATGTTTACTTACAACCCCTTGTGAATGAGTTAAAGGAGCTATGGAATGATGGCGTGGTGACATTTGATGTATCAATGAATGAAATTTTTAGAATGCGAGCTGCTCTTATGTGGACAATTAGTGACTTTCCGGCTCTAGGTAATCTGTCTGGTTGGAACACACATACAGGTTGAGCTTGCCCAACTTGTAATTTTGACACAAAAGCTTGTCGTCTTAGTAAAAGTAAGAAGTGGTGTTTTAGGGGTCATCGTCGTTTTTTGAGCAGGAGTCACAGATTTAGGCTAAATCGAGTTCGCTTTAATGGAGACACAGAGGAACGAAATCCACCATAAAAAATATCAGGATCTGACATTTTAAGGCAAACAAAAGATCTTGATGTTACATTTGGGAAAGGAGAAATGTTGGATGGTAATAAAAAGAGACAGAGAAAAAAAGTTACGCAGTGGAATAAAAGAAGTATATTCTTTGAACTTCCATATTGGGAGTTTAATTTGCTGCGTCATAATCTAGATTTTATGCATATTGAAAAAAATGTATGTGACAATGTCTTGTATACTTTGCTTAATGACAAGAATAAATCAAAAGACAATCTCAATGCTCAAAAAGATTTGGAAGTAATGGGTATAAGACGTGATCTTTGGCCTGATGAAAAAGGGAGATATCATCTTGCTTTGTTTTCACTAACACGTGATACTAAAAGGATGTTTCTCAACACATTGAAAAATGTTAGATTTCCGGATGGTTACTCATGTAACGTTTCTAGATGTGTTGATGTTGCTCAACAAAAGATTTCTGGTATGAAAAGTCATGATTGTCACATATTATTTGAACACTTGCTACCTTTAGCCATTTGCAATTTATTGCCAAACCATGTTACAACAGTCTTGGTGGAGTTTTGTTCGTTTTACAAAGTTCTCTATGGGAAAAGTTTGAATATTTCTGAACTTCAAAATCTCCAAGAGCGTATTGTTATCACACTTTGTCATTTGGAAATGTTATTCCCCCCATCATTCTTCACAGTTATGGTTCATTTAAGTGTTCATCTAATAGAGGAGGTAAAACTTGGAGGTCCGGTGCATTATCGATACATGTATCCCATAGAGAGGTAAATTAATTACGTTTACAATTATAACATCTTGTTATGTGCATCATCTTGTATACATTAATTCTATAAAGTTTTTATAGGGAACTAGGTAATTTGAAATCCTTTGTACGCAACAAGGCTCAGCCATAAGGTTCTATAGCCAAGGGTTACATAATAGAAGAGTCTATCACTTTTTGTTCGCGGTACATTGAAGATATAGAGACATGGTTCAATAGACCTAGACGTATTTATGATGACTCAAATGAGAATGAACCTTCATATACATCTACCATCTTCCCTCGACTTGGTAAACCAGTAGGAGCTTCCTCAGATTTCACACTAACTCATATGCAAAAAATTCAAGCTCATCGATATGTTCTTCTGAATTGTGCAATAGTCACACCGTATGTTGAGTAAGTATTTAGAATGTACTCCGTCTTGTTTATTGTTGTAATATTTTAAGTATCATAGTCTCATTTAATGAGTGCAATATGTTTAATTAACGTAGTGAATTTAGAGATTTCATAAGGAGAAGTTCAAGGTCAAGACGACCTTCAGCTACAGATATAGAAAAAAGAGTATATAGAGAGTTCGTTGATTGGTTTCAAAAATTGGTAAGTTATAAATAATACACCCAACTTTCTTGTTATTTTGGGATCATTTCATGAGATCTAATCCCATATGCTAACTAATATAATTACTTCAATCTAGATTTTGAAACCAGAATCAACAAATACAACCTCTACTGATCTAAAATTCTTAGCGCGGGGACCTTTGGACAAAGCAAAGAGATATACTGCTTACAACATTAATGGCTTCAAATTTCGCACTTTATCTAGAGAAGAGGGATTGAGAACACAAAATAGTGGGGTTTTTTAACATCCAAAACATCTTGTGTTTCAAGTAGTGTTGATAGAAACTTAAGACAAACAGACTTGCCTTATTATGGGAAGTTGGAAGATATCATTGAGATTAACTATCATGGCCATTTCAAGGTTGCTCTTTTCAAATGCAAATAGGCAGATACCACACGAGATAGAGGGTATATAAAGGATAGTTGGAATTTTAACTGTGTATTTTTTGATAGATTGATTCAAAATGGTGATCGTGAAGAACATGATCCTTACATTGACGCATCTCAAGCACAATTGGTGTATTATGTTGATGATTTGGTTAATATCGGGTGGAGTGTTCCCGTGCATTTAAAGCCAAGAGATTTGTATGAAATAGGGGAAGAAGTAGAAGAGGAAGTTCATGAAAACATGTCATATGAAGAACATGAACTTCCTATGCATTTTAATAACAATGATGATGAGTATGTGCAATTAGCCACAAATCATTTGAATGATGTAGTTGATTAAAATACACATTTGTCTAAATAGATAAATATATTTTGTTATTTATTTAAAGGCAAACGTAGTCCATTTTGTACTTCAAAGTTATTTTATTTTGTTTGTTCTAATATTTTTTTTGCTTAATATACAGGCATGGCAAAACAAAAATGTTTCCCAAATCCATTAAAGTCAACACCTTAAACTACACGTGCAACACATTCTCAAGAACCACAAGCACCTCAAGTTTCCCAAGCACCTCAAGCATCCAAAGCACCTCAAGCTCATGCTTCATCTCAAGTTCAACCCCAAGTTCATCTTACACATCAAGTTGTACCTCAAGTTCATAATATAGCTCAAGCACCAACTTTATCCCATTCATTACCTCAAGTTCAACCACAAGCTCATACTTCATCTCATTCTTTATCTCAAACACATCATAGTGAAGTTTCTCTAACACAAACTCCAACTAACTCCTCTCCACTAGTTGAAGACTCATCACATGCTACATTAAATGGTACAACACCAATAGAAATTCCACAACAATCTCAAACATCTAGGCAATATGTTGGGCGTGAATCTGCGGAGTATTGGACTGTTGAATCAATAGGTATGTGTTATATTTTCTTCATTTGTTTTACTTTTTTATGATAGATTTATGATATAATTTATTTTATTTGTCAAGACGCACAAGGAGCTACTAAGAAGATAAGACTCAAGTATTGGCAAGTCAATGATTTACCTATTGGGGAACGTGTAATTGTACACTTTGATGACAAAGGTGCTGCATATGGTGAAGCACAACGTTTGCTAGCAGGATATTGTGGAACATTAGCGACTAATTCAAATTTATTCCCAATTAATTTTGAAAGGTGGTCTGGAAAGTTAGGCATGCCAAAAACGTATTATAACTACTTTGAAACTGATTTGAAGGTATAAATAGTATGTTACTCCTTTTATATTGGACTTACTTTGCTTATTTAAATGCCTAAAATCTGACGTCATTTTCTCTTGAAGCCTCGATTTCAATTTAGCATTATTGAAGCCATGGCAAAGAGATATTGCAAACTTAGCATTTCAAAGAAGTGGGCTGCACATAGACAAAGTTTGTGGACTAGGTTTTATGATCCATCTCAAACCCGAGATGAAATCATAAGTAATGTTCCAGTTGGTATAGACCCAGTTCAATGGGCTCATTTTGTTAACTATCGCTTGAAACCGGAAACAATGGTAAATTTTAATTACTTTTATTTATTTACTGTTGTACTTTAATTATATCATTGTTAAATTAACTTGTAATTTTTTTATAGGAGCGTTGTCGCAAAAATAGGGAAAATCGTAGTAAGCAAGTGATTCCTCATACCGGTGGTTCTAAACCTCTTTCGAGAAAAAGACATGAGATGGTAGTTTTCTAATTAACTTTGTATGTTCTACTATTTGATATAATTTACTATCTATTTTGACATACTTTCTTCTTTAGTTTTTGGAAACTGGACAACAACCTAGTCGCGTAAAATTATACATCGAAACCCATAAGAAAAAAGATGGGTCATTTGTAAATGATGCAGAAAAGAGAATCGTGGTAAGTTTAATTTGAAAAAAAAAAGAATATTTAAGGTTGCACTTTTGGATATTTTCCATACTAGTTTTTAACATGGTGGTCTTGTATATTAATAGGAACAAATTGAAGTGGGTTTGACACAAAGCAGCGTTGATGAATCTCAAATTTCTCCCAATGATGTCGTTGGTAGAGTATTTGGGCCAGAGCATTCTGGAAGAGTGAGAAGCATGGGTATGGGAGCAGCTCCTACCAATACATTTAGAAATAATGGAGTTAGACTTTCAAACTTGAGTAATTCTTCAACAATTGCTGCTACATCATCATCTAACTTTTGGCGAGAGAAGTACATGAACTTGGAATCTCAAGTTCAAAACAATATGGCAGCATTTAAAGCATATATTATGTTGAAAGAAGGAATGATTCCTGATCAAGTGGCTGACATTTTGGGTTTATCAAATGTAATTTCTGATTCTTATCTTTTAGTTTCACTATTTCATTAATAGATTTTCCTTATACAACTCATAATTGTTGTCACTTTATCACACAACATTGAGTATGCATCATCAAGTCACAACATTATTTTCACAATTTCATTAAGAGAACACAATTCATAATTATTGTGTTTACACAAATCACCTTAGAGTATCTGGTATTGCACAATTATTGTGTTTGCAATCATGAGTTATTGTGTTCATATCAGCTATTGCAGTCTGCTTCCATTGTCCATAATTATTGTGTTTACAATCATGAGTTATTGTATTCATATCAGCTATTGTGTTCATAATTATTGTGTTTACACAATTCAGAATCCTATCAAGCTTATTGGTCTGATCAACTATTGTAGTGATCAGCTATTGTAGTGATCAGCTACTGTTGTTCTGATTAGTTTTTGTTCTGATCAAGCTTGTTGTTCTGATCAGCTATTGTATCTGTTTATTTATCATGTGTTTTTTCGTCTGGTTATTGCTGCTGTTAGTGATTAGGGGCAGAGTGTTATGGGGCAGATTTTGGAGTATATGCAGTAATTTCATAGCTATAGCTTTGTTTAATGAGTGAGAGTATGGCTAATTTAGGAGAATTCAAATTTCTTTAGAAGAGAACTTGAATTATGGTATTATGTATTGGTTAATTAAGAACTAGAGAATAAAGAGAAGTTGCTTGATGGCCAATGCAAGTCATCAACAATTGAAGAGTCTAGAACAGTAGAAGTTTTCATTTTGGTTATGTTATATAAATGCATTGTGTTTATATATAGAACAATAGAAGTGTTTATATATTTTGGTTATGTTTTGTTTCATTATGCTGAAAAAATTATATAAATGCATTGTGTTTATATATAGAACAGTAGAAGTGTTTATATTTTTTGGTTATGTTTTGTTTCATTATGTTGAAAAAATTATATAAGTGCATTGTGTTTATATATAGAATAGTAGAAGTGTTTATATATTTTGGTTATGTTTTGTTTCATTATGCTGAAAAAATTCAGCAGATGACAGTCCTGTAGATTGAATTCCCATACTTATTTTCAAAATGTTATACATTTTGATAAAAATGTTTAATGCGTAAATTACTATTCAAATATTTTATCTAATTAATTGTTTCTTTTTTAATTTCAGCCAAGTGACGTTGCAAGCGAGCCTAATTCACCGTTGATGGCAAGAGGATCTTGTGGTGGTAGCAACATTTGATGTGTGTTTTATTAAGGAGATTGAACAAGGCTGATATTAATTCTATGTTTTTGTTATGTTGACTCTTTAGATGAAAATTTATCTTAGACTTTTTTGTTTGTGTAATTTGATGGTCATATTTAATATAACACCAAATATTTTGAACTACACTTTGTTATCTTCTTCAAGTTGAAGATTCATTTTATGTTATCATGAATTTGGATTGTATGGATCTATTTGACATTAAACTATAAATATTTTAAACTATGTTTATGTTATATTACTTATTTATTTTTTAATATTTTTAGTATATTATATTTAATAGTTAATAATAATTAATTAAAATCTAAAAATAGAGTGTGAAAAACATTTAATAAAAAAATAAAAAGTATATACATTTTTAATATAATTATTTAAAAATAGTTAATTGACAAAAAATGAATTGTGGAGGTTTCAAATCCCCACAGAATAATTCAAAAAATAAATAAAAACTGCTATTAATATGATGTTATTAATATGATGTTAAAGGAGGTTTAAGATTGCCTCAAAATGATCTCTACATAACGCGGAGGTTTAAAACCCCCGGAAAATAGCCCCTACAATTTGGTACCAGCGGTTAGTTAAAACCCCCGCATATATTCTATCGGAATCGTATCTCCGGGAGTTTTAAAAAATCCCGTAAAACATTTTGCAGAGGTTAATAAGCCCCTCAAAATGGGTATAAAACCCCCGCAATAACCCCCGCAATTCAAGCGTCTTTTTTGTAGTGATTGTTGGCATTCACCTTATAGTGCAACTCACCATATTTCAGACATTGATCCAATTTTTCATACTCTTTCATGTACAATATTCAATCATTACGACATGCATGTATTTTGATATACTCCAGACCCATTGGACATGATATCTTCTTGGCCTCATTACAACGATCTGGAAAATTGTTTTCTTCTGGTAACATAATTTGTTTCAGCAAATCAAGCAATTAAGCAAAACTTTTTTCGGTCCACCCAATTTTTGCCTTTAGATTAAAATATTTTAAGATCGCATTCAATCGTGTAAAACTTGTGCACACCTTATATAAACGTGCATCCTTATCATTACATAAAGTATCAAATAATGGGCTTTCCTAAAAGAATATTCTCCAATATCACAGATCATGTCTTCTAGTCAATCATCCATAACTTCATTAACTTCATGTCTTTGTGACGTCACATTTTCTTTTTTATCTACTTCACCATGTCATGTCCATATTGTATAATTTTGACAAATTTCTTCACAACATAGGTGATAGAATATTTCTTTCTTTGAACTTTCTTTTTATATTCTAGCATATAACACAAGGATAATAAAAGAATCCATTATTTGAAGATTTTGTTTCGCGTATTCAAGAAATTTAATAACTCTTTTCTCATACACCAGACATAATCTATCATCTTTCATCCAACTGTGATTCATAATACATTCTAAAATTTATATCAAAAGCTTGTAGAATCATTTAACAATACAACAGCACAATAAGAATGAAACAACTACAACAACAATATATAACATTCTCAACAATAGAAAAACAATCTCAATATCACTCAATCACAATAATCCATAACATTTAACAACACTGAAACCTAAAACTCAACATGAATGATGATGAAGTTGACAAATACAGTTGTGGTGAAACAATTTATAGATTTTAGCATAAAACTGAACAAGCGAGTCATTCACTATTTTATTAAACCTAAGTCATTCCACTTTCAACCTGCATATTCCATTCTTCAAAATTTAATATTGTATATTGAAAAACTTTGTTTAAAGATTAATGTTAAGATTCACTTTATCAAGTAAATGATAAGTTTGAATCTTAACATTGATCTTTAATGCCAAAATTTTCAAGATATAAGATAAATGAATGAATATGTTGTACACAAAGCATATCTGAGATTATAAAAACTGCAACTTTCTTTATAAACTCTCTTTGAGTTTGTGAACGCAACTTTTCACTATGGTTATTAGAAGTGATCGTGGTGAAAAATATTTTAATTTTTATATAGCTATAGAAATTAAGGGAGATACCCTTTTTATATAGAAAAAATGAAAAACTATTAGTGTTGGGATTTGAAGTTTGTAAGTCATAACATACCATCATGGTTATTAGTATGAATCGTAGTGAAAACTCTTTTAATAAAAAAAATGCATGAGACCTAAATAAGAGTTATTATTATAGTCGAGGTAATAACATGTTACGATATGTATATTTTGTACTAGTGTGCCCAATTCATTTTAGATACCTTCCCATTAACATACTATTTAACATGCGTCTAAAATTGATCCCAATTCATTTTAGATACCTTCCCTATAATTTATCCTTAACCTAATCCTTTGACTTTGAAGTGGTCTGAGAAACAATAAAATAAATAAATTGGTTTTCTTAACTAGATTGGAACCACATTGTAACTATTAGACAAGAAAACATAAATGACTACAACAACTTGGATCCACTGCATTCACCATGAGACACGTGGAACCAAATAATAAATAAATCAGAAAACGGATTACAAATACATGACACAATACTTAACTTCTTCATTGTTACCCTAAAGTAAAGGTGCTTTCATCATTTTCGAATAGTTTCCAAATTGAGTTGTGCTTGAAAATCGATTACTTCAGAAGTAGTGAAAATCATAGAAGAGTGAAATCGATGCAGGATTGAGGAAGATTGAACAAGGAAGAATTATTTTTCAAGAATGCTCGTTCGTAAAATTAAGTTTCATACAAAGAGGAAAGAGTGAAATTGAATACGATTTCACATTAAGAATGTAAAACCTAACATTAAATATAAATTAAAATTAATGATATTTTTAAAAATATTAACCAACTTAATTATATTACATTGGTAAAGTTTGCTTACATATAAGTGTCACGTCTTAAACAAAAACGTCACATTCGAAGGAGTCAAAGAAATCTCAAATTTTGTGAAATATGGAGAAAAAAATTAAACTACAAAACAAAAAATTATCCAAATAAAAATGTCAAAAATACATTTAACCTTAAATAAAATTTTCATCCAAAAGCCGGTTCTATACAAACAAATATATGATCACATATTCACCATTATAAATGTAATTATATTTAAAAAAAAAAAATACAATGAGCAACCATTATGTTGGATAAATAAAATAAAATATTGCACAAACACATGACACTAATTTCATGTCATTGCATAATAAAACAAAAATATCTTAAAATTTCCTCTCAAAAAATAGCATCACTTTAACACCATTATCTTTGCAAATTCTTCATAGCTAACTTTACCATCACCATCCAAATCTGCCTCTCTAATCATTTGTTCAACCTCTTCATCTGTTAGTCTTTCTCCCAATCTCATCATTACGTCTTTCAACTATAAAACATAAACAAAAATTACTAATTCATGAATAAATTAATAAAACCCCTATAAACCCTAACAACTAATTTAAATAAATATTGTTTTTGCATTTGTATGTTTACCTCAATGGCTGAAATATATTCATCTTGATCTCTATCCAATACTCTGAACGCTTCTTTCAACTCCTTAGATATATTTTCCTATTCAAAATTTATTTGATAATAACACCATTAACTCAAAGTCTCAAACAACATATAAATAAATAAATATTTAGTGTATGCAAATGCAATGATTAACTAATTACCTTCATTTTTGTACTCATAATATTCAAGAACTCTTCAAAAGAAATGCTTCCTCTTCCATTAATATCCACTTCACTAATCATATTTTGGATTTCTTCTTTCGTTGGATTTACACCTAATGATTTGACTGTGGTTGTTAATTCATCCTCTGTAATGAACCCTAAACATCACCAAGAATTCCAGAAATCAAAAATCAGTTCCAAAGAGCTATTATTACACCAAATATGAAAGTGAAGAAAATAAAATACACACCATCAGAATTTTTGTCAATGAGAAAAAATGCTTCGTGGATTTCAGCAATTTGATCGTCCCTCAAAGAATCTGTCATTACCTACTATGATGAAGACAAGTTTGAATAGTTTTGTTGTTCAATGAAAAAGGGAGAACGAAAGAATAAGCAATGCCTTATAGGTAGAGAATGGAGATGTTTCATAATGTGAGTTTAATAGTTGTTGAAATAGTCAAATACGGAGAAGTTCCAATTACAAGTTCATGAACTTTTCTGAAATGAGGAATTTTCAATATTATATAAGTCAATCAAAACGAGTTGCTTTCTAATTCTCTTTTTACGTCAAAAGGAAAAGAAATTTTTTTAATCCTCCCTGGTAACGACACACTAATTTACAATATATATAATTCTTTCATATTTTAAATATAACATAGCAAATTTGTAGTTCAAAAGAGCATGTTTCTACATCTCTTACACATATCGCAACAAGAAGTTACCACCAAGTCCTCCAACAATACCTTTCATAGGTAACATTTTATGGCTCTTAAAGTCATAAAAAAACTTTGCTGAACTTGAACCTGTCCTTCGTTCATTGCGTTCTAAATATGGTGACATTGTTCCGAGCATCCCATTTTGTAATGCGCTCCGAGCACCCCGTTTTCTAACAAGATTCAATCTGGAAAAATATTATTATCTCAAACTACTGTTTGTTATGGTTTAAATTCCTAATCCTAAACCTTAGTAACATTGGTTTGCTGATATTGAAGAAGAAGAAAATCTTGTAGAGAGCTCTACAACTATGGTTTTGATGAACGACAGGAATCTAATTGGATTGAAGTTTGCAAAATAAAGGATAGCAATAACAGGTTTGGAGGTTCGATGTGGATAGTTAGGAGGGGGAAAGATAAAGATGATGGAGAACCATTAGCTTCCTTCTTCTTCACAAATTTTCCTGATACTACTAAAAAACTGTTTCATGTGTTTAAAGAATTTGGGATTGTGGCGGAAGTGTTCATTCCGTCTAAGACTGACAGACAAGGGCATAGATATGGATTCGTTCGATTCAGAAATATTCAAAACGTTAGGGTTATGGCCGCCAAATTGGATAGTATTCACATCCAAGGAAGGAAAATTATGCAAATATCCCAAAATGTCAAAGAGAAAAACACTCAGTTTTGAATCATAAGCAGCATGCACATCAATTCGACAACAAAGTTCGCCCTTGTTTGGATGTGCCTCTAAGATCTGCTGCCATATATGCAGAGGTGACTAAACAGAAATTTCCTGCGGATGTTATCAGAGAGGAAAATACAGTTATTGCTGGTCACACGTATAAAAGGAGGGTTGTCTGAGAAGTCAAACCCAAATTTGCTCACTTGCAGTTTAATGTGGATAAAGAGGAATATGTTAGATTTACAAAAGGTTTTGTGGGAGTTGTTCTTGTTAGATCTTGTGTTTGGGATCTGCTGCAAAATATGAACTAGAAGAAGATGACGAAGACTGTACGATAAAAATTGCACAAAATAATTCCAAAGCGTGTATTTACACTAAGCTTTAGGTTCGATTCGCTCATACCAATTACGCAAATTAGATGCAAAAGGGTTAACCGGCGAATCCCCTTCAGGATACTTTGGAAACCTTAACATGAATCGCATTTTCACATTAAGCATATCGATCAACGATATTTTACAGAATAAAGTTCCATTATTTATTCTTGTGCACTAGAAAAATAAAAGAATGACTTAGATATAATTTTTGTCACTTAAAATAAATAATTTTCGTATCTATTTTATGGCTGACAAGTATATCTATTTATAAGAAAACTTGTACCAATTGGTGTGGAGAGACACTGTTTCATTTGATTCCAACATGACCATTCACGAACCATTGTAACCATTAACAAAAAACTTTTTTATGAAAAGTTGTGTTGATCTGGTGGTTGCACCTTTTGACCATGCACCCAATCATTATAGGGTCTCTGGTTCTATTCTAGACAGTTGCAACTTTTGGCCATTTATTTTATTAATTTAACCATGAATATTTATCAATTTAATATTTTAAAAATTTCTCCAACAATTCCCCACCATTTTCAAAATATATCTAAATCCATTATTCAGGAAATTTCATGGTTTTAGATAAAGGTATCTTACGATTTGAACCAATACTTAGTAAGTTAAGTTTTCACTCATCCCCGAATAGATTGGTAGACAAGTTTTGAACCAATTATTCATTAGAACAAGCGTGCATAACTCACACATAAAATCTCGGTACCATTGATCGAATTATTAATATGACACATTTGATAAGGCCTTGTGTCTCATATCCTTTTCATGAGAATTTAAGAGTCAAGCCCTTGAACTCTATGAAGCGGCACCACTTCATTCTCATATACGTAGACTATATCAGAGATGCACCCATAATTATGCATTCCAGCAAACATATGCTATACGTTTATTAAGAAGAAAACTTCATCCTATCACACGTATTCTTATGGTCCAAGTACTTTTACCCCTTGGGATGTATCTATCATTAAGTACTTCAATCACTCTAATAGTGTACTTTCACCATTGAACTCAAGACTTAATATTAATCAAGTGTGAGTTGAGTTTTCACTATTAATGATTAAATAGATATGGGCTTGTTCCACATCCCTAATGATGTCTTCATTATATTCAATTATATCCAAAGACATCATATCTTTGTTAATTCTTTTGTCAAAGAATTGCAATATTTTTTCAAACTTTAATGATTTTTGAATATTCAATTTTTCAACTAATCATGCATATGATTACTTTATGTACTCTTGATAGTATTTACCAACTATCATCAAACTATGACACTTTTGTCACATTAGTACAATTTCCATATACAACATATATTTATATTTTTGATAGTTTTGACAAACTATCACCATGACACTTTAGTCATTTATTTTGTCATATACACAATTTTTATGTCATTCTAAATTTACCAACCTTTTGTTCTTCTTGCTTTTGAATTTATTATTCTTTTGAAGTGTAGGGCATTCATTTTTAACATGTCCTATTTCGCCACATTCAAAGCTCCATTCCTTTCTCAAGAATTTATGGATTTCTTGATTAGAGCATCATCTTTAAAAATACGATTTGTGGTTTGAATTTCAACAATTCATTAAGAATCTTCCTCACGAGATTCTTCATTAGTGACAGACTTTCAGTTTATGTTTTAACAATTCTGGGAGAACATTCCTCACGAGATTTTCCAGTTGTCGAAATCTCAAATTTCTTATTTTTCGTGATAAAGACCTCAAAGTTCCACATCTTAGTATTCAATAGTTACATTAGACTCTAAACTCAAACATTTATATAAGTCATGATTCAACTTAAGATAATTTTTATATGACTTAATTATAAGTCTCATTAAACACAAACATGTTATTCACTTAGAATTCAAAACAAAATTCAATTGCATAATTTAAACTTTACTTTAATAAACAATTTCAATTTTTGAGTAATAATATTTTTATTTAAAATTTAATATATAAACTAAAATATATAATCAGGTCTAACTATACATCTCCTTTCACCATGTAGAAAATAAATCAACTAATCCATATTAATGTAATGTATTTGTTACAATAATATTATTTATGATGATTCCATTAGTGTACAAAAATATATCAAGGTTAAAATGTATATTATTGTTCATGAACCATATCAGTTATACAATCTATAAAATTAAAATTGAACAATAGTGTTTACATATATCATATGCACTTAAATGTATCTTCGTATTTAAATAACCATTATAAATCTATTATATATAAATCCCAGAAATCATTATCATATATACGTACACATGAAAATGAAAATCTATATACAGGTGTGAAAACATTTATTATATACGCAATAGATACATCGTTTCGTTTAATAATTATATTTGCCAAACTGTAAAGTATATTGACATAGAAATAGATCCTTTATCGACACAGTGCTTTATACATAAAAGATGGAATTGTCATTCATGTCATAAATGAAGTAGAACAAAATATATTGTTTTAGAGAATTATAAACCATGATAAACACATACTATGTATTCAATATATAATAGTGTGAATCATTTACTTTGCGTGCACAGTTGTACGAAGGATATGACAGTATGGCATATAAATATCTGAAGGCATGACTTTACTTTACAATTACTAAGTTTTACATTTCAAACATTGCATATATATATTTAATATCACATGTTAAATTTAACATAAATACACATTATTTTCATCATATAATATTATATATGGATTTAAAATATTATATGAATATAAATTAATTTAATAGAATTATTATGTACCTTTCACCATGGTTATGAATAAGAGAGCATGGATTCATTTCTCCATCAAAGTTGCAACCATAAATTAATCACAAAAAATCATAATCGAACCTAAAGATTGTTAGATCTTGTGTTTGGGATCTGCTGCAAAATATGAACTAGAAGAAGATGACGAAGACTGTACGATGAAAATTGCACAAAATAATTCCAAAGCGTGTATTTACACTAAGCTTTAGGTTCGATTCGCCCCCACCAATTACGCAAATTGGATGCAAAAGGGTTAACCGGCGAATCCCCTTCAGGATACTTTGAAAACCTTAACATGAACCGCATTTTCACATTAAGCAGATCGATCAACGATATTTTACATAATAAAGTTCCATTATTTATTCTTGTGCACTAGAAAAATAAAAGAATGACTTAGATATAATTTTTGTCACTTGAAACAAATAATTTTCGTATTTATTTTATGGCTGACAAGTATATCTATTTATAAGAAAACTTGTACCGATTGGTGTGGAGAGACAATGTTTCATTTGATTCCAACATGACCATTCACGAACCATTGTAACTATTAACTAAAAACTTTTTTATGAAAAGTTGTGTTGATCTGGTGGTTGCACCTTTTGACCACGCACCCAATCATTATAGGGTCTCTGGTTCTATTCTAGACAGTTGCAACTTTTGGCCATTTATTTTATTAATTTAACCATGAATATTTATCAATTTAATATTTTGGAAATTTCTCCAACAGTTCTAAAAGTCGGGTCAACATATAATGTTCAAGAAGCTTTACATGAACATGAGTGTTTTTTATAACAAGGCTACCCCTTTGGGAGCTAACCTTTGCTTCCTTGAGGAATCTGAAGATGAAGTTATTCACACGTTGATTAAGGAAGACAGCAACTGGGTTTCCAGGTGGTTCTCTGATATCCATCAGTGGACTCCGAGTGATATCGACTACGAGCGTTTGAACCTGGCTTCGTTGCTATGGCTTGCCTTGCCATGCTTGGAGTAACAAGTTCTTTCGCTTTCTCTCATGTTTGGTTGGTGAATTTATCTGTGCTGATGAGGAAACAGAGAGGCTTGAAAAAATCGACGTTGCAAGGTTCCCGATAAAAACGAAATTCTCCATTAATCTCAACAAAATGTTTAACATGGAGATTAACAATAGTGTTTATTGTGTGAAATTAATGGAGGACATGCATGGACCAAAAAGATTGGTTTCTCCTAAGGTTGTTGATGAGGAGGTCTCATCGGAATCCTTTGCCTCTGATGATGATGAATGCACGTGGAATCCAACTGATGATGAGGAGGTGGAGGAGTCTGGAAATTCTTTTCATAGCACAAATCAAAATATTGTTATTGATGTTGACCTATCTGGTGGTATTGAGAAACGAGATATGCATCCTATCAGTTAGGTTTTGGGAGGAGATCCTGGTAAAGTGGATGTTGGGAAGACGAAACATGGCGTCTTAGAAAAGAGATCCAAAAAGGTTGTTGTTGTTACGTGTAAAAAAAGTCAATTCCATTTTGCGTGATGGCGACAAAGATACAACTATTTACAAGGATAATCAATCTACTCTGCAGACTTGTCATAACTTGGCATTGACTATTCACAATGATGTAGATATTGGAAATAGTGGGGAGTTTGTAGGTAATTCTTCGGACCAAGTGGGAAATCAAACATTGGGCCTGGGCCCAATTGAATCCGATCTCATTTCCAATACACCACGTGGGGTGATTCATATGGTTATTGGACCAAAGCCTAAGAAAAACAAGTTGATTGAGGACATTTATCACAATCTGAAGATACCCTTCTCTCCGTCCTATTTTTCTCGCTTGATTCATTCTAACAATACTCAAACCTATTCAAGGCTCCCTTGTATTCTAGTTACTACTTTCATTAGGCATATTTCTGTGGTAGAACATTCCGACTCCAAGTTTTCTGGTGGGTCAATTTTGTGCTATGAATCCACTGATGATTCTGACTTTGTCTAAGGCAACTCAAGGCTCATAAAATCCATTGATAACGTTCCAGCTCGAATATGACAATCTATTAAAGGTTTGGGCATGGAAGGAGATGAAGATGATGAGGCTTTTGAAGGATTAATTAGGGAGATGGAATCAAGGGACATAATAGCTTTTGAAGGCAAGCAGGTGGCAGCTACTGGTTTGCCATGAATATTGTTTCCTACAATATTCGTGGGAGTGGGAATTCCTTGAAGAGGAGTACGGTCAAGCAAGTCCTCTTGTATGGTAAGGTTGATGTTTGTTTTTTACTAGAATCTAAATCTCAATGTATTGATCACAAATTAGTATTTAGCTTATGGGGAAGTGAAGATTGTGATCGGTCAACTTTGTATTCAGTTGGGTAATCTGGAGGGATTCTAATAATTTGGAGAAGGGGTGTTATTAATCCATTGCATAGTTTTTCGTGGTAATGGTTATTTGGGAGTTGTTTCCTCTTGAAAAGGAACTCTGTGTTATCTGGTCAATGTCTATGCAAAGTGTAGCTTGGAGGAAAAATGTATAACTTGGTTGGAACTTATTAACTTGAAACGTAACTCTCAACTGGGTGAATGGATAGTTTGTGGTGACTTTAATGCAATCAAATCGGCAGAAGGATATGTAGAGGTCCTTTAAACTTTGCATAAATGGAGAATTTTCTACTTTTATTGATTAAATGGAGCTTGTTGACGTTCCTTTAATTGGCGATAGATTCACATGGTTTAAGGCAAATAGAAGTTATTGCAGTAGGCTTGATAGAATCATGTTATTTGACAATCTTATCAACACTTGGAATATGGTGGCTCAAAAGGTGGGTAGTCGAGATATTTTGGATCATAGACCGGTTTAGATCATTGCTAATCATGTTAATTGGGGGCTTAGGCCATTCAAGGTTTTTAATTGTTGGTTCGAGCATCCTGAATTTTTCGAATTCATTAAAAGGAATGGGATTCTTTTCATTTCAGTGGCAATGTTGTCGTTGTTTTATGCAAGAAATTCCAAGCTCTGAGGTCTAGGATGCGATGGTGGAACAATGAGTTTTTTGGGTTTTTGGACTTAAAGCTCGAAGAAGTGATTCTTGTTTTAAATAAGATTGAAGCTGAGATGCTTAATATGGGCAATTTTGTTTCGAATGAGCAGTTACTTCTGAAAAACAAAGCCAATGAGTCTTTGTCGAACAAATTGTTAATCAAGGAAAGTATCCTCAAACAAAAGGCGAGATCGAAATGGCTTAAGGATGGTGATTTGAATACAATGGGTGAGGAAAATTTCACCATGGATGAAGTTATTGAGGTTGTGTTTGAATGTAATGGGGATAAAAGTCCTGGCCCAGATGACTTCAATTTGCAATTTCAGAAACGGTGCTGGAATATCCTAGGAGTGGACGTCTTCAATTGTGTTTGTGAATTTCATCAATCTACAACTCTTCCTAAGGCTATGTTATCCTCTTTTATTTCCTTAATCCCAAAGTTGGAAAGTCCTAAAGGTATCGAAGATTTTCGTCTTATCTGTCTTATTGGGTGTATATATAAGATTATTGCTAAGATTTTGGCGGCACGTCTTAGAAAGGTGATTGGTAAACTTATCTCGATTTCTCAAACTACTTTTATTCCTAGTAGACAGCTTCTTGATGGTGTTCTTGTGGCAAATGAACTATGTGATTTTGCTAAAAGAAATAAGAGAAGGTGTATCATGCTAAAAGCGGATTTCGCTAAGGCATATGATTGTGTTGATTGAGATTTCATTGTCAAGATTATGTTAGCAATAGGTTTTGGTGGTAAATGGTTAGCGTGGATCAAAGGTAGAGTCTTCCAAAGTTTCATGTTTGTTCTTGTTAATGGGAGCCCGTCGTATGACTTCAAGGCTTCACGAGGGCTAAGGCAAGGAGACTCGTTGTCTCCTTTCTAATTTGCCTTAGTGGTTGAAGGTTTGGCATTCATAGTTAGCAAAGCCTCTAGGTTGGGTATTATGTGCGGTTTTAAAGTAAACGATGTGGTTGAAAACAACCTACTGCAATTTGCTGACGACACTTGATAACGCAAAAATGTATCGTATATTCTGACCCGATTCACATGCTATTAGTGCTTTTTTATTATTTTTTTCGTAATATTATGTTTGTATTTTAGGTATTTGTGGAATAAGAGCGTCCGTGCAAGAAAACCGGGAAAAGAGCAAGGAATTGAAGAAAAAGTGCAGAATTTTCCACTTTCTGGTGTATGGCATTCGCTATACACCTCATGGCATTCGCCATGCACCTCTCAGCCACGTCATTCACAATTTAAGGTCATGGCGTTCGCCATGGACCTCAGAGACCCAAAAATAACTGCCCACTAACAACACTTCTTTGGAGGTTTCTCCCACTTTCTCCAATACTCATACATGATCTATGGAAGTTGGTACACAAAAAATCTCCTATAAATAGACCTTGGACTCACAATTTCAAGGCATCCGAGTTTTGTGCAATTTATTCTTTCATATTTTTAGGCATAAATCATCATTGTAAAAGTAGTAGTTTTCTCACACCGGGGAACTACTACACCATTAGTGCTTAGGCTTATAATTTGTGTAACGCATGGATCAAACAATCTTGCCTCCATTATTTGAAGTTCTTAATTTAGTTTTACATTCCAGTTTTTATTTCAGGTTCATTTACTTTTATCGTAATTTATTTTATTGCCTTTATTTTTGTCATTTATAATTATGTTTCTTTTATCTTTCGCCATTTATATTCTACTTTACAAATTGTTAGATGTCAAACATGCTATATATTTGTAATTGATACTTGACATTTTTCAACACTTTCATGTTTTAATTGTGGATTTTAGTAGTGAATTATTGTTGTTCTTCAAACCCTGTATATATACCTTTGGTGCTTGTAATATGTGTGTTATTGTGCAAGAAAGTGCACTAATTGATCAAAGAAAGAAGACACAAAAGAATTGATGCAAGCTGCCAAAGAACAGAGGAAAACATCAGCAAGTTCGCTTTGCGAACTTGCCAGCAACCGTTCGCTTTGCAAACACTGGAAAAGTCTCCAGCAAATGGTCCCAGAATTGGACAGGGGGAAAAGGAACTAAAGTTCGCTTTGCAAACTCCCAGCGAATGTTCGTTGCTTCATTCGCTTTGCGAAAGACCTAGCGAATGGTCCCTGAATGAGGCAGTGGAAAAAGGACCCAAAATTCGCTTTGCGAATGTTTTGGCGAGTAGATCGCTTTGCGAACTTATGCAGAAAGACAAGGGCGGTTTATCTATCAGAAGGAACTTCAGGTGCCATTTTCTTCATTTGCTAGGCGAATAGATCATTCGCAGTGCGAATGTATCAGATTCCAAGTGTATTATAAATAGATTTTTACATTTTCTTGGGATCATAACTTCACCTTTTCACACCAAAACATATTTTTCTGAGTTTTCTTCCTCAAAGAGAGATTTTTCACATAGAGAAGCTGGATTTGCATCCGATCTCGATTCTTCGACGCGGATGCTTTTTCATCTCTTCACGAAACTTGTGAAGCAAGCTACCATGAATATGTGTAGCTAAACAACTCTTGTATCAAGATTAGTGGTAGGTAATCCATCATTTTGTATGTATTGATCTTGATTGTAAGTTTATGAACTTTGTTGATGATGAATATAGAAGAAAAACTTTGTTTACATGGTTTATATTTTGTTTTAATTCATGTTCGAGAGAAATGTATTAAACTTGACCTAAGTTTCAATCCATCAATGATCATAAGGCTAGAGATAGTTTTGAAAGTTGATGTTCATAAATATTGAACTTGAATGTTATCATATTGGTAGTTTGAGTGAGAGATCATCAAAGGATCAATATGATAAATCTCACAACAAGTGTTCGAGAGAAACTTGTTGAGAGGATATGTGGTTATATTTATCGTTAACGAGTTCACACGCTTTATTAAGTTGATACGGGCGAAACGGATTACCGAAACCTAATCTTGGCATGTTTTTACCAAACCCTAAAACAAATCTTTTTACCGTTGAATTCTAAATTTTATGCAAACAAAACGATATGAAAAACTAAACCCTTTGTTACTATTCAAGTTTGAAACGCTTTTGACTATCGAACGGCGGAAATATACGTTCAATCCCTATGGATACAATATAACACCCCCGAAATACTTCTCAACAAAATGGCGCCGTTGCCGGGGATTGTTGTTATATTGTGAGCATTGCAATAGTTATTGAGTTTTAAACTTGTTTAACTTTTTCTTGTGCTTGTTGATTTGTTTGGTTTAGTGTGCAGACTCCGTTTTATGCGAGGGAAGTTACCCGCAGACCAACTTCTTTTTTATCCTGAAATTGAAAGAACTGCGCGCATGTTAAATAGCAGAACAAGGCGGAGGAGGCAACTTGCCAAGGAAAGACAAGAACGAGAGGGAAGTTCCACTTTGATACCAACCATGGCTGCACCACCACCACCACCACCACCTGCTTCAGTTCCTTGCACTAATAGTCTGAGGCATACTGCACAGCGCACGGAATGCTCATAATGGTCGGCATTCGGAAATGAAAACGGGTATTCTCTCTCTTCTATACCAGAATCCATTCACTGGTATGGATCACGAGGATCCTTTTACTCACCTGACTAAGTTCTATGAGATTGCGGGTGCGACAGGTGCACCCGAAGCTAAAGAAGAACTGTTGTTTAAGAGACTATTCCCGCATTCCCTCATTGGGAAGGCAAAAGAATGGTATCTTGACCAATCCTCAGCCATTATGACGGACTGGAATGTGCTTGAAGAAAAGTTCTTGAAACGATTTTTTCCTCACAATTGTTTCATGGAGGCTAAAATAGCAATAGCAGTTTTCACTCAGGGTGGAAATGAGTCTCTCAACGAAGCTTGGGAGAGATTCAAGTCCATGCTGAGAAAGTGTAAAGGGCACGGTTTCGATAAGCTTACTCAAGTTCATATTTTTACAAATGGTCTTCAATTGGTACATAAAACATTGTTGGATGCCACCGCTGGTGGATCTTTAATGGCTAAAAGCGCCGAGGAGACTATTTCTATCATTGACATGATGGCTCTAAATAACCATCAAGGGAACCATAACCGTGGCCCTTCTCAAAAGAAAGCAGGAGTGTTAGAGTTGGGAACAAATGACACAATTCTTGCACAAAACAAATTATTATCTCAACAGGTTGAGTTGCTCACGCAACAAATGTCCAAGCTACCTCAACAGATTAAAGAGATGCATGAGTTGCCAAACAAAATGTGCAAGTATTGGTTTATGAGCTTTGTAAAGGTGATCATCCAACCGGTTATTGTCCGCTTTGTCCTCCAATTGAAAAAAAAGTGAATTACATGAATAATCAAAATCAACAACAAGGTTATCAAATGCAACAACAACCTTATCAACAAGGGTATCAAAATCAACAACCAAGAGCAAATTATTAAAATCAACAAGGATATCAACAAAATCGACAAAATCCTTATCAACCTCATGGTGGGAGTTCTAAGCTTGAAGAAACTTTTAACCAATTCATTCAAATGTCCATGGCTAATCAAAAGTCAAATGAATCATCGATCAAAAATCTCGAGAATCAAGTTGGGCAACTTGCAAAACAAGTGGCCGAGCTAAAAGCGGGACCTTCTTTCTCCGCCAATACTCAAAATAACCCAAAGGAGCATTATAAAGCTATTGTTACTAGAAGTGGGAGAGAGTTGGGAGAAGGAGAAAATAATGAGAAAAATGATGATGTAATAATTGAGAAGGTTGTGGAGGAAGAAGAAGTTGATGATGTTGTAGTTGAAAATAATGATAAGGAAGAAGTTGAAAAAGAAAATGAGAAGTTAGTTGAAAAAGATAACCTTGAAAAAGAAAAGATAGAAGAAAAGAAAAGAAGAGTGAAAAAGGGGAAGGAGATAGTGAATCCAATTCCGATCCAAAACTTACCTTACCCTAATGTGCCCACAAATAAAGACAATGAACGGCATTACGCTTGTTTCATGGACATTTTCAAACAATTGCAATTCAACATTCCATTTGCCGAAGCGCTTGAAAAAATGCGGAAATATGCTAAGTTCATGAAAGATATTCTTAGAAAGAAGCGAAGACATTCGGAACCGGAAACAATTGTCCTTGATGCAAGTTGTAATGCTATAATCCAAAGAACTCTACCAAGGAAAAAAGTCGAACTGGGGCGTGTTACTTTGCCGGTAACCATTGGTGATGTCTAAGTTCGAAATGGCTTAATTGATTTGGGCTCAACCATAAACTTAATTTCATTGTCCATTGTGAAAAGGCTTGGGAACATTGAAATGAAGGCAATTCGGATGATGTTACAATTGGCCGACAAGTCCACAACGCATCCTCATGGAATGGCTCAAGATGTCTTTGTTAAAGTGGATAAGTTTTTCTTTTAGATTGACTTTGTTGTTATTAATATGGAGGAAGACGAGGATGCTCCATTAATTCTTGGACGCCCTTTTATAAAGACCGCCCGAATGATGATTGATGTTGATGACGGTCTTATGAAAGTAAGAGTTCAAAATGAAGAAGTGAGTTTTAATCTCTTTGAAGCAATGAAGCATTCTAAAGATAAACATGATAGTTTTCGTGTTGATGCAATGGAAGAAGCCATAGAGGAAGTGTCAAAGAAAGTTCATATAGTATCTCCCTTGGAAAGAGCTCTCGATGACTCATTTGAAGTATTTTCCGATGAAGAAGAAAGGGCACTTGAAGAGTGTTTGAAGGAACTTGAATCGTTGGAGGATTTGAAACCATGGGAATGTGAAGAGGAAGTGTTAACGAAAGAGGTGAGTGATGAGAAGTCTCAACTTGAATTGAAGGTGTTGCCTTCTAATTTAAAATATGTGTTCCTTGATGACAGTTGTAACAAACCGGTTATCATTAGCAACATCTTGACCGACAAAGAAGAGGACCGTTTGATTCAGGTTTTGAAAAAGAATCAACTTGCTATAGGTTGGGTTATTTCCGTTCTAAAGGGAATAAGTCCAGCTTATTGTATGCACAAGATTTTAATGGAAGAAGATTTCAAGTCGGACGCTCAACTGCAACGCCGCTTAAATCCTACAATGAAAGAGGTGGTTAGGAAGGAATTGTTAAAAATGTTAGATTCCGGAATGATTTACCCCATTTCTGATAGCCCATGGGTTAGTCCGGTACAAGTGGTGCCGAAAAAAGGCAGATTTACGGTTATCCGAAACGAGAAAAATGAGTTAATCCCAACAAGAACCGTGAGCGGTGAAGAATGTGTATTGATTACCGTAGGTTAAACAAAGCTACGAGGAAAGATCATTTCCCTCTTCCGTTCATGGATCAAATGCTTGAAAGAATTTCTGGTCAACAATTCTACTATTTTTTGGATGGTTATTCGGGTTACAACCAAATTATCGTGAACCCGGAGGACCATGAAAAAACTGATTTTACATGCCCTTTTGGAATCTTTTCTTATAGGAGGATGTCGTTTGGGTTGTGTAAAGTACCGGCGACTTTTCAAAGGTGTATGCAAGAAATATTCTCAGATTTGATCGAAAAGACAATTGAGGTTTTTATGGATGACGTCTCAGTTTTTGGGCAATCGTTTGATATTTGTTTGAAAAACTTGGAAGCGGTGTTGGAACGGTGTGTGGAAACTAACTTGGTACTCAATTGGGAAAAATGTAACTTCATGGTGACTGAAGGAATTGTGCTCGGCCACAAAGTTTCTTCAAAGGGCCTTGAAGTCGACAAGCCAAGGTGGATGTTATTGAGAAATTGCCACCACCGTTGAATGTAAAAGGTATAAGAAGCTTCCTTGGACATGTGGGATTTTATCGGAGGTTCATCAAGGATTTCGCAAAGATAGCAAAGCCTTTGAGCAATTTGCTCAACAAAGATAAGTCCTTTGATTTCGATGAGTCTTGCATGGTCGCTTTTAATTCTTTAAAAAAAAGTTTGACTACCACACCCATAATCATCGCACCCAATTAGAAAATGGATTTTGAACTCATGTGTGACGCGAGCGATTATGCAGTGGGTGCGGTATTGGGTCAACGGAAAACAAATTTTTTTCATGTTATACACTACGCGAGCAAAGTCTTGAATAATGCTCAAGTAAACTATGCAACAACTGAAAAAGAGTTCCTTGCGATAGTGTATGCATTGGAGAAATTTCGGTCTTATCTGATTGGTTCAAAGGTGGTAGTCTACACTGATCACTCGGCAATTAAATATCTGCTTACCAAGTCAGATTCAAAACAAAGGTTAATCTGGTGGATCCTTTTGTTACAAGAGTTTGATTTGGAAATCCGTGACAAGAAAGGGTCAGAAAACTTGGTAGCAGATCATTTGTCTAGGTTGGTCAATGTAGAGGTAACTCACCGTGAGAATGAGGTCCGTGAAGAATTTCCAGATGAAAAGAATTTTCGAGTCCAAGTTAGGCCATGGTTCGCAGATTTTTCTAACCACAAGGCAACCAGATTTATATCGGAGGACCTAACTTGGAATCAAAGATGGAAATTCCTCTTGGATTCTAATTTCTATGTTTGGGATGAGCCATACATGTTTAAGTTAGGAGGTGACAATTTGTTAAGGAGGTGTGTCACCCTTGATGAAGCCAAAAGTATCCTTTGGCATTTTCACAACTCGCCTTATGGAGGGCATTACAATGGTTTAAGAACGGCAACTAAAGTCCTCCAATCGGGCTTTTATTGGCCAACATTGTTTAAAGATGACGACCTTCATGCAAAAAGTTGTGATACATGCCAAAGAAGTGGCGGGATTGGAAAAAGAAATGAAATGCCCTTGCACTCAATTTTAGAAGTCGAGGTTTTCGATTGTTGGGGCATTGATTTTGTTGGACCATTCCCACCATCTTTTTCAAACGAGAATATATTAGTTGTGGTTGACTATGTTTCCAAATGGGTGGAAGCAATTGCTTCACCGAGGGCCAATGGCAAGACGATGATAAATTTTTTAAAGAAAAACATATTCTCCCGTTTTGGCACCCCTCATGTGTTAATTAGTGATGGAGGTTCGCATTTTTGCAATGCACCGCTCGAAAAGGTCTTAGAGCATTACGGTGTAAAGCACAAAGTTGCAACTCCGTACCACCCACAGACCAATGGTCAGGCAGAAGTGTCTAATAGAGAGGTCAAAAGGATTTTGTAGAAAACCGTGTCGAGTTCATGAAAAGATTGGTCATAAAAGTTAGATGAAGCTTTGTGGGCGTATCACACCGCTTACAAAGCGCCAATAGGTCTAACTCCTTTTCAAATGGTTTATGGCAAGGCATGCCATTTACCCGTTGAATTGGAGCACAAGGCTCTTTGGGCTTTGAAAATGTTAAATTTTGATACTAATGTGGCCGGTAAAAAAAGGAAAGTTCAGTTGCATGAATTGGAAGAAATGCGCAATAACGCGTACCATTCAAGTAAGATCTATAAGGAGAAAGTGAAAATATATCATGAAAAAAGGTTTCGCAGAAGGAATTTCGGGTTGGACAGATGGTGCTTTTATTCAATTCGCGTCTGAAATTCTTTCCGGGAAAATTAAAGTCCAAATGGTCTGGACCATTTTTTGTCAAGGATGTCAAGCACTATGGTGCAATAGTCATTGAGGATTTGAAAAAGAAAGAAAGTTGGACAGTAAATGGCCAACGGTTGAAATTATATCTTGGAGGAGAATTTGACCGAGAGAATTGCAGTGTGTTTCTTGATGATCTTTGAATCATCTTGGATCGTCGAGCTTAGCCGACGTTAAACAAGCGCTTGTTGGGAGGCACCCCAACATTGTAAGTATTTATGTTTTCATTTGCTGTTTTTTATGATTTTAGTTATTTAGAATTGGTTTAGAAAGTGGAAGCAGATGCAGAAAAAAATTTCAAAAACCTGTCATGTTCGCTGGCACATTTGTTTTACGAACCTGGGGCGAGCATTTGCTGCCTTGTTCGCTTTGCAAACTCAGTGAGACAAGCAAACATTTTTCTGCTGCCACCTCATAAAAAGGGAGTAATTTTTATGGGTGGGCCAAACACTTGGGCCCATGACCCATCACATTTACTGAGTATTGAGAGGCAACCCTACTCCCTTTGTCCTTCTCACTCTTGCCTCTCTACCAAAAACACTCTCACAAGAACATCAATCTCTCACGTGCTCTCTGTTCCACTCAATTTTCACCAAGTTTTCCCCAAATCACTAACAAGTTTAGGTTTGAATCTCTTTTTCTCTCTGTTCATTTTTTATTAGACAATGTGTTTAGGGTTGTGGATTGAATATTAGAGACAATTGTGATTCTAGGTTTTCACCTCTATTTTAAAATTTGTATGCTGCTGCATGTTGAATTTTGTGTAAATTTTAGAATAGAGGTGATTTTGTGAAAGGAACTCTGATGTTGGAAGTTTGGATGCTGTTAATTTTTGAAAAAAATCACAGGTTCGCTGTCTAGTTCGCTTTCCGAACCTGGGCGAGCATTCGCCAGAAACTCCCTGTGCGAATCTGGGGTGAATGTTCGCCAGCCTTCGCTTTGCGAACTCTACTGCGAACATATCAGAATTCTGAAATTTTTTTATGTTGTCTCAGTTGGAATTTTGTTTTGGCTCCCATTTCTAATGGACTGTGTTGCTGCTTGTTGTTGTTTTATTTGTTGATTTGTGCAGATGGCTCCTAAGATTAATCCAACTAAGAAAAGAAAGGCCACCACTTCGTGACAAGTGTCAATTCAGTTTGACAGCGTTCGTTTTAGAGGAGCCAAGAAGGCAGCAAGGTATCTAACCTTGGAGAAGAGAACAATTTTACCTAAAAAGAGATTTAGCCTGAGTGAACATAGGAGTTATCGGTCGGTGGCTGCACTCTTAGAAGAGAAAAACTCGGGGAGATTGATAACTCCTATGGATAGCTACAATGTTGAGATTGTCCGCGAGTTTTATGCGAATGCCCTTCCTGACGATGGTGACCAATTTGGGTGGACAACTTTCGCAGGGGGAAGAGTGGTGCGATTTGATCGTGGAACAATTAATACCGTTCTTGGAAATCCTTTGCCTTTGAGAGCAAGCCAGATAGATGATTACCATAGAGACTTGCACCTTCATAGAAACATTGCGGCAATGACTATAGATCTTTTACACAAGGGAAAAACTGTAGAGTTCAACCCATCTGGGGTTGCCATTAGATACCATCGTGAAGACATGCGACCGTTGGCACAACTTATTTTGATTTTGGTGGTAACCAACATTAAGCCGAAGTCGTATACGTCGACCATCCCTATTCCACTTGCCTACCTTGTCCACAGCATTTTGATCAATGTACAGATAGATGTAGCCTGGATCATTGCGGATGAGATAAGGGCTATAGTTGAGAGTGGTCTTAGTTCTGTTTCTCAGAAGAACGCCCTTCTTGCTTTTCCTTGCCTCATCATGACATTGAGTACGAATGTTGGGGTTGATATACCCGCACGCCGTCAGGTTACTATCCCTTCTGCGATCGATTACCGATATGTGGATAAGTTCTGTAAGCCTAAGGGGGCGAGGGGTGAGACGTCTGGTGCTGGTACTGATACCGGCACAAGGGGTAGTGATGGTTCTATTTCTAGGTTGCAAGGTTTCTATCCTTATTAGCAGGAGATTTGCCAGTATAACTGGGATTGGATGGCGGCTTCTCAGCGCACCATGATGGATTTACATGACTCCATGCAGGTACTTCAACTTCAAATCCGTGAACCCGACGCTGATCATACTTTGATGACAATGGAGCAATTCCTTGCTCATGCTGGTTGGCCTGAGGCCAGGCCAGTTTTCGGAGGGGGAGCAGATGCGGCTCGTCCTGATGATGCTGATGAGGAGGAGGGTGATGACGTTGAGGTGTCTGGTTCTGTTGCTGGTTCAAAGGATGAGGAATTGGTTGAGGTCTCTGGTTCAGAGTCCGAGGAGGACTGATTTTGCTGTTCTGATTTTGTACTTCCTTTGCGCGTCAAAGTGAAGTTTTCTTATGTTTTATTTTATTATGCTTTTGTATCAGTTAGTATTGATGTACTTTGTACCCATTTGAGGTACGTTTGACTTTGTAGGTGTTTTCACACCATTACATTATTTATGATATTATTAGTAATATTTTGTTTTTCATTAAATTATTCTGTTTTCAATTTTACTAATATTTCATTTTTCATTGTTGTTATTAAGAGTTGAATTCTTCAGTTTACGAATGTTCAACTCTTAAAATGTTGGTATGCTTTTTATTACTTTATGTTGGTATGCTTATGGAAATTTAATATTTCCAATTTTTGAATGTGATTTTGTGGAAGAAACTTATAGGTTGGTGTTGTTGTGCATCAAAGAAGACTCTTCCAAGTTGGATGGCTATGATAGTAATTTTAAGCATGATTTTGTTGGCAAGGTACATAGTTACCTAGTTCTAGAATTTAGAATGTGTTAGAACTTTTTGTCTTTGTACAAATGAAATTGCGTTTCTTGTTACAACTTTATTGATTGCCTGTGTCATTTAGGTCCAAAAACCACAAAAGTGAGAAACCTCCATGTTATACTAAATGCTTTGGATTGATGATGAATTTTACTTTATACTTTTAATTCATGCTTTATCTTGTGATTTTTGTGATATTGTGGAAGCATTAGAAATGATCAAGGCACTTGTTGATATTGAGCACAACCATTTCCAAATAGTGATCTACCCGTGAGTAGCGAGTATTCGTTAACCCCCTTGAGCCTAAATAGTTTAGATCTAATTTAGTTATGGACTTTGTGTTGTACATAATTTGAAAATCAAGTTCATCATTGAATTTTTGAGAGTTTCTAAAAAAATTTCTTCTTGAACCTTGGAACTTTGTTTTATTGATTTCCTTGCCTTAAAAAGCAAGGAGCATTCACTTAAGATTTAGTTGAAAATAAGTTGGGGAGAATGAAAAAGAAGATTGGTAAATTGCTCAAATTTTTGAAAAATTTCAAGAAAGCATGAAAAGAAAAAGAGAATGTGAATATGAATGTGAAAAAAAAAAACAGAAAAGGATGCTTGCTTGAATGAGAAAAATAGAAACCAATAATTGTGCATGAGGAAGTTTGAAAAGGTTTATGATAAAGGTGTAAAAATTGGTGAATGAAGTTGAGATGTGTGTGAATACCTTGTATAGTGAATGTTCTTTTGCATCAGAAACTTCGATTCAATGGCCTTTAGAAATATCCCTTTGTTGTTAACCCGACCAAGCTATAACCTTAAAATCCCTTAGTGATCTCTTGCTTCCATGATTTCTTATGTGATCAATTAGATATTGTATGAATTGCTTTATATGTGCATCATTTGTCATTTGAACGAAATTGCCCCGCGATTGCAAACGCGTTACTTTCCTTCAATCCTTTTTCGAAGAGGAGTGTTAGAGTGACATGAGCATGATGGTTTAGTTGTTTCTTGAAACATTTTCTGAGATTAGTTTAAGAATCAAGTTCCTTTGCATTGTCGATTCTAGGATTGTGTGATTGTTGCTTTGTTACAATTGTTGTTTATTTGAGTCGTTTATCTTGTCTTGGTTAAATCAAATGCTCGAGCAAATCCTCTTGTTTTCAATGAGAGCCATACTTTGCTTGAGGACAAACAAAGAGTTAGTTGGGGAGATTTTGTTAGAAGTCAAACATGCTATATATTTGTAATTGATACTTGACATTTTTCAACACTTTCATGTTTTAATTGTGGATTTTAGTAGTGAATTGTTGTTGTTCTTCAAACCATGTATATATACCTTTGGTTCTTGTAATATGTGTGCTATTATGCAGGAAAGTGCACTAATTGATCAAAGAAAGAAGACACAAAAGAATTGATGCAAGCTGCCAAAGAACAAAGGAAAACATCAGCAAGTTCGCTTTGCGAACTTGCCAGTAAACGTTCGCTTTGTGAACACTGGCGAAGTCTCCAGGGAATGGTCCCAGAATTGGACAGGGGAAAAGGAATTAAAGTTCGCTTTGCGAACTCCCAGCGAATGTTCGCTGCTTCACTCGCTTTGCGAAAGACCTAGCGAATGGTCCCAGAATGAGGCAGTGGAAAAAGGACCCAAAATTCACTTTGCAAATGTTTTGGCGAGTAGTTCGCTTTGCGAACTTATGCAGACAGACAAGGGAGGTTTATCTATCAGAAGGTACTTCAGGTGCCATTTTCTTCATTCGCTAGGCGAATAGATCATTCGCAGTGTGAATGTATCAGATTCCAAGTGTATAATAAATAGATTTTTACATTTTCTTGGGATCATAACTTCACTTTTTCACACCAAAACATATTTTTCTGAGTTTCCTTCATCAAAGAGAGATTTTTCACATACAGAAGCTGGATTTGCATCCGATATCGATTCTTCGACGTGGATGCTTTTTCATCTCCTCACGAAACTTGTGAAGCAAGCTACCATGAATATGTGTAGCTAAACAACTCTTGTGCCAAGATTAGTGGTAGGTAATCCATCATTTTGTATGTATTGATCTTGATTATAAGTTTATGAACTTTTTTAATGATGAATATAGAAGAAAAACTTTGTTTACATGGTTTATATTTTGTTTTAATTCATGTTCGAGAGAAATGTATTAAACTTGCCTAAGTTTTAATCCATCAATGATCATAAGGCTAAAGATAGTTTTGAAAGTTGATGTTCATAAATATTGAACTTGAATGTTATCATATTGGTAGTTTGAGTGAGAGATCATAAAAGGGCCAATATGATAAATCTCACAACAAGTGTTCGAGAGAAACTTGCTGAGAGGACATGTGGTTATATTTATTGTTAACGAGTTCACACACTTTATTGAGTTGATACGTGCGAAACAGATTACTGAAACCTAATCTTGGCAAGTTTTTACCAAACCCTAAAACAAATCTTTTTACCGTTGAATTCTAAATTTCATGCAAACAAAACGATATGAAAAACCAAACCCTTTGTTACTATTAAAGTTTGAAACGCTTTTGACTATCGAACTGCGACAATATTCGTTCAATCCCTGTGGATACGATAAAACACCCCCAAAATACTTCTCAACACAAATCCTGCCATTGTTATTGTTTTAACCTTTTATCACTTTACTCTATTTTGCAGAAACCGCTTTAAATCATTTTTCACCGCTGGTATCTTCCGTCATTGTATCCTCGAGGAGGATGTAGACAACATAATATCTCATTGCCATGCTACACCCGATGGAGGGCATGCAAGCACGTTAAAGACTTGCACTAGAATATTACAATCTGGGCTTTTTTGGCCTAACTTATGGAAAGATGTCCATAATGCGATTATAAATTGCAATCGGTGCCAACGCACTTGGAATATCTCTAGACGCGACGAGATGCCTCAAAAGGGTTTCTTGGAAGTAGAAGTTTTTGATGTGTGGGGTATTGACTAATGGGACCTTTTCCATCTTCTTTCGGTAACAAATACATACTCGTTGCTGTTGATTACATATCCAAATGGATCGAGGCTATAGCCTCTCCTACAAACGATGCACGAGTCATTATTAAACTTTTTAAGAATACTATTTTTCCTAGGCTTTGTGTGTCGAGACTCGTCATTAGTGACGGTGGCTCCCATTTCATTTCAAATATCTTTGAAAGGCTGTTACTCAAATATGGAGTCCGACACCGAATAGCGACACCCTATCAACCACAAACAAGTAGGCAAGTTGAGATTTCAAATAGAGAAATCAAGAAGATATTAGAGAAAACTGTTGCAACTTCTAGGAAAGATTGGTCTTCCAAACTTAATGAGGCTTTATGGGCCTATAAAACGGCATATAAAATCCCAATAGAAACCACTCCATTTAAGCTAGTTTATGGTAAATCATGCCACATGCCGGTTGAACTTGAACATAAGCCATTAAGGTCCTTAACATGAATACTACCGCCGCAGGAGAAAAGAGAGTTCTAGATCTCCATGAACTAGAATAACTGAGGCTAAACGCCTAAAAAATGCTCAAATATATAAAAAGAGAACTAAACAGTGGCACGATAAACGTATAGGAAGAAGAGAGTTCATTGAAGGAGAACTAGTCTTTCTCTTCAACTCTCGACTAAAACTATTTCCAGGCAAACTTCGTTCTAGATGGTCCAGACCTTTTGAGTTTATCAAAGTATTTCAAAACGGAGCTGTTGAAATAAGGTGTAAATCAAAATCGACATTCATTGTAAAGGGGGTAGCGACTAAAACATTACCATAGTGTATAAAGTAGAGGTTACTACACCAATTTCAAACTAGAAGAGTTGCCTGCTCTATCACAAGAATAGTTCCATTGAATAGCGTCGAGCTACCGACATTAAATGAAGCACTGCATGGGAGACAACCCACGAAATTTTCAATTTTTATGCATTTCATTTGAAAATTTTAAATATTATCTTATCTGGATTTTTCACATTTGTCAAAAATTTCTGCACAACTAACCATAATGCAGGCCCAAAATGAGAGCTGAGTTGCTGCCCACGCACATTCCTATGAATGTCGCTGTTGGTGGTGACACCGATGATGAGTATGATAGAATATAGCATGTCTCTCGCGTCCGTAACTCACCTTTTCCTCGTACTTCACATGGTCAGGTACCACATGCACACACCGCTCCTTCTTTTTGTAACACTTTTTAAAGATACTTCCCCCGGAAGCGGGCAATATAATGAGTTGTTTCGAGAATTGTACAGTCGAAGATTGCATAATGACGAGGGCGATAGTTTATTTTATGCCATGTATCAACAGAAACAAGAGATGATGGGTTACATGCAACACATGCAAGCATCTCAAGCTCAAACGAACTTCATATGCAAGTGATGCGAGAAACCCAAACAAACATATGCACCATGCAAGAACAGCTCCAGTAGATTCCAATATCTCAAAATACCCGACACTAGAGCAGAAGTGGTAAGCAGAAACAGGGACAACAGAAGCAAGATCAGAGCGGAATTGGCCGTGGTGGCCCGCAATAGCAGTTTTACAGGTTCTTTCTTTCCTTTTTCCACCTTTCATCAAAAGATTGAGGACAGCGTTTGGTTTAAGTGTGGGGGAGGAACTTTACCGATTTTATTTTACTGCTTTCTAATTAGATTTATCTTTCTGTCATTTATTTCATGCTGTTAGGGATTTCTAGTTTAATTGTTAGTCGAGTCGTTGCATGTGTTGTCGAGTCTTTATGCGTAGTTTTATGCTGTTTATTGATTTTCCCTTTTTCTTGAGCCATAACAACAAATTTTGACTCTGAAATTCAGTGCACCTTTTGAAATTTTTAGGCTATAGATGAAGTTTAGGATAGATTGTGGAGACTTGGAAAAAATCCACAAAATTGATATCGTTTTAGCACCTTAAGTCTCCCGATTATGGAGATCGATTTGTGTACTTGTTATGCCATAGCCTTAAGTTTTCACCTTTATTAGTCCCTAAGTAGTTTATTTAGCAGTCAGCACCATCCTAAGCACACACTAAGTAGGAAGCTGATGCAAATAAGTGTATGATATCAGGCTTAAAAAGAAAGTTAAAAAAATGAATAAAAAGAAGTGTTCCTTCTAAGTTAGGTGATTCTCACCCGATCACTTAGCCTAATGGTGCAAATTCTTTTATCTGCTGATACTTATGCCAACATGCAAGAAAAAGAAGAAAAAAATAATGATAATGAGATCATAGTCACTAACAAGCTATCCTGCCATGAGTATGTAAGAATAACGGGCTTAATGTGATTGCGTCGGAATGAAAATGGATAAAAGAGGGATGAGTGAGTTAGGCTTAGGTATAATGACATGATTTGGATTTGTTTGTAGAGGAGGGAGGCTTAGGAACGCACAATCGCGTAATTATGTTCCTACGATATCCTTATTGTGTAAGCGAGTACATATCGAAACAATCTTAGCCAAAGTGGAGTTTTTAGTATGCATTGTTTTTCATGAGTCTTGATATTACATGTCACAAAGTTTTACAAAGATTTTTCATATGTGTAGCAGTTTGCTTGAGGACAAGCAAAGGTTTAAGTGTGGGGGAGTTTGATAACGCGAAAATGTATCATGTATTCCGACCTGATTCACATGCTATTTAGTGTCTTTTTATTATGTTTTCGTAGTATTATGTCATATTATGTTTGTGTTTCAGGGATTTATCGAATAAGAGTGCCCGTGCGAGAAAACTGGGAAAAGAGCAAGGAAATGAAGAAAAGGTGCAAAATTTGCTACGTTTTGGTGTATGGCGTTCGCCATACACCTCATGGTGTTCGCTATGGACCTCAGAAACCCAAATATAATCGCCCATTAACAGCACTACTTTGGAGGTTTCTCCCACTTTCTCCAATACTCATACATGATTTATGGAAGTTGGTACACAAAAATTCTCCTATAAATAGACCTTGGACTCACAATTTCAAGGAATCCAAGTTTTATGCAATTTATTCTTTCATATTTTTAGGCATAAATCATCATTGTAAAAGCAGTAGTTTTCTCACATCCGGGAACTACTACACCATTAGTGCTTAGGCTTATAATTTGTGTAACGCTTGGATAAACTATCTTGCCTCCATTATTTGAAGTTCTTAATTCAGTTTTACATTCCAATTTTTACTTCAGGTTCATTTACTTTTATCGCAATTTATTTTCTTGCATTTATTTTCCGTCATTTATAATTCTGCTTCTTTTTCTTCCGCCATTTATATTCTGCTTTACAAATCCTGCCATTGTTATTGTTTTAACCTTTTATAACTTCACTATATTTTGCAATCACCGTTTTAAATCATTTTCCACCGCTGGTATCTTCCGTTGGTGTGTCCCCAAGGAGGAGGTAGACAACATAATATCTCATTGCCATGCTACACCTTATGAAGAGCATACAAGCACGTCAAAGACGTGCGCTAGAATATTACAATCTGGCCTCTTTTGGCCTAACTTATGGAAAGATGTCCATAATGCGGTTATAAGTTGCAACCGGTGCCAATGCACTGGGAATATCTCTAGATGCAACGAGATGCCTCAAAAGGGTTTCTTGGAAATATAAGTTTTTGATGTGTGGGGTATTGACTTATGGGCCATTTTCCATCTTCTTTGGGTAACAAATACATACTCGTTGTTGTTGATTACATATCCAATTGGATCGAGGCTATAGCCTATCCTTTAAACGATGCACGAGTCATTATTAAACTTTTTAAGAATACTATTTTTCCTAGGTTTGGTGTGTCGAGACTCGTCATTAGTGACGGTGGCTCCCATTTCATTTCAAATATCTTTGAAAGACTGTTACTCAAATATGGAGTCTGACACCGAATAGCGACACCCTATCGACCACAAACAAGTGGGAAAGTTGAGTTTCAAATAGAGAAATTAAGAAGGTAGTAGAGAAAACCATTGCAACTTCTAGGAAAGATTGGTCTTCCAAACTTAATGAGGCTTTATGGGCCTATAAAACGACATATAAAACCCTAATAGGAACCACTCCATTTAAGCTAGTTTATGGTAAATTATGCCACCTGCCGGTTGAACTTGAACATAAGCCATTAAGACCCTTAACATGAATAATACCGCCGCAGGAGAAAAGAGAGTTCTAGATCTCCATGAACTAGAATAACTGAGGTTAGACACCTACAAAAATGCCCAAAATTATAAAGAGAGAACTAAACAGTGGCACGATAAACGTATAGCAAGAAGGGAGTTCAATGAAGGAGAACTAGTCCGTCTCTTCAACTCTCGATTAAAATTATTTCCAGGCAAACTTCGTTCTAGATGGTTCGGACCTTGTGAGTTTATCAAAGTATTTCAAAATGGAGTCGTTGAAATAAGGAGTAAATCAAAATAGACATTCATTGTAAATGGGTAGCGACTCAAACATTACCATAGTGTATAAAATAGAGATTACTACACCAATTTCAAACTAGAAGAGTTGCCTGACCTTTCACAAGAATAGTTCCACTAAAAAGTGTTGAGCTACCGACATTAAATGAAGCACTGCATGGGAGACAACCCCCAAAATTTTCAATTTTTATGCATTTCATTTGAAATTTTTAATTATTATCTTATCTGGATTTTTCACACAAGTCAAAAATTTCTGCACAATTAACCATAATGCAGGCCCAAAATGAGAGCTGAGCTGGTGCCCACGCACATTCCAATGAATGTCGCTGCTGGTGGTGACACTGATGATGAGTATGATAGAATATAGCATGTCTCTCCCGTCCGTAACTCACCTCTTCCACGTACTTTACATGGTCTGGTACCACATGCACACACCGCTCCTTCTTTTTCTAATAATTTTTGCAGGTACTTCCCCCGGAAGCGGGCAATATGATGATCTATTTTGAGAATTGCACAGTCGAAGATTGCATAATGACGATGGCAATAGTCTATTTTGTGCCATGTATCAACAGAAACAAGAGATGATGGGTTACATGCAACATATGCAAGCATCTCAAGCTCAAACTAACTTCATATGCAAGTGATGCGAGAAACCCAAGCAAACATATGCACCATGCAAGAACAGCTCTAGCAGATTCAGATATCACAAAATACCCGACAAAAAAGCAGAAGTGGTAAGCTGAAACAGGGACAACAAGAGCAAGATCAGAGCGGAATTGGCCGTGGTGGCCCGCAATAGCAGTTTTACAGGTTCTTTTTTCCTTTTTCCACCTTTCATTAAAACATTGAGGAGAATGTTTGGTTTAAGTGTGGGGGAGGAACTTTACACCTTTTATTTTATCGCTTTCTAATTAGATTTATCTTTCTGTCATTTATTTCATGCTATTAGGGATTTCTAGTTTATGCGTAGTTTTATGTTGTTTATTGATTTTCCCTTTTTCTTGAGCCATAACAAAAAATTTTGACTCTGAAATTCAGTGTACCTTTTGAAATTTTTAGGCTATATATGAAGTTTAGGATAGATTGTGGAGACTTGGGAAAAATCCATAAAATTGATATCGTTTTAACACCTTAAGTCTCCCGATTATGGAGATCAATTTGTGTACTTGTTATGCCATAGCCTTAATTTCTCACCTTTATTAGTCTCTAAGTAGTTTATTTAGCAGTCAGCACCATCCTAAGCACACACTAAGTAGGAAGCTGATGCAAATAAGTGTATATATCAGGCTTAAAAAGAAAGTTAAAAAAATGAATAAAAAGAAGTGTTCATTCTAAGTTAGGTGATTCTCACCCGATCACTTAGCCCAATGGTGGAAATTCTTTTATCGGTTGATACATATGCCAACATGCAAGAAAAAGAAGAAAAAATAATGATAATGAGATCATAGTCACTAACAAGCTATCCTACCATGAGTATGTAAGGATAACGGGCTTAATGTGATCGCGTCGGAATGAAAAGGGATAAAAGAGGGATGAGTGAGTTAGGCTTAGGTATAATGACATGATTTGGATTGGTTTGTAGAGGAGGGAGGCTTAGGAACACACAACTGCATAATTATGTTCCTACGATATCCTTAGTGTGTAAGCGAGTACCTATCGAAACAATCTTAGCCAAAGTGAAGTTTTTAGTATGCATTGTTTTTCATGAGTCTTGATATTACCTGTTGCAAAGCTTTACAAAGATTTTTCATATGTGTAGCAGTTTGTTTGAGGACAAGCAAAGGTTTAAGTGTGGGGGAGTTTGATAACGCGGAAATGTATAATATATTCCGACCTGATTCACATTCTATTTAGTGTATTTATATTATGTTTTCGTAGTATTATGTCATATTATGTTTGTGTTTCAGGGATTTATCGAATAAGAGCGTCCGTGCGAGAAAACCGGGAAAAGAGCAAGGAAATGAAGAAAAGGTCCAAAATTTGCCACTTTTTGGTGTATGGCGTTCGCCATACACCTCATGGTGTTCGCTATGGATCTCAGAAACCCAAATATAACTTCCCATTAACAGCACTACTTTGGAGGTTTCTCCCACTTTCTCCCATACTCATACATGATTTATGGAAGTTGGTACACAAAATTTCTCTTATAAATAGACCTTGGATTCAGAATTTTAAGGCATCCAAGTTTCGTGCAATTTATTCTTTAATAGTTTTAGGCATAAATCATCATTGTAAAAGTAGTAGTTTTCTCACATCGGGGAACTACTACACCATTAGTGCTTAGGCTTATAATTTGTGTAACGCTTGGATCAAACAATCTTGCCTCTATTATTTGAAGTTGTTAATTTAGTTTTACATTCCATTTTTTATTTCATGTTCATTTACTTTTATCGCAATTTATTTTCCTGCCTTTATTTTCCGCCATTTATAATTCTGCTTCTTTTATCTTTTGCCATTTATATTCTGCTTTACAAATCATGCCATTGTTATTGTTTTGAGATTTTATCACTTTACTCTATTTTGAAAACACCATTTTAAATCATTTTAAACCGCTCATTATGTCTTCGCTTAATTCAAAATCCCAAAAAAATTTATTTGTTTCTGCAACCATGTCCAACTAAACTGCTTCGAGTCTGGTATGTAAGGACTGTCGTTCCGACGGGACTCCGTGATGAAATTGGCGTTGACTTTTCATAAATTATTCTTCTAGCTTTAGTTTTCTATTTTAATTTAAAAGGTTTTGCACGAGTTCCAATAGATAACAATAGATTGATTATTAGTCCTTGTGGGTTCGATATCTTTTAAAACTACACGATAAACTATATACTTGCAGTTAGATAATCCGATAGACTCATAAAGTCGCGATCAACACCATTCTTATCTACGAAGCAACATGGTTGAATATCTGGGGTCTAAAGGTGATTCCTCATGGTTTTGAACTTGTTTCAGGTTTGAAATTGAATGTCACTAAAAGTTGCCTTTACGGGATTGGAGTTGAGGACACTTTTATTTTCCTTAGACTAACGATTGGTGGTAATCATAGGCGTATTCCTTTCTACAACCCAGTTATCAATAGGACTAAATCCCGTTTGTCGGTTTGGAAGGGTAGGCTTATATCTATTGGTGGGAGAGTTACTCTAATAAAATTCGTGCTATCTAGTCTCCCGGTCCATTATTTATCTTTATATAAAGCGCCTGTTAAGATTATTCACCAAATAACTAGCATTCCGAGATGTTTCCTTTGGTCGGGTTTGACGGAAAAAAATTGGGTTGTCATTGATCAGCTGGAAAACGGTTTGTAAACCTAAGGATCTTGGTGGCTTGGGTATTAGAGAAGTTGGTGTTTTCAACACTTCTCTCTTTTGTAAATGGTGTTGGATATTACTTACAGATAATAATTCTTTATGGAAGGGTTTGTTATCTGCTAGGTATGGTAATTTTACTTTGAAACTTCTATCTCGTGAAGCTGGCCTAAAATGTTATAATTCTTCTCTTTGGTGGCGGGAGCTACTATCTATTGCTAATTCAATGGACGGAGGCTATTTTTCAAACATAATTGCTATTAAGGTTGGTGATGGGCGGTCGATTCCTTTTTGGCATGCTCGTTGGTGTGGAAATTCTCCATTGTGCAAGCTCTTTCCCACATTGTTTTCTACTGCTATTCATAAACATGTGCTAATTTGTAATCTTGGTTATTGGGTGGATTCATTTTGGCATTGGAACATTTCTCTTGATTTGTTTGAAGGTGATGAAGACTCTGTCCGCGAGTTGCCGGACCTACCACTGCTGCTGCAGGATATCTCTTAGATGCCAATATTGCTTTAAATTGATCATTTATTATTGGCATTTTTCAACTCTTTTGTGTTGTTTTGTTGGATTTACTACATGAAAGCATGATATTCTTCAATTGTATGAAAATACATTTGGTTCCTTTGATTTTTGTGTTATTGTACAGAAATTAGGCATGAAATCATCAAAGTGTGAGACACAAGAAATTGGACAAGGAAGCCAAAGGAAGAGAAGAATATTAATAAGTTCGCTGGGCGAACAAGCCAGTGAATGTTCGCTTTGCAAACAATTGGCGAAGTCCCAACGAATGCTCCCAGACTTGAGGAAGTAGCTAAAGGGTTGTAAGTTCGCTGGACGAATAAGCCAACGAATGTTCGCTGTGGCAACACGTCCGCGAAGAGCCAGTAAACCATCCCAGACTTGAGGCAATAGCTAAACGACCATAAGTTCGTTGTGCGAACTTGTAAGTGAGGTAGTTCGCAGTGCGAAGAATCATTCGCATAACGAACTTCAGATATTTCTCAGTGGCAATTTAACTGTTCAGAGGCACTTCAGGTGCCTAAATAGGGGTTTGCTGGGCGAAGAATTAGTTCGCAATGCGAACATGACAGATTCTGAATGTACTATATAAGTACTTTTTATCATTTTTAAGGATCATAACCCACTTTTGCACACCACAACCTGATTTTCTAAGATTTCTTTACCAAAGGGTGATATTTTACAAATAGAAGCTGGATTCGCATGTGAGTTCAATTCTTCGACGTGGATGCTCATTCATCTCCTCCCAAAACTTTTAAAGCAAGCTACCATGGTTATGGGCTGCTAATCACTTTTGTGTCAAGATTAATGGTAGATAATCCTCACTTTTGTATGTATTTCTCTTGATATTTTATACGTCAACAAGTTGATGATGAATATATGGTGAAAACCCTTGTTTTTATGGTTTATATTTGTGTTGGATCATTATTGAGAGATATGTTTCAACTATTGACCTAACTTTTTCATCTTTCAACAAACAAAGTTTAGAGATAGTTTTGTGAGTTGATATTCACTAATATCAATCCTTTAATGTTATCATATTGATAGTTAGGTTGAGAGATCATCTAAGGATCAATATGATAAAACTCACAATTTGTTTTAGAGATGAAACATCTTGAGAGGATATGTGATTATATTTATTGTTAATAAGTTCACATGCTTTATGAAGAAAATACGTACAAAATAGATTAGCGAGCCCTAATCTTGACACGCTTTTAGCAATCGTTTTAAAAGAAAAACTCTTTTACCGTTGCTTATAACTTTTTATACGATCGTTATGTTACAAACCAAAAACAAACGTCTTTTATGTTCTATGTTTAAAATAATTCCAACTATAGAACGGCAGTAATATCAACCAATCCCTGTGGATACGATAACAAAAACCCACACTAATACTGTTTCAACAAAATGTCGTTGTTGCCAGGGATTGTTGTTTGATATTGCAAACAGTGCAATAGTTGATAAGTTTTAAATTTTGTTTACCTCAGTTCCTTTTTCTTGAGCTTCTTAATTTGTTTGGTTAAGTTTTACATACTCTGTTTATGTGAGGAAAGTTAGCTGCATATCAACTTATTTTCGATCTTGAGATTGAGAGAACTACACGTAAGTTGAATAGCAAAAGTAGATGGAGGAGGCAACTTGCCAAGGAAATACGAGAGAGAGGATAAAGTTCTATTTCTACACCAACACCACAGTTTACGCCAAACATGGCAGCTCCACCTCCACCACCATTTCTAATTTCAACGCCTTCTGTCAACAGTCCACGACACACCACACAGTTCGCTCGTAATTTGAATAATGGAAGGCAAGCTGAGATGAATACGGGGATTCTCCAACTCTTATATGGAAATCCTTTCATCGGGATGGATCACGAGGATGCTTTTGCCCATCTTACTAAAATCTATGAGATTGCGGGAGCGGTTGGAGTAGATGAAGATCAAGAATTACAATTGTTCAAAAGATTATTTCCTCATTCCTTGATTGGAAAAGCGAAGGAGTGGTATCTTGACTAACCCACTACTGTTATGACTGATTGGAATTTGGAAGAGAATTTCTTGGAAATATTTTTCCCTCACTATCGATTCATGGATGCAAAAACTTCAATTTTCATGTTTGCTCAGGGTATAAATGAATCTCTTCAACAAATCATGGGAGAGGTTCAAATCTTTGATCCAGAAGTGCAAAGGCCATGGATTCGATGATTTAACACAAGTCCATATTTTCAGAAATGGACTCCAACCTACTCTCAAAACTTTATTAGATGCTACTTCGGGAGGTTCTTTATTGTCAAAGAGTGTTGAGGAAGCGATTGATATAATCAATAGAATGGCACTCAATGATCTTCAAGGCTAACACAATCAGGGTACAATTCAAAAGAAATCGGGAATGCTTGAACTAGGGACTAACGATGCTATTCTTGCTCAAAATAAATTGATATCCCAACAAGTGGAATTATTGACTCAACAAATGTCAAAGCTTCCACAACAACTAAAAGAGATGCAAGAATTGCCGAGCAAGAATATACAAATAGCAATTTGTGAATTATGCAAAGGATTTTACCCCACCGATTATTATCCTCCGGTGAATGAAGAAGCAAATTTCATGGGTAATCAAGGCTATCAAGGAAGACAACAACCTTATCAAAACAACTCTCAACAACCTTATCAAAACAACCAAGGTTACCAACAAAGAGGGAATAATCCTGGTTATCAATAAGGTTGGAGACAAGATGCTGGAACATCAAACCGTCAAAATACTTATCAACCTACACAACCTCAAGGTTGAAGTTCAAAGTTGGAAGATACTCTCAATCAATTCATGCAAATGTCGATGGCCAACCAAAAGAGTAATGAAGCATCAATGAAGAATCTAGAAAACCAAGCTGGGCAACTTACGAAACAATTAGCCGGTCAACAACCGGGGCCGTCCTTTTCCGCTAACACTCAAACCAATCCAAAGGAACATTGAAAAGCCATTGTGACTAGGAGTGGAAGAGAGGTTGGTGGAGGAGAAGAAAATGATGAGAAAAATGATTATGTGAGAAGTGATGAGATTGTGGAGGAAGAAAAAAATGATGAGGTAGAAGTTGAAAAAAAATGAAAAGGAGAAATTAGTTGAAAATGAGAACCATGAGAAAGAAGATGCAGAGAAGAAAAACGAAAAAAATCAAGAAAGGGAAAGATAAGTTGAATTCAATTCCAATTCAAAACTTACCTTATCCTCATGCTCCCACCAAGAAAAACAATGCTAGGCATTATGCTCGATTCATGGATATATTTAGTCAATTACAAATTAATATTCCATGAAAGACATCCTTACCAAGAAGAGGTGATTTACAGACCAAGAAACAATCACGCTTGATGCGAGTTGTAGTTCAATCATTCAAAGGACTCTATCGATAAAGGAAAGTGATCTGGGTCAGGTTACTTTGTCGGTTACCATAGGAGATGTTTATGTTGGTAAAGGTTTGATTGACTTAGGCTCAAGCATCAATTTAATTCGGTTATCTACTGTTAAGAGGTTGGGAAGCATTGAGATGAAAGCAACAAGAATGACATTGCAATTGCCCGACAAGTCTACAACTCATCCTCATGGAGTAGCTCAAGATGTGTTAGTCAAGGTGGATAAATTCTTCTTTCCAATTGACTTTGTTGTTATTGACATGGAGGAAGGAAATTATGCTCCATTGATTCTTAGGCGACCTTTTATGAAGACGGCTAGAATGAGGATTGATATCGATGATGGTCTTATGAAAGTGAGAGTTCAAGATGAGGAAGTTTTCTTTGATCTTTTCGAAGCAATGAAGCACTCCAAAGATACACATGATAGCTTTCGAATTGATGCAACGGATGAAGCTATAATGGAAGTAACAAGGCAAGTCCACATGTCAACTCCCTTTGAAAAAGCTCTTGGTGATGCATTTGAAGTTCTTACCGAAGAGGAAGATAGGGAACTTGAAAAATACTTGAATGAACTTGAGACTTTGGAAGAATTGTAACCTTTGGAAAATGAAGTGGAAGTGTTGAAAAAAGAAGTAAACGATGAAAAATTCCAACTTGAATTGAAGATGTTTCCTCCTCATTTGAAATATGTGTTTCTTGATGATGGTTGTAACAATTCGGTTATTATTAGTAACATTTTGTCCAAAAAAGAGGAACATCATTTAATTCAAGTTTTGAAAAAAAATTAAAGAGCTATAGGTTGGGTTCTATCCGATTTGAAGGGGATTAGCTTATTGCATGCATAAAATATTGATGGAAGAGGATTTCAAGCCGGTTGCTCAACCTCAACACTGCTTGAATCCTACAATGAAAGATGTTGTGAGGAAGAAAGTAATGAAACTATTGGATGCCGGAATGATCTATCCGATTTCTGATAGTACATGGGTGAGTCTGGTACAAGTGGTTCCAAAGAAAGAAGGAATGACTGTGATAAGAAATGACAAGAATGAATTAATTCCGGCAAGGACCGCAACATGTTGACGGATGTGCATTGATTATCGAAGGCTTAACCAAGCAACGCAAAAAGGTCACTTTCTGTTACCTTTTATGGATCAAATTCTTGAAAGGTTATTGGGTCAAGAGTTGTATTGTTTTTCAGATGGATATTTCGGGTATAACCAAATTATGGTTAATCCAGAAGACCATGAGAAAACGGCTTTTACTTGTCCTTTTGGGATTTTTGCGTATAGAAAAATGACATTTGGTTTGTACAATGCACCGGTCACTTTTCAACGGTGCATGCAAGCCATATTTTATGATCTTATTGAGAAGGCTGTGGAAGTTTTCATGGATGACTTCTCCGTTTTCGGGGCTTCTTTTGAGTTATGCTTGAAAATTTTGGAAACTGTTTTAGAGAGGTGTGTGGAAACAAATCTGGTTCTTAATTGGGAAAAATGAAATTTCATGGTTACGGAAGGAATTGTGCTCGGCCGCAAAGTATCCTCCAAAGGCCTTGAAGTTGACCAACCAAAGATTGAAGTCATAGAGAAGTTGCCACCACCAACAAATGTGAAGGGAATCCGAAGTTTCCTTGGTCACGCGGGATTTTACTAGAGATTCATCAAAGACTTCTCAAAAATAGCAAGACCTTTGAGGAATTTGCTCAACAAAGATAAGTTTTTTCTCTTTGATGATGATTGTTTAAAAGCTTTTAAAATTTTGAAAGAAAAATTGATCACCACACCCATAATCATAGCTCCAAATTGGACTCTCAAATTTGAATTAATGTGTGACGCAAGTGATGATGCGGTTGGTGCGGTGCTTGGCCAAAGGAAGACAAAAAAATTTCATACCATACACTATGCGAGTAAGGTTTTAAATGAAGCTCAAGTGAATTATGCAACAACTGAAAAAGAATTACTTGCAATAGTGTATGCTCTTGAGAAATTTAGGTCTTACCTTATTGGTTCTAAGGTCGTGGTGTACACTGACCATTCGACGATTAAGTATCTTCTCACCAAACCGGATTCAAAGAAAAAACTTATCTGGTGGATTATTTTATTGCAAGAATTTGATTTAGAAATTCGCAATAAAAAGGGTTCTAAAAACTTGGTGGCGGATCACTTATCCTGCTTGGTCAATGTGGAAGTGACAAACCAAGAAAGTGAAGTAAGAGAAGAATTTCCATATGAAAAACTGTTTATGGTCCAAGATAGACCTTGGTTTGCTGATTTTGCCAACCACAAGGCAACCGGATTAATACCGAAATATCTAACTTGGAACCAAAAGAGGAAATTCTTGTCGGATGCAAATTTTTATGTGTGGGATGAACCTTACCTTTTTAAACTTGGTAGTGATAATCTCTGGGGAAGGTGTGTTACAAGTGAGGAAGCTAAAAGCATTATTTGCACTGTCACAATTCGCCGTATGGAGGTCATTATAATGGTTTGAGGACGGCAAAGAAAGTCCTCCATTCATGCTTGTTATACCCCAAATTTTATCCCTTAAATGTCATAACATCTTGCACTTGCATTTAGGGTTCAATCATCTATGCATTGTTAACTAACCACCATATCTTGCTAGTTGTTTTCTTATGTGAATCTAGGGTTTGTACAAGAAAGAGGGCAAGATCAATAAACCAAGCTCTCACATGTTTCAAGGTTTCCTAAGACACTCTTTGGGCCCAATACATCCATCACAAGTGTTCACTAGTTGATTGAGATTGGTATGTGAAGTCATCTGTTCAAGAAAGCCAACTAAGGCTCCAAAAGTTCAACCATTTGGTCTTGGAGGCTAATCATGAAGTTCTCAAATCATATGCCATGATCTCATGAGATTGGGTCAAGAGAAATCAAAGGGAAGCCATCAGATCAAGAGTTGTGGAATTAGGGTTTTAACCTGAAGAATCACTAAGGAATCTTGTTATGATCAATCAATGTCTTGATTGATTCATCAATAAATTAAGTTTACATACATCCAAGACGTCTTATTCAACAAGAAATCAAGTGTGTTTGGTTCCCATCACAAGTGCAATGAGCCACAAGTTCATCTAGCCCCAGATTAGGGTTTTGTCAGGAAAAGTCAACCATTGCCTTTGATTTTGATCAAGGTGTGATCCCAAGCCCTGGGACATGATTCCATATGTTAATAAACATCCTTAGAGGTCATCCATTGGCATTGGAAGAGGTTGAGAAAGCAAGATCATCAGAGATTATCCAGTTGAATTCATGAAGAAACTAGGGTTTTGACTGGAAAGGCAAATCTTTGACCTTTGACCTTTGACATTTTGATCCAAGATGAAGCATTCAAGCCATATTTCATCAAGACATGTTTAATTGTTGAGTTAGGGCATGAGAAGTCAAGTTTTAAGAGGTTTCTTTCAAAAAGGGCAAGGTTTGATCCTTAAAATTCTCTAAGTATGGAAAAGTTCACTCCTTGTGCCAACTTCAGAAGGTCATAGCATTCAAACCACACATCCAAATTTTGTGACTCAAAGCTCAAATTGAAGCTCTCACCATGACCTTCAAAGTGTATTAGAGGGTTCTTCTTCAAAAAAAGGCTTGATTTTTAAGTTATGAGACTTGGAAGCTAAGATACATTTATAACTTAGTGAAAATTTGATCATTTTGCCCTAATTTTGAACACAACTTCATGGCCATTTTTCTCATTGTTACAAGCTTCAAATTCAAGACTTTTGGACATGAGAATTGTTCCTTGATCTTCAAGCTTTCCAAACATGTATAGAATTCTCCATTTAGATCATTCAATCTCAAGTTATGGTGCTCCAAAGTTGGTGTTTCAAAATTGGAAAAAACCATAACTTAAAAATTTTTCCAAGTCTCTTTTGGACAGCATGGTTCACATGATTTCATGGCATCTTTTCTCACAATTCCAAACCTCATCTTAAGATACTTTCCACATGAAAGTTGCTCTATTATCTTCCTACTTTACATTGAGCCAAGAATCTCAAGAAATAGTGAAGCATCCATCAAGATATATTGCACTAAAGTGGGCATGTTGTAATGTTGTGTTTTAACTTAAAAATTCTAGTTTTTGACTTGTTGTTTCACCAAACTTTACTACAGTTTTTCACATGTTTCTAGGCTCAATATCAATCTTTCACCAACATCAAAACTATCCTACCCCATGCCATCTTTCAAAAGGGACAAAGATCTTTTCATTTGGTTCATTGAACAACAAGCCATCGTGTGAAAAAGTGAAGGGTATGATTTTGTTCTCACAAAACTATGCTCCCATTTTAAACAAAATCTGAACCAAAGATCCCAACCATGTATCAAGTACCTACTGATCCTGTTACTAGTTCCTAAAGTGCACCTTTGCCTTAAAACCCGTGAAAAGAAGCCTCCAAAGTACAACTACTTTGTACTTGGCAAGTTGACATACAAAAAGGTACCATGATGCAAAGCTATGTACCATCGTGTAACTTTTGTTGGCACCATAACATGTTGGTTTATGACTTTTTCTCTCTGACTTAAGACATGAAACAAGCAACAGCTGATGGTTTCACTTGGCTCAAGGGTGATGGAATGGAAGAGCCATGCGCGTAGGGTTTACCTATCACATTTCACTCTTAGACAAAGCTTAAAACCATTATGTTTCAAATACATTAACCAATTGCTCTGGCTATAAAAGGAGGTACACTCTCCTTTGTTCAATACACACAACAGAACATCCACTACTCACTACAACATATCATTCAAAGTAATAGAGAATTTGTGAGCTCGTGAGCAACCAAGGAAGAACAAGAGTTGTGTACTCCACTCAAACTCTTGAACATCATCATTAGCCAAAGGGAGGGAGTGAACTGGTTGAATTCTAAAGCTTATAAGTTGAAGAAGCAGTGGACTGTCTCCACTTGGTAACCTTCTTTCAAATCCTCATGCTCTCATGTTTAAGTTCCATTGCTTCTGAATGATATTATGTTATCTGCATTGTGCATCCATATTGATTTAAGGTGATGGCATGGCTGTTTGTTTGTAGTTCTGATCGTGCATCATCACTTAGCATTTTAGTTTCAGTGTGGATACTTGACTTTCATGATTTGTTGCTATATGTTTAAGCCTTCGTTTTGAACCATTTAAGGTCTGATGTTATTCTACTCTTTGGATACTACACAATGCTGCTTTGTTTCATTAATTTTGGTTGAGAGTTGATGATGGAAATGATTGAGCAAGATGAGGAGTAGCCATGCTTATTTCTCTGGTTCACGATAGGTTTTTTAGGTTTTGTTCATGTTGCATGAAGAAGAAGGTGTCGTGGCAGTGTGGGAGTGGCCAGGGCATTAGTTTGTCGTTTAGTCACTTATAGTACTAATGACCAATTGATAACAATGTTACATGTTTTTTGTACACGACCACTTAATATTTCATCTGGCTGAGTTTTTTGTTTCACTCTTTGGAGGCCCAGGTGTGTAGACAACTGACCTATAATTCATTTATGTTTTACTAATACACCTCCCTTGTTTATTTCATTTCAAATATTTTACTTTTATTTTTCATTTCAATTTTACCTTATTAAAAATAGTTTCTATTATATAAAAATTCCCTAAAAAAAATTCCACTAACCTTTTTAGGTTCAATTTAATTTTCTAAGATTTTTATTTTCATTTTTATTTTATTTTAACTAGTAAGAAACCCGTGCCTACGCACGAGATACGGTTTTGGGTGAGATATGATTTTGGACGCGTATTTGTTTGCAAACTGTCATAAAAATTGAAAGTTGAAAAAAAACTTTTGAATAATAGTAAACTTAAGTTGAAATAGTAATAGATATAAAAGATGAAAGTTAAACAACAATATCAAAAATAATATGATTAAAATTAAAAACTATAGAAACTTATATTAGATAAATTATCATTTTAATTTTTTTACAAATAAGACATTATTTTATAAGAGAGAACCCAGTTTTTAAATATCTATTCAATCTTTTTTTTTAAATTCTCTTAATCTATTTTTTATTTGAACAAAATGGTCGATAAATTTCTATTATTCAATATTTGGATTAGTAGTAAAGTTGTTCCCGTTTATAACAATATAATTTTTTTCTCATATATAAAAATATTTTAATTAACAATGATATTTTGTCCCGTATATAAATATTAATTTTGTTTTGACCCTATTTATAAAAATATTTGAATCAATAGTAAATTTTTCCCGTATATAATAATATTTGAATCAAAATATTATTTTTGTTTTGACAATATTTATAAAAATATTTGAATAAATAGTAAAATTGCTCCCGTTTATAAGAATAGTATTTTTTCATCTATATAAGAATATTTTAATCAACAATATATTTTTTCCGCATATAAATATTAATTTTGTTTTGACACTATTTATAAAAATATTTGAATCAATAGTAAAGTTGTTCTCGTATATAAAAATATTTGAATCAAAATATTTTTTTGGTTTTGACAATATTTATAAAAATATTAGAATCAATAGTATAGTTGTTCTCATTTATAACAATACTATTTTCTCTCCTATATAAAAATATTTCAATCAACAATGTATTTTTTTCCCATATATAAATATAAATTTTGTTTTAACACTATTTATACAAATATTTGAATCAATAATAAAGTTGATGTTGTGAAATGAACAATCATAACATAAATACAATTGTATTATTTTTAGACACAAAAACCCTTAAATTGATGTTGTGGCATTTTCTAAAATAAGTGTAGTTTAAATTTTTTCGGAACATCTAATTATTTTATATTATAGTTATAATAAAATAATTGTTTTAAGAAAAAATATAATAAAAATAGCTAACTATCAATATAGTCTAGCATACTTGCAAATCATGACATATAGGATGATAATTACTTTTCATGACATGTAGGGTCATGAAAACTTCCTATTTCCAATTCATTTTCACACAACGTCTATAATATTTAAAAAACAATAGTTATCCAACCTTTATGTAACCTTCATCGTGAAAATCCTTCTGTGAGGTTGTACATACCATTTAATGTTTTTATTCATATTATGCTTGAATGTCATAATAAAGTAGATGTCTACATCTACAAGGCAATGTTGGAAGACGTAATATGAATTGTCATGACTGCCTCAAAAGGTTCTTTTGCCTGCTCAGTAGCAGGTCTATCTGTACACGTAAATAGAGTGGTAGTACTCTACTTAATACTACTAAGACCTTTTACTTTTACATGCAAGTGTTAGTAATCAAAAGTTTTTTTAGTATGTTTTTAAAGCAAAGAAAGTTGTATACCCAATATGTGTAATTTAAAAAGCAAGCCAATTAGTAACATATGTCGATTTTTTTTTTAAAATAACACATTTTTTCAAAAAAATTTCCAAAAAAACTAATTTTTCAGATTAATTACAAAAATAGCGGGGTTTGTAAACCTAGTACAAGGGTGGCACCATATGAAATGGCGCCTCAGTTGGAGGCCACAAGCCATTTCATATGGCGCCTCAGGCCATATAAATTTCATAAAAAAATGTCTGAGGTCAAGCCATATGAAATGGCGCCTCAGGCCATTTGCTTTTTTTTTATTTTTTTTAATGTTTGTTTTTAATTTTGTGCAGAGGTATAGGTAGGAACAGTAGAAAAAGAGTGTAGGCATGCATTGTTGAGTCATGCAGAGTGTGATCTTGTCAATAGTATAGCCATGCAGAGTTGTGTGGTCTTGTCAAGCTTAGTGTAAGCATGCAGTCTTGTGTGGTCATGTCAAGGATAGTGTGTAGGCATGCAGAGCAGCACATGGCCTTTGGCAATGCTTTTCTGAAGCAATTGACAATCAAATATTTTTTTGCTTATTAATACACATGAATTATACATCCTATCATCACTTACATTCAAACCAGTTACAATCTGCAAACTATTTTTCTTCCAAATTTTCAGATATGGCTCAAAGACCACAATACTTGATAACTGCACATATCCTTGGTGAGATATTTGATTGTCCAATGAGTGGTTTCAATTTTAGGGATACAGAAGTGACTAGGTTTTTAATTGATAGAAGAACAAATTTCTATCATTTGAAAGCCCGGTTAGAGAAGAAATTGCAGTGCGGTCCAGTTGGGAAAATTATATACAAAAACCCTATCTTTTTTTAGGGGCATGATGTGTGCAAATTTTTTCAGATGAAAATACGGGATGATGAAGATGTGCTTAATATGTTTGTCATCCATGAGCATTCCGGTTTCAATGAGGTTGAGTTATATGTTACGTTACAAAATCAACCATTGTCTCAGCAACTTGAGGTATCACAGGTTTTCAACGATTCTGACAATGAACAAGCTGAGGTGGATGCAGTTGACGAGGAGGAAGAAGAAGCGGAGGACGTTGTTGACGAAATGATAAACGGCGACGAGGCAGACCAATTGCCAAACAGTCATGTTTATCGCCCACCCCAACACATGACAACACTAAGCCTAAGCGGCGATCAACCATCAACAGATATTTTTTACGACCCATACAAACAGATGGATGGAGTACTAAAAGTTGGAGACAATTTTCGTACAAAAGAAGATTGTGTTTGAGCAATTAAACAATACCATATGACCTTGGCTGCAGATTATAGACTTCATCGAACAAATCCGACTCTATACAAGATCTACTGCCGCAACGAGGCCTGCCCTTTTAGACTAATGGCATCTTTCAGGAAGCGAAGCGATTCCTGGAAGATAGGGTCAATGGGTCCGGAGCACACTTGCATACTAACTAATACAAGTCAGGATCATCGCAAGCTCGGCTCTCAGATGATCTGCAACGAAATTCTATCAATCGTGAGCGACAACCCTTCTATGAAAGTCAGTACCATCATAACTCATATGGTGCAAAGATACAACTATACTCCCGCGTACAGGAAGGCGTGGATTGCTAGGAGGAAGGCAGTTGAAAGGATTTTTGGAAATTGGGAGGACTCTTACAAAGAACTCCCAAGATACCTTGTGGCCCTAAAACAATATGCTCCAGGTACTGTTGTCTTGTTAGAGACGTTGCCGGCATACACGCCTGATGGGAATTGTGTAAGTGGAAATGGCATTTTCCATAGACTCTTCTGGGTGTTTGAACCATGCATCAAAGGATTTACGTTTTGTAAACCTATAATTCTAATTGATGGAACATGGTTGTACAGAAAATATAAGGGCACGCTACTAATGGCTGTGGCACAGGATGGCAACAGCAACATTTTCCCTATCGCATTCGCTCTAGTTGAAAGGGAGACTGCTGGAGGTTGGAGTTTTTTCTTAAAAAATCTCTGACAATATGTTGCTCCCCAACCTGACGTATGTCTGATCTCCGATAGGCATCCCTCAATCGATAGTGCTTACAACAATCCTGATAATGGCTGCCAGGATCCTCCATCGAGCCACGTGTATTGCATTAGACACATTGGGCAAAATGTCTTGCGGGCGTTCAAAGACAAGGACCTAAAGCAGCTGGTTACTAATGCGAGATATGCATTAACAGAGCCTATGTTCAGATACTACCGGGACGAGATCAGACAAACAAACCCAGAAGCATTGACTTGGATTGATAACATACCACGGGAGAAGTGGACAATGGCGTATGACAATGGGCGGCGATGGGGCCATATGACAACAAACCTCGTTGAGTCTATGAACTCAGTATTCAAAGGCATCCAGACCTGCCGATAACCGCTCTTGTGAGGTCAACTTATTTTAGGCTCGCTATGCTCTTTGATACCAGACGTACTAAGTGGGTTTCGGTGATACAATCTGGGCAGCTGTTAGTGACTATTCCATGGCATTCATGAAGGACGAGGCTGCAAAGGCTAACACACACATCGTCACGGTCTTCGACCGTTTTGCAGGACACTTCAGTATTGCAGAGTCTATTAATCACAACGAAGGATTTCCTAGGGGATCTTATCGAGTGGAACTAGATAGGAGTTGGTGTGACTGTGGAAAGTTTCAGGCATTTCGTATACCTTGCTCCCATGTCATAGCAACCTGTTCCAAGGTCCGACTGGACCCAACCAACTATCTCCATGTTCTTCACCAAGTCAGTACTCTATGTAATATGTACCGTAAAAGCTTTCAAGTAGTCGCAAAGGAGGACTACTGGCCTACATACGAAGGCGAAATTGTGTGGCATAACGACTTGATGCGAAGAAATAAAAAAGGGTCGCCCTATCAGCAGCCGGATTCAAACGGAGATGGATACAGGTGAAAAAATGGTGAGGTTGTGTAGTTTGTGCAGCCAGCCAGGCCACAATCGCACTAAGTGTCCAAATGTATTAGGTCCTAGCACAGCGGCATAATTACTTATGTAATCTTGTTTATTTATAATAAGAACAAATTTCATTTCATTGATGGCATACATAACTCAATACACCAACATAACAAACCTAAACGAAGCATCACTTAACGAAACCTATTACCAAATCATAAAATAACAATAACAATAATAATAACAATAACAATAACAATAACAACACATAAAAGCAGCTTATCTAGGCAATTACAACCATCAACTTAATTTCCTCTTGTAACATCATCGTCATGAGGACACCAGCATCATTTTCCACTTTCCTCCAAGTCCGGGTGACTCCGTCTGGACCAGACTTCTCAACCTGCCTCTCTATCTTCCTGATCTTTTCACCTGCCTGAAATTCTTCTGGTAGCCAGCGGCGAAGTTCCCTGTGCAAATGCTCCAACGTCTGGGTGTTTCAGAGTAGCATCTCCAACGGAGGCTTGACAGCTGGATATATAACTAGGGCATTTCGTTTCATCAGTGGAAACTCTGACCACTTTTCCTCCATTGCTGATGACGACGAGGGCCGGCTATTTGAGGATGAAGACATCGTGTTGAGTAAGGGAGAGTTTGGGATATTGGTGAGGGAAGGGAGGCAATTAGGGTTTGGATGACAATTGCTATGCAAAAACAAGTGAGGGAGAGCCCTTATTTATAGGCACAGCATAACATATAAAATAATATAATTTTTATTATATTAAAAAAATATAAATTAAACATAAAAAAAATTAAAAAAAAAAAAAGGAAATGGCCTGAGGCGCCATTTCATATGGCTTGACCTCAGGCATTTTTTAAGGGCATAGCAAATGGCCTGAGGCGCCATATGAAATGGCTTGTGGCCTCTAACTGAGGCGCCATTTCATATGGCGCCACCCTTATATTGGGTTTTCAAACCCATCCATTTCTGTAATTAATATGAAAAATGGGTTTTTTAAGAATTTTTTTTTTAAATGTATGTTAGTTTAAAAAAAAATCCACATATGTCAAACTCTAACATATGCCTCAAAATTTTGTATACAAGTAACTATGTATACAACTTGTATACACATCTTGAACCCAAGGACGGACCCAGAAAGATCAAATAGTGGAGGCAATATTTATATTAAATTTGTATAATTAAAAATAAAATAAATATTTTTTATAAAAATATTTTTTTGTTTAATAAAAAAATGTTATATTTACACTTGTTGTCTCAAATTAACTGTTACTTTAAAGACCAATACAATATATTTTTTTAGAAATATTTATTTATTGAATTTTTCTTCACTAAATTATTCTAAAGATTATACTTAAAAAATATTTTAATCAATAATATTAATCTCATCATTAAAATTAACTTCATTAATTTATGTATGGAATTTCTCTTCACTAAATTATTCCAATTATTATTATTTAAAAAATATTTTATAAATAATATTAATTTTTCCATTGAAATTATTCCAATTAATCATTTCTTAAAACTTATATATAACATGAATGTGACATTATATTTGAGACCAAGAGTATCTCAGTAACTTTTCTCTTACATTTTAAAAACAACAAATCACTTTTAACTTATAGAACATATCAAACAAATCATCTTTAACTTTTTCTTCATTTTGGTCACTAAAACATGTAAAACAATAAGTATATATTATATACTTTTTACAACATTACCACAAATTTAGTGGCGGGCATTGCCTACATTGCTTTAACTGTAGGTCTATCCCTAATTGCACCAGCAAAAATTATAAAAATGCTTACTTCCAATATTACTAATCAGCTACTCTTTACCAACCCACAATCCTTCTTGTATACTAATGCAATGCATGTATCAGTATGTTGTACCATCCCTACATCATTCCCACAACACTAATTACAATTACATAAGCTAAACACTACTTTAAGAAGATTAACATGTAAAAAAACGAACCCACAAAAAAGAAAAAGTTGGCTAAATATGAGAGTAGACTACCAGTGGTGATAGGTAGAGAATAATTTCGCTTCATATATATAATAATAAGGAATAAGTTGAAACATCAATATGCTACCTATTTTTTTCCAATTTTTTCTTGGAAACGTTGAACAACCTTCCGCAATGTCTTATCCTGAAAAAGAAGAATATTAAAAAGTAAACCCTCATTATAACTTTATCATGCATTTTTCGTATTATCATTAAAATCTTCAAAATTAAAAATAAATTAAAATGGAAAACCTGCAAAATCCAAAATTCTAAATGTCTCACTATATCAAAGGCATTCTAAAAAAGACCAGTGTAAAAAGGTTTTGTAAATATTTCAAAGAGAAAATTAGTTACATAATAAATATATACTTACTCTCTGATAAATGAATCTCCTTTCTCACAAATGTCCACAACCTTAGTCTTAGGTTTACATTCTGATATAACTAACTTCAAAGCCTCTGCAAAAAAAAAATAATACATAAATTAAACATTAAAACGCATTCTACATTAAAATGCATAAAACCCCATAAGAAACAATGAAACCCCAAAATGTAAATATAAATATTAGGTAAATTCAATAAATTTATGCATCTAATCAAACAATTAACGAAAACCTAAATTAAAAGACATTGATAGAGTGATGAACATACTATTAGATATCTCAGCTGCAGTTTTGTATTGGGTGACAACTTCAGACGAAGACAAATCTAACTCCTTCTCCTCCCTTTCATCATCCGACATGGTACCTCACTGGTTGAATCCTGATACTTCTGAAAACCCCAAATTAAATTTCAAAAAAATTAAAATCCATTTTTACTCAATTGAGTAGCAAAACAATTACGAAGAAAAACATATTTAAAGCATTGAAATTAAACATTGAAGCATCACTTATAGTGCAAAAAAGAAAATGATGAGTAGCGATTAATCAGTAAAGAAGAAAAGGGTTTTTTTTTTGGCGAAGATTCAATGAAATAAGAGGCAGTGTGAAGAATAAATGGGTCTGTGGAAGTGAAGCTAGGCATCTTAATTTTATATAAAGATGTACAAACAAAATAAAATAATAATATAATTGTTACCTCATTAACTTCAGATATACAAGGATGACCAATATTTCCCGGAAAATCATCAGAAAATTAGCATTTTGTTGCCTTCACCCACTTCATCCCAGTTTTGGAATCTTCCCACATAGACTGAAAATTAAATACGAATAAGTCTCTGCTAAAATTCTATAATTTATATAATGATACAATTTTTCACAGGCCAAAAAACAATTATTAATTAATTAAATCACAATAGAAACTGTAAAGACTAAAGTTGCAATTTTACAGGTCAAATCCTTTAAATCTATTTGTTTAGCATAACTTTCACCCTGCAAGTTCAAAAGAAAAAATCAATGAAGCAGAACTCAAAACTAACCTCGAAAACCTACTCATTTCAAATCTAACATGCAGAGTATTAACACAAATATTACAGATCTAACATAACAACCATAACAACCAGATCTAAATAGTTGTTGTAAACATAACAACCAGATCTAACAAAACATTCATCATTGTAACTTACTACTCTAAAATCTGAATGAATACAGAACAAAGAAGAAAAAGAGAGAGAGAGAGATAAAGCGAGAAAGAGAGAAAAATAAGATGAATATGGTAGACAAAGAGGAAGATGAAAGGATTCTGGATGAAAGAGAAGTGAGAGAATAGAAAAGTGAAAAGAGAGAGAAGAGGGAAGTGGGAGAAAGACAAATACAAAAATTTGGAAATAAATCTGTCATTGGGTGAAGAGAAAAGAGAAAAAGTTAAATTGGTTATGTTGGTTTGGAACCAAATAGAAGCATGTGACATCAGCAGATGAATTACACTTAACAAACCATGGCTTAATTGAATAAACTTGTAGTTGAAATAAAACAAAATGACATCATCGGTTGGAAAAAGTAATATTTGGACACAAAATACCCTCAATTTGATGAGGTGGAAGAATACGAGGGTGGGGCATAAGAGGCTTTTTCAGAACATCAAATTTTCTTATATTATAGATATTTATTTCTAATTTTACAAGATTAGGAGTAGTTTTTAACCTAATTTGTAAACTTCTTTCAAAAAACCATTTTCCTTTACCTTCTTGGATTGAATTTCTAGAGTGTCTTAGGACACATTAGGAGGTAATTTTGTGGTTGATTATTGACCTTGATGAGGTCTTTTGATGTGGTTTTATTTGTTTTGTTTAACCCTCGATTCTTAGGCTCGATGCCCTTGGTACTTCACCTTGAAGTTTGATTTTGAGAAGGCTATTTTGCCTACCTTTTTATGACACTCCACACACTTATTCTTAAATGTTTGAACTTGAGTTTAAGCCTTGGTTTTGGAGTTTTCTATCCATTTTCCTAATTTTGAACACCTCTCTAATGTAACCATCCTTTAACCCTTGTTTCTAACCTAGTTTGACCTAGTTTCCTTGTAACACTTCTTAAGGTGTCTTGTAATTTGAAGGTGTGTTAATTCATCGTTAAAGTGAAGATGTTCAAGGTTGCATATTTGACCACTTATTCATGTTTGAGTTGTTGTGCAACATACTTTGTCATACTTAATCATGCTCATATTTAAAGGTGATTCATATGGATGTTTATTTTGATGTTGTTCATACTTGCTAGATATTATTGCCTTTCATATGGATGTTTATCCCCATGAGTTCTTTAACTCTTATCCCTTATCACTCATATTTTAATCCCCCTTCAACACTTGTCTTTACAAGAAGTTGTCTTCCCATCCTTCCAAAGGAAAGTCTCTCTATTGACCTCAAAGTCATAGATAGCTCATTACCATCTTGGCCTCGTTAGAGCCATCTTTCATCCTTGACCTCAAAGTCATAGGTAGCCATCTTCCACCCTTGACCTCAAAGTCATAGGTAACACTTATCAACCCTTGACCTCAAAGTCATAGGTAGCCACCTTCCACCCTTGGCCTCATAAAAACCTTCCTTTATCTTTGACCTAGTTTAAGGTTAGGGTTTTAAACTCTATGTGAGTAGTATCCTCATAGATACTTACTTTTCCCCTTGGCCTCATAGCCATTCACCCTTCATAACTTAGAATTAAGATAGAGTTCTTAAACTCTATGTGATTCTCATCATTGTGAGTGTTCACTTCCCCCTACAACTTAGACTTAGAGAGTTCTTTAAACTCTATATGAGTATTATACTCATTCCCCTTTGGAACTTTGACCATAGTCAATGGTTCCTCAAGCCTTAGTTAGGTGAACTATGAACGCTCTGATTCCATCCTCATTAGGATACGTAGGCATGAGATGCGATGTCTTGGTGAGCATACTTAGTGTATATTACCCTTAGGTCTTTACCTTTAGCATCTTGGTCTTTACCATAGGTCTTTACCTTAGCCTTAGCAGATTCCCTTAGCAAGCAAACATAACATAACACAATACAAACAAGAGTTTATTGTAGAGTACTACAGATAATTAGGGTGATAATACCTTCCCTTAGTATAACCAACCCCCGAACCCCCGATCTCTTAGTTGTGTCTTCACATAGCGCAATTAGGGTTTTCTTCGATCTTTACCCTTTCCTTTGGATAAATCAAAGCTCGGTGGTGAATTTCAAAGATTTGTTGTTCAAGTTAATTAATATCTTGATATCCGATTCTCACCGCAACTAGGCTTTTATTGGTCGTCTCTGTTTAAAGATGAAAACCTACATGCAAAGAATTGTGATATTTTCCAAAGAAGTGGTGGATTTGGGAAACGAGATGAGATGCCCTTACAAAGTATGTTGGAAGTTAAAGTTTTTTTTATTCTTGGGGTATAAATTTTGTTGGACCGTTTCCTCCATCTTTTTCCAATGAATACATTCTAGTAGCGGTTGATTATGTTTCGAAGTGGGTGGAAGCAATAGCTTCACAAAAGTCTGATGGCAAAACGATAATTAAATTTTTAAAGAAAAACATCATTAATCGTTTTGGAACGCCTTGAGTGTTAATAAGTGATGGTGGTTCGCACTTTTGCAATGCACCACTTGAAAAAGTTTTGGAACATTATGGTGTAAAGCATAAAGTGTCAACCCTATACCACCCACAAACGAATGGTCAAGCCGAGGTGTCGAATAGATAAGTGAAGAGAATTCTTGAAAATACCGTGTCAAGTTCGAGAAAGGATTGGTCTCAAAATCTTGACAAAGCTTTGTAGGCATATTGTACCGCTTACAAAGCTCTCATTGGTTTGACTATGTTTCAAATGGTTTACGAAAAAACTTGTCATTTACTGGTTGAAATGGAGCATAAAGCTATTTGGGCGTTAAAATTGTTGAATTTTGATCCTAACTTGGCTGGTGAGAAAAGAAAAGTCCAAATTTATGAATTGGAGGAAATGAGACACAATGCATATCATTCAAGCAAGCTTTAGAAACAAAAGGTCAAAGTTTATCATGACAAGAAGGTCCATCAAAAAGAATTTCAAGCTGGCCAAATGGTGCTTCTTTCAACTCCCAGTTAAAGCTTTTTCTGGGAAATTTGAAATCTAAATGGTCGGGATCATTCTTGATCAAGGAAGTAAAGCATTATGTGCAATTGTGTTAGAGGATCCAAAGACAAAAGAAAGTTGGACTATTAATGAAAAAAAGTTAAAAATCTACCTTGGAGGTGAAGTTAATCGCGAAATTTACGCCATTTTTCTTGGTGATCTGTAAAGTCACCATGGACCGTCGAGCTTAAACGACGTTAAACAAAATGCTAGTTGGGAGGCATTCCAACATTGTAAGTATTCCTTCATTGTTACTGCTTTTATAGTGTTAGTTTGTTTAGAAAAGGTTGTGGTAGAATGTATTGAAAAGAAGAAAAAAAATCAAAAATCTGTCATGTTCGCTGGGAAGTTCGATTGGGGAACATGGGGTGAAGGTTCGCTGGGAAGTTCGCAAAGCAAACTGAGCGAGACAGAAACTTAGCAGTTTTCTGTCACATCACTTAAGTGAGCTTTTGGGTGGGCTAAAGCTGCGTAGGCCCAATCCCCCTCCCTTGTTTTCAGATTTTGTGGGGAAATACTTTCCCCCCTTCCATTTTGTCCTTTCACATAGCACTTTTGCCTCTCTCTCTCTCTCTCTCTCTCTCTCTCTCTCTCTCTCTCTCTCTCTCTTTCTCTCTCTCTCTCTCACACACACACACACACACACACAAAGAACCACACACAACTTGCTCCATTGTAACCGTAGAAGCAGTTCCAAAATTCTTTCTTGCTATTCCCAATCAATCCTCTCAGCACATTTCAGGTTTGGGTTCTTTATTCTTTCCTCTATTTTTTATTAGCAACATGTTGTTAGGGTTTGTGTAAGAAATTGATAGAACTTGCACCTAGGTTATGTGACTCTATGCATGTTCTATATTGTTTATTTATCTTACTTTGCATGTGGGTTCTGAACAACAAGTTTGAAGTTGAGATTGTTTAGGTTAGAGTTGAACTGACATGGAATGAAATCTTGTAAAAACTTTAACTTTAACTTGAAAATTTGTGTGCTTGATACTGTTATTGGATACTTGTTGTGTACCATGATTTGAAATGGCAGAAAATAAGATATTGGCTCTGTTTCTAGAATTCTTGTTGTTGTAGACAAAACCTGTAAAATGGGAATTCGCAGGGTTCGTCTTGAGTTTGCACAGCGAACCTGGGGCGAGTATTCTCCATGGCTTCGCTAGGCGAACTTTTGGGCGAACATGACAGAATTTAAAAAAAAATATTTGTGGTGCTGGGATTCTTGTTCTTATTCTTTGTGTTTTGCTTCCTTACTAATATATGTTGTGTTTGGCTGGCTGGTTTTGTTTTGTGATTGCAAAGATGACACCTCCAAAGATAGTTTCGTCAAAGAAAAGAAAGGTTGAAAGTTCATCTCGTCCACAGCCAATCAAATTTGATGGTGAAAGGTTCAGAGGAGCTAAGCAAGTTGCTTGTTATATGGCTCTAGAGAAGAGGAGCATTTTACCAGAAAAGAGATTCAACCTTAACCCTCAAGGTTCCTACTGGGCAGTAGCGGGAATCCTTTGTAGCAAAAAGTGGGACAAGTTGATAACGCCTGGTGACAATTACAACGTAGAGCTCGTAAGGGAGTTCTGCGCCAATGCACTTCCAGATGACGATGAGGGGTTTACTTGGACTACTATGGTTGGTGGAAGAGTGGTGAAATTTGATTGTGACACCATTAATATTGTTTTAGGTACACCTTTATCCTTGGGGGAGAATGAAATTGATGAGTATCGTTACACTTTGAGGCTTCATAGAGACACAGATGCCATTTCTAGTGCATTATTGATTGAGGGCAAGTCAGTGGAGTTGAACCCGTCTGGGATTTCTAGAAGGTACCACAGGGAAGACATGCGACCTTTGGCTCAGCTGGTACTTCTGTTGGTGTTGACTAACATCAAGCCAAAGTCGTACACCTCTATTGTGCCAATTCCGATTGCTCACTTAGTTCACAGTATTTTGACTAATGTGCAGATTGATGTAGATAGAATCATTGCTGATGAGATGCGTGCCATTGTGGAAAGCAAACTTGGATCAGGGTCGCGGAAAAATTGTCCCTTGGTTTTTCCATGTCTGATTATGGTGTTGTGTGTGCATGCGAGGGTTAAGCTACCCTCCCGTCGTCAGGTGACAATTCCAACTGCTATCGATGATAGGTATGTGGACAAGTTTTGCAGGCCGAAGGGATTGAAAGGATGACATGCCTATAGTCCTGATGTTGGTGCTGGTACTGATGCTGGTGGTGCTTCTGGTTCTGAAGTTGCAGGCTCTCAGGGCTTTGACCCGTTTTAGAGGGAGATCTGTAACTACAACTGGGAGTGGATAGAGGCAACTCAGTGCGCAATGATTGATATCCATGATTCTATGCAGGTACTATAGCTGTAGTACAGGGAGCCCTCTGTGGAGCATTCTATGATGACTAGGGAGCATTTCCTAGCACATGCTGCTTGGCCTGTGGCCAGGCCACAATTTAGAGAGAGGGCAGATGTAGGTGATCCTGAGGACGTTGAGGAGGCTATAGATGATGATGATGAGACTGGTTCTGAGGCTGGTTCTGTGGAGGTTTCTGGTTCTGGAGAGGAGGTTGATCTTGAGGAGACTGAGTCCGAAGAGGACTAGTTTTTGTTGTGGACATTTTGAGCATGATCTTATGTGACTTCCTTTAGTTCTACAAAGTGAAGTTTTCTGTTAGCTTAGATCATTGTTATATTTATGTTTATGTTTATTGTATTCCCTTCTGTTGTACTTTATCCACTTGTTGGATTATTTTGGATTATGTTGTTGTATGTACCACCTTTGGGTACTAATACTTTTGTTGGTGTTTTTACACCATTAGCACTTTAATGTTAATTTTTTTATCAGTTGAATTCTTCAGTTCACGAATGTTCAACTTTCATTTTCTTTACTTTTGTTTTTCTTTTATTATGTTGTTTAAGAGTTGAATTCTTCAGTTTAGGAATGTTCAACTCGTATAGTTTTATTGTTGATATGCTTGTTTATAGTTTATGGTTGGTATGCTTTTTTTGAATTTAATGTTTCCATCTTTTAGTGTGGAAATGTGAGAACTTCTAGATTGGTTGCTATTTGCTAAAAGTATCTAATGAAGATTCTCCCAAGTTTGGATGGTGATGATAGTATTTGATCATGTAAATATTAGCAAGGTACATGGTTACCTCTTCCTAGGATGCTAGAATGTTTAAGAATCTCTTTCTTTGTACAAATGTAATTTTGTTTCTTGTTGCAACTTTGTTTGAATGCTTGTATCACTTAGGTTCAAAAGCCACAAATTGTGAGAAACCTCTATTGTTTACCAAATGCATAGGATGACTGATAAATTTCGTTGAATACATTTGATTCATGCTTAATCTTGAGATTATTTTGATATTGTGGAAGCATTAGAAATGATCAAGGCATTTATTGATATTGAGCACAACCATATCAAAAAAAAAATTACTTACCCATGAGTAGTGAGAATTCGCTAACCCTGTTGAGCTTAATAGTTAGATCCTAGTTTAGTGATGAACTTGGTTTTGGTACATAATGATAAAGATAGTTTATCATTCAATTGTGTAGGATTCTAAATGTTTTCTTGAACCTTTGAAATTGTACTAAATTGTCTTCCTTGCCTCAAAAAGCAAGGAACATTCACTTAAGGATTGCTTAAAAACCAAGTTGGGGAGAGTGAAAAGAAAATACTAGGTTACTCAAAAAATTTGAAAATTTTCAAGCAAGCATGAAAAGAAAATTGTATGTATGAATTGTGAAAAAGAAGAAGAAAAAACATGATTATTTGAATGAAAAAAAAATAGAATAATTATGCAAAGGTGTTGGAAGGGTGAGCATTAGAGAAAAGAAAGTGTTGTATGGAGTTGTGATGTGTAAATACGATGTATAGTGAATGTTTCTTTTGCGTGGCAACTTTGATTCAATAGCCTAAGAAATGACCCTTTGTTGTGAAACCTGGCCAAGCTACAACCTTTCAAGTCCTTAGTGATCTTCTTGCTTCCATAATTTCTTTGATGATTGTTTAGATGAACGTATGAATTGTGTTGTATTTTCATCAGTTGTCAGGTGAGTGAAATTGTCCCGCAGTTGCCAGCACGTAGTTCCTTCAATTCTTATTAGAAGAGGAGTGTTAGAGTGATTCGAGCATGATAATTTAGTTGTTACTTGAAGCATTGTATGATATTTGTTTAAGAACTAAATTCTTTTGCATTATTCGATTCTAGGAAGTTGTAATTATTGCTTGGTACATTTGTTGTTTATTTGAGCCATAAATTCATTCTTGGTTGAATTAAATTCTTAAGCAAATCCTCTTGTTTTCAATGAGAGGCATACTTTGCTTGAGGACAAGCAAATATCTAGTTGGGGAGAGTTTGTTAGATGCCAATCTTGCTTTAAATTTAACATTTATTATTGGCATTTTTCAACTCTTTTGTGTTGTTTTGTTGGATTTACTACATGAAAGCATGATATTCTTCAATTGTATGAAAATACCTTTGGTTCCTTTGATTTGTGTGTTATTGTGCAGAAATTAGGCATGAAATCATCAAAGTGTAAGACACAAGAAATTGGACAAGGAAGCCAAAGGAAGAGAAGAATATCAGTAAGTTCGCTGGGCGAACAAGCCAGTGAATGTTCGCTTTGTGAACAATTGGCGAAGTCCCAACGAATGCTCCCAGACTTGAGGCAGTAGCTAAAGGCCTGTAAGATCGGTGGACAAACAAGCCAGTGAGTGTTCTATGTGGCAACACGTCAGCGAAGAGCCAGCAAACCATCCCAGACTTGAGGTAGTAGCTAAAGGACCATAAGTTCGTTGTGCGAACTTGTAAGCGAGGTAGTTCGCAGTGCGAAGAATAGTTCGCACAAAGAACTTCAGATATTTCGCAGGGGCAGTTTAACTGTTCAGAGGTACTTCAGGTGCCTAAATTGGGGTTCGCTGGGCAAAGAATCTGTTCGTAGTGCAAACATGACAGATTTTGAATGTACTATATAAGTACTTTTCATCATTTTTGGGGATCATAACCCACTTTTACACACCATAACCTGATTTTCTGAGATTTCTTCACCAAAGGGTGATATTTTACAAATAGAAGCTGGATTCACATCTGAGTTTGATTCTTCGACGTGGATGCTCATTCATCTCCTCCCGAAACTTTTAAAGCAAGCTACCATGGTTATGGGTAGCTAATCACTTTTGTGTCAAGATTAGTGGTAGATAATCCTCACTTTTGTATGTATTTCTCTTGATATTTTGTATGTGAACAAGTTGATGATGAATATATGGTGAAAAACTTTGCTTTTATGGTTTATATTTGTGTTGAATCATTATTGAGAGATATGTTTCAACTATTCACCTAACTTTTTCATCTTTCAACAAAAAAAGTTTAGAGATAGTTTTGTGAGTTGATATTCACAAATATCAATCCTTTAATGTTATCATATTGATAGTTAGGTTAAGAGATCATCTAACGATCAATATGATAAAACTCATAATTTGTTTTAGAGATAAAACATCTTGAGAGGATATGTGATTATATTTATTATTAATAAGTTCACATGCTTTATTAAGAAAATACGTACGAAATGGATTATCGAGCCCTAATCCTGACACGCTTTTAACAATCGTTTTAAAAGAAAAACTCTTTTACCGTTGCTTATAACTTTTTATGCGATCGTTATGTTACAAAACAAAAACAAACATCTTTTATGTTCTATGTTTAAAACAATTCCAGCTGTAGAATGGCGGTAATATCAACCAATCCCTGTGGATACGATAACAAAAACCCACACTAATACTGTTTCAATAATATCCACCTTCAGCAGAATGTTAAGGACCATTTTGTTAGGCCTTTAGGCATTTGCGGCGTGTTGCACCCCAAATTTTGACCCTCAGATACTCTGATTTTTGTCATATCATTTTTTAGGTCATCTGTCTTAGCATTTGCGGTCTTTTGGGCCATTGATTATTAATCATGCCTTTTAGTCGTTTTATCACTTCATTTTAGAATTTTATCTTATTTTTAGATTTATTTAGAATTGACTGAGTTTAATTTTTCAATTTAGTTCGATTTTTAATTATTGCAATATAGTGTACATTTTAATTAAAGTCAATTAAGTTTAGTTTTTAGTAATTCCATTTCCCTTTATTTTTTAATTTATTTTTGACTATTAATTTTTAATTTTTATTATAACTTAGATTTAGTAATTTAGAATCTTTTTATGTAAAACAAAAGAAAAAAAGAAGAACACTCTGTCTCCCACACCACCAATCTTCATCATCAGAACAAACCCTCCGCCGTGAAATCATCAAAACCCACAAATCCACCATCAACTACAACCACCATAAACCGAACAACAACTTCAACCACGTTCAACTCCGCCATCGAAAACCATCAATCACCACCATTTTTGCTTCAAAAAAACAAATCCAGCAACAACCGAATCACATCCACCCTCAACCACACTTCAAAATCACCATTAACATCTAACCTTCAACATTTTCTTTCACAACCCATCTGAGCCACAAGCGGAAAGAGATGAAGAGGGGAGTTTTATGAGCCAAAATTGAAACGAGAATCATGCACAAAACCTGAAAGGCCAAATCAAGAAGAGAATCCAAGGATTGAAAAGAGATGATACACGTTTCTTTCTAGCTTGTTCCTAGATTGAACTGTGGTCCCTGGCAGGAGTGGTTTCTGAACCCACTTTCAAGTGCATTTATTTTGCACCGTGTCTTGCAGGAAGAATCTCTTACAGATCCCCATTGAAGACAATTATTATTCCAGCAGTGTTGTAATATCAACATCTCTTTGGAATTCATACCCAACAACAAGTGGCATTCTCTTGGAGAAGCTTGTTCTCTCGTGGCGACAGATGGTGACTCTGGTGAGGAACTTTGTCGTACAAACCATGTAATTTGGGGACATTTGAGAATCGAAGATTATTTCATCCATTCACAACAACTGTTGTTTGAAATGGCGACTACCACGCGGTTCATCAACGCAGAACTACTTTGTTCTTACAGAGCTTCTGTTTCAAGTGGTATAATGATTCCCCAGCAAATCCCTAGTACAGCAATCACAACCATTCCCTGGTGACTCTCTACTTCAGTGGTTATGGCGGGTTTGATGCGAGAATTCCCCAGTTGGTGACCTAAGGATTCCCAACAAATATCTTTGGCTCCAACCTTCCCCAGCGAAGTGGATGTTTATTTCATCCCCACAAAGTCTCAACTCTGACATCTTCAGTTCGCAACTTTGATTCGAGCTTCCCCCAATGAAGGGGATATTTATTTTATCCCATGGGTGGCCTTAGTTCTGGAATCTCCAATTACAACTTCATTTTTGGCTACTTCGGTTTGCAGTGGATATTTATTTTACCCCCCAAGAAATCTAACCATAAGTCCAGTCATCGTTGGCATCTTTCCTGTTGTTTAAAGTCGTTCCTGCTTGAATCGTGTCAAGCTTGAACCCAAATTCCAATTATCGTTGGCACCGTCTTCGGTTTGAATCGAGTTACCTTAGGCTTTTATTTCATCTTGTTCTTGTTTGAATCGTGTCAAACTTGAACCGAGTCCTTGTTCGAATCGTGTCGAACATTGTCTCTTGTTTTATGATCTTGTTCTTGTTTGAATCGTGTCAAACTTGAACCGAGTCCTTGTTCGAATCGTGTCGAGCATTGTCTCTTGTCTTAAGATCTTGTTCCTGCTTGAATCGTGTCAAGCTTGAACCCAAAGTCCAATTATCGTTGGCACCGTCTTCGGTTTGAATCGAGTCACCTTAGGCTTTTATTTCATCTTGTTCTTGTTTGAATCGTGTCAAACTTGAACCGAGTCCTTGTTCGAATCGTGTCGAACATTGTCTCTTGTTTTATGATCTTGTTCTTGTTTGAATCGTGTCAAACTTGAACCGAGTCCTTGTTCGAATCGTGTCGAACATTGTCTCTTGTTTTATGATCTTGTTCTTGTTTGAATCGTGTCAAACTTGAACCGAGTCCTTGTTCGAATCGTGTCGAACATTGTCTCTTGTTTTATGATCTTGTTCTTGTTTGAATCGTGTCAAACTTGAACCGAGTCCTTGTTCAAATCGTGTCGAACATTGTCTCTTGTCTAAAATCCCGTTCTTGTTTGAATCATGTCAAACTTGAACCCAAAGTCCAATTATCGTTGGCACCGTCTTTGGTTTGAATCGAGTCACCTTAGGCTTTTATTTCAGCTTGTTCTTGTTTGAATCGTGTCAAACTTGAACCGAGTCCTTGTTCGAATCGTGTCGAACATTGCCTCTTGTTTTAAAATCTTATTCTTGTTTGAATCGTGTCAAACTTGAACCGAGTCCTTGTTCAAATCGTGCCGAACATTGTCTCTTGTCTAAAATCCCGTTCTTGTTTGAATCATGTCAAACTTGAACCCAAAGTCCAATTATCGTTGGCACCGTCTTTGGTTTGAATCGAGTCACCTTAGGCTTTTATTTCAGTTTGTTCCTGCTTGAATCGTGTCAAGCTTGAACCTAAAGTCCAGTCATCGCTGGCATCCTCCATAAACGGAATCATATTTGTTGTCTCAACCAGTTTCACAGCCAAAAGGTCCAGTCACTTTTCATCATCTGACGCAGAGTTCACCTCTGTCTTTTTTGGCTTTTCTTGAAGACCCCGTTTGAACTCTTCAGTATAGGAAATCCCCAGAAAATCTTTGCAGGACGTCTATCCTTTTATTTCAAACTGATCCCCTGTGGTGATCATGTCTTCTTTCGGGTTTCATGTCCAGTAAGAATGTGTCTCATCCCCAGTGAAGTTGAGTTTCATCCCCAGTGGAGTTGGATCTTTCCCCAGTGGAGAACACCCCTTCAGTGTCCTATCTCCAGGAAGAACTTGTAAGGTTTCCCCTAAGTAGTTCTACCCCCAGTGTTTCCTTGGGGTCTCCCCAACAAGTCTCTTTTGTTGGTTAGCCTGTATCCCCAGTGAGTTTACCTCAGGGATATAACCTTCATCCTTCCCCGGTGTTATCCACCTGTGTGTGTTTGCTTTCGTTGTTGATTGCATTTTTGCATCTATCATGGCATCATATCATCATACTAGAGTTCATGACATGTCTGCATCTTATACTAGTTTTCCTTCCATATCATTGCATATCAGCGTATCTAAGGGCAAAATTTCAGGTTATCTATATTTAAATATCTTTCACCATAATTTCCATTTCCCATGTCATTCGGTGAAAAATATTTAAATAGGGGCAACTGTTGCACCCCAAATTTTGACCCTCAGATACTCTGATTTTTGTCATATCATTTTTTAGGTCATCTGTCTTAGCATTTGCGGTCTTTTGGGCCATTGATTATTAACCATGCCTTTTAGTCGTTTTATCACTTCATTTTAGAATTTTATCTTATTTTTAGATTTATTTAGAATTGACTGAGTTTAATTTTTCAATTTAGTTCGATTTTTAATTATTGCAATATAGTGTACATTTTAATTAAAGTCAATTAAGTTTAGTTTTTAGTAATTCCATTTCCCTTTATTTTTTAATTTAGTTTTGACTATTAATTTTTAATTTTTATTATAACTTAGATTTAGTAATTTAGAATCTTTTTATGTAAAACAAAAGAAAAAAAGAAGAACACTCTGTCTCCCACACCACCAATCTTCATCATCAGAACAAACCCTCCGCCGTGAAATCATCAAAACCCACAAATCCACCATCAACTACAACCACCATAAACCGAACAACAACTTCAACCACGTTCAACTCCGCCATCGAAAACCATCAATCACCACCATTTTTTCTTCAAAAAAACAAATCCAGCAACAACCGAATCACATCCACCCTCAACCACACTTCAAAATCACCATTAACATCTAACCTTCAACATTTTCTTTCACAACCCATCTGAGCCACAAGCGGAAAGAGATGAAGAGGGGAGTTTTATGAGCCAAAATTGAAACGAGAATCATGCACAAAACCTGAAAAGCCAAATCAAGAAGCGAAGCCAAGGATTGAAAAGAGATGATACACGTTGGCTTTTTACAAGACATAGTTCCTTTCATTCTTTGTTGATGACTGTGATGTTGCTCTTTTGACCCTGTTACCCATAACCTTCCCTCAATCGTGTTTCTACTTTTATTGAAAAAAGAAAATAAACGGTTGATGATGAAGTTCACACCAGGCGGCCGCGTGTTGGTAATTTGAGGGTATGATGAACCCTAAGCGTGTAATAATTGGGCTCATGAAGTCCAAAGGATAGCACGCACCACCCCCCTTCTTGTTTGTGAATTGGGTGGATACATGGGCTCAGCCCATGTTTGATTAATTTCAATATTAACTTTTGATTTAAAATTTTTATTTAATTTCATGTTACATTAAATTTTGATTCTGATTTTGGTTTTGTAAAACTTTATTGTTGGTTTTAAATGTTGATCTTTTTTTTTAGTTTGTATAATAGCGATTTTTAAAACTTTGATTAATTAGGATAGGATTCTTTATTTGGGCCTATGATATAACAAAGTCATAATTCTCGTTGATTTATTTGAATCAACAAATTATGATGAATATGAGGCCTGTTTTCTTTTTTGTTGGTCGATGAGAGTTTAGTTAAACATTATCGATTTTATCGATTTAAAATCTTAATTTAAACTAGACCGACTTTATATTTCATTTCTATCTCATTTTTCTTTATTTTTTATCGGTCGATGAGGATCTAAATTTTTATTTAGAAGAGACCAATTTTATTTCAAGCCCACTTCTTCTTTTGTTTTGGGCCGATGATATCACAAAACTCATGACTTAGTCGGTTTACTCAAATTACTAAAAGTCGTGATATATATGAGGCCACCTCTTTTATTTTCTATCGGTTAATGAAAGTTAAGTATCAAGGCTATCGACTTCTCGATTGAACCAAGATTAAGACGAGACCGACATTATCTCTACTTCAGAGGTATTTTCTTTCATCTTCATCTTCATCTTCATCTTTAGATCGATGAAAGTCTTTCTATCCACAAACGTTGTTAGCGAAGCGACGAACCTTCATTATTTCAAATCTGTAGTGAGTGATCGTCGAGATCGCTTTCTATACTTTGAGATCGTGATAGGTTACCTTCGACTAGTCAATGAGAGTTTGTGACTCAAGACGAGGTCTCCACCTTTTCTTTTCATGTGGCACGATTCCATCGGAGAATGATCTTCTCTATCGTGTTTTAACACACAGATCAAATTGTGCATCCTCCTATAGTATGGTCTTCCTCATAGATCGTATTACGACGGATCAGTACTACATTGGACCCGACTTATCGATACAATAAACTAATCAACAATCACTAAATTTACTTTCAGTCAATATATACACATCTTGATCTATTCTTCATGCTTGATTATTATCCTTGTAAATATTATCATTGTTCATATTTATATATTGTGTATATCGTTCATCTCATTTGTTCGTATATAACACACTAATAAATATCGAAACCCTAAAAGACTCAATTGACCGGACTGTGGTTATTATTGTGTTGGACTGAGGACTTAGATTTAGGATTTTTTCCTTATGCTCTTGGAGTTGGTATTCCGGTCTTCGGATTTTTGCTTGACTGGTCAGTGGCCCATCAATGGGAAGTATTTATACATTATTCTGGTCAGATCCTTATACTTCTTGCTCATTTACATTGATGCATTTCTTATGTCTGCATGTATATATATGTTTGTCTGACATTGTTTTTTTACATGATACTACATAGTCATTTTCATTCTTTGATTTATTATCATTTGATTTTGATGTTTTGATCATTACCATATTAATTCTTGTTCACACTTGACCCTCCTTCCAAAGGAAAGATCTCTACTTTGACTCCTAAGTCACAAACCTTTCCCATTTCATCCTTGGCCTCATAAGAGCCATTTCCATCAATTTAGTAATAGGATGGCGTTATCATGAACTCCATGTGATTCTCACTATCATGAGAACTCACTTTACCTCTTACTCAGACTTACAGAGTTCTCATGAACTCTGTGTGGGTCTCACTATCATGAGAATTCACTTCCTCCCTTCATAACGTAGACCTAGAGAGTTATCGTGGACTCTATGTGAGCTTATGCTCATTCCCTTTGGAACGTTGGCCATAGTCAATGTTTCTTTTCTTTCACCCTTAGGTGAACTACGGTTGCTCTGATTCCTTAGTTAGATACGTAGGCACAAGATGCGACGTCTTGGCGAGCAAAACTAGTGTACATACTCTTAGGTCTTTACCTTAGTACAGATAACCTTAGCAAGCAAAACATAAAAAATAAGAAAAGCATAATGAAACAAAAGGCTCCCGTAGAGTACTACGGACGTTTAGGGTGCTAATACCTTCCCTAGGCGTAACCAACCCCCGAACTTTAGATCTTCCGCCTTTAGGTTTTTCTAACGATCTTGAACCTTTCCTTTGGATAAATCAAAGTCGGTTGTAAAAGAAATATGATGCAAGTTAATTAATATCTTGTTATCCAATTTTCACCGCAACACGGCGCCTTTTCAGTCAAGTCGTGTTATCAACGTATTATCAAAGCTTTGCATGAGCCTCTCTAGGTGATTGAAGTCAAGACAACCCTTGATCTCATTTGGGCTTCAAAAACTCCTTTTAAGGTTAAAGTCTTTTTGTGGTGGCTGTTATTGGACGGATTGCCTACGCGTTATAATCATAGCTACAGGGGGATCATTTCTAATGCACATGATAAGGTTTGTGTGTTTTGCTTTAACTGTAATGAAACAATTAATCACCTTTTCTTATCTTTCCATTAGGTTGTTTTAGTTTGGAGTAAGCTAGCTTCTTGGTTAGGAATTTATATGTCAATGGAATTTGACATTCACATTCACCTCCTTCAGTGGCTGAGTTTCTTCAACGGAAGTTGTAATAAGCTTCAGGCGAGATTAATTTGGTTGGTAGCTTGTTGGTGTATTTGGATGGTTAGACACCAAATTATTTTCGACGACGATGTTTGCAATCTAAATGCCATATTCGATAAAATTGTTTTATTCTCTTGGTTGTGGCTGCCTCTAAGGAATAAACAATCTTCTAGGTGCTCTTTTTATGACTGACTTAATCACCCTATTGGTTTTTTGTAATTGTTTCGTTAGAGCTTGAGTTGTATGCACTAGATATTATATATAGGGTTGGAGTACCCCTAGTACTCCCTTCAATTTTATTTGTGCTTAATTATCGAATATATATATATAGATAGAGAGAGAGAGAGAGAGAGAGAGAGAGAGAGAGAGAGAGAGAGAGTGAGAGAAAGAAAGAAAGAGAGTGGGGATCAACTTACTCCAAGAGTAAGTTTTTTTAACTTACTCCAAACCATAGCTTTTGACATGAATCTAATCTAATGGTTAGATTAACCTTTTACTTAATTAACCATCAATTTAGATTCAATTCAAAGGCTATGATTTGGAATAAGTTAAAAAAACTTACTCTTGGAGTAAGTTGATCCCCACCATATATATATATATATATATATATATATATATATATATATATATATTCATCGTAATTGATAGAATATTTTATATTTAAATATTATCTAATTATTATATTTTAATTATTATTATTATTTAAACATGTATATTTATATTAGTTATATTAAATTGAAGAAGTAGAAGAAGGTATGAGAGTCGCCTTGAGATTGTGGAATGCAAAAGTTTCATCTAAAATTCAAATATTTGACTGTAAGTTTTTATTGGATAGATACCAAACAAAGATCAACTTATTAAAAGAGGTATCATCTAAGGAAGTAGGGATAAGGTATGTGTATTATGCTTTCAAGAAGAAGAAACCTCATAAAACATGTTGTTTCAGTGTAATGTGACTAGAAACATTTGGAGGGCAATGAAGAATTGGGTTGGAGTCAAAATTAATGTAGATAGAGCTAATTGAGACTGCTTTAATATACATATGAGGGGTCTAAAGAGAAAAATCAGTAAAAACATTGAGGGAATGGTATGGTTAGCTAGATGATGGCGTGTTTGGCTAGTAAGTGTGGTATTTAGATCAAACTCTAGCAACAATAAGGATGGTTTCATGGTTCAACAGTAGTTGAAGACGTGCATGTCGTAGTCGAAGTCTGTTTTTGCATGCAGATGTCTTAGTTAGCTTGTTGGATTGGGTCAGTCTATTTCACCAGTTATTTAGTATGTTAGTTGAAAGTTAGGGTTTAGTTTTCTTATAAATAACATACTAGTCATCACTGAATTTTTTTTTTAAAATTAACCATGTTTTATAAAAAAAATCTAAAATAACCATATTTTCAGAAAAAACATCAAAGTAATCATCTTTCAAAAAAAAAATTCGCACACAAGAGGTGGCACCACATGCAGTGGCGCATGCATTATTAATTTGAACTAAGACACCATAGGATATTTCACATGCATTCATGTTATGCCACTACCTATGGCGCATACATGTATCCTCTAGGAGCATGTGCCATAGCCACTAGCTAGTGTGTTGTTTTGAGTTTTTTTTATATACAGTGCATTCCCTCCCCCACCATTTTCTACCCATCTTCTAATTCTTTGTTTCAATTTTTCTTCAAAATGTCGTGTCATGTTATCAAGAGAAATGTCAATTTGATTTATTCAGCAATAAAGCCTCCAATAAAGATCCGACTCTAGAACACGGATACTTTCGAGCATCTTTAGAGGAGCTTGACCCATTGGTTAGATGGATACATTGCAGACAGTGAAAAGATTAGAAGAATTTAAAGGCTTGATCTGTTGGTTAGATGGAATGTTTAGAAGTATTGCAATCAAACTATCACGCACATTTTTATCCACATGCATCACATCAAGATGATGTCTCACATCAAGGCTAGACCAATATGGAATATCAAAGAACACAAATCTCTTTTTCCAAATATTTCTCTTAATAGGCCATTTTTTATTCTTTCCAGAGACAACACTAATGTGTTAATTTCATTTATAAACTTCATCCTGGTTAAAGGTTTAGGAGTGATATCAAACTCCTGCTCTCCATTAAAAGCCTTCTGCAATCTACGATATGGATGATTGGGTTTTAGAAATTTATGATGCCCAAGGTAAATAGTTTTTTTTCTAGATTGAAGTTGGTGAAAACATGTATTAGATTCACATATAGGACACACTTTATGTTCCTTGACACTGTATCCAGCCAAATAACCATATGCATGAAAATCATTGATTATGCAAAATAATATGGCACACATATTAAACTTTTCACCTAAATACACATCATTAACATCAACGCCTTCCTCCCACAAAAGTCTTAAATCTTCAATTAATGTACTCGAATAAACATTTATGTTATTTCCATATTGTTTATTTCCCGAAATCATCATAGATAACAATATATATTTACACTTCATGCATAATCAAGGAGATATGTTGTAAAACGTGAGAAGTATATGCCACGAAGTATGGTTAGTACTCATATTACCAAAGAGGTTCATTCCATCTGCGTCAAGCCCAAGCATAAGGTTTCTTGGCTCAAGCCCAAAATCCAGAAACAACGAATCATTTTTCTTCCATTGCAAAGAATCAGCTACATGACGAATTTTTCCATCACATTTTCTTCCATCTGCATGCCATCTAATATTCTTTGTGTCGTTCACATTAGCAAATAGTCTATTGAACCTTGTAATTATTGTCAAATACTATAAAACTTTAGTAGGAGGATGTTTCTTGCTAACATTTTCATAGTCATCACTGTTGTTGTCATTCACCTTATAGCGCGACTCACCATATTCCAGACATTGAACCATTTTTTCATACTCTTTCATGTACAATATTCAATCATTACGACATGCATGTATTTTAATATACTTTAAACCCATTGGACATAATATCTTCTTGGCCTCATTACAACGATCTAGACAATTGTTTTCTTCTAGTAACATTTGTTTCAGCAAATCAAGCAATTAAGCGAAACTTTTACCGGTCCACCGACTTTTTGCCTTTAGATTAAAAATTTTTAACATCGCATTCAATCATGTAAAACTTGTGCACTCCTTATATAAATGTGCATCCTTATCATTACATAAAGTATCAGAATAATGGGCTTTCCTAAAAGAATAGTCTCCAAAATCACGGATCATATCTTCTAGTCGATCATCCATAACTTCATAAACTTCATGTCTTTGTGACGTCACATTTTGTTTTTTATCTACTTCACCATGTCATGTCCATATTGTATAATTTTGACAAATTCCTTCCCATCATAGGTGATAGAATATTTCTTTCTTTGAACTTTTTTTTGTTTATATTCTAGCATATAACACAAGGACAATAAAAGAATCCATTATTTGAAGATTTTGTTTCGCGTATTCAAGAAATTTAATAACCCTTTTCTCATACACCAGACATAATCTATCATCTTTCATCCAAATGTGATCCATAATACATTCTAAAATTTATATCAAAACCTTGTAGAATCATTTAACAATACAACAACACAATAAGAATGAAACAACTACAACAACATATAACATTATCAACAATAGAAAAACAATCTCAATATCACTCAATCAAAATAATCCATAACATTTAACAACATTGAAACCTAAAACTCAACATGAATGATGATGAAGTTAACAAATATAGTTGTGGCGAAACAATTTACAGATTTTACCATAAAACTGAACAGGCGAATCATTCACTATTTTATTAACCCTAAGTCATTCCGCTTTCAACCTGCATATTTCATTCATCAAAATTTAATATTGAATATTGAAAAACTTTTTTTAAAGATTAATGTTAAGATTCACTTTATCAAGTAAATGATAAGTTTTAATCTTAACATTGATCTTTAATGCCAAAATTTTCAAGATATAAGATAAATGAATGAATATGTTGTACACAAAGCATATCTAAGATTATAAAAAGTGCGACTTTCTTTATAAACTCTCTTTGAGTTTGTGATCGCAACTTTTCACTATGGTTATTAGAAGTGATCGTGATGAAAAGTATTTTAATTTTAATATAGCTATAGAAATTCAGGGACACACTTTTTTTGTATAGAAAAAATAAAAAATATTAGTGTAGGGATTCGAAGTTTGTAAGTCATAACATACCATCATGGTTATTAGCATGGAACGTAGTGAAAAGTCTTTTAATAAAAAAATGCATGTGCCTAAATAAGAGCTATTATTATAGCCGAAGTAATAACATGTTACGATGCGTATATTTTGTACTAGTGTGCCCAATTCATTTTAGATACCTTCCCATTAACATACTATTTAAAATGCGTCTAAACTAGTTCTCCCTATGATTTATCCTTAACCTAATCCTTTGACTTTGAAGTGGTCTGAGAAACAATAAAATAAATAAATTGATTTTCTTAACTAGATTGGAACCACATTGTAACTATTAGACAAGAAAACATAAATGAATACAACAACTTGGATCCACTACATTCGCCATGAGACACGTGGAAACATATAATAAATAAATCACAGAAGGGATTACAAATACATACCTGACACAAAATTTAACTTCTTCATTGTTACCCTAAAGTAAAGGTGCTTTCAACATTTTTGAATAGTTTCCAAATTAAGTTGTGCTTGAGCAACAATTACTTCAGAAGTAGTGAAAATCATAGAAGAGTGAACTCGATGGAGAATTGAAAAAGATTGAACAAGGAAGAATTATTTTTCCAGAATGCTTGTTCGTAAAATTAGGTTTCATACAAAGAGGGAAGACTGAAATTGAATACGATTTCACATTAAGAATGCAAAACCTAAAATTAAATATAAATTATGATTAATTATATTTTAAAAATATTAACCAACTTAATTATATTACTTGCTTACATAGAAGTGTCACGTCTTAAACGAAAAACATATTTACCATTATAAATGTAATATACCATATAAGAAAGTTTGATACCACCAATAATACTATTTTGCCCTTTGGGACACATGTCACTATTACACAACCTCTTCTTCTCTTTCTCTCTATCCCTTCTTCTTCTTCTTCTCTCTCTCTCTCCCTTCTTCTTCTTCTCTCTCCAATTTTTTCTGTTTCCTCCCATAAACCCTAATCCCGCCGCCCTCTCTGTCCCGTTTTCTCTCAATCTCTCATTCATAGTTTTCATTTTTCTGTGTAACAGTTTATTCATTTGAGATGATGTTTCATGTTGTAAAAGTTTATTCATTTTTCATCTGTTGTTAGTTACGGTTTAGATCTGGTAGAGGCTGTGGTAACTTACCTTTATATTTCCCCGGAACAGGTGAAACAAATCTAAAGGTTTTTGTGTTCCAAAAAAAACTCTAAGGGTTTTTCTTCATTTTCTTTTACTACATTTTACTTTCATATTTATATTTATATTATTTCTTTTTTCCAATAATAAAAATGGTTTTTGTTACAGGTATATAGATGGTTTTTGTTACAGGTAAAGGTTTTACAAGATTTTTGTTGCGGAGTATAGACTTTTATTGTGTTTGTTTACATTTTCAGCATTGTTTTCCTTTGTAAGCGCTCTTAAATCTGACATCTGATTACATTGTTTTCCTTTGATCCAGATAATTATTGGGAAGTCTGAAACACATAATATGGTATGTTTTCTCTCATCAGCGTGTTATTTAGAGGATGATTGAGTTAACATACAGTATAACAAGCTAATATTTGCTCTACCCGTTATTAGTTCTGTACACTAACATTTGATAAAGCAAGAACTTGGTTGGTATGTAGCTTTTGGACCTTTCAGGTTTAGTTGTCAATAGCTCAAAAAAGATGCGCGGTGTACGCCATACAAGCTTCAAGCGAGATCACTGTGAGTTTCTTCAATAAATGAAGAAGTTAATGAGTTTAACTATTATGTCACTCACATGAATGTTTGTGGGATCTTTTGAAGTCTGATTCTGAAATATTATACTTATCGTAATGCAGGCATGAAGTTTGATTCTAAGAGGTCATATGATCAACTAAATGAGGCAAATGGTTGTTTTATGTTTGCGATTTGTAAATCATTTTACCATTTCTATAGCACAGTATGTTGAGAAAGCCAACCTACTGGTGCAGAAGAAATTCTTTTTGAGATTTTGACAATTGTCCTTCAACTTTTTGTGTAATCTTATCAGCTACGTGTATTGACTGTTGGCAGTACACAAACGTGGGATCAAAACAAAATTAGTAGGAAACAAACCTCACACGAAGCATCATTCTCTACTCCTAGCCTGTAAGTGCCTATCAACAAATTCAGTTGCTTTAAAAATCCTCTCTTTAGCATCAACATTATACTGTTATATCATATTGTACCGTTTTTGTGGGCCAGAATGTGTCTGGATATGGCTCAGTCTCGGTGGATTCGTTAAGAATGTTTGTCGATTATGTGTAGATGGCTCAGTCTTAACCAGAATGTCTGTCGGTGTTGTGTTGCCTTCATGGAACCTTTGGCTCAGTCTTCGCCAGAATGTTTTCATCAAAGAATATTAACAGCCTTGGTGTGAGTTTTGAGGCAAATGTATCAATAGTTTCTTATTTAATTAACTTCATCTAAAACTATAGGCTCTGTAAATGGAGGTAACAACTAAGAATTGGCATCACACCCCGACATTGATGGATCGCGGCGGCACCGTAGTATTAGACATGTTGGGAATTCTTTGTTCAGCGCAGAGGAGCACAATGACCAACCTATTCTGATTCTAATTGATCATGTTTGAGTGTGCATGTTTTTTTTTTCATTGTTCATTTGTTTCACAGGTTATGTTGTGTATGTATTGATAGAATGAGTTTCAAACACCTCTGTTCCGGTGAGACATTTAGAGGATCTTAGAGATTTTTTATTTTTGGATGTATGAAGCTCTTCTTCACTACAGAGAAATAGGGCATATAGAAATCAGAATGTAATGTGAAAGAACCAAAAGAAAATGCTTTTACTTGCAGTACTAGTTATCTTTGGTATAGTTTTGGTTTTGTTGGTCTTTATAAATCCTGTTATCTCACACCAAATGTCTTATTTGGTTAAAATATTGAATAACGCCTAACCCCAAATTGCCCTTCTAGTTTATATAGATGAAATTGATAATGCCTAATCCCAAAATTTTTCCTTGATTTCGATGACACGGATATAGTTGTTGAGGTCAGACATGAGTTACATAGAATGTTGAATGATGTACTATATCTTTAGTAGATTTATTTTGGTTATTTATGCCAATTGAAACTGATAAACCCTAATCCCTAATTTTTTCGTTGATTTCGATGAATTCTAAATTTTGAGAAGTCATCATTTGTCATTGTTAGGATTTTTGAGAATTATTGAGGTACAATTTTGTATTTTTACTCTATTTTTAATTGCTATAACCTGTTCTGTGAAATAGTAGTCTCTGTTTCTCTCACCACTGATACCTTTGCTCCAAAATTATCAACTATCTTGAGGTTAGTTTATAGAAGTGATTGATTTGAGCTTTTTTTATTTTTTATTTTTTATTTTTTTTATTTTTTTATTTTTAATTTAAGCTCACTGTAAGAGATGGAAAAAGAAATGTGTGTGTGAACATATTGATTAGTAGTGCCATATTGATTCTTCATGTAGTTATCGATTGTTATTTTGCTTTGCTTCTGTTGGATTTTGAAAACAATAATATGACTTACCTTTAAAATATGAAAATTTTTCTGCAGTATAGTTTTGAACCATTTACTCAAATTGTTGTATGTGAGCATTGTTATGGAACTAGTGTTGCGCCTTCTTCATTCCTGTGGCTTACCTGTAGAAGACATAGACTTCAAAAATTGTGATGGAACAAGCAGCTGCTAAAGGTTGGCTGTTTGATACCTTTTTTCTCACTCAAACATTGATTTTGAGAAGCTGATATTATTGCTGAAAGATTACTAATTCACTTTATGATTTTATTTCATAATAATCTCGATTTTCAACTCATACTGTAATTTTATTGGGTCTTATTGTCTTTTGAGCTACATGTATGTGCCTACATGTTCCTTTTCTAATGATGTTAGATCAAGAAGTGATATTATATTTACATGCAAATCCAAGAATGACCCTTTCTGCAGGTTTTTTGTTCTTCGGCAGTCGGTTTATATTGGCTATCAGTGATTCGATGGGTTAGTTTCGGCTTCCGTTAGTGGTGGCAATGGTGTTTTCTGCGAATAGTCCGGTTGTGGTGTGGTCTGGCCTTATATCGTTATGCTGTTTTGGAGTTTGATTTGGTTGTAGTGTAGTAAATTGTTTTTCTGTTAGTAATTTCCTCCTTTTTGATTCATAATAACATTTTTTATTATAATTTCACTAGATTCTCTCTTCCAGCTAATCTATATTGATAATGCACAGGGTGTGATGGGTTGTCCTGAATGCAAAAACAAATTGTCGTTTAAGATTTCGGCAGATGGTGTGAGTTGTTTCTTTAATTCCTTGATACCTTTTTTTTGCTTACTGAATTGTTTATTTTTACTGATTCATTTTTCAAACTTAAATATCATCCATTCTTACCATTGTTATGTGTCGTTTCTTTGTTCAAATTATGGAGCCGCCATGCCAAGCTTTAAATGTTTTGGAAAAGATGGATTATCCATATGAGGTAATAAGTTGTTATTTCTAAATTGTAATCTGATTCTATGGGGACAATTGCTTTTATTGGTAAAATAATGCAGAAACCTCTCGCATACTACCGAAAGTCCAAAACAAACCTTCATCTGGCTGGTTTTCAGCAGGAGAATTTCCTCATTGTATATCCTCATCTGTTCAGAATACAATCATATGATGTTCTTGCCGCTGTTGTTTGGGTGTGTGACATGAGTGGCTCATTTGCTTATTGTTGCATAGAGCTTTATCCGAATTAGGGCGCTAAACTTTCATAGCAGTTCGGTTATGGACAAATCAATAATGATATAGTCCAGTTTTATCGAACGTTTTGGTTAACTAACTACATCCGAAATACAGTTCTACTAAATGCGATTAATGTTGCGTACCATTTAGTGCATTATGAATAACTATGAAAACATGCTTGCTGTGGCCTGTACCAGATATCTAAGTGTCTTGATAACAAATACAATTTAAGTAACAACACAATGAAACTATGAAATTGTACAGTATATCAATATTGAAAAATTATTCTGAGGTAGATAACAAAACTCGTATCCACGATATATCTCCCGGCACACTTACTAGCTTTGTTTGTACCTCTGATGTTGATCTCATCAACCAAGTAGCTGGTGCTGAATGGCATGGGGAGACTATTGTTTATGCTTACAGATCAGGTATAATTCATTATTCACAATAACATACGAATTCAAATAACTCAATCATCATTAAATACTCGTCTCCATTTTTCATGCGAGGTGATTCGGCTACCGAAAGGTGTTTCTATTCCAGTGAAACTGAAGGTTCTGGAGTTTGAACTTTTCCATTTCTGTCCAATCCAAGTAAGAGTTCACCATCAACTTATACAATATTTCATTGGTTTCTGGATTTTTTCTGTCTTTGATTTTGTTAAACTAACCGATTTAATATTTTATTTGACAGGAAGTCGCATCCGGTATATTGTTAGGTTACTCTAAGGAAAAATCAAAAGATCAAAATGGCAAAGAAAATAACACACAATAAAACAGTAACTTTTCTGAATATTCATTACCTCCACAAAGACAAAGTGCAAACAATAAATAGCTAGGGTTTCTAGCTAGTACAACCAGAAAAATGGGCCTAACAAAACTGACCCAAAACTAAAGGAGAGCAGAAATGCTAAATAAACCCCTAAATTTAAAAATAACAATCCTTTAATAAAACTGATATTTTTTTGTTTCTAGCAGGCCTTGGGCTGTTCCTAACATTACTCACGGGCCCAAAAAGGACCTTGTCCTCAAGGTTCATAGATGGAGAATGAATGGGCTGGGAAGTGTAATTGGGAGAATGGCCCAAAATGTGGGGAACCCGTGTTGGCCCATGCTGAGAAGTGGAGGAGATATTGTTGTGTTGCATGACAGCTTGCTTGGATGAGGCTGGCAGTGGTTGGAGAGAATCTGCAGATGTGGCAGCAGTTGGGGGGTAGGAAATCTGGATGAATGGTTGGGATGTGGGTAAGGAAGATAGTGGAGGTTTGGAGATAAGGTTATTGGGTAGTGTGTGGCTTGGGGAAACGGAGTGGGTGGGGTTAGGTGGGAGGTTCAGACCTTGAGCCGTGTGAGATGGTAAGAGTTTGACTAAAGGAGATTTTTCTGATACAATGCAAGGCTGGTGGGACCCAAGGGCACGTGAAGGGGCAGAAAAGGTAAGTTTTTGTTGCTTGAAGTCATATTTTTCACGTGGGATGGGGAGAGAAATAGGTGACCGTTGTGGATGTTCAATAAGTATGGGAGTCTGAAAATTTTTCACAACATTTGGAACTTGTTTCAAAGTATAAGTGGGTTGTACTTGTCCCCCTTCCAACTCCGCTGCCTCTTTCATCTTTCAGCTTTCCCCACACAACTCTTCATCATCTAAGTTCCTTGTTAACTCAATATCATTCGAAAAACATTCATCCATCGCTTGAGAAGGAGACCGTGTGTCATCTTGAAGATTCGTGTTTGTATGCATGTCCTGAGAAGAATCCGAAAAAATGGAAGCATAGTTCTGTGGGAGTGGGCGAAACAGTTGAGGTTCCTTTGCAACGAAGAAGGGTCTAAGGAGGGATCTATGGACAACCGGGTGGATTCGCGAGGACGAAGGAAGATCTAGCAAATAAGATACTTCACCGACTCTTTTGATGATAGTGAAAGGTCCGTAGAATTTCTTGGCTAACTTCTGAGAAGATCGTGTTGCAATCGTTTGTTGTCTGTAAGGTTGGAGTCTCAACAAGACTTGCTCGCCCACCTGAAAGGTAAATGTTATTCTTTTTCTGTTGGCCTGTTTCTCCATTTCAATCTGACTCCTTTTCAAGTTTTCCTTCAACTGAGTTAAGACACTTTGATGTTGTTGCTGGAGGTTTTCCAAAGTCTCGTCAGAACCCGAATCAGCTAAGTATTCAGGAATGGTGGGGGGGTCTCGACCGTATAAGGCTTTGAAGGGGATCATCTGGATGGCGCTGTGAAAAAAAGTATTGTACCAAAACTCTGCGAGGTGAAGAAATTTGTACCATTTGCATGGTTGGTCGCTAGCAAAACAACGCAGGTAAGTACCAATGGATCTATTTACCACTTCTGTCTGTCCATCTGTTTCTGGGTGGTAAGATGTACTATATTTTAAAGTTGTACCCTGAACCTTGAAAAATTGTTTCCAGAACTTGCTGAGAAATAACGGATCGCGATCAGAGATGATGGATTTGGGGATCCCATGCAGTCGTGAAATTTCTACAGCAAATCGAGAAGCGAGGTCTTGGGCGGAAAACTTAGTTGGCATGGCAATGAAATGAGCGTATTTTGTGAGACGATCGCATACAACCCAGATGACAGTATAACCGAAGGAATTCAGTAAGTGAGTGATAAAATCCATCGTTAAATCTTCCCATACCTTATTTGGAATTGGTAAAGGTTGTAATAACCCTTTCTGTTTTTGTGTTTGGTATTTGTTGTGTTGACAGACGGAGCAGTGCTTCACAAGATGTTTGACTGAACTAGCTAAACCTGGCCATGAAAAAGATGCTGAAACCCTGGCCAACGTTGCCCTCACGCCTGAGTGACCTGCTGTAGGGGTGCTATGAAATTCCAGCAGAATATTGTGGCGGAGTCCTTGTAAATCAGGTATGAACAACTTGTCCTTGTGGTATAACAGTCCTTTAGAAATCTTGTAGTTGTGATTGCTATTGTTGTTGAGGAGATGATCAACTAATGTTTTTCCTGCTGTGTCTTTGGAATAAAACTCCTTGAGTTTGAGCAAGAGATCTGGTATTGGGGATGACAAGGCTAGCAACAAAGTGTCTTCAGGTTGGAATTTTCTGCTCAACGCATCAGCAACAAGATTCGATTTTCCAGGTTTGTAGAATATTTCAAAATTAAATCCTTGAAGTTTAGCTACCCACTTTTGTTGTTCTGGTGTTTGAATTTTTTGGAGAAGTAGATTTCGCAAGCTCTTTTGATCTGTATGAATGTCAAATTTCTGCCCTAACAAATATTGATGCCATTATTTTACAGATTCTGTGATGGCAAACATCTCTCGCACATAAACTGACGATGATTGCATTCGAGGGCATAACTTCTTACTGAAGAAGGCAATGGGATGGCTGTCTTGGGACAGAACTGCACCAATCGCAACACCTGAGGCATCAGTCTCCACTATGAATTTTTTTGTAAAATCTGGTAGAGCCAGGACCGGCATGTTGGTCATTGTATGTTGTAACTTTGTAAAGGCTTCGGCCGCCTCTATACTCCATTGTAACTTAGTGGAACGTAATAAGTCGGTGAGGGGAGCGGCGAGTGTAGCATAGTTGCGCACAAAACGACGATAAAAACCAGTAAGTCCCAAAAAAACACGAAGAGCCGTGAGAGAACGCGGTTGAGGCCAGTCTAAGATGGCCTTGACTTTCGCCGGATCGGGTGCAACACCACCCACAGAAATGACATGACCAAGGTAATGAACTTGATTCACTGCAAACACACACTTGGATAGCTTCACATAAAAAAAATTGGACTGTAATAACTCAAAGACAACCTGCAAATGAAAAAGATGATCCCTGAAAGTAGAACTGTAAATCAATATGTCATCAAAAAAAACTAAAACAAATTTTCTTAAGTGAGGACGTAAGAGGTCGTTCATTGCGGACTGAAAAGTAGAGGGAGCATTTGTGAGCCCAAAAGGCATAACGAGAAACTCGTAGTGCCCGTCGAATGTTTGAAAAGCAGTTTTATGTGTGGCTTCCGATGCCAATCGGGTCTGATGATACCCTGAACGTAAGTATAACTTGGTGAAAAACATGGCATTTCCCAATTCATCTAGTAGCTCATCAATGGTAGGAATTGGGAAACGATCTTTGATAGTTACAGCGTTTAAAGCACGATAGTCAACACAAAAATGCCAAGTTCTATCTTTTTTTTTTTGACGAGTAAGACGGGTGAGGAAAAAGGACTATGGCTAGGAATTATGAGTCCTTGTTCTAACATGTCTTGGATAATGGAGGTCATGGCTTCCTTTTGTGAGTGGGGGTAGCGGTATGGTTTAATGTTGACTGGTCTGGTGTTTGGTTCAAGGGGAATGTGGTGGTCATGAGGACGTTGGGGTGGAAGGCCAGAAGTTGTTTGGAAAATGGATGGAAATTAGTTGATTAGATTCTGAATTTTGGGGTGTAGATCTTGAGGGAAGGGTTCCAAAGAAAAGTTAGGATTTTTAGGTGGAGGTGATTGAGAATGATCGATTGGTTGAAAGGTCAGTAGGTGAAATGAGGAAACAGAGTCAGTATGTATGAGTTGGCGAAGTTGATGGAATGTGCTGTGAATGGGGTGAGAAGTGGGGTCTCCGGTTAGGGTAATAGCTTTGTTTTGGTGGGTAAAAGTAATTGAGGGAATTGAAAAATCTGCTTGAATTGGGCCTAGGGTGCGAAGCCAGGCCATGCCCAAAACCACATCTGCCCCTTCAATTGGCAGCAAATAAAATGGTAATTGGAAAGTTTGGTTTTGTAAAACAATGGGAACTTTTTGACAGATACCTTCACAATTTAAATGCGATCCATTTCCAACCATTACGGAAAATTGAGGTATAGAAGTTGTCTTGAGGTTTAGATGATGAGCAATGCGTGGTTGGAGAATATTGTGAGTGCTGCCAGTATCAACAAGTACCATAACCGATAATCCTCCAATCTGCCCTTTGAACTTAAGAGTTTGGGGAGAAAATTGACCCGTTAAGGCATGTGTGGACAGTTGGAAATAAGTGTCTTCATTGGCTGAGTCCTCTTTGTCTAATTCAGAGCTGTTTTGAACTGAACTAGGGTCTTCCCAATTTTCTTCCTCAGCTAACAGGATAAGAAAACGATTAGATGAACACTTGTGACCCGGAATGAATTTTTCGTCACAATTAAAACAAAGGTGTTGCGGTGAAAATCGGATAACAAATTATTAATTAATTTGCATCATTTTATTTTACAACCGACTTTGATTTATCCAAAGGAAAGGTTCAAGATCATTAGAAAAACCTAAAGGGAAAGATCTAAGGTTCGGGGGTTGGTTACGCCTAGGGAAGGTATTAGCACCCTAAACGTCCGTAGTACTCTACGGGAACCTCTTGTTAATGTTATCTTATGTTTGCTAAATGTTCTATGCTAAAGGCTGAAAACCCTAGGGGTTAGTATCTAAGTATACTCGATAAAGCATCGCACTTTACGCCTAGGTATCCTCGGGAATAGAATCAGAGTATGCGTAGTTCTACTTCTACTGAATGATTGACTGTGGTCAATATTCAGAGGGGGAAATGAGTACAAGCTCATTGTAGAGTTCAAGGACTCTCTAGATCTAATTGTGATGGACCTATGTTGAAGTTTAGTTAGTAGGGAAAGTGATAAATTCATTATGATGAAGATCACTAAGAGTTTAAGAACTCTTCCTAAAGCTAGTTATAATTTCTATGGCTCTGATGAGGCCTAGAAATAAGGTTTCTTCCTAAGAGGTTACTTAGGTTAAGATGAGGGAAATGACTTTAAGAGTCAACACTATTCACCTTCCTTTGGAATAGGGGAAAAATTGATAAAATAATAAAGATAAAGATGAAAGTTAAGACATGATAAAGACAAAACAACATAAGCAGGAGGATGGCAATATGTTTATGACAAAGATGTGGATAAGATGGATATGATAAAAGAGTATACCAAATATGCTTCAATCTTTAGGAAGACAAACATATAGAAATGACATACAAGAACAAATCAAAATGTTTCAATCTTTATGAAGACAAACATAGAGAAGTGATATGAAAGATGATATTTAGAGCATGGTAATATTCATATAGAATCAAACATATGGCCAAACAACATGAATATATTATCTTAACAATTAAACAAGTCAATTTAATAATATTTCAAGATCAAAAATGTTCAAAGGTGACATAAAAGACAAGAATACAAATATGAGATTAAGATGAAAATCAAGATGTCAAAGCAAAGTGGGAATTGAACATATAATGATCAAACACATTAGATATATTATGACATAATGGAAAAGAAAAATGCAACAAAACAAAAACGAGTGTTTAAACTCAATTAAGAATAAAGTCTTAAAATTAATATTTTTACCAATCCCTTTTATATAGGCAAGGTCTTAACAAAGAAAATGAAAGCAAAAGAAAAAGAGAAATGAAATAAAATAATTAGAAGAAAAAAAAGGTGATAAGTGATAAAAAAAAGGAAATGCAGCCGTGGGGACTTGAACCCACGTCCCTTTGAACCAAACAAGCAAATCATAACTAACTGAACTATATGCGCGCGCTGATGAATAAATGATAGCATGAATATATATTTGAAAAACAAGCGAGAAGCAGGAAAATAAATAAAAGGACTGGGGCGAGGGGGATTCGAACCCCAGTCCTAAGGGTTGGCAAGGCGTTTAAGTGCAAGTGTGTGACCGTTGGGACGTCGTGTTTCATCCGTTCATTACACCATTCAAATAATACATAAGCCAAACGAAGCCAAAGAAAATATTAAAATAAAAACATGCGAATGCACATGGACCAGTAGCAGTAACAGATGACATCAAATTAGGCATGGTTATTTAACAACATTACAAGACCAAGAACCAAGTTCAGCCAAATTTGATCAAATAATTCATGAGAAGAACAACAAAGGCATGGAAAACAAACAATGACAGCATAAAATTCAAGTTTCAGTCATCAATTCCCAAATATGTAAAACACAGCAGTATCCATACTTACAATGGCAAAATAGAAACAGCAGCAGCATTAACCCAACAATCCTAAGGCATTCTAAACATGTTGTTTATGAGATCATGAATAATGAGAACAAAAAAAACTCATCATACTGTCGTGCTTTGAAAACAGAAACAGATCCTACAACAGTCATCACTTTAACAACAACTTAAACATCCATAAGGCAACATATGAGTAGCTTGAGCAATTTCCAAAACTTGGACATCACACGCCAATGCCGACAGAGTGAAAGGACTCTCATGAACACATTTTGACATTCATATTATCAGTATTCAAAACTGCAGTGATGCTAAGGTAAAACTACATTGGAACTTAAAACCTCGGACCAAAACCATAAGTGAACTTTATAGCACCAAGAAGCCAAGGCGGGATTAATGTGGAAACAAATATGAGGAACAGACTTGCAAATTGATACCATGTCAAAGATTAATGAAAATGAGATAACAAGCTGAACTTAAAATGGTGTATGGTCCAGGTTTTAAAACACACATGTTGACACAGTTCAAGTTAAAGTTGGCATACATATCACACATAATGGCAAGCATGTTCACAACTTGGAGACACATCAAATGACAATTTAAGGTTTGTAAACAGATCCTAAACACCATAGCTTAACATGAAGGGTATAGCAGGATGACTAATGCAAGAGTGACAGCAGGTATCAAATTAACTTAACATGAGAATTGATCACAACAAAGCAAACAAGTGATGGCAGCATAGATATTGGTGACAGAGGTAGCAACAATGTTAAAGTGTTTAATGTGCATAACAATCATAGCAGTTTTGTGCCTATTACAAAGTGGCAGTTCTAAAAAACAAACCAAACCAACATATCAACCCATCTTGATTTCAGAGTGACAAAACAAACATTGTAGTGAACACCAAATAGGTCAGCAATCATAACTTTCAGAGGATTCAAAGATTGGTGCATACCAAGTGAATACAAAAGGCAACCAAAAATCTACACAGAACCAAATGCTCATTAAAACAGGTTTTCAATCAAAAATGGACACCATGCTTGGAGTCACTCTTAAATCAGACATATACCCAAGAGGCCTCCTGAAATCACACACTTATGTTCTCAATGCTAAGCATGGCACGATGATGGCAGATATATGCTTATAGTATATCAAAGGAATGCATCATTATAAGATCACATAGGCATAAAGACAGAATAGGTTTAACAAAGAAGAACATACATCTCATGAGTTGTATATGCTACTTAGCAATCAATGGTGATGACATAAGTGTGAACATGGCATGGTAATTGTGTGCACAACGAGATGAGAGCAGAAATGTATGATTGTGTCAACAATGAGTCCACAAACAATGTTTAATTAGAGACCACCTCAGCAGTTATGTACACAAGCAGATAGTTATCACTAAGCACACAAATATTACTTTTCATATCAGCACACATGACACAACAACTTAGAACTATAAATCTAAACAGTTGCACATTTCCACAAGCCAACAGTTCAGAATATCAACCTTAAGCACAAAGAAAAACAAACTTGGTTCCAAAATACAAGATCATGGCATAACAAGAGTTGTATCAAAACATGGACAAACTTCATGAATCAGAGCAAATGAGCACACCAGAACAAACAAATGCAAGTGTTCAAATCAGTAAAATGCATATTATTCGAGAACACTGTCATAATAGCATTCCAAACATAACTGTAAAAGTTGTGAACCAGTTTGTTCCACTTTCATCCAAGCATTTACAGATTTTAACCTTAACTAACATCTTAGTCACACATAACCAAGGCCAGCCATGTTTCTTACATAGTAATAACAAACAAGTAATAATACAAAATATCAAGTGGGATAAACAACAGAATTACCAAACCATGGCCACGAGCCAAATGCAGAAATCTCACACATATCATTTATACATTATGGATGAATGCAATGTAAACATACAAGATATATATATTATAGCAGCAATCATGACATAGTTACAATGATAACATGTACTATAAATGAGTATGGCTGAAAATAAAGGAAAGAGAAGTTACTAAGTGGAATATGTCCACTGCAACTTCAAATATGCACGAGTTCCTCTCTTGTTGAAGCAGCACCAACTTCCAATGCCAAGCCTCTTCCTCTTTCTCTCTTAGCAGAACTTAGAACTTAAATGATATTTAGTGTTTTTGTGAGGATTGTTGGTTTTGTTCATTTTTATTGTTTATTTGCATTGAGGTTGAACTCCTTTATATAGGCAGAGTGTTGGCTTGGGTCAGTTCAAGTATCAAACAGGTGGAGTGCTTAGTAGGCGCCAACGTCTCTTTTGAATTTCAAAATTGGTCCATGTCTTGGAGACAATTGCGCTGTGCCAATTTCAGAATCACAGTGTTGAATCACAACTCCACGTATGGTTTCAGAGGTTCTCACTTGATGCTAGTGGGAAGGGTATCGAATGAAGTAAAGGTTGGGGATAGCGTGAACAGATTCGCAGACGACGGCAGTTGTATGCTGAAAATGGTACGTCTTCTCTGCACCACTTCTGCACCTTTACAGTCGAGCTTGGAAAGGAAAGGGCGTGGGAAGTTCAAAATGGGGAATTCGCGCCAACAGATTGAATGGTAGTGGGTTTGAATTGAATTGATGAGCTTATTTGAAACATGATGTGTTGAATTCCTCTTCCTCATCCATGACTCCTCAGCACACGAAAGAGGAGAACAAACTTGGTTTCTTTTGGTCTCCTTGGTGTCACGTGTCACACTCTCAAAGGTTGGAAATAATGGTTGAAAAGTCAAACCCAAACACTCCATTCTCATTGGTCCAAAACAAAAGCAAAGGTAAACAAAATGGCCACGTGAGATTGTTTGTTTTAACATGATTAAAAGCATGGGTAGTAAGAATGAAATGCTACTATTTGAATTAAAAGGACTAATTAGAAGGAATTAAATGGATAATTAACTTAATTAACTAGAATTGACTTAAATGAGATTAATTTAAACTAAATAAAATAAAACATCTCAAATAAAATAAAAGGTGCCAATTTGAAATTAACCTAATCACATAGCAAATAAAAACTAAAATAAATATCAAATTAAAATAAAGAGAAAAGTAATAAATAATAAATAACAAAAAACAAATAGTGAGAAAAAAAATGAGGGTAAAATTTGGGGTGCAACAGTTGCCCCTATTTAAATATCTTCACCTGATGACATGAGAGATGAAGATCCTCATGTAATCAATTGTGAAGGATATTTAAATACAGATAACCGAAAATTTTACCCTCAGATGCACACACATGCAATGCAACAAACATGATGCTAAGAAAATGCAAGAAAATGCAGACACAACAAGACACCAAGGGGCAAACAGGAAGCAAAAAGAATCAGAGCTTCACTGGGGAATGACGAAAGGTACAGTATCCATGGGAAAAACTCACTGGGGATACAGACCAACCAACAAAAGAGACTCACCGGGGAGACTCCAAAAAAACACTGGGGAAAAACAAAAAGTATCCACTGGGAAAAGTCCAGGGAGATTGACTACTGGGGACAAAACAAAACCACACTCTTTCTGGGCATGAAACCAGAAAGAAAAACCTGATCACGAAGGATCAGACCAAAAGGACAGACAACCAAGCAAGGGCTTCCTGGGGATCCTTATACTGAAGAGTTCAAGATGGGATCTTCAAGAAAAGCCAGAAAGACAGAGACAAACTCTGCGCAACAGATAAGAGTCTTAAAGTTGAATAAAATTTATTCCAAGAAACTTAACTTAAAGCAATTCCAGAAAATAAACAGGATAAGGGGGTGTTCAATGTCCGACACGATTCGAACAAGAACGGTTTCAAAACAAAAAGACGATGCTTGACACGATTCAAGCAAGGTCCCAATTCAAGTTCGACACGATTCGAATATGAACGGTTTTAAAACAAAGGGGGTCAGTGTCCGACACGATTCGAACAAAGACTCTGTTCGGGTTTGACACGATTCAAACAAGAACACAGTAGACAGTGCTTGACACGATTCAAACAAGGTCTAAGTTCAAGTTTGACATGATTCAAACAAGAACACATAAGACAGTGCTTGACACGATTCAAACAAAGTCTAAGTTCAAGTTTGACACGATTCAAACAGGAACACAGTAGACAGTGCTTGACACTATTCAAACAAAGTCTAAGTTCAAGTTGACACGATTCAAACAGGAACACAGTAGACAGTGCTTGACACGATTCAAACAAAGTCTAAGTTCAAGTTTGACACGATTCAAACAGGAACACAATAGACAGTGCTTGACACGATTCAAACAAAGTCTAAGTTCAAGTTAACACGATTCAAACAGGAACACAGTAGACAGTGCTTGACACGATTCAAACAAAGTCTAAGTTCAAGTTTGACACGATTCAAACAGGAACACAGTAGACAGTGCTTGACACGATTTAAACAAAGTCTAAGTTTAAGTTTAACTTGATTCAAACAAGAACATAGTAGACAGTGCTTGACGTGATTCAAACAAAGTCTAAGTTCAAGTTTTGACGTGATTCAAACAAGAACAGCTCTGAAAATCCTTTAAAGTTAAACTTCTTGGGGAACAGAAAAAAGATTTTTAAAGATTCAAATCTGGCGCACAGAGGTTAAGACCGAGCAAGCACGACACAAAGCAAACCGGGAATGTATTTACTTCGCAGGGGAGATAAAGACAAACACGATAAAAGACCGTAAGCAAACAGAGCAAAGATGCTGGGCTATGATGCATATGCTTAGCTATATGCTAGAAACGACGTGAACGACGCAAAACAGGAAAGAAGAAAGGATAACACAAACCAACACCCTGAAACCAAAACATCAAGGGCAACCGGGCAGTCTTCTTTTCATTGGGGATGGCAGATCCAATGCCAAAAATAGTACTGCTAATTCTTCTTGTGCAAACTTGATTCCAAAACTTCTTAATTCCAGAGTAGGACTTGGTTTATCTTTGTGTTTTCTTAGAACTTTCGCTTCCAAGAATCAGATGAAAATGACGAAGTTATTGTACTCAAAGATCAATAACAATTCCAGTGACTAAAATCCCAGTTATAGCAAAACTTGAGCTTCTTTGGGGATTCCTGCATAAAGAGTTGGGGTCTGGTACTCAAAGGTGACAACTAAAGCATAAGCCTATCTTAGACAAATGTTGAGCAGATTCGGAAAGTTCTTCTTCCTTGTGGGGAATAAATCCATTGGGAATTTGTCAAAATTAGCTGATGTGGCAACTTGATGGGGAGCTAACAAAAGTAATTATGCATTCTATTGGCATAACTACCACCTTCAAATTTTATCTGCCCCAGGCTAAACGGTCTATACGATAACAAGAGGATTTTATAGAAGAATTGGCATACAGGGTGTTTCAATATCTTCGAACTCTTGGAGAGATCTCGGCATAATTGCCCCAGATTAGGGGATAAATAATCAAAAGAATTTTACGGAAGACTTGAAATAATCAGATACTTCGATATCTTCCAACTTGAATAATCAAAAGAATTTTACGGAAGACTTGAAATAATCAGATACTTCGATATCTTCCAACTTGAATAATCAAAAGAATTTTACGGAAGACTTGAAATAATCAGATACTTCGATATCTTCCAACTTGAATAATCAAAAGAATTTTACGGAAGACTTGAAATAATCAGATACTTCGATATCTTCCAACTCGAATAATCAAAAGAATTTTACGGAAGACTTGAAATAATCAGATACTTCGATATCTTCCAACTTGAATAATCAAAAGAATTTTACGGAAGACTTGAAATAATCAGATACTTCAATATCTTCCAACTTGAATCTCGACGTAGCTGTCTCTGTTTAGTTATACTCGAGATACTCAAACTGTAGTAGAAATGAACGGGGAACAGATTTGCCCCTGCTGACGAGTTACTGGAGACAAAACTAGTCATAAGATGATCTCAAGGATATTTTCCCCAATATTCTGGATTTGCAGAATTCTACCTCTAATTTGTCAACTCTCACTTGGTTGCCCCTGACTGAGTCAAATTCCTTTATCAAGTTCGAATCCTTGATTGACCGCGTTTGTTGGGATTCCTTGATATCGAATGGTATTGCAAAAAATTGGCAAAAATTTATGCAGAGTTCACGCAAGGTTTAAAAACAAAACTTTTGATGGAAGCACACGCTGATTGATTAAATCAAGAACAAAGGTGGATATGATTATTTATGAAATGACAAAAGAAGTGATCAACGCACGCGAAATAGCAAAGATTATTAGGAGTCAGGTTACCCAACCTTGCTGTAGTATGCTTTTCAACAACCTTACCTCAATTAGGGCTTTTAGGGTTTGTTGTGGTGTGGTTCTTGAAACAAAAGATAAAGGCTCAAATCCTATGCTCAGTTAACTCAAGATATACGTTCAAACTCTCCAAAAGTAGGACGTCACTTGATTTGAAAACTGACTGACGTCTTATATGAAGCGCTCGTGTTTAAATGCATAACCGAGTTAAACTGAGAACTACCCTGCCCCAAGGTTGAGAGGTTATTTGTGTAAGGAAAGAAAACTCCTACTTCTAGGCTCGAAGGGTTAACAAAGGATGGATTAAATCAATGCCTTACATCCTCGGCGAGGTTAATTTGAAAGTATACCACAGCAATTATGAACATGAGGTTTTCATCATCCTCCCTAATCTTTGCTTTAACAAAAGGTTTGAAAAAGGAGTGAAAAGATATAGTGCTTTTTGAAAATAAAAGTAAATGAGTGAAACAAATGGACTTAACCAAAAGATGCATAAATATTTCACTAATGTTGCCAAATTAACAGTACAACAAAGCTCATAGTACAATTAAAGGAAATACAACTGAGATATAAAACACGGCCAACTTTGGCGAATCATTCCAAAGATCTTAGTTTCCGGGTCCAAACGGGGAAATGCTTTCGTCACCAATCACTTGCTCCTTGTGGTATAGAACTTTGAGAGGTCTTGCAGGTCCTTTGTCTCTTGCTTCAAGAGTTGAGGTACCAACGTCTGAAGTACCTTCCTGAGGTTTCAGATTCTTTAACAAGCTTAGCAGCTTCTTTTCAAATTCCTTGCATTCTTCAATGGGATGTCCAATTGTCCCAGTGCGGAATTTGCATTCGGTTCTTGGGTGGTATTCTTCGAAGATCAAGTCCTTGACGTGGATCAGTTCTCGCACATAATATTCTAAAGCTCGGCAATTATCCAAATTATGCCCTTCAGCTTCCATATGGAATTCACAGGTTAGGTTGGGATTATACCAAGGTCCCTGGAAAGGTGTGAGAAGTCGCGGAGTTACCAGCTTGTTTTGCATCAACAGCGGGAAAAGTTAGCTTAACGACACCGGGATAGGCTGGTGGTTAAATTTTCCTCTTTTGGCAGTACACTTCTTCTTATCTTGAGGAGAAACACATGTTGAAGACTGAAAACCCCTCTTCGTAAACACTTGTTTGGATGCAGGAACAGTACCAACGTTCAGCCGGCAAGAGACTTCTCCAAACGAGATACTCTTAGGAGATGGCAAAGGATGGCTTATCTGAATGCCTTGTGGTGAAAATGATAGCATATTGGAGTCAAGAAGGATCTGAACCTTGTCTCTGAGCGCTCTACAATCTTCAGTTGAATGCTTCTGTGCCCCGACGTGGTAGTCACAACGAATGTCGGTGTCAAGGCCCGACGGGTCTGGAAAAGATGTTGGATCTCTTTCTTCTGGCACTATCAACCCACTCTTGATCAAAATTGGCAACAACTGACTGTATGCCATTGGCAATGGAGTGAAATTCCTTTCTGGCTTCCTTGGCCTCTGTCGTTCATGCTGATGTGGCACACGAGCGCTCTTGAAAACTGGTTTGTCGGAGTGAATGTAATTCTCCTTTTTCAACAGAGTTTCCAGGACCTAATTCATCTGGCACTTGAGGATCCTAACTTCCTCTCCCGTTTCCTTCTGGTACTCCACAATCCTCTTAATTGCTGTCAGCGTGTCCTTCATGAGATCCAAAAATTGCTCCATTCCTCTTTGGAGCTCTCTCAATTCATGGTTGATTCTGTCCATTTCATGGCATTGTTCAGACATCCTTTGTCGAGCTTGGATTTGGGTGTTGGCGTCTGGAAAAACAAGGTGACGGGTTCTGGAGGGAACAGAACGACGGTAAGACGAAGAAGAAAGCGCATGCACATGCAAGGATGCAAAAATGAAATGCAAGAATGCAGATGCAAGCTAAACTATCAAGAAACACAAATATTTACAAACATTGTAGGCAAATGGAATCTTCCTCAAACTAAACTTCTTCATTAAGATTGCCAATTGTTACATTTTAGAGCGAAGGATTCTCCTGCTTGGGATTCAAAAGGTAAGGACATTGCTAAACTGAAATGAGAAAATACAATATTGATAGAAAACAACAGGTGGCACTTCTAAAAGTTTGATCCACAAGAGGATGACTCCTCTTCTCCATTAATCCTCCTTGTGAGTTCTTCAATGCGCTTCCTAGTCCTTTCCCTTTCGAAGAACAAATCAGCCATTGCTTCTGCCATCTTCTGCCTGGCTTTAGGGGGTGAATCATGTCGAGGAAATGGCTTCCTTATCACTTGAGCGATGTCACGGGACCACTGTAGATAGGTCTCAGAGACTTGGCATTCAGCCTTCCAGAGTTGTCTGTTGATATTACGCCACGCATACTCAAGTCTTCTTTTCATCTCGAATCCTTCATCTCTCTCGTAGTACATCTTGATCATATCCTCGTTTCTGGGGGGTTCTCTCTTCAAGCAGCCTAACTGGCGGCGGGCGAGAACAGGATTATAATTGATGCAACCATCTCTACCCATTAAAGGCACGTTGGGGCAGTCCCCACAACTAACGATCATAGTAATCCCTTTATCTGTCGGGTTATACCATTCGATATCAGTGTGCTTTAACTTCATCAATTTCTTGGACCATAAACCACAGCCTGCAACCTCCCAGAAGGCAGGAGTTTTTGGTAGGTAGGAGGTGAACCACTTATAGAAAAGGGCTGCACAGCAGACAATTTGTCCATTACCTCTCAAGTATCTATACTGAACTGAGTGATAAACCTCTGCAAGTAAAGTAGGGACCGGATTGCTGATGGCAAATATCTGAATGGCCTGGATATCCACAAAATTCTTGTCACTTGGGAACAGGAACAAGCCAAAGACCAGTAAGGCGAAAGTTGATTCAAACAACGTTTCATTTCCCTGGTCTTTGAAATAAAGAGCCTTTGCCATCAGGAACAAGGCAGGGAGTCCAGGTCGTCCTCCTTTGATAGTGAAATTCTCTTGAATATCTGATACTCTGATCCTCGTGATTCTGGCAATTTCTTTGACGGAAAGCATCATCCTGATTCCAGAGAAAATTGGAGCCTTCTTGACAGGAATTCCAATTAGAGCGGAAAATTCTTCCAAGGTTGGTACCAACTGAAACTCAGGAAAAAGAAAACAGCGGTAATCGGGATGGTACAGTTGTACCAAGGTTTCCAGCAATCCTTCCCTTACTTGTAACTTCATTAGTGACAGGAGGTCTCCATATCTGTTGGTAAAACCTGGCGGATCTTCAATCTTTCCTCCAATTTCTATCAACGGTTCAACATTAGGGATCAGGAAGGTAAAGGGCCAGTTTATCCTTTTGGTAGCGTCCATTGTCTACAAAGTCTGAAAAACAAAGTTAGCGTCTTGATAGTTTAGCAGAAGATGCAAAATGCAAATGCAAAATGCGAATGCAATTGGTTTTAAAGAACTCAAGCACGACAAATTTCTTAAAACAACGCCTCATTTCATTGAATATTGAGAAGAGTTTTACAACTTTGAAAGTACATCAAAAAGGCCCAAAATACAAAAGGAACAACAACTAAGCCTGGAGGGAACATAAATACTGCCTAAGGGTGCCCTGCTTCACGTCTTCTCTTCTGTCTCTTCAACTCTTGGTTCTCGAAGATCAGTTTGTCAACAATTCCTTTCCAAGCGCCAGATGTTGGAGGGATGCCAGCATACTCATGAGTGCTAGGGGTAGGCCTTATGCTGGAGAAAAATGAATTCTCCTGTGCCTGGGGTTCATCTATCACACATCTTTCCAGCCACTCAATCAGATCATTCTTCTCTTTCATCTTCTCCTTCATCTTTTCTTGATCAATGCAGACGGTATGATATTTCCACTCCCATGTGTCTCTCTCAAGCTTCATCGTGGTTAAATTCTCTTGATATTCTTCCATGCACTCAATAGGAATGGCGGATGGGGACGCAATAGTTGGCTGCTGAAGTATCCTGGGAATATAAGGCATTTTGAGGTCACGGGCTCTAGATCGAACCCACTGAAGGTACGGTTCCAAGGACACACAGTTTCTCTTTCCCAACTCGTCCTTAGTACTTTCGTGGAATTTATCCCAAGCACACCAAACTCCACTTTTGGTCTCATCAGTGGCTTCTTCATTAAGATAGAAGAAACCAGACACATGGATACTCTTAGGCTTTTCCTTCATGGCAAATCCGAATTGGCGTCTAGCAAGAACAGGACTGTAGCTAATCCCACCATGAATACCAAGAAGCGGTATATTAGGAAATGGTCCACAACTGTCAAAGTATACATTCCTGTCATAGACCGGGTCATACCAAAAGATGTCATTATGGGTAACAGAACTGGTTCTTTGAGACCAACGGAGCTTGTCAGGGTTGTCTCGGAATTCTGACGTCTGAGGTAGATGGGTGATGTACCACTGGTAAAGCAAAGGGGCACAACACAAAATAGTTCCTTTTCCTCGAAGAGTCCTATGGTGAATAGAATGGAGAGCGTCACCCAATAGTGTAGGCACAGGGTTTCTACTGATGAAGATCCTGATTGCATTAACGTCGATAAAATCCTCTACATTAGCAAATAAGAACAGACCATAGACCAATAAAGCAAAGGTGGCTTCAAAAGCTGCAATATTGTTTGCGTTGAAAAACTGACAAGCTTTTTCATACAAGAACTTGGATGGTAATCCCTTGATGCCATCCTTGGTGGTGATGTGGGGTTTGACCTCTGATGCGTCCAAATGAATACACTCGCCAATCTTTTTTGGAGTCGGGATCTTTTCTTGACCGCTAAAAGGTCTCTGTTTCTTCACAGGTATGCCAATCCAATGAGAGTATTCTTCTAAAGTGGGAACCAGTTGGTAATCTTGGAAAGTAAAGCAATGATAGAGAGGATCATAAAATTGGACCAAGGTGTCAAGGATTCCTTCCTCCATTTTAGTTCCAAGAAGGCTAACCAATCTTCCATATCTCTTACGGAAACTCTCATGTCCTCGTATCAAGGTTGCTAATTTCTTCAGCTTTGCCAATTTGGGCCTCTTGAAATTGAACTTCTTAGTGTTTCTCTTCTCAATATCCATGATACCTAAATTTTCAAAGGAAAGTAAGACTGAGTTCCTTAAAACCAAAGAAGGATGCAATGAGATGTATGCAATGCGCAAACACAGGCAAACACACATATAAACACACAGCAAACAAACCCTAGGTTTGAGATCTCTTGAATGAAGTCAAGGTCTACCCATCCCAACAAGGTGTGGACTACAGGTTTGTCATTCGCAGAACAGGGTTCTAAAAGGTTCCCAGAGTCTACGTAAATCCTTCGGATATTATCGGCCCATGTAACTACTTACACGAGTTAATAATATTCTCAAGATAAACTCGTCTGAGTGTAGTATCGCGTGACAACTACTCGGGACTGGCTCCCTCATAGTCACCGCACTACATCCTAAAAGGCCAAGTGGGGTGAAGGTAACTATGGTCCTCAGAATCTACGGCTCCTATTTTAAAAAGTAATATCAATGTGACTTCTCACATCAGACATCGACAATCCCAAAGGGCCTCATTTGAGTGTGGTCATCATATGCCATAAATTGTTGGTACTACTGCCAACAACCGACTATTGATTACACCACGATCCTACAATAATGTACTCTCAAGTCCGGGTTAGGACTTATCTCACTCATAAATACCATGTCAACCCAAGGATCAAATAAGAACAAATGTACAGATAAACAAGCAAACATGGCATACATAAGCACATACAAGCAACTAAGCAAACATAAATAACATAAAAGCAAGATAGGCTCAACCCTCGTAGGAAAGGACCAGCAATAGGTCTAACTCTCCCCAGTGAAGTCGCCATTTCTGTTGCGGTGAAAATCGGATAACAAATTATTAATTAATTTGCATCATTTTCTTTTACAACCGACTTTGATTTATCCAAAGGAAAGGTTTAAGATCGTTAGAAAACCCTAAAGGGAAAGATCTAAGGTTCGGGGGTTGGTTACGCCTAGGGAAGGTATTAGCACCCTAAACGTCCGTAGTACTCTACGGGAACCTCTTGTTAATGTTATCTTATGTTTGCTAAATGTTCTATGCTAAAGGCTGAAAACCCCAGGGGTTAGTATCTAAGTATACTCAATAAAGCATCGCACTTTACGCCTACGTATCCTCGAGAATAGAATCAGAGTATGTGTAGTTCTACTTCTACTAAATGATTGACTGTGGTCAATATTCAGAGGGGAAATGAGTACAAGCTCATTGTAGAGTTTAAGTACTCTCTAGATCTAATTGTGATGGACCTATGTTGAAGTTTAGTTAGTAGGGAAAGTGATAAATTCATTATGATGAAGATCACTAAGAGTTTAAGAACTCTTCCTAAAGCTAGTTATAATTTCTATGGCTCTGATGAGGCCTAGAAATAAGGTTTCTTCCTAAGAGGTTACTTAGGTTAAGATGAGGGAAATGACTTTAAGAGTCAACACTATTCACCTTCCTTTGGAATAGGGGAAAAATTGATAAAATAATAAAGATAAAGATGAAAGTTAAGACATGATAAAGACAAAACAACATAAGCAGGAGGATGGCAATATGTTTATGACAAAGATGTGGATAAGATGGATATGATAAAAGAGTATACCAAATATGCTTCAATCTTTAGGAAGACAAACATATAGAAATGACATACAAGAACAAATCAAAATGTTTCAATCTTTATGAAGACAAACATAGAGAAGTGATATGAAAGATGATATTTAGAGCATGGTAATATTCATATAGAATCAAACATATGGCCAAACAACATGAATATATTATCTTAACAATTAAACAAGTCAATTTAATAATATTTCAAGATCAAAAATGTTCAAAGGTGACATAAAAGACAAGAATACAAATATGAGATTAAGATGAAAATCAAGATGTCAAAGCAAAGTGGGAATTGAACATATAATGATCAAACACATTAGATATATTATGACATAATGGAAAAGAAAAATGCAACAAAACAAAAATGAGTGTTTAAACTCAATTAAGAATAAAGTCTTAAAATTAATATTTTTACCAATCCCTTTTATATAGGCAAGGTCTTAACAAAGAAAATGAAAGCAAAAGAAAAAGAGAAATGAAATAAAATAATTAGAAGAAAAAAAAGGTGATAAGTGATAAAAAAGGAAATGCAGCCGTGGGGACTTGAACCCACGTCCCTTTGAACCAAACAAGCAAATCATAACCAACTGAACTATATGCGCGCGCTGATGAATAAATGATAGCATGAATATATATTTGAAAAACAAGCGAGAAGCAGGAAAATAAATAAAAGGACTGGGGCGAGGGGGATTCGAACCCCAGTCCTAAGGGTTGGCAAGGCGTTTAAGTGCAAGTGTGTGACCGTTGGGACGGCGTGTTTCATCCGTTCATTACACCATTCAACTAATACATAAGCCAAACGAAGCCAAAGAAAATATTAAAAGAAAAACATGCGAATGCACATGGACCAGTAGCAGTAACAGATGACATCAAATTAGGCATGGTTATTTAACAACATTACAAGACCAAGAACCAAGTTCAGCCAAATTTGATCAAATAATTCATGAGAAGAACAACAAAGGCATGGAAAACAAACAATGACAGCATAAAATTCAAGTTTCAGTCATCAATTCCCAAATATGTAAAACACGGCAGTATCCATACTTATAATGGCAAAATAGAAACAGCAGCAGCATTAACCCAACAATCCTAAGGCATTCTAAACATGTTGTTTATGAGATCATGAATAATGAGAATAAAAAAAACTCATCATACTGTCATGCTTTGAAAACAGAAACAGATCCTACAACAGTCATCACTTTAACAACAACTTAAACATCCATAAGGCAACATATGAGTAGCTTGAGCAATTTCCAAAACTTGGACATCACACACCAATGCCGACAGAGTGAAAGGACTCTCATGAACACATTTTGACATTCATATTATCAGTATTCAAAACTGCAGAGATGCTAAGGTAAAACTACATTAGAACTTAAAACCTCAGACCAAAACCATAAGTGAACTTTATAGCACCAATAAGCCAAGGCAGGATTAATGTGGAAACAAATATGAGGAACTGACTTGCAAATTGATACCATGTTAAAGATTAATGAAAATGAGATAACAAGCTGAACTTAAAATGGTGTATGGTCCAGGTTTTAAAACACACATGTTGACACAGTTCAAGTTAAAGTTGGCATACATATCACACATAATGGCAAGCATGTTCACAACTTGGAGACACATCAAATGACAATTTAAGGTTTGTAAACAGATCCTAAACACCATAGCTTAACATGAAGGGTATAGCAGGATGACTAATGCAAGAGTGACAGCAGGTATCAAATTAACTTAACATGAGAATTGATCACAATAAAGCAAACAAGTGATGGCAGCATAGATATTGGTGACAGAGGTAGCAACAATGTTAAAGTGTTTAATGTGCATAACAATCATAGCAGTTTTGTGCCTATTACAAAGTGGCAGTTCTAAAAAACAAACCAATCCAACATATCAACCCATCTTGATTTCAGAGTGACAAAACAAACATTGTAGTGAACACCAAATAGGTCAGCAATCATAACTTTCAGAGGATTCAAAGATTGGTGCATACCAAGTAAATACAAAAGGCAACCAAAAATCTACACAGAACCAAATGCTCATTAAAACAGGTTTTCAAGCAAAAATGGACACCATGCTTGGAGTCACTCTTAAATCAGACATATACCAAAGAGGCCTCCTGAAATCACACACTTATGTTCTCAATGCTAAGCATGGCACGATGATGGCAGATATATGCTTATAGTATATCAAAGGAATGCATCATTATAAGATCACATAGGCATAAAGACAGAATAGGTTTAACAAAGAAGAACATACATCTCATGAGTTGTATATGCTACTTAGCAATCAATGTTGATGACATAAGTGTGAACATGGCATGGTAATTGTGTGCACAACGAGATGAGAGCAGAAATGTATGACTGTGTCAACAATGAGTCCACAAACAATGTTTAATTAGAGACCACCTCAGCAGTTATGTACACAAGCAGTTAGTTATCACTAAGCACACAAATATTACTTTTCATATCAGCACACGTGACACAACAACTTAGAACTATAAATCTAAACAGTTGCACATTTCCACAAGCCAACAGTTCAGAATATCAACCTTAAGCACAAAGAAAAACAAACTTGGTTCCAAAATACAAGATCATGGCATAACAAGAGTTGTATCAAAACATGGACAAACTTCATGAATCAGAGCAAATGAGCACACCAGAACAAACAAATACAAGTGTTCAAATCAGTAAAATACATATTATTCGAGAACACTGTCATAATAGCATTCCAAACATAACTGTAAAAGTTGTGAACCAGTTTGTTCCACTTTCATCTAAGCATTTACAGATTTTAACCTTAACTAACATCTTAGTCACACATAACCAAGGCCAGCCATGTTTCTTACATAGTAATAACAAACAAGTAATAATACAAAATATCAAGTGGGATAAACAACAGAATTACCAAACCATGGCCACGAGCCAAATGCAGAAATCTCACACATATCATTTATACATTATGGATGAATGCAATGTAAACATACAAGATATATATATTATAGCAGCAATCATGACATAGTTACAATGATAACATGTACTATAAATGAGTATGGCTGAAAATAAAGGAAAGAGAAGTTACCAAGTGGAATATGTCCACTGCAACTTCAAATATGCACGAGTTCCTCTCTTGTTGAAGCAGCACCAACTTCCAATGCCAAGCCTCTTCCTCTTTCTCTCTTAGCAGAACTTAGAACTTAAATGATATTTAGTGTTTTTGTGAGGATTGTTGGTTTTGTTCGTTTTTGTTGTTTATTTGCATTGAGGTTGGACTCCTTTATATAGGCAGAGTGTTGGCTTGGGTCAGTTCAAGTATCAAACAGGTGGAGTGGTTAGTAGGCGCCAACGTCTCTTTTGAATTTCAAAATTGGTCCATGTCTTGGAGACAATTGCGCTGTGCCAATTTCAGAATCACAGTGTTGAATCACAACTCCACGTATGGTTTCAGAGGTTCTCACTTGATGCTAGTGGGAAGGGTATCGAATGAAGTAAAGGTTGGGGATAGCATGAACAGATTCGCAGACGACGGCAGTTGTATGCTGAAAATGGTACGTCTTCTCTGCACCACTTCTGCACCTTTACAGTCGAGCTTGGAAAGGAAAGGGCGTGGGAAGTTCAAAATGGGGAATTCGCGCCAACAGATTGAATGGTAGTGGGTTTGAATTGAATTGATGAGCTGATTTGAAACATGATGTGTTGAATTCCTCTTCCTCATCCATGACTCCTCAGCACACGAAAGAGGAGAACAAACTTGGTTTCTTTTGGTCTCCTTGGTGTCACGTGTCACACTCTCAAAGGTTGGAAATAATGGTTGAAAAGTCAAACCCAAACACTCCATTCTCATTGGTCCAAAACAAAAGCAAAGGTAAACAAAATGGCCACGTGAGATTGTTTGTTTTAACATGATTAAAAGCATGGGTAGTAAGAATGAAATGCTACTATTTGAATTAAAAGGACTAATTAGAAGGAATTAAATGGATAATTAACTTAATTAAATAGAATTGACTTAAATGAGATTAATTTAAACTAAATAAAATAAAACATCTCAAATAAAATAAAAGGTGCCAATTTGAAATTAACCTAATCACATAGCAAATAAAAACTAAAATAAATATCAAATTAAAATAAAGAGAAAAGTAATAAATAATAAATAACAAAAAACAAATAGTGAGAAAAAAATGAGGGTAAAATTTGGGGTGCAACAAAAGGCCTTGAGCTCTTCGTTCTTGAAGTTGAGTTTGGGAAAGGCGTCGAATGGCCAATTTTGCTGCTGACGGTTGTGTTTGAGGTTTTGGGGAAATTGATGCTTGCTGATTAGGGACAGGGGAGGTTTTGGTAGCTTGCCAAGATGAATTGCTGGTTTTTAGAGACGGGTTAGGGAAGGGTTTTTGATATTTTGGTTTGGCATCTTTAATTTTTGCTTCATTGAGTTTAGCCAGCCCAATAACTTGGGAGATAGAACAAGGTTTATGGACAGCCAGTTCATTTTGAATTTCTGGTGGTAAACCCACAACCTGGTTCCCAAGTTTTTCAAACTTGGCTTGATATTCCACAACAGACCCTTCTTGCTTCAATTTAAATAACGCAGCCTGATGATTTTCATAAGAGGAGGGTCCAAAACGTAATTCCAATGCCTTTGTAAAAGAAACCCAATCAGTTAAAAGTGAACTTTGATGCATCCATTTGAACCATCCAAGAGCTTCATCTTTCATATAAAAAGAAATTAAGGACAATCTATTTTCATATGGCATATTGTAAAAGTTGAAAAATTGGTCAGCTTGAAATAACCAATCTAAAGGATTGGAACCATCAAACATTGCAAGTTCCAACTTAGGGCTGCGAAAAGGTGGTAGTGGGGGAAGGTTTGCATACGGTGGGTAGGGGTTTTGTTGGAAATTGGGTATGTTAAAAGTTGGGGTTTGTGTAAAAACTGTTTGAGTGGGTATATATGGGGAAAAATGGGGTGGTGGTAGGGCAGCTGATGGGCGAATGGTATTAGTGATAGGTGGTAGTGTAGGTGAAAATTAACGGAAACATGAAGTTTCTGATCAAAATTCTTAGTTGTGAAAAATGAACATAAAGTTGCTGATTAAAATGTTGAACACAATTGTTTTTTTATTGAGTGTTGTAATTTTAATTTATTTTTTAATTTACAACAAAATTTTTATATTTTTATTTTTTTTATATTTCATAACGTAACTGATTTTTCTCAATGGTTATATTTCAAAAAGAAATCCAATGAACAACCATTATGTTGGATAAATAAAATAAAATATTCCACAAACACGTGACATTATGTTTGGATCGATACCTTTGCTCATTAAAAAAAAATGTCATGTCATTGCATATGAAACAAAAAAGACTTTAATTTTTCTTCTCTAAAAATAACATCACTTTAACACCATTATCTTTGTAAATTCTTGATAGCTAACTTTACCATCACCATCCAAATCTGCCTCTCTAATCATTTGTTCAACCTCTTCATCTGTTAGTTTCTCTCCCAATCTCATCATTACGTCTTTCAACTATAAAACATAAACAAAAATTACTAATTCTTGAATTAATTAATAAAACTCTAACAACTAATTTAAATCAAATATATATTTTTTGCATTTGTATGTTTACCTCAATGGCTGAAATATATTCATCTTGATCTCTATCTAATACTCTGAACGCTTCTTTCAACTCCTCAGATATATTTTCCTATTCAAAATTTATTTGATAATAACACCATTAACTCAAAGTCTCAAACAACATATAAATAAATAAATATATGCAATGATAACTAATTTACATTCATTTTTGTACTCATAATATTCAAGAACTCTTCAAAATCAATGCTTCCTCTTCCATTAATATCCACTTCACTAATCATATTTTGGATTTCTTCTTTTGTTGGATTTACACCTAATGATTTGACTGTGGTTGTTAATTCATCCTCTGTAATGAACCCTAAACATCACCAAGAATTCCAGAAATCAAAAATCAGTTCCAAAAAGCTGTTATTAATTTATTACACGAAAAATGAAAGTGAAGAAAATAAAATACACACCATCTAAATTTTTGTCAATGAGAAAAAATGCTTCATGGATTTCAGCAATCCGATCGTCCCTCAAAGAATCTGTCATTACCTACTATGATGAAGACAAGTTTGAATAGTTTTGTTGTTCAATGGAAAAAGTGAGAACGAAAGAATAAGCAATGACTTATATATAGAGAATGGAGATGTTTCATAAAGTGAGTTTAATAGTTGTTCAAATAGTCAAATACTGAGAAGTTCCAATATTATAAAAGTCAATCAAAACGAGTTGCTTTCTAATTCTCAAAGAAAATATTTTTTTTTTAATTACGACACCTTAATTTACAATATATATAATTCTTTCATATTTAAAAAAGTACGGGAACTGGGTTATGAATCTCACAAACAGTATATATATATATATATATATATATTCATCGTTAGAATATTTTATGTTTAAATATTATCTAATTATTATATTTTAATTATCATTATTTAAACATATATATTTATATTAGTTATATTAAATTTAAGAAGTAGAAGAAGGTACGAGACTGGTTATGAGATTGTGAAATGCAAAAGTTTCATCTAAAATTCAAATATTTGGTTGTAGATTTTTATTGGATAGATACCATCCAGAGATCAACTATAAAAAAGAGGTTTCATTCAAGGAAGTAGGGATAAGATATGTTTATTATGTTTTTAAGAAGAAATCTCATAAATCATGTTGTTTCAGTGTAATGTTACTAGAAACATTTGGAGGGCAATGGAGAATTGTGTTGGAATCGAAATCAATGTAGATAGAGTTAGTTGAGACTGCCTTAATATGCATAGGAGGGGTCTAAAGAGAAAAATTAGTAAAAACAGTGAGGGAATGGTATGGTTAGCTAGATGATGGTGTGTTTGGCTGCTAAATGTAGTATTTGGATCGAACTCTAGCATCAATAAGGATGGTTTCATGGTTCGACAGTAGTCGAAGATGTGCATGTCGTAGTCGAAGTCTGTTTTTGCATGTAGATGTCTTAGTTAGTTTGTTGTTTAAGTTAGTTTGTTGGATTGGACTATCCTATTTAATCAGTTGTTTAGTGATAGTTAAAAGTTAGGGTTTAGTTTTTTTTTATATAAATAGCATACTAGTCATCACATTTTTTTTTTAAAATTAACCTTGCTTTTTAAAAAAAAATCCAAAATAACCATATTTTCAAAAAAAAAATCATAATATCCATGTTTCAAAAAAAAATTGCACGCAAGAGGAGGCACCACAGGCAGTGGCGCATGCATTATTATATTGAACTAAGGCGTCGTAGGGTATGGCGCATGCATTCACGTCAGGGCACTGCCTATGGCGCATGCATGTATCCTCTAGGAGCATGTGCCATAGCCAGTAGATACTGCGTTGTTTTGGTTATATATATATATATATATTTCGTTCCCTCCCCACCATTTTCCACCCATCTTCTATTTTTATCCTTCATCAATTTTTCTTCAAAATGTCATGCTATATTATCAACTGAAATGCCATTATGATTTATTCAGCAGTAAAGCCTCCGATGAAGATCTGACTCTAGAACATAGATACTTTTGAGCATCTTCAGAGGACCTTGATCTGTTGGTTAGATGGAGACATTGCAGACAATGAAAAGATCAGAAGAATTCAAAGGCTTGTTATGGTGTACAACAAGGAGGAAAGTCGTATCTGGGAGTCAGTTGAAACTTACAGTGATTTTTGTAGTATGATGCATAGTTTAGAGAAAATTGTCCTGATGGTTGTAATCGCATAGAAATGTTTTTATTTGTTTTATTTGTTTGTCTTGTTGTTTAGTTGTTGTTTAAATTGTTTTTTAGTTGTTATTTAAATTGCTGTAACCAAATGTTGCGATCTTTATGAAATGAATGTTGTATTTAATATCAAATAAAATGGTTACATAAAATGAATTAAATATAAAATGCAAGACTAAATGTGGATTATTGAATTATGTTGTGGAGTTTGCTTCAACATTGGGACGGATTGTACGATTGTGTCCGGGATGATGGCATGAACTACATAATTTCACCATTTTGTTCGTTGTATCCATTTCGATTGGAATACGCGTGCTATTAGGGTGACCCTTTTTTATTTCTTCGCATATTTTCATTGTGCCAAACTATTTCTCCCTTATATGCAAGCCAATAATCCTCATTTTCTACCACTGGAAAGCTATTATTATACACATTGCATAAGTTTATGACTTTGTAAATGGCATATAGTAAGATGGAAGGGTCATGTCTAAAGGTGTGAAAAGTACACAAGAAGGGGGGTGTTGAATTGTGTTTCGCGTTTTCTTATTATTTAGCTTTTAATCAGAGTTTCAGAATCAGAACTGATGTTCAGATTTTGAGTTAATTCGTTTGGCAACAGATACAACAGAAGTAAATAAAATAACAGCAGAAGACACAAAAGATTTATACGGGTTCATCCCCTGACTGAGAGTAGTCCAGTCCCCTTGCCTCACAAGAGCTTTTCATTATAACCACTTTATGATTACAATCACTTATGCTTTTGCATAAGACTTTTACAACTGCTCAGACCAACTGTCTGAGGCTTCCCTTGCTTATAGCACATGTCTAAGACTTAACCTTTGCTCACACCATCTGACTGAGCAGCCTGCTTATCTGTCCTCTGGTTGAGACTTCCATTTGCTTAGAGCATATGTCTAAGACTTCCTTTGCTCACATCCTCTAGCCGAACCACCAGCTCTTCTGGCTATCCAGACTAAGAATTCCCTTACTCAAGCTGCACTCGAGACTTCTTGCTCTCGCCCCTCAGACAGAGACTTTCCCACTTGCTCAATCAGACTAGCTGAATAAGACTTTCACAACTCAAGCACTTAAGCACTGAGACTTACGTGTCTTAAGCATTTTGGCTCAAGACTTGTTGCTTGAATCCCAATGAGACAAGACGTTTTTCTCAAGCACATAGCAGAAGACTTAATCTAAACTACTGAAGGCTCAACAGAATAAAGAATAAGGTGTACATGATGCAAGCATCAGAGGTACAGGAGATAACTATAACAAAGACCTAAAGCACTTAAGATTTTTAATATATACAGGGGTAAGAAATCTTAAGGCTTTTACAATTACAACCTAAAACAAAAAATATGCATATTACATAGAGTTGATAATTGCTTGATCTTGTTACTCCTTCAACCGAAGAATCCTTGTTAAAATTCAAGCTTGAATCTTTAGCCATATATATAGCCTTTCCAGAAGCTAGTCGTTGAGAAGGTGGCTTGATCAAGTGCCTTTGCTTTTGCTCCATAGTACAAGAGACGTTGAAGATGGATGCACAACAGATTCTGAATTCAGTGTGTAACACGTTTAACCTTTGAGTCTTCAAGAGGTTATGTACTAATAGAGCCGCTGGGAGCAGACATCCATAGAATGTACCAACTTTTCTTGAGCCTTGCAATCTTGTAGACTTGAGCTGACAGGTCGATAAGATAATACATCTTACTTTCAGTAGTACGGATAGTCCACAACTTTATCACCAACTCTGAATGGTACCAGATGCTGATATACAATTACTAAGTGTTGAAACTCGTTTGAATACTGAGGCCTTCAGTTCAGAGTCTTCGTCAAACCACACTAGCAATTATTCTTCAGACTCTAGCACCAAAAGCTAGCAATGAAGCAACTCCAAGTGTGTCTAAGTAAAATGAATTCTGATTATTTATGTACAACAACAAGAACCTATATAAATAAAACACACATCAAATAAACCATTGTTCTTTTAATACTTTTGTTATCATCAAAACTAAAAGAGAAAATGTCAAGAACAAATCTTGTTCTAACAATCTCCCCCTTTTTTATGATGACAAACACAAGTATTTAAAGGAAAATGTTGGGCGTTTAATTTTCTCTGCAACAACAGGGTATCAGGTTTGTAAGCTCCCCCTGAGTCTGATAGCTCACGGATGAGTTTAATTTACTCTAGCATTAACAACCATTTTTCAAGAAAAATAATTAGTCTTCTTAGTAACATTAGGGTCTGAGGTTTATAAGCTCCCCCTAAGTCAAACAGTTCCAAGGTTGAGGTTTGTACGTTCCCCCTTAGTTCCATATTTAAGAACACCAAGATAACAACATTTTAACTCCTTTTCGCAACGCCAGAATACGAGGTTTGTAAGCTCCTTCTGAGTCTCATAGGCTAAGTTAGAGGGTTGTAAGCTCTTTCTTAACACTATGTACAAGAGAGTTAAAATATGTTGCCCTTTTTAACTTTCCTTGACAACACCAGAATATGAGGTTTTAAGCTCCTTCTGGGTCTGATAGACTAAGTCTGAGGTTTGTAAGCTCTTCCTTAGACCTATGTACAAGAAAGTTAAAAATGCGCCTTGGGCAAGGCAACAGAAAATAAATGACCAATATATACAAGACAGGTATTCAATGGGTTTAGTTTCCACTTAAATGCATACTATTATTTATCCCTTTTTTGTCACATCAAAAAGAATAAAAGAAAATAAGGAAAGAGAAAAAATATCACTAATAAATGTAACTCCGATCATCATTACAAGATCAGTTTCCAAAAAGGAAGAATAATCAAGTAATAAGAGTCATTAAGGTTTGTAAAGTGCACGCTTTAAAGTCGTAGTGGTCGTTACTGTTCAAATAATTAAACAAGGATTAATTTTAGACTCTTGGTATCCATGAAAGTCATTATAAAAACATCCAACTCCTAAGTCATTTTCATCAATCACCAATCTTAAGGATATGGAATCAGCAACTGAGAGCCATAATGTATCTGTCGTAACAGACGCAACCAAGAGGTCTACAAGCTTGGCAGTCTAATCCCCTCAAAGGTGAGCTGCTTCTGAGTCCTCTACAACTGTAACTCTACTCTCAACACAACTTTCTTCTGAAGAAGCTACTTCAGCAGCACCTGAACGACCTTCAGAAGGTGGTTTAACAGTAGTTGTCTTGAAGCCTCAGAGAAAAAGCATGAAGAGATCAAGGAAGAAGAAAGGAAGGTCAACAAGAAGTTCTACCGCTCTCTTCCTAACATATAAGAGGACGAAGTGATTGATTCAGAAGATGAGGAAGTGGACTATAACAACAGTGGACGCCGCTGGGCACGAGATGCAATGACTACAGATGAATTCTAGAAAACATCTTGTACCACATTTTTTTTGTTAAAAATATGTAATCCATTAGTTTAATTAATGAGAAATTTTTTAGACCAATACTTCTTTAGCATGCATTTACATTCCAAAAATTTCTTTAGATTTTCTGAAGATACACTATCAAAGTGAAACTGACACAAAAATGACAGTTAGAACAGATCAAACATAAACTCATAGTTATTCAGAGAATCTTAATAGGTTAGAATACTAGATTACATTACCAAGAGTTATTATTAAAATACTGATAAAATTTAATTAGTACTTAAATAATATTAAACTCAAGACAATTAATGTAACACGTCTACAAAAGGACTCTAGTAAGATTTCTTCCGTCGTCACTTAATCCCTAAAGCACCAAGATGTATAAGCAAAAGCAAATATGCGTTCCAAAGAGAGATTTCAGGAAGGCAGCACTACTGAATGCAGCAACTCAAGAAAATCAAAGCATGGCAACAGCTGAAAAACCTGCAAGCAAGTAGACAACTTCAGAAGTGCTCTCCAATTCGGCATCCTTTGTGAAGATACACAGAAGAAGAAGATCTTCTGGATCCAGACGCAGAAACAAACTGAGGAAGGAGGCTTTGGAGTTTGCTAAGGAAGAATGACAAGATTTCTTAGACAATCTAGACAAGTCAGATGATCCTAGGGAGTTCCTTAGGACACATCTATTAGACTAGAAAAATCTAATTGTCTTGTAATAGATTCCTTTTTATTAATAAAATAAGTTGCAAACATTTGAGTTTTTTTATCTATTTCAGATTCTCAATGAACAACAAGAATAAATATTAATCAGTTAAAACTAAACACAAGCATGAACAAACTCTGAGTTTATTAATAAGATGCTTAATACAAAGATTTCAACAACACTACAAAGCATAACTATGCAGAAATCTAACATCAGAATCTTTCATAGATAGCTTCAAACTTGTCTCTCCAAATCTTGGAAGAACTAGCCTCAGAACTTATGTTAACCCCTTTTTGAACAAGTTTTTCTGAAATAACTCGTCCAAAGGTATGAAGAAGGTCTTTCCATTTTGAAAAGAAGAAAGAGACCTCTTAAAATGGTCAAACATAATTTGAGGAAGATCAATCTTTAAATCTGAATTAAGAAGTAGAAGAAGATCTTTTTCAATAGGGTCCACTTGGTCTAAATCTCTATTTTTAGGCAGTAAGTTTGAATTCAGAATCTGACTCGAAACAACAGCATCAGGAAGAAGATTAGAAACCACTGATGTATTAGATGGATCTACAAAGATACGCCAAGTAGGAAGATAGTGTTCCCAAACAAGTTTTCCTGTTATTTCTCTAATCTCCTCACAATTGATCACATTTGCAATCGCTTTATAGGTTATTGTAATAGAACACCAGTTACTATAGACAGAATATCATACTCATAATTCACTCAATAATGGAGGCATTGACCCAAAACTTTTTTACAAGACTTGGATTAGTGAAACCACAGAGCATCTCAAAGTAGCCATTCCACCTTTGTTTAGACGCAGTCTCCCAGAAGTTGAAACCAATCTTAAGCAACTCATCAAAATCCAGAAACTTTTCATTGATGACAATCAGCTGATTCAAAGGAGAATAAACTGAAGAAATCATCTCAGGTTTGGTTTGGTCAGCACACAAACAAGAGGAAAAGAAGAAAGAGAATAAGAAGAAGAAGAAGAAAGAAAAGAAACTGGCCAAGAATCTTACAGAAATAAGAATCTTGTCAGAAAAAGGACACAATGATGTTTCACATGACATGTAATAGTAACAACAAGTACTAAAAGAGAAAACATCATTACCCAAGGGTTCTTTATCCAGCAGATATTTCAATTCCACTAGATGAGTTTCACCTTTATGAAAGGTTAAGTATTATAAAAGCTTTTAGAAAAAATTTTACTTAAACTGCTATGACAGCGGATACAACAGAAGTAAATAAAATAACAGCAGAAGACACAAAAGATTTATACTGGTTCCTCCCCTAACTGAGAGTAGTCCATTCCCCTTGCCTCACAAGATCTTTTCATTATAACCACTTTATGATTACAATCGCTTATACTTCTGCATAAGACTTCTACAACTGCTCAGACCAACTGTCTGAGACTTTCCTTGCTTATAGCACATGTCTAACACTTAACCTTTGCTCACACCATCTAACTGAGTAGCCTGATCATCTGTCTTCTGGTTAAGGCTTTCCTTTAATTAAAGCACATGTCTAAGACTTCCTTTGCTCACATCCTCTAGCCGAGCCTCCTGCACTTCTGGCCATTCAGACTGAGACTTCCCTTGCTCAAGCTACACTCGAGACTTCTTGTTCTCGCCCCTCAGATGGAGACTTTCCCACTTGCTCAATCAGACTAGCTAAATAAGACTTTCACAGCTCAAGCATTTAAGCAATGAGACTTACGTGGCTTAAGCATCTTGGCTCAAGACTTGTTGCTTGAATCCCAATGAGATAAGACTTTTTGCTCAAGCACATAGCAGGAGACTTAATCTAAACTACTGAAGGCTCAGCAAAATAGAGAAAAAGGTGTACACAATGCAAGCATCAGAGGTACGAGAGATCACCATAACAAATACCTAAAGCAATTAAGATTTCTAATATATACAGGGGTAAGAAATCATAAGGCTTTTACAATTACAACCTAAAAAATAAAATTTGCATATTACATAGAGTTGATAATTGCTTGATCTTGCTACTTCTTCAACAGAAGAATCCTTGTTAGAATTCAAGCTTGAATCTTCAGCCATATATATAGCCTTTTCCAAAAACTAGTCGTTGAGAAGGTGACTTAATCAAGTGTCTTTGCTTTTGCTCCATAGTACAAGAGACGTTGAAGCTGGATGCACAGCTGATTCTGAATCCAGTGTGTAACACATTTAACCTTTGAGTGTTCAAATGGTTCTATACTAATAGAACCGTTGGGAGGAGACATCCATAGAACGTACCAGCTTTTCTTGAGCGTTGCAATCATGTAGACTCGAGGTGACAGGCTGATAAGACAATACAGCTTGCTTTTAGTAGTACGGATAGTCCATAACTTTATCACCAACTCTGAATGGTACCAGATGCTGATATACAATTACTAAGTGTAGAAACTCGTCTGAATGCTGAGGCCTTCAGTTCAGAATCTTCGTCAAACCACACTAGCGATTATTCTTCAGACTCTGCCACCAAAAGCTAGCAATGAAGCAACTCCAAGTGTGCCTATGTAAAACAGATTCTGATTATTTATGTACAAGAACCTGGATAAATAAAACACACATCAAATAAACCATTGTTCTTTTAATACTTTTGTTATCATCAAAACTAAAAGAGAAAATGTCAAGAACAAATCTTTTTCTAATAATGTCGAGCTTTTGAACATGACGCTATAACATGAGAGCACGACATACGAAAGGCTTAGAACTTTCCACAATTGCACTAACCTTTATCTAGTTCGAATCGATAGTATCCCCTTGGCCTCCCCTCATTATGGTTCATTGTATCATCTACATTGAACCAACTTTTACGACAGCCATACATTATGATCACATGTGTGTTACCTTTGGCAGCTTCCTCCTTAATGAATTTCATTGAAGTTTCTTTGAACAACTGCTCCAATTGTAACACTAAACTCTATTTTGAATGTCTGATCTCAAATAGTGACCCTAACCTAGAATAGGTTGCTCTCACCAAAGCGGTTATCGGTAGGTTTCAGATGCCTTTGAAGACAAAGTTCATTGATTCCACAAGATTTGTTGTCATGTGGCCCATCGCTGACCATTGTTGAATACCCTGGTCCACTTCTTCAATGGAATATTATCGATCCACCTTACTGCATTTGCATTTGTCAATCTAATATATTCGTGGTAGTGTTTGAAGGAAGGTTCTGTTAATGCATACCCTGCGTTCATAGCCTTCTTCCGAAATGTCTTGTCTTTGATCTCCTACGTGAAATTTTGAGCGATGTGTCTAATGCAGTAGACATGCGTAAAAGAAGGATCTTGCCAGCCGTTATCAAGGTTTTTATAAGAACTCTCAATAGATGGATGTCTGTCTGAAATCAAGCATAAGTTAGGTTATGGAGCAACATGTAGTATGAGATTTTTGAGAAAAAAACTCCATCCATCAGCTGTCTCCCCTTCAACTAGAGCGAAGGCGATTGGAAAATTTTGTTGTTGCCATCTTGTGTCACTTCCATGATTAGTGGTCCCTTAAGTTTTTTGTATGTCGTGCTCCCATGTCATAGCGACATGTTCAAAGGCTCGGCAGGACCCTTCGAACTCACTATCCTTCATTTACAAAGTCATAAACTTATACAATGTGTACAACAATAGCTTTCAGGTGGTAGTAAAGAAGGATTATTGGCCTCCATATCAAGGGGGATAGTTTGCCACAATGAAAATATGCGAAGAAAGAAAAGGGGTCGGCTTAACAGCACATGTATTCGAACCAAAATGGATACGACGAACAAAATGGTGAGATTATGTAGTTCATACCGTCATCCCGAACACAATCGTACAAATTGTCCCAATGTTGGAGCAAGCTCCACAACATAATTCAATAATCCACTTTTAGTCATGCATTTAATATGTAATTCATTTTATATAATCATTTTATTTGATATTGAAAACAACGTTCATTTCATAAAGATCACAAAATTTGGTTACAACAATTTAAACAACAACTAAACAACAAGACAAACAAATAAAGCAACTAAACAACATATTTATGCTGTTCAAAATAAGAATGCACGCACCACTGCTAGTGGGAAAAAATTTTGTTTGAAACATGGCAACTTTAATTTTTTTTTTTTCTGAAAATATGGTTATATTGGAATTTTTTTTAAAAACATGCTTATTTTTTAAAAAAAATTAGTCATCACTTCTCTATTAATCTCTGATAATCCTGATCAGAGGGAGAAAATGGTGTTGTTGAGATTCAATTGTAAACATTGTTCCCTAATGTGTAATTGAATCAAGAATTTAAACCACTTTGAATTATCTTTCTCTTTCTTCGCTCTTTTCTTTTACCTTATGGTTTTCTTGTTGATCAAGAAACCGGTCATACTCTATTTTGCAGACATCACTTTCACAAAAAATTGGTGCGGTGAGCATGGAGAAGAAGATATTGTCAATGAAGTATGAGATTGAAAAATCCACCGGTGTGAATGATTTCAGTTTGTGGCGCTTGAAGATGAAAGCACTACTGGTTCAGCAGGGTTTGTTAGAAGCATTGAAAGGATCGGAAAAGATGGATGTTTCCCTAATAGAGAAGGAGAAGCTACGATGATCGAGAAAGCCCACAGTGCAATCATCTTGAGCCTTGGTGATAAGGTTCTGAGGCAAGTTTCAAAGGAGAAAACTTCAACAGGTGTGTGGAGCAAACTCGAGGGTTTGTATATGACCAAATCCTTGGTCAATCCTCTCTACCTGGAACAAGCTTTGTATTCATTCAAGATAAGTGAAGAAAAAGTTTTGGCTAAGCATCTGGATATGTTCAACAAGTTGATTCTTGATCTTGAAAGTATCGAGGTCAAGACTGATGATGAAGATCAGTGTTATTGTTATGTTGTCTACTTTACCAAGATCTCATGCTTACTTCAAAGAAACCCCCTTGTATGGAAGAGAGTCCTTGACCTTTGAATAAGTTCAATCAGCCTTATACTCAAAGGATTTGAACCAAAGGAAACAACAAAAGCCATCATCTATTGGAGAAGGTTTGTCTGTTAAACAAAAGTTCTAAAAGTAAGATGGTAAGTATGAGAGGAAGAAAGGTAAAGTTTTACATAATTCTTATGGTGGTAATGCTTCTGCAATTAGGTGTTATCATTGTAAGAAGGAGATTCATACAATAAAGGTGTGCCTTGAACGTATGAATAATTATGGTGGAAAGGATAATGGTAATGCAACCATTGTGCAAGATGATTATGAAGTATCTGATTTCCTGGTGGTTTCAAGAAGCGACTAGTAAGGAGTGGATTATGGATTCAGGTTATTCTTGGCACATGACTCCAAACAAGTACATGTTTGAGGAATTATGTGATCCAGATGGTGGATCATTGCTTGTGGGCAACAACAAAGCCTGCAAAATGACAGGAATTGGACCAGTCAGATTCAAGCTCCATGATTAGTCAATAAGGTTATTGATTGATGTTATGTATGTACCTGAACTTAAGAGGAATTTGATTTCTCTTGGTGAATTCGAAAAGAAAGGATATATTTTCAAAGGAGAGCAAAGTATCCTAAGGGTAATGAAGGGGTCAAAGGAAATCTTTATAGGCATCAACAGGCAAGGCTTGTATACCCTTGAGGTTGAAGTTATAAGTGGTTCAACGTATGTGGCATCCATAAAACCTATGTCGAAGACTGAGTTATGACACAAGCGACTTGGCCATGTCAGTGAAAGAGGCATGGTTGAATTATTGAAATAAAATCTACTATGTGATGACAAGGTTGAAATACTAGATTTTTATGAACCTTGTGTATTTGGTAAATCCTGTAGGGTGAAGTTTAACAAAGGTAAACAAAAAACATATGGATCCCTTGATTATATCCATGTTGTCCTTTGGGGGCTGCAAGAAAATCTCCACACTCAAGTGTAGGATATTTTCTATCCATAGTTAATGATTACTCACGAAAGTTATAGGTATTCATTCAGAAAGCTAAGGATGAAATTTTTGAAATTTTCAAAAGTTGGAAGACTCTGGTCGAAAATCAAACTGGAAGGAAGGTCAAGAGGTTGAGGACCGACAATGGTCTTGTATTTTGTAATTAGGCTTTCGACAACTATTATGTTGCGTTTGGTATTGCAAGACACATAACAATTACAGGTACTTCCCAACAAAATGGTTTGTCTAAAAGGTTTAATAGAACTATTCTGGAAAGAGTGAGGTGCATGTTGGTTAGTGTGAGATTAAAGAAGGGTTTTGGGGCTGAGGCAGTCATGACTGCAGCTTACCTGATAAACAGGTGCTCCTCGACTTCTTTGGGGATGAAGATGCCTGAAGAAGTTTGGTCAGGTCAGCCACCAGACCTCGACAAACTTAGAGTATTTGGATGTGTATCATATGCTCACCTTAGGCAAAACAAAGTTGAATCCAGAGCTCTGAGACGTGTCTTCCTAGGATACCTTAAAGGAGTCAAAGCTCATCAGCTGTGGTGCTTAGAACCAAGTCACAGGAGGTGTATCATAAATCGAGATTTAGTTTTCAATGAAGCTGACATGGATTTCAAGAAAACTTATGACGTTGGTCAAATTTCGAAGATATTGGAACATGAGTTGGAACAGGAGGAGTTTCCTGTTAAGGTGGAGCATGTCAATGTTGAAGTGAAAAACCTCGATGAAGTCGAAGAAGAAGCACAAGATGTTGAATCAAATGAGGAGGCTGATAATCAATATCTGTTAGCTAGAGACAAAACCAGGAGAAACGTCAAACCACCTCAGAGACTTGGTTATGCAGATCTCATAGTTTATGCCTTAAATTCTGCAAGTGATGTTCTGGATAAAGAACCTAAAGACTATAAGGAAGTTATGAGGAGTCAAGACAAGATTGAATGGCTTAAAGTCGTGAATGATGAGATGAAATTTATTCATGATAATAACACTTGGGAGCTGATTGAGAAACCTGCAGAGGCCAGGTTAGTCAATTGTACGTGAATTTTCAAGGTTAAGGAAGGAATCAAATGAGTGATGTCTAAGATATTTAAGGAAAGGTTGGTTGCTAGGGGTTCACTCTGAAAGAAGAATTTGACTTCAGTGATGTGTTCTCAACTGTTGTAAAGCATGGATCCATTAGAATGTTGTTAGCTATAGTGGCATAGTTCGACCTAGAACATGAACAGATGGATGTGAAGATCGCATTCTTGTATGGTTATCTAGATGAAAAAATCCTGGTGAGGCAACCATAATGGTATTCTAAAAAAGGAAAGGAAGATTATGTGTGCAAACTGAATAGGTCGTAATATAACCTGTAACAACCTCCTCAACCGTGGAATGGGAGATTCGACAAGTTCATGGTACACATAGGTTTCACTGGGAGCTAGCTCGAACACTGTGTTTACCTCATATTTCGACCTAAAAGTTCACTTGTTATTTTGTTACTTTATATGGATAACATCCTCATAGCAAGCAATAGTGTCGAGGGTGTTATGAAGGTGAAGGATGAACTCAATAAGGAGTTCTAGATGAAGGATTTGGGAGATGCCTTCAGGGTTCTTAGGATTGACATCCAGAGAGATAGAAAGCATCTAAGATTATGCTTATCTCAAAATACATACCTACTAAAGATTCTCGACAAGTTTCATATGTCAAATTCAAAGTACGTGGTAACACCGACTAATCATCAATTCAAGCTGAATACAACTCAAAGTCCTAGTACTAAAGTTGAAAGAGCCAAATAAATAGCTTTCCATATGCTAGTATAGTAGGTTCTTCGATGTATGTTATGGTTTGTACTAGGCCAGACATAGCATATGTAGTTAGCCTTGTAAGCAGGTACATGGCCAATCCTGTAAAGGCGCGCTGACAAGCATTGAAGTGGATTCTAAGGTACATAAATGGGTTTCTTAGCAGAGTCTTGATTTATGGTGGAGCCTATGGTGATGATAAGAAAGTAGAAATCAAATAATTTGTAGACTCTGATTATGCATGTTGTATGGATTCCATAAAATCTATTTTTGGATATGTGTTCACAATGTTTTGCACAACAATCAGTTAGAAAACAACACTTCAGGAGGTTGTTTCCTTATCAACCACTGAAGTGGAGTATATTTCCATCACTGAAGCTATGAAAAAAGCATTGTGGCTTGAAGGTTTTGCTATAGAGCTAAAACTTCAAGGTCGAGCAATCATTGTCAAATGTTATAATCAAAGTACAATACACATGTCAAAGAATTCAGCTTATCATGAGCGAACCAAGCACATTGATGTGAGGATGCATTTCATCAGAGAGATAATCAAGTGTGGAGAAGTCTAAGTGCTGAAGGTTTTAACTGATGATAATGTTACTGATATAATCACTAAGACATTGCCAAGTAACAAGTTCTTCCATTGTATTCCATTGATAAAGCTGCATGATGAAAGGTAGTTTGTTCCCTTGTTGGTGTAGATTTTGTTCCAAGGTGGAGCTTTGTGGTATTTGGATCGAACTCTAGCCTCGACAAAGATAACTTCATGGTTTGAAAGTAGTCTAAGATGTGCATGCCTTAGTCGAAGTCTATTCTTGTATGCATGTGTCTTAGTTAGCTTATTGTTTACGTTAGCTTGTTGGATTGGGCCAGTCTGTTGGGCCAATTATTTAGTATGTTAGTTGAAAGCTAGGGTTTAGTTTTCTTATAAGTAGACTAGCCATCACTTCTCTATCAATCTCTAATAATCCTGATTAGAGGGAGAAAATGGTGTAGTTGAGATTCAATTGTAAACATTGTTCCCTAATGTGTAATTGAATCAATAATCCAGGGTTTTAAACCACTTTGAATTTTATTTCTCTTTCTCCTCTCTTTTCTTTTACCTTGTGTTTTTATTGTTGATCAAGAAACTGATCATACTCTATTTTCCAGGCATCGCTTTCACAACATAAGAAATAGCATTTTGTTTCAAGGGATGGTATGTAAGGTAAAAGAAGTGTTATTCTCAATTAAACTATCCTTTTGGATTTGGTATGTAATATGGAACAAATCTAAAGTAGATTGTAATTTCTATTATTGGTATGTATCTCCTTTGGATTGTCTCATTAGGAGTTATTTAGTTATTGGAAATGGCACGAGTACCCCTTGTACTCTAATAATTAAATTCACTTATAAAAACTTTCAAATTAAAAGTTTTAATCAATTAAGTGATTAAATAAAGTTAAAAAGAATAATTAAATTTCTATTGAGAAATTAATTAATTAATTGAATTTGATATCAAATATGAGTGGATGTTAGGATAATCCATTTTGAAATGTTAGGAATCCTAATTTGACATTAGTCTATATGTTGGTTATGGTCCCCAATGTACTGTACTTAAGCAAATAATCTATTCACCCTATCTGAAGTTTACAAAGGCGTTAGGAGTATCGGTTGAGGAAGTATCACACAAGTCGTTGAGTGTTTATTACTCGTCTCTAAACCTCTATATTTTAGGATTATCACATACAAACTTTTCTCAATGGATCCTGGTACACATACAAAATTTAATTCAATCAGAATCAAAAAATATGTAATGTACAATTATTCATGCGAACTATTATAAATTATAAAAAATTTATTTAAATATCATTAATTTATTATACTCTGTCTTTTCATCTTCTAAAAAAATTAGTCTTCTCATATCCTTTTTTTTTTTAAGAAAACCTTTCACATCTTATACAAATTCTATTTGACCATTTCATATTTAAGTTTTTTCTATACTCCATACCTCACTTCAACGATTCCATTGTCCAACCAACCAATAATGCCCTTCCTTTGTCCAACCAGTGCCTCATTTCCTACTCCTTCGTCCGTTGTTCCACTGTAACTCACAATCACAATATCTTTCATTTGTTTTGGTTAAAAACGAAAATTTTGGATATTATGTTTGGATGTTATTATGTTTTGTTGAAAAAGAAAGAAATTAATGTGATGGAATGTTGTCGTTAAATTGAGAGCAAAATGTATGAATGTTATATGATAATAACTTTTTGTGTCTTTAAAAGAAGTTGAAAAAAAAATAATTTCAAAAAATAATTTTAGAAAAATAATGTAATTCATGGATATTCGTAAATATCTGCGGGTACCTTAAAACTTGCGGATTACCCACTTACCGGATACGCGCACATATATTGGGTGGATATGGATATTATATTTATCCAACAAGGTAGACACGAATATCATACAATCCGTCCCCATGGATATTCATATACATCCCTACCCGTTGTTGATGTAGTATCGCTCCAAATTTGGTTGCTCAAATTAACTTTTCCCTATGGATATCCATGAAAGATTGTAGTTTATATCTTTAATATAGTACCTAGTAAAATAGTAGCTAAGACCCCTTATGAGTTGTGGACTAGGAAAAAGTACAGCATTAGGAACCTACACATTTGCGGATGTCCAGCTGACGTGAGGCCTTATAGGCTTTATGAAGGTAAGTTGACAAAAATAGTTAGCTTATATTTTATAGGGTACGTTAAATGCTCGTATGGATACAAGTTTTATAACCTCATCACTAGAATAATATTTGAAACGGGAAATACTAAACTCCTTAAGCTTGTACAATTTGGAGGGGAAGGAAGCATAATGAGTGTTGTCTTTGATGAAGAAATTTGTATTCACAATTGTCAAGTATTTGTAGCTATCTATGTTCTAGAAACATGTCCAAAAATAACAATGATGTTATTCCTAACATCCCTCGTGAACAAGAAAATATTAAGCTTCTTCCTTAAGCACCACCTATAGTTCAAACAACCTCAAGTTCCGCAATAAAAAAGATCCACTAGAGAGAGAAGAGGGAGAATAAAATTTTAGATAATTATGTTGTATTCCATCAGGAACGTGAAAATGGAATTGGTTTGACTGTGAAAGATACTATCAACTTTATTCAAGCTATGGGAGTCTAAACTCTCTTAATCAGGTTGATGTCATGAAGGATGAGATGAAATCGATGGCTAAAAATGATGTTTGGGATATCGCTAAGTTATTTTAAGTAAATAAATCAATTGGTTGTAAATGAATATTTAAAATCAAAAGGGATTAAAAGGGTAACATTGAGAGATATAAAGTTCACCTTGTCCCCAAAGGTTTTAATCAAAAGGAAGGTATTTATTATAAAGATATTTTCTCTTTGATTTCTTCAAAAGACTCTCTTATGTTCATAGTGGCATAAGTAGCTCAATTTGATTTAGAGATGTATGAGATGGATGTAAATACTATCTTTCTAAATGGAAACATTAAATAGACAATATATATGGTGCAACCAAAAAACTGTGTGTTAGGAGACAAAAAATATATGGTTCGCAAACTCAAAAAAATCTATAAATGGTCTTAAACACGCTCCCTGTCAATGGTATTACAAATTTCATCAAGTTATATTCTCATTTTGTTTTAAGATTAATCTAATCAATGATTGCATATACCAAAAGTTCAATGTGAATAAATTTATTTTCTTAGTACTATATGTAAATGATATCCTTTTGACAAGCAACAATATATGCTTATTGCATGAAAACAAGAGATTTCTCACAAAGAATTTTGTGATGAAATATCTTGGGGATGTGTCATTTGTATTAGGAACTTAAATACTTAGAGATCGCTCTCAGAATATTTTAGGATTGTCACATAGGATATATATTGGTACAGTTTTTGATAGATTCATCGTGAAAGATAGTAAACCATAAAACACACATGTTGCTAGAGGAGGCATATTTAGTATCAAACAATGACTCACTACGGATCTTGAATGCATAGAGTTCCCTACACTTCATTTGTGGGGATTCTTATGAGTGATCAAGTTTTCACCCCTCTTGACTTAGCATTCATAGTAGGAGTTCTTGACATATATCTCAGCAACCCTGATATGCAACATTGGATAACAGTAAAGTGTGTGATGCACTACCTGAAGAGAACCAGAGACTTTGTGCTCACTTATTAGAAGTTAGATAACTTGGAGAGACTTCGTGCGACATGATTGGGGAACTTTGTCATATGCCTACATATCTTTGGGAGCATCGAGAGGCTCTTGAAGGTTTATTCTGGAAATAGTGTGGTTGTTCTCTACTACAACAACAATATGAGTTCTACAAAGTTTAAATTTATATATATAAAAGTATCTTCTTGTGAAAAATATAGTCCATAAAAAAGGGATTTTTGATAGAACATATAGTAACATACTTAATGTTAGTTGATTCACTATCCAAATGTTTGATATCTAATGCTTTTAATAGGCATGTTGCTCACATGGGTCTTGGTTTTGAGACTGCCTTAGATTAGTGAGAGTTTTTTCCCCTTATTTTTCCATGTTATATACACTGGTTTTAATTTGGTAAAAACTTTATGTTATATTTGGTTTTTCTACATAAATAAAACTTACGATGTATTATTGTTATAACAATATTTAGTTTTTGTTACGGGCAAATATTTTAATCTTGAATTGCACTTAAGAAACTTCAGTTTGATTTCAATAAGACTTCAGTTGAATTAGATGGAAATAAACATCATTTAGAGACCAAATTACATGAAATTCTATGTCGCCCATTCTATTGATCTATGTCATCAAATACATTAATGTTTTAGTCGTCGGAGTTCTGTCACGTTATACTAGGGGTGGACAGAACTTTTAAATCCAACCATATTACAGTAAAGCGGACGGGTTCATTTGGATTTCAGATGAAAAAATTGAAAAATTCGATTAGTGATGGATTTGTTTGGTCGGAATTGGGTGTCAAAAGGCTGCCCATCGAAACCCATGACCGACCGAAAGAGTGAGTAACGTTATTATTGAAAATTGTACCTCATACCCCTATCATTATCCCTCTACCCCTACATTTTTTAAAATATTCCAATTTTACCCTTTTCACTTATTAAATAATTTTATTATTTAATATTTAGCATTTCACACCCCTATCAAAGTGTATCGATATGTATTTTAATTCTTCCCTTTTCCGATATGTTTTTGAAACTTATGAAAAATTGTATATCCCACACATAAAAAACTGTTACCTAGTATTTTAGACAACAATTTTATTTACTTTAGGTCACGGTTTTTCTTAATTTTTCAATTTATGAAATATTGTATATCTCACGCATGAAAAACCGTTGCCTGATACTTTAGGCAACAATTTTATTTACTTTAGGCCATGGTTTTTGCTTGTTGCCTAAACTCAAGTTATTCAATGAATAAAAATTACATACCGGAAAACTTGATTGCAAGTTATCCGATGAATAAAAATTACATACCGGAAAGCTTGATTGCAAGTTATCCGATGAAGAAAAATTACATCCCTGAAAACTTGATTGCAAGTTATCTGGTGAAGAAAAATTACATACCGAAAAACCTAATTGCAAGTTATCCGGTGAAGAAAAATTACATACCGAAAAACTTGATTGCAAGTTATCCGGTGAAGAAAAAATACATACCGGAAAACTTGATTGCAAGTTATTCGATGAAGAAAAAATACATACCGGAAAACTTGATTGCAACTTATCTGGTGAAGAAAAATTAAATACCGGAAAATAATAAATATTAAATAATAAAATAATTTGATAATTGAAAATGATAGAATTGAAATAGTTTAAAAAATATAGGGGTAGAGGGATAATAGTAGGGGTATGAGATAAAATTTTCGTTATTATTTTGTGGGTAATACATTATAGCAATGTCTTGTTTATTCATATTAAAAACTGTACAGATATCTATACCTCCCGTATTCCATCAAGAACCACAAAATATTAAGCCTTTCGGTCTTTCACACTTCAATCTATTTCTGCTTTTTCTAACCTGTCATTATCATACTACTATGCAACTACGGCTCCGTCTACGGTGCACAACGCCCAAAGGTCTCTCACGTGAGAGACCTTTTTTTTGTTCTCCATTGAATATCAGCCATTGGATATTGTTGTCTATGGTATGCTTGCAAAGCACTGTTAGTAAATTAACAAAACACTTCCACCATGTACTGCAGCACTGCACTGAATCACAATGGCCTTAAATTTTGTACTTTATAAATGTGTCTTTTAAATTTTGTATCCTCTAAAATATTAATATTAAAAAAAAAATTAAAAGAAAATATTAACATTTTAAAAAGAAATTAAATTAATATGAACATTTTTTATTCAATTGATAAAATATTGTTTTAAAATTTTCATATTTCTATATTAACGTTTTTTAAAATGTAACATAATAAAATTATTTTTTAAAATTTATTTTAAAAATAATTATGTGATTTTAACATTAATTGGAACAATATTTTAAAATATTGTTTTAAAAATTTCATATTTTTACTATAACATTTCTTAAAATGTAAGATAATAAAATTATTTTTTAAAATATATTTTAAAAATGATTATGTGATTTTAACATTAATGGAAACAATATTTTAAAATATTGTTTTAAAGATTTCGTATTTTTACTATAACATTTTTTAAAATGTAACTTAATAAAATGATTTCTTAAAATATATTTTAAAAATAAAGCTAAATTACATTTTTAGTCCCTCTATTTTAATTCATTCACAAATCAAATCTCCTATTTTAATTTTAAACAGTTTTGATCCCCTATTTTGTTTTTGATAAAAAAAAGATTGATGTGTCATTTTTTTAAATAGGTGGCACAATTTGTGTGATGTGTCCACTACCAAATATCACATCTATTTTACATGTCATTTTCTTTTTGTTATATTTATTTATTTGACTAATTAATTTTAAAAAGTAATAAATAATTAAATAAATACAAAATTTGAAAAAGAAATAAAGTTTAAAATAATAATAATAAATAAAAATTAACAAATTAATTCTATTTTAATAAAATACAAAATTTAAAATAGAAGGACATGTTATTTAAAATACTTTATAAGAAATCAAATTCAAATTAAAAAATCATTAAACTAACATATTGAAAATGAAAATAAATAAAAATGAATAGAAGAAAAACGCCTTAACATAAGGAGGAGTTATTGAAAATAAAGGAAAATAAATTAAAATGAATTGGAAAAATCACCAAGATTTTTTCTCATTGAATACGTTGTTTTCACTCCAGATGCACTTCAATATCCATGGCTTCTGCTTTTTTCTACGAAAAAAATTCAATTTCCAGTTTTTCTTCGACTAATTTTTGGATTTGCTTTTAATTTTCTTTTCCATTTTATTTTCTCTTCTCATCCCTCTTTCTACTATGCTTCTACGGATTTCATTCTCTGCTTTATTTGTGTATTTGGGATTTAGATTTGAATTTTTGGAATTGGATATGCTTCTACTGATTTTATTCTGCGTTTTATTTGTGTTATAGGGATTTAGATTTGGGAGGATTTAAGAGATGGAAGAAGTCAAACAGTGTTATAGGGATTTAGATCTGGATTTTTGGATTTGGATTTGGGAAGATTCGGGAGATGGAAGAAGTCAAACAAATACATATTTAGCATGTTGAGATGAAAGAAATCAAACACATTCATGTAGGAACAAACACAACTAGGGCAGAAATCAGAACACAAATAGATGTAGAAAAAACTCATGTATTGTGAGCAGACATGAGCATTCAAGTATGCAGAGATGGAAGAAATTGAGATGGAGACCGTCGAGCCCATCCTGAAAAGATTGCATTAGATTCGAATCCCAACAAATCTTCAGTTTCATTTTCAATACCCAATAGAAGGAAACCCAGATTCTGAAAAATAAAAATTAGAAATAGGTGCAATAGAGGTTTTCATTTGGAAAACCCCTAAAATTTTGAAGAAGGGTGCTAGATTGAGAAATAGGTGCTGATACTTTTAACCAATCAAACACTATGATTCAATGCTACATTATTTTTTTATTTTATTTTATTTTAAAATAAATTAAAATTTTATCTCAATTCGCACTAAAAGTACGAGTACCCAACTTAGATTCATGGATATTTAAGAATTTACCTTTTTTTTATTATGTTGCTATAATAATACATTATTAATATTTCTATTTTATATTTTTTAGTAATATATATATTTTATATAGTTAATATTTTTATTATTAATATTATTAGTGAAATTATTATTACATGTCATTCTATTTAAATTTTTGTAAATTATTTTAATGTTTAATGATTTTTTAAGGTGAACACTCCGGTACCCTTGAATTTATTTGGATACCGGTACCATCATCCAAAGAAATAATTGTAGTTAATGCCATGTCATTTTATCTATATTTTTAATTTTAAAAAAATTAATATTATAAATCAATTTTCACTAAAGGACCCGGTACCCAACTATTTATCATGGGTACCTAAAAATTTGTCATTTTTAACTAATTTAAGTTAAATAAAAAAATATAAGAAAAAAATAAATGACATGGAAAATAAGATGACATAGTTGGCAGTGTACACATCACACAAAATGTGCCATCTGTTGACTATTTTCCATGATTCACACATAGTTGACCATGATCTATGCATCTCACACATAGTTGATCATCATCTATGCATCTCACACATAGTTCACCATCATCTGTTGATAATCTTCCAAGGTTCACACATAGTTAACCATCATCTAGGCATCTCTGACATAGGTCACCATCATTTCTTGACTATCTTCTATGGTTCACACATAGTTGACCATCATCTATGCATCTTTGACATAGTTCACCATCATCTGTGTACTATCTTCCATGTAGGGGTGTTCAAAACCGAACCAACCCAATAAAAAACCGCAAACCAAACCAAACCAAACCGAAACCGCAAAAAACCGCATTTGGTTCGGATTTGTTCGGGCCGTCTTTTAACAAAACCGCATGGTTCGGTTTGGTTTGCGGTTTGTATTTTGCAAACCGAACTAAACCAAACCAAACTGCATTATGTTACAACCCAAACTTCACTTATCTCACATCTAACCCAAAACTCAAACCCATTATGCCTTAACCTTACCATTACGAAATATTTTCTCTTACTCACACTTAACTTTTCAGTTTTAATCTTCTCAAATATCTTCTAATAGTATTGTGCATTCTTCTCATCTTCTTTGCCATGTACCTCTCGCCTCTTCTACACTAATCTCTCATCTCACATGTTCTTTCTCTTTCATGTTCTCATTTTTATGTTACTATTTTCTCTTATAATTATATTTTTAAAGCACCTTTCTTCTCTATTCTCACATCTGTTATGTTCTTTCTTTTTCAACTTCTCTAATCTCCCTTCTCTTATATTTTCTGTTTTATTATAATATTTTGATATTGTTTTATGCTACTATTTTTTTCACTTTTGTTTAAATTGATTTTTGTATATTGAATGGGAACTTTTTGTCTAAATATGATGAGTTTTGTTGTTATTTGGCAATGTATGAATGACTAAACACAAAGTTATGTTGTTCTCTATATATGTAAATATCAATCAATAAAAATCTTGTAAAAAACCGAACCAACCGAACCAATCCAAACCGCATTGGTTTGGTTTGGTTTGGTTCGGATTTTTTTTAAAAGCCATCCAAACCAAACCAAACCGCATGCTTTTTTCCCTTGCGGTTCGGATGATTTTTAGCGTCTAAACCGCCCAAACCGCACCGCGAACACCCCTACTTCCATGGTTCACACATAGTTGACCATCATCTATGCATCTCTGACAGAGCTCACCATCATCTCTTGACTATCTTTCATGGTTCACACATAGTTGACTATCATATATGCATCTCAGACATAGTTCACCATCATCTGTTGAATATCTTCCATGGTTCACACATAATTGACCATCATCTATGCATCTCACACATAGTTCACAATCATCTGTTGACTATCTTCCATGGTTCACACATATTTGATCATAATCTATGCATCTCTAACATAGTTCACCATCATCTATTGACTATCTTTCACGGTTCACACATAGTTGACCATCATCTATGCATCTCACACATAGTTCACCATCATCTGTTGACTATCTTCCATGGTTCACACATAGTTGACCACCATCTATGCATCTCTAACATAGTTCACCATCATATGTTGACTATCTTCCATGGTTCACATATAGTTAACCCCGATCTATGCATCTCACATATAGTTCACCATTATCTGTTGAGTATCTTCCATGGTTCACACATAATTGACCATCATCTATGCATCTCTGACATAGTTCACCATCATATGTTGACTATCTTCCATGGTTCACACATAGTTGACCATCATCTATACATCTCACACATAGTTCACCATCATCTACGCATCTCTGACATTGTTCACAATCATCTGTTGATTATCTTCCATGGTTCACACATATTTGACCATAATCTTTGCATCTTTGACATAGTTCACCATCATCTGTTGATTATCTTCCATGGTTCACACATAGTTGACCATCATCTTTGCATATCTGACATAGTTCACCATCATCTGTTGACTATCTTCCATGGCTCACACATAATTGACCATCATCTACGCATCTGACACATAGTTCGCCATCATCTGTTGACTATCTTCCATGGTTCACACATGGTTGACCATCATCTATGTATCTCTAACATATTTCACCATCATTTCTTGACTATCTTCCATGGTTCACACATAGTTATCTATCATCTATGCATCTCAAACATAGTTCACCATCATCTGTTGAATATCTTCCATGGCTCACACATAGTTGACCATCATTTATGCATCTTACACATAGTTCACCATCATCTGTTGACTATCTTCCATGGTTCACACATAGTTGACCACCATCTATGCACCTCACACATAGTTCACCATCATCTGTTGACTATCTTCCATGGTTCACACATAGTTGACCATCATCTATGCATCTCTGACATAGTTCCCCATCATATGTTGACTATCTTCCATGGTTCACACATAGTTGACCACCATCTATGCATCTCACACATAGTTCACTATCATATGTTGACTATCTTCCATGGTTCACACATAGTTGACCATAATCTAGGCATCTTCGACATAATTCACCATCATCTGTTGACTATCTTCTATGGTTCACACATAGTAAACCATCATCTATGCATCTCACACATAGTTCACCATCATTTGTTGATTATCTTCCATGGTTCAAACATAGTTTACCATCATCTATGCATCTCACACAAACTTCACCATCATATGTTGACTATCTTCCATGGTTCAAACATAGTTGACCATCATCTATGCATCTCACACATAGTTCACCATCATCTGTTGACTATCTTTCATGGTTCACACATAGTTGACCATCATCTATGCATCTCACACATAGTTCACCATCATCTGTTGACTATCTTCCATGGTTCACACATATTTGACCATCATCTATGCATCTCTGACATAGTTCACCGTCATTTGTTGACTATCTTGAATGGTTCACATATAGTTAACCATCATCTATGCATCTCTGACATAGTTCACCATCATCTATTGACTATCTTCCATGGTTCATACATAGTTGACCATCATCTATGCATCTCACACACAGTTCACCATCATCTGTGGATAATCTTACATGGTTCACACATAGTTTACCATCATCTATACATCTCACACATAGTTCACCATCATCTGTTGACTATCTTCCATGGATCACACATAGTTGACCTTCATCTATGTATCTCTGACATAGTTCATCGTCATCTATTGACTATCTTCCGTGGTTCACACATAGTTGACCATCATCAATGCATCTCTGACATAGTTCACCATCATATGTTGAGTATCTTCCATTGTTCACACATAGTTAACCATTATCTTTGCATCTCTGGCATAGTTCACCATCATCTGTTGACTATCTTCCATGGTTCATACATAGTTGACCATCATCTATGCATCTCTGACATAGTTCACCATCATCTATCGACTATATTCCAGGGTTCACACTTAAGTGACCATCATCTATGCATCTCACGCATAGTTCACCATCATCTGTTGACTGTCGTCCATGGTTCACACATAGTCGATCATCATCTATGCATCTCTGACATAGTTCACCATCATATGTTAACTATCTTCCATGGTTCACACATGGTTGGCAATCATCCATTCATCTTACACATGGTTCACACATCATCTTGTGACTATATTCCAGGGTTCACACATGGTTGACCATCATCCATGCATCTCACGCACGGTTCACACATCATCTCTTTACTATCTTCCATGGTTCACAGATGGTTGACCATTATCCATGCATCTTACACATGGTTCACACATTATCTCTTGACTATCGTCCATGGTTCACACATGGTTGACCATCATCCACACATCTCACACATGGTTCACACATATTCTCTTGACTATCTTGCATGGATCACACATGGTTGACCATAATCCATGCATCTCTGACATAGTTCACCATCATCTCTTGCCTATCTTCCATGGTTCACACATAGTTGACAATCATCTATGCATCTCAGACATAGTTCACCATCATCTGTTGAATCACTTCCATGCTTCACCCATAGTTGACCATCATCTATGCATCTCACACATAGTTCACCATCATCTGTTTACTATCTTCCATGGTTCACACATAGTTGACCACCATCTATGCATTTCACACATAGTTCACCATCATCTGTTGACTATCTTCCAGGGTTCACACATAGTTGACCATCATCTATGCATCTCTGACATAGTTCACCATCATATGTTGACTATCTTCCATGGTTCACACACAGTTGACCACCATCTATGCATCTCACACATAGTTCACCATCATCTGTTGACTATCTTCTATGGTTCACACATAGTTAACCATCATCTATACATCTTTGACATAATTCACCATCATCTGTTGACTATCTTCTATGGTTCATACATAGTTGACCATCATATATGCATCTCACACATAGTTCACCATCATCTGTTGACTATCTTCCATGGTTCAAACATAGTTGACTATCATCTATGCATCTCAAACATAGTTCACCATCATATGTTGACTATCTTCCATGGTTCAAACATAGTTGACCTTCATCTATGCATCTCACATATAGTTCACCATCATCTGTTGACTATCTTCCATGGTTCACACATAGTTGACCATCATCTATGCATCTCATACATAGTTCACTATCATCTATTGACTATCTTCCATGGTTCACACATAGTTGACCATAATATATGCATCTTCGACATAATTCACCATCATCTGTTGTCTATCTTCTATGGTTCACACATACTTAACCATCATCTATGAATCTCACACATAGTTCACCATCATTTGTTGACCATCTTCCATGGTTCAAACATAGTTGACCATCATCTATGCATCTCACACAAAGTTCACCATCATATGTTGATTATCTTCCATGGTTCAAACATAGTTGACCTTCATCTATGCATCTCACACATAGTTCACCATTATCTGTTGACTATCTTTCATGGTTCACACATAGTTGACCATCATCTATGCATCTCACACATAGTTCACCATCATCTGTTGACTATCTTCCATGGTTAACACATAGTTGACCTTCATTTATGCATCTCTGACATAGTTCACCGTCATTTGTTGACTATCATCCATCGTTCACACATAGTTAACCATCATCTATGCATCTCTGACATAGTTCACCATCATCTGTTGACTATCTTCCATGGTTCACACATAGTTGACCATCATCTATGCATCTCACACATAGTTCACCATCATCTATGGATAATCTTACATGGTTCACACATAGTTTACCATCATCTATGCATCTCACACATAGTTCACCATCATTTGTTGACTATCTTCCATGGATCACACATAGTTGACCATCATCTATGTATCTCTGACATAGTTCATCGTCATCTGTTGACTATCTTCCGTGGTTCACACATAGTTGACCATCATCTATGCATATCTGACATAGTTCACCATCATATGTTGACTATCTTCCATGGTTCACACATAGTTAACCATCATCTTTACATCTCTTACATAGTTCACCATCATCTGTTGACTATCTTCCATGGTTCACACATAGTTGACCATCATCTATGCATCTCTGACATAGTTCACCATTATCTATTGACTATATTCCATGGTTCACACTTAAGTGACCATCATCTATGCATCTCACGCATAGTTCACCATCATCTGTTAACTGTCGTCCATGGTTCACACATAGTCGATCATCATCTATGCATCTCTGACATAGTTCACCATCATATGTTGTCTATCTGCCATGGTTCACACATGGTTGGCAATCATCCATTCATCTTACACATGGTTCACACATCATCGCTTGACTATCTTCCAGGGTTCACACATGGTTGACCATCATCCATGCATCTCACGCACAGTTCACACATCATCTCTTTACTATCTTCCATGGTTCACAGATGGTTGACCATTATCCATGCATCTTACACATGGTTCACACATTATCTCTTGACTATCTTCCATGGTTCATGTAACACCCCATTTTAATTATTTAGACGTCTTGTGTTATTTTGATTGTGGGCCTTGTTTAGGGTGCGGGTTTCAGTGCGTAGGGGGTAATGTTAGTAATATGGAGATATTATTATTATTTTTTTTTTTAATATTATATTTCATATTATTATTATTACTATTACTATGGTTATTATTTTTATTAAGGTTATGTAGTAAAATAAGACTTAATAGAAATAATGTGTTATTGGACCAAGGAGATTAGTAAGGGTAGTTTAGTAATTGGAGAGGGATTAGTGGAAAATTGGTAAGGGTTTGAGAGCTAATCAGAATTTTTGGAGAGAAAGAGAAAGGCTTAGGAGAAAGGAAGATCAAGGGAGTGCTAGAACTTGCATTTGATCAGGATTTTCGCAGGAATTCTTCAAGATTCGAGGTAAGGGGGGAGAAAAGGGTTCAATATTGGTGTTTATTTCATGATCGGGTAGTGGGGAGTCCTTAATCCCGTAGGAAACTTGTATGCAAACTGTTGAATCGTTGATTGTTGCATATGTATGTTGTGATTCTGAGAATCGTGCATGAATTGATATATATTTTCATGAATTTGTGTGGTTGTTGCTGTTGTATGAATATCTCTTGCAGATCTGTCATTTGGGTTCGATTTGAGAGAACGATTTGAGGTTTTAGGCTTGTAATACCTGTAGTAATTCTAGGTGTAAGGGAAGAGATGAAAATAGGACCTAAAATCAATGTAGAAACGATTATAGGACTGGTTGGGAGTGAAGGAGTGTAGAAATCGCAGCAGAATGTAGAATAGTGAGGCTTCTGGTGAATTGCGTAACAGATCTGGTGATACGCGTATGGGATGGCGTGATACGCAGGGATACGCGTATGGGAACTAGGCAGTACGCGTAATACAAAGGCATACGCGTACGGTGTTGGAAATTGGGAATTTTAGTGTGAGGGAGTCTCTGTCCGTACGCGTACGACACAAGGCAATACGCGTATGGATGTGGGCGTTGTTGAGGAGATACGCGTATGGGTGGAGTCAATACGCGTATGGGGAGGCGTGATACGCAGCAATACGCGTATGGTCAGCAGAGCTGCAGAATTTTACCGTTTCGCGATTTCTTTCCCGTTTTCGCTTCCGATTCGGTTTCCTTTGGTTTGAGAGGTTGGGAATAGGTGTCAGGTGCTGAGAAATAAGATGTAGGAGAGGAGAAGATTAATCTTACTAATTTTTATTAATTAATTAGCGATTTGGGAGTTTGGTGTTTTTGAAGTAAATTATATGGTGATGGTGTTGTTGATATGTATAATGTGATCAGGAGGATCGTGTGCATGTATTTATGTTGAATACATGTTTTGTTGTGCATATTGAGTCTTGCATATTCATGGTGATTGGTGGGATGGATCGTCGCCCAGGAGGGGTGTATGCGATTCATCCGTACTCCTATGTGGAGAATGGTTGGGGATAGATCATTGCCAAGTAGAGGTGTAAGTGATCTATCCGGGGTTCGATTGAATGAACCAATGAGTCGATACAACATGCATGGTGTCGTGTCGCATTACATTATTATTTGATGTTGTTGATGATATTGGGCAGTAGGCCGTGTTTGATGATTGATGATGACTACCTGTTTATCATGTATTTATCCACCTGTAATATTTGAATGTGATTTCTCACCCCTTTGTTGTTGTTGTGTCTGTGCTTTTTCGTAAGTACAGATAATCCAGGTACTTAGGTTGCTTGGATGTTCGTGTTGCTTGTTCGAGTCTATAGGAGTTCTCTGATACATAACACGGGAATTATTTGGGGATTTTTAAACTATTTGTTATTTGTTATTCTTTCATTTGTTACGTATCATATTTTGATGTATTTTTGGTGAACCACGATTTGATGTGAGATTTTTATAAGTTGTTGGCAGATGGCCGTGAGTTGAATGAATAAAAACTATTTCCGCTGTTTCATTTAATAAAGGAGTTTATTTGTTGGATTTTAAATGTGACATTCCACTTTTGGTGAAAAAAACTCTGATTTATCTTTAAGATTTTGTATTTTATTTTATTTTGGGAAGTGGGGTGTTACAATTGGTATCAGAGCAGGTCGGTCCGTCCGGCCAGGCGTTATAGTTGAGTCTGTCCTTAGGATAGAAGTTGTTTGTGTGTTCTGAGCTTGTGATGATTGTTGTCCAGTATGGCAGGAAGGAATGATGCTGCTCTTGCTGCTGCTATGCAAGCCATGGCACAAGCTGTAGAGAATGCCAACCAGGGTGGATGTGCTCAGTTTCGTGACTTAGCACAGTTTCAGAGCAATAAGCCGCCTACATATGAGGGAGGTATCTTAGATCCAGAGGCTGCACAGAAGTGGCTGAAGGCTGTGGAGAAGATCTTCAGGACCATGGAGTGCAGTGATGCTCAGAAGGTACGGTTTGGTACTCATATGTTGGAAGGAGAGGCTGAGGCTTGGTGGGACAACAGTCGTCAGAGATTGGAAGCTGCAGGTACTGAGATTACTTGGGCTGTGTTTCAAGCTGAGTTTCTGGGAAAGTATTTTCCGGAAGACATTCGTAGTGCGAAAGAGGTTGAATTTCTGGAGCTGAAGCAGGGTGATAAGACTGTGGTTGAGTATGCCGCTAAGTTTGAAGAGCTGGTTCAGTATTGTGCTCATTATAATACTAAAGAAGCTATGACGTCGAAGTGTTTGAAGTTTGAGAACGGGCTGCGTCCCGAGATCAAATTGGGAATTGCTTGTCAGAAGATAAGAAACTATCCAGAGATGGTAAGCAGAAGCAGAATTTATGATAATGACAACAAAGCCAGGATTGCTCATTACAAAGCTGTGAATGAGAAGAAAAATAAGTAGAGATTTGGAGGTACTCCTTACAGTGCTCCAACTGATAAGGGGAAACAGAAAACTGATGGGGGGAAGAAGCAAAAGGAGAAGGGAGCATGTGCTGATACTCTCAAGTGCTTCAGATGTGGTGGCGCGGGTCACTGCGCTAACGATTGTCAGAAAGAGGTGAAGAAGTGTTTCAAGTGTGGCAAGGCAGGTCATGTTATAGCTGATTGCAGAGCCACTATGCCTACTTGTTATAATTGTGGAGAGAAGGGTCACATCAGCACTCACTGTGAGAAGCCGAAGAAGTCTCAAGCGTCTCAAACTAGTGGGAAGGTGTTTGCCTTGGTGGGAGCTCAATCCACTGAGGAGAAGTGTTCTGTCAAAGGTACTTGCTTTATTAATGATGTTTCTTTGATTGCTATCATTGACACGGGTGCAATGCACTCGTTTATTTCTGTTGACTGTGTGAAGAGATTTGGGATTGTGCCATCTACTCTAGAGCAGAGGATGACGATTGAAACTCTATCTATTGGTTCCGTGGTTACTTCATTGGTGTGTTTGAAGTGTCCGGTGACCGTGTTTGGTAGAGATTTCAGAGTGGACTTGATTTGTTTGCCACTCGGTAATCTTGATGTTATTTTGGGGATGAACTGGTTGGAGTTCAACCGGGTGTATATTGATTGCTTCAGGAAGACGTTGTTGTTCCTTACTCCTGAAGAGGAAGCATTAGCAGATTCGCTATCTAGCAAGGAGCTGAAGGCGTTGTTGGAAGATGAAGCGAAGCTGTTTGCAGTATTTGCCTCGTTATCTGTTGAAAGCAAGACTTCAGTTAATGAATTGCCAGTAGTTAATGAATTTCCTGAAGTGTTTCCGGATGACATCACAGAATTGCCTCCGACAAGAGAAGTTGAGTTCGCTATTGATCTTGTACCGGGTACCAGACCTATCTCTATGGCACCGTACAGGATGTCTGCATCAGAGTTGGCAGAGTTGAAATCTCAGGTTGGGGAATTGCTCGATAAGAAGTTTATCAGACCAAGTGTGTCGTCGTGGGGAGCTCCAGTGTTGTTGGTGAAGAAGAAGGATGGTAGTATGTGTCTGTGCATTGACTACCGTCAGTTGAATAAAGTAACCATTAAGAATAAGTATCCACTTCCTAGGATTGATGACTTAATGGATCAGCTGGTGGAAGCTCGTGTTTTCAGCAAAATTGATCTGAGGTCGGGTTACCATCAGATTAGAGTAAAGGAAGGTGATATTCAGAAGACTGTTTTCAGAACTCGCTATGGACATTACGAATATGCAGTGATGCCTTTCGGAGTGTCTAATGCGCCGGGTGTATTTATGGAATATATGAATCGTATTTTCCATTCTTATCTGGATCAGTTTATCGTGGTATTTATTGATGATATACTGGTCTATTCTAAGTCTGACGAAGAGCATGCAGGTCACTTGAGGATTGCATTGCAGGTGTTGAAAGATAATAAACTATTTGCAAAGTTCTCGAAGTGTGAATTTTGGTTGAAGACCGTGAGTTCTTGGGCCATGTGATTTCTGGTGATGGTATAGCGGTGGATCCTTCTAAAGTAAGTGCAGTACTTCCGTCGGAAACTCCAAAGACCGCAACGGAGATTAGAAGCTTTTTAGGTTTGGCGGGTTACTATAGAAGGTTCATTGAAGGGTTTTCTAAATTGGCATTGCCGTTGACCCAGTTGACCAGAAAGAATCAAGCTTTTGTCTGGGATGCTGCCTGTGAGGAGAGTTTCGAAGAACTGAAGAAGAAGTTGACGACAACACCTGTGTTGATTTTACCAAGTCCAAATGATTCTTTCGTAGTGTATTGTGATGCGTCTAAGATGGGATTAGGCGGTGTGTTGATGCAAGGTGGCAAGGTAGTGGCTTATGCTTCAAGACAGTTAAGGGTGCATGAAAGGAACTATCCTACTCATGATCTTGAATTAGCTGCAGTGGTGTTCGTGTTAAAACTTTGGAGGCATTATTTGTATGGATCGAGGTTTGAAGTGTTTAGTGATCACAAGAGTTTGAAATATTTGTTCGATCAGAAGGAATTGAATATGAGGCAGAGAAGATGGTTAGAATTCTTGAAAGACTATGACTTTAATTTGAGCTACCATCCGGGGAAAGCTAATGTTGTGGCAGATGCTCTGAGTCGGAAGACAATCCATATGTCGGCGTTAATGGTGAAGGAAATGGAATTGATTGAACAATTCAGAGATTTGAGCATGGTTTGTGAAACTACACCAGGAAGTATCAGATTGGGTATGCTGAAAGTGAATAACGACTTTTTGGACGTGATTAAGGAGAATCAAAAACTGGATGTGAAATTAGTAGACTTGATGCCTACAGGAGGAGATGATCCTGATAGTGACTTTAAAGTGGATAATGATGGTGTGTTGAGATTCCGGGGCAGAATCTGTGTACCGGATAGTGAGGAGTTGAAAAAGGCAATCTTAGAGGAAAGTCATCGGAGTAGCTTGAGTATTCATCCGGGAGCTACAAAGATGTACCACTATTTGAAGAAGTTGTTTTGGTGGTCTGGTATGAAGAGGAACATAGCTCAGTTTGTCTATGCTTGTTTGACATGTCAGAAGTTAAAAGTGGAGCATCAGAAACCTTCTGGATTGATGCAACTGTCGGAAATCCCTGAGTGGAAATGGGACAGTATTGCGATGGATTTTGTGACTGGTTTGCCGAATACGGCGAGGGGCTTTGATGCTATTTGGGTAGTGGTGGATCGACTTACGAAATCTGCACATTTTATACCAATTAACATCAGTTTCTCGTTGTCGAAGCTGGCAAAGATTTATATCAGGATAATTATGAAGTTGCATGGTGTTCCGTCTAGCATAGTGTCGGGTAGAGATCCGAGGTTTACTTCAGAATTTTGGAGGAGTCTGCAGGAAGCCTTGGGTTCTAAATTAAAGTTGAGCTCGGCTTATCATCCACAGACCGATGGTCGGTCAGAGAGGACCATTCAGTCGTTGGAAGATTTGCTGAGAGCCTGTGTATTGGAAAAAGGTGGTGCGTGGGATACTCATTTTCCATTGACCGAGTTCACGTATAATAATAGTCACCATTCTAGCATCGGAATGGCACCATTTGAAGCTTTGTATGGACGGAAGTGTAGGACACCTCTGTGTTGGTATGAGACAGGTGAGAATGTGGTGCTTGGACCAGAGATTGTACAGCAGACTACTGAGACAATTCAAATGATCCGTGAGAAGATGAAAGCGTCTTAAAGTAGGCAGAAAAGTTATCACGATAATCGAAGGAAGGAATTGGAATTCAGTGAAGGTGATCACGTATTCCTAAGGGTTAACCCAGTGACCGGTGTGGGTCGTGCTTTGAAATCTAAGAAGTTGGATCCTAAGTTTATTGGACCGTATCAAATCTTGCAGAGAGTTGGTGCAGTTGCTTATAGAGTGGCGTTGCCACCGGAACTTTCGAACTTGCATGACGTGTTTCATGTATCGCAGCTTCGGAAGTATGTTTCGGATCCGTCTCATGTGATTCAGAGAGACGAAGTTCAGATCAGGGAGAATCTTACCGTAGAGACGATGCCGTTGAGGATCGAGGATCGTAAGATGAAACAACTCAAAGGAAAGGAGATACCTCTGGTGAGAGTAGCTTGGGGAGGTGCTGCAGGAGGCAGTGTGACCTGGGAATTGGAAAACAGGATGCGAGAGTCGTATCCAGAATTGTTTCCATCAGGTAATTTTCGAAGACGATAATAATTTAAGTGGGGGAGAGTTGTAACACCCCATTTTAATTATTTAGACGTCTTGTGTTATTTTGGTTGTGGGCCTTGTTTAGGGTGCGGGTTTGAGTGCGTAGGGGGTAATGTTAGTAATATGGAGATATTATTATTATTATTATTATTTTTAATATTATATTTCATATTATTATTATTACTATTACTATGGTTATTATTTTTATTAAGGTTATGTAGTAAAATAAGACTTAATAGAAATAATGTGTTATTGGACCAAGGAGATTAGTAAGGGTAGTTTAGTAATTGGAGAGGAATTAGTGGAAAATTGGTAAGGGTTTGAGAGCTAATCAGAATTTTTGGAGAGAAAGAGAAAGGCTTAGGAGAAAGGAAGATCAAGGGAGTGCTACAACTTGCATTTGATCAGGATTTTCGCAGGAATTCTTCAAGATTCGAGGTAAGGGGGGAGAAAAGGGTTCAATATTGGTGTTTATTTCATGATCGGGTAGTGGGTAGTCCTTAACCCCGTAGGAAACTTGTATGCAAACTGTTGAATCGTTGATTGTTGCATATGTATGTTGTGATTCTGAGAATCGTGCATGAATTGATATATATTTTCATGAATTTGTGTGGTTGTTGATGTTGTATGAATATCTCTTGCAGATCTGTCGTTTTGGGTTCGATTTGAGAGAACGATTTGAGGTTTTAGGCTTGTAATACCTGTAGTAATTCTAGGTGTAAGGGAAGAGATGAAAATAGGACCTAAAATCAATGTAGAAACGATTATAGGACTGGTTGGGAGTGAAGGAGTGTAGAAATCGCAGCAGAATGTAGAATAGTGAGGCTTCTGGTGAATCGCGTAACAGATCTGGTGATACGCGTATGGGATGGCGTGATATGCAGGGATACGCGTATGGGAACTAGGCAGTACGCGTAATACAAAGGCATACGCGTACGGTGTTTGAAATTGGGAATTTTAGTGTGAGGGAGTCTCTGTCCGTACGCGTACGACACAAGGCAATACGCGTATGGATGTGGGCGTTGTTGAGGAGATACGCGTATGGGTGGAGTCAATACGCGTATGGGGAGGCGTGATACGCAGCAATACGCGTATGGTCAGCAGAGCTGCAGAATTTTACCGTTTCGCGATTTCTTTCCCGTTTTCGCTTCCGATTCGGTTTCCTTTGGTTTGAGAGGTTGGGAATAGGTGTCAGGTGCTGAGAAATAAGATGTAGGAGAGGAGAAGATTAATCTTACTAATTTTTATTAATTAATTAGCGATTTGGGAGTTTGGTGTTTTTGAAGTAAATTATATGGTGATGGTGTTGTTGATATGTATAATGTGATCAGGAGGATCGTGTGCATGTATTTATGTTGAATACATGTTTTGTTGTGCATATTGAGTCTTGCATATTCATGGTGATTGGTGGGATGGATCGTCGCCCAGGAGGGGTGTATGCGATTCATCCGTACTCCTATGTGGAGAATGGTTGGGGATAGATCATTGCCAAGTAGAGGTGTAAGTGATCTATCTGGGGTTCGATTGAATGAACCAATGAGTCGATACAGCATGCATGGTGTCGTGTCGCATTACATTATTATTTGATGTTGTTGATGATATTGGGCAGTAGGCCGTGTTTGATGATTGATGATGACTACCTGTTTATCATGTATTTATCCACCTGTAATATTTGAATGTGATTTCTCACCCCTTTGTTGTTGTTGTGTCTGTGCTTTTTCGGAAGTACAGATAATCCAGGTACTTAGGTTGCTTGGATGTTCGTGTTGCTTGTTCGAGTCTATAGGAGTTCTCTGATACATAACACGGGAATTATTTGGGGATTTTTAAACTATATGTTATTTGTTATTCTTTCATTTGTTACGTATCATATTTTGATGTATTTTTGGTGAACCACGATTTGATGTGAGATTTTTATAAGTTGTTGGCAGATGGCCGTGAGTTGAATGAATAAAAACTATTTCCGCTGTTTCATTTAATAAAGGAGTTTATTTGTTGGATTTTAAATGTGACATTCCACTTTTGGTGAAAAAAACTCTGATTTATCTTTAAGATTTTGTATTTTATTTTATTTTGGGAAGTGGGGTGTTACAATTGGTATCAGAGCAGGTCGGTCCGTCCGGCCAGGCGTTATAGTTGAGTCTGTCCTTAGGATAGAAGTTGTTTGTGTGTTCTGAGCTTGTGATGATTGTTGTCCAGTATGGCAGGAAGGAATGATGTTGCTCTTGCTGCTGCTATGCAAGCCATGGCACAAGCTGTAGAGAATGCCAACCAGGGTGGATGTGCTCAGTTTCGTGACTTAGCACAGTTTCAGAGCAATAAGCCGCCTACATATGAGGGAGGTATCTTAGATCCAGAGGCTGCACAGAAGTGGCTGAAGGCTGTGGAGAAGATCTTCAGGACCATGGAGTGCAGTGATGCTCAGAAGGTACGGTTTGGTACTCATATGTTGGAAGGAGAGGCTGAGGCTTGGTGGGACAACAATCGTCAGAGATTGGAAGCTGCAGGTACTGAGATTACTTGGGCTGTGTTTCAAGCTGAGTTTCTGGGAAAGTATTTTCCGGAAGACATTCGTAGTGCGAAAGAGGTTGAATTTCTGGAGCTGAAGCAGGGTGATAAGACTGTGGTTGAGTATGCCGCTAAGTTTGAGGAGCTGGTTCAGTATTGTGCTCATTATAATACTAAAGAAGCTATGACGTCGAAGTGTTTGAAGTTTGAGAACGGGTTGCGTCCCGAGATCAAATTGGGAATTGCTTGTCAGAAGATAAGAAACTATCCAGAGATGGTAAGCAGAAGCAGAATTTATGATAATGACAACAAAGCCAGGATTGCTCATTACAAAGCTGTGAATGAGAAGAAAAATAAGTAGAGATTTGGAGGTACTCCTTACAGTGCTCCAACTGATAAGGGGAAACAGAAAACTGATGGGGGGAAGAAGCAAAAGGAGAAGGGAGCATGTGCTGATACTCTCAAGTGCTTCAGATGTGGTGGCGCGGGTCACTGCGCTAACGATTGTCAGAAAGAGGTGAAGAAGTGTTTCAAGTGTGGCAAGGCAGGTCATGTTATAGCTGATTGCAGAGCCACTATGCCTACTTGTTATAATTGTGGAGAGAAGGGTCATATCAGCACTCACTGTGAGAAGCCGAAGAAGTCTCAGGCGTCTCAAACTAGTGGGAAGGTGTTTGCCTTGGTGGGAGCTCAATCCACTGAGGAGAAGTGTTCTGTCAAAGGTACTTGCTTTATTAATGATGTTCCTTTGATTGCTATCATTGACACGGGTGCAATGCACTCGTTTATTTCTGTTGACTGTGTGAAGAGATTAGGGATTGTGCCATCTACTCTAGAGTAGAGGATGACGATTGAAACTCCATCTATTGGTTCCGTGGTTACTTCATTGGTGTGTTTGAAGTGTCCGCTGACCGTGTTTGGTAGAGATTTCAGAGTGGACTTGATTTGTTTGCCACTCGGTAATCTTGATGTTATTTTGGGGATGAACTGGTTGGAGTTCAACCGGGTGTATATTGATTGCTTCAGGAAGACGTTGTTGTTCCTTACTCCTGAAGAGGAAGCATTAGTAGATTCGCTATCTAGCAAGGAGCTGAGGGCGTTGTTGGAAGATGAAGCGAAGCTGTTTGCAGTATTTGCCTCGTTATCTGTTGAAAGCAAGACCTCAGTTAATGAATTGCCAGTAGTTAATGAATTTCCTGAAGTGTTTCCGGATGACATCACAGAATTGCCTCCGACAAGAGAAGTTGAGTTCGCTATTGATCTTGTACCGGGTACCAGACCTATCTCTATGGCACCGTACAGGATGTCTGCATCAGAGTTGGCAGAGTTGAAATCTCAGGTTGGGGAATTGCTCGATAAGAAGTTTATCAGACCAAGTGTGTCGCCGTGGGGAGCTCCAGTGTTGTTGGTGAAGAAGAAGGATGGTAGTATGTGTCTGTGCATTGACTACCGTCAGTTGAATAAAGTAAGCATTAAGAATAAGTATCCACTTCCTAGGATTGATGACTTAATGGATCAGCTGGTGGGAGCTCGTGTTTTCAGCGAAATTGATCTGAGGTCGGGTTACCATCAGATTAGAGTAAAGGAAGGTGATATTCAGAAGACTGTTTTCAGAACTCGCTATGGACATTACGAATATGCAGTGATGCCTTTCGGAGTGTCTAATGCGCCGGGTGTATTTATGGAATATATGAATCGTATTTTCCATTCTTATCTGGATCAGTTTATCGTGGTATTTATTGATGATATACTGGTCTATTCTAAGTCTGACGAAGAGCATGCAGGTCACTTGAGGATTGCATTGCAGGTGTTGAAAGATAATAAACTATTTGCAAAGTTCTTGAAGTGTGAATTTTGGTTGAAGACCGTGAGTTTCTTGGGCCATGTGATTTCTGGTGATGGTATAGCGGTGGATCCTTCTAAAGTAAGTGCAGTACTTCAGTCGGAAACTCCAAAGACCGCAACGGAGATTAGAAGCTTTTTAGGTTTGGCGGGTTACTATAGAAGGTTCATTGAAGGGTTTTATAAATTGGCATTGCCGTTGACCCAGTTGACCAGAAAGAATCAAGCTTTTGTCTGGGATGCTGCCTGTGAGGAGAGTTTCGAAGAACTGAAGAAGAAGTTGACGACAACACCTGTGTTGATTTTACCAAGTCCAAATGATTCTTTCGTAGTGTATTGTGATGCGTCTAAGATGGGATTAGGCGGTGTGTTGATGCAAGGTGGCAAGGTAGTGGCTTATGCTTCAAGATAGTTAAGGGTGCATGAAAGGAACTATCCTACTCATGATCTTGAATTAGCTACAGTGGTGTTCGTGTTAAAACTTTGGAGGCATTATTTGTATGGATCGAGGTTTGAAGTGTTTAGTGATCACAAGAGTTTGAAATATTTGTTCGATCAGAAGGAATTGAATATGAGGCAGAGAAGATGGTTAGAATTCTTGAAAGACTATGACTTTAATTTGAGCTACCATCCGGGGAAAGCTAATGTTGTGGCAGATGCTCTGAGTCGGAAGACAATCCATATGTCGGCGTTAATGGTGAAGGAAATGGAATTGATTGAACAATTCAGAGATTTGAGCATGGTTTGTGAAACTACACCAGGAAGTATCAGATTGGGTATGCTGAAAGTGAATAACGACTTTTTGGACGTGATTAAGGAGAATCAAAAACTGGATGTGAAATTAGTAGACTTGATGCCTACAAGAGAAGATGATCCTGATAGTGACTTTAAAGTGGATAATGATGGTGTGTTGAGATTCCGGGGCAGAATCTGTGTACCGGATAGTGAGGAGTTGAAAAAGGCAATCTTAGAGGAAAGTCATCGGAGTAGCTTGAGTATTCATCCGGGAGCTACAAAGATGTACCACTATTTGAAGAAGTTGTTTTGGTGGTCTGGTATGAAGAGGAACATAGCTCAGTTTGTCTATGCTTGTTTGACATGTCAGAAGTTAAAAGTGGAGCATCAGAAACCTTCTGGATTGATGCAACTGTCGGAAATCCCTGAGTGGAAATGGGACAGTATTGCGATGGATTTTGTGACTGGTTTTCCGAATACGGCGAGGGGCTTTGATGCTATTTGGGTAGTGGTGGATCGACTTACGAAATCTGCACATTTTATACCAATTAACATCAGTTTCTCGTTGTCGAAGCTGGCAGAGATTTATATCAGGATAATTATGAAGTTGCATGGTGTTCCGTCTAGCATAGTGTCGGGTAGAGATCCGAGGTTTACTTCAGAATTTTGGAGGAGTCTGCAGGAAGCCTTGGGTTCTAAATTAAAGTTGAGCTCGGCTTATCATCCACAGACCGATGGTCAGTCAGAGAGGACTATTCAGTCGTTGGAAGATTTGCTGAGAGCCTGTGTATTGGAAAAAGGTGGTGCGTGGGATACTCATTTGCCATTGACCGAGTTCACGTATAATAATAGTCACCATTCTAGCATCGGAATGGCACCATTTGAAGCTTTGTATGGACGGAAGTGTAGGACACCTCTGTGTTGGTATGAGACAGGTGAGAATGTGGTGCTTGGACCAGAGATTGTACAGCAGACTACTGAGACAATTCAAATGATCCGTGAGAAGATGAAAGCGTCTTAAAGTAGGCAGAAAAGTTATCACGATAATCGAAGGAAGGAATTGGAATTCAGTGAAGGTGATCACGTATTCCTAAGGGTTAACCCAGTGACCGGTGTGGGTCGTGCTTTGAAATCTAAGAAGTTGGATCCTAAGTTTATTGGACCGTATCAAATCTTGCAGAGAGTTGGTGCAGTTGCTTATAGAGTGGCGTTGCCACCGGAACTTTCGAACTTGCATGACGTGTTTCATGTATCGCAGCTTCGGAAGTATGTTTCGGATCCGTCTCATGTGATTCAGAGAGACGAAGTTCAGATCAGGGAGAATCTTACCGTAGAGACGATGCCGTTGAGGATCGAGGATCGTAAGATGAAACAACTCAAAGGAAAGGAGATACCTCTGGTGAGAGTAGCTTGGGGAGGTGCTGCAGGAGGCAGTGTGACCTAGGAATTGGAAAGCAGGATGCGAGAGTCGTATCCAGAATTGTTTCCATCAGGTAATTTTTGAAGACGATAATAATTTAAGTGGGGGAGAGTTGTAACACCCCATTTTAATTATTTAGACGTCTTGTGTTATTTTGGTTGTGGGCCTTGTTTAGGGTGCGGGTTTGAGTGCGTAGGGGGTAATGTTAGTAATATGGAGATATTATTATTATTATTATTATTTTTAATATTATATTTCATATTATTATTATTACTATTACTATGGTTATTATTTTTATTAAGGTTATGTAGTAAAATAAGACTTAATAGAAATAATGTGTTATTGGACCAAGGAGATTAGTAAGGGTAGTTTAGTAATTGGAGAGGAATTAGTGGAAAATTGGTAAGGGTTTGAGAGCTAATCAGAATTTTTGGAGAGAAAGAGAAAGGCTTAGGAGAAAGGAAGATCAAGGGAGTGCTACAACTTGCATTTGATCAGGATTTTCGCAGGAATTCTTCAAGATTCGAGGTAAGGGGGGAGAAAAGGGTTCAATATTGGTGTTTATTTCATGATCGGGTAGTGGGTAGTCCTTAACCCCGTAGGAAACTTGTATGCAAACTGTTGAATCGTTGATTGTTGCATATGTATGTTGTGATTCTGAGAATCGTGCATGAATTGATATATATTTTCATGAATTTGTGTGGTTGTTGATGTTGTATGAATATCTCTTGCAGATCTGTCGTTTTGGGTTCGATTTGAGAGAACGATTTGAGGTTTTAGGCTTGTAATACCTGTAGTAATTCTAGGTGTAAGGGAAGAGATGAAAATAGGACCAAAAATCAATGTAGAAACGATTATAGGACTGGTTGGGAGTGAAGGAGTGTAGAAATCACAGCAGAATGTAGAATAGTGAGGCTTCTGGTGAATCGCGTAACAGATCTGGTGATACGCGTACCGTGAAGGGTGATACGCGTATGGGATGGCGTGATACGCAGGGATACGCGTATGGGAACTAGGCAGTACGCGTAATAGGAAGGCATACGCGTACGGTGTTGGAAATTGGGAATTTCAGTGTGAGGGAGTCTCTGTCCGTACGCGTACGGTACAAGGCAATACGCGTATGGATGTGGGCGTTATTGAGGAGATACGCGTATGGGTGGAGTCAATACGCGTATGGGGAGGCGTGATACGCAGCAATACGCGTATGGTCAGCAGAGCTGCAGAATTTTACCGTTTCGCGATTTCTTTCCCGTTCTCGCGTCCGATTCGGTTTCATTTGGTTTGAGAGGTTGGGAATAGGTGTCAGGTTCTGAGAAATAAGATGTAGGAGAGGAGAAGATTAATCTTACTAATTTTTATTAATTAATTAGCGTTTTGGGAGTTTGGTGCTTTTGAAGAAAATTATATGGTGATGGTGTTGTTGATATGTATGGTGTGGTCAGGAGGATCGTGTGCATGTATTTATGTTGTATACATGTTTTGTTGTGCATATTGAGTCTTGCATATTCATGGTGATTGGTGGGATGGATCGTCGCCCAGGAGGGGTGTATGCAATTCATCTGTACTCCTATGTGGAGAATGGTGAGGGATAGATCATTGCCAAGTAGAGGTGTATGTGATCTATCCGGGGTTCGATTGAATGAACCAATGAGTCGGTACCGCATGCATGGTGTCGTGTCGCATTACATTATTATTTGATGTTTTTGATGATATTGGGTAGTAGGCCGTGTTTGATGATTGATGATGACTACCTGTTTATCATGTATTTATCCACCTGTAATATTTGAACGTGATTTCTCACCCCTTTGTTGTTGTTGTGTCTGTGCTTCTTCGGAAGTACAGATAATCCAGGTACTTAGGTTGCTTGGATGTTCGTGTTACTTGTTCGAGTCAATAGGAGTGCTCTGATACGTAACACGGGAATTATTTGGGGATTTTTAAACTATTTGTTATTTGTTATTCTTTCATTTGTTACGTATCATATTTTGATGTATTTTTGGTGAACCACGATTTGATGTGGGATTTTTATAAGTTGTTGGCAGATGGCCGTGAGTTGAATGAATAAAAACTATTTCCGCTGTTTCATTTAATAAAGGAGTTTATTTGTTGGATTTTAAATGTGACATTCCACTTTTGGTGAAAAAAACTCTGATTTATCTTTAAGATTTTGTATTTTATTTTATTTTGGGAAGTGGGGTGTTACAGTTCACACATGGTTGACCATCATCCATGCATCTCACACATGGTTCACACATAATCTCTTGACTATCTTCCATGGATCACACATGGTTGACCATCATCCATGCATCTCTGACATAGTTCACCATCATCTCTTGCCTATCTTCCATAGTTCACACATAGTTGACTATCATCTATGCATCTCAGACATAGTTCACCATCATCTATTGAAAATCTTCCATGGTTCACACATAGTTGACCATCATCTATGCATCTCACACATAGTTCACCATCATCTGTTGACTATCTTCTAAGGTTAACACATAGTTGACCTTCATCTATGCATCTCTGACATAGTTCACCGTCATTTGTTAACTATCTTCCGCCGTTCATACATAGTTAACCATCATCTATGCATCTCTGACATAGTTCACCATCATCTGTTGACTATCTTCCATGGTTCACACACAGTTGACCACCATCTATACATCTCACACATAGTTCACCATCATCTGTTGACTATCTTCCATAGTTCACACATAGTTAACCATCATCTATACATCTTTGACATAATTCACTATCATCTGTTGACTATCTTCCATGGTTCACACATAGTTGACCACCATCTATGCATCTCACACATAGTTCACCATCATCTGTTGACTATCTTCCAAGGTTCACACATAGTTAACCATTATCTATACATCTTTGACATAATTCACCATCATTTGTTGACTATCTTCCATGGTTCAAACATAGTTAACCATCATCTATGCATCTCACACAAAGTTCACCATCACATGTTGATTATCTTCCATGGTTCAAACATAGTTGACCATCATCTATGCATCTCACACATAGTTCACCATTATCTATTGACTATCTTTCATGGTTCACACATAGTTGAACATCATCTACGCATCTCACACATAGTTCACCATCATCTGTTGACTATCTTCTAAGGTTAACACATAGTTGACCTTCATCTATGCATCTCTGACATAGTTCACCGTCATTTATTGACTATCTTCCGTCGTTCATACATAGTTAACCATCATCTATGCATCTCTGACATAGTTCACCATCATCTGTTGACTATCTTCCATGGTTCATACATAGTTGACCATCATCTATGCATCTCACACATAGTTCACCATCATCTTTGGATAATCTTACATGGTTCACACATAGTTTACCATCATCTATGTATCTCACACATAGTTCACCACCATCTGTTGACTATCTTCCATGGATCACACATAGTTGAACATCATCTATGTATCTCTGACATAGTTCATCGTCATTTGTTGACTATCTTCCGTGGTTCACACATAGTTTACCATCATCTATGCATCTCTGACATAGTTCACCATCATATGTTGACTATCTTCCATGGTTCACACATAGTTAACCATCATCTTTACATCTCTGACATAGTTCACCATCATTTGTTGACTATCTTCCATGGTTCACACATAGTTGACCATCATCTATGCATCTCTGACATAGTTCACCATCATCTATTGACTATATTCCGTGGTTCACACATAAGTGACCATCATCTATGCATCTCACACATAGTTCACCATCATCTGTTGACTGTCGTCCATGGTTCACACAAAGTCGATCATCATCTATGCATCTCTGACATAGTTCACCATCATATGTTGACTATCTTCCATGGTTCACTCATAGTTGGCAATCATCTATTCATCTTACACGTTGTTCACACATCATCGCTTGATTATCTTCCAGGGTTCACACATGGTTGACCATCATCCATGCATCTCACGCACGGTTCACACATCATCTCTTTACTATCTTCCATGGTTCACAGATGGTTAACCATTATCCATGCATCTTACACATGGTTCACACATTATCTCTTGACTATCTTCCATGGTTCACACATGGTTGACCATCATCCATGCATCTCACACTTGGTTCACACATAATCTCTTGACTATCTTCCATGGATCACACATGGTTGACCATCATCCACGCATCTCTAACATAGTTCACCATCATCTCTTGCCTATCTTCCATGGTTCACACATAGTTGACTATCATCTATGCATCTCAGACATAGTTCACCATTATCTGTTGAATATCTTCCATGGTTCACACATAGTTGACCATCATCTATGCATCCCACACATAGTTCACCATCATCTGTTGACTATCTTCCATTGTTCACACATAGTTGACCATCATCTATGCATTTCACACATAGTTCACCATCATCTGTTGACTATCTTCCATGGTTCACACATAGTTGACCATCATCTATGCATCTCTGACATAGTTCACCATCATATGTTGACTATCTTCCATGGTTCACACACAGTTGACCATCATCTATGCATCTCACTCATAGTTCACCATTATCTGTTGACTATCTTCCATGGTTCACACATAATTAACCATCATCTATACATCTTTGACATAATTCACCATCATCTGTTGACTATCTTCTATGGTTCATACATAGTTGACCATCATCTATGCATCTCACACATAGTTCACCATCATCTGTTGACTATCTTCCATGGTTCAAACATAGTTGACCATCATCTATGCATCTCAAACATAGTTCACCATCATATGTTGACTATCTTCCATGGTTCAAACATAGTTGACCATCATCTATGCATCTCACACATAGTTCACCATCATCTGTTGACTATCTTTCATGGTTCACACATGGTTGACCATCATCTATGCATCTCACACATAATTCACCATCATCGGTTGACTATCTTCCATGGTTCACACATAGTTGACCATTATCTATGCATCTCTAACATAGTTCACCGTTATCTGTTGACTATCATCCATGGTTTACACATAGTTGATCATCATCTATGCATCTCTGACATAGTTCACCGTCATCTGTTGACTGTTTCCCATGATTCACTCATACTTAACCATCATTTATGCATCTCTGACATAGTTCACCATCATCTGTTGACTATCTTCCAAGGTTAACACATAGTTGACCATAATCTATGCATCTCACACATATTTCACCATCATCGGTGGACTATCTTTCATGGTTCACACATAATTTACCATCATCTATGCGTCTTACACATAGTTCACCATCATCTATTGAGTATCTTTCATGGTTCATTCATAGTTGACCATCATCTGTGCATCTCTGAAATAGGTCACCGTCATCTATTGACTATCATCCATGGTTCACATATAGTTGACCATCATATATGCATCCCTAACATAGTTCACCATCATATGTTGACTATCTTCCATGGTTCACGCATAGTTAACCATCATCTTTGCATCTCTGACATAGTTCACCATCATCTGTTGACTATCTTCCATGGTTCATACGTAGTTGACCCTCATCTATGAATATCATACATAGTTCACCATCATCTATTGACTATCTTCCATGGTTCACACATGGTTGACCATCCTCTACGCATCTCTGACATAGTTCACACATCTCCTCTTGACTATCTTCCATGGTTCACACATGGTTGATCATCCTCTATGCATCTCTGACATAGTTCACACATCACCTCTTGACTATTTTCCATGGTTCACGCATGGTTGACCATCTTCTATGCATCTGTGACATAGTTCACACATCACCTCTTGACTATCTATCATGGTTCACACATGGTTAAACATCCTCTACGCATCTCTGACATAGTTCACCATCATCTCTTGGCTATCTTCCATGGTTCACACGTGGTTGACCATTCTCTATGCATCTTTGACATACTTATTTGTAAAATATATTTAAAAAAAGAATTTTATTAAGTTACATTTTAAAAAACGTTATAGTAAAAATATGAAATTAGAAAATATAATTTAATGTCAAAATATATTTTATAACATAATTTTATTAAGTTACATTTTAAAATACGTTATAGGAATAATATAAAAATTTAAAAATAATATTTAGAAATTTTGTTCCAATTATTGTTAAAAAATAATTTTAAAATATATAATTTAAAAAAAATTAAAAAACGTCAATATAATTTAATAAAATTAAAAATGTCAATATAATTTAAAAAATAAAAAACGTCAACATATAATTAAAAAAATAATTTTATTAAGGTACAGTAATAATAAATTTAATAAAATTAATTTAAATCAAAATATATAATTTAATGAAATTAATTTAAATCAAAATATATAACTTAATATCAAATATATAATTTGTCAAATATATCTAATTAATGTCAAATTAAAAAATTAATGTCAAATATAATTTGTGAAATAAAACCAATTAATTTCAAATTAAAAAAAAAATCATTAAAGTGATATTTATTATGTGTGTGAGACATATGTTGATATGGTGTGATTGAAAATGATTTAATGATCCATATTGATATGAAAAGAGAAAAAAAGGATATCTCTCTCACGTCACGGTTGCCTCAGCCTGCAACTACTTTATCAATTTTAGATTATAAAACACTTGTTCTTTGTTCTGAAATTTATTTTCTCACACACAAATACCCACTTCTCTTCTCTTTTGTTTCAAGACACAACACTCAAACTCTCATAATTTTCTAGAAACTCACTCTGACATATGAGCTACCATACTTGCTTTTCTCCTTTTTTTCAAAGATACAATATAAATCCGTGACTGACCCATATCAACTCCTACGTTATATACATCAGTGATGACACTCGTAGTGGTATCTTCATTGGTGGGTATATATATATAATACTTACTGATTTAATTCCAACATCAACTTCTCATTAAATTAACTTTTATTAACAAATTTTTATAAGTTGACACAGATACCGTACCACGTATTAGTCTAAAACATTTAACTACGTAGTATAAAAAATAGAATACTACAATGCATTTAAATTTAAATTATTTAATATATATAAAATAATAATTAAAATATAATAAAAGGAAGTTACATTCAAATAATCAGACTATATTGATTCGTTTCACATTCATATTGTTTAATTTTTCTAATATTAGGTGTGGAGTTACCCGTTTACCATATAGAAGAAAATTATACGAAGAAGTTAAAATCAATTCAACCACTCCAACGAAATTGTTCTCTGTCTAACGATATTATATTTGTGTAAGTTTTTTTTTTCTTCTTTCTTACAATATTATATTTGTGTAAAATGTTAAATGCTTACATAAGTTTTCATACTTATAAATAAATTATATTTTGCTTTTTTTTTTAATAAGCAAAAATATATTTCAAAGATACAAAGGGGTGGGTATCCAAACCCATCTAAAAAAAAATCCTTATACAAAAAGAGGCTTACAAAAAGTTGCAAGGATCATGAACCCAATCATAGTAATTACAAGTATTTGCGTTTTTATGTTTCTTACCCAACCACCACCAAGAAAAAAGTATAATTCGAAGAGTTATCGTATCAATGTCCCTAAATTTCTCCTTAAACATAATGTTATTTCTTGTCAACCAAAGAACCCAACAAACCACCAACCACATCCCAACCGCGTTTTTGACCAAAATATTGCTTTGGATGCAGCCTTCTATCCAATATCTCATGTGACTCATAATATCTCCAAGGTAGATGCCATTCATTCCCAACCATTTGCACACAGCACCCCATACCAAAACAGTTTTAGAGCAATGGAAAAATTGATGTTCAGCCTCTTCGTTAACTTGAAAACAAAAAGGGCAGACTCTGTCGTAAGAATTAATGACCACTCCCCGACGAAACAGATTATCTCTAGTAGGGAGTTTATTATGTATAAGCCTCCACCCAAAGACATTGACCTTCAGCGGAACCGACGCCAACCAATTCAACTTAAAAGCAGCTGACATATTGACATCTAATTCATCATCCATAATACTCTCCATAAGAAACTTGTATGCGCTGTTGACCGAAAATTCACCGCTGTCTTCGAGAGTCCACACGACTCCATCAGCAGGGCCAGTCGCAGATGGAACAGGGGCAGCAACCAGCGCATTTAGCAGGCATTGCGCTTGCTGCAGTTCAACCGTGGACAACCCAACAGTGGGCAGAAAAGTATTCCAACACCAGACTCCTTCAACATAGTTGCCACTTTCCGCTATGGTATGTCCTTTATTGTTAGCAAGACTCCATAATTCCGGATATATGCGAGCCAGCGGATCAGTTCCAGCCCACCGCAACCACAAAAAATCAGAGTTTCTACCATCACCGACTGAATATGACAGCAGTCCCGTAAATGAGTTGCTACTAAAAGAAGAAGAGATCGTAAAAAGATCTCGCCACCACAAAGAAGTTTTTCCGGGGTATTTGAAGCTTTCACCAATATGAAAAGAGGAAACGACATTATGATAACGAGTATTTATAATTTCTCTCCATATGAAATCCTTAGAAGAAAGAATTTTCCAAATCCACTTGGACACCAAAGCATAATTGAAACATTTTACGTCTTTGATCCCTAAACCACCCTCCTCCTTGGATTTACAAATCCGCTTCCAACGAATCCACGATATTCCTTTCTTGTTAATCGTACCGTTTCACAGAAACCGCCTCTGAATTGAAATAAGTTTGCTGACCACCTTACTTGGAAGTTTGTAGAAGGACATGTAATGGATAGATAGATTGGGAAGAACCGAATTTATCAACGCCACTCTCCCCCCCATCGATAAAAACTTACCTTTCCACGATGCTAAACGAGATCTAACCTTATCAATCAAAGGTTTCCAAAAGGATAGTAATCTGTGATTCCCGCCGATATAAATACCAAGAAATTTGAATGGACAACCACCATACTTATATTTTGCTTTTAATTTTTTAATTTTTTTTTATTTTTTAATCATTACAAATATATTAGTTTCTGTTTGTTTCAAATGCAATTTTTATTTTGATATTTTAAAAAATAAATTTTATTTTTTATTTTTATTTTATTTTAAGAATAAAACTATTGGTCCATTTTTTTTTTTAGTTTTGGTCATCACTTTATTTTTGGGTTGATTTTGTTGACAAGTGTCTAAATAGATAAATAGAATATTCATACCATATTGGGGGATAATTTTAGTGAAACGTCTTATTAAATTTGTTCCCTTAATTTTATTGTTTTTTTACTGCGCCCTTAATTTTATTGTTATGTTAGCAAAAGTGGTTCTAAAATACATGAAAAATTAAAACAAAGGAATAAAAACTTTATTATAAATGAAGTGGTCAAATTTTATTATAAAAAATAAGGAAACAAAAGGGGTAATTAAACTTTTTAATTTTATATTGGGTATTTTATTTGTGTTGATGCAAAATTTATTCTATTAATTTTTTAACACTTAATTATTATAGAACTAATCTATGTATAGTAAAAAAAAAATTATTTTAAGTTCTTGAAATAAAAATCTTAAAAAATAATTTTAATATAAACAAATTTCATAAAAATAAAAAGTGGTATAATCAAACACATACAAAAGATTTCAATAAAAATGATATATCTAAAAGGCTTTAAAATGTATAAATTAAATTTAAATTGGTAAAAAATGACAATGTCATTTATGGAGAAGGAACTTAATATAAATGATAAAAATGTTAGAGTTCAATTCTTTTGAAGTCAATATCCAACTAACATTTGTGATTTAAAAAAACAAAAGAAATCAATCTTCAAAATTGTGAGCAAAACTACTAAATATGTCCTTCAAATTCAAACTATAACGCATGAGCCAACATCAACATGGACTATTTCTTAAATTTTTTTTTTTTTATAGCGTATTTGTTAAATGTATATACTGTGTAAGTTTTTTCTTTTTCTCACGATATTAGATTTGTGTAAAATGTTACTACAGTTGTGTGAGAGTGAATTTTTTTAACAAAAAAAATCAATAAAACAAAAACACAATTATCACTATGAAAATAAGAAAACCAAGAGAAAGATTTACATTTAGGTGCGTCTGATTTGCTTAAGAGTAAGAAATTGAATATGATAACTATTAGAATAAAATTTGGTTCTGCATCTATATTTTTGAGTTTTGATGATAACAATGTAGTATTTGTGTGAGAACAATTTTGGTACTTTAATGGTTTGTTATTGTGTAGCTTTAACAACCAATTTTGATTCTAACTGAGTGATGTGCGACATCATCAAGTTCTGAAATTTGTGTTTCAAAAGTGCTTCTACACCAATTCACCTCAAAGAAGTTTCGGAGAAGACGTCGTTATTAGAAATAATAATTTATATTCACAAACTTAGTCAATAAGTTTGTTAGAGGGTATTTTAGTATTTTGTTTGTTGCCTTTTGTAGCCCTAGTTTTTAGCTTATAAATAGACTAGTGGTAGATGTCATTGTAAGTGACTTTTTATCCTTTTTGTAGCCATCATTCTCTTATAATATATTCTACTCTTTTCATCCATTATTCACCTTGTACACCAACAATTGGTATCTAGAGCTCCGGTTCGGATCCACGGGGAAACACGGGAAACACGAGTGAAACGTGAGGCGTTGTGTGATTGATTTTTTGTTCTTGAATTCGTGTTGAATCTTGAACAAAAATCTGAACATAATCACATTTTCTGATTCTGTGGGATTGGGAAACACTGTGTTTGGTGAGATCTGAGTGACTGTACAAGGTTGAAGATGAACGGAAACGGCGGTATGTACACCAAGCTTCCAGTATTTGATGGCAAAAACTGGACTCGTTGGATGATTCTGATGCGTGTACTGTTCGGTGCTCAAGATGTTCTGGATCTTGTCACTGAAGGTTACGTTCCAGTAGCAGCAGATGCAACGGAGGAACAAAAGAACGCGCAGAAGGATACAAGGAAGAAAGATCAGAAAACATTGTTTTACATCCATCAGTGTGTGGATGCAAATGTGTTTGAGAAAATCGCTGATTTAACGACGACAAAGGCTGCGTGGGACACACTGGTCAGATGTTATGGTGGTGACGCATCAGTGAAGAAGGTGAAGCTTCAGTCTCTACGTAAGCAGTATGAGAATCTCAACATGAAGAACAATGAGAAAGTTTCTGAGTACATCTCCAGAGTGATTCTGATCACTAATGAGATGAAGGCGTATGGAGAAACTCTTTCTGAACAAGTAATCATTGAGAAGGTATTGAGATCCCTTACCCCTCAGTTTGATTACATTGTGGTAGCAATAGAACATTCTAAGGATCTGAGCACCATGAGAATTGAAGAGCTGCAAAGCAGTCTAGAGGCGCAAGAGTTGCGTCTGACTGAGAGAACTTCTGAAAGGGAAGTATAACAGCAGGCTCTGAAAGCAGTTTCTGATAAGAAGCATCAGAAGCAGTCTTGGTCAGAAGCCAGGAGAAGATTTGATGGTGGTCAGAAGTCAGAAACCTCAACTTATGATAGGCAAAAGAATGCTAAGAATGGAAAAGAGAAGTATGACAAGAAGAAGATCCAATGTTACTGTTGCAAGAAATTTGGTCACTTTGCTAGAGATTGTTGGTCAAACAAAGAAAAGAAGTCAGAAGAAGCAAATATAGCCAGAAGTTCTGATGATGAATCTATGCTACTGATGGCTTCTGAATTTGATGATACGAATTTGACAGACTGTTGGTATATGGACACTGGCTACTCAAATCATCTTACTGGAAATAAGAAATGGCTGGTTGATTTTGATTCTGAAAAGAGGACAAAGATCAGATGTGCTGATGACAAATATCTTAACGCTGAAGGTATGGGAAATGTCAGAGTCGTTCTGAACAATGGGAAAACAGTATTGATTCAGAAAGTGTGGTATGTACCTGGCATAAAAAGCAATCTGATGAGCGTGGGACAATTAATTGAGAAAGGTTTTTCAGTTACCATGAAGGATAATCTTCTGAAGTTGTATGAATGTAATCAGAAGCTGATTATGGAGTCAGAACAGGGAAGGAATAGAACATTCAAGGTGAATATCAGAACTGCAGACTCTGAATGCCTCAGTGCAACAAGTGTTATGGAGGAAAGTGAGCTGTGGCACAGAATATTTGGTCATCTAAATTTCAGAAGCTTAGGGCATCTAAATTAGAAGAAGCTGGTACATGGAATTCCTGCAATTAAGAAGCCTAAGAAGTCATGCAAAGTGTGCATGGAAGGAAAGCAACCAAGATTGCCATTTGTGTCAGAAGTAGCTCCAAGAGCAAAACATGCCTTGGGAGTAGTACATTCTGATGTGTGTGGTCCATTTCCAGTAGCATCGATTGGAGGGAATAAATACTTCATGTCATTTGTTGATGAATTCACGAGAATGACATGGGTATCCCTTATTAAGTTCAAACACGAGGTGTTTGCTAAATTCAAGAAGTTCAGAATGAAGGCTGAGAATCAGAGTGGTCAGACTCTGAAGATTCTCAGAATCGATGGTGGGGTGAGTATAACTCCAAAGAGTTTCAGAAGTTCTGTGAGGAGAATGGAATTGAGCATGAGGTTACTGCTACTTATACTCCTCAACATAATGGCCTTGCTGAAAGAAGAAACCGTACTTTGCTTGATATGGTGAGAAGCATGCTAAAGGAAAAAAGGCTTCCTCCTTATGGGGAGAAGCTGTTGCCACCGCATCATATGTGCTCAACAGATGTCCAACGAAGAAGTTGAAGGAAATAGTTCTTATTCAGAAGTGGATTGGAGATAAGCAAAGTGTTAGTCATCTGAAGGTTTTTGGTTTTGTGTGTTACAAACATGTTCCAGAAGCCAGAAGACAGAAGCTGGATGATAGAAGCAAAGTAATGTTTGTAAGACCCATAGCTTATGAATAATTTTTAAGTATTAGGTTGTATAATTATTAAGAGAGTTAGGGGTTGCTGATCGTGAGTTCGAGGGTTTTGTCGATAAATAATACTGTGTTACCAGGGCCAGGTCAGGAGTGTTACCAGAAACTTTGCAGTGAGTGGCGTTGTTCTCTTGTTTTAATTATCTATACTAATTATCTTTTTTATTTCAGAAATAATTAAATATAAATTTACCGGCTGACCGGTCAAAATAATTATATCTATGAGTTTTATCATTTCCAGTCTGTTTTCTATATATTCGTCACCTATAATTTATTTTGATATGTTCAAATTTTATTTTTGATAAAAACACGAATTCAACTGTTTTTCGTTCGGGTCTTTTTTCGACACTTGTAGGTTGGTTAGACAATTTATTATTTCAGAAAAAATAATAATAATAAAATATATTAGTACATTGGTTATTATTTTGTTTGTGTCCTGTAACGAAAAGTTAAAACAAATATAAGTATATGTATTAACTTAGTTTACAAAACCAAATATCATGATATTTTGGAAAAAGGTGATGATTGGTTCCACGTGAGAATTTTAGGGCGGTTACTATTTCTTCAGAGACAAAATATTATTTGTGTTAAGTTTGTGGTTATTTCATTTTCTTAGAAGTCTGTTATCTCTCTCAAAGAAAAATAGTTCTGTGTTCATCAAACTCCATATCAGTTATTTCAAAAGTTGGTTTTGGGTAATATATTTTTCTTACCTTAAGTATATTATTTCTTTAAGCCAGTGCATGCATGTATACTACTGGTATGGTTTTCATTTTATTAGAGCTAACATGAATATGTTTCGGTTATAATTTATATAGCATGATTTTTATATTTTTTTTTTAGGATTGTTTTAGGAGTGTAATTTATCATGTTATTTAATAAGCTTAAGTGAGTTTATTGGTACTGGTAGTAGTGTTAAGAGAGTAGAAATAATTTAGGTATTATATTTGGTTTAGAAATAAAAAGAATTATATGACGAAAAAAAAAGAGGAAAGAAAATAATAGGAAAAAAAAAAGAAACAGGTGCCGGTGTGCGCCACAGGAGGTGACGACCGTCACTCTCCCAACTGGTCTTCTTTTCCTTATTTTTTTTATCAAGATTGTTACTATTATTTTAGTATAGGTTAGATTGTTACTGTAGGTTAGTGTTCTATTTTTCTTTCTTTTGTTCTTTTGTTTTATTTTGAAAAAAATACATGTAGTAATTACTAATAGTTTTTTCAGTTACAAATTTTTTTAGGATAATTAGATTAGTTTTGTTTCTTTTATATTATTCAAAAAATAATATATTTTAAAAAGTGATTAACTAATTTTATTTGGTTAATATTGGTGTTAAATATTTTAATATAATCGGCAAATTACGAGGAGAACCGAGATGTCAAGTTTTGGGTTTTTTAGAAAAACGGTAAATAGATTAGTAGTTATCGGGAATGGTTATATTTATGAGTTAGAATTGAGAGGGAATAAAATACCCTATTTAACGGTAAATATTACGTGGTTTAGGACGTGATAGTACTGGTACGTGGGAAGAAGGAAATTATCAGGAAGCGTGCGAAGGTAAGGGCACCTTCTAACGATATTATATAGTACTGAATGCGTATGTATTTGTATGAATGATTTGTGTGCCCACCTGGGGTCCTTGTGAAATTGAGGTGCTGTTTGAGTTGATTAATGTTAAACGTGTGAAATGCTTTCATATGATTTGTGCGAAATATATGAATTGGCATGTGGTTATGATTACCTAAGACGAGAGTATATAAATTGTTGCATTTGCACGTGTGTGTTCATGCATACCATAGTTGCGTGTAGGTAGTTGGTGCCGAATGGGCCAGGGTGATATGACTGAGCCGTCACCTAATCCTGAAGGGATTCTACTGCACCAGGTGATGTGACTGAGCCATCATCGATCCTTTGAGATCAAATTGAGTCAGGTGTCTGCGAGGAGGCAACACCGGGTGTCTGCAAGGGCAGCACTTTTTGTATTTGCAAGGCAGCACGGTTAGTGAGGACCCAAGGGGGTATCACGACTCTCTGCGGAGAGGTTAAATTCTGGGATTCATGCATGGTGAGGGTACCTGATGAATTGGGACCACCAATCCATATAGAGTCTGCATTTAGGATTTATGTGCATTTACTTTGTGGTGTTAAATTGTGTTTCAATTATATCATGTTATACCCGTATATGTGTATTCTTTTCTATATGTTATTTTTAGAAAGTTACCCTCTACTATTATTATGATGTGGTTAACGACCACCCAGACTATGGGAGAGCCACAGGTTCCGCCGATCGTGTTGGGGACTGTGACCACCTGGGATTTTATTGACCAGGATCGGCCCAGTGCTTGGAGGATTGACCCGGCTTCAAGTACGGCTTACTACTACGGGCGGATAGTGATCACGACTAGACATGACACCCTGCAGATACACCAGAGCGTGGTTTGGCAGACGACCCCGTTCCCAGTTCCCATGCAGGGGGCAGGGGGAGTTCCAGGAGTAGCACATATGGATCCTTAGCCGAGGGCGCAGAGGAGTTCAGAGGGAGAGACTGTACCTCGTGGTTGATTGGGAGCCACTACTTGTGGAGGATTTGAGGTGGGAGGACCTTCTGTACCTGCGAAGGTGCAGGAGGAGGACATGTATGGAGCAGCGATTGCTGTTAGACCGGGACCTTCAGGGGATCCTGCGGTATCTCGCCCGGGTTATTCCCCTAGAGTTCCTATGGAGGGGGATAGTTGCTTTGAGATTCCAGCCCCTTCAGTAACCCTGACCATGTGGGTTGACTTGATCACTAGGGAGTCCGGGGATGTGTATAACACTGAGATGTATGATGTGACGTCACGAGCCAGAGCCCCTTCCGAGAGTTCTTGCTTGGTCTGTGGCGAGCACCCTTGCATTTGCCCGCCTTAGTTCTTTAGCTTGTGGTTGTATAGTCCTATCCTGTGCTGATCACGTTTTCGTAGATGTGGGCCTGTCTTAGTTTAGTTTTGGATATTTTTTTGGATGACTGTACCATATACTATGATACTTCTAGGAGCAGTTATTGTTATATTTTGGCAACGGTATGCCCTATGTTCATGGCACCCTTATGTTTATAGGTCATGAACTAGGTGCTGTATTTTTTGGGTTATTGTATTGTACAGGTACTTACACTTTGCTCCTTCGAGGAGTTACTATTGATGCATATATTATTATTTCAGTTTCAAAACAGTTGTTTCCATTTCGAAAAATATGCGTTGTAGTTCTTCGGATATGTAGAGTCGGCTGTGCATTTGAAAGTAACATACTCCGTTGTTTTGGAATTCGTTAAACAATTGACTCTGATGTTTTTAAAAAAAAAAACGGGGTGTTACATTTTTGGTATCAGAGCACGACTTTAGATCTTCAAAGGGAAAGTGTTTTAGGAAGTCATCCGTCTAGAGTCTTCTGTTTAGTTGTCCAGTCAGTTCTAGAGCTTGAGTAATTAAGTTTACGTTAGTAAGTTGTTGACACGTGATAGTGTTGGAAAGCTCAGGAGAAGGTTCTAATCTAAATGTTGGGTTTTGCAGGAAGAAAATGCCTCCCTGACGTGTACCTCCACCCCCTGAGACTAATGATCTCACCATTGGTCAAATGGCTCATGCAATGAATGCTATGGCAGCTGCTGTGACTGCGCAAACCAATGCTAAGATACAAAGAGATGCAGAGAAGAGCGATCGAGAGATTCATGCTGCTAGGACTCGTACTCTCACTCAATTCCGTCGCCAAGACCCACCTCAGTTCCGTGGGGAAGGAGGTCCTGATGCGGCTAATTTATGGCTTCAGGAATTGGAGAAGATATTCGGAGCAATCCATTGCCCTGAGATAGAAAGGGTGACTCTGGCCAGCTATCAACTACTAGGAGATGCTGAGTATTGGTGGAAGAACACTAGGCTGATTATGGAAGGTGCATATGAGGAGATAAACTGGGAAACCTTTAAACATAAATTTCTGGCCAAGTACTTTCCAGAGACAGCTAGGGAAAGGTACGGTGAGGAATTCCTGAAACTACGCCAAGGAGGTATGACCATTGAGGCTTATGCTACCAAGTTTGAATCCCTATCAAGGTTTTTCCGTTTCTTCAGAGATGGTGTCGATGAAGCTTACATGTGTCGTCGATTCCAAGAAGGGTTGAGATATGAGATGCAGGATGCAGTGATACCTCTGGGTATCAAACAATTTCAAACACTGGTTGAGAAATGTCAAGAGATCGAGGATATGAAAAATAAGAGGGTAAACCGTGGAGGAAACTATACTGCTGGGGGACCAAGTCGTCCAAATAATCCTAATCGTGGTAGACAGGGAATGAATCCTTATCAACCCTCCCATAACTATCGTGGACCAACTCGTTCTGTAAACGTCATCCAAGGAAATCAGATGAGGGGGAAACTGGTATGTTACAACTGTGGACGGGAAGGACATTTTGCGAAGGATTGCAAAACAAATACACTTACTTGCTACAACTGTAAGAAACCAGGTCATCTGTCCCGAGATTGCAAGGTTCCAAAGGTGGAGTCAACATTAAATGCGACACAGGGAGCCCGACCTACTGCAAAGGGACGTGTCTACACTATGGGTGCTGAGGAGAGTGTCCAAGCCAGCAATGCAATACATGAGAATTGTCAAGTTGCAGGTAATTCTTTAACTGCATTGATTGATACTGGTGCAACCCATTCATTCATTTCCTTATATTGTGCAAATCGTTTGAACATAAAGATATCTCCACTGCTTTTTGATTTACAAGTCTCTACACCTGCCAAGAATAGAGAGTTTTTGGTCAATCTAATTTGTTTACCCCTACCGTCACTCGAGATCATACTCGGGATGGACTGGTTATCCTATCACTATGTCATCTTGGACTGTGCTCGCAAGATGGTATTTTTCCCTGAACCCGGAGTTGTTAAATACTTGTCCGCAAACCAACTTAGAGTGGCCTTGAAGGATGGGGCTCTAGAGGTTTTGTCACTACACAGTGTGGAAGTAACCTCAGACATTCAAATTGAAAATATACGTGTGGTTCAACAATTCCAAGATGTGTTTCCATTGGAGATTCCAGGATTTCCCCCGGTACGCGAAGTAGAGTTCTTTATAGATTTACATCCTGGAACAAGACCGCTTTCAGATCCTCCTTATCGGACGGCGCCGGTAGAATTAACTGAGCTAAAGAGTCAGGTTGAGGATCTACTCGCGAAAGGATTCATCAGGCCAAGTGTATCCCCTTGGGGAGCGCCAGTTCTTTTGGTAAAGAAGAAAGATGGGCGTTCATGCTTATGTGTGGATTATCGGAAACTCAATAAGGTAACTATTAAGAACCGGTACCCCTTGCCACGAATTGATGATCTGATGGATCAATTGAATGGAGCTGCCATTTTCTCAAAGATTGACTTGAAGTCAGGCTACCACCAGATCAGAGTAAGGGAGGAAGATATTTCAAAGACGACATTTCGTACGCGTTATGGGCATTATGAATACCTTGTGATGCCGTTTGGAGTGACGAATGCACCCGCCATTTTTATGGACTACATGCATAGGATTTTCCATCCATTCTTAGACTGATTTGTGGTAGTTTTCATTGATGATATACTTATTTATTCAAAAAATGAAGAGGAACATGGAGAACATCTTCGTTTGGTCTTACAAGTTTTGCGTGATAAGAAGTTGTATGCTAATCCCTCTAAGTGTGAGTTTTGGCTAGACAAAGTGAATTTTCTAGGTCATGTCATATCAAGAGAAGGGATAACAGTGGATCCTAGGAAAATTGAGACGGTACTTGCATGGGATCAGCCGAAGACGGTTACAGATATACGAAGTTTTATCGGTTTAGCTGGTTATTACCGCAGATTTATTGAAGGATTTGCAAGGATTGCGGCACCAATGACGCAACTTACAAGGAAGGATCAACCCTTTGCTTGGACCGAGAAGTGTGAAACCAGTTTCAAATTGCTGAAAGAGCGATTGACGACTTCACCGGTGTTAGTTTTACCGCAACCAGAGGAACCTTATGAAGTTTTTTGTGATGCTTCTTATCAAGGACTCGGATGTGTGCTGATGCAGCATAAGAAAGCAGTGGCGTATGCATCACGACAGTTAAGAACTCATGAAAAGAACTATCCCACACATGATTTAGAGCTTGCAGCGGTGGTTTTTGCCCTAAAAATCTGGAGACATTACCTGTATGGGTGCACTTTTGTTGTTTTCAGCGACCATAAAAGTTTGAGATACCTTTTTGACCAGAAGGAACTGAATATGAGACAGAGAAGGTGGATGGAGACGCTCAAAGATTTCGATTTCACACTACAATACCACCCTGGAAAAGCGAATGTTGTGGCAGATGCGTTAAGCAGGAAGAGTGTTTCCGCATTGTCGACCATCATGGCTAATCAACAAAGGTTGTTAGAAGTATTTTGAGACCTACATCTTAACGTGGAATTTGTACCAGGAGCTTTGAAATTGGGTATGATTAAAGTATCAAATGGATTGTTGGAAGACATTGCGGGTTGTCAGGATGACGACTTGATTGTAGAAAAAAGGAATCTGATTATTCGAGGAACTGCCACGGAATTCAAGGTAGGAGGAGACAATATCTTGAGATGTAATGGTAGAGTGTGTGTGCCCGATGCAAAAGAACTGAGAAAGACGATCCTTGAGGAGGCTCATAAGAGCAAATTGAGTATTCACCCAGGGGCAACTAAGATGTATCAGGATCTAAGGCAGGATTTTTGGTGGCCAGGTATGAAGAGGCATATAACTGAGTATGTTGCGTTATGTTTGACCTGTCAAAAGGCAAAGGTAGAGCACCAGAGGCTTGCAGGGATGTTACAACCGTTGGACATACCAGAATGGAAGTGGAATAACATTTCGATGGACTTTATCACAGGTTTACCAAAGACTAAAAGGAAGAATGACTCCATATGGGTTATAGTTGACCGGTTAACGAAGTCTGCTCACTTTCTGCCTGTCAAGACTACTTATACAACAGAGAAGCTGACTGAGATTTACATAGCTGAGATAGTGAGGCTTCACGGAGTACCCGCAAGCATTGTGTCAGACCGGGATCCAAAATTTACCTCTCATTTTTGGGGAGCACTACATGTCGCATTGGGTACTAAGTTAAGGTTAAGTTCGGCATATCATCCGCAAACGGATGGCCAGACGAAAAGAACTAACCAGTCCTTAGAGGATTTATTAAGAACTAGTGTGTTAGATGACAGAGGAAGTTGGGATGATGTCTTGCCATTGATAGAATTCACCTACAACAGCAGTTTCCATACAAGTATTGGAATGGCCCCATATGAGGCTCTCTATGGAAGGCGGTGTCAGACACCGTTGTGTTGGTATCAAGATAGGGAGCATATGATAGTGGGACCAGAGATGGTGCAACAGACTACGGATAAGGTCAGGACGATTAGGCAAAGGATGAAGGCTTCACAAGATCGTCAAAAGAGTTATGCAGATAAGCGCCGTAGGCCGTTAGAGTTTAAAGGAGGGGAGCATGTATTCCTTCGAGTTACACCAACCACTGGTGTGGGAAGGGCCCTAAAGGCAAGGAAGTTGACCCCTAAATTCATTGGACCGTATCAAATCACCGAGAGAATTGGGAAGGTTGCTTATCGAATAGCACTACCACCAGAATTATCCCGAATTCATGACGTGTTCCATGTGTCTCAACTAAGGAAGTATGTTCCGGATCCTTCACATGTGATCACGCCCGATGATATTTAGTTAAAGGAAGACTTGTCATTTGAAGTACCACCAATAAGGATTGGAGATAAGAAAATGAAGAGCCTTAGGAACAAAGAAATACCACTGGTTAAGGTAATATGGAACGAAGCTACAGGAGATGCAACTTGGGAACTAGAAAGCAAGATGAAGGAGCAATATCCTGAGCTTTTCGATGTCGTCTAAGTTTCGAGGACGAAACTTCTTTTAGGGAGGGAGTAATGTAAGACCCATAGGTTATGAATAATTTTTAAGTATTAGGTTGTATAATTATTAAGAGAGTCAGGGGTTGCCGATCGTGAGTCCGAGGGTTTTGTCGATAAATAATACTGTGTTACCAGGGCCAGGCCAGGAGTGTTACCAGAAACTTTGCAGTGAGTGGCGTTGTTCTCTTGTTTTAATTATCTATACTAATTATCTTTTTTATTTCGGAAATAATTAAATATAAATTTACCGGCTGACCGACCGAAATAATTATATCTATGAGTTTTATCATTTCCAGTCTGTTTTCTATAATTTCGTCACCTATAATTTATTTTGATATGTTCAAATTTTATTTTTGATAAAAACACGAATTCAACTGTTTTTCGTTCGGGTCTTTTTTCGACACTTGTAGGTTGGTTAGAAAATTTATTATTTCAGAAAAGAAAAAAAATAATAAAATATATTAGTACATTGGTTATTATTTTGTTTGTGTCCTGTAACGAAAAGTTAAAACAAATATAAGTATATGTATTAACTTAGTTTACAAAACCAAATATCATGATATTTTGGAAAATGGTGATGATTGGTTCCACGTGAGAATTTTAGGGCGGTTACTATTTCTTCTGAGACAAAATATTATTTGTGTTAAGTTTGTGGTTATTTCATTTTCTTAGAAGTCTGTTATCTCTCTCAAAGAAAAATAGTTCTGTGTTCATCAAACTCCATATCCGTTATTTCAAAAGCTGGTTTTGGGTAATATATTTTTCTTACCTTAAGTATATTATTTCTTTAAGTCAATGCATGCATGTATACTACTGGTATGGTTTTCATTTTATTAGAGCTAACATGAATATGTTTCAGTTATAATTTATATAGCATGATTTTTATATTTTTTTTTTTAGGATTGTTTTAAGAGTGTAATTTATCATGTTATTTAATAAGCTTAAGTGAGTTTATTGGTATTGGTAGTAGTGTTAAGATAGTAGAAATAATTTAGTTATTATATTTGGTTTAGAAAAAAAAAGAATTATATGACGAAAAAAAAAGAGGAAAGAAAATAATAGAAAAAAAAAAGAAACAGGTGCCGGTGTGCGCCACAGGAGGTGACGACCGTCACTCTCCCAACTGGTCTTCTTTTCCTTATTTTTTTTATCATGATTGTTACTATTATTTTAGTATAGGTTAGATTGTTACTGTAGGTTAGTGTTCTATTTTTCTTTCTTTTGTTCTTTTGTTTTATTTTGAAAAAAATACATGTAGTAATTACTAATAGTTTTTTTAGTTACAAATTTTTTTAGGATAATTAGATTAGTTTTGTTTCTTTTATATTATTCAAAAAATAATATATTTTAAAAAGTGATTAACTAATTTTATTTGGTTAATATTGGTGTTAAATATTTTAATATAATCGGAAAATTACGAGGAGAACCGAGATGTCGAGTTTTGGGTTTTTTAGAAAAACGGTAAATAGATTAGTAGTTATCGGGAATGGTTATATTTATGAGTTAAAACTGAGAGGGAATAAAATACCTTATTTAACGATAAATATTACGTGGTTTAGGACGTGATAGTACCGGTACGTGGGAAGAAGGAAATTATCAGGAAGCGTGCGAAGGTAAGGGCACCTTCTAACGATATTATATAGTACTGAATGCGTATGTATTTGTATGAATGATTTGTGTGCCCACCTGGGGTCCTTGTGAAATTGAGGTGCAGTTTGAGTCGATTAATGTTAAACGTGTGAAATGCTTTCATATGATTTGTGCGAAATATATGAATTGGCATGTGGTTATGATTACCTAAGACGAGGGTATATAAATTGTTGCATTTGCAAGTGTGTGTTCATGCATACCATAGTTGCGTGTAGGTAGTTGGTGCCGAATGGGCCAGGGTGATGTGACTGAGCCGTCACCTAATCTTGAAGGGATTCTACTGCACCAGGTGATATGACTGAGCCATCATCGATCCTTTGAGATCAAATTGAGTCAGGTGTCTGCGAGGAGGCAACACCGGGTGTCTGCAAGGGCAGCACTTTTTGTGTCTGCAAGGCAACACGGTTAGTGAGGACCCAAGGGGGTATCACGACTCTCTGCGGAGAGGTTAAATTCCGGGATTCATGCATGGTGAGGGTACCCGACGAATTGGGACCACCAATCCATATAAAGTCTGCATTTAGGATTTATGTGCATTTACTTTGTGGTGTTAAATTGTGTTTCAATTATATCATGTTATACCTGTATATGTGTATTCTTTTCTATATGTTATTTTTAGAAAGTGACCCTCTACTATTATTATGATGTGGTTAACGACCACCCAGACTATGGGAGAGCCACAGGTTCCGCCGATCGTGTTGGGGACTGTGACCACTTGGGATTTTATTGACCAGGATCGGCCCAGTGCTTGGAGGATTGACCCGGCTTCAAGTACGGCTTACTACTACGGGCGAATAGTGATCACGACTAGACATAACGCCCTGCAGATACACCAGAGCGTGGTTTGGAAGACGACCCCGTTCCCAGTTCCCATGCAGGGGCAGGGGGAGTTCCAGGAGTAGCACCTATGGATCCTCAGCCGAGGGCGCAGAGGAGTTCAGAGGGAGAGACTGTACCTCGTGGTGGATTGGGAGCCACTACTTGTGGAGGATTTGAGGTGGGAGGACCTTCTGTACCTGCGAAGGTGCAGGAGGAGGACATGTCTGGAGCAGCGACTGCTGTTAGACCGGGACCTTCAGGGGATCCCACGGTATCTCGCCCGGGTTATTCCCCTAGAGTTACTATGGAGGGGGATAGTTGCTTTGAGATTCCAGCCCCTTCAGTAACCCCGATCATGTGGGTTGACTTGATCACCAGGGAGTCCGGGGATGTGTATAGCGCTGAGATGTATGATGTGACGTCACAAGCCAGAGCCCCTTCCGAGAGTTCTTGCTTGGTCTGTGGCGAGCACCCTTGCATTTGCCCGCCTTAGTTCTTTAGCTTGTGGTTGTATAGTCCTATCCTGTGCTGATCGCGTTTTCGTAGATGTGGGCTTGTCTTAGTTTAGTTTTGGATATATTTTTGGATGACTGTACCGTATACTATGATACTTCTAGGAGCAGTTATTGTTATATTTTGGCTACGGTATGCCCTATGCTTATAGGTCATGAACTAGGTGCTGTATTTTTTGGGTTATTGTATTGTACAGGTACTTACACTTTGCTCCTTCGAGGAGTTACTATTGATGCATATATTATTATTTCAGTTTCAAAACAGTTGTTTCCATTTCGAAAAATATGTGTTGTAGTTCTTCGGATATGTAGAGCCGGCTGTGCATTTGAAAGTAACATACTCCGTTGTTTTGGAATTCGTTAAACAATTGACTCTGATGTTTTTAAAATAAAAAAAAAGGGGTGTTACAATGTTACTGGTGGGGTACCACAGTACAGGTGCGTACAAGCTTTATTGTCCAGAAATTAATAAAGTTGAATTCAGCAGAGACGTTATTGTGAAGGAATCAGAAGTTTGGAATTGAAATAAGTCTCAATCTGACTCTGATGTGAGAACTTCTGAAGAAAGGTCAGAACTAAGAGTTTCTGAAACTGATGGTGATTCTGACTCTGAAGGAGACTCAGAAGATGAAGGTGACTCTAATGATCCAGATTCTGATGATGATCCAGATTCTGGTGGTGATTCAGACTCTGGGAATATGCCAGACTCTGAAGATGGTCAAGGTTCTGGAGGAAGTCAACCTTCTGAAGCAAGAGCTTCTGAAGGAGAAACTTCTGGGGTTCAAGCATCCGAATGAGATTCTGACCAAGGTCAGAGGCCACAAAGAATCAGAAGCATTCCGAGAAGATTTGCAGAGTTTGACATGCTGCAAGACACTGAAGTAGATTCTGAAGGAGAAATTATTCAGTGTGCCATGCTAGTAGACTCTGAACCCGTGAGTACAGAAGAGGCTCTTAAGCAGAAAGTCTGGCTGAAGGCCATGAAAGAAGAACTTGATGCCATAGAGAGAAACAAGGCTTGGAAGCTGACAAAACTTCCAAAGGACAAGAAAGCCATCAACGTCAGATGGGTTTTCAAGCAGAAGCTAAAGCCAGATGGATCAATTGGCAAACATAAAGCGAGGTTAGTAGCAAGAGGATTTCTGCAGAAACCTAGGCTGGATTATTCTGAATTGTTTGCACCTGTAGCGAGACATGAAACAATCAGACTCGTGATTGGCATAGCTGCTAACAAGAATTGGCCTTTGATGCATTTAGATGTGAAATCTTCATTTCTGAACGGTCCATTACAAGAAGAAGTTTACGTGTCACAACCTCCTGGATTTGTGAAAAAGAATCAGGAAGGGATGGTGTACAGATTACATAAAGCTTTGTATGGATTAAAACAAGCGCCCAGAGCTTGGAATCAGAAGATTGATTCATTTTTCAAGATGCAGGGTTTTCAAAAATGTGAGATGGAATACGGTGTTTATGTTCAGCATATCTCTGAAGGCAATATGATTCTGGTGTGTTTGTACGTTGATGACATACTGCTGACAGGAAGTTCTGAACAAGACTTAGCTATGTTCAAGAAGGTGCTGATGAATGAGTTTGAAATGATTGATCTCGGGAAAATGACATACTTTCTAGGGATGGAGTTCAGATACTCTGAGAAAGGTATCATTTTGCATCAATGAAGTATGAACGTGAGATTCTGAAGAGATTTAAGCTGCAGAATTGTAAGGCTGCTATCACACCTGCAGATACAAATCAAAAACTAGATTCAGATTCTGATGGTGATGATGTAGACGCTACAACCTTCAAACAGTTGGTTGGTTCTCTGAGGTATTTGTGTAATACCAGACCTGATATTTTCTATGCAGTTGGAATGGTTAGTAGGTTCATGAGTAAACCCAAGTGGTCCCATTACCAAGCTGCTGTCAGGATTCTGAGGTATATCAAGGGTACTCTGAAGTATGGAGTGTCATTTCCTTCTGGAAGAAAGATTGAATCAGAACTTCTGAGTTATTCAGATTTTGATTGGTGCGGAGATAGAGTTGATAGAAGAAGTACTTCTGGGTACTTGTTCAAGTTCCTGGGAGGCCCTATTTCTTGGTGTTCCAAGAAGCAACCTGTTGTTGCATTGTCAACCTATGAAGCTGAATATATTGCAGGTGCTGTTACTGCATGCCAAGCTGTGTGGATTCTGAACTTGCTGCAGGATTTGAAGATCAAGGTAAACAAGCCTCTGAAGATGATGATTGATAACAAGTCTGCAATCAATCTTGTCAGAAACCCAGTGTTGCATGGTGTCGTACCTCAAAAAATGAGAACGACCTCGCGAGGCGTAATTGCACGCCCGCGGGATGGACTTAACAGAGTCGCCACCGATCTTTATTTATTCCATAGAGGGAAAGGGAAAATATCGAATAAAACCCTAAAAAAAGGATAAGAATATGGTCATCGCAACCAATGTCTGAGTTTGGGAGTCGATTACGCAAGGGGAAGGTATTAGTACCCCTCACGTCCGTTGTACTCAACGGGAACCATTTAGTTAAGGTTAAATGTATGTTAGCTTAAGGTTTGTTTCTAATCTTCAACTTATTGAGAAAGGAAGGTAAATGATTATTGTTAAAGGAGAGAAAACCTAAAGAGGTTTTTTATTATTAGGGTGGCTCAACAAGACTTCACAATCTCGTGCCTACATATCCTCATAGTGCAATGAGGAACTCAGAGCCTTCGTAGTTCGGGGCTACGATGAAAAATGGAAAGGTCGAATCCAAGAAGGCCTTGGATGTAAAGGAAAAAGGAAAAGGTAGAAAAAAGAAAAGGTGGAATCCAAGAAGGCATTGGATGTAAAGGAAAAGGTGGAATCCAAGAAGGCATTGGATGTAAAGGAAAAAGGAAAAGGTAGAAAAAAGAAAAGGTGGCTCGCTAGGATCTCGCAATCCTATGCCTACGTATTCTCAAGATGAACTTGAGAAATCAGAGCGTCCGTAGTTCTTGCTCTACGGGTGAAAAGCTTGAAAGTAAAGCTTGTGAGGATTGGTTGTTTAGGAGAAGAGATTAATGAATATCTCTAAGGAAAGTTTAGTAAGAAGTTACAAGAGATTAATGGCTATCTCTTGGGAAGGTTAAAGAAAAGGTTAAAAGTTACAAGAGATTAATGGTTATCTCTTGGAAAAGCTAGTGGTTTAAAAGTGGCTTGAATATATTTTAAGAATGACAAACAGTTGATGATGATCAATAGTTCAAAGGGTTATGTTAGAGTGCTAGACTCTAATAGTCATTTTCATTCAAGATTGATTGTAAAATTGTTTGTTGGACAAAAAACATTGATAGTAATCAATTGTTCGAAGAGTTGTGCCAAGATGCTAGATCTTGATGGCTCTTACTCATCCAATTTGAAATGAAAAATAATTAATGGACAACGAGCTATTGACGATAATCAATCGCTCAAAGAGTTATGCCAATATGCTAGACCTTGACGGCTCTTATTCGTCCAAGTTGATATGAAAATGGTTCAATGAACAATGAACGCTTGATGAAAATCAATCGTTCGAAGAGTTGTGACAAGATGCTAGATCTTGACGGCTCTTATTCGTCCAAGTTGATTAAAGGTATTTTGAGGAGCGAAAGAATGAATGAATGGCTACCCCAAAGTGTGAGACTTGAGACCAATCGTTCGAGGTTTCTGCTAGAATGCTAGATTCCAACAGTCCTCTTCTTTCGTATTTTTTATTTTTTTAAAAAAGTTTAATCATTAAATTTAAATGGAAAGATTTAGGTACAAAAATAAATAAATCTTAATAATAATATAATAATAACAAAAACATGAACACATAAAATATTACATTTTTACAACATAACTTCACAAACTAAAAATATATATATACTAAACTACTAACTATATATGGTATGAACAAAAATAAAGGATGAATGATACTCACAAACTCCAAAGCTAGCAAAGGTTAAGCTTGTTGTGTAGAAGGAAGTGAAAGTGTTTTGATGGAAGTTGTTGTTGTGGTGAAGATGGTGAATGTTTATGGGTATTATGTAAGTAAAAGAAAAGGATAAAATTTGATTCCTAAAAAAAGCAAAAAAAATAATATTTGACTTAAAAAATATGTAATGAATGTGCAAGGTTTTGAGAATGTATGTGTGGTATTGTTGGTCCAAAATGAGAGAAAGAGAGATTTTATTTATAGTGTGAATGAGGTGGGAGTGTTGATGTGGCAATCCATGTGACTTTATGAGAATGATTCTTGGCCATTGATAAGTCCAAGTTGGCAATCCATGTGAAATGTGAGAATGATTCTTGGCCATTGATAAGTCCAAGTTGGCAATCCATGTGAAGTGTTTGTACTACAATATAGTGGTCCCAACTTACCATTTTTCCCTTTATGGACATGAAGACAAACAAAAATAAAAGTAATAATAATAATAATAATAATAATAATAATAATAATAATAATAATAATAAAGCTTAGTAATAATAAAACTAATAACAACAATAAAGCTTAGTAATAATAAAACTAATAATAATAATAATAATAATAATAATAATAATAATAATAATAATAATAATAATAATAATAAAACTAATAATAATAAAATTAATAATAATAAAACTAATAATAATAATAATAATAATAAAAAAATTAATAATAGTAAAACTAAAAATAATAAAAAAGATAATTGAAAATGGTTAGTAAAAAAAGAAATAAAACAAATTAAATTCTAACGAAAAATGCATGATTAATGAGATGTTTAACTAAAATGCGAGACGACTGACTCAAGATAATATGCAAACGATCAGAATATCTGAGGGTAAAATTTGGGGTATGACACATGGGAGAAGCAAGCATATTGAGACCAAGTATCATTTTCTGAGAAATCAGGTTCAGAGTGGAGTGTTAGAAGTTGAGCACTGTAGCACCCAGAAACAGTTGGCAGATGTTCTGACGAAGGCTATCAAGACTGATCAATTTCTTCGCTTAAGGAATGAAATTGGTGTTGTTAGTTTTGAGGAAATATAAATTAAGGGATGGTATTCGAAATAATAATTTATATTCACAAACTTAGTCATTAAGTTTGTTAGGGGGTATTTTAGTATTTTGTTTGTTGTCTTTTGTAGCCCTAGTTTTTAGCTTATAAATAGACTAGTGGTAGATGTCATTGTAAGTGACTTTTTATCCTTTTTGTAGCCGTCATTCTCTTATAATATATTCTACTCTTTTCATCCATTATTCACCTTGTACACCAACAGTCGTGTGGCTGTTGCAATGTTCTCTTGGTTTCTGCTTCTGGATGTGACTCTGATCATCAAACTTCTGAAGAAAGACAAACTTCTGAAGTTTCTAACTGAAGATTCTGAAGATCTCAAGTCAGACGCTGATGCTATCAAGATTCTGATTAATGATTCTGAAGATTCTAATTTCAAGCTATGTGACTCTTCTGTTCATGCTTCATCAACTTTTCATCAAAAGCCAATGAATTTGAAGATAAGGATAACGAATACGTGATCAAAATAGTACACAATACAAAACAAAATTGTTCCTCCACTACCTGATTTTATGGGCGAAAGGACGGTACTATTTATCACACCTGTCACTATTCCGTTAGTGGAAAACTACATTTTTCCTATTCCTGATTTGCCCTCCAATGGTTCATTTTTCATACTATATATATGGGACTTGGAGACTTGAAGAAAGCTGTCGAAATAACAAGAGTGTTTTCTACGTGAAAAGCTTCCAACTTTGAGCAAATTTAAGTATTTTCTGTATTTCAAATGTGTAAAACTGCTTGTTTAAGAAGCACTTTGTAAACACACATCTTTGTATTCAAACTGTTTGTTTGTAATTCCTTGAGGGACCAGTTATCCTTGAAAAGACAGTGAATGTTTGTCTTTGTTGTTTGTTAGTCACCAGTTATTGCTAGTGCATTTGTAATCGGTTGATTATAGTGGATTAAGTCCTTGTTTATAAGGCAAAATCACATTGGCTGGTGGACTGGATTAGCTTTGATTTTCAAGCGAACCAGGATAAAAATCTTTGTGTCTCTCTCATTGTTCAATCTTTTGATTGTTGAGTTTTTGACTTGGTAAAAACTTTTGTTTTAAAAACCCAATTCAAACCCCCTTTCTTGTGTTTTTCACACCTTTGTTTGGCATCAGAGCTCCGATTCTGATTGTGATAAAAAACTTTATCAATACTTCACTGTGTTCAGTACCAATCTAATTTGTGTGAGAAACAATGGCTACTGCTGCTCCTGTTATTAACAATGAGAAAGATCACTACAGTGCCAAACCACCAGTCTTTGATGGTGATACGTTTGAATACTGGAAAGATAGATTCAAAAACTTCTGTCTTGGTTATGATGTAGATCTTTGGGATTTTGTAGTCGATGGCTACACTCACCCAGTTGATGTTGAAGGTAACAATGTAGCAAGAAGTGCTATGATTGGTCAACAAAAGAAGGACTATAAAAATCATCATAAGGTAAGAACTATATTGCTTAATGCTATTTCTTATACCGAGTATGAGAAAATAATAAACAGAGATATTGCCAAGTCCATCTTTGATTCCTTAAGAATGACTCATGAAGGGAACGCTCAAGTAAAGGAGACAAAGGCTTTAGCCCTAATCCAGAAATATGAGGCATTCAGAATGGAGGATGATGAAACAGTTGAGACTATGTTCTCAAGGTTTCACATGTTGGTCGCAGGACATAAAGTTCTGGACAAAGGATATTCAACTGGTGATCATGTTAAGAAGATCATCAGAAGTTTACCCAAGAAATGGAGACCCATGGTAACTGCCTTAAAGCTATCTAAAGATCTGAATAGTATCAGTCTTAAAGAACTTGTTAGTTCTTTAAGAAGTCATGAGATAGAGCTAGAAGGAGATGAACCTCAGAAGCAAGGTAAATCTGTTGCCTTAAATTCCAAACCTGAAAAGGAAAAGGCTTATCAAGCTGAGGAAGAATTAGAAGATTCTGATGAAGACTCAGAAGATGATGATGATGATGGGCTATCACTGATTTCCAGAAGGGTCAACAGACTCTAGAAACATAGGCAAAATGGTCAAGGGAAGTTCAGATGAGCAAGGAAGATTGCTGGTCTTTCTGACTCATCGTCTGGACAAAAGAAGCAGGGTTCTGGAAAAGAAGTTATCAGTTATGAATGCAAGGAGTCAGGTCACTACAAAAATGAGTGTCCTAAGCTCAAAAAGGACAAGAAGCCTAAGAAGAAATTCTCCAAAGGCAAGAAGGGGCTCATGGCTACATGGGATGAATCAGATTCTAAAGAAGAAGATTCTGAAGAGGAACATGCCAATGTTACTTTGATGGCAACTACAGCTGATGCAGAAGTCTCTGAAGATTCAGAAAACAAGGACCTTTTAGAATCAGGATCAGAATCTGACTCCGACTCAGAAGAGGTTTATAAACTATCTCGTTCTGATTTAGAGTCATGTCTCTCAGAAATGCTGGAAAAGTACCAAAATCTTCAAAGTAAATACAAGGATTTTAAACAAGTTTGAGTAGTTTCTTCTGAACCTTGTAATAAGCTTGAACAAAATATTTCTTCTCTCAATGAGAAAATCTTTTCTTTAGAAATTACAAATTCTGCTTAGAAAAGAAAAATTTCAAAACTGGAGGAAGAAATAGTCTCAGATGCTTCTAGTACTGATTGCGTCATCAGATATGACAGATCATTTAAGCATTTTCTGGCTAAAAGCATAGATAGAAGCAAAATGGCTTACATTATCTATGGAGTTAGCAAAAATGGCAAGAAAGGTTTAGGTTGTTGTCACACCCTCATTTTCACCCTAACCCTAACCTGGCATAGCATAACATTTCCATCATCTAGGCATCCCATTAGGTCATATCAATCATGCGTTTCATTGAGCTTCTAAGACATGGGATCACAACGACTCTTTGAATCAGGGTTTCATATCTTCTTTGAGATTCTTGCATTTAAGTCTGAAGCAAGGGTTGAGTTTTAATTGTCTTAACTCCTCATCAAGATTCATCAGGCTTGTCAGGGCAGGTACGCGTAGGCAGTACGGTTAGAGGTTCATTGGTTTGACCTAATCTTGGTCGGACGAGTTTTGTTTCAAGATCAAGGCCAGAGTGTGATTGGATCAAGTGGTTGTGTCTGAAGTCTCAATGCAGGTTGTCTGCGTGTGAATCCAATTATCAGGTCGTGTTCAGATGGTGCATTGTGGAGTATCATATATAAGTTGCTCTTTTCAATCAGTAGTTCAAGTGGCAAGTTTCAGAGGATTGATGCAGAGATTGACTCGTGGACGATTCTATCCCGTTTCCATCCAATTCAAGTTCCGTTTCTATTTCTATTAAAGTCCACTTCAATTTTGGTTTCCAAGTTTTAATTCACTTCAATAACCAATCCATTCATTCTAATTCATCAAAATTCATTTCATTATCCATTTACTATCCATTTCCAAATATCCATTATCCATTGGAACCATTTTCTATTATCCATTTAATCCAAAAAATTCATTCTCCATTATTTATTATCCAAAATTCACTTCTTTTTTTTTTATTATTATCCAATTTCTAATACAATTTCCAATTCCATTTTCATTTCATTAACCAAATCCATCATGTAATATCCAAATACCATTTTCAATTCAATTCAAGTTTTAATCCATCCAATCCATTTCAATTATCCATAAAAATCCATTTCTCTTTAAATTATCCATCATTGTCCATGTTATTTTCCTAAGTCCATAATTCAAGAAAAAAACTCATTTACCATTACAAAATCATCATAAAAAATTATTCAACTAAAAAACCAAGTCACATTCAATAAGGCCCATAAAAAATTTACAAGAAAAATGCAAAAAAGACCATGTTTCATTAACCCATACACAAAGCCATTCCTACAATATTTCAAGACACCAGCACATGGTGTATGTTTACACGTCTGCTAAAAAACACTAGCCACACAACAAAATGACCAAAACTCCACAAGACTCCAAAACAACATCACAGGTAGCATGCTACAACTTGCCAAAACCACCTTCAATCCTCACAACCAATCCGTAAAGCAGCTAGCAAAATAAACCAAAATAATATAAACAACACCAGCGCCACTCTGCAATCAACCATCCTGCCACAACAGCCAAAACGCTGCGAACACCGTTCAAATTCTGCCACTTCCGTCCGAACTCCTTGTTGTGACCTGCTACAACAATAGCAACAACACAATGACCTGCAACATAAAGCAAGACAAAAACCTTCAGACCCACAGCAATGGAAAGGGACAACACGCAACAAAAAAAAACAAGTTTGAAATTTGATTTTAAAAAGGAAGAGAGCAACAAAATAAAGGGAGGGGGAACTTGTTCATAAAAAAATGAGAAAAGGAAAACCTGGATATTGATTCTACGCTGCCTTCATCTTCATAAACAGACCACCATTCTTCAACCTTCTCACTGCGAACAACAACTGTTCATCTCCGTCATCACTCTCGTAACCATTACCTTCCTTAAACCGCAACACCCTTTTTGTTCAACCTTCCTATTCTTCAATCCACTTCCTTTGTTTTTCTGCCAAACCCAATCAACCCTCCTCAAACCTACATCTCTACCACAACCGCGACGCACACCTCACCACCATCTTCACCCAAACAGTAACCTCAACGTCGCCGACAAACAACAACATCACCACTGTGAATCAACCCCCTTCAATCACTACCTCTTTTCACAACCCTTCAAAACCTAGAATACCCGAAACAGAGAATGGAGAAGAAGTGAGAACGAGTTCGAACAAACACGAATCGCAAATAACTCACATACCTGAAACAAAAATGATTCGCACGGAGCGAGAGACGAGGAAAGAGTGAGAGACGGATGAAGGCAATAAGAGTGATTGGAGACGGAGAAACAAATCGAGCACGAAGAAGGTTGGTTTGAATGGGATGCGTCGATCTTCGACCGTGTTGGTTTTGATGTGCACATTCGACGATTATTGGTCTCCCTTTGTTCATGTTTTTTTCTCGATCTGTTTTGTTTTTTTAGAGATGTGGTATTTGTGTCAAGTTGAAGCGCTGAGGTGGTGTTTCTCTTAACCTGATCACCTGATCGTTTAAAAAAGAGGCCACCTTGTGGATATTTTTTATTTATCTTGGGAGTTCTTTTTGAGGTTTATTAGGTTGTGATTTTGGGCTTTAAAGCCCGTGTTGCTTTTGGCTGATTTTCACAACCTCTGTTTTTTATTTTGTTTTTTGACCTTGTTCCCAGACGGCCCCGATTATGTGATGATGGAGAGGAGACCAATTCCTCTTCTGAACCCATGCTTTTGTTCTAAAAATCGAGACTGTCCATCCCCTTGTTTTTTTCCAACCGTGTTAGTTGTTGCTGAATGGGTAATGGGCTTCAAGCCCATATGATCCCGTTTGTTTTTCTATCATACACCCTGGATTTCTTTCACACCCTTTTTTTTTCTTTTATTAATGATTTTTGTGGATTATTTTGTTTAATATTTTGTTAATAACTTTACTAATTATTTTGTTAATCAATTTTATCAATTTTCTTGTTAAGAAATTTATTGTTAATTTTTAAATATTTTTATTAATATTTTTGTTAAATATTTTTATTAGATAATTTTGTTAAATATTTTATTGAATATCTTGTTAGTTATTCGTTAATAATTTTCAGTAGTTTTTGTAATCATTTTGGTTATCATTCTGTTTAGATCTTATTTCTTGATTTATCTTCACTTTTCATTTCTACTTTGATTTTCATCTTCGGATTTCTTTTCGATTTTATCTTTGGCCAGTGATATAACAAAAATCATGATTACTTGATTCCCTTCAATTGATTCAAAATCTTGATCAATATGAGGACACTTTCTTTTTTACTTTTCGATTTTATTTCCATTTCGATTTCATTTCGGTTTCTATTTCATTCCTTATTTTCATTCTCTTCTAAAGTAAAAAAAAAACCTTGGTCTAGTTCCAAGTACTCATTTTCAAAACTTCTTTTTGTATTGAACTAAAAAGAGAGGATTGGGTGAAGACCTACTCCTCTTCGAGTATTAAGATGCTCACTTTAGAGTGTGTGGTCTCGATATTCGTCTTTCAATACGAAGACGTGACTATATTCACCACCCATTCTTTCAAAAACCTTTTTTCTCTCTTTATTTCATCTCCTTGTGTCTAAAAACCTTGGTCTTGTACCAAGTGCATTTTCAAACTTTTCTCAATAAACTTAGATGGTCGTGGAGTGGTTAGGCGAAGGCCTTCTCCTATCCCGAGTACTTGACATTACCTTTAGGGTTCACTGTCGTAAAGCACTTACCATCTAAAATAAAAACACTTCTTTAATAAGAGAATAAAGTTCTCTTTGTATTGAACTAAAGAGAGAGGATTGGGTGAAGACCTCTTCCTCTTCGCGTATTAGGATGCTCACTTTAGAGTGTGTGGTCTCGATACTCGTCTTTCAATACGAAGACGTGACTATATTCGCCACACCACTTTCACAATAAATCTTTTGAGATAAAGAATTGGGTACTACCCGAAGGGGTTCCTATCCGAGGACTTATTTCGCCCTTAAAATCAACTTTCAACAAATCAAATGTGACATCTTGCCTTGACGGCGAAAATCAATCTTTTCAAAAAGGACATGTTACGTCCGTTCTACCGCAAACAGGTAACGCATAAGACTCCACAAGCGAGCCACAATACACCTAACTGCTAGAACCCGCACGTTAACATCGTCCATAAAAAACACCAACAAATCGTAGGTCAAACTACGATTGCTTTGATTCTTCATTCTTGTCCGAATGTAAGATACGTAGGCACAAGATCGCAACGATCTTGGCGAGCCCCCTTCTATTTTCTTCACCCGTAGTCCTCCGAACTACGTTGACTCTGGATTTCCCATTGCACGAGGGAATACGTAGGCATAGGACCGTGAAGTCCTATCGAGTCTCCTTTTCTTTTCCTCTCTTCTTCTCCCTACCTTTTCTTTTATTTTCTTTCACATTCTTTGGTTCTCACCTTTTCTCTTCTTCTTAGAACACTCCTAGAAAGCAATTTCCTTAGCAAACATCTTTACACATAGACAAGAAAATGGTTCCCATCGAGTACGATAGATGTGAGGGGTGCTAATACCTTCCCCTCACATAATCGGCTTCCGAACCCGTAATTTGGTTGCGAGACCATCTTATCCTTCCTTCTTTGGGTTTTCTCGATGTTTTCCCTTCCCCTCATGGGATAAATAAAGTTCGATGGCGACTCTTCTGTTTCTTTCCTTTTCGCCTCCGGTCGACTATTTTTCGAGTAGCGACAGCTGGCGACTCTGCTGGGGACAATATAGAAATCCCTAAGCAAGCCAAGCCTAGTTTGTTTATCATATGTGTATTTTTGTTTGCTTTATTATTGCTTTATTATTTTGTGTTCCTCTTATTTGTTGGGTTTATTGGGGATGGTTTGTGAGGAGAAAGGCTTTCTACCCGAGCTTTTCGAGTATACACTAAGCTAGGAGGTGGTTGCTTACTGATTTGCGAGACTTAGGACTCGTCGAGTTGGTTTAACTTCCACCGCTCAGATGAGGCCCCTTTGGGAATGATTATGTCTTACGATTAGTCGTAATGGTGTCTTTGTTTCCGACCTGGGAGTCCGTGATTCTGAGGACCTTTAGAACCCTATTCCAAAGGTTACTAAGGCATAACTCTGTGCTTATCCTTTAAAGGGATTACCGTCTTACGAATCGTCGTTATGATGGAAAACTTTTGAGGGATAGTGCATGGGACCTTGTTTGAAAGCCCGTGGAATGCCCTGTTATAAACCAATAGATAACCTACCTGAGGTGAGGGATATCTTGTTGTGTTGTCTGTAGAATCTGTGACCTTGATACCTGTTACGAACCCTTGATTCAGCAATCTTTGATCCCATGTCTTTTTGCATTCATAACATTTCATTTGCATCAGCATCTTTTGCATCATTTTGCATATCATTCTCCAACCTTAAACCAGAGAACTCATTCATCCTTTGTCCTTAACCCGCAGTTGACTTCCTGAAGCCCGTATTGGACTTGAAGTAGCTTTTGAAGGATCATGGCCTCCGAAGAGCAGAACCAATTTGCGTCAAGAGCAGATGTTGATTTGATGAAGAGCCAATTGGACCAACTTGTGGAAGCTATGACAGCCTTGGCAAGGAGAGATGACAACATTCAAAGGACTTCAGCCATTGGAAATGTCATTTCACCTCGAGTGAACAATGTTGCTCAAGCTCAGCCCGTGCAGATCTCTGTTGAGGATCCTATTATACGCGAACATACCATTGTCCAAGATGGAAGTTCTTCTTCTCTTGACACCATGGAATATCATAGTTTTGCATTCTCTGAGCCAAATCCCCAAGGGGCAGTCCCTGTGATGAAAACCAAGGATCCGCAAGCTGTTGAGCTTATGGAAAAGTGTCGAGTGCTGGAAGAGAATCTTAACGCCATAAAGAGTCGTGATACTTTGGATCTGAATGCTTCAAGCATGTGTTTGGTACCCAACCTTGTAATACCTCCAAAGTTCAACACACCGAATTTTGAGAAGTATAAAGGGGATAGTTGTCCAAAGCAACATTTGGTGATGTTTTGCAGAAGAATGACCTCGCATGTCCACGACGACAAACTTATGATTCACTATTTCCAGGACAGTCTGAGTGGGGCATCACTGAGTTGGTATATGCATCTAGAGAGCAGCCATATCAAATCATGGACAGACTTAGCTAACGCCTTTGTGAAGCAGTACCAATACAATCTTGACATGGCTCCCATCCGCATGCAATTGCAAGACTTATCTCGAGAGGAGAACGAATCCTTCAGAGGATATGCTCAGAGATGGAGAGAGGTAGCTGCTCGCGTTCAACCACCTATCTTAGATAGAGAACTGGTCGACATGTTCTTGAATACCTTGCAAGGTCCATACTTGGAAAAGATGGCTGGCACTGGGACATCAAACTTCTCTGACCTGGTAATAGCTGGAGAACGCCTCGAGTGCATCCTCAAAAGTGGAAAAATCCAAGGCTCCTTGAACATTCTAGCTAGCGAAAGTGAATCATTTGTTAGTTCCCAAGAAGAAGAAGAGGATGGTGAAATTAACTCCATTTGGGAAGCTCCACATGTCCCACCTCTATTACCTTGTCACCCAAGCATCTCATCTGTTCAAAGTCAACAATCCTATGGGTCTACCTGTGTGACTCCATCCTCTCCACATGGTCAATATCATCCTGTCAATAGAGGTCCCCCTTATCAACAATATATTGCACAACAGCATGCTCCGCAACATCGACTCTACTATAATAAAAAGCCAAAAAGGAATTTTGATTCATTGCCAATGCCATTCAGTCATATACTACCACGCTTGATCAGTAGTGGGCTGATAGTGCCAAAGGACTTGGACCCTGTGATCCCTCCATACCCACCAGGCTTTGACGCCAATGCACGATGTGGTTACCATGCTGGCGCAATGGGGCATTCAACCGAGGATTGCAAACAGCTCCGAAACAAGATCCAAGATTTGATTGAGTCCAAGCTAATCTCGTTTACGCCTCAAGGTCTTCAAATCAATATCAATTCTTTATCTGATCAGGCAGGTCCGTCATCCGCCCATGTTATGGAAGAAGTTGCTGAGAGCAGGTATGAAGAAGGCTACAATACTGGTCTCGATGAGCAAGAATGCTAGCCCAACAGTGAATCAAGAGAGAAAATCACAGTTCCTCAATGATGGAAATTTTAGATCATGTCATTTACTTTGCATTTGTAATTTCTCTTTTGTTCAGTGCTATTTGCTTTCTAGACATTGTACTTTATTAATGGTATTATTAATGTAATGATCATGCATGTTTTAAACAAGTTCATTCGTATTCACTCATCTTTTCCCATTTATTGCAAAAAAATCAAAATCAAAAAATATTTCTCCACTTCACTTCCTTTATCATTGTTGTTTTAGCAAAGATTGGAGGGAGGACGACGAAAACAAAATACCCATATTTGCAAACTGTATGCTTTCGGATAAAATCCTGCTGATGATGTACAGGCATTGTTTCAAATCCCCTAAACACTGGAGAGATAAGGAGTTAGTCCCTAGTCAACCACTTCGAGCCTAGAAGTAGTAGTTTCCTTCGGATTTCTAAACCCTTACGCTTAACCTGGGGCATGGGTAGTGTTCAGTTATCCTGATTACACATATTTTCAAGATGAAACCTCCTGTTATGGCTGTTGTTATTCAATGACCAAAAACTTGGCAGTCACAAGCCTTTCCGAAAAAGAAAAAAAAAGAAAAAACCCGCTAAGTCCACCACTCAAAGGCGCGACTTAGGCAAAAGTTAGGGATCAAAAAATGAATAAAGCAAAAGAGGCCCTCAAATCCTCGAACAGAACAGAATAAAATTCAGTGATCACCATCAAAAGGTCACTGATATTCATCCACAAAAATAAATAAGATGACTGTCATCATCTTCACTCTTACACCGTCAAACTCTAGATGTGTGTGTGTCAATTTAACTGAACGTAGGACTGGAGAATCATCATGAAGAAGGGGTGGGTACCAAAATAAGTTTTGAGCCTAATATCCTTTGTTTCAATGACCGTGAGCCAGGCCACATTACAACCCTCGAAAGACCTAATTGAGGTAGGGTTTATTCTGAAAGCATACTACAGCAAGGTTGCGTAAACTGACTCCCCAAAGATTTGCTAATCTTTAGCATTGGTGTCATATTCTTGCCATATCTTTCACATCAGCTAAAGCAGCACTACGTTTGGACTAATGGTCCACTCGTCACATTTTCACATCATTTCAATAAATGATCTTTTCAAAACTTGCATGAATGTCACATTAAAATTACCATTTCTGAATGATCAATTTTAACTGCAAATTAGTACTTGAAATTATGGAAATTCCAACCAAGAGAAATCAAAGAGGAACTTGAACATCTGTTGGTGCTGACATAAATCAAGACTTTCTCGTGACCTTGTGGATGGGGGCAAGTTTTTCAAAGGCCAAGAATGGGGGAAGACCACTGCAAGATTCAGACACTGGGGCAAATCATCTCAGACTATGTCATGGCATAAACCTTTCCAAGAAGAACTCCTTCAGAGACCCTACGGGCTGGGGCAAACATTTTGCGAGGGATCAAATTCCCTTCATACTTTCAAGTTGGTCAAGCTGACCATGTCATGCACTAAGCAACCTTGGAGTTCAACAAGTGTCAAAAGGCCTTGGGACAGAGCAAAAGCGCAATCAATATGCATTAGATAAGTCGCTACGCTCACACAATCATCTGCAAGCCATCGTGGCACATTAGCTAGAAGCGAGGTTCTCTCAGGAACAAGCACGCAACTTCTGCAAAGGGTTAAGTTTGGGGCACCAGAAGCATCCACATCTGTCTTCTTATCATCGCACCGTCAAATACCGAGTATCGGGAAGTCAAATCCTACCACCAAAAGCCCAACCTTCCTTGGCAACCTACCAAAAGCCCAACCTTCCTTGGCACCCTGAAACCAAAGTCCAACCCTGCTTGGCACCTACCAAAAGCCCACCCCATTGGCACCTTCATAAAACCGATCACCTGCTTGCATCCACATATGCATTGCATACATAACATAATCATTTCGTTCCTCAACCCCTGTGTTGATATTTTGTTTTGTTCTTGACCCTCGAGTCGATATCATCAATTTCCTTCCTCAACCCCTGCGTTGATATTTTGATTTGTTTTTGACCCCTGAGTCAATGTTGTCTTTATTCTCTTGACCCCTGAGTCAATGCTATCTTTATTTCCTTGACCCCGAGTCGATATCATTATCATTTCCTCCCTCAACCCCTGAGTTGATACCTTGTTTTTGTTCTTGACCCCTGAGTCAATGTTTTCTTTACTTTCTTGACCCCCGAGTCGATATCAGTGTTACTATTTTCTTAACCCCAGAGTTAGTATCCTGTTTTAGTTCAAGACCCCCGAGTCAATGGTATGTTTGTTAGTCTCAACCCCTGAGTTGATCTACCATTATTCCCAGCAATGTCCAGACTCTCACATCTTCATATCCCCAGCATTTTGCATACATCTCCGCATCATAAGCACTCATGTTCATCCCACATTGCATTTCAAGTATTTTCATATCCCTCATAACCAATTACCTCTTCCCTGACAGATGTTTTTTTTAAGCCATTCCACTGATTCAACACCTTTTATTCCATACCTTTTCGGCTGAAAATTTCGGGTATTCTTATATTTAATCTCCTTGTACCTTGATTGTAAGAAAGTCTTAGCCATTCTCACCCTCAAGTCCAAGAAGATTAAATAGGGGCATCTGTCACACCCTCATTTTCACCCTAACCCTAACCTGGCATAGCATAACATTTCCATCATCTAGGCATCCCATTAGGTCATATCAATCATGCGTTTCATTGAGCTTCTAAGACATGGGATCACAACGAATCTTTGAATCAGGGTTTCATATCTTCTTTGAGATTCTTTCATTTAAGTCTGAAGCAAGGGTTGAGTTTTAATTGTCTTAACTCCTCATCAAGATTCATCAGGCTTGTCAGGGCAGGTACGCGTAGGCAGTACGGTTAGAGGTTCATTGGTTTGACCTAATCTTGGTCGGACGAGTTTTATTTCAAGATCAAGGACAGGGTGTGATTGGATCAAGTGGTTGTGTCTGAAGTCTCAATGCAGGTTGTCTGCGTGTGAATCCAATTATCAGGTCGTGTTCAGATGGTGCATTGTGGAGTATCATATATAAGTTGCTCTTTTCAATCAGTAGTTCAAGTGGCAAGTTTCAGAGGATTGATGCAGAGATTGACTCGTGGACGATTCTATCCCGTTTCCATCCAATTCAAGTTCTGTTTCTATTTCTATTAATGTCCACTTCAATTTTGGTTTCCAAGTTTTAATTCACTTCAATAACCAATCCATTCATTCTAATTCATCAAAATTCATTTCATTATCCATTTACTATCCATTTCCAAATATCCATTGTCCATTGGAACCATTTTCTATTATCCATTTAATCCAAAAAATTCATTCTCCATTATTTATTATCCAAAATTCACTTCTTTTTTTTTTATTATTATTATCCAATTTCTAATACAATTTCCAATTCCATTTTCATTTCATTAACCAAATCCATCATGTAATATCCAAATACCATTTTCAATTCAATTCAAGTTTTAATCCATCCAATCCATTTCAATTATCCATAAAAATCCATTTCTCTTTAAATTATCCATCATTGTCCATGTTATTTTCCTAAGTCCATAATTCAAGAAAAAAACTCATTTACCATTACAAAATCATCATAAAAAATTATTCAACCAAAAAACCAAGTCACATTCAATAAGGCCCATAAAAAATTTACAAGAAAAATGCAAAATAGATCATGTTTCATTAACCCATACACAAAGCCATTCCCACAAATTTTCAAGACACCAGCACATGGTGTATGTTTACATGTCTGCTAAAAAACACTAGCCACACAACAAAATGACCAAAACTCCACAAGACTCCAAAACAACATCACAGGTAGCATGCTACAACTTGCCAAAACTACCTTCAATCCTCACAACCAATCCGTAAAGCAGCCATCAAAATAAACCAAAATAATATAAACAACACCAGCGCCACTCTGCAATCAACCATCCTGCCACAACAGCCAAAACACTGCGAACACCGTACAAATTCTGCCACTTCCATCCGAACTCCTTGTTGTGACCTGCTACAACAATAGCAACAACACAATGACCTGCAGCATAAAGCAAGACAAAAACCTCCAGACCCACAGCACTAGAAAGGGACAACACGCAACAAAAAAAACAAGTTTGAAATTTGATTTTAAAAAGGAAGAGAGCAACAAAATAAAGGGAGGGGGAACTTGTTCATAAAAAAACGAGAAAAGGAAAACCTGGATATTGATTCTACGCTACCTTCATCTTCATAAACAGACCACCATTCTTCAACCTTCTCACTGCGAACAACAACTGTTCATCTCCGTCATCACTCTCGTAACCATTACCTTCCTTAAACCGTAACACCCTTTTTGTTCAACCTTCCTATTCTTCAACCCACTTCCTTTGTTTTTCTGCCAAACCCAATCAACCCTCCTCAAACCTACATCTCTACCACAACCGCGACGCACACCTCACCACCATCCTCACCCAAACAGTAACCTCAACGTCGCCGACAAACAACAACATCACCACGGTGAATCAACCCCCTTCAATCACTACCTCTTTTCACAACCCTTCAAAACCTAGAATACCCGAAACAGAGAATGGAGAAGACGTGAGAACGAGTTCGAACGAACACGAATCGCAAATAATTCACATACCTGAAACAAAAATGATTCGCACCGAGCGAGAGACGAGGAAAGAGTGAGAGATGGATGAAGGCAATAAGAGTGATTGGAGACGGAGAAACAAATCGAGCACGAAGAAGGTTGGTTTGAATGGGATGTGTCTATCTTCGACCGTGTTGGTTTTGATGTCCACATTCGACGATTGTTGGTCTCCCTTTGTTCATGTTTTTTTCTCGACCTGTTTCATTTTTTTAGAGATGTGGTATTTGTGTCAAGTTGAAGCGCTGAGGTGGTGTTTCTCTTGACCTGATCACCTGATCGTTTAAAAAAGAGGCCACCTTGTGGATATTTTTTATTTATCTTGGGAGTTCTTTTTGAGGTTTATTAGGTTGTGATTTTGGGCTTTAAAGCCCGTGTTGCTTTTGGCTGATTTTCACAACCTCTGTTTTTTATTTTGTTTTTTGACCTTGTTCCCAGACGGCCCCGATTGTGTGATGATGGAGAGGAGACCAATTCCTCTTCTGAACCCATGCTTTTGTTCTAAAAATCAAGACTGTCCATCCCCTTGTTTTTTTCCAACCGTGTTAGTTGTTGCTAAATGGGTGATGGGCTTCAAGCCCATATGATCCCGTTTGTTTTTCTATCATACACCCTGGATTTCTTTCACACCCTTTTTTTTTCTTTTATTAATGATTTTTGTGGATTATTTTGTTTAATATTTTGTTAATAACTTTACTAATTATTTTGTTAAGCAATTTTATCAATTTTCTTGTTAAGAAATTTATTGTTAATTTTTAAATATTTTTATTAATATTTTTGTTAAATATTTTTATTAGATAATTTTGTTAAATATTTTATTGAATATCTTGTTAGTTATTCGTTAATAATTTTCAGTAGTTTTTGTTATCATTTTGGTTATCATTCTGTTTAGATCTTATTTCTTGATTTATCTTCACTTTTCATTTCTACTTTGATTTTCATCTTCGGATTTCTTTTCGATTTTATCTTTGGCCAGTGATATAACAAAAATCATGATTACTTGATTTCCTTCAATCAATTCAAAATCTTGATCAATATGAGGCCACTTTCTTTTTTACTTTTCGATTTCATTTCGGTTTCTATTTCATTCCTCATTTTCATTCTCTTCTAAAGTAAAAAAAAAACCTTGGTCTAGGACCAAGTGCTCATTTTCAAAACTTCTTTTTGTATTGAACTAAAAAGAGAGGATTAGGTGAAGACCTATTCCTCTTCGAGTATTAAGATGCTCACTTTAGAGTGTGTGGTCTCGATATTCGTCTTTCAATACGAAGACATGACTATATTCACCACCCATTCTTTCAAAAACCTTTTTCTCTCTTTATTTCATCTCCTTGTGTCTAAAAACCTTGGTCTTGTACCAAGTGCATTTTCAAACTTTTCTCAATAAACTTAGATGGTCGTGGAGTGGTTAGGCGAAGGCCTTCTCCTATCCCGAGTACTTGACATTACCTTTACGATTCATTGTCGTAAAGCACTTACCATCTAAAATCAAAACACTTCTTTAATAAGAGAATAAAGTTCTCTTTGTATTGAACTAAAGAGAGAGGATTGGGTGAAGACCTCTTCCTCTTCGAGTATTAGGATGCTCACTTTAGAGTGTGTGGTCTCGATACTCGTCTTTCAATATGAAGACGTGACTATATTCGCCACACCACTTTCACAATAAATCTTTTGAGATAAAGAATTGGGTACTACCCGAAGGGGTTCCTATCCGAGGACTTATTTCGCCCTTAAAATCAACTTTCAACAAATCAAATGTGACATCTTGCCTTGACGACAAAAATCAATCTTTTCAAAAAGGACATGTTACGTCCGTTCTACCGCAAACAGGTAACGCATAAGACTCCACAAGCGAGCCGTAATACACCTAACTGCTAGAACCCGCACGTTAACATCGTCCATAAAAAACACCAACAAATCATAGGTCGAACTACGATTGCTCTGATTCTTCATTCTTGTCCGAATGCAAGATACGTAGGCACAAGATCGCAACGATCTTGGCGAGCCCCCTTCCATTTTCTTCACCCGTAGTCCTCCGAACTACGTTGACTCTGACTTTCCCATTGTACGAGGGAATACGTAGGCATAGGACCGTGAAGTCCTATCGAGTCTCCTTTTCTTTTCCTCTCTTCTTCTCCCTACCTTTTCTTTTATTTTCTTTCACATTCTTTGGTTCTCACCTTTTCTCTTCTTCTTAGAACACTCCTAGAAAGCAATTTCCTTAGCAAACATCCTTACACATAGACAAGCAAATGGTTCCCATCGAGTATGATGGATGTGAGGGGTGCTAATACCTTCCCCTCACATAACCGGCTTCCGAACCCGTAATTTGGTTGCGAGACCATCTTATCCTTCCTTCTTTGGTTTTTCTCGATGTTTTCCCTTCCCCTCATGGGATAAATAAAGTTCGATGGTGACTCTTCTGTTTCTTTCCTTTTCGCCTCTGGTTGACTATTTTTCGAGTAGCGACAGTTGTGCATAAACTTCTAAAGTTGATGAAAGTCAAATTGTAAAACCAAAACCTCTCTTTGAACATTTTGTGCCTGCTGGCCCTGAGCTTGTCTGTTCTGAGCTTGCACAGAAACCTTCACAGACACTGAACTATATTCTAAAACCCAAGTATCATGCGCAAATTCCACTTGATTATCCTACTGCACAGAATCCCAAGGTTGTGAGAAAATCTGGGAAAACTAATAAAAAAAGACCCAAAAAATGGGTACCTAAGGATAAGATTATTTATGTTGCTTACATCTTTAACAACTCAGCTGAAACACCAGTCATGGTACCTAGACAGTGGTTGCTCGCGACACATGACGAGAAGAAGGCATATGTTCCAAGATTTGGAACTTAATCTTGGAGGCTTCGTAGGTTTCAGAGGAAACCAGAAGAGAAAGATCATTGGCTCTAGAACTGTTGGTAATGGTAAACTTCCTTATATTACTAATGTTCTTCTGGTCGATGGTTTGATGCATAATTAATTGTCTATAAGTTAACTTAGTGACAATGGGTATGATATCATTTTCAATCAAAAGTCTCGTAAGGTTGTGAGTCAGAAAGATGGCTCAATCCTTTTGAACGGAAAGAGGAAAAACAACATTTATAAGATTATACTTTATGATCTTAAGGACTAAAAGGTATCTTATTTAATGTCTGTTAATGATGAGCAATGGGTATGGCATAGACGTTTGGGCCATGTTAGTATGAGGAGGATTCCTCATCTAAATAAGCTTGGATTAGTCAGAGGCTTACCCAACCTGAAGTTTGCTTCAGATGCTCTTTGTGAAGCATGTCAGAAAGACACGTTTTCTAAAACTTCTTTCAAATATAAGAATGTTGTTTCCACTTCTATACCGTTAGAGCTTCTGCATATTGATTTGTTTGGTCCAGTGAAAACTGCATCCATAAGTGGTAAGAAGTACAGATTGATCATAGTTTATTACTATAGTCATTGGACATGGGTAAAGTTCTTGAAACACAAGGATGAGTCACATTCTGTGTTCTCTACCTTCTGCTCTCAAGTCCAAACAGAGAAGGAATTCAAAATATTCAGAGTCAGTAGTGATCATAGTGGTGAGTTTAAGAACATATACTTTGAGAATCTTGTTGATTCTTATGGCATTTCCCATGATTTTTACCGTCCTAGAACTCCACAACAGAATGGGGTTGTAGAAAGGAAGAATAGGACTTTGCAAGAGATGGATCGCACCATGATCTAAGAAACTGACATGGCTAAGCATTTCTGGGCAGAGGCAGTAAGCATAGCTTGCTATATTCAGAACAGGATTTCTATTAAACCTATTATGGGTAAGACTCCTTATGAATTGTGGAAGAATAGAAAGCCCAACATTTCTTATTTCTATTCTTTTGGTTGTATTTGTTTTATGTTGAAAACTAAGGAGAATCATAGCAAGTTTGATTCTAAAGCACAAAAGTGCGTGTTGTTAGGATATTCTGAACGCTCAAAAGGCTATAGAATCTATAACACAGAAACACGAATTGTTGAGGAAACAATTAATGTTAGGTTCAATGATAAACTTGACCCTGAAAAGTCAAAGCTAGATGAGAAACTTGCAGATTTGAAGATTACATAGAAACCTTTGCACCAGTTTCTAGGTTAGAATCTATTCGTCTTTTAGTTTCATTTACAGTCAATTATAACATCATTCTATATCATATGGATGTTAAGAGTGCATTCTTAAACGGATAGATTTCTGAAGAAGTGTATGTGTACTAACCCCCTGGCTTTGTGAGTTTTGAAATTCCTGATTTTGTTTTCAAACTTAAAAAAATGTTATACGGTTTGAAACAAGCTCCTAGAGCTTGGTATGAAAGACTAAGTAACTTCCTTTTGGAAAATGATTTCACCAGAGGGAAAGTGGACACAACGCTATTTTTCAAAAATTTTAAGAATGATATTCTTGTTGTGCAAATTTATGTTGATGATATTATATTTGGTTCTACTAATGCTTCTTTATGCAAGGAATTTTCTAAGTTATTGCAGGCAGAATTTGAAATGAGTCTGATGGGAGAACTTAAGTTCTTTCTGGGGATTCAAATTGATCAACGTTTAGAAGGAACGTACATTCACCAAAGCAGGTGTACAAGATAACTTCTGAAGAAATTTAATTTATTAGAATGTAAGTTAGCCAAGACTCCAATGCACACCACATGCATTTTGGAAAAGGAAGAGGTAAGTGGTAAGGTAGATCAGAAGCTATTCTGAGGTATTATTGGCTCTCTCCTTTATCTAACTGCTTCTAGATCTGACATTTTATTCATTGTTTATTTGTGTGCTCACTTCTAATCAGACCCTAGGGAGACTCATTTAACTGTTGTTAAGAGAATCTTTAGGTATCTGAATGGTACTATTAATCTTGGTTTGTTTTTATAGAAAATCAAGTGAATACAAATTAGTAGGCTCTTGTGATGGTGATAATGCTGGAGACAGACAAAAATTACTTCTGGAAGTTGTCAATTTTTGGGAGACAATCTAATCTCGTGGTCTAGTAAAAGACAGTCAACAATTGCGCTCTCAACAGCTGGAGCTGAATATATTGCAGCTTCTGGATGTAGCACTCAGATACCCTGGATGAAGAGTCAGCTGGAAGATTATCAAATTTCTGAGAGTAATATTCCTATCTTCTGTGATAATACTTCTGCTATTTGTTTATCCAAGAATCCTATCGTGCATTCTAGGGCTAAACATATTGAAATTAAACATCAATTTTTACGTGACTATGTTCAGAAGGGTATTTTTCATTTAAAATTTGTTGATACAGATAATCAGTGGGCTGATATCTTCACTAAACACCTTGCAAAAGAAAGATTTGTTTTCATTCTGAAAAATCTATTTATAAAACCTTGTCCAGAATAAAATGATATTTTTCAGAATGTTCAGCTTATCAGAATTCTTGATTAAGATTCTGAGGTTGTGTTGTTGCTGTTTGTTTGTTTCTGAAACATGAGCTTTTTGAAGTGAGGAAGTTTCATGAATCAGAAAGGTTATGATTATAAGGAAATCCTATATATTTGTCTTCTAGATTCTGAATAGTTACAATATTAATGGTTGCTTTTTAGTTTGATAATGTGTGGTCTTTAGTGGTTACAAATGTCCAACTTCCAGAAGATGCGTATTGATGACGTGACATATTGGGTTTCATATTTTTTCTTGATAATAGGTTAAAATCTTTACGCTTTCCCCCTATGACTGCGCATGTACTATTTGTAATCATGTTTAATTATTGTAATTATTATTTTAAAACATTTATAAACCCACTTCCTTCATATTTCACACTACGATCACAATTCTCCCACATTTTTCTCTCTTTCAAACCCTAAACCACTCTCTACAATTGTTCATCTTCAACGCTCAATTTTAACTCTCAACCATCTACAATGGCTGAATCTTCTCAACAACCTCAACAACAAGTTTCGTCTTTTGTCATTCCTGAAAGGCCAGTCGTCACTCTCGACACCCCAACTGAAGACCTTTCCGTGCTCTGTGAAACTATTGTTGATTTTGAAAATCTGAAAGATAATGGTTTTGATCTTACTGGGTGTCATACCCTAAATTTTGACCAGACATTTTTATTTTTTCTCATTTCATCTGTCTATATTTTCATACTGTGTCGTCTGCATATAATATCATATATTTTCTTCATGAATATTTTTTGAATTATCAGCCGGAATTTACGTGTTAAATTTTCAGGTACTTTGGTCAAACTGAAAAGTCAACAGTGCAAAAAAGTCGGTATCCGAGCAATTTTTAAAATCAAACTTTCATACATCATTTTTAATCTATTTTTTGCGTACTTTAACGCAGTGTGCTTATTTTAATTTTTTGACTTTCCGGTCATCATGTTTCTGACCCGTCTGAGCCTTTTTAGCGAGTAAAATCAATTTCAAAATTTGACAAAACGCTGTATATTTTAAACATATATTTTTTGCTGATCGTTTTGGTGCGTTCATTTTATTTTTTCGGACACTTCGATACGGACAGTTTTTATCGTTTTTTACCGGGTTCGGTTTCAATTTTAATTAATTTTATATTTCTATTAAATAGAATTTTATTCTAGACTTTATTTTATAATTGGTTTATTTTATTAATCATTTTTCTTTTATTATAATTTATTTCAGTAATTTAAATATTAAGTTTAGTAACTTTTAAACTAGTTTTACGTCATTTTTTCTCATAAGCTTTGATTTGTTTCAAACTTTATCTCCAAAGTCTCAAAGTGCATCACCATATTATCTTAGTCAAAATATCAATATATAATCTTCAAACTTTGGATTTTTTTGCATCATTTTCATCAATATTTTTTAGATAGAAATTGCCCAAAATTTTCTAACTATCATTATCATTTTCAAATATAATCATTTATTCAATATTCCATTCAAACCTTCAAACTATTATATTATTTTTTGTCCCAATTTTTCTTAATTCATCATCATCTTCAAAAACTTGAGAAACAAGTTTCAAACTTCATCATTTCATTTCATTTTTTTTCTAAACTCATAATTTCTTTCTTGTTTAATATACATAAATTTATTTTGTTTTTTTTATATACATTAATTTTTTTGACAAAGCTCATCAATGCATTCAAAGTTCCATTCCAATTTGTTAACCACATATTTCAACAATCATCATTTGATTTCATAACAAACTTTGAATTTAAGTCATCATCTTATCTTCACTAAACTTGATCTCCAAGCAATTTTTTCCTATAAATATGTTACAATTTTTTTACAGAAAGGGGACCAAAACAATTGCTCCTATGCTTGTTTTCAACACTCTCTCCCTCCTACAAACCCTCTTAACTGCTGCAACAACAAACCGAGCCACCATCCATCCAACAAAGCTCAAAGAGTCTTTCTTTCTCTTCTGGAACTCCATTAAAGAAGCCTTGGACTTTCTCCAAGAGGTAAGTGTTCTTACACTTTGATATCTTTGTACATGCATCATTCTTGAACATTTATTGAAGCAAAAATGTAGTTCTTAATGTGTTTGTTATGGTCCTCCTACTGTTTTCACTTTAAGATGTTTATATGTGAAGTTTATGTTGTTTAAAAACTAGAGTTCAGTTCTAGTTTTTCAATTCATGTGTTTTGTACGTTGAGTTTCAGTGTGTATGAGTGGTACCATTAGACTCCTTGCGAAAAATAGAACAAGTTAGGTTCTTACAGTTTTTAATTTCATGAAAAAATGAAAAAGTTATGAAGCTTAGAAGATTAGCCATTGTGGAAACGCGTAAAGAAGAAGAAAGGTGTTTTGCTTCTGATTTGTCTTACTTTTGATCTATTCTGCTTCTGATCTATCTTGCTTCTGATCTATTTTGCTTCAGGTGTATTTTACTTCTGATCTGTTTTGATTCTGATCTGTTTTGATTCTGATCTGTCTTGATTCTGATCTGTTTTGCTTCTGATTTGTTTTGCTTCTGACGTATTTTGCTTCTGAAATATTTTGCTTCTGATCTGTTTTGATGCTGATCTGTTTTTCTTCTGATCTGTTTTGATTCTGATCAATTTTGCTTCTGATCTGTTTTGATTTTGATCTGTTTTGCTTCTGATGTATTTTGCTTCTGATGTATTTTGCTTCTGATATAGTTTGCTTCTGATCTGTTTTGATTTTGATGTATTTTGCTTCTGATGTGTTTTGATTATGAACTGCTGGGTTTCTTAACTATTTTTGAATTATTTTCTTCTTTTTTTATTTATTTTTATTCTTTTATTTTATTTCTTTTTAATTTTCTTTTTTAATCTTTTTCTTTAATTTAATTTCTCTTATTAAAAACCTTCTTTTAATTATTTAGACCTTTATTTTATTTAACTTTTAAAATTAATTAACACTTTGATCAATTCTTTTGTTTATTATTTTATACCTCTAAAATGTTTATTACTTTGTATTAATTTTAATTCAAGAATTTCTTTTTTTTTTAAATATACTTTGATTTATTTTCTAAATATGCAACTTGTTCATTCTTGTGAATTTTTATCATGACATAATCCTTTGATATTCATCATTGTTTTCTTTACTTGATGATGTTAATAATTATAATACTTCTTTGCCTTAAATATTCATACCATTGATCTTACTTTGCCATGTTCTTTTTTTCCATGATGTCACGATGTTTTTCCGTGTATATTTTATCACACGATGCTTTTTCGTGTATATTTTATGTGTTAGTTACCACGATGTTCTTCAATGTATATTTTATCCATCATGATGCTTTGCCGTGTATTCATTTATTCCGTGATATTTTGCCACGTATGCAAGCTCCCCTAGGATCTCTTAGTTCAAATTTAATTTTGATTAGGTTTGAAATAAGATAGACATTAGGATATCCATCTTTGCATGATAACATTAGGTTAGATTTTCCCTCTCGCCGTCGTGCGATTTAAACTTTATTTTATGTAGTTCGCGCCCAAAGGGGTGAACTACGATCGCTCTGATTTCTCAATATCCCGTTGAGAATACGTAGGCATAAAACTGTAAAGTCTTAGCGAGCAACCTTTTCTTTTTTTCATCGTCTCTTTACATCCGACGTTTTCCCGGATATTCGTATTTTCAACCTCTTATTTTTTATCTCTTTCAATCCGACGTTTTCCCGGATATATGCAACCTTTTCATTTTTTACGTCTCTCCTTCCATCCGATGTTTTCCCGGATATCCATATCGTTTCTTTTTAAAACAACTTTCCTTGTGATTTAAATTCAAATGCATAGTTGTTATCAAAACTTTCTTCAATTTCTTGAATAACTAACCACACAGCTGTAACCCTGGAAGCTTGCTCGCCTGTAAGTTTTTACCAGCTTTCTTTTACATACCTGCCTATATATATATATATGCTTGTATATCTGCTTAGAGTTTTCCCCGACAATTAAGTCTAAGATTAGATAAAGCCAGTGGTCACTCTTTAAACACAGTCAAAACTAGTTCCCCATAGGAATTTCCAGATACAGTCTTGCCTCCTCTTGGGCTTATACAATATGGAACAGAGAAATACATTATTCCCGGTGAAACTTTTCTCAGATTGTCACTATTAGAAAATTGTCAAAGAAATTCACTTTCCCCAGAGAGGATTAATTCCCAGTGAAACCTCTATTGAATTTCTTCAAACCCTAGAACTGTTCACTAAAGAAAGGATTAATTCCCGGTGAAACCTTTCTTGAACTTTTAGTAGGTTTGGACCCACTGGCTTCTTAAAAGCATCCCCAGCCTCCTCTTGGGCTTTGTACAAGGACCCTCAGGCTTCTTAGAAGTTCTCATGCCTCCTCTTGGGCTTAGTACAAGGACCCAGAGACCTCCTACAGGTATAGGACATAACTTAGTCATCTTTTGCTAGTTCAATCCTCCAGAGAGTTAGAACATCAGACCAATTTGATAGTTCCTGGATTGGCTGGAATTTTGGTAAAACAAAGTATATTCAATGTTGATGTCAAGGTGCTGATGTTGCAACATTGAAGTCTTAACACTGGGCTGTGTTAAGTATTTATTTGCTGAAGTTGGATGTCTGATGTCACACAGGTGATGTTGTAACATCAGATCTGCAGAATTAACAACATCAGGATATGTTGTTAGGGCACGCGTATTAGCTGGAATTGTGGAGAGTGGTTGACTCATTGGATGAGAATATCTTGGGATAGATATTTTCTGTTACATGGGAGATTTGATTGCAGGTCTGTTGGAGAATTAAAAGGTTGAAGATTTAAAAAGATTTTGTGGATAAAATATGTTTTGAAGATTCAGTTTTAATTAACAAATATGATCAAATATTGTGACAAGTCCAAGCCCAATTCAGGAGCTATATAAAGCGCACAAGACCAAAGAAAAAAGTACAGAAAACATTCAGAAGATCAAGAGCAGGAGGCTTAGTGTCTAGAGTTTGTTTAAAGTGCTTGTATTTACATTATTCTAGGGTTTGAATAGGTGTTGAGTTTCTGTCCTCTCTAGAAGCTGTGAAGCAATAGAGAGTGGTTGATTGATCGAAGCTGTGAAGTAAGGTCAAGGGTACTCAAAGTGGTTTCTTTGAGTGTTTGTAAGGGATTGAGTGGTGTTCTCATACCTAAGTGGTTTCTTAGGTAGGAAGTCATTAGTAGAGTATAAGTATAGGAGATTGTCAACGGGTTGTTGAGTCTGTAAATTATATCTACAAGTAGTGAATTCCATCCCTGGCTTGGTAGCCCCCAGAGTAGGTTGGTTGTAACCGAACTGGGTCAACAATTCTTGGTGTTATTTTACTGTTATTGCTGTCCATTGTGCAGAGTGTGTTGTTGTGACATCACACCTTAACATCACACGTCTGATACCAGAATTTCAATTGGTATCAGAGCAGGCATCCTGTCTGTCTCTGGGTGAGATCTAGGGAAGTTACTTTCTGGTGTAAAGATGGACAAAGAAGTTGGAGGATTCGTCAACAGACCCCCTATTTTGGATGGATCCAATTATGACTATTGGAAGCCAAGGATGACCACCTTCTTAAAATCCTTGGACAGTAGGGCTTGGAAGGCTGTTATTAAAGAGTGGAAAGCACCTGTTATATGTGAGAAGGATGATGCTGGTAAAGATAAAGAAGACACCTCTAAGCTAAAGCCTGAAGAAGAATGGACCAAGGAGGAAGATGAGCTCGCCCTTGGAAATTCCAAAGCTCTAAATGCCATCTTCAATGGAGTGGATAAGAATATCTTCAGGTTAATTAATACCTGTGAAGTTGCTAAGCAAGCATGGGATATCTTGCAGGCTACTCATGAAGGAACATCTAGAGTCAAGATGTCACGACTTCAGATTTTAACATCAAAATTTGAAAGCCTGAAGATGAAGAAAGATGAGACTATTCATGATTTTCACATGAGTGTCTTTGAGCTGGCCAATGCATCTAGTGCTCTTGGTGAGAAGATGTCAGAAGAAAAGCTAGTGAGGAAGATCCTTAGGTCCCTACCTAAGAAGTATAAGATGAAGGTTACTGCCATTGAAGAATCACAAGACATCAGCAAGATGAGAGTTGATGAGCTCATTGGATCTCTTCAAACCTTTGGCTTGGGTTGAATGAGGAAGAACCAGAAAAGAAGCCAAAGAGTATAGCCCTGGTGACAAATGGTGAAGAAGAAAAAGGGAAGAAATCTGAATCCCAGGAGGATCTATCTCAGGCCATTGTGATGTTGGGAAGACAGTCCACCAAAGTATTCAAGAGAATGAATAATAACTCCAGGCCTAATGTCAAGAACATGACTTCTGACACCAGCAAGAAGGATGAAGAGAAAACTGCCCAAGATAAAGGAGTGCAGTGCTTTGAGTGTGAAGGGTATGGACATGTCAAGAAAGAATGTCCCACCTTCTTGAAAAAGCGAAGAAGGGCATGACAGTTTCCTGGTCTGACTCTGAAAGTGAAGGCGAGTCAGCAAAGCATGTGAGAGCCTTAACAGGAGCTGTGGTTTCTGATGATGATTCTAGTGATGGAGAAGTAACTTATGAGGAGTTGGCATCTACCTATCAAGAGTTGTGTTTAAAGAGTGCTGAAATTTGTCAAGAAAACAAGTGCCACAAGCAACAGATTGCTCAGCTAGAGAATGAGAAGACAGATCTGGAAAATGAAGTGGTACTAGTTAGAGCTCACCTTGATCAAATGACCAAGTCTGTTAGGATGCTGAGCTGTGGTACAAACACACTTGACAAGATCCTTCAGTCAGAGAAAGCTGCTGGAGACAAAGCTGGGATATGTTATGTGGCTGAGGACAAGGGAACTTCAGAAGGAAGCACTTCAGGTTCAAAGAAGGAAGTGTCACAACTTTCATCTCAACATCAGCCAAAGAAGCAGGATCCTACCCCTAGGAAGGTTGATGTTTCACAACCTAAGAAGATTGAGAAGAAGACTGGTCCCTATCAGAAGAGAAAGCAGCCACAGGGAGCTAGTCAATATATGCCCCCACAATACCATGAGAGCATGCAAGCTGCTCAGTTCAAACAACACATGTCTCATCAGATGTCTCAACATCAGGACAACTTGTATGGGTATGGATACACCAATGCTGTTCCTTATATATATGGAAGAAGAAAGCCACACCATCATGGGAGACAATCAAGGAAACAACATTCTCAGCCGTCTTATAGGAGAAGTTATCAACATAATAGATGGTAGGGCAGTTATGGTAGGAGGAGATCACATTATGGATGGCAGCATAGGCAATCTCATCATGGCAGAAGATTCAGAGATGAAAGGGTGAGATGCTATTATTGTGGAAGATTTGGACATATGCAGTACTCTTGCTACAAGCTGCATGGATACCCTCAGCCTCAAAACAAATGGAGAGAGCACATGCCCAAAGTTGTTAAATAATGGGTACCTAAGGAGAAGGAGAAGTGTTTATTGGCTCACATGGGTGATAAAGAAGGAACATGGTATTTTGACAGTGGGTGTTCCAAGCACATGTCTGGATGTAGATCCATGTTTGATGATCTTAGACCTTGCCCTTCTCATGAGGTCATATTTGGCAATGGAGAAAAAGGTGTTGTTGCAGGAGTTGGGAAAGTGCAAGGTGATGGTAGACCTGAACTTGACAATGTTATGTTTGTCAATGGCTTAAGTGCAAATTTGATTAGCATAAGCCAGTTGTGTGATGAAGGTTACAAGGTAAACTACACTAAGGATGATTGTGTGGTTTTTGATGAGCATAATCAGATTGTTATGAAGGGTGCCAGAACCAAAGACAACTGTTATCAGTGGAGCTCTCTTGAAGGAGATTCAACTAGTGATGTTCTAGTTGATGTTATAACATCAGACTATGGCATCAGGATGCTGAAAGGTCACTCAAAGTTAACAAGTTCTGATGTGAGTGTTTTAAAAGGAAAGTTTTTGTGGAGGGAAAAAGTCATTGACACTCCAAATCAAGCTCCTAGCCTCAGAACCCCCTTTCCCGGTACTACAACATCACGCGTCTTCAAAGCTCTGCTCTCGCAACGAATCAACTCCTTCGACTTCAAGAATCAACTCTCACTGAAAAGAGTCATGGCGTCTCCATCCAAGAAATCTGAGTGTCAGAGTTCCACAAAAGAAAGAGTTAGGGTTTCCCCTGACGAAGGTTCAGCATTCAATCCCATGGACATTGAGCCCCTCTCAACCATTCTTCCTGAATCAGGTAAATCTAGACCTTCCAAACTTGTTCCAAAAAGGGCTGGGACTATTTTTAGAGATAATGAAACGAAAAAGCTTGTTATGAGTGTGCTATTTAGTAATAAAATAGCACCTAGGTCATCCACTTCTCAAACTGTTGAGGAAAGGGTAGACGTGGATAAAAGCTTAGGTATATCTAGACCACTGAGACAAATGCCTGCTGAACATTCTGAAAGGGAAAAGAGCGACATGCAAAGTGCAGCTACAAATCTTCATAGACTTGCTATATCTGTTGTTGAAGATTCTGAAGTAAGAATAGAAGAAGATGATGTACAGGAAGAAGCTAATGTTAAGGAAGATGTTGGAACTTCACCTACTGGGGAAGAAAAGGATGAGGATGTGATCAATGTAGTTGACTTATCCGATGATGAAATCATTGGTAAAGCTGTCCCAAGTATTGCTAAGAGACTGAAGACAAGGAAAGGAAAGACCGTTGAATCCTCTCCAAAGAAGTCTGAAGGCAAGAAGAACATTGATGTTGGTCCAACCAAGCCATGGAGCAAAGTGGCTGTGAAATCCAAAAAGAGGAAAATAAGGGAAGACTCTAATTCTGACCGTGATGATGAGGATGATGTTCATAACATCACACCTGTCAGAAGGACAATTTTGAAGAGAATCTCTGACAAAGTTCCTGAAGTTCCAGTCGACAACATTTCCTTTCATTATGCCAGCAGTGCATCATTATGGAAATATGTTTGTCAGAGAAGACTGGCCCTAGAGAGGGAGCTTGGGAAAAAAGCTTTGGAAATGAAGGATATCATGGAGTTGATTAAGGAGGCTGGATTGGTAAAGACTGTGACCAAGTTTCCTAAGTGCTATGAAAGTCTTGTTAAAGAATTTGTTGTCAACATTTCTGGAAATATTACTGATAAAAAGAGCACTGATTTCATGAAAGTTTATGTGAGAGGAAAGTGCATTAATTTCTCTCCTAGTACTATCAATAAGTATCTAGGAAGAGATGATGAAGAGTATAGTGAACTTGAGATGACTGATAATGATATATGTAAAGAGATTATAGCTGGTCAGATAAGGGTTTGGCCATTGAAAAAGAAGTTGCCAGCCAGTAAACTTAGCATCAAGTATGCAATTCTTCACAGAATTGGTGCTGCCAACTGGGTGCCAACAAACCACAAGATAACAATCGCTGTTGGATTGGGCAGGTTTATCTGTACTATTGGGAAGAAGATTAAGTTTGACTATGGCAGCTACATCTTTGAGCAAGTGGTGAAACATGCTGGAACAAACGCTATCAAGTTACCCATAGCATTCCCATCTCTTGTGTGTGGTATCATCTTGGAGCAACATCCTGAAACTTTAACAAGCTCAGATATAGCGTGCCAGAGGAAGACAGCCTTGTCCCTACACCCTAAACTATTTTCAGGACATCATGTTCCAGACATTGTTCTAACATCAACTGCTGAAGTCAAGAAGAAGACTACAAAGGCTGAACTGATCGAAGAATTAAAGACCATGTGCAAAGACCTTGATGAAGTAATCAGTACCAATTTGGTTAGAAAAGAGAGACTTGAAAAGCTGATCCAGCAGTTAGAACTGAATAGTGGTGATGATGATGTTGATGGCTCTGAAGTTGATGCTAGAGGGGATAACTCTGAGGAGGAGGAAGAGAATCCTGGAAAACAATCTAGTTCAGAAGAAGACTAGCTTATCTTCTCTTGCCTTCTATAGTTTTGTTATTAGTTTAGTTTTTGTTTGTTGGTTTTGTAATTTGAATATTGTGTTGTGTTATGCACTGTTTATGTTTTTAGTTTCCTTCTATGATTTGTTTTGCCTGTTTACTAACTGAGAGGCTAACAATGAGAGCTAGGGTGTACTAACTATAGTTAATAGGGCTTCTAACTGAAGTTTGCCTAATTGTGGCTAAAAAGGGGGAGAAAATAGCTAAGATAGTCAAGAGTGTTATTGCCATATGCTGCTAATGTGATGCAGAGGTTAAGAGGGAGATAGATTGATGCTGCTAAAAGGTGTTTAGTTGAAAAGATTGTTGCTGCATTAAGGGGGAGTTTTGGCATTTGAAGAGTGCAGCCAAGCAGACATCTAGGGGGAGTAAATTGCTGCACATTGTGAGCTACTGAACAGCTGTGATGCTGGTTTATGTTTTCAAGGGGGAGCACCAATTGGCTGTTGTCAATAATGAAGATGGTGCTGCAGCAAATCAAGTGATGAAGACTTTGAAGATTGTCAAACTGCTGCTGATTGTGAGTTTCAAATTTCTGAAGATTATTCCGCTGCTGAAATCTCTGAAGGTTCAGAGTGCAGAAGCTGATTGCAGAGTGCAGAGGTTGTTTTAGCCAAAATTAGCCAAAGGGGGAGATTGATAGTTCCTGGATTGGCTGGAATTTTGGTAAAACAAAGTATATTCAATGTTGATGTCAAGGTGCTGATGTTGCAACATTGAAGTCTTAACACTGGGCTGTGTTAAGTATTTATTTGCTGAAGTTGGATGTCTGATGTCACACAGGTGATGTTGTAACATCAGATCTGCAGAATTAACAACAGCAGGATATGTTGTTAGGGCACGCATATTAGCTGGAATTGTGGAGAGTGGTTGACTCATTGGATGAGAATATCTTGGGATAGATATTTTCTGTTACATGGGAGATTTGATTGCAGGTCTGTTGGAGAATTAAAAGGTTGAAGATTTAAAAAGATTTTGGGGATAAAATCTGTTTTGAAGATTCAGTTTTAATAAACAAATCTGATCAAATATTGTGACAAGTCCAAGCCCAATTCAGGAGCTATATAAAGCGCACAAGACCAAAGGAAAAAGTACAGAAAACATTCAGAAGATCAAGAGCATGAGGCTTAGTGTCTAGAGTTTGTTTAAAGTGCTTGTATTTACACTATTCTAGGGTTTGAATAGGTGTTGAGTTTCTGTCCTCTCTAGCAGCTGTGAAGCAATAGAGAGTGGTTGATTGATCGAAGCTATGAAGTAAGGTCAAGGGTACTCAAAGTGGTTTCTTTGAGTGTTTGTAAGGGATTGAGTGGTGTTCTCATACCTAAGTGGTTTCTTAGGTAGGAAGTCATTAGTAGAGTATAAGTTTAGGAGATTGTCAACGGGTTGTTGAGTTTGTAAATTATATCTACAAGTAGTGAATTCCATCCCTGGCTTGGTAGCTCCCAGAGTAGGTTGGTTGTAACCGAACTGGGTCAACAATTCTTGGTGTTATTTTACTGTTATTATTGTCCATTGTGCAGAGTGTGTTGTTGTGACATCACACCTTAACATCACACGTCTGATACCAGAATTTCACAATTTATGGTTGATTCTTATCCCTTAAAACATTAGCCTCCTCTTGGACATCATACAAATATCATCCTCCAGTTAAGAGTTAACCTCTTTATACCAGTAGACTTAGAAAGTCTCATCTCCTCTTGGATCTCAAAGAAACCCTTAAGTTTCCTAAAAGAATAGAAAAAACCCTGATCACTTTATCAATCTCCAATAGAGTTAAAACCTCCATAGGTTTCAAAACTCAATCTTTAAACTCTCATTCTAAATCCCTAAGTAGTTTAGCTTCAATCTTGGGCTTTAAACAAGACACAAATACACATCTAGCTTCAATCTTGGGCTTTAAACAAGACACCGGACATCTTTTTCCTCCCATAGAATAGGAGGAACTACGATTGCTCTGATTTCCCTGTTATCATTACGGGAATACGTAAGCATAAGATTGCGAAATCTTAGCGAGCACACTAATAAAAAATTTTAGGTCTAGTACCTTACCAAACACATCAAAAAACCCGAAAACAACAAAAAAATACTCTCTCAACACTCCCAAAGGAGAAACTTTCCCAACCCATGACAGATAAACACCAGTAAGTAGATAACAGTAGAATTTGCTAAACGATCTATGATAACTATATATAGGATGGGTAATTGACAACTCTCCATTGTATAACCTGACCCCGGACCCCCCAATCTCTTAGCATTTGTTAAAGAAAACATTTGCGTGCAAGGTTAGTTTTAGATAGTTTCCCTTTCCTTTCCAGCTTCATAGGATAAATAAGAAATCAGAAAGTAGCACCCAATTCCAACCAATGCGGTAAGGTGGTCGCGTCACCGACAAAAATCGCACGATACAGAAAAATGGCGACTCTGCTGGGGATATATTCTAGGATTAGAATTCCTAAGAGGTCTAGGTTGTTAGCAATTTTTCTACATTATATATATATATATATATATATATATATATATATATATATATATATATATATATATATATATATATACACACACACACACACACACACACACACACACACACATATATATATATATATATATATATATATATATATATATATATATATATATATATATATATATACACTATTTTTCCTACTTGATATCCGTGTTTATTTTTCTGTCAATGGGAATGCGATTAATACGCACGATAAGATAGGTGATGGCATAGTCAGGGAACATTTATCGGGAGTGATTCCCGACTAAGTTGAACCTTGTAGACCATCAAATCTGTGGAGATACCTGTGTGGATTCAATGTTGATCGACCAATCGTCGTGAAAGCAGATTGTTCCAGTGCAGTCCCCGTGAAACTGAGGATTTAGTTGACATTAACCATATGACCATTTAGTTGTGCCGTGACTATCGGGAGTAGTTGATACGCGATACTACACCCAAATTGAGATTACCCTAGGATGCTACAGCTCGCTCGCGTGAACCATCTTGCTGTTGATATCCCTAGGGGGTTCAATGATTTTGGGAACCTGGAACCCGTTCTACAGGTACAAAAATTGACCAAAATAGTACAACCTTTGGGGATGGGTAGAGCCATGACTCAATGCTCGTGACATCGAACCTTTGAACCCCATGTTTGTAATTTTGCTTGTGTTTATACATCCATGCGTTCTTTAAACTTTATCAAATCTTTTACATGTAAATTGTATCCTATGTTGCATAAGCATTGCATATCATTTGCATCCCTTGCGTAAGTCATACATACGTCCAGGTCATCGTCAATTCATTCCAACTGCTTGTCTTACAGTCATCTGTAAGTCATCAAACTGATTCCTCAACACCGATACAGAACTGAAACTTCAATCAACTTCAGCTCAGTTACTTCCCAAAGACAGGACAACTCATCCCTGTGTTTGAATAGTCACTGACCTTGCTTCTTTCTATTTTGCATTTTCCTTGTTTGTGTCATATTTATTTGCATTTAAACTTGTTTATCTTTAAATGTCAGTTTTAATGAAATGAGCATGTACAGTATTTTGATTTAAATCATCTGTTTATTCGCATCTTTATGCTTTCTCTTTCAAAAAAGAAAAACATTAAAAAATATATATACACCTCCTTTTCAAAATTTTGACTATGCAAATATTTGTGGGAGGATGATGAAAATGTAATTGTTGTCGGTACGCTTTCGAATAAACTTTGCTGACGATGTAAGGCATTTTTTCAATTCCCAAACACTAGAGATATAAGGAAGATAATCCCTCGTTAACCCCTTTGAGCCTTGAAGTAGGAGTTTCTTTCTTTATAAAAAAACCTGCAATTTTAACCAGGGGTAGGGTAGTTCTCAGTTTAATTTGGGTTGTGTATTCAAGTTCAAAAAGTTTACATACAACAAACAGATGCCGAAAACGTCTTTCAAATCGAAAGCCAGTGATGGTCCGTCGTAATCATCAAATCAAGCAGTCACTTTCTTTCTAAGAAGAAATCAAAAATAAAAAACCCGCTAAGTCAAAAAAAAAGACTTAGGAAAAAAACGGGGCATCCCGCTGACTATAAATTTTAAAAGAAATAGTTCAGGAAAAAGTTAGGATAATACAGAGAAGTGGTCCTTAAATCCTCGATCTTCAAAAAGTCCACAAAGACGAAAAACAACTAAATGTTGTAAAGAAGCAGTAGTTGTCGTATCAAGATTTCTAGACCATCTTCATTGCTATCATCAGTACAATTCCGAAACCTTTTGGGACCTGAATGCATAATTTAAGTTTAACTGAGCATATGACTGGAGAACATCACGAAGTTGGGGTGGGCACAAACAAATTTGGAGCCTTTATCTTTTTTTCATAAACCGTGAACCAGGCCACATTATAATCCTCAAAAGACCTAATTGAAGTAAGGTTATTTCGAGAGCATACTACAGCAAGGTTGCGTAAACTGACTCCAGAATCATTTTTTTGCAAATAATTTGTTTTGGTATCATACCTTTATTTTACTTTTGATTCTGAATGTTTTAAACCACCGTGTTTTAACTAGTAATTCATATTAATGTGCTTCTTCTAAAAACAATGATTTTGTTATCAAAAATTTTGCACGAACTTTGCATTAAATTAGCCATGTTTAAATAATTTTTTTTTATTGGAAACTAGCTTTCCTCTCAAGGAATTTTCAAAACGGTTTAGAAACTTGGTCAATGATCCTATCAAGGGCAAGTTCTTTCCAGAGCCTATTAAGAATCAGTTCAAGATTTGTTCAGTACAAGTCCTTCTCAGAATTGGTTTATTCAGAAAAACTTTCAAGACTCATTACTGGGGCAAGCCTTCCTAGTATACAGCATACATTTATTATCATTCATGCTAAATCAATAATCAGTTCATCTACAACAGTCAGCAAGTCTGGGGCAATTTATTTGGAAAAATCCCCAAGTCGCTCTCCAATCTTCCTCCAAGGATTATCAACTCGATACAGCTTATTAGTATGGCGAGAATATGTTTAACAAATAGTATTTTTAGTCCTTAAGGAATGGCAATGATCTCTGTGTTGAGGAATCAGTCTTGTCTGTCACTCCCCAAAAGAGTATAAACTTGTTGATTTCCACTCCTCAAAAGAGTATAAACTTGTTGATTTTCACTCCTCAAAGAGTCTAAACTTGTTGTCAGCATTTTCATTTGCATTACATACATTTAGTCATACATCATAACATTTTCATATACTATGCATTCAATAGTGTTTTAATCCTCATTTGCATTCATCAGTGGTCATGTTATTATCAACATCTTACCTTTCCACAAAGTCCAACTTATCTGGCACCTATACTTTTATGTCTTATCTGATATTCTTCCAGATATAACTTGGCTTTTATTCGATGTTCTTTCGGATATGTCTGTCTGTTCTGATGTTTTTTCCAGAACTTTCTTTCTTCATATGACGTTCTTCCGGATATGTCTCTTTTATTCTGATGCTCTTCCAGAAGCTCCTTTAATGTCTATCTGATGCTTTCCCGGATATGACTTTTTCTAATCTGATGTTTTTCCAGATGTAACTTTTGTTCTGATGTACATATCTGATGTTTTTCCGGATATGTCCATCATTCTGCCAATCTTCTAAAAATTTTCCTGAACATTTAACGCTTTTCTAAATGTTTTGGATTTACCCTCAAAGTTATTTTTAATACATTCAAACGATTTTCTGGATGTCATTAATATATCTTCAAGTTTGGTCAACAACTCGGTCCAATGCTTTTCTGGATGCCTTCGAGTTTGTTTCTCTTTTAATTCAATGCTCTTCTGAATGTCTCTGATGATCATGTCTGTTTATTTTCCAAAGTTTCGTTCAACATTCTCCTAAATGTCTTTTACGGTTGTTACTTCATTTTTCCCGGGTTATTCAATGCATTTCTGAAAACCTCTGATGACTGTATCCCTTCTCTCAGTAAAGTTACCTTCGCTTTCTAGATGTTCCCGTGTATTCCACAATAATATTAAACTGCTTTCTCAGAAGTCTCTGACATTCCTCAGTTTTGGTCTCATTCCACATATAATGCTTTTCTAGATGTTTCTAATATATTTTCCAGAGTGTATTACTTCTTTCGCATCTGATGCTTTTTCGGATGTCTGGATCTCTATTCCAGGGTTTATCCCTCTATTTCCAAATACTACTGAATATTCTTTATCACCTCGGCAAATTTCCACAATATCTTACATCCCCAAGAAAATTTTGTTGTTCTGTCTCCTGTGACATCATTCCCCATAGTGTTCAAAAGTCTTTCATTCATCACATATCATTTCATCTGCATTCGTGGCCAAAATTCTAGGTACTCTGATATTTAATCCTCTTATACTTCGAATGTCTAAAACTCTTTGCTATTCATACCTTCAGGTCTAAGAAGATTAAATAGGGGCATCTGTCATACCCAAAATTTTGACCAGGCATTTTTATTTTTTCTCATTTCATCTGTCTATATTTTCATACTGTGTCGTCTGCATATAATATCATATATTTTCTTCATGAATATTTTTTGAATTATCAGCCAGAATTAACGTGTTAAATTTTCAGGTACTTTGGTCAAACTGAAAAGTCAATAGTGCAAAAAAGTCGGTATCCGAGCAATTTTTAAAATCAAACTTTCAGACATCATTTTTAATCTATTTTTCGCGTACTTTAACCTATTGTGCTTATTTTAATTTTGTGACTTTCCGGTCATCATGTTTCTGACCCGTCCGAGCCTTTTTAGCGAGTAAAATCAATTTCAAAATTTGACAAAACGCTGTATTTTTTAAATATATATTTTTTTCTGATCGTTTTGGTGCATTCATTTTATTTTTTCGGACACTTCGATACAGACAGTTTTTATCGTTTTTTACCGATTTCGGTTCCAATTTTAATTAATTTTATTTTTCTATTAAAAAGATTTTTATTCTAGACTTTATTTTATAATTGGTTTATTTTATTAATCATTTTTCTTTTATTATAATTTATTTTAGTAATTTAAATATTAAGTTTAGTAATTCTTAAACTTGTTTTACGTCATTTTTTCTCACAAGCTTTGATTTGTTTCAAACTTTATCTCCAAAGTCTCAAAATGCATCACCATATTATCTTAGTCAAAATATCAATATATAATCTTCAAACTTTGAATTTTTTTTGCATCATTTTCATCAATACTTTTTAGATAGAAATTGCCCAAAAATTTCTAACTATCATTGTCATTTTCAAATATCATAATTTATTCAATATTCCATTAAAACCTTCAAACTATTATATTATTTTTGTCCCAATTTTTCTTAATTCATCATCATCTTCAAAAACTTGAGAAACAAGTTTCAAACTTCATCATTTCATTTCATTTCATTTTCTAAAATCATAATTTCTTTCTTGTTTAAGATACATAAATTTTTTTTTATTTTTTTTTATATACATTAAGTTTTTTGACAAAGCTCATCAATGCATTCAAAGTTCCATTCCAATTTGTTAACCTCATATTTCAACAATCATCATTTGATTTCATAACAAACTTTGAATTTAAGTCATCATCTTATCTTCACTAAACTTGATCTCTAAGCAATTTTTTCCTATAAATATGTTACAATTTTTTGTTGTAGAAAGGGGACCAAAACAATTGCTCCTATACTTATTTTCATCACTCTCTCCCTCCTACAAACCCTCTTAACTGCTGCAACAACAAACCGAGCCACCATCTATCCAACAAAGCTTAAGGAGTATTTCTTTCTATTCTGGAACTCCATTGAAGAAGCCTTGGACTTTCTCCAAGAGGTAAGTGTTCTTACACTTTGATATCTTTGTACATGCATCATTCTTGAACATTTATTGAAGCAAAAATGTAGTTCTTAATGTGTTTGTTATGGTCCTTCTACTGTTTGCACTTTAAGATGTTTATATGTGAAGTTAATGTTGTTTAAAAATTAGAGTTCAGTTCTGGTTTTTCAATTCATGTGTTTTGTATGTTGAGTTTTAGTGTATATGAGTGCTACCATTAGACTCCTTGCAAAAAAAATAGAGCAAGTTAGGTTCTTACGATTTTTAATTTCATGAAAAAATGAAGAAGTTATGAACCTTAAAAGATTGACCATGGTGGAAACGCGTAAGGAAGAAGAAATGTGTTTTGCTTATGATTTGTCTTCCTTCTAATCTATTCTGCTTCTGATCTGTCTTGCTTCTGATCTGTTTTGTTTCTGATGTATTTTGCTTCTGATCTATTTTGATTCTGATCTGTCTTGATTCTGATCTGTTTTGCTTCTGACTTATTTTGCTTCTGATATATTTTGCTTCTGAACTGTTTTGATTCTGATCTATTTTGCTTCTGATCTGTTTTGATTCTGATCTGTTTTGCTTCTGATCTATTTTGATTCTGATCAGTTTTGCTTCTGATGTATTTTGCTTCTGATGTATTTTGCTTCTGATATAGTTTGCTTCTGATCTGTTTTGATTCTGATGTATTTTGCTTCTGATGTGTTTTGATTATGAATTGCTGGGTTTCTTAACTGTTTTTGATTTATTTTCTTCTTTATTTATTTATTTTTATTCTTTTATTTTATTTCTTTTTAATTTTATTTTTTAATATTTTTCTTTAATTTAATTTCTCTTATTAAAAACCTTCTTTGAATTATTTAAACCTTTATTTTATTTAACTTTTAAAATTAATTAACACTTTGATCAATTCTTTTGTTTAATATTTTATACCCCTAAATGTTTATTACTTTGTATTGATTTTAATTCAAGAATTTCTTTTATTTTAAAATATACTTTTATTTGTTTTCTAAATATGCAACTTGTCCATTCTTGTGAATTTTTATCTTGACATAATCCTTTGATATTCATCATTGTTTCCTTGATGATGTTAATAATTAAAATACTTCTTTGCCTTAAATATTCATACCATTGTTCTTACTTTTCCATGTTCTTTTTTTCCATATGCCATGATGTTTTTCCTTGTAGATTATATCACACGATGCTTTTCCGTGTATATTTTATCTGTTAGTTACCACGATATTCTTCCGTGTATATTTTATCTGTCACGATGCTTTGCAGTGTATTCATTTATTCCGTGATGTTTTGCCACGTATGCATGCTCCCTTAGGATCTCTTAGTTCAAATTTAATTTTCGATTATGTTTGAAATAAGATAGACATTAGGATATCCATCTTTGGAAGATAACATTAGATTAGATTTCCCCTCTCGCCGCCGTGCGATTTAAACTTTATTTTCTTCGCGCCCCATAGGGGTGAACTACGACCACTCTGATTTCTCAAGATCTCATTGAGAATACGTAGGCATAAGACTGTAAAGTCTTAGCGAGCAACCTTTTCTTTTTTTCATCGTCTCTTTACATCCGACGTTTTCCCGGATATTCATATTTTCAACCTCTTACTTTTTATCTCTTTCAATCCGACGTTTTCTCGGATATCTGCAACCTTTTCATTTTTTACATCTCTCCTTCCATCCGATGTTTTCCCGGATATCCATATCGTTTCTTTTTAAAATAACTTTCCTTGTGATTTAAATTCAAATGCATAGTTGTTATAAAAACTTTCTTCAATTTCTTGAATAACTAACCACACATCTATAACACTGGAAGCTTGTTGTAAGTTTTTACCAGCTTTCTTTTACATACCTGCCTATATAATTCATCTGTATATATATATATATATATATGCTTGTATATCTGCTTAGAGTTTTCCCCGACAATTAAGTCTAAGATTAGATAAAGCCAGTGTTCACTCTTTCAACACAGTCAAAACTATTTCCCCATAAGAATTTCCAGATACAGTCGTGCCTCCTCTTGGGCTTATACAATATGGAACAGAGAAAGACATTATTCTCGGTGAAACTTTTCTCAGACTGTCACTATTAGAAAATTGTCAAAGAAATTCACTTTCCCCAGAGAGGATTAATTCCCGGTGAAACCTCTCTTGAATTTCTTCAAACCCTAGAACTGTTCACTAAAGAAAGGATTAATTCCCGTTGAAACCTTTCTTGAACTTTTCTTAGGTTTGGACCCACAGGCTTCTTAAAAGCATCCCCAGCCTCCTCTTGTGCTTTGTACAAGGACCCTCAGGCTTCTTAAAAGTTCTCATGCCTCCTCTTGGGCTTAGTACAAGGACCAAGAGACCGCCTACAGGTATAGGACAAAACTTAGTCATCTTTTGCTAGTTTAATCCTCCAGAGAGTCAGAACATCAGACCAATTTAGGGTTGATTCTCATCCCTTAAAACCTTAGCCTCCTCTTGGGCATCGTACAAAGATCATCCTCCAGTTAAGAGTTAACCTCTTCGTACCAGTAGACTTGGAAAGTCTTATCTCCTTTTGGATCTCAAAGAAACCCTCAAGTTTCCTAAAAGAATAGGAAAAACCCTGATCACTTTATCAATCTCCAACAGAGTTAAAACCTCCATAGGTTTCAAAACTCAATCTTTAAACCCTCATTCTAAATCCCTAAGCAATTTAGCTTCAATCTTGGGTTTTGAACAAGACACAAATACACATCTAGCTTCAATCTTGGGTTTTAAACAAGACACCAGACATTTTTTTCCTCCCATAGAATAGGAGGAACTAAAATTGCTCTGATTTCCCTGTTATCTTTACGGGAATACGTAGGCATAAGATTGCAAAATCTTAGCGAGCACACTAATCAAAAACTTTAGGTCCAGTACCTTACCAAAAACATCGAAAAACCTGAAAATAACAAAAAATACTCTCTCAACACTCCCAAAGGAGAAACTTTCCCAACCCATTACAGATAAACACCAGTAAGTAGATAACAGTAGAATTTGCTAAACGATCTATGGATAACCATATATAGGATGGGTAATTGACAACTCCCCATTGTATAACCTGACCCCGGACCCCCCAATCTCTTAGCATTTGTTAAAGAAAACATTTGCGTGCAAGGTTAGTTTTAGATAGCTTCCCTTTCCTTTCCATCTTCATAGGATAAATAAGAAATCAGAAAGTAGTACCCAATTCCAACCAATGCGGTAAGGTGGTCGTGTCACCGACAAAAATTGCACGCTACACTGGGACGCTCGAATTTCAAGGCTGGAATACTTTCTTCGAAAGACTGAAAGGTCCTATTTTTCTAGTTCTTGTTAAAGACTTTTGGATTCATGCTGTAGCAGATAAGGAAATAATCGTGTCCTTTATTCTTGGAAGAAGGATTATTATTACTGAGAAAATAATATTGTGTCTCATTTCTCATGATGGAAGTTGCTTAAGGGTTTACAATGTTAAACCTGATGAAAGAAGGGAAGCAAAGGTTGTTGTAACCATTTTCAAAAAGGGAACTATTTTTTATGATGAAAAAGGACCATTTGCAAAGGATTTGAAAAACTTTCTGAGAGTTTGGTTCAAGATAATTCTAGGGTGTATTTATCATAGACATGGTACGCACTCAGCTGATTATATCAACCTTACTCAAAAACATGTGTTGTATTTCTTGATGAAGGGTGTCAAGTTGGTGCTTCATGTTATTCTCTTTAGATTTCTGAGGGATTCCATATCCATATCCAAAAATAGGTCCATCAAAAAGGGTAAACATAATCCCAATGGCAGATTACTTTCAGACATCTTCATGGAAACTGGTCTAATTGAAGAGCTCTTGGTTGTTGGAGTTACTCGCGAGCTAATGAAATATGTTGGTAATGTTTTCTGGGGAAAGAATCTAAAAAGTATGGGTCTTAATCCCAAACTTATCTGACCAAGAAACTTTCCTACCAAGGATGAAATTTGTACCATGAGGATTCCGATTAATGGCTTTCCACTATTTTCTAGAAGTGATCCACCAGAAGTGCTAGCGCGCTACATAACTAGTTGTCGTGGTGACAGATTAGATGTATGGGTTGATGTTTCCAACCTACCAGACACTATACCTGAAGTTCCTAGGAGGAAGAGGAAAGGAAACAAGAAGTTGAATGCTGATGAGGAAGGTCAGTCTGAACCAACAAAGAAGAAGAAGGTAATTTATTTTTTGGACGAAGATGAAGTTCCTTTAGATGATCGTCAGAAAGCCTTGCTTCTTGGCGATATTTATGGTTCAACTTCTCAGGATCCTGATGCTCTTATTCAACATAAGTCTTCTAAAGTTATACCTTCTATTGTTTCTGATTTTGTTATTTGTGATGATGTCTTACCAATACTACCACCTCCATCTTCACCTCATATCAATCCCACGACACCTATTCCACCTTCAAATCCACCACTATCTCCATATCAAAATATTTCCGAACCTTTTGACGAAATTGTCTTTGTCAATCAGTTATCTGAACAACTTTGTAGTGAACAACAATTTCAATCTAGTCACTTAGACCACCATCCATAACCTCTACCATTACCCATTACACCACCACCAGGTAATGCTCCCCACACCAATAATCCAAATGAACAAATGTCTGAGGGCACCCCTAATGACATGTTGAACTCTGAACATGATCATATTGTTTCTGATGTTGAAACATATGATGATTTACCATCTCTTGTCATTCTGAGTGTGTACGGCCTTGATCGCAATCCAAATCTTGGTAAGATGCTGAGAAAATTTGAATTAGATTCAAAGAAGCGTCTTCATACTGCTATGCGGACCCGTTTTCAATCTGTTAGTCCAGCAGAAAGTGATTCGGCTTGGGAGGCTTAGAGAGAATGGGGGAACTCCAAAATCTTAAGGTTGAAGAACTTTGGATATAAAGCTACTGAAAAGAATTTCCATTCATGTCTCGTACCTACTATGGAAATCTTGAAGTTGAAATTTTCCCCATTGTGTCTTTCTGCACCTATGATTGAGGAAGAAAAGGGAAATGCAGATGCTTCTGGAGATACTTATGTCATCATGGAAGATGCTGCTCCTCAGGCTGACCAAGGAAAGCAAGTTGTCTCTAACGACCAAAAACAATCTGAAGATCTTGTCTTAGGACAACAAATTGTTGTTTCTGAAAATTTGAATGCTGCTGTTGGAACTTCCTCTTTTGGAGTGATTCCAAAAATTCTGAAGACTCTTGCTGAGCTTAAGGAAGACAAGGACCTGGTCAACCAGCACTTGGATAGGCAGGAAAAGATGTTCGAGCTTATCCTCTACGGACTTCCCCTGCAGAACCAAAACCCTTAGTTTTTGAAATTCTTATGCACTTTTTATTAGTGTTATCATTGATTAAGTGTTTGTGTTTATTTATTTTCTTCTTTTTTTGTCTGTTATGTACTTGTGCGCCTTCTGGAATTTTTATGATTAATGAAGTTATTTCTTGTTTGTGTTATTTTTTTGTCTATGTTTTTTTTATTGCTGACAAAAAGGGGGAGAAAAGTAATGATCTTTATATATCTATATTCATGAATCATAACCCAAACATTGTAAATGTTTCTGCTAACAATTACTTGAGAATATTCTGTTAGCTGTTTTAGGGAAAGAAATGAATATCAAAAGATACTGAAATTTTCAGATCAGATTGTAAGACAACTAATTTATGAAGAAATGGTTTCTAAAGAATCAATTGAGAAAGACTTCCAACAAGGCATTAAGTTTGAAAACAATTTAACCAGTTTTAACCAGGATATGAAGATTTTTTTAAGATCTCAAATCAGGCTAAGTTTTTCAAACCAGGCTTCTGAAACCAGACTTATGAAGTATTGTCTCAGACAACTAGGTTTCAGGATAAGTTCTAGTAACTTCTAAAGAAAACCAGATTCTGGAAGAAGATCATTCTGGCTCTGGAAAAAGCTTAATCAGGGAAGTACGCTTCCGTTCTGATTTTATCTTTTAGGGACTGCCCATCTGGGGGAGCTTTGTGCTTCTTGCTAGTATGACTTTCTGTGATTACCATGTACAAATTGTTCATCAAAATACATTGTTTTGTCATCATCAAAAAGGGGGAGATTGTTAGAACAAGATTTGGTTCTACATTTATACCTTTTAGTTTTGATGATAGCGAGGTAGTATTTATGTGAGAACAATTTTGGTACTCTTATGGTTTGTTATTGTGTAGCTTTAACAACCAGTTTTGATTTTGACTGAGTGACATGCAACGTCATCAGGTTTTGAAATTTGTGTTTCAAAATGTGCTTCTACACCAATTCACCTCTAAGAAGCATTTGAGACGACGTCATGTTACTGCTGCAATGTTCTCTTGGTTTCTGCTTCTGGATGTGACTCTGATCATCAAACTTCTAAAGAAAGGCAAACTTCTGAAGTTTCTAGCTGAAGATTCTGAAGACTTCAAGTCAGACGATGATGTTATCAAGATTTTGATTGTTGATTATGAAGATTCTTATTTTAAGCTACGTGACTCTTCTGTTCATGCTTCATCAATTTTTCATCAGAAGCCAATGAATTTGAAGATAAGGATATAGGATACGTGATCAAAATAGTACACAATACAAAACGAAATTGTTCCTCCACTACCTAAGTTTGTGGGCGAAAGAAAGGTACAATTTATCACACTTGTCACTATTCCGTTAGTGCACAGTTACATTTTTCCTATTCTTGATTTGCCCTCCAACGGTTCTTTTTTCATGCTATATATATGGGACTTGGAGACTTGAAGAAAGCTGCCGAAATAACAAGAGTGTTTTCTACGTGAAAAGCTTCCAACTTTGAGTAAACTTTTCTTTAAGTATTTTATGTATTTCAATTGTATAAATCTGCTTGTTTAAGAAGCACATTGTAAACGTATATCTTTGTATTCTAACTGTTTGTTTGTAATTCGGTGAGGGACCAGTTAGGTCAGTATCCGTGACAAGACATTGAATGTTTGTCTTTGTGGTTTGTTAGTCACCAACTGTTTCTAGTGCATTTGTAATCAGTTGATTATAGTGGATTAAGTCCTTGTGTATAAGGAGAAATCACCTTGGCGGGTGGAGTAGATTAGCTTTGAGTTTCAAGCGAACCAGGATAAATATCCTTGTGTCTCTCTCATTGTTAAATCTTTTGATTGTTGAGTTTATTGAAAAATTGATGTATCTGATATATAATAATGTCCAGATACATTATTTATTCAATGAATCTAAAAAGGTTTTTATTGCTTATAATAGTGACCGAAGAGTGTACATATTTATAAATACTTTTAATTATTATATTTTGTTTACATGTATATATTTCAAAAGAAAAGTGTGTATCATGGTATTCCTATCTAAAATTAAATATTATATTTATGATGTAAGCGGTTTTTAAAAAAATAATTAGTGGAGTTGATTATAGTAATAAATATGCTAAAATACTTTCATTTATTATAGTTAGCCGACTAAAAATTAATAAATTAAGGTATATATGAACAATGATGTAATTGTATTTTAATGTGACAATTGTTGAGATAAATGACTGAATTATGACATTTTTTTATGATAAAAAATATTTTTATATTCAAAATTTTATTTGTTATATTTTAATTATACAAAATTTATATGTGGAGTTTGCCCCCACTACATAATATTTTTGGGTCCGTCCATATATATATATATATATATATATCCAACTTACCCTTAGAGTAAGTTGGAGATTAACTTACTCTAAGAGTAAGTTTTTTTAACTTATTCCAAATCATAGCCTTTGAATTGAATCTAATATAATGATTATATTAGCCTTCTACTTAGTTTTAACCATTAGATTAGATTCAATTCAAAGACTATCATTTAGAGTAAGTTGATTCCAATGATATTAAGTGAAAATTATATTATTTTGTTTATTAAATAGGCATATAAAATAAAGTATACTAAAAAAAGTATCTAGTGCAGTGATTATCAAACACGGTAGAGTACAAAATGTTGTTTTGTACTGTTTTGTGATGTCTAGTATTGCTCTATCCAGTACTTGCTATTTTTCAAATCAAATGCATCTTTAAGATTATGTTGGCAAGAGAATCCGCACAAGAATTGGCTTCTCTATACATGTGAGTGATCATAAAATCAATAGATTGAGAGAAGGCTAAACAGTTGAGTCATCTAGCTTTAACCTTCCAAGGAACCGAACTAGGATTAGAGAAAGTAATAACAAAAAGGGCACAATTCACTGGGCATAATTTATTTCTATCCAAACTTCCTTCCAATTATTCTCCATTTCCCTCTCGAACATCTCAGCCACCAAAGCAGTGCCAATGCTAAGATAAGCATAAAAGCTACCAACTTGAATATCATTCTTATTTCTAAAAATGCCACCACAAACACTTAAAGAAGAGGTGCCTCTGGTCAAGCCATCGATATTACATTCAAACCAACTTGCAGGAGGAGGATGCCAAAGAACCTCCTTTGTCTTCAATGCCTTTCGAGGATAAATTGATGTCAACTTTCTTCAAGATTGTAAAATTAGAAATGGAGATATTAGACAACTTGGATGCGTTATTTCTTGCTAATGGTGATGCATGTTTCACGATTAGTATCATTGTCTTCAAATCTCAACAAGTTTCTGGTCATCCAAACCTGGTGGAAGACATTTATAATACAAGCTATGACAACAATATGAGCTTGAGGAGAGCAGTCCAATAGGATCACTTTCGTACAGTCCAAGAAATTATCAATCTTTGATTGGATATTAATATCTAAACTAAGTCCTTTTTTTTACAGAGGAGCAATCAAAGAAAATATGATTAGAAGATTCAGCATGGTTCTGACAGAGATCACAAATGGAAGGAAGAGCAAAGTCTCTCGTGTCCATGTTTTCATCAGTAGAAAGCCTATTATGAATAAATCTCTAGACCAACAGAGATCTAGAAGGAGGTATGTTATTGGTCCAAGGGAAAAGAAACCAAAAAGGAAAAGGATTAGGTTTGTCAAGAAAGTTGTAAGCTTGTTTCAGATTAAGAAGGCTAATATTAGAGTCAATCCACACCAACATATCATCTATATCCATGACAGGAATAGAGATCATGGAAATAAGAGATTGCAGACTAGGAAAAGCAGTCCTGATCTTATCAAGGATATGCCAATTCTTGTTGTTTAAATAATTACTCACCTTTGAAGTGAGGGTGTTGTGATAAATGTCAGATATTTTAAATTTGAGAGCCAAAGGATCATATAAACAAGAATCGATCCAAAAGTTGATAAGATCACCATTTCGAATCAACTAATGAGTGCTCTCTTTGAATGTGCCAAAAGGATTTTTAATGCTGCTCTATAAAGAAGATTTGAAGTTGTGAAAAATGGTTCTATTGTTTATTATAACCCTAGAGGCAATGAGTTGAGACCAACCATTTTTTGCTGGGTAAAAATTTCCATCATAGATGCACGTTAGAAGCTTCATTGAATGTCTTTAGTGACTTTAAATCCATCCCTCTTTCCTTGAGACTTTTGTAGCAAGTTTTCTAGGAAATAGTCACTACTTTCTTATTTTCCAAGTTACCACACCAAATGAAGTTTCTAATCCAAGTTTCAATAAATTTGATGATGTTAGCAAACCAATTGTAAATAGATATGCAATGAACTAGCATACTTTGAATTAGTGACTTGACCAACTACACTCTTCCAACAGTTAACAGAAGACTTACCTTACAAGTTGCAAGTTTGAGTCTCACTTTGTCAGTAATGTACTAAAAGTGTTGATCCTTAGGTCTTCCAATAAATATAGGGACTCCCAGGTATTGGAAAGGACGAAAATCCATAGAGAAGCCAAGAAAATCAGGCAACATTTTGTGCCTGGTACTTATCGTTGCTCCTGCATAAATAGGAGATTTAGGGCGTTACAAATTTAGCCAGAGCAATTGGCATAATTAGATTGCAAATTAGCAATAGCTTTAATAGATTTTTGATCCCCTCTGCAGAAAATCATAATGTCATTTGCATAAAGGGTATGGGAAGGCACATTTCAATTTCTAGACTCTTTGATCAAATATATCTAATTCTCAACAATCAACTTTGAGATCTCTCTACTTAACACCTCTTCTACAAGGCAAAAAAGAAGAGTGACTATGTTTTTCTTGAGAAATTTGATCACTGTTTTGTCGTTAGCTTTAGGCGATGCTAACGCTTCCACCCATTTTGAAACATAGTCTACAATGAACAAGATATATTCATTTGACAAGAATGTAGAAAATGGACTAACAAAATATATGCCCCGACTATCAATAGATTATCCGCCCAAGTTTAAACAAATACGAATCATCCCAAACATATTTATTAGCATCACAGAGGAATTTCTTCTTCTGTTGCCAATTTATATCTTCAGGGATCAAACTAGTTGCTTTGTAATTTACTAGATCAACAAACCATGGTCTTTCTTGTACCATAAGCAACTTTTCATCACAAAATTCTTCTAGGACATCACGTTCTTGTTTGGTGATCTCCGGATTCACCAACCTAGACAAATGATCTGCTACCAAGTTTTCCATTTCTTTCTTGTGTCAGATTTCTAAATCAAATTCTTGTAACAAAAGCATCCATCTATTGAGTATGGGCATTGAATTAGATTTGGTGACCACATATTTAATCACTGCATGGTCAGTGTAACAGATAATTTTTGAACCAATGAAGTAAGATCAAAATTTTTCCAATGCATACACTATAACAAGAAACTCTTTTTCTTTAGTAGCACAATTGACTTATGCATCATTCAATACCTTGCTTGCATAGTATATGGCATGAAAAAATAGTTCTTCCTCTTCCCTAGAACTGCACCAACCGCATAATCACCTGCGTCACGCATCAGTTTAAAATCGAGTTTCCAATCGGGCACAATGATTATGGGTGCAGTTATTAATCTTTCTTTCAAGCCTTCAAAAGCAGGTAAAAAAACATTATCAAATTAAAAGGTTTATCGTTTTAAGCAGATTTCTTAACGACTTTGCGATCTTGGAGAAATCCTTGATCAATCTTCGGTAGAACCCGGCATGGCCAAGAAAGCTCTGAATCCCTTTGAAATTAAATGGTGGCGGGAGTTTCTCAATTACATCAAATTTTATTTATCAACTTTGAGATCTTTGCAAGAAATTTTGTGTCCAAACACGATACCTTCGATCACCATGAAGTTGCATTTTTCCCAAATTAACAATAGATTAGTTTTTACACACTGTTTTAGTATGGTGTCCAAGTTGTTTAGACATGAATCAAATGAATCTCCAAATATATAAAAAGTCTTCCATGAAATCTTAAATACATTTTTCAATTAGATCATAAAAGATTGCTTGCACGCAATGTTGAAAAGTTGTCGGTGCATTACATAATCGAAACGTCACCTGTCTATAAGCGAATACGCCGAAGGGACATGTGAAAGTAGTTTTCTCATGATCTTCTGGATTGATTGTAATCTGATTATATCTTGAATAGTCATCTAGAAAGTAATAAAATTATTGACCTGATAATCTTTCCAACATCTGATCCATGAATGGCAACGTAAAATGATCTTTTCTAGTTGCTTAATTAAGTCTTCTATAATCGGTACACATTCCCCCACCACGTAAGGATTCTTTTTGGAATCAATTGTTTTTTTTCATTTGTAACCACATCCATGCCTCCTATTTTTGAAACCACCTGGACTGGACTCACCTAGGTGCTATCTCAAATAGAATAAATCACATTGGCTTCCAACAATTTTACCACTTCTTTTCTTACTACTTCTTTCATGGTTGGATTTAACTCTCGCTGAGGTGAGCTACTGGTTTAAGATTTTCCTCCATCATAATATATGCATATAGTATGATGGGCTGATTCCCTTCAAATTTGATAATAGCCAACCTATTGGTTTCTTGTTTGCATTTAGAACTTGAATCAATTTTTGTTCTTCATGAAAGGATAATGAAATGCTGATGATGACAGGTTTGTTACCACCTTCTTCAAGAAATACATACTTTAGATGTGACGTCAATATTTTCATTTCAAGTTTGGTGTCATTCTTGTTTGGTTCATCTTTTAATTCTTCAATCTCGGCTTCCGTTGGATGAACCTCTTTTGATGGATCAAGTTCTTTCAAATAATCTTCGACTTCTTTTTCTTCATCAGCATTAAGGACGTTAAGCGCATCCGTAAGAGCTCTTTCCAAAGGAGTCAGTATGTGCCACATCCTTGATGGTTTTATCAATCGCATCCAATTGGAAACATGCTTATTTTTCCTTTGAGTGTTTCATTGCATTTTCATTAAACCATCATCAATATCAATCATCATTCTTGTGATTTTCATGAATGGTATGCCCAATATCATAGGCACATCATCATCCCCATTGGTGTCCATCACTACAAAATCAATTAGAAACAAGAATTTATCCACCTTGACCAAAATGTCTTTAGTTATGCCAGATGGATGTGTGATGGATTTGTCAGTCAACTGTAGTTTCATCTTTGTATTCTTTATATCTAGATAACATATATGTCTGATTATTAAAAATGGTATTAGATTTATGCTTGAACCAAGATCAATCAGTGATTTTCCCACGTTTACGTTTCCTATGGTGGCAGGTAACATGACACGACCAAGATCTTTTTCTTTTTGTGGAAGGGTTCTCTGAATAATGGCACTGCATCTTGCATCCAAATGAATGCTTCCTTCATCCGTGTATCTCCTTTTTTTCGCGAGAATCTCATTCATAAACTTTGCATATGTCGACATCTGTTCAAGAGCTTCACCAAATGGAATGTTGATTTGTAATTGTTTAAAAATATCCAGAAACCTAACATATTGTCGGTCTTTGTCTTTCTTAGTATGAGCATGTGGATAAGGGAGATGTTGCACCGGGGAACTTGTCATTTTTCCTTTATCCTTCCATATTTTTTAATTTTTCGACATTTTCTCATCATTCACTTTTCTCTCGCTCTTTTTTTTTTTCATTTTCCTTATTTTCAATTAATGCTTCCTCATTATTATTCTCTTGTACCTCTTTGTCACTCTCTTCTTTTTCTCCCTCTTGTTTTTCTCTCGACTCAATGACCACTATTTATTTTTCAAAATTCTAACAAACTCTTGTTCTAATCACTCTACAACTCCAAGTTGTAACTGATTTACAATGCTCTTTTGGATTGGTTTGAGTTTGTGCAGTGAATGTCCCTCCTTGTTGTTCATCCAGTTCTTTTGCAATTTTCCCTACTTGCGTTTCGAGATTCTTGATCGATGCATATATATTTTTCTGATTTGCAATAGACAATTGCATAAACTGATTCAATGTGTCTTCCAACTTTGAAGTTTTATCTAGTTGTGGAGGATTTTGATTAAAATTCTATATTGATTTTGCCTATTTGATGGTCCTGCATCTTGCCTCCACCCCTGGCCATAATTCGTGTTGTTTCCGCGTGGATAAACCTGGTTACCTTAGTATGGTGCTTGCTTCCGCTGATTTCCTAAATAGTTAACTTCTTCATTGGTGGGAGGACAAAAACCAGTTGGATGGTCACCAGTGAAAAGTTTGCAAAAAGCGACCTGTTGGGGTTTTCTAGGTGCCTTCTGCATTTGCTTCAGGTGTTGTGGAAGTTTTTATAATTGCTTGGTGAGTTCTTCCACAGTTTGTGTAATTAACTTGTTCTAAGCCAAAATTGTATTGTTAATTTCTAACTCAAGAATTCCAGATTTCCTTTGTGACGAACCTTTGTTATATTGGACCTGATGATCATTGAGTTTCATTTGATCAATAATTGCTATTGCATCCTCTGCACTCTTTGACATTAAGGAACCACCTGCAATTGCATCTAACAGAATTTTGGGTTGTGGTTGAAGTCCATTGAGGAAAATATGAATTTGTGTAAGATCATCGAAACCATGATTAGTACATTCCCTCAACATAGACTTGTAACGCTCTAATGCTTCACAAAGTGTTTTTGTTAATCCTTGAGAAAATAAAGTAATGGCGGTCTTTGCATCTATGAACTTGTTATGTGGAAATAACCTGTTAAGAAACTTCTCCTCGAGTATATTCCAGTTAGTCATAATCTGAACCGGTTTGTCTAAATACCAATCTTTCGCTTTACCGATCAAGAAATGAGGAAATAGTCTCATAAATACAGCTTCTTCTCCTGCTTTAGAGGTTCTGCGAGTATCGACTAACTCATAAAATTAGTGAGATGAGTATATGGATCTTCAGGGTCAAGTCCAACAAAAGGATTTGTATAATTGATTTGAAGCAATCTCATCTTCATCTCAGTTTGCCTAGCATTAGTAGGAGTTCGTGCCATATGAGTTAATCATCTCGGGCTGTTGTGACACGACATTCTTCCAACTTCGGTATGGTTGTTGTTGTTATTCTTATTACCATTACCTTTGTTGTTGTTGATAACATTGTCGGTGTGGTCTTCATTATAAGCCATGACTTTTTCTTGTATATGAGATGTTAAAGGACTAAAAGTAGAAAGCCCTTCTGGTTGATTCCTTTGCTTAGCTAGCTTCTTCCTCTTTCTATTTTTGCTATTGTTTATTTGGGCTGTCCTCTAAATTTTAGGATTGAAAATCGATTGATCTTCCTGTGTTTTATCTTGCATAAACAGAATTTACAGTAATCCTTGAGAAAATACAGTAATGGCAATCTTTGCATCCATGAACTTGTTGTGTGGAAAGAACCTGTTAAGAAAATTCTCCTCGAGTATATTCCAGTTAGTCATAATCTGAACCGGTTGGTATAAATACCAATCTTTCGCTTTACCAATCAAGGAATGAGGAAATAGTCTCATAAATATAACTTCTTCTTCTGCTTCAGAGGCTCCGAGAGTACATGCTAACTCATAAAACTTAGTGAAATGAGTATATGGATCTTCATGGTTGAGACCAACAAAAGGATTTGGGTAAATAATATGAAGCAATCTCATCTTCATCTTAGTTTTCCTGGAATTAGTAGGAGTTCGTGCCATATGAGCAATTTGTCTCAGGCTGTTGTAACACAACATTCTTCCAACTTCGCTATGGTTGTTGTTATTGTTGTTATTACCATTACCTTTATTGTTGTTGTTGATAACATTGTCGATGTGGTCTTCGTTATTAGCCATGACTTTCTCTTGTATAAGAGATGTTAAAGTACTAAAAGTAGAAGGCCCTTCTTGTTGATTCCTTTACTTAACTAGTTTCTTCCGCTTTCTGTTTTAGCTATTGTTTTTTTGGGTTGTCCTCTTGATTTCAGGATTAAAACGCAATTGATCTTTCGGTGTTTTACCTTGCATAAACAGAATTTAAACCTAGCCAACATAAATGAGCAATATGATGGGTAAAAGTATATATACAATATTAATAAATGTAAAATGGCTTTAAACGATAAAAGTTGTCGTAATGCTTGCAATATCTAAACGCCAATCCCCGACAACAGTGCCATTTTAATGTTGAATAATCAAAAGTAAGTATTTATTTATTGTAGCGCCCCAGTTGATTTTAATTCATTTTTGTAAATAATAATGTGCTTGTGTGTGTGGTTGTATATGAATTATGGTGTTATAGGGACAAATCTCCAAATAGTTTCCTAAAAAGTCTCCAAGATCCTTTTTATGAAATCCAATTAAATCTGCATTTTGTTCCTTGACCTGCGTATAATGATGAGACATATCCAAAATATTCTCATAAAAACAAAACAAATTTGTCAAGAGATATACAACAGCAGCACCTGCTGTACCAGACAAAGATGTAGTGACATCTCCTTCGACATCTTGATTAAAAGTCACATGACAGCAAAACAACAACAATTTGATGTAAACTTATTTTAGCTAAAGCGTAGCCAATCAAAGACCTAACAATCTCCCCCTTTGGAAAATTTTGGCTAAAATAACCTTTGGATAACACATCCAGCTACCCCTTATGGAAACAACCAAAGAACACTACTACTACTTACTTCTCCCCCTTTTTAGCCATAATATGCCAAACCAAGCAACTATGCATTTAAGGGCAATCAACCAAAAGCAAGCAAGTCATTAGCAGTACTCCCCCTGACATACACAATTAGTCCTCCCCCTCAAGGGAAAACCCCCACACATCAGAATACATGCAGCGGAACAACAAAAGCAGCAGCAACACAAGCATCATAAGCATGACAAACTAGCATGCTCCCCCTAAGTTGTTGCATACAGCAAGCAACTAAAAATACTACTCTCCCTGCATTTAGAACCAGTGCTCCTTTGTAAGTAGAACACCTAAAATGAATGGAAAACATAAGATGCATATTCATGTCTTCAAGAGTGCACCCTCTATTCAACACACCTGCTGAACGCATTCACCTAATGCTTGACCCTCAAGCAATCCATGTATCACACCAGTACACTTAATAGACAGAAGTTCTCCCCCTATCTTTCTCAACTGATGCTTCTTCAGCAAGAAACACCTCAAAATCACCATATGATATCCCATAACCACTTAATGATCATATAATGAGAGTACCAAGAACGCATCCTTGTACCATAACTAACAAACTCTTGGATTGAGACCAAAGCTCCATTGATCCCTCTCGTCCAGAAACTATCTATACACCACACGAATTCCTCCTGAATTCTCATGTATAGATCTCCTTGTTCCCTGAGATACAACCCAATTGAATCTGGAATACTTCACATTCCTCAAAGAGACACACAGGGCCCCTTAGTTTGCTAGCTCGCCCAGATGTTCTTCACACTTGAAGGACATCAAACACATGCTCCAGAAATCTTCAGCCCATTTGCTCCATAAGCAACAAACTAATGCACTTCTAGCATGTCCCATTCACATCAGATTTCCAAGACAATCCTTTACCCATCGTTCTCCGTATGACAAGATAAATACTTATTAGACAAGATGTGAGTATCATGTTCCACACTCAGAACTTAGCATCCTACTCCAAGGATAACCAACCCAGAAGATGTTCTAACATCAGTTAGGACATCCTTCACATATCAAAGACACCAACCAACATGGTTCTAGATATGCTCCACCACTGGACTTACTATCTGCATTGTAATCCAACTAAAGATCTTCAACAACACTGCGCCACCAGCGTGATCAACAAGAACTCCAGATAACCAAGAGAGAAATAAACTCTCATCCACCAAAAGAAGGTAATCTTTCATAAGCTGAGAACTTCTTCCACAAGCTCCAAGAATCATCACCTCCTGACGTTTTCAACCAACTACCCTTCTGCCCAAGAGTAATTGATTACAAGCACCCTTCTTGAATGCACACTAAAGATCAACCAACTGCCACCTTTTGACTGATCTCATTCTTCTTCAGAACTCCCACAAGATACACTGATCCACCAATAAAATCTGATCTTCAAGTTACATGAACTACTTGCTTCATAGCAAGACATTTTGGATCCACCAAGCCTTTAGACATGTAACATCTTCTCAATCCACAGCTCCCGCAAACTGCATGAGATAGACCTTTTTGAAGCATCCATAACTTCCATTCTCCTGTAGATCTCCTTATGCTGATGTGCCACGTCACCAGCTGAGATTCTAATGTTAAGATTGATGTCAGAACATTCTGATACAACATCTAGCTGCTGAATTTAGCTCCTCCTTCTGCCACTTAGAAGAATCTCCTTTCTTTAACAGAACAAGAGTTCCATGCTCTCATAAACTTGATTCAACTACCAAGTTTGAGTAGACAACCTCCATCCTACTTGAACATGTCACACGTATTCCATTCAAGTTCACACCTTGATGAATAACTGCTTTGAAACTCCAAAGAATTCACACCTGCCACGTCTGAATCTTCAGAAGAGAAAGTAGTCCTAGACTACACCATAGCCATACCAAAGAACGCCACTTTCCTTAGTAAAGCAGTCTGTAGAAAGTCAGCGATAACTGCCACTTAACCTTGACCTTCAAAATGAGCAAGATCCCATGCTCCTAAATACCTAGATAAGAAATAAACTGATCCAAGTTGTGCCATCACCAGCACTCAATTCTGGACAAGTCTCTTACCAAGACACTTTCCAGATAAACACCAGATGCTTCTAGTAACTACTTGAACACACCTGTTGCACTCCAATATTCTTAGATCAGAAATAAAATGATCCAAGAACCATCCATCAAGATTATGATGTCTTCTTCTTCATCTTCCACATCACCATTGTCTAGACTAGTTTCTTGCCAGAAAATTCTCCAGAGATCATATGCTTTTGCCTCACTATACTGAGCAGATTCTTAGGTCAACACCCAAGAGAAATAGAACCAAAAGATTATGCAGTACCCTTCCCATGATTCTGCACAAACCAGATGAAGACATGTTCCAACATCGTGTAGAACATCAGCAATCTTGAACTTCACATGCAAGGATAATCAATTGAATACTCGTGGGTAACACAAATAGCAATTGATCTTAAATCCTTGTTCAATAATCCTGTTTCACTGTTGAAGCCACACTCCACCAGATCACTTCATGAACACTTATCAAGTATTCAATCTTTTGCAAGTATCTTCTTTGACACACAACTTGTTGAGATACCAAGGCTGTCACCCTTGACTCAAGTAATTAAGATTCTCTCTGAACAAACCCTATTTACCTCAACAGTCTGAAAACTCCATATAGATTGGATCCTCCCTTAGGATTAGGAGAGATGAATCATTCCTTACTGTTTAGGATGGTGAAAATAAATCACATCCACTTTCTTCAGGTTTGTGTTTCACAGAAACCCCTTCTAGTTAGAAGAATAACTAGAAGACTCCAAATTCACGATTGAGACGCCTTTATGAGTGGACTTGAGAGAATTCTCAAGTATCTTTGACAACCTAGCCAATTAATAATTTATCAAACTCCTAACAAGAACTTGATAAACCTAAACTCAACTCCTCTCCTCTTCAACTGACTTCAAATTGCACCATGGAACCAAGCTTCCAAGTACCAAGTCACCATAACAGACGTCTTCCAACCACTCTTTCCATTCCATCACTCCAGACTTTGGAATAAAAAGATGCAGATATCTTCACATATAGAGGCTGACGATTGATATCTTCCACCATCTGTCTTCAGTAATAACTCTAGAATCCCATCATTCTAGAGCTCTTCCATCAGAAACATATGCAACGGAACCACCAAGGAACAAATTCTGCTTGCCCTAATAAGATGTCAGAACATCTTATAAGACACCCCAACAAGAGAACTAGCCACTTCTCCTGCAGTTGTTGTAGAACCTCCTCAGCAACATGGACAACCACCGGGTTGTTACCTTCGATCACTATGCCATAAAAGCCTTTAGACAGCGCTTTTTTTGGCATTACACAGCGCTTAAAAGTGTTGTCTAAACTGGCGCTGCTAAAAGATTAAACAGCACTTTGGTTAATGTCAAAAGCGCTGTCTAAAGGGGTGCTTTGACTTAAAAAGCGCTGTCAAAGCACCGCTTTAGACAACGCTTTTACAATAGACAGCGCTTTTGTTTATATTTTAGACAGCACTTTTATTGTAAAAGCGTTGTCTAAATGGTGCTTTAGACAGCGCTTTTTGTTTTTTTCAGACTAACATTAGACAACGCTTTTTGCCTTTTTTTTAGTATATCTTAGACAGCGCTTTTTCTTTTTTTGGTATACCTTAGACAGCGCTTTTTGGTCAAAGCGATGTCTAAACCCCACTTTAGCCAGCGCTTTTTGCGAAAGCGCTGTCTAAACCCCACCTTAGACAGCGCTTTTAGTGTAAAGCGCTGTCTAAGGTATACTAAATTTTTTATATAAATTACTTAAAAAAAACGTTGTTTGTTTTATACAGTTTATATGCACCTGTTTTTAAACCACAATTTGCACCAGGTTTTCAACAACAATTTGCACCTGTTTTTCAACCACATTTTGCACTAAAATATCATAAATTGGAGCTTCAAACCAATATATACGCACCAATTTTGCCTATTTATATATACAATTTTCATCCAATAATTTATATATACAAAACAATTGATGATACAAATCATTTCATCCAACAAAACATTTTGCTTCAAATATACATATTACTTATAGAAATGCTAAGCAAAAAGCAATGCACATCAATATAACTCTATCTTCTACTTTGCACATATAACCTGAAACAACACAAAAAGATTGTAATTCAGTTAAAACAAGACATAAACAATGTCTATAGTTACAAAGTTATACATACTCAAAATTCTCATCAATTAAAGTAAGAGTACAATATACCTTATAAAACTCCGAGCTCAATAATGAATTGTCACCAATCCTCTTTAATTTCATCTAAATGATCTCTTGAGTAATACACACACTTGAATTCATCAAAGTACTACATAATAATATAACATAGTTTGATTTAGTTTCAACTATTTAATTATATGAGAAATATGTGTTAAATATTAAAATAACTCATAAGTTAGAAATACATACATCGGATGGAATCTCTATTCGATCCAAAAAAAGAGTTTCTCTCATAAACCTCAACATGAAATAACCACAATCTATATCATTACGTTGCCGAGGACACTACACATGAAAAGAAAATATGGATAAATCCTAAGTTTTATCAAGTATCATCACTAATATAATCAAACATTTCTCTCGTTAATTTTCTCACCATGAAATATCCAACACTTATAACTTCGATCAATTCCATGCATCAGTAAATGCAATTTCAATCCATCTGCGCCAACCCGACCCACATAACAATAACCCAAGCAAGGACATTTCTTTCAACTGGGGTCTTCAACGTGTTGAACAGCAAACTTAACGAATTCCAATACCCCATTCTCGTACTCTTTGGACAATCGATCGGCAGACATCCATTTTTTATCCATGGTTTTCCTACTTATTAAGGTAAACAAAAACACTACTATAATTATTCACGCAACTATTTCAAAAGAACATAAAAGAAGTTTTTCCTAAGAAAAACACTTTTGCGTCACAGAAAGAAGATTAATACAAACTTTTATTTCACGTATCGTCTACCATATGAAGATTTGAGTGCAAGAATAAAATACCTTTCTCGTAGTAGCACTTGGTTCAAAACAAATTCTCCTCAAACAACAATCTGAAAAGAACAATCACAATTGAAAGCAATCAATATCAACTTCAAAACTAAAACCATGAAGATGTTAGTAACACAAGAGAGATTAAAGCAGGAATAAGCCATTGAAGAATTCCAAAATTGAATCGTTTATAATTGTATAGTTTTGAATTTAATAGCATAAAACCAAGATATTAATATCCATAAGAGAACAACAAAACACTTAGTACCTATACCCCACTCTATATCTTGATTTAATTTTTTTTGGTTAATCAAGGCATAGTTGTTTATAAAAGAGACAGTATGGTTTACATCAATCAGATTCCTCAAAGAAGAACCCTAAATGCAGAAATGTTCATATCAGAAAATGGACCTTACAAATCCATGGAACAGTTGTTGGATGACTGAGAAAAAACTTGTAATGATTAAAGTAATGGAGTCTTGTTATGACCCTAACCATCTATCCCAAAGTCAGTACCAAGCTACATTCATGAGTAGAACCACTATTTATCATCTCTAACTTTAACCCTACAGAATAGAAGAAATCTTACCGAAACGGTGGAGAACGGTGGAGTACGGTGGAGGATGGTGGAGGAAAATGGAGGAAGGACGACGGCGAGACTGTAACTGAGACGGTGGAGGACGGTGGCGAGAGTTGTTCTTCGTCCGTTCTCGTCGTTCGCAGTTCGCAGCAGAGAGGGAAAGAATAGAGATATGAAAAATAGAATACTGATACTATTTAATTTTTTATTTTAATTAATAAGATCTTAGACAACGCTTTTCAAAAAGCGCTGGCTAATGTGGTCCTTTACCAGCGCTTTTCAAAAGCGCTGTCTAAGGTAGGCCTTTTAGCAGCGCTTTTACTCTTTTTCGTATACAGTTTCCGTGTTTTATTTTTTATTTAACTTATAGCAGCGCTTTTGCATAAAAGCGCTGTCTAAGGTGCGCTAGTAAAAGTCATTTTTGGCGTAGTGGATCCAGAACATCCGTCCCATCCATTAATACCCTTGAGTATGTCTGGGTTGATTGATCTGATCTTCAAAACTCCCCCTTGTTTAAACGCCAGAAAGTATCTCCCAAAGATCTCATCCAGAAACAGACAGAATGCCTGCTCTGATACCAATTGAAATTCTGGCATAGCAGACATCAGATGTCCTAACACATGTCAAGACATTGTTCTGCATAATTATTTAAAGAAGAACAGAAATAGTAGACTGATTTCCAAAAAGTCAGTAACTGCATAAATACAAATGTTTCGACATCTGTTTCAACATGTTTATTAAGAACCCTGACAGAATAAGTAAATCTGCATAATGATAAAAGAACACCGAATATGTTAACCCAGTTCGGTGCAACTCACCTACATCTGGGGGATACCAATCCAGGAAGAAGAATCCACTATCTGTAGTAAAACCATAAATTTAAACTCCCCCGTTTACAACTTTATCTCCTAAATACTACCCATTGAAATCTTTACCAAAGAACACCCTGTTTGCTATGAGAATCACCACTCACTTCCTCTAATCACCATCTATGATATCTAAACCATCCCTGTCAATACACTATTCTGTCAAGCATACTTGACAGCCAAGTTAACTTGGATTTTCTTAAAAGCTTCATCCAAGAACAATACTCAACTCTTGCTTAAAAGCTTCGAGTGAGAATAATTTACAACAACCTATGTCGACCACATAGTATCAAAAGATATATGGGTGACTTACAAACTACACAAGAGATTCTCAAAACCCTAAACCCCTTATGTTGCACCGACGACTTGTTGTTGTGTGCTTGCTATTTTAGGTCTAGCAACTCCTTATTTATAGATTCTTCCAGAATGGGCTTTAACTCTTCAATTAGGTCCAATCTTCATGTTGTAAATCTTCTGCGGAATCTTCTCCACAAAAATAGGAACAAGTCTCCAAATAGTTTCCTAAAAAGTCTCCAAGATCCTTTTTTTGAAATCCAATTAAATCTACACTATGTTCCTTGACCTGCATATAATGAGGAGACATATCCAAAATATTCTCATCAAAGCAAAACAAATCTGTCAAGAGATATACAACAGCAGCACCTGCTATACCAGACAAAGATGTCGTGACATCTCCTTCGACATCTTGATTAAAAGTCACATGACAGCAAAACAACAACACCTTGCTGTAAACTTGTTTTAGCCAAAATGTAGCCAATCAAAGACCTAACAGATGTGACCTTAGAAATGTTGAATTTAAGGTGTTGAAGGTGTTTGAGTAAAATTATAGAGATTTTGGGGGTGGTGGGAAAGTGTTATTATTATTACTATTTAAATTGGAATTATATAATAAAAATAATATTAATAGTGAAGATTAAATAATTATTTAATTATTATAGTGATAGTGACATTATAAGATAAACAATTGTTTTATTTTATTTGAATAAGTTTAATTAGTAATAATTAATAAAAAATCAAAAGGGGGGAATTAGGATCAGAAACTGAAAGAACGTGAAAAAGAGAAGAGAAAATTGAAGAGTGCTAGGGCTTTAAGAAGAAGAGGAATCCATTAGAAAAGCTTCGAACCATCAATCTAAGGTAAGGGTGGAAGTTCCTTTTGTATAGGTTATGCATGATAACATGTGGGTGGGTGTTTGATTTCCCTTGATTAAAATTTTCTTCTCAATGCTATGAACCTTGTAGTTGTATGTTCTTGCTATTGTGGTGTGTGTTGAGTTGAATTGTGTGATAGTGCAATTATGAGATGTATTTGGTGGATTGTGTGTGATGATATGTTGTTGTTGTGTCCTTGAGATCAAGTGAATCCATGGAAATTGAGAGAATATTGGGTGAAATAGGGAATGAATCTAAGTAGTTGAATCATGAGAAAAATTGATAGATTGATGTTAATTATCATGTTACATGTGTTGTTCTTGTTAGACAACTTATAGAGATGATTTTGAATAAAATTGGGACTGGTTTAGGGGTTGAAGAGGAGATTTGGGTGAAAATCCCGTAACATTGAAAAACTTGAATTTTTGGAAAAATATGTAGAACCAATCGATTGCTCCATGATGAAAATCGTTTGCTCCATTTTCTTTATGAAAAATTATGTAACAGTAGCATCAACCAATTGCTTACTCCATAATGCAAATTGATTGCTCCTCTTTTTTTTTTGAAAAATTACGTAACAGTAGCATCAACCAATCGATTGATCCTCTGGCAGTAATATATTACTCTAGTGTTTTGACTCATCCAATGTTTTGATCATAACTTTTGATCCGTATATCGAAATGATGCCCCGTTCGAAGCGTTAGGAAGCTAACACAATGAAATTTTTATTAAAAATAGTTCTAGTACCTGGAGTTGATTCAAATGGTGCGTGATGGTGTTGTATGGTATGGAGTTGTATGTTTTAGTGTGGTGACGTGTATGAATGTAATGTTATTGCATGCTATATTATGATATTGCTATTGTTGAATATTTATAGCATGTGTATGGTGTGTGGTGGCAAGAATTAGCTTTGTACTTTGATTAATGGTGAACATCATTGTACATATTATTGTCGTTGCATGCATTCTATAAATCATGCATCATGGTGTCTGGAAGGTGGTCTGTTTTAGGTGAGCCTTAATCCTATGGTGGGGATTGGGTGCGAGTAGCTAATTCCTATGGTGATAGAATTAGTGAAGCGTTACCTATGTTGATGGTAATGATTTTAGTGTGCTCTGATCCTAGGTGGGGATTAGAGCGAGTGAACCTGAGAGTTCACAATTTAGTACGCATTGAGTCCGGAGTTGAGTTTCTTCGCACTTGCATTAATGTGCATTATGTTGTGTGGGTTATTGAAATGTGTTTTGTGGAATGGGTGGTTATGTATATGTTGATAGTGTGCTTACATATTATTATGCATTTCTTTATATGATTGCGATTTATCAACCCTTCTGTTTGAATGTTGCCTTTACATGGGCACCGTGCAGAGGATCCGCAGTAGAGGCTTGGATATGAGTGGAAGAGATTGCTTTTCTTAGTGCTTTTATTGAGTCAGCGTCTGCTCTGATATGTAACACTGGGGGGTGGAACGTTTATTTGTGTTTAATTTATGTTTTGTGAAGATTACTATGTATATCTCCGAAGTTTGATATTTTTTTATGATTATGTTTTGGCTAACTAAACTATGTTGTTGATTTCCGCTGCTAAACCAATTTTAGAGTTCAGATTATTATTACTGTTATTATGTTAGTAAAATGTTATATGTGTTACATATCTGATTGTCTGAGCTATTTGGTGTTAGTAGCATCCTAATTGTTAACTAGTCTAAATTTACTCTGATTTTATTTATAAATTGCACGGGGAGAATTAGGGCATTACAGTTATTGTATCCACATAGACTGGTGCAATATTAATACTGTTCAACATTTAATATAGTTTTAAGTAGAGAATTGTAAGGTTTTTTATGGTGAAAGTAACGAAATGTGGAAACGGTAATTGATAAAGCTTCTAAGATATGATAGCTTGCTAAGATAGGGTTTCATCCACCGATTGCATACGGGGTTTATTAATCCATTATACATAACCTCTTTATTCATCAATCTCATCACGTATCACTCTCATAACGTATTGTTTAATCGACGATTTCTCATTGTATTAAACAATAAGGTACAATTAAGAATTGGTACTTAATGTGAATGTTTAACCCTAATTCTATGTCTAGAATTTAGCATTTAAAACAGATTATTATCTTAGATCAAGATTCCAACCATATTTCTCAATATCAATTCCAATATATGAAGTTAATAGTAAAACAATGATAACATCGATAATCATGAATAACTAGATTATATAAAGTTGTGATCAATAAACATACATATGGTATGATGAACTATAGAAAACCCCAACAAGAAAGAGAATTAGCTACTCATTGTCATGGTAGCTTGATACAAAAGAGAAGAAATAAGATGAATGGGCATCAATGACGATTTTTCGACGATTGATGTGTATTCAGGTCGTCCTTCAAATGTTACTCTTTCTTTATTTCTATCTCTCAATCCTATCACTAAAAATGTGTCAACTTAAAAATCACAACTAATTCCTATTTATAGCTTTCTGGTTCTGTTAATCTTGCTTAGCGAGACAGGGCTTGCTAAGCAAGCCTTCCTTTCTTCGGCTTGAAGTCTTCTCAAACCATATGTCTTCACTTAGCGAGATATAGCTCACTAAGTGAGCTTTTTCGCTTGCTCTTTGTTGGGCCTTGCTGGAGCGAAATTGCTACCTTTTGAATCTGGAAACTTTTTGCCAAGCCTCGCTAGATGCTCGTTGGAGCCCGCTTAAGCGAGAGTGGGGTTTTTTGGATATTCAAACTTTCTACCAAGGCTCGCTGGATGCTCATTGGAGCTTGCTGAGTGCTCCATGTAGCAAGTTTTGTAAGGCTTTAATTCTTGCTTTGTTTCTCCCATTCTTTCCTTAGAATCAAAACCTACAAAAGGTTTTACGATTTAGCAACAATATGAATAAAGCTCTTGTTATCTATACAAAACTCAAATTTCATCAATAATCGGAGTTTTTGATATTAAAAACTTGTAAACCATGTTAATAAGTGCTCTAATTCTCTTTGTTCTTTACTCATAATTTGGCACTTATTAGGATTGCACAAGCATTGAAGAAGATATGTTACACGTGCTCCAAAACTGCACCAGTGTTAAAACAATGTGAAGCTAGGAAAATTTACATGTTGTGGAGGGGTGTTGAGAAATAGTGCGGGTTAATGGATAAGAGGGTTCTCCAAGTCTAAAGGAAATTGCTCAGTCATCGCTGCTGAATTATGGGTCGTTCTAGCACGCATTAACATGGCTCAGAGGGAAGGATTTATGAAGGTAGAGGTACAAATTGACTCGAAGAAGATTACCAATGCAATTACCCAAGATAAGCAACAATTGGGTGATGACACCATTCTTCTTTGCATATATCATCAGGAAAGCTCTTGGTAGATTTAGGGCAACATGCATAGTATGTATATTTCGGGAGGCAAATCATTGTGTGGATTCAAGTAAAAAATTAGTCTTAATAATAGGATAAGTGTTATTTATTTTGATCACTGTCCTCAAGATATTTATGCTAGATACATGGAGGATAATGTTGGTAAATCCTTATTAAGAAATGCAATTAGGGAATTTCTTAATGCACCCTATGTATTACTAGGGAACCACGTCAAAATACAACAATTCATCCAGAATCCAACGATGCATCTACAAATGCACCCTAAGTCAATATAAGTCTGACTTAATGTGAAAAATCTACGGAGATGCATCTTCGTAAACATTACGGATATGCATCTTCGGGCGCTGCTTGTACATAACGCGCCAAAACCCTTTTTCTTCCTCACTTGTTAAAAAAACAAAACTTTTTCTAAAACTCTCTCAAAATCAATCAAACAACATCAAAGTTTCTTCAATCATCACTGAATGACATCAAAGAGCTCATTCAACTACATCAAACTTCAAAGATTCCTCACTTTTTGTATGTTTTTATTATTGTAAACTTTTTCAGTTTTTGTATAAATTTGTAGAAATTGATTATTAGGTATTGAAATACATAGTTTATGCAAGTTTGATAATTGATACATCATAAGAAATGTGTTTCATAGTTAAAAGTAATGATAAATGCATTTTTTTTTTGGTTTTGGTGGTTTGAATTAAAGCCATTGAGAGTAATGAAAGTTGTAGGAAAATCCGGAGATGCATCTCTGTATTTTTTCAATGTTTGGATTCCCAGGAACCAGAGATGCATCTCCTTATTCTATCAGTCTGCATTTTTTTTTGCTTTTCTTGCTTGTAGGGTTGCTTGTAGTAATTGTGTGACACTTGTATGGTTTACTTACAAGCATTATGGCTTATAAAGACGACATATTGAGGCATGACAGGATTGCACAACATGCGTCGGTCTAGTGGGAAAAGAGTCATGTTTCGCATGCTCCTGTTCCCTCTATCCCGATTGATTCAGAGGCGTTGACTTTTAGGGCTCATATATCTCCACATTCTTCTTTCCATATGAGACAAGTGTCACCTAGTGACGCATCACTTCCTCCATCTTCTCATATGCAACATATTTTACCTACTCAGGCAATTGAGGTACCTGAATCACCAGAGGTACTTCAGTCACTAGAGGTACCTGTGCCACCGTAGGCACCAGAGGGACCTCAGGTTGATGAGGCAGTAGAGGTATTTGGAGGAGGCTCATCAAAGTTGTCACTACTGCCTATTTACCCAGACCATACTATCAGACATATCTGGGATAGAGAGGTAAAATTAGTTGGATTCATTCTTTTAAAATTATGTTTATTATTATATTACAAGTTTTTGATGATGATTTATTTTTCTATAATATTGTGATCTGTTAAAATTAATTAACCATGGAAAAATGAATACCAGCTTGCATCATCCTACTAATTAGTGGTTTCAGGCTGTTTTACAGCTATCTAGGATGAAAGACTTATGAAAGACAGATTATGTTACAGTAAACCACGAGATGCTTAACTCATTTGTAGAGAGATAACATACTAAGACCTTATCATTTCATCTACCAATTGGTGAGATATCTATCACACTCGATGATGTGTCGTGTCTGGTGCATCTTTCGATTTGGGGGGAAACTTTTAGATCATGTAAAGATTAACAGAAATGAGGAACTTGATTTGATGGTAGACTATCTGAAAGTTCACCTAGGCGTTGCCTTGAAGGAGTTTGAAAAAACTAGAGGAGCTCATGCTAGGTTTAGATTCTTGGAGAAAGTATACACAAATGAGGTGGTTAGAGAAAAGCAGTTTGTTGGTGATGAGGAGCAGATGGGGTAGCATAGAGCTTATGTTATCATACCTGTTATATTTTGTTGGCACTGCCATTTTTGTGGACAACAGTGCCACTTATGTAGATTTACTCTACCTACAATACTTTGAGGACTTTAAGTGGATCCATGAGTACAACTGGGGGCGCTTGTTTGGTTTACTTGTAATTTAAGTTATCTAAGGGCTGTAGTTGGAAGACGAAGCGAGTGACAGACAACATCACACTTTTGACGGTAATATTTATTAGTCTTTTAGTGTTTGTGTGTCATTTTCATTACATTTTTGCCACACCCTTACTAATGATTTGTGTGTTCCAACATTTTCCAAGATTTTATCCTCCAACACCTCCCACGCATCTCCGGCTGGCCGTGTGTACAGAGTTATACTAAGGATATGTTGCATGCTTTTGCATTCTCCCCGCTCAGAGGGAACCAGCACTACTACGGAAAACACATAAAATGATAGTTGTGAAACACATATAATGACAGTTTCACGTCCTTTGTTAGGTAGTGTGTGATTCTACGTATGTTGGTTTCCATAATGGGCGTGTGACCATGATAGCACGCTAACTATCACAACAGTTATATTAAACAACTATTGTGATACATATTTAGGTCATGGGTTCGAAACCCAATAGCAGTAACAATTTATTTGGAAATAATTAACATTTCACCACAGTTACAGAAGATAACCGTTGTGAAAAGTATCTCGAGTTTATTATAAAATATGTAGATTTTTTGTTTTTCCTTACACCTCACTAAACATATACAACCATAAAACTTAATGTAGAAGATAATAATTTGAAAAATTAAATTATTCTTGAATAACAACTTAAACGAACCACTATTTTTCAAATTGCATTCATACCATAATTCATCTCTTGCTTCTTAACACGTAGTATTTGATTCAATGCCCAGAATTCTTCAAAGCAACCATTCATTCCTAGTTTATTTTGCAAAGCATCAATATGTTGATTAATTCTAAATCATCATAATCGCTATCACTATCATTATTTTAATTAATGATAAAAAAATATATGATGATAGCAATGAAGATGATTTAATTTCTCAACACATTTGATGTTTTGCAATATAAATTAATAGAGAATGAACCGTTACTTTGAAGAATTTGGGGCAATAAACCAATTTCAATGTGTTAAAGAGCGATATAGATGAATTATGAGATGAATGAAATTCGATAATCATGTTTGATCTAAGTTACATTTCAAATATAACTTAATTTTCATATTATTATTTTCTAAATCACTTTAAATGAATGCATGTCCAATGAAGGGAGTGAAACAAACAATCTACATACATTATAATAAACTCAACAACATCATATACATCAACAAAACAACAACAACATACCTTTAATTAAAAAGATTCATGGAATGATCTCAAGTTGATCTACTTTGGGTTGCCATGAAGAAAAAGTACAAGGCGGATGAAGCTTCCAAAATTGATTCATATTTTTTGTATTGTTTCTCCATAGAAAAATAAAGCATTTATGAACCACACCCATAATATGAGTTAACCTATTTTGAAAATTTAAACTAGCATTAATATTGTAACATATCAAGCAACAATAACCAGCAATACATTGTTAACCCAATTAGGAAGTAAATCATGACACAACAAAAACAGCATGTTAACATAAATAAGCAGTACAGTATAATATAACAAGCAACAACAACCACAAAATAACTAGTATTAACAATGTAACAGCATCCAACAGTACGTTGTTAACCCAAAAAGGAAGTAAATCATGTCATGACAAAAAGCAACATGTTAACAACAACTAAAAACAACTTCCCATAACAAATTAAAAACTTGTCAACAAAAACAACTAACCACAAATATTGTAAAACTTAACAAGATATTTAATCTTCATGCGTAGTTGAATTCGTTAAGTTCTCAAGGTCTTCATAGTTCTCAAGGTATTCATCTGACTCGGAATCAGTTACATCCAAATTCATAAGTTCATTCATAACAGTTTCTAAGATCTTAATACTTTTAGGGTTAAGATTCTTGAAATGAATCTTCTTATAGCTTGTTCCATTAGACATCTCAACAACAGTAATATGTTCCCTAACAAATTTAGTTTCCTTAACTTTGTTCAACCATATACAATAACTTTTATAACCTGAATCTCGTGGATAAGTTTGTTGCTCACACTATTCATGATGAGAGAAAGATCTTAAATTGGAACATACAACAACATAAAACTACAACAACAACCACTACTAGAAAAATCGCTTTTTACCTCGGACACGAAATGCATAATACCTTGGCTATAAAAGCAAGTTAACAAAGGGCAACATGAAAAATCGTCACTTATCACCTCAGTGGATTTAAAACCGAGAAGTAAAGTTAAATGCACATGGGTTCGAACCCCAGCAACAACACTTTTATTATTTTCAAAACTAGTGTATCTTTCATCTCGGTTTATCTTGAAAACCAAGGGGTAAGATAATTTCTTTTTTTAAATTGCTATATTATTTATCCAAAATATTACATTGTTTACCCAGAATATTACATTGTTTACATAGAATATTAAAATAAAAATCAAATTCCCTAGGGATCTGGATAAAAATTAAATTCCCCGAAGATCTAGATTTTAGATCTTCGAATTATTGAATCTTGGGGAAGATCAAATGTTGGGTGCAAGATTATTCACTACGGATCTTGCATGCCTTTGATTCTGAAGCAAAACAAAATAAGGGTTAGATAAATAAAAATAATATTCAAATATATGATTTTGTGCTCAAATAAATATTTAAGGAAACAAACCTTAAACCTAAGTAATTTTTTGCTCTTGACGTCCATCTTAGAGAACTTTTTCAAATGTCCTTATGTTTCAGGCGCTTCATGTTTCATTTAGGTTAGATTTTCAATATTCATCATGCTTTTACAACGGATGTCCCTTAGGTTTCATGCGGATCATTAATGGTAGATTCTTGAGCGTTGATAAACATCAAATGAACGACAAAGATTTGTTTAACGACGATGAATATAGTAAAAAAAACACTTAACTATCCCCTCGGCCACGAAGAAAACTGAGGTGAATAAGTTATTTTTTTAAATACATTATTTACACGGAATATTAAAAATACAATGTAAAATTTGTTTCCTAGTGAGAAATTTTATTTTACATGTCAAGGTCCCATGCAAGATGCTATAGATCTGTTTCCCAATGAGAATTTTTATTTTTTACACTTGAAATCCATCCCAGAGATCTATAGTAGCAACTCATTATCAAAATGGATAGTGGTGAATATTTCCTCTCTTTGGGGAGGCTACATATAAGTTAGTCTTAGGGTAAAAAAAATTAACGAGTGCTTTTATATTAAAATGTGATTATTCACCACCTCGTTTTTACTATAAAACTGAGGTTATATATCTTCTCATTTTAACTATCACCTCGGTGATAAAGAAAACCGGGGTGAATAATTCTTTTTTTTAAATACATTGTTTACACAAAATATTAAAATACATTGTTTACAACAAATCTTCGGTGATATCCAAATTTTGTTGCATAACCATTAAAACAAATTTTATTTTTAAATAAGAATGATTTTCTGCACTTGCAATCTATCAGATGAGTACTCTTCAAATATTGAGCTCCCTTCTTTAAATGAGGATTATTCCAAAAATACAACAATGACAACATCAACACCATTATGTTAGAATGGATAGTAATGGCAGAAAAATGTTTTTTTCAAGATAGAAGAACATTGAAGATTTTTTTGTCTTGCAATTCATCCCAAAGAATCATGCTTGGGGCGGCTTTATATTAGTAATGATTAGGGTAAAATCTGTTTAACGAGTGCTTTTATAGTAAAATCTTATAATTTTATGTCTCGGTTAAATAGAAAACCGAAGGGTTAGAACATTTTGTTTACACTTAAAAAAAATAGAATCATAAACTGCGATAGCTGGAAATTAAAGCTTGTACTGAGTTGTTTTTCACCTCGGTTTCACGATAGATAGGGATCAAAGCTTGTACTGAGTTGTTTTTTCACCTCGGTTATACCTCAGTTTTAATGCGCCTTGGATTTATACCTCAGTTTTATACTGTTCGAGGTAAAAACTTCGTCATGAAAAGCATTATTTGTTGTAGTGAACATACAACAAAAATAAAGCATAAACTCTCAAACAAGGAAGAAGAAGAATACTTTTATGTATGTAGCAAGAGCTAATGACGAAGAAGATAGAAAATGTGTGCTAGGATTTTGCTTTGATAGATACAGCGATAATGTCAAGAAGTGAGAGCTAACTCGCATATATGATTAATAAGTAAACAATTTCACCACAGTTATTTTTAAAAAAACCGTGATGAAATGTAATGACTTTCACAATGGTTCACACTAACAACTGTGGTGATAGGTATTTCAATTTTAATTTATATATTATAATTATAAGGACAACATCAATTATAAGAAAAAAGTAGAAAATGGTTAGAGCTAAGATTCGAACCCTGTCATCCATAAATTTATAATCACGGTTTATTAGTTTGACCGTAGTGCAATGTATTTTGGTAAATGTAAATAAAAAGTGTGCCCGCAAATAAAGTATTACCACAGTTAACAAAAAGACTGTTGTAGTTTAGTGTGACGAAAGGTCTATTTTGTAGTAGTGCAGGCGAGAGAGCCATTTCGAGTGTATTTTGACCGTTTGGTAATAAAGGATATGCACTTTAACACGTATATCAATCACCGTGAGACACGACCATTTGACGACATAGTCTTATACTCAGGATGGTTGTATTGTGGTTCATGTCTGACATTTCCTCATCTTCCTGAGCGCGTCATGCGACATTTCAGCTACACCCAAAATATTCTCAAACAACCTGTTGTCTCTACTCCTTCCGCTATGACACATAAGGATATGAATGTCGTGTTTGATAATTATCTTAGTCATATGGTACTAGAGGAGGCACAAAGTACCATAGTTGTGAGAGACTAGAGCAATAAAGACGGGTACATTAGGTGGTTCTTCAGGGTGTCACATCCATATATGGTGCAAGATGCTCCAGGAGATCCACCGAGGCCAACTCATCAGGAGATACTAGAGAAGGAGCAGGATAGGTTAGATCATGCTAATGATGTGTTGCCTATATATCATCGTATTGTGGAGATTGTACAAGCAGGTATAGACAGAAATATCTTTCCTGATGGTTCTGAGGTGAGGGAGGTTTTAGATGCCATTATGACGGAGGCACAAGAGACACTGATGTACCACAGACAGTGTCAGAACACATGGGCAGAGGAGGCCGAGGAGCTCGAGTCCGACATATGCAGTAGTTGGTAGTATTTTGTAGTTTGAATTTATGTTCGGTTGTATTTTATTTTTACTTATTTTGACTTCATTGTACATTTTGACTTTATTGTGTATGTCATGATGACTTATTTTGACTCCAAATTTATATATGTCCTTTTTTTCATATCGGTTGTATGGTTTAATGCTCATTACATAACAGGAGACTTAACATTTATAAATCGTCATTTTTGTTTGAGTAACCATAAATCTAACTTAACTTGCACTGTTTTGACTGGTTACGGAGATGCATCTCTGTATACCCTAAATAGAGATGCATCTCTGAATCAATAAGTGTTTAAAATGGGTTTTTCAGAGAGGGATGCAAGGATGCATCACCAGATCTGTGTTATAAAATATGTTGGTATGACTCAATGAAATGCATGGGGTGTGTTTTGAAGTATTTCTGAGATGCATTTTCGGATCAGTTGTAATGTTTTGACTTAGAAAATGGTGCGTTCAAAAATATATCTCCAAAATCTAAGAAGCATTTTAGATTTTTTATAAAGTATTTTTCCACCCTATATGGTGGGATAAGAAATCCCCATGTAATTTTGGCCATTTAAAAAAAAATAGAATATTCGTATCATATTTTGAGAACAATTTTACTAAAACATTATATTAAATTTGTTCACTTAATTTTATTGTTGTGTGACCAAAAGTGCTTTCAAAATACATGGCAAATTAAAATTGAAGAACTAAAAACTTATAATAAAATGGAGTGATCAAACTTTTTATAAATAAAAAATCTAAGGAAACTAAAGATGTAGTTAAACCTTTTTAATTATTTTTTATATTTAGTGTTTTGTTTGAGTTTATGCAAAATTTATTTATAATAAAAGTTGTTTGACAACTTAATTACATTATAACCAATCTATGTGTGTAACATAAAATATTTGATTTTAACTTCTTAAAAAAGAATTTAAATTTCTTTTAATATGAACAAATTTCATAAGAAAAATAAAAAGTGGTATATTTACAATAACCAAACACATACAAAAGATTTGAATAAAAATTGTATTTCCCCCATTCTAATAAGTAAATTTTTTTTTTTTTTTTAATTTATTTAATAATTGATGTATGTGATATATATTATAAGTTATTCAATGAATTTAAAAAATTAAAAATTTGGTTATAAGGAAGTATGTCTATAAAATAAATTAAATTTAAATTGGTAAGAAATGACAACGTTATTTGGAGGAGGAACTTAATTTATTTAAATGATACAAATGTTATGAGTTCAATTCTTTTGATGGCAAAATCTAACTATAATTTGTCATTTGAAAAAGCAAAAGGAATCAATCTTCAATGTGAGCAAAACTACTAAACATGTCCTTCAAATTCAAACTATAACGCATGAGTCAACATCAACATCAACATCAACGTGGCCTATTTCTTAAACTTTTCTGTTTTTGATAGTGTATTTGTTAAACTTCATTTGTTAGAAAATAACGTGATATACATCAACTATCTACCCATTACTATCAAGTTGCCCAAACTACCAAAATGGCCCTTTCCCCAAAATTTGTTTCCACTACCAAAAGGTTGTTTTCGTAACTACCAAAAAAACCAAAATTCATAGCTTCCATGGCCTCTTTGAAGACCAAGTGTCAGCAGTGCATTGGCCACTTTTCCACTTTTCTCTTTGTTGCTCTTTCATTTCCCGCTTTTCTTTCTCTTTCTCTCGTGTTCTCTCTTCCGTCTCTCACTTTCCCACAAACCCTAAATCCAACACCCGCCGCCGCCCCGTTTCTCCACCGGAGATGGAAGGTGAAGAGAAGTAATCGAGACCTTCAAGAAACTTCGCTCACAGATAAGTTCTCTTCTTCTTTCTCTGACCGTGTATGACGATCTTCTGTCTGAACGGTTGGTGCGTTGATACTGCTATCTATTGTCGTAGCGTAATTTTGTGATGTTTCTCATTGAATGAACTTTTTGTGTACGTTTATGGATGGTTATGTAATGATTTGATGGTTTGCTCTGTCGATTCCCCTTCTCTTGATGAAAATACGCTCTTATATATAGGCCTATGAGGAAGAACCAAAAGATTCGCTTTTGGAAACCTTTGATGTTGTCTGAAAATTGTCTTGGGAAAGAAATAATGTTGTCTGAAGTTTGTTGGTTTTGTTTGGAAAGAAAATATACTGTCTGAACATTGATACGTTGCCTTCTTTTGATGTTGGGTCTTATTCGAAAAGTTCAATACTGTCAGATGCGTGTTTACTATTGTTTTGGAAGTAAAAATTATGTCTGAACATCTTCACATTTCTTTTCCTATTCAAAACCAAATTCTTGACAGTTTTAAACACTTTTCGATTTTGACCTTAAAGGCTCTTGATTTGGAGATTTGTTGTGTTTAGAAATGTTTGCAATTGTTTTAGAAATATGAATTGGCCAAGATTTGCATAATTGATAAGGAAATTGATACTCATTTAACTCAAATATCTGCAGGACAAAACAAACTCATTGCTGCAACGTGCCTTATATGGTTCATTTGCAAAACGTCTCAAAGAGAAGGTTGATGAGTGTGGTCCCTTAGCTGTAGCACTCTCCTTGGTGAGGAATCACATAACTCAGTAAGTTGGTTCTCCTCTTATGTTTGGATTGTGTATGGATGAAGGGAATTTATAGTTGTTCGCTAATGTGGTGTGTAACTTAATCATTTCAGGTCATGCGCATAATAGTGAGGAAATGGAGTGAGTGAAGCTTTTGTTGAAGTCCTGATTAATTAATAATGTTGGCTGTTTTCGTTGATGACAATGATGGTTAAAGCAGGGCTGAGTAGAAGCATTACAAGGGTACCTAGACCAAATCCTCCAAGTGTAATAGGAGAGGCGAATTCCAAGTCAGTGTCTCCAACCAAGATAAGTACTCTTTCAAACTTGACTAATGCTTATGTCCTGGTTGTTGTGTCATGAATTCTTCCAATAATGTGTAAGTTGCCCGGTTTGCAAGGTTGGCTTGAGGACTGTTGTTGCAGGAAGTTGCATATCGAAAGAAGTAAGATTTACATTTGTTCAAATTATTTATAGATTTAGCAATTGTATTTACAGTATATATTTTATTGACCCTCTTTTGTCTGTTATTTGTAGCACTTCAATAAGAAGCAGAAGAATCAATTGGCGACATGGATAATTAGTGATGTGGTCGCGAATCATTTATATATAGATGATAGCTTTGTGGTATGGTTCTTTCTTAAATGTTATTTTGAACTTGCTCATTTAAACTCCTGAGACCATGTAGTTTCCTTTTTATTCAAGACCATGTGGCTAAAATGCCTTTTAAGAATGTTTCACTTTTTCCTGTGATTTATGTTTCATTGAAGTTCAATATTCAGGTGTTGTTCAAATTTTTTTCATGATTTATGTTTTTAAAACCCAAGTACAGTTAAATAATGTTAATCTACAAAATTGGATGGGAACATGAATCTGGTACCAAATTGTGGTAGGCCATTTTCTGCATTGTTTAGTAAATCTGCTTTGATTTTTCCATTTTCTGAATTCCAAATGAAAGAGTGTAATGATTTGTAAACTTGAATCATCCTTTTGAGCAATTGCTTTTCCTATTTCAGTTTTCTGCTGTGTGGGGGCCGTTGCTATAACAGGATCATTATATCTTATTAACAAGGACCTACTTGGTTGGTGGTTATGTGAGTGACAAGTTAAATCTGGTGGTCTAAATGGGCGTCCAGAGAAAGATCCTGATGTGAGTAAAGCTTTTAAAGTTTAGTTTTATTGTTGTTTTAAGAATTCTTTTCTGAACTTTGTATCTTGGAAGGGAGATCTTTGCTTTTTAATGTGTATCTTGGTTTATCTTTTCTGTTCTGTTAGTAGCAGGTGTGGGAAGGGATTTGTAGTGGTGTTGTTGGACGGTATGTTCTGCATTGTTGGTTTTTATTCTGTATTAGTGATTGTCTTTTGTATCAGTGGCAGCTCTTATGCCTTTGTCATCAATATAAGAGGTTGTTTTGGCTTTCAAAAAAAACCAGCCGCCACCCTGCTGATCCTTCTATGCTTCCAAAAATCTGTTAAAAACTGCATATGACATGTATATCTTGGTGACTCCTCAGAATGCTGTAGGGAATTGTACTATTTATGTAAGGCGATCGAGTGAAACTTTGACCGATTTAACAGATATCGCATTCTGAACTTTCTATTCGCCTTGATGGATTTTGTTATATATTTTCTTAACTTTTCCTAGAGCTGCTATATTTTTTTTCCTTCACTTTCTTAATATTTTCTGAGGTTGGATGTACAGGATTTAAAAGCAATGACCACTGCTGCCACACACTTTCTTAAGGTTTTTTTTACTCGCCGTGCAGGATTGAAATTCTTATACACACGCTGATCTTGCTGAAGTTGTAAACAAGGTCTATGAAGAGGGAGATATTATTTGGTGCCATGATTACCATCTTATGTTTCTACCACAATGCTTAAAGAAATTTAACAGCAAAATGAAAGTTGGCTGGTTTCTCCATACCCCCTTTCCATCTTCTGAAATTCACAGGACTCTGCCTTCTCGCTCAGAGCTCCTTTGTGCAGTTCTTGCTGCTGACTTGGTTGGGTAAGTTGCGATTTGACTCTGCATTTTGGCAACATTCTTGCTCTAACTTTATATGTTGTCCTTTATAGTTTAATCATTTTCACTTTCTCTTATTGCCATTGCTTCTGACACCTATGATTATGCACGACACTTTTTTAGTGCATGTACTCGCATTCTCGGACTTGAGGCAACACCAGAAGGGGTTGAGGATCAAGGGAAACTGACTCGAGTTGCTGTAGTACGTGGTCACAATTGTCTTCTAATCTGATTTATACTTCCAAGGATTTTGAAAATGAAATTACTTAAAACGTTTTGAATGAAATTGTTCTTTTTAGGACGTAAGCAATTAACATGGGATTAAAATAAGAACTAATATATTTCTTTTTCTTTTGCATGTCTGTTTCCAATTGGTATAGACTCAGATCGGTTCATACGTGCACTTGAATCAACTAAAGTTCAAAATCACATCAAAGAATTGCAAGAAAGATTTAAAGGCAGAAAAGTATTCCTTTTACTCTGTATTAACTGCTTGTGTGGTTAGTAATCTTATTGTATTCTGTGCATGGTTGTCCTATGAATTTCGAGGTTAATTCAGATTTTTAATGTTATTTCTTCCTATTACAAGATTAGAGTCATGACAATTTTGGAAACCATAAAAACTATTAAAGGATTATAAATGGCAAAGTAGGTGATGTTGTCCACCGGAGTAAGTTGGTTCCATTTGAATTAAAATTAGATTGACCGAAAGGAAAACAAGAAGAAAAAAAACATCAAGGCCAAGATGACTGTTGCTTGATCATTCTATAATCTATTGTGATAAAATATGAGAAACTGCAACATGACCTCATGTTCTTTCATCCATACACCCCACAACTAATGCATTATGCTACATTGAACTCTTTCAGTAAAATAGGGCATTATTACAGGAGTGACTTTGTTATAAAGATGGTTTCACTACAAAAGTTGTATTTGTGTTTTTTCCTCTTCCCTAAGTCAAATGCTACTTAAATTGGTTCTATAATCTGACTTCACTTAACCATTTTTCTGGTTTGACAGGTAATGTTAGGTGTTGATCTCCATTTTTCTCAGTTTGTCGCTCAGGTGCAGAGTTCGTCAGTTGCGTATCGCTGGATTTTGGCTCAGCTTGATTTCATCTCCGTTACAGTAAGTTAATCTCTTCTCATGTGAATGGAAGGTACAACCATTTAAGTGGCTTATTTTGGCCTATGTTGATTACATTAACTTTACATGATTCGATTTATTGTAGGCTCACAGTCTCTAACTTGAGGCCTTTTTAGTTGCCATTAACAGATTAGATTCTGGCATGCCAAAACCTAAGCTCCAGTTTGTTGGCAGCTGTAGAAATAAATTCGATGAAGATAGACTGCAAACCTTAAAAGAAAAAGAAATTGAGCTGAATGTGAATAAACAAGTGGAATTCCACAAGAATGTAACATACAGGTTAGTACAGCGGCTTTTTCTCTTTGATTCCTGAGTATGCTTTCTTACTTTCACATTTGATCATATTGATTATTATTGCTTATTATTGCTTTGTTTGTTTGTTTGTCAGCTCATATTTCAGCCGGCCCAAAAATGGACATTGTATTGGAAGAAATGAAATGTCTAGACTTGAAAATGTGAGTCATTTCTCTAAAATCTGAGTCTGATTTTTGTTTGTGATTTTATCTCCTCTTTTTATTTCTTATTTTTAAGTTGGATTCAAGACATTGCAGAATAAGATAAAATACATATACCTTATTGTTTGATCTGTTTACATGCTAAATGAATACACAAACCTTATTTTCAATGTTCATTGTTTTCAATGTTCATTGTTTGAATGGTTTAACATATTGTGGAGATGATACAGGCTCTGTTGATTTTTTTTTCCTGTTTTGCAGATTCAACTTATATTTGAATACTAATCTAGGTTTGCTTTTTTTCCCTAACAATTTAAAGAACCATTTTTTTAATATTGCAACACAGTTTGTTATCGTTGCTTCACGGGACACTTTCATCGTATGCCATGTGCTGCAAATTCAATTTGTATCGACGAAGTTTACAGGTAAGCTTTAGTTATGTTTATACCTCTTATGTATATACCTCTTAGATTATTATGATATTGTTTTTGAATGTTAGTTGGATTTAATCTCATGTTATTTGATGGAAAAACAGTTGGCAGAGGTAATGTTTAAAGGGAATACAATGATGATTTTGTTATGTTTATACCTGTTGTATTCTATAATATTATATGTTATGATTTTGATATGTTTATGAAACTGATTTGCAACAGAACATGAGATGAATTATCATTTTTTTCTTCTTTTAGGTCTATACCGTTATAGAGTTGGTGATGTGCTAAAGGTAGCTGGATTCAAGATCAAAGCACCACAGTTCAATTTCGTATGCGGAAAAAACGTTGTATTGAGCATTGATTCAGACAAAACCGATGAGGTTGAGCTTCAGAATGCAATGGCAAATGCTGTGACACATTTAGTACCATTCAGCGCAACCGCGTCGGAATACACAAGCTATGCAGACACAACAACAATTCCAGGACATTATGTGCTATACTGGGAACTCACACTGAACAAATCAAAAGTTAGTTCATGTTGGCAATAAATAAGTACACTTAATATAAAAACAATAGAACTTTGATTTTCACTTAAAACTGATTTCTACAGAGTCTATGTCTCATGTAATTTGATATGGAACTCATTATTATTATATTAATTAAAAACTCAGTTTGCATTCCCTTAATTAGAATTGATTTATATTATTATTCTTCTAATATTTTTGGCCCATTTCTTATATTAGATAACCTTTATTATTTTTAAACTCCATTTTTATGCATATTACATAACCATCTTTCTATTTATCCTCAATTATTTTTTAATGATATTGTATCTTATATTGATCAATAAAAAATCAAGTTCATAATTATTTAATATTTTAATTTATATTTTTTCATTTTAAACCTAACTACAAACACCCGTGCGAACGCACGGGTCTCTTACTAGTTAAATAAATAGTTGACATTCTACTTAGATTCCACATCAATATCAAATGTCGGCTAAGAAAAACTAAATCCCATAAAATTTAAGAAATGCATGAAATACGTAAATATGAAAGTTTCTGGTGACGTGACATGATATAAAATATATGTCAAAGACAACGTAACCACTTGGCTCTAACCACATGATAAATGATTTTTTATAAGAAAAAATTGCATTAAAGTGCATTTAAGTGAGGGTAAGAAGTACTCAACCTAAATACAAAAGAGTCCTGGAAAAAGGTTAAAGAGGCCTTAACAAAAACACAAAAATAGATTATAGTGAGTCATAAGCTCCTATCATAAACTAACAAACCATTAGACCTTGCACTTAATCATTCTCAAGACATTTTACAAGGGAAACAATGTCATTTATCTTTTCTAACCACCATTAAAGAGGATGTCATTTCTAATAAGCCAAATAAATCAAACCATAGCGAGCCACTAAAGGAGACGAAAATTCTTCTTGAGATTACAATGCAACTTCAAATCGAAGAACAACATGTGATTCACAATTGTATCATACACCTGAAATCTGGTAAGACCAATCCAACCCAAAATCTCCTGCTAAACTCGGGATGATTTGGAACAGTGAAGGAAGAAATGATTATGAGATTTTTCAAGTCTGAAACGTAAAACACAACCAATGTTATGTGCTATTGGAAATTCACCACAAACTATGGTAATTCCCCTTCAATCTTGTTCTCAAGATTGATAACGAACCACAAACACGCAATAGCAATGATGAAAATGAAGAACAAACAGCAAGAAAAGAAACGAGAGAGAGGAGAAATATATGGAGAAAAATTGTTACCCACGAACTATGGGATTTCAGATTTTATTTCACTTGCAATCTTGCAACTGTGAATATGCAAAACACTAGCACTGTGATAATCTTCACTGCTTGTTCTGCTTCTACATTCTATTACAAAGTACAGGTATTTATAGATTTAGAATTACAAAGACTCAAAACTCTAAAGGCCCAAAATATCTATTTGAACTAAATCAAATCTAATCTAAATCATATCAAATCTAATCTAGAAACAAATCTGTGGTGAAACAACCTGTTTCGACACACTGCTCCAGCACTTCGATTTCGACACTCTTGGCTTCGATTTCGACACACTTAGACACTAGGAATTACAATTTAACACACCACCTAATTCATTGTGTCTAAGCTGTCTACATTCATCATGGCTCTTAGTCTTCTGAAGGTCATCATGGCTCTTAGTCTTCTGAAGGCTTCGACTTGCACTCCCTTCGTCATGATATCTGCAATCTGATTCTCAATTCTGCAGTGTTCCAGATTCATCTTTCCTTCTGCTACCTGCTCTCGAAGATAATGGAACCTCATTTCGATGTGCTTGCTTCAACTGTGAGCTTTTGGATTCTTCGCCAAGTTGATAGCTGACATGCTGTCTATCTTCATGGTAATTGCTCCATGATTCTTCCCTGTAATCTCTTCGACCAAGTTCACCATCCAAGTTGCTTGACATGCACAAAGAGAAGCAGCTATATATTCTGCTTCGCATGATGACAATGCCACTACTGGCTCCTTTCTCGAACTCCAAGCAACTGGTGCACCACCTAACATAAACACATATCCAGCTGTGGATTTTCTATCCTCAGCATCACTACACCAAAAAGAGTCGGTGTATCCCACTAACTTGCATTATTTCCCTTTATCAGCTACAGGAAACAAAATGCCATAGTTGAGAGTCACTTTCAGATACCTCAGTATCCTCTTCGTCGCTGTTAGGTGTGATACCTTTGGCTTCTGCATGAATCTACGTACCATACCCAAACTGTATGCTAAGTCAGGCCTTGTGTGAGAAAGGTATCTAAGTGACCCAATAAGTCTTTTGTATTGGGTTGGGTCGACATCATCTTCATCTGAATCCTTCGACAGTTGTAGTCTGGTCTCAGCTAGAGTCGAAGTTGGGTTGCAATCTTGCATCTCAAATCTCTTGAGTATTTCGCCTGCATATCTTCTTTGGTGCATCATCAAACCTCTACTAGTCTTGTAGAACTCGATGCCAAGGAAATATGAGAGATTTCCCAAGTCTGACATTTCAAACTCCTCACTTAGGCCATGTTTGAAATCTTCGATCTCCTTCTTGCAACTCCCTGTTATTAACAGATCATCGACATAGAGGCATAGTATAAGCAATTCATTATTGCTTCTCCTTACATACACTCCATGCTCAGTCGTACACTTCACAAACTCGTTCTCCCTTAAGAAGCTGTCGATTTTCTTATTCCAAGCTCTTGGAGCTTGCTTAAGTCCATACAAGGCTTTATGCAACCTGTACACCTTTCCTTCTTTACCTCGTTTCACATACCCAGCTGGTTGTGCGACATAAACTTCTTCATCTAAGGGGCCATTAAGGAACGCACACTTCACGTCCATCTGACATGTGTGCCACTTGTTCATATTTGCTAAACCAACAACCAACCTGATTATTTCGATCCAACAACAGATCCAACAACCTGATTGTGTCGAGTTACTTCTCCTCTAGGATTCACCTTTACCTTGTAAACCCACTTCACGTCAATTGCCTTCTTGCCTTGAGGCAATTCGACAAGTGACCAGGTGTTGTTGACTTCGATGGACTCTAACTCTTCATTCATTGCTTTCACCCACTTCGAATCTTTCAACGCCTCAGTTGCATTGACTGGTTCGACATCTACGTAGATAGCATAATGTACCAGCTCACCCTCTTCATCGACCACATCATCTGATGTAATTACACATTCTTGCAACCTTGCAGGCATGTGTCTTGTTCGTCGAGGTCTGCTTGAACCTGCTTCATCTGCAACTGGTTCCTGTCGAACTTCTCTTTCGACTTCAGTGGCTGGTTCTTCACAAGAGATTCTCAATGAATCCTTCTTGGCATTCTCAGTCCAATCCTATTCTTTAAGCTCATCTATGATCACGTCCCTGCTGATCACTACCTGCTTATTCACTGGGTCGAATAGCTTGTAACCTCCAGTCGAATGATATTCTATCAAGATCATCTGAAAACACTTTCAAGTGACTGATGTTAGGCTTGACACCAGACCAACATTCTTCTGGTGTGACTCCTGCAAGCTTCTTCGTCGGACATCTGTTCAAAATATACGTTGGTATCAAAACTGCTTCTCCCCATAATTCTTTGGGTAGATGTTTTCCATTCAACATACTTCTCACCATGTTCATGATGGTTATGTTCTTTCGTTCTGCAACTCCATTTTACTGTGGTGTATAGGGTGGCACCACCTCATGCACAATCCATTCCTTTTCACATAATGCATCGAACTCTTTCGTCACATACTCTCCACCACCATCCATCCTCAGAATTTTCAACTTTCGAACACTCTGTCTTTCGACCATGGATTTGAATCTGGAAAATACCTCAATCACATCACTTTTCTTCTTGATGAGGTAAGTCCATAAATTTCGACTGAAATCATCTATAAACATGACAAAATATCTGTTGCCACCAATCGAATCCACCTGGATTGGACCACATACATCAGAGTATATGACTTCCAGAATTGCCTTCGCCTTCCTTCCTGCATCCTTGCTGAAGCTATTCTTGTGTTGTTTCGACTGATCACACTCCTCACAGACTTCACTTGGAATGTCGATTTCTGGTAATCCTGAAACTATATTTCTTCTCTTCAGCTCTCTGATGTCATTGAAGTTGAGATGGCCTAGTCAAAAATGCCATAACCACTCATCTCTGCTGGCTGCCGTTGCTTGACACTTGTGCTCCATCACCTTGAGTTCAATCTTGAAGGTCCTATTCTGAGACATTGGGGCCTTCAAGATCAACCTACCACCTGCGTCAAGAACTCTCATCATCTTGTCTTCGACAACTACCTTGTAGTTCTTTTCGACAAGCTGCCCTATACTGAGCAAATTACTCTTCATGCCTGGTATGTACAACACATTGGAAATTGTTGACCTTTTGCCATCTTTCCTCATAATCATAACATCACTAACACCTTCAGCTGCTAGAGTGTTGTCATTTGCAAACTTCACTGTGTTCTTCGATGAGGGCTTCATGTTGACAAACCAATCTTTCCTTCCAGTCATGTGTGATGAGCATCCTGAGTCCAAGTACCACTGATCTTGGAATCTCTCTTCGTCTCTTGTTGTAACCATCAACAACGTCTCCTCTTCTTTATGTTTTGCCAGCTTTACATAAGTCTCTTGATTTCTCTTCTTTTCTGGACAATCACTAACATAGTGACCATACTTCTGACAATTGAAACATTGAATGTGACTTTTGTCTGGCTTTCGACCACCACCTCTTCCTCTACTTGCAGCACCACCTCTTTGGTTGCCTTGGTTCCAGGGTTTCTTCTGAGTCGAATTGTTGTAGCCTCCTCTACCTTTGTTGCTATTCATGTTTCCTTTGCCTTTCCTTTCCTTTTCTGACTGCGCCTGCAAAGCCATATCACTTTTCGACTTTCCTGCAGCTCTTTCAGCCATCCTTTGTTCATGAGACTCAAGCGTCCCTTGAAGCAATTCCTTCGTCAATACTGACAAGTCTTTCGACTCTTCTATGGCTACTACCACGTGATCAAATTTTGGAGCCAATGACCTCAAGATCTTTGCAACAACTGATCTTGATGTCAACACCTCTCCACATACCTTGATTTGATTCACCAACTTTGTAACTCTGGTGAAGAAATCTGTAATACTTTCGTTGTCTTTCATCTGAAGCAACTCATAGGTTCTCTTGTGAGTTTGTAACCTCACCTCTTTCACCTTCTCTGCACCTCCAAATGACTTTTCAAGAATCTCCCATGCTTCCTTTGCTGACTCTACATCGCTAACTTTTTCAAAGTTATCTGGATCAACACACTGGTGGATTATAAATAGTGCTTTTTAATCTTTCTTCTTCAATTCTTTGTGTGTAGCTTTTCTTGATCCGTCGCGTTCTCCCCAAGCGCTGTTACTTCTTCCTTCACAAGATCCCGAAGATCTTGATAACAGAAAATCACCTTGATCTGCTTGCACCAATTCTCATAATTATCTTTCTTGTGAATTGGTAGGGTTGCCGAAAAGTGCCCGTTTGAATGATTCATAGCCATCACGATTTTCCCCCTTGAATCGCAACCGGAGCTCTAGATACCAGATGTTGGAATTCAACCACAACCTATGGTAATTCCTCTTTCAATCTTGATCTCAAGATTGATAACAATCCACACAATACGCAATGACAATGAAGAAGATGAAGAAATACAGCAAGAAAGAAGGACGGGAGAAGAGAAATATTTAGAGAAAAATGTTACCCATGAACTGTGGGATTTCTGTTATTGATCACTTGCAAACTGCAACTGTGATTTACACAAGCACTGTGATTATCTTCACTACTTGTTCGGCTTCTACATTCTATTACAAAGTACAGGTATTTATATATTTAGAATTACAAAGGCCCAAAACTCTAAAGGCCCAAAATATCTATTTGAACTAAATCAAATCTAATCTAAATCATATCAAATCTAATCTAGAAACAAATCTATGGTGAAACAATCTATTTCGACACACTGCTTCAGCACTTCAATTTCGACACTCTTGGCTTCGACTTCGACACACTTAGACACTAGGAATTACAATTTAACATGTGCACCCTCTAGAATTCCATGTTTAGTTAACTCGTCTCTCGTTTGATGTCTGCTTAGGAGGAGCCTCCAAGCAAAGACTTGAATATTTGAAGGAGCATTAGCTTTCCACAACATCTTCAGGGAAATGGCCAAATTTTGAGTGAGAAATTGTTAGGCTCGCACCACCAAATAAAAGCATCAGTCGCAGAAGGAAGCAGATTCACGCTTTTTAAAATATTTTACAGCATCTCCCATTCAACAACTGATGCCTCAAAAAGTTTACCAACGATAAAATCTAGCTTCCAACTCCAACTACCAATATGCCGAAAACTCGAGTCAGAACCATATACCCTTTTGTCGTGCACGACTTCAAACATAATAGGAAATTGTAGTTTTAAAGCATCCATGCCAATCCAATTATTCCTCCAAAAATCAATGCTAGAGTCGCTGCCTATTTTGCACAATATGCTTTTCCCAAACCAATTCACGTCAATGTCCCACTTGTCCAACAAAATCCCCAAATCCCTTCACCAAATGGAAGCTTTGAAGAGGTTAATTGACCAAGACAAATCGAGAATTAAGCCTTTAATGTCTCTGTATTTGAGAGATAAAAGTGAAAACCAAATAGAGTCACAAGAAGAGAGAATTTTCCACGCCCATTTGCCAAGCAAAACTCTATTAAATACCACAGAATCTTTGACACCTAGACATCCATCTAACTCCACTTTGCAATTTTGGTTTTTGAAAGGCAAATAGATTCTATACATAAATAATGAAAAAGGGAACTAAAGGTCAAGGTACAATAAGATACACCGAGAAAAAAAGTACAAGAAGTGCCTTGCTCATCGGCAAGAAGCGAAAAAACAAATCACAAACAGATAAAGTCGAACATCGAATAGTACAAGAGGAAACAACCAATACAAAAGATGAACAACAATAGTTGAAAGAAGCAATCAACAAAAGCCAACATATGAGCAAAACGTAGAGCTCTAGGGGTCCAGGACACCATTAGCAGCACCAAAACCTAACAAATTGCGGCAAGAACTTATCCACGAGAGGCCGACTCATGCCGCTATCGACTCAAGAATAAGATAGGGTTCTCAAGCCAAGCCACTAAGGTACAAGAGTTGTCCACATACCTACCAAGATGTCATTTCCAAGCCAACAAAATGCTTATGTCCTTCACGTGCTTTGTTGTTACCAAAGATCCTGAGAACACTAAATCATTATGAGATTTCCAAATCGACCAGACCATAACATTGCCAAATCATCAACAAATCTCCCTAATCCTAAGGACTCCATTCAAAGGGTTAAACCTCTGGAAAAGAGTCAAGATATCTCTGGGTAAAGCAAGTGACCAACCTAACCAACAAAAAATCATATACCAAACAGTAGACACAATCTCAGAAGTGACCAAGAGATGAGAAGACCATTCTGATGAACGGCGACCAAAAAGGGCATGAGATAGCCCCCAAACTCATGTGGACCCCATTCATAAGTAAATTATCTCTAGTAGGAAACCAATCTGAAGAAGCTTACAATAGAAAACTAGACCTTTATAGGGAGCTCAACTACAAATAGAAGGAAGGACTAAATCCACGGGAGGGATTTGGCGGTAAGGGGGAAGGTGGCGAGCTAAAAGGCAGGCATAAGTAGATGCCACATAATAAAAACCGTTATTGGCCCAACGTCACCTCCACTCATCGTACTCTGAGGAAGGAATAAAGTTTGTAATCATCGAATAAAGATTACCAATAAGAACTAACTTAAAATAAAAAGGAAGGATCTCCTCCACTTAAGATACCAAACCCACCTCTCACCCTCCCACACACCAACATCCCCCACAAATTTAGCAGTCTGATAAAAAATGGAATAGAGTCTCGGGAATCTAATCTTGAGGGGGATGCCCTAAACCAAAGATCATCGTAGAAGGATGTGAGAAGGTCAAATCCCACCTTCATGGTGAGGCCATCCATGAACCAATCACAGAAATCCTCAACATTGGCTCAAAGGAGGGAATCACCTTTCCACTAGGACGAGTCTGATCGCATGAAACTGGATTTCCCGCCCAAGATGGAAGAAGTAGGAGTGACTCCATATTTCGCAGTGAGAATGTCACGCCAAAGACATGAAGCTCTCGAAATAAGACGCCACATTCACTTACCTTAGAGGGCCAAATTGACCAGCTGGAGGTCACAAACTCCAAAGCCCCCTGACATCTTAGGATTACACACATCCGCTCACTTGACCCAAGCTATATTGGATTCCCCATTCACCCCTCCCCAAAGAAACCTCCTTTGGATATTCATTATCTTGTTCCAAACCTTTATATGCATCTTAAGAAATGATAAGAACAAGATAGGGATGGCATTGAGGACAAATTTAAAATGAATCACTCTTCCTACCAGAGACATGTATATAAGCTTCCATGAGATGAGCCTCCAAGATATGAGGCTAACTAGGGGCTCCCATGTAGTAGCTAGGCGAGGGTTGACTCCAACTAGATGCCCAAGGTACTAGAAAGGGAGAGACTCTTTCTTGCAATGGAGAAACTCACAAGAAATATCTAAGAAAGAAAGATCTGTATGCACCTCAAAGAGAGAACTATTGGCAAAATTCACATGAAGGCATGAGGCAAGCTCAAACCCACAGAGAATATCCTTGATGATCCAGAGATTATCTAGGGAAGCATCAGCAAAAATAATCATATCATCCGCATACTGGAGGTGAGAAACCACCAGATTTGAGGAACCCACTCTAAACCAAGAGAAAAGTTGCAACTCAATTGCCCTAAAAAAACCCATTAAGACCTTCAACCACAAAAAGGAAGCGGAAAGGAATTGGGGGGTCTCCTTGCTTCAACCTCATTTGGATACTAATCTCTTGGGTTAGAGAACCATTAACCAAGACTTCCATATTACCAGAAAACACACAAGCATGAATCTAACTCATCCACTTATCACAAAACCAAAATCAATAGAGTATATAATCAAGAAAGGACTAACTCATGGAATTATATGCTTTCTTAAAATCAACTTTAAAAATGAGACAAGATTTTTTACTCTTCTTAGCTAAATCCATTATCTCATTCATTACAACCACACCATCAACTATAAGTCTTCCTTTGAGGAAGACATACTGATTAGAAGAGATAAGCTTATCCATGACACCAGAAATCCTAGTAACCAAGACTTTGGAAATGAGCTTATAAATATACCCCCCCCCCCCAAAGGAAAATAAGTCTAAAATCCCATAAATACGAGGGGGTTAAACCTTAGGAATCAAGGTGATAAAGAAGAAGGAAAAACTATGAGGGAGAGAAGTAAACTGATGAAATTGATCAAACATGATACCAATATCATCTCTAAGAATGGGCCAAAATCTTCTGAAGAAAGAGAAATTGAACCCATTAGGACCTAGGCCTTTATTCCCATCACAAGGAGCAATCGCTCGATCAATCTCAACAAGAAGGAAAGCCGCAATAAGGCTGGCATTATCCTCATCTGAGAACGAAAAGAAACCCCATCTAACCGAGGACGATCATAATGAGGTTCTTTAAAGTGATTAGAAAAGTGGTCAACCACTACCTAGAGGATCTCAGAGACCCCTTTAACTTTGACATATCCTACCTTAAGAGCTAAAGTGGCATTCTTCCTGCTCATACTCTTAACACATGCGTGAAAAAACCAGCGTTGGCATCACCCTCCTTGAGCCATTTGACTCTAGACCTTTGAAAATGTTGGGCATCCTTGGTCCGATGCAGGTACCAGAGATCCGAGGAAGTGTTCTTTCTACACTCAATCTCCTCCATAGAAATATCTGTGTGCTCTAATTTTAGATCAAGACCACTAACCAGCTCCTTATATCGGAGCCTAGGTCACCAAACACATGGTGGTTCCATGATTTCAAAGCCCCTTTAAGGACTTTGAGTTTTTCTTTTAAAACAAAATCTTTCCAACCACTGATCAGAGAGCTAGATCGGCTATTAAGAACCACCTCAGGTAACTGGGGGTGAGAAAGCCAATGATTGTTAAACCTAAAAGGCTTAGGGCCCACAACTAATTAAAATACATCAGAATGATAGGACAATGGTCAGAACCATCTCTAGGCAAATGGTGGGCCATGACACCCAGTTGATTCTTCTACATTTTTCTTGACAAATCCAAATAAAAGCCCCCTGAATACTTGAAATTCTGGCATAGCAGACAACAGATGTCCTAACACATTTCAAGACATTGTTCTGCATAATTATTTAAACAAGAACATAACAGCAGATTGATACCTTGAATATCAGAACTGCAGAAACACAGATGTTTTGACATCTGTTCCAACATGTTAATTAATACTGAACTGTAAATTGCAGAATGATAAACAACACAGAATATGATGTCCCAGTTCGGTGTAACTCACCTACATCTAGGGGATATCAATTGTCGCTCCCGGGATTTTCATCCAGGTACAAACGCGAAAGTGGCACCGAAACAGAGTCACCAGCAATGTGTATTTATCCTAAGAGAGGGAAAGGAAACACTGCATAAACCTGAGGGAAAGGAAAGAGCATGGTCTTGCGACCAAGAGAACTGGGTTCGGGAGTCGGTTACGCGAGAGGAAGGTATTATCACCCCCACGCGTCCATCGTACCCGATGGGATCCACGCTTGCTGCTTCAATCAAAGGGTGTAAGAAAAGATACTGGAAAAGGAACTGCTAGCGGGAGAACTGGAAAATGAAAGGGGAGAGAAAGAGAAACAAATGTAGGGAAAATAAAAGAAATGCTCGAATGGGCCCTACCCCACTGCCTACGTATCTCCTCGGGAGCATGAGAATCAGAGTGACGTAGTTCCCCTCACTAAGGGAAAGTTGTTTATGTTTTTTAGTGGAATACGTCAACGTTCGTGTTCCAGCAGTTAGGTGTTGCAGCTCGCTGTTGGGAGACTTAGGCGTTACCTGTTTGCGGTAGAACGAACATAACGAGTCCTTAAGAAATGAGTGAAGAGATGAGAGAAGAATTTGTTTGTTTGTTTTTGTCTTTTAAGAAAGAAATGTTTTGATTATTTGGTGTTTTGTAACACGTATTGTATTTAAGTCCTTCATATAGGATCTAATGCCTCGCATATCGACCCAAGACGGGACGTACACTAAACATTCCCAAAGAAATGAGAGAAGACCCCTCACCTCCTTGTTCCCACATGAAAGGCCTAAATACAATAGGTGTTATGCCTTTATTAAGTGTTTTTTTACTTTTTGTTTTAAGATGAGAAGAAGAGACTCAAAGGGCGATAAAGGTATAAACTAAGGGGAGACTAAGACTCAATCCTAATGTTATCATACTTGGATGGTCCTAAGGTCAAGTGTGGTTCAAAGAACACTATCCTAAAAAAGGAGGAGAAGAACATAAGAAGCAACTTACTTCCAAGATAGAAGTTAAGTTGATCTTAAAGAGGGATGAAGAAAATTAGGCGAGCAAAGAAACATTTAATCAGGAATTAATCAACAATGAGCAATGAAAATTATGGTCAATAATTAATCAACAATAACCAAGTTAGAGTTAAAATGCTAAGTAAAAATCAAGATTAAATTCTAACAAGAAAAGCTAATTTGTTTACTTCTAAAATTAATCCTAAAGTTATTTCAAGGCAATTCTAAACTAAATCTAAAGAAAATTAATCCTAAAATTAAATCTAGAATTAAAAGAAAACATTAGAAACTAATTTCTAACTACAATGAGATTTCTAATTAAAATCTAATTATAAACTAATCTTGAAAATTATTATCTAGTTATTATCTAATTAATCCAAGATTAAATCTAAACTAACTATCTTAATTCAAATATCCTAAATTAATATTCTAACTTCTAAAACAAAATAATAAAAACAAAAACAGCCAAAACCAAAGGAGACGGGGGTGCAGTTAGGCTCCAGGAGGTGTGGACAGAAAATCTAGGCGTGTGGGTTTTGTGTTCAGCAGGCCCAATGATTCTTATCATTTACAGCCAAGGGTGTATCCAGAATTAGGAGGTGAGGAAATGAAAACGGGCGTGTGGGCTGAGGTTAAGGCCCGAGAAAGAATCAACTAAGATAGGGGGTGCGGATAGTATTTGATGAGGTGCAGAAAGAAAAGTAAAAGATATGGGCTTAAGAGCCCGATCCGGATCCATGAAGGCTCCTCCAAACCTAAACCTAAAAGAACTCAACCTTCAGAATCTAATTGCTCAAAGCCCTTCCTCTTTCATCGCGCCGCCGTAACTTCTCTCTCACGGCCACCACCCTCCTTCAACTCTCACACAAAACCACCGCCAAACATCATCTCCGTCGGAAAACGTCGTCCGTCATCTCTTCTCTCCTTCGCTCATCTTCTTTAGCTTCACGTCGTCACCGCTCAACACCTCTGTTAGCAACTTCCCTTCACTGTTCAACATCCAATCAAACCGTCAACGTCATCGTTTCGTCGCCGTTCTGCTCGCGAATCCACCATCAACGATTCTTTTCTCTCCGCTCTCTACACCTTCGTCCAAGCTTCGCCAGAGATGGATTTAGCCGCCGCGCCGTGAAACACTCGCCTTCCTCCTTCAGTTTCACCGCTTCAGCTCTCCGTTCACTCTCTCTCTCTCTCTCTCTCAGAACCACCGTCCAACATCTCCACGTCGCAAAATCTCCTCCGCGGCAAACATTCCCAAATCACTCATTCTCACTCAACAAATACGATGAGGAATCAGATAAAAGCAAAAACATCAACAAGCTACAAAAATCTCACTCCGATATCAAGCAACCACAGCACACGAACAAGTAATCACAAAATTGCCAATTGCAAACTAGCCACAAGAACAAGTCGATCCAAAATTACACTACAACATCAAGGTTTAAATCAGGATTAACGTACCTACCAGAGAACCATCCGGTGCGTCTTCAGATCGGAGAATACGAAGAGAAAACCAGAGATAATTTCCAGGTATGCGTAATTTCGCTCGATTCCGTTCCTTCTTCTGCTAAATCACTTCTGAGAGTATTATCGCGTTGATTCCGATTGTTGCTCTCGTTCTTGAGTTCACAAATTCTTGTGTTGCGTGAATCGTTGTGTGAATCTTTGTTTTGAATTGTGAACTCTTCTCCGATCTGAAATATGCTGAATTGATTTGTTGATGTTGTGAATTATTGATTTCTGTAGGTTTTGGTGGTTGAAACACGATGAGGAAACGCTTGACGCAGAGCTGAAGAAATTGACGGATGATGATGATGCAATGATGAAGATGATGCCAAAATCGAAGTCGAAAATGAATTGCAACCAGTTACAGGTTGAAGATGAAATTGAAGTGCGCGATGCTGCGATTTGGATATGATATGTGAAGAAAAAACTTGTTGAAGAAGAATGAAGAATGTGGATAGTGAGCGATTATGCAGAATGATCATCTCCCATGAAGATTGGAGCGTGATCTTATATAGAGTGAGTTAGCGAGGGTAGAGTTGGTTTTTCACTACGGAATTCTGTTAGAACTTCTTCCTTCTCAATTCTGTTAAGATTGGTTTTGGTGAAACTGGAATTCTGCTATGAATTTCGTTAGCTGTTACGAAACCGGCTTTCATTTTTCTGTTATTTTTATTTTGTTTCTCGGTTCATGCCGTGGAGTTTCTTTTTCTTTGTGGACCCCCCTGCTATGAACTTTTACTTTTTATTTTGTAATGTGATGTGGGTTTTGTAAATAAACAATTTTCTGTATTATTTTGAAGCTCTCATGTGCCTGCTATATCTATACACTAAAATATTGTACGAAACAAAGTCAGGCACCAAACTCCATCCAACAACCTTGCACCATATCGCATCACTCGTTTTACCCAACATGAGATGGTATATTGATGTAGTAACCTTGCTCCACTAGAACACTTTGCCATCGTCAGATAACGGCGTCAAAATACCAACAAAATCAAATTGAATTAAATGGTTTGCAAAATTTTTCCATCCGTTAAAGCACGGGCAGATACAACAAAAGCGGCAACATTGAGAACTCTCATAAGGGTATTTCCTCTTTATTGATATTACTTGGCCTTAGGATTGTGGTTGGATGTGATTCTTGAGGTGACTTAAATGGAATTTATGGGCATAAAAAATGAACTTGAAAAATGGTTTTGGGGTTGAAATTGAGATATGACTATGGATTGAGGTGGATTTAAAATGGTTATTGAAAATGAAAAATGGATGTGAAATATGGTTGAAAAATGGATATGGATCCCTATATGGACAATTGGATATTTGGATAGAAGTTGAAATGGATAACCAAAATTAAGAATGGATATTAAAATGTGGATTTAGGAATGGAATTTGGTTTAGAAAGAAAATGATTATTCAAATGGATATGTGGGTTTGAATATGAAATGGACTTTGGAAATGGATAATTGGTTTAGAAAAATGGATGAAATATAGTTACTTGTGATAGCATGGATAATAGGAAAGGTAAAAATTGGATTTGAAAATGGTAAGGATTTGGTTATTTATGATATAAATGGTTATTGGATATAAAATTGAAATAAGTGGATATGGATATTAAAGGTTATGAGAATGGATATATAACCGTGGATTTAGGAAATGGATTTAAAATGGAATGGAGATCTAGTTTGGAATTGAATTGAAAATGGATTTGGACAAAATGGTAAAAATGGTCTAATGGATTTAATTTGGACATGAAAAAGAATGGATAAAAATGGATCAAATATAAGAAGAGGAAGTGGATATTTGGATATTATGGAAATGGTATCAGAATGGTTATGGGTTAGCAAAAAAAAAAGATCCATGTATCTCAAATTCCAAGTAAGTCACATGATCAATCTCAACACATTCAATCCACCTCAAACTTCAGATCCAATACAAACTCGTGTCCTTAATGGCTCTACAAATTCAATCAATAAACTCAGTCGAATTAAACACATGTAATTCTAACCAATGATTCTCAGTTGACGACTATCCACAAATTCAACCCTGAATGAGGAACCTTGATTCACCTTGAATGCACACTGATGAGGAAATATCCTGAACAGAGAAAGAACCAAACCCTGATTCACACCCAATAAAACCTGACCAAACGCCTCTGATGAATCCTCTAAAATAAGAAACCCCCTCTTGATGTACACTGATAATCTTCTGAATACGGAAAGCTCAAACCAAAGGAAGATGCCTTGATCACACGTCTTAGGAACCCAATGCCAATGAGGGAATGAGTTATGACCTAATGGATATACAGGATGAACGCGAAGCGAAAGCCAGAAAAAGGTAGGGCAAATTTTGGGGTGCTACAGCTGCCCCTATTCAATCAACTTGGACCTAAAAGGATGATAGCAACTGCTTTCAGACATTCAAGGTATAAGGCGATTGAATACAAAAAGAACCGCAAAATTTGCTAACCGTGGGAAAGAAAATATTATTGGAACCCAGTCACACCTCGTCAAAGGAATTTGACGGAAAGACAACATACCTAGAGAACCACATCGTCAAAGGGATTTGACGGGAAGAAAAATGGAACCCGACTGAAAGGACACATCATCATAGGGATGACGACAAGACTCAACTGAAGGAACACATTGTCATGGGGATGACAGAAAGAAGACTCGACACCCGACTGAAAGGATACATCGTCAAAACAATTTGACGGCAGAAAGACTCAACCAAAGGAAACATGTTGTCATAGGGATGACAAAAAGAAGATGAACCCCAAGAAACACCTCGTCAAAGGGTTGACGGGAAGAAAAGATAACCAACGGACCACATCATCAAAGAATTGACAGAAAGACAGCCCGAACACCCGACCGAAGAGACACATTGTCATAGGGATGCAGAAAGAAGACTCAACCAAACGAAGCACATTGTCATAGGGATGACAGAAAGATGACTTGACCGAAGGAAGCACATTGTCATGGGGATGACAAAAAGAAAAAACGTCCGAAGAAACACATCGTCATAGAAATGACGGAAAGGAAACTTGTTTTTGGAATGTCGTCATCAAAGGGTTGATGGACAAGGACTGATCGAGTGTAATATCGACGTATGATATACGACCCAAAAGAAAGGTAAGCAGAGGGGTAATTATAATGTCTGCTGGGGATATGTCACTGTCTTGATTGGAAGTTGATTCGGGCTTTCGCGCAAGGTACCAAATTTGGCTTATGCTTTGCACGCATATGTTTGAATTTTCTTTCTATGGCGTAATGCTCCATATCAAATGGAAATGCTACGCGATTTGAGGATGCAATGATCACTATATGCAGATGCCGATGCATGTTCGGGCTACCGGGGAAGAAGGTTGTGCCAAGTATGATTGGACTTTGCTGGCTATGACAGGTGAAACCTGATGGTGATTATTTTTCAAAGGCGAAATCTTTCTGGATACCAATGGGGATTGGATTTTGAATGAAGTGCCAATAGGGATTGGACTTCAGGTTTGAAGGGAACGCCAATAGGGATAGGATTTCAGGTTTTTGAAATATGCCAGCAAAGTGGGCCGTGGAATGATGCCGAGTAAGGTTGGGTTGTGGATTTGCTGTTCGGTTTTACACGGCTTCATGCAATGCTATGCGAATGATATGCGATGATGATTATGCAATGATGTTTATGATATGCAACAGGACCACTCCAGCAAAATAAATGTTGAAGAGACGAGGCTAACTCCGCTGGGGGATAACAAACTGAATCGCCCTCAGTGTCATAACTGCTCGAGATCCCGACCAAGCCTCCATTCTGCAGGAAAGTATGAATAACAAATTCCTGCTGGAGAAACATCTCAGGACTCTGCTGAAGAAAAGTGCCAATGACAAGCCTTTGACTTGCTGGGGAAAGCTAACCCCCACCCAAAAATATGCTTGGGGACAATGGTTGATGATATCAACTCTGCTAGGGGACAAGATCAGACTTACTCCTCTGTTTGATGCTCGTCTCTTACCCTTACTCCGTTGGGGAGATGGGAACAACTTTACCGCAAACTGGTGAAGCATAAACCCAATACTTTGTATCGGAATATGAACTCTTGTTGAAAAGCAACAAACTTCACCAACCTGGCTAGGGGAGAGCGAACTCATGAACTCTTGCTGAGGAGAATAATTCACAATCTTCATAATGCTCTGCTGAGTGATAAAACTCCAGCTATCTCTGCTAGGGAGAGAGACTCTACTAGGGTCATCACGTGTCAGCTATCAACATGGACCCTGCAGACGTGATATGACCCAAAAGAAATGCCCCGATGCAGCATGACCCGTAAATGAACATGTCTTCAGGATGTCTAGTGAAGATCCAACATATATTGCCCCAAACTGTGATTTACCGTTCTCCAGAGAGAATAACTTTTTGTGCTCTTAGGGTGACCTGCCCCAGCTTTGAAATGATTTGCGCCCCTGACTGGCTGATCTGTGAAGGAGTACCTTTAACTGATTGACCTTCGAGAGATTTGTTGAATCTTGACTTGATTGCCCCAGATTCTCGACATAATTGCCCCAGATTAACCGAACGGAAGAGATATTTCACAACATAACTGCCCCAGATTGACAACTTCTTAGCACAAATTGTCGTGAAAGCACACACCCAACATAATCACTTGATAACACGTCCCTTGTCACACTCATCCCCGGAGTTTTCAAGCATCTCACTTTGGCGGGATCAAAATTCTCGACTGATGTTCACTGTGTAAGCCTTACTGGTGTCAAGTACATGTAAGTGAGCAGAAAATATTTATTCCAAGAATGAAAAATTATAATGCAACACATATATTAATCTCGAAGTTTTTTTTTTCTTTTTTTCGAAAAGATATCACCAATACCTGTGAACGAGTCACCGGTTAAGGTGCGACACTAAATTTTTTTTTTTTAAATGGAAAATAGCATGCACATGCAATACCAACCAAGGTCTTTTAGCACAACTCATGGGAGTCAGGAACGCTACCTTATTGAAATACGCCTTCAGAATAAACCCTGTTTCAATTAGGACTTTTGAGGGTTGTAACGTGGCCTGGTTCGCGGTTTAAGAAAAAAGGATTTATGGCTCAAAATTCTGTTTGTACCCACCCATTCTCCTTGATGTTCTCCAGTCCTACGTTCAGCTAACTCGACACAAGCGCTCGCCTTTCAAAAGGTTATGAATGGTATGAGGATGGTTAAGGAACCCACACGGTTTACAGAGTGACATTCACCCCTTTCGTTTTTGGTGTCTGTGGTCACACGACTTGTTCTTTGCTCGAGGATTTTTCTTTTTGTTCCTCTCATTTTTCACTTTTCGTTCTTTTGTTTTCCCCTGATTTTGCCTGGACTTATTCTTTTTTTGAATTTTTCGATTTTGAAGTCCAGCGGGATGCCCTATCTTTTGCCTAAGTCACTTGTTTTCAAGTCTTGACTTAGCGGGCTTTTTCCTTTTTTCTTTTGATTCTTTTCTTTTTTTTTTTGAACAAATCGTGTGACACTGGCTTGTGTTAACTTGTAAAGGGTTGTGACTGCCTCACTTTTCGGTTGGTGAGATATAATCCGTATGTAATGGATCCTTAAATGCCCATTCCTCTTGAAATTTGAACGCTCAGTCAAATTAACTGACACCTACCCTGCCCCAGGTTAAGATTGAGGGTTTTTTCATTTTCATAAAGAAACTCCTACTTCTAGGCTCAATAGGGTTTGACAAAGGTTTCACTCCCTTATATCTCCGGTGTTTAGGGATTTGAAACAATGCCTGTACATCCTCAACAGGGTTTTATCCAAAAGCATACAACCAAAGACTGTGCGTTTTTACTTCATCATCCTCCCTCCAAGAGTTTAACAAGAAGGTTAGCATTGCAGTGCATACAAACATTAAATGAGTGAATACGAATGAACTTTTTTGAGAAAAACATATTTATTGCATGAAAATCATCATTCAAGAACAAACAAAGTTATTACATGCAAACATTAACCAGTAATGAAAATTACAAATGAAAGTGCAGTAAAAGAAAAATGATGTTCGCCATTGCTGAGGAGGCTTGGCTCCGACTGGACTGATTGTTTCAGGAGATGTCTTTACCGTCTCAAGTGATCACTTGAGAAGCTTCAGTTAACATACAAACCGTCTTTAGTGAAAATGATAAGCCCAGCGTCAATGAGGTCTTGCACCTTATGCCTGAACACCTTACACTCTTCAAGGATATGCCCCTGTGTCCCTGAGTGGTACTCGCATCTAACACTCTTGTCATAACTTGGAGGAAGGGGAAATGGAACAGGAGCAGCCTTCTCTAGCTGAATTAAGGAGTCTTGAAGTAAACGATCAAGCAAGTAACTATAAGGAATAGTAATGGGATCAAACTTTCTCTCCTGCCTTCTAGACTTTTGTTGACTCTTCAGATGATAGCTCTGTTGGCGATGCCTATTTGTACCTTCCTCTCGTTCGGGCGCTTTCTTCCTTAGACTTGGCTTATAAACAGGCAACAGTTTGGGACGAGAAGACTCCAAAACCACAGGTTGCGAGAAATGTCCCTGACTTGGTGCAACTTTAGGAGGGGAAACCGGGATATTCGCTTCTTTCGCAGCAACAGGAGTAAACCACCTTGTACGCTTACGCCGCCCGACGTGAATTCGATTGCTTTCAAGTCGATCAGATCTTGGACCACATGATGAAAGGCTTTACATTTTTCCACATTATGCCCCGGCGTACCAGAGTGAAAATAGAAAGGGGTATTTGCATCATAATTGAATGGGAGCTTTCCACGAAGAGGATTTACCGTCCGGAGTTCAACCAATTGGAGCTGAAGTAGATACCTCAACAGCTGAGCATAAGACATAGGAATTGGATCAAAGATTCTATCAGCCTTCTTCGACTTTTGTGGGTACTTCTTAGCCTCGAGGTTGTCTTGGGAGACGAGAGGTAACTGCTGATGAGGAAATTCCGGTACCCCATGTTGTGCAGAAAATCTGTGAGGTAAATCACTCTTTGGGATAGGTTCCACAGGCACTGGTGGAATGACAATTTCTGTTGTAGCCATAGGCATAAGATTATCATCTTTTTTTAGCACATTTCTCACAACTTCCATAACCAGACTCATCTGAATCTTCATTTGATTGACCTCTTCCTTCAGCATTTTCTGGTCTTGAATCAGAGCTTGGATGTCCTACATAAACTGACCCATTTGGCTTCGCATTTGCCTCAACTCTGCTTGCACCAGATCCATGGTCGACTTCCGAATGGCTTGAGCAGTTAAGTCTGAAATTCCGAAGAAAACCCGACCAGGATAAGAATAACCACGTCTCGAACACCTGCTATGCAAATGATTATGAAAATGCAATGTTATGAATGCAATAAGACATGGGATCAAAGCTTCCACATAATTTGAATAATCATTGTGTTGTGCTGATGACTGAATAAGTTCATGAGTCTGTTCTGAAGAGAATACCGGAATAACCAGAATAACCGGGCTGATAAGTCTACACTGATAGGAAATCCAGAATACCGGGTATGTAGAAGGTTACGGTTACCTGCAGACCTGTAAACAACCCGCCCCTCTCACATGTGGGTACTAGGATCCTTAGTATCCTGGGCTCTCAGGTCGAGAAATGATGATACGTTCACCATTTCTGGTTTGGCATCATCATCAATCGAGGAGGCCTCAACTGATTCTCCAAAATTGAAAGGTCCTCAGCTTCTGGCACTGAGGTCGAGAAGCAATAGTACATTCATCCCTCGGGGTACAGTATTATCGCCAATCGAGGAGTGCCTCCACTGATTCTCTTTCAAAAAGGGCATCCTATAGCAAGTTCCCAGCATTGGGTCCTCGGATCGAGAATGTACAATGGGTTTGCCACATAACGTGGTCTGCCACTGTCACATCTCAGGAGGAGTGCCGCAACTGAGTCCTCGGGAATGGTCACCAGAGTCGACAGTTCCTCAAGAGAATAATTACTGGCCTGCATAACATGCAGTAGCAGAAAGCTCCTAATAGAACCTCGTCTGGTTGTGGGTCTCATGAACAACAATACGTGGTCACCACCACGCAAGCGTCACGACTATCCACTCTAATACCTATGTGTATACTCAAGCCTGGGTAGTGGGCTTATCTCTCAGAACACCCTGCCCACCAAACAGAAAAACAGCACAACACAATCCAGTATAGCATAATATATCATATGAAATGAAAATGCTAAAATGCGGTAAATACAGTAATATACAGTAAAGCAGTAATACAGTAAATAGCAATACAGTACAACAGTAAATACACCAAAAAAGTAAACACCCAATGAAAGAAAAACAGACAAGCGCTAGGATTGACTCGCTAAGGAAACCAGAGATTCTGGTCTCCTAATCTCCCCAGCAGAGTCGCCAGCTGTCGCTCCCAGGATTTTCATCAAGGTACAAACGCGAAAGTGGCACCGAAACAGAGTCGCCAGCAATGTGTATTTATCCCAAGAGAGGGAAAGGAAACACTGCATAAACCCGAGGGAAAGGAAAGAGCATGGTCTTGCGACCAAGAGAACTGGGTTCGGGAGTCGGTTACGCGAGAGGAAGGTATTATCAGCCCCACGCGTCCATCGTACCCGATGGGATCCATGCTTGCTGCTTCAATCAAAGGGTGTAAGAAAAGATACTGGAAAAGGAACTGCTAGCGGGAGAACTGGAAAATGAAAGGGGAGAGAAAGAGAAACAAATGTAGGGAAAATAAAAGTGCTCGAATGGGCCCTACCCCACTGCCTACGTATCTCATCGGGAGCATGAGAATCAGAGCGACGTAGTTCCCCTCACTAAGGGAAAGTTGTTTGTGTTTTTTAGTGGAATACGTCAACGTTCGCGTTCCAGCAGTGAGGTGTTGCACCTCGCTGTTGGGAGACTTAGGCGTTACCTGTTTGCGGTAGAACGGACATGACGAGTCCTTAAGAAATGAGTGAAGAGGCGAGAGAAGAATTTGTTTGTTTGTTTTTGTCTTTTAAGAAAGAAATGTTTTGATTATTTGGTGTTTTGTAACACGTATTGTATTTAAGTTCTTCATATAGGATTGAATGCCTCGCATATCGACCCAAGACGGGACATACACTAAACATTCCCAAAGAAATGAGAGAAGGCCCTTCACCTCCTTGTTCCCACATGAAAGGCCTAAATACAATAGGTGTTATGCCTTTATTAAGTATTTTTTACTTTTTGTTTTAAGATGAGAAGAAGAGACTCAAAGAGCGATAAAGGTATAAACTAAGGGGAGACTAAGACTCAATCCTAATGTTATCATACTTGGATGGTCCTAAGGTCAAGTGTGGTTCAAAGAACACTATCCTAAAAAAGGAGGAGAAGAACATAAGAAGCAACTTACTTCCAAGATAGAAGTTAAGTTGATCTTAAAGAGGGATGAAGAAAATTAAGCGAGCAAAGAAACATTTAATCAGGAATTAATCAACAATGAGCAATGAAAATTATGGTCAACAATTAATCAACAATAACCAAGTTAGAGTTAAAATGCTAAGTAAAAATCAAGATTAAATTCTAACAAGAAAAGCTAATTTGTTTACTTCTAAAATTAATCCTAAAGTTATTTCAAGGCAATTCTAAACTAAATCTAAAGAAATTTAATCCTAAAATTAAATCTAGAATTAAAAGAAAACATTAGAAACTAATTTCTAACTACAATGAGATTTCTAATTAAAATCTAATTATAAACTAATCTTGAAAATTATTATCTAGTTATTATCTAATTAATCCAAGATTAAATCTAAACTAACTATCTTAATTCAAATATCCTAAATTAATATTCTAACTTCTAAAACAAAATAATAAAAACAAAAACAGCCAAAACCAAAGGACACGGGGGTGCAGTTAGGCTCCAGGAGGTGTGGACAGAAAATCTAGGCGTGTGGGCTTTGTGTTCAGCAGGCCCAATGATTCTTATCATTTACAGCCAAGGGTGTATCCAGAATTAGGAGGTGAGGAAATGAAAACGGGCGTGTGGGCTGAGGTTAAGGCCCGAGAAAGAATCAACTAAGAGAGGGGGTGCGGATAGTATTTGATGAGGTGCAGAAAGAAAAGTAAAAGATATGGGCTTAAGAGCCCGATCCGGATCCATGAAGGCTCCTCCAAACCTAAACCTAAAAGAACTCAACCTTCAGCATCTTATTGCTCAAAGCCTTTCCTCTTTCATCGCGCCGCTGCAACTTCTCTCTCACGGCCACCACCCTCCTTCAACTCTCACACAAAACCACCGCCAAACATCATCTCCGTCGGAAAACATCGTCCGTCATCTCTTCTCTCCTTCGCTCATCTTCTTTAGCTTCACGTCGTCACCGCTCAACCCCTCCGTCAGCAACTTCCCTTCACCGTTCAACATCCAATCAAACCGTCAACGTCATCGTTCCGTCGCCGTTCTGCTCGCGAATCCACCATCAACGATTCTTTTCTCTCCACTCTCTACACCTTCGTCCAAGCTTTGTCAGAGATGGATTTTGCCGCCGCGCCGTGAAACACTCGCCTTCCTCCTTCAGTCTCACCGCTTCAGCTCTCCGTTCACTCTCTCTCTCTCTCTCAGAACCACCGGCCAACATCTCCACGTCGCAAAATCTCCTCCGCGGCAAACGTTCCCAAATCACTCATTCTCACTCAACAAATACGATGAGGAATCGGATAAAAGTAAAAACATCAACAAGCTACAAAAATCTCACTCTGATATCAAGCAACCACAGCACACGAACAAGTAATCACAAAATTGCCAATTGCAAACTAGCCGCAAGAACAAGTCAATCCAAAATTACACTACAACATCAAGGTTTAAATCAGGATTAACGTACCTACCGGAGAACCGTCCGGTGCGTCTTCAGATCGGAGAATACGAAGAGAAAACCAGAGATAATTTCCAGGTATGCGTAATTTCGCTCGATTCTGTTCCTTGTTCTGCTAAATCACTTCTGAGAGTATTATCGCGTTGATTCCGATTGTTGCTCTCGTTCTTGAGTTCACAAATTCTTGTGTTGCGGAATCGTTGTGTGAATCATTGTTTTGAATTGTGAACTCTTCTCCGATCTGAATTATGCTGAATTGATTTGTTGATGTTGTGAATTATTGATTTCTGTAGGTTTTAGTGGTTGAAACACAATGAGGAAACGCTTGACGCAGAGCTGAAGAAATTGACGGATGATGATGATGTAGTGATGAAGATGATGCCAAAATCGAAGTCGAAGATGAATTGCAACCAGTTACAGGTTGAAGATGAAATTGAAGTGCGTGATGCTGCGGTTTGGAGATGATATGTGAAGAAAAAACTTGTTGAAGAAGAATGAAGAATGTGGATAGTGAGCGATTATGCAGAATGATCATCCCCCATGAAGATTGGAGCGTGATCTTATATAGAGTGAGTTAGCAAGGGTAGAGTTGGTTTTTCACTACGGAATTCTGTTAGAACTTCTTCCTTCTCAATTCTGTTAAGATTGGTTTTGGTGAAACTGGAATTCTGCTATGAATTTCGTTAGCTGTTAAGAAACCGGCTTTCATTTTTTCTGTTATTTTTATTTTGTTTTTCGGATCATGTCGTGGAGTTTCTTTTTCTTTGTGGACCCCCCTGCTATGAACTTTTACTTTTTATTTTGTAATGTGATGTGGGTTTTGTAAATAAACAATTTTATGTATTATTTTGAAGCTCTCATGTGCCTGCTATATCTATACACTAAAATATTGTACGAAACAAAGTCAGGCACCAAACTCCATCCAACAACCTTGCACCATATCGCATAACTCGTTTTCCCCAACATGAGATGGTATATTGACGTAGTAACCTTGCTCCACTAGAACACTTTGCCATCGTCAGATTCCGACGTCAAAATACCAACAAAATCAAATTGAATTAAATGGTTTGCAAAATTTTTCCATCCGTTAAAGCACGGGCAAATACAACAAAAGCGGCAACATTGAGAACTCACATAAGGGTATTTCCTCTTTATTGATATTAATTGGCCTTGGGATTGTGGTTGGATGTGATTCTTGAGGTGACTTAAATGGAATTTATGGGCATAAAAAATGAACTTGAAAAATGGTTTTGGGGTTGAAATTGAGATATGACTATGGGTTAAGGTGGATTTAAAATGGTTATTGAAAATGAAAAATGGATGTGACATATGGTTGAAAAATGGATATGGATCCCTATATGGACAATTGGATATTTGGATAGAAGTTGAAATGGATAACCAAAATTAAGAATGGATATTAAAATGTGGATTTAGGAATGGAATTTGGTTTAGAAAGAAAATGATTATTCAAATGGATATGTGGGTTTGAATATGAAATGGACTTTGGAAATGGATAATTGGTTTAGAAAAATGGATGTAATATAGTTACTTGTGATAGCATGGATAATAGGAAAGGTAAAAATTGGATTTGAAAATGGTAAGGATTTGGTTATTTATGATATAAATGGTTATTGGATATAAAATTGAAATAAGTGGATATGGATATTAAGGTTATGAGAATGGATATATAACCGTGGATTTAGGAAATGGATTTAAAATGGAATAGAGATCTAGTTTGGAATTGAATTGAAAATGAATTTGGACAAATGGTAAAAATGGTTTAATGGATTTAATATGGACATGAAAAAGAATGGATAAAAATGGATCAAATATAAGAAGAGAAAGTGGATATTTGGATATTATGGAAATGGTATCAGAATGGTTATGGGTTAGCAAAAAGAAAAGATCCATGTATCTCGAATTCCAAGTAAGTCACATGATCAATCTCAACACATTCAATCCACCTCAAACTTCAGATCCAATACAAACTCGTGTCCTTAATGGCTCCACAAATTCAATCAATAAACTCAGTCGAATTAAACACAGGTAATTCTAACCAATGATTCTCAGTTGACGACTATCCACAAATTTAACCCTGAATGAGGAACCTTGATTCACCTTGAATGCACACTGATGAGGAAATGTCCTGAACAGAGAAAGAACCAAACCCTGATTCACACCCAATAAAACCTGACCCAACGCCTCTGATGAATCCTCTAAAATAAGAAACCCCCTCTTGATGTACACTGATAATCTTTTGAATACGAAAAGCTCAAACCAAAGGAAGATGCCTTGATCACACGTCTTAGGAACCCAATGCCAATGAGGGAATGAGTTATGACCTAATGGATATGCAGGATGAACGCGAAGCGAAAGCCAGAAAAAGGTAGGGCAAATTTTGGGGTGCTACACCAATCCTGGAAGAAGACTTCACTATCAGTAGTATAGTTTTATGTAAGCAACCTCAGGTTTACAGTAAACACCCACGCTTACCTATCACTACCCAATGAAGACTTTATCATTAGAAGTCACATCTAATGGATAAGAGAAACCCATCTCACTCCCTAAATCTCAACCTATGATTATCTAATAGTTAATACCCCATAACTGTATCATTCCTATTGAAAGACACCCCTTCCAATACAAAGTTCAGTCAAGCATCCTTGACTAACAAGTTAACTTAGATTTGCTTCAAAGCTTCATCCAAGAACAATACATGATTCATTACCTACAGGTTTCTGAATCTGTACAAGTACCTATGTCTACCACACTGCATCAAATTGATACAGAGAGAGACTTACATGAGAAACCTACAACTCTCAAACCCTAAACCCTACTTTACAAAATAGGATCCCTTAGTCTATGTTGTCCTGTCTCTCTTTTGCATTAGGTATTGGTCTTCTTTTATAACCTTCTGCTGATCAGTAATGATCATGATGTCGAGTCATCTTGATGGAACATTTCACTCGACATCTTTGGTCTGGGGCATAAATCTTCATGTTGGAGCATTTTTCCACCATTATGTTTTACCAAAATTTAGTCAAACCATTTGAGCTTTCAATCTCCCCCTTTTGACAAATTTTGGCTAAAACATTCTTCAGCTTAATGGTGCATGCAGTGGAAGAAGAGAGAATATAACCTCTCCATTCCCTTGTGACACCGAATACACACTTACTTCTTAACTTTGATCACAAAACACAATTTACCCAAGATGTTAGCACCCAGAATGTCATAACATCCTTTGAGACATTTTCCAGATGATCAGTAGCTCAAAAGCATGGAACCAGTCCATAGCAACAACATAGCCATTCTCCCCCTTTTTAGCCAAAAAATGGAAAAAGTGACCCATGCAAGCCCAAACCCAGACAATGCTTACCCACACACGGACAAAACGCATTTGCTCTCAACTTAAGGAAGATGTTCTAGCTCGATCTTCCTTAAATATTAAGAAGTTATGTAGGTTGAGCTAATCCAATTGAAGGAAACAAAAGACTAGTCAATGAGTGCAATAACCGCTGGTCAAGATAGTTTCAAAAGATTCCACCTGTTCTGACTTGTCCTTGAAACTGCTTCTGAACAGTGTCCTAATACCTAACCCGATATTGTCAAATTTATGGTCCCCACATACAAGACTATGAATACACCCATCTTCTGTTTATTATGAATCACTTCCTTAATCCAGAATTATTTAACTTGTTTACTACAAAATTCTTCCAAAGACCTTTCCATCAGCAGAGATTCCCAAGATACTTTTACCACTTCTAATTCAATCCATTGAAACCAATGACAAAATCAGAACAACCTGATAAGTTCACCCATAACTTATACCAGTAAAACAATGTCATGACACCGCGTCTGACATATCAACCTCACCAGAGGCAATCTATCACAAACTGTTTGACCCACAAACAATCTTGATAAGCCATCTGCACCACTGCAACCATATATCTAAAACAAAAGTCTAACTCCCCCTGTCGTAGATAACTAATGCTCATTTTCCAGAAGATCACCCTAAATGAATGGAAAATGAAATTCTGGTTAAGCAGATCACGAAGATGTCAGACAGGATGTCGTGACACTTGATCTCTGCTTCTCACAAGGATCTAAGGAAGAACAAACGTAAACAGCAGAAAGTAAACAACACCAGAAATTGTTAACCCAGTTCGGTGAACAACAACACCTATGTCTGGGGGCTACCAAGCCAGGAATGAAATCACTAAGTAGAATTGGTTCTAAGCTAAACTCCAACGTTTACAACTTAGCACCTAGAGACTACCCTTCCTAGATTTCTACCTAAGACTCTCCTAGGTTAGAGACCCTTCTCAATTCCCTTCCAATCACAGCAGTGACTGAAAATATTACAACTCAATAAACAGTCCTTCTCAAGTTTTTCACACAATACACTAGAGGCTCACAAAAAGTACAACCCCTAGTACTTCTAAAACAGCTGCAACAATCAACCACAAACTAGGTTAACTCTAACCTATTTATATTGCAAACCACAACTGGACTTGGTCTTCAAAAGCGCAGCAGATATCTTCCTCAGAATTAGCAACCTAATTCTTTCTTCAATCCCAAGTTACCAAAAATGTCTCCTTCACAAGGAAACCGAAAATCCACTTAGAATCATAATCTCTGATTCCACAATCTTAGGTGCCACCTGGAATCCTAGACATATTCCAATCACACCTGTTACCAAAAATAGTTAGTTCAAAACAGTAACAGACAAAGATGTCGAATCCTCCTGATAGGACATCTTGTCTAACATCTTCACCTGCAGTTAGTTCAATATGTTAGGACATTTTGTCCAACATCTTTCTGCTAAGTTAGTTTTACCAAAATTAATGCCAACCTCAAAAGCAGAGACTCAACAATCTCCTCCTTTGGCAGATTTTGGCTAAAACTAACTTCCATTAACATGCAGAAACATATCAGGGAGACCACTATCAGAGCAGCAGCGGAATCATAACATGTCTCCCCCTCAATCAATTCAGATCTACTCCCCTTCAGTGGTTAGTAGACAATCAGCAGGCAGCAGTGGTTAGTGATGTTAGTAATTCTCCCCCTTTTTAGCCACAATATGACAAAGGTAGAAGGACTAACCCAAAAACCAACAAACCAGTTCAGAGTAAAAGTTTACACACCCAACAGAAAATAAGAAAATTATCCTGGGCATTCATCCCTTACACAACCAAAAGAAAGAAGAAAATAAAGCAAAAAAAAAAACAATAAGAGAGAATACTGAAAAATCCTCTCACTATGGTGGGAATACATATTCAGAGACCAGAATATCATTCCCCCCAACCATTAGAAAGTTATGCTTCATCAGAAAGGCAAACTCCAAGCTTGCCTCTCAATGTCTCAAATTGATTTGCATCCAGAGCTTTAGTGAAGATGTCAGCTAATTGATTTTCAGTGGCCACATGTTCTAGAGTGATGACTTTATCTTCCACCAGATCTCGAATAAAGTGATGCCTGATGTCAATGTGTTTAGTTTGGCTGTGCTGGATGGGATTCTTAGAAATATTTATCGCACTTAAGTTGTCACAGAAGAGTGTCATAACATCTTGTGGGACATTGTATTCAGTCAGCATTTGTTTCATCCACATCATTTGAGAGCAGCTACTCCCTGCAGCAATGTACTCAACTTCAGCAGTGGACAGGGAGACACAATTTTGCTTTTTGCTGAACCAGGAAATTAAATTCTTTCCTAAGAAGAAGCATCCCCTAAGGTACTTTTTCTATCATCTGCATTTCCAGCCCAGTCAGCATCACAGTATCCTATTAATACAGAGTCAGATTTGTATGTGTAGAGTAGTCTTTAGTTGTATGTTCCATTCACATACTTCAGAATCCTCTTAACTTGATTAATATGACTTGCTTTGGGTTCAGCCTGATACCTTGCACAGACTCCTACTGAGAACGTTATATCAGGTCTACTGGCTGTAAGGTATAGGAGACTTCCAATCATGCTTCTATAGAGACTCTGATCAATGCTTACACCATTCTCATCTCTTGTCAATTTTGAGTGTGTAGGGGAAGGAGTCCTCTTGTGTTTTGCATTTTCCAAGTCAAACTTCTTGACAATACTCTTGGCATATTTCCCTTGACAGAGAAAAATGGAGTCTTCCATTTGTTTGACTTGGAGACCAAGGAAGTAGGTTAATTCTCCGACTAAACTCATTTCAAACTCTGACTTCATTTTCTTAACAAAATGTTGGACCATTTCTTCAGACATTTCACCAAAAACAATGTCATCAACGTAGATTTGAGCTATCATAACGTTACCTTCCTTTTCTCTAATGAAGAGAGTTTTATCAATTCCTCCCTTTCTGTAGCCATTTGTAACAAGGAACTCAGTCAGCCTTTCATACCAGGCCCTTGGTGTGCTTGTTTCAACCTTTATAAGGCTTTCTTCTGCTTGTAGACATGATCTGGAAATGTTGGATCAACAAAGTCTTTGGGTTGTTCCACATAGACCTCTTCACTGAGATATCCATTCAAAAAGCCACTTTTAACATCCATTTGAAAGACTTTGAACTTCAGAAGGCAAGCTATTCCAAGTAGCAGTCGTACAGATTCCAGTCTAGCTACAGGTACAAAAGTATCATTAAAGTCCACTCCCTCTATCTGGGTATATCCCTGTGCAACGAGTCTGGCCATGTTTCTTGTGAAAACTCCATGTTCATCAGACTTGTTCTTAAAGACCCACTTAGTGCCGATCACATTTGATCCTTCTGGCTTGGGTACCAGATGCCAAACACATGTCTCTTGAACTGCTCAAGCTTTTCTTGCATTGCATTAATCCAAAATTCATCTGCCAAGGCTTCCTTAACATTTTTTGGTTCCATCTTTGACACAAAGTAGGCACTTGCCACCACATCTCGAGATCTAGTCATCCTACCTCCATTTGGATCCCCTATTATGAGTTCCTTAGGATGATCCTTCTGTATTCTGATGGAAGGTCCTTCGTCAACTCTCTCGGACACAGTAGACTCATGATTGTCATCGTTGGGTACTGCAATATCTTCAGAGTCGTCTTGATGTGTTTCAACATCTTCTATGACATCTTCCTCTTCCATTGGGAAGAATGCTCCAATATCACTTGTAGCTTCAACCTCCATAGGAGAGTCATCAACCACAATATTTATGGATTCCAATATAACTTGAGATCTTGGATTGTAGACACGGTATGCTCTGCTGTTTGTGGAGTATCCTAGGAAGATTCCTTCCTCACTCTTGGGATCCATCTTTCTCCTCTGCTCATGGTCTTCCAGAATGTAGCATTTGCTTCCGAAGACATGGAAGTATTTCACCGTTGGTTTTCTACCCTTCCATAATTTATACAGGGCAGCAGAAGTTCCTGACCTGATGGTTACCCTATTTAGGATGTAGCAAGCTGTGTTCATTGCTTTAGCCCAAAAATGATACGGAAGTTTCTTTGCATGGAGCATGACCCTTGCATACTCTTGAATAGTTCTATTTTTCCTTTCAACTACACCATTCTGTTGAGGAGTGATGGGCGAAGAGAACTCTTGACTAATTCCTTCTGAGGAGCATAACTCATCAAACTTACTATTTTCAAATTCCCTCCCGTGATCACTTTTGATTATGATTATACCACAATCATTTTCTCTTTGAAGTCTCTGGCACAATCCCTTAAAAACTTCAAACACCTCTGATTTCTCCTTGATAAAGTGCACCCAAGTGTATCTAGAAAAATCATCAACAATCACATAGGCATACCTTTTTCCTCCGAGACTTTCAACTTGCATAGGTCCCATTAAATCCATATGAAGAAGCTCTAAGTTCCTTGAGGTGGTTTATTGTTGAAGCCTTTTATGTGACATTCTAGTTTGTTTCCCAATCTGGCATTCCCCACATATCTTTCCTTCATCTATCTTAAGATTTGGAATTCCTCTGACAGCTTCCTTGGATATGACTTCTTTCATTCCTTTTAAGTGCAAATGCCCCAGGTTTTGATGCCACAACTTTACTTCATCCTCCTTAGATACCAAGCAGGTCGAGGGACTCTGAGTTTCATGAGGAGCCCACAAGTAGCAGTTATCCTTGGATCTGGCACCTTTCATAATGAGTTCTTCTTTATCATTTGTAACTAGGCACTCAGATTTAGAGAAGTTTACCTTAAGACCTCGGTCACACAGTTGGCTAATGCTTATTAGAGTTGCAATCAATCCCTTGACATACAAAACTTTATCAAGGCAAGGCTGACCTTCATACTTCAGCTTGCCAACTCCTTTGATTACTCCTTTTGAGCCATCTCCAAAGGTGACATGGCCAGTGGGATGAGGTTTGATGTCAGCCAAGAATTTCTTCACACCAGTCATGTGTCTGGAGCAACCACTGTCAAAGTACCAGTCTTCTTTGGCTGAGGGTCTCAGGGAGGTATGTGCAACGAAAGCTACAGTTTGACCCTTAGGTGTCCATTTCTTCTTTCCTTTGGGAGTCTTCCTTCTTCTTCTGGATTGTTTTGAAGATTTAGGATATCCGTTCAACTTGTAGCAGTGAGCCTGTGTATGACCAAACTTCCCGCAGTAGTAACACTATTTGTCCTATTTTTGTTTTCCTGGAGAGTTATTCTGAGGCCTTTGATGATGTTGAGACATCCTTCTTGACATCACTTGGGCTGAGTTCCCTCCAGTTCTATGTGCCTTGATCTCAACTTGATCATTATAGCCCAGACCCTTTCCACTTTCGGCATTTCTTCCTGACATAAGGATTTCATCTAGCATGTCTGAGCTATTGTTCATCATCCTTATATACTTTGTCAGGTTGTTGAGTTTGGAGTTTAACCATTCCATTTTATCCTCCAATTTTGAAATCTTTTCCAGATGGTTCCGTCTTTCATCACACAGTTGTGAGATAAGATTCTGCTGATCTTGTCCTAGTTGTAACAATTCAGCAAAACCATTAGAATTGAGCGATACGTTATCTGACTCCTTGTCAGAATCATATACTTTAGTCATTGCAGACACCTTCTTAGTAGTCTCTCCATCACTTGAGGAGTCATCCTCTGACCATGAGGTGGATACACCTTTTTTCTCCTTCTTCTGGTATGTGGGACACTCACCTCTTGCGTGTCCAAAACCCCCACACTCAAAGTCCTGAACTCCCTTCCCTTGGTTGAGTTTCTTATCATATCTAGGTCTTCTCCAAAAGTTTCTTGATCTGTAGATGTCAGAAGTCTGAGCCTTGACATTTGTCTTAGACTTCTTATCCAATTGCTTTGCCAGTTGATGATACTGTTTTTCCAGGAACCCTTTAGCTTTGGATAAATCCTCTTTGGTGTCTCCCTCTTCTTGGTTGGTCACCGTAGCAAGACTTTTCTTCTTTTCCTCCTTTTCACTAATTGCCATCTCAAAGGTTTGGAGTGATCCCATAAGCTCATTTACCTTCATGGTATTAATGTCCTGAGCTTCTTCAACAGTCACTTTCATATCAAACCTTTTGAGGAGAGACCTTCGAATTTTCCTGACCAACTTGACTTCAGGAATTTTCTCTCCTAGATCACTAGATGTGTTGGAAATATCACCAATATTCATATGAAAGTCATGTATACTTTCATCTTCTCTCATCCTCGGGTTCTCAAACTTACTAGTGAGGAGCTGAAGCCTTGAGGATTTGACACGAGAGGTGCCTTCATGCGCAATCTTCAGGATTTCCTACGCATCCTTTGCAACAGTACACTTTTTTATGAGTCTGAAGATGTTCTTGTCCACCCCATTGAACAAGGCATTCAAGGCTTTAGAGTTTCCTTGAGCAAGCTTATCATCTTCATCATCCCAATCTTCTCCAGGTTTCAGCTTCTCAATGAGCTTCCCATCTTTGTCTTTGATCTTTGGTGGATTCCACTCCTTGACCACATACTTCCAAGCCTTTCCGTCTATAGACTTGATAAATGCCACCATGCGAACTTTCCAATAATCATAATTGGAACCATCAAGTATTGGTGGTCTATTTAGAATTCCTCCTTCTTTATCCATCGAACCAGAAAGTATCGTCCCTGAATCTCACCCAGATACAGAGCAGGATGTCTGCTCTGATACCAATTGAAATTCTGGTTAAGCAGATCACGAAGATGTCAGACAGGATGTCGTGACACTTGATCTCTGCTTCTCACAAGGATCTAAGGAAGAACAAGCGTAAACAGCAGAAAGTAAACAACACCAGAAATTTTTAACCCAGTTCGGTGAACAACAACACCTACGTTTGGGGGCTACCAAGCCAGGAATGAAATCACTAAGTAGAATTGGTTCTAAGCTAAACTCCAATGTTTACAACTTAGCACCTAGAGACTACCCTTCCTAGATTTCTACCTAAGACTCTCCTAGGTATGAGACCATTCTCAATTCCCTTCCAATCACAGCAGTGACTGAAAATATTACAACTCAATAAACAGTCCTTCTCAAGTATTCACACAATACACGAGAGGCTCACAAAAAGTACAAACCCTGGTACTTCTAAAATAGCTGCAACAATCAACCACAAACTAGGTTAACTCTAACCTATTTATATTGCAAACCACAGCTGGACTTTGGCTTCAAAAGCGCAGCAGATATCTTCCTCAGAATTAGTGACCTAATTCTTTCTTCAATCCCAAGTTACCAAAAATGTCTCCTTCACAAGGAAACCGCAAATCCACTTAGAATCGGAATCTCTGATTCCACAATCTAAGGTGCCATCTGGAATCCTAGACATATTCCAATTACACTTGTTACCAAAAAGAGTTAGTTCAAAACAGTAACAGACAAAGATGCCGAATCTTTCTGATAGGACATCTTGTCTAACATCTTCACCTGCAGTTAGTTCAACATGTTAGGACATCTTGTCCAACATCTTTCTGCTAAGTTAGTTTTACCAAAATTAATGCCAACCTCAAAAGCAGAGACTCAACAGAAAACATAAGATGTATCTTCATTTCTTCAAGAGTGCACCTCTGTTCAACACACATGCTGAACACATTCACCTAATGCTTGACCCTCAAGCAAACCATGTACCACACCAGTACATTAATCAGACAGAAGTTCCCCCTATCTTTCTCAACAGATGCTTCTTCAGCAAAAAACACCTCAAAATCACCATATGATATCCCATGACAACTTCATGATCAGACAGTGAGAGTACCAGGAACGCATCCTTGTGCCATAACTAACAAACTCTTGGATTGAGACCAAAGCTCCATTGATCCCTCTCGTCCAGAAATTATCTATACACCACACGAATTCCTCCTGAATTCTTATATATAGATCTCCTTGTTCCCTGAGATACAACCCAATTGAATCTAAATGCTTCACATTTCTCAAAGAGACACACAGGGCCCCTTAGTTTGCTAGCTCGCCCAGATATTCTTCACTCTTGAAGAACATCAAACACATGCTCCAGAAATCCTCAGCCCATTTGCTCCACAAGCACCAAACTGATCCACTTCTAGCATGTTCCATTCACATCAGACTTCCAAGACAATCCTTTACCCATCATTCTCCCGTACGATAAGATAAATACCGCTTAGACTAGATGTGAACTAAGAATCCTACTCCAAGGATAACAACCCAGAAAATGTTCTAACATCAGTTAGGCACTAGTAGAAAAAAAACTTGTTAAGTCGGTTAAAATTGACTTGTTAAGTTGGTTCCGATCCTGACCTAAGAATTGCCAACATAAGAAGTGTTGAATTCTTAAGTCGGATTTAGACCCGACTTAAGAAAATGTTATTAAGTCAGTTAAACAGCATCAGACTTAATAAGTCCTTGCTTTAAGAAAGCACTAACACCATTTATACCCGACTTAAGAAGTTTATTTTAAATCAAATATATTTAACCGACCTAACAAGCTAGTTTTTTTTTTTTTGCAAACACTTATTTTCGTCGGCGTGTATATATATATATATATATATACTTTTTTAAGAATATGCTAAAAATCAAAATATTCAAATGTCTTCCTCGTTGGAGATGGAATTTGATATGGGTTATTTATCATGTTTAACACAAGCCAAGTGCAGTTAAAAATCTATTAATCTCAACTGGAAAAAAAAATGGTGTGAAAGACTTATAAAAGAGAAACGCCTCATGAGATGTGGGATCTCTCACCATTATCATGCTCTCATTAAGTTGTAGTAAAGTAGATTTAAAGTGAATTTCAATGGAAGCAGTTAACTAAAACCACACACTTTTATTTTTTTTTTGAAACTGCCAAATAAACTTTATTGAAATAAAGGCATAAGCAATGCCCTATTACAAAGAAACTGCTCCTGCTAGAAAAAAGCAAAGAGCTACACCAGAACACACCAAAAGCCAAGGCAAAAACATCACCAACGACCACCACCCTCTAATTACTACAAAACTCACCTCAACCGAAATAAAAAACACTAACATACTGATATGGCCACAACAGACTCAGACACACAAACCTGCTCCCGACCACTGCACAGGCCAAACTACCAAACTAAAAACACCTATAGCCAACTCAATAGTTGGCACTGAACAGCCACGAAAACATAAAAAATATAGGCTTCCAAACAACGTGCAAGCTGCAGCATACAAAGCTAAACCAAACCTGCGGAAAAAAGTAACGGTCGCACAGGGGGACACGAGATCAGCTCTAGCTCCACAGAACAAATGACTTCTAATCACTACATTCACAGCCATAACCATACAGGCTCAAAGAACCCTGCTAACTGAAAGAAACCTCCAAGCCTAAACCAAAAAGAGGGCACTGCCAGTTGAAAAAACGAATCCCTCATAAACTGACGCGCTATGCTAGAGCCACTCCTAATGAATTTCCAGAAACTCAGCAGAGATCTAAAATACATTTGGCATCAACAACTATTTCTTATACTACTTCACATCCTAAACAGAAGCACTGCAATAAAACCCAGTGCCTCTGGAACCTGCACATAATACATAGACTGTCTCAATATGTAAGAAACTATAACTAATCCATGACTTACGCGAATGTAAATTAAATTTTATGATCATTTTTCCTCGAATATGGTTGATAATATCAAATTTTGAACAAAAGCTTCATTCAATGCTTGTTCTTGTTGATCCTACTCAACACCATCAGTCCAGCACCTGCAGTGACAAAACTGGTAGCAACCATTCAGCAACATATTTCTAAAACTTTTTAATTGGTGGTTCAACTCTTAATTATAATCTGCAAGAACCATATACCTTTTTGTATTGTGAATGTTTATATCTGTGTTTCTGGGGCTGGACTTTTCACCTGGATATCCACTGTTAGAGTTAGGAATAGGGACAAGCACATTGTAGATTAACGGTGACAAAGGCAGATCGGTGGCTGATTCTTGCTTGTTTCCCCTACCTTCCAGCTAGTTTCTTGCCAAACATTGCTAAATTGCCAGACTAGATGCTAGATTTCTCAGACTTCCATCCCAATGTAGATCAGAATATCAATTTATTAAGTTTAGCTAAATAATTAAGACATGTCACTAACTGAAACCAGAGTCATAGCCGTTTTCTGAGCATGCAAGGTGGGCCAGTGCATAGTACTAGAAATTTAAACCGTAACTAAATAAACTCTTCTTAAAATGCAACTAACTGACACAGTTTCCAAAAACTAAGATGGTTATGACTCAAACATATGCTATATTTTATAAAACATACCTTTCGTGAGGTTGAATGTTTCAACTGTGCAATTGCATCATTTCCTAAATCTTGTTCACACACAGGACAAACCTAATGTAGGCAAATAGAATCAGATATTTTAACAATTGTTTACTTGCATAAAATGTATGGAAATTTCAAAGATGGCATAAAAAATGAGGAAACAGAAAGGTTATACCACATATTTTAGAGCAGAGCAATAGTCGTCTTGGAAATCAGTGGAGGGTAGAGTAAGTTGAGTTTCAAAATCACAAAAAGGACCTTCTTTGCATTCCCACTCCCCCGGATTAACGCGGCGATTTGAAGGCTCTTCTTTGCATTGCAAACATCTTGTATTCCTTGCAAAATTAAGGAAGTTGCATCTGCAAACACCAAATTAATAGTCTTAGAAATTAAATACTAGTCATACAAAAGCTACATGATATAATGGGTCGTTACTTGTTGCATATCCAATCTCCCTTCTTCAAAGGTAAATGATTATTATCCTCCTTCAATTGCTTGAGTTTTTCCTCACTGAAGTTGTCATAGTGCAAGCACTTGATATTTCTCGCGAAGTTGTGAAAATTGCATCTAGCAATGAATTTGAAATGAAAGCGTAAACACGTATAAAAAGAAAAAAAATGGTCAAATGTTTTACAAGAATGACTACTAGTTGGAAATAAAGCCATACTTTGGACAAAGCCAATCACCTTGCTTCATAGGACCATTTTTTTTGCCTTTATCTTGTGGGTTGGGATGAACTTCTTTGATAGCAACCTCTGCTGTGTTTGAAAAATTGGGGTTTCTGTCTTCAGTACTGCACTCCACTATCTTCTTCAGCAGTCTTCTCACAGATTCTTTCACCATTTTATTAAGAGACGGTTTATTATCCACTGAACCAATAATCGGGTCAAGCCCATAAGTCAAAATAATACGCATAACATCCACAGTTCTTCCGCCTTCATCTTCACGCACATTCACAAATGCCCTTTCAAAGTTCCCCCTCAAATTACACGAGCTGCACACCTGGTTGTAGCATTAATGAATTGAAACTTAGGACAAAAAAATGGCCATCACCAACATTTAGAAGCGAAATTGTAAACTATACAATAAAGAAAAGTAAATTAATGTAGAAACATGGTCATCACCAACATTTCCCTCATCAATGCCCGCATATGCTCTCAGACGCTTTCCTGAATTGATCACTTTCCTATCTAAGCTTGGACATCCAAATGCTACAATAACTCCTATGTCTTTTCGAGACAAAAACCTGGTGAGAAAAGTCATTTGGAAAATTATGAAATGGGCGTGATTATAACAAAAGTAAGTTGTTATGCAAGCAACAATTGTGAATTGAAATAAAGCAACTATTATTACACTACTAACGTCATATAGTGATAAACACAAACATCTTGCCTACGTACCAAACATCACATTCAAACCCAACTTTTTCATAAACAAAAATAACCCAAACTACGTAAAAGTTCATCAAGATGTAAACCTTTCGTAAAATTCTTCAGTAAACTCAGCCACAAAAGGGAGTCTAGAGATATCAGTTTTACGTACTGATTTTGAGAGGTTATGATGACTAACTGTCTCAGGCACATTATAGGTGTAATGCCCTGTATAATATATATCTAGAATAATACAATACAAGCATTTTATTTGGTACTGACACCATCATAAGTGCCTAATGGCATAATTCACATACTTGACCATTCTAAAAACATAATACAATCTATGGCTCAAGATATGGAAACTAGCCAAAACAATAAATCTAAGATCAATATACAATATCCTCAATTGTATACAATAGATTATATAGTGAAAATACTAAAGCCAAGCTTCTCTTGAAACATCCAAGCATAACTCCACTTGTAAATCAACCTGCAAATACCTCCTAAAAATAATCAACAATAGTGGGGTGAGATACATCAAATCTCATTGAATTCCCTATCTTATGGATTCTCTCGGCTTTACAAGGTTCTAACCAATCCTAACTCACGTCAAGGGGGAGGGAAATGACCTTGAGTTCACAATCTCACAATCTTACACTATATGGAAACATGTCATGAGTTCGTCAACTCAAAATATCACTAATCAATAACCTGTACCAAGGAATCCCCTTTTCCCGTCCGCTTCTACGTCTAGAAGTCGACCCGAGTCATGGATCCTTGTAGTTACTTGGCATACGAAATGGATTCGGGATCATCGGCCTGTTAACCGTGATCCGTCACTTCTCATGGCCTGTTAACCATCGCAAGTCTCTTTACCATATAGGCTTCATTCGTACTACACACGGGAATCAAACCTGCCAAGTAATCATGCCTGCACTTCAGAGGAGCTCAAGACTCATGAAGGCCTCTCAAGGGCAACTCAAAAGAAAATGGTTACGATTACGTGATCATACACACAAACGTGATTGTATTCCATAATCACAAGGCCACATTCGCCTTAAGACCTCTTTTGTCTTTTCACAAAACCACAATGGTTTACACACATGTTCCATACTAGTGTTTCACTCTTTTCTAAACCATTCGGAAATAGACACACGCCTCGGCCTCTTCTGCACGAGCGTTGTCATTAAGTTATCTACTCTAGGCCAGAACTCGTCAATGAATGCACGAGTGTCGCCATCCAGAGTTTCTATCACAATTCTAATCACAACCTAGAATTATACCATTTTGTTTTGGGGTAAAGTTTCCTTACTCTTCCTAATTCATATTTTAAACATGCATATTTCTTTCATTCACAATTTACAATTAGATAGACATGGTATAATCACAAATATTACAAGTAAACACATATAATAGCATAATATGTCTAACATAACCACTTAGTAGTTCGCACACATTTTTAAGGCATATAAGCCACTACTATCCTCTACCAAGCATCCTTGGTAAAAATCATGGTCTCACATACCATTTAATAGCACATTGGATTCTCTTTCCAAGGCTTCAAGTCCCATATCAATCGGATTCCCGATTCATGCATTTCTGGTGGAAACATAAACCACACTTTTCACATTCATCATAATATTTAACTCTACCATCTTAATCCATGACATAAACATATGTTTGTATTTCACTATCATAAAGAGCATTGAATTAGCTTTCCAACGCATCCGACCGTGCGTCAATCCGAGTTACGGATCAAAAGTTATGAAGGAAACAAGATGGAAAAATATGTCACGTTCGCTCCAGGGTTCGCCTAGCGAACCAAGGCAGAGAAAAAACAGTATAAAGTTTGCTAGGCGAACTTCTAGGTGAACATTCACCTTGCCCTTCGCTGAGGTTCGCTAGGCGAACCCGCGAACTCAAAAATTCTCAGCAGCGTCAATATAGGTCATTTGGGGCCAAAATCCATCATTTCTTCCACCCAAACACTTCCAATCCATACTATATGAACCAAAACATGTTCCAAACATAACAAAAAGTATTCTACGCAGTTTATATCGAATTTCATCCGTTAGATTTCATTGATTAATCTGTTTAATCATTTTCTATCAAATCTAACCTAAGGTCTAAATCCTTAATTCTAGAACTTAGAGTGTCTAACTAGAATCCACCTGATAATCGAAGAGGAGTTTGAAGAAGATGATCATGATCCAAGCTTCTTCCCAAGCTTTTCCTTCTTCTCCCATGGTTTTCTTCTTCTCTTCTATTTCTCCTATCTCTTCTTCTTTCTATCTTTCTTTTTCCTTTTTCCTTTCTAACAAATATATATATATATATAATCCTTATTATATAATATAATCCAATAGGATAAAATATCTCCAATTGATATTTTGTCGTCTCAACCCAATTGATCAATTATTAGAGTTACCTTAAAATCCTTTCTCGAGTTAAGATAATTGATCTGTCTCTTTCATAAAATAATTGATCTCTTTAGAGTTCACCAGTAGCTCTATTGATCTCAAATGTCAATACTAAAAATACTTAAAGGATTCTATTAATCCACTTATCCAAAGATAGAGCACAAAGGCACTCGTCTGATTTCATCTGATATCCACTTGAGCAATTAACTAATATGGGGTATTACACTCTCCACCCCTTAAATTGAAATTCGCCCCCGAATTTCCTTTATTCAACAATAACCGCAACTTGTATCATTGTCTTTGCTCCACAATTGACTTTACTTCCGTTAAAGTTTCTGACATAATACAAAAATCCAACTTGACTTCACAGATCAAAATCCTTATTTTCACGAATTATCAAACTTCGGTTCCTTAGTGATACTCTTATTCCAATATTGGGTTTACTTCGAACTTAGCTTTTCCCATAATTCATCTATTGTTTCATACAAAACACTTGGTCATATCTTACCTTCGGAAGAAATACACCATTCTACATTCCTCTACTGAGTCACAAACAAAACTGTAATATCTTATCTTGATTCAGGATAATAAACACTCAACAAATTCCCATGAGGTAATTCGGTGATTTCTTAACTTCATAGATTGTCAAACTTCTTACCAGTTCCATCTGGTATGACGCTGTACATCATACCCGTCACATCCAGTATTTCATTTCTTTCGTATCACACCAAAAGGTAACACACTTAGAACAAAATCTTCTTATTTCCAATCTTACAATCAATTTCTCCTCCGATTCTTATAAATCCAACTGAGCCCTTTCATTTGTCACCTTCCACTGCACAACCCCAATTCTAACAATGGGATACCACCAAATCTTAAGCATTACCAATTAGCTAACAGTCTACAGAGAACATACTTATCCACTGGGATCCTTACTAACCAACGGTACAAGGAACTTACGGACGTCTTATGGTAGAATAATTTCTTCACCAACACACAAAGTACAAACATTGGTCCAACACTCTCCAGAAGATAGGTGCAGGAATTTCACTGTCACCATCATAACATAAACAACTTCAATTCCATTCTAAACTCGAAATAATGTATCCAAAATAGTCTAGCAACTTTTGTTTCTAGTTACCACATTCCATATCAATTCTTCTTACGATTTCCAACTTACTCAAAATTCCTTGTTGACACGAGATCTCAACCAATATTACATAACACCAACACAGAACTTCAATCATATGTAAGTCACCACTTATCAAAAACTTAAACCATTCCAAGCAAAAATGTGAGTTTCCATACTACTCACTAATTCACAAATAACACTCCACAAACACACCCACTCTTCTGAAGTCCATACCACATTTCTCAATTGAATCCACTTTTCTCATTAGTTCTGTTCCATAAACAATTCCAAGTTATATGCTTAACCTCGGAACGTCCAATTCTTACTCATACTTGGAAAGATAACTTTCAAATTTCCTTCTCTGGTTAAAACACAACTGCATACAACATGGTACCACCCTCACAGTCTAAATCCGATACCATGAACCCACGGGAGATAACAATTACTAAACTCTGATCAACTATTCATTCCTTACTAAACACCAAAAATTAAACTACCGAAACGATCTTTACAAGATCAATACTTCGTGAGTATTCTCTAACTTCGCCCTCAAGTTTTTCAACAGTAATACACTTAAGACATTTCTCATACTCAACACAATTCACAAGATTACCTTCCCAAAAGTCAAACTCCCTCGTCGTTTGAACAATTGGTCAAATACGCAACACCCTTCCAGAAGTCACGATTTCAAAACACAAATTCGTCCTTCATTTACTTGCAATCCCGTTTTCCATTCACACAACACTCTCCAATCGGAGCAACATAAAGTGACACAATGCAGATGATGGTTTCTAAGGGATTTCACAATTTACACACATGTTAATCGATTAACCATTTGAGCTAATCGGTTAACTCCTCAAGATTCAGTGTAAAGCATCATCCTTGCACGTGTTAATCAGTTAACCACACTGTGTCAATCGGTTAACACTGCTACAAAAGCTAAAAAAACCAATTTCTTCTTAATTCAAAGCCATCCCTACTCAAACCATTAATCCAATTTGTTCTATCTTGGAATATCATTCTCAACTCGCGGCTTCTTAACTTATCTTACATTCACTAACCATGATCCACTCAAGGTAAAACCAACAAATTCAAAACATTCAGATGACACACTCCAACCAAGTGACAAGGCAAAATTCCAATTCTGACGCAGTCACACCACAAAACTTCAGTGGGGTAGTTCGTTTTCTACTCACACAACCCCACCAGCGGGAAGTCAAATAATGACGACATTCTAGGGTTTAAGCCACAACTCATATTTGATTCGTCTACAAGCAAAAATCTAACACACAACCATTACACGATACCACAAAATGATGGACATCTCATATCAAGCACACAACCTTGTTCTCTCACTTGAACTCCTTGGTGAGAGCTAAAACAGCTGCTCTTTGGTTCAACAAAAAGGTAGATTCCAAATATTCCGACTATTCACAAATAAAGAAGTTCCTCTATACTTGAAAATAAATCGGGGCAATGCATCCTCTTGGAGAACCTTCTCATCACTTCGTACACATTAACCGAGATTTCTTACCCTTCACTATCCATTACATATCCCACTTACACCAAATTACTTAATGGAAGATTCACAACCGACAATTCTCGTCAACTACTTACAAAACCCTTCTAGTATAAATCGTTCCATGATTTACACTTAGTCCGTAATAAGTCCTGAATTTATTTTCGTTGTTTTACCACAATCTTACTTCTTAAAATACAATATTCACTGTTCCACACAGTACGTCCCTTCACACTTGTCTCAAGAATGAGAATCCATCACGTACACTTGTGACCACGATGCTACTACTACGCTTGTTCTTCATACCAAAGTGTAACTTTTCTCATTCCACGTCATACTATTAGAGTTCCTCTCAGGTGAATCACCCGTAAATACACTTCCTTAACTATAGGTTCATCAACACCTTAAAATTCCATCGCACACTCGTCCAAAATACATTCCGTTGTTGCTTCCTCTTAACATACCATCGATACCGCTTTCCACACCGCGTTTACTTCGCTTTCCTTTGTAATCCTCTTAGGTCCAAATATAAAACCATCTTACTACGATTCCCTTAAATTCCAAGATACTTATTCTATTCCTTAACACACACTCCTTCTGTTACTAAATGAAGTCTGTTCTTTCTCCAACATAATACCTTATACGGTTCCTTGGGTAACTTAACATTTCCAAATTCCAAATTGGTCTCTCATCGAATAGAGAAAAATCCCGATGTAATATCTCGAACTTAATCTCTCTAAACAACTGAATATACGCAATTCATCACCCACTCTTCGTCCGGCACCTACCTATTTCACTTGAAGCATGTAAACACATCCTCGTGTTTCTTCACACGCTTCTCTACTACTTTAAGCTCCCATAAAAGCCGAACGTCCTTAACTTTCAAATCTTAAACTAATTGGAAGATATTGTTCTGAACACATTCCTTAAGGTACTCTCGTCCATTCAAGATACCATAGTGACCTTAGAAACTGAAGCACCAATACTTATCTCACTTCCGGACCTTACCTCACACGTTCCACAAAACAACTTTTCTTTTCCACGGAATGAGATTACTTGAAATCCTTATCCATACCAGTTGTCAATCCAGCTCTACTAGTGATTTTACATATTCCTCAATACCTTAACCAATCGTCCAATAGAGATCCTTAACTTTTGGACTCCATCCATTCCAAAGGATTACTTGAACAACACATCACTCTTTAATTTCCATGCTACCCAAGCACAACTTCTATTAAAACCTCACTGAGCTGACCCAAAACCCTTCACTACTAACTCTTGGCTTGAGCCTAGCCTCACAGCACAAGTCACGACAACACTTCGGAGTCCTCGTGGTCGCTCAACCATGATTCTACCTATCACATACATAGTATTAGGTTGATCAGGCCCAACACTAGATAGTATGATATTAAGAGTCATGCTGGCAAGACAAACTTAAGAGGCAGGAAAAGATTTACTTATGATGTTTCAAGGCAAGGTCGAGAATACGACTTGCTCTGATACCAACTGTAATGCCCTGTATAATATATATATATAGAATAATACAATACAAGCATTTTATTTGGTACTGACACCATCATAAGTGCCTAATGGCATAATTCACATACTTGACCATTCTAAAAACATAATATAATCTATGGCTCAAGATATGGAAATTAGCCAAAACAATAAAACTAAGATCAATATACAATATCCTCAATTGTATACAATAAATTATACAGCGAAAATACTAAAGCCAAGCTTCTCTTGAAACATCCAAGCATAGCTCCACTTGTAAATCAACCTGCAAATACCTCCTGAAAATAATCAACAATAGTGGGGTGAGATACATCAAATCTCAATGAGTTCCCTATCTTATGGATTCTCTCTGCTTTATAAGGTTCTAACCAATCCTAACTCACGTCAAGGGGAAGGGAAATGACCTTGAGTTTACAATCTCACAATCTCACACTATATCGAAACATGTCATGAGTTCATCAACTCAAAATATCACTTATCGATAACCTGTACCAAGGCATCCCCTTTTCCCGTCCGCTTCTACGTCTAGAAGTCGACCCGAGTTATGGATCCTTGTAGATACTTGGCATAGTAAATGGATTCGGGATCATCGGCCTGTTAACCGTGATCTGTCACTTCTCATGGCCTGTTAACCATCACAAGTCTCTTTACCATATAGGCTCCATTCGTACTACACACGGGAATCAAACCTGCCAAGTAATCATGCCTGCACTTCCGAGGAGCTCGAGACTCATGAAGGCCTCTCAAGGACAACACAAAAGAAAATGGTTACGATTATGTGATCATACACACAAACATGATTGTATTCGACAATCACAAGGCCACATTCGCCTTAAGACTTCTTTTGTCTTTTCATAAAACCACAATGGTTTACACACATGTTCCATACTAGTGTTTCACTCTTTTCTATACCATTCGGAAATGGACACACGCCTCGGCCTCTTCTGCACGAGCATTGTCATTAAGTTATCTACTCTAGGCCAGAACTCGTCAATGAATGCACGAGCGTCGCCATCCAGAGTTTCTATCACAATTCTAATCACAGCCTAGAATTATACCATTTTGTTTTGGGGTAAAGTTTCCTCACTCTTCCTAATTCATATTTTAAACATGCATATTTCTTTCATTCACAATTTACAATTAGATAGACATGGTATAATCACAAATATTACAAGTAAACACATATAATAGCATAATATGTCAAACATAACCACATAGTAGTTTGCACACATTTTTAAGGCATATAAGCCACTACCATCCTCTACCAAGCATCCTTGGTTAAAATCATGGTCTCACATACCATTTAATATCACATTGGATTCTCTTTCCAAGGTTTCAAGTCCCATATCAATCGGATTCCCGATTCATGCATTTTCGGTGGAAACATAAACCACACTTTTCACATTCATCATAATATTTAACTCTACCATCTCAATCCATGATATAAACATATGTTTCTATTTCACTATCATAAAGAGCATTGAATTAGCTTTCCAACGCATCCGACCGTGCGTCAATCCGAGTTACGGATCAAAAGTTATGAAGGAAACAAGATGGAAAAATATGTCATGTTTGCTCCAGGGTTCGCTAGGCGAACCAAGGCAGAGAAAAAATAGCATAAAGTTCGCTAGGCAAACTTCTAGGCAAACATTCGCCTTGCCCTTCGTTGTGGTTCGTGAGGCGAACCCGTGTACTCAGAAATTCTCAGCAGCGTCAATATAGGTCATTTGGGGCCAAAATCCATCATTTCTTCCACCCAAACACTTCCAATCCATACTATATCAACCAAAACATGTTCCAAACATAACAACAAGTATTCTACGCAGTTTATATCGAATTTCATCCGTTAGATTTCATTGATTGATCCGTTTAATCATTTTCTCTCAAATCTAACCTATGTTCTAAATCCTTAATTCTAGAACTTAGAGTGTCTAACTAGAACCCACCTGATAATCGAAGAGGAGTTTGAAGAAGATGACGATGATCCAAGCTTCTTCCCAAGCTTTTCCTTCTTCTCCCATGGTTTTCTTCTTCTCTTCTCTTTCTCCTTTCTCTTCTTCTTTCTATCTTTCTTTTTCCTTTTTCCTTTCTAACAAATATATATATATATATATATATATATATATATATATATATATATATATATATATATAATCCTTATTATATAATATAATCCAATAGGGTAAAATATCTCCAATTGATACTTTTTCATCTCAACTCAATTGATCAATTATTAGAGTTACCTTAAAATCCTTTCTCGAGTTAAGATAATTGATCTGTCTCTTTCATAAAATAATTTATCTCTTTAGAGTTCACCAGTTGCTCCATTGATCCTAAATGTCAATACTTAAAGTACTTATTGGATTCCATTAATCCACTTATCCAAAGATAAAGCACAAAGGCACTCGTCTGATCTCATCTGATATCCACTTGAGCAATTAACTAATATGGGGTATTACACTAGGCATGTACATAACTATTAAAGTTGCCAAAGCAAATATCCTGCAAAAGAAAAACACAAGAAATGGCTAATTGACGAATAACATTAACATGTGATATAATCATATAAGCATAAAATATTGTATACAAGATCAGTAAACATTTACCGATCATCATATACATTTGATTT